>CM029596.1:28325277-29814027 GCA_017311375.1 Mytilus coruscus | reverse complement strand
ATTAATACACTATGAATATAATTGGTATAATTATTTCAAATTAAAAGAAAAACCGTGTCGATATGACAACTTTCTCTGCTGAATATTCTTTAGCTGTATGTCAGTATAATAACTTTGGTGTTTATACATGTAATTTGCATGTAATTTTCTTTTCTTTAGTGAAGTGTAAATATTTGACCAACTGTTCATTTCTTACTGTGTGTTATTTGTCAATCTATTTTGCATTTATGCTATTTTGTGAGTAAAATGACCAATTCATTTGAAGTCATCTTTAATTTAAACATTTTTTTTTCTGTTGTGATTAGCAACATCTGAGTTATTATGCTCTATATGTACTTCATCAGGATAAAGTTGATTGATTGCTGCTTTACGCCGCACCAGCGTAAAAAAAGAATAAGTGTGACTAAGATATTACATTACATTGATATGTAACATCGTATGTGAAGGCCAAATTTTCAAAGATTGCAAAATTCATAATTCAAATAACATAAAGCCTTTTTGAACCGTTCCTCATCACAATTTATGTTGCTAGGTTGTTAATAGATAACTTTACTCAGTAAACTACATTTAAACTGACTTCTTTTTACTTGTTTTCTTATTCAGATCTAGACAATCTGATTTATATTCATGTATATTTGAAGAATAATATGACATTTCTAGCTGTCTTTAATTTGAACATGTATGGCAGTGGCTAAGCAAGGTTTGTGTTGCTATGCTCGAGAAAAACTTTGTTTAAAAAAATATTGATTAATATATTAATGTTATAGTGTACTCCATATATGAATGAAAATTCTTTATACCAATTGCCAAATTCACTAAGAAAACAAAAAGAACCAATTATTTGACAGTTGCTAAGCACTATTTTAGTTGCTATGTTGTTAATAAACATAAACCATATTGGAATAAACTACTTATATTTCTTTACTGTTACTTATTCTTATACGACAATCTGATTTGCTTTTATTCTACAATAAAATTATTAATTCCTTTTGGTGGTTGTCTTTAATTGAATCATTTTTGGCTGATAATAAGCAACATGGGGAGGGGGGACCAGCATGCCTGAGGAACGCCTAATTTCGGATTCATCAGGGGGGCAACTTGTGTTTAAATCGGGACCTTTAAGACCGAAACTTGAATCCCTGTCTCTGTGTCAGTGGTCTAGGGCAAATTTGTCCATCATGTACAAATTGCTAAGCACAGGTGAACTGACACAGACACAGGTGCTCGATTATTTATCATATACCATGAGATTTTACCACTTGGTGTCATCTTGTGAATTTGTGTCAGTGCTGTTTTTTGATAGGGAATACCGTAGACTCCAAAAACAACACAATTTTAGGTGAGGCATTGACATCCCTCATTTGCAGTCTGTGTACCTTCGGCCAAAAGCCATGTACACTAAACCTCAGGCATCTGGTCCAGCAAAGTTTGCAAGTAAACAGCAGGACAATGTAAAGTATACCTCACACTCTGCAGAAGGTATGGAAATCTGCAGAAAGTATAACAGTAGGAAAGGTTGCGCATTACAAAGCTGTCGTTTTGCGCATATTTGTTCCATCCAGGGGTGTGGGGCCCATCATCAATCCTTTGCCCATCCAAAAAACCGGGTATAAAGGTAAAGCCTGTGCGTGACCTAGATTTTAAGGTTTGGCAAGAAGAATTAAAAAATGATTTTGATAAGGATTTTCTTTTACATGGTATAAAAAATGGCTTTGACATTGTTCAAAATGATTTGGCTTTAATAAACATATCAGCAAAAAATCACCCTTCAGCTCTTCCCTCAAGTCCGTTATATGAAAAAGCTCATCAACAGATTTTAACTGAAATTGAAAATGGGAATTATGAGTTTACTGAATCTACACCCAAAATTATCAGTCCTTTAGGTGTCATTCCAAAACCTGATGGAGGTGTAAGAATAATCCATGATTGTAGCAGACCACTTGGGTCAGCTGTTAATGATTTTGCTGAGGATATGGAAAAACAAAAGTTTCAATCTGTTGATGATGCAGCAAAATTAGTCACAAAAAATTGTTTCATGGCTAAAGTCGATTTGAAATCTGCTTACAGATCTGTTGGCATCAGTCGCTGTAGTCAACAGGTAACAGGTTTACAATGGACTTTCCCTGACGGTCAAACCCATACCTTTATTGATAAAAAATTGCCCTTTGGCTCAAAATTAGCACCTGGTATTTTTAGCTCACCTGGCCCAAAAGGGCCAAGTGAGCTTTCTCATCACTTGGCGTCCGTCGTCCGTCGTCGTCCGTCGTCGCCGTCTGTTAACTTTACAAAAATCTTCTCCTCTGAAACTACTGTGTCAAATCTAACCAAACTTGGCCACAATCATCATTGGGGTATCTAGTTTAAAAATGTGTCCGTGACCCGCCAACCAACCAAGATGGCCGCCATGGCTAAAAATAGAACATAGGGGTAAAATGTAGATTTTGGCTATTATCTCTGAAACCAAAGCATTTAGAGCAAATCTGACATGGGGTAAAATTGTTTATCAGGATAAGATCTATCTGCCCTGAAATTTTCAGATGAATGGGACAACCCGTTGTTGGGTTGCTGCCCTGAATTGGTAATTTTAAGAAAATTTTGCCGTTTGGGTTATTATCTTGAATATTATTATAGATAGAGATAAACTGTAAACAGCAATAATGTTCAGCAAAGTAAGATCTACAAATAAGTCAACTTGACCAAAATGGTCAGTTGACCCTTAAGGAGTTATTGCCCTTTATAGTCAATTTTAACAATTTTTCGTAAATTTTGTGATCTTTTACAAAATCTTCTCCTCTGAAACTACTAAGACAAATTTAACCAAACTTGTCCACAATCATCATTAGAGTAACTAGTTTAAAAATGTGTTCGATGACCCGCCCATGAACCAAGATGGCTGACATGGCTAAAAATAGTACATAGGGTAAAATGCAGTTTTGGCTCGTATCTCTGAAACCAAAGCATTTAGAGCAAATCTGACGAGAATAAAATTGTTCATTAGGTCAATATCTATCTGCCCTGAAATTTTCAGACCAATCAGGCAACACGTTGTTGGGTTGCTGCCCTGAATTGGTAATTTTAAGAAAACTTTGCACCTTTTGGTTATTATCTTGAATATTATTATAGATAGAAATAAACTGTAAACAGCAATAATGTACAGCAAAGTAAGATCTACAAATAAGTCAACATGACCAAAATTGTCAATTGACCCCTTAAGGAGTTATTGCCCTTTATAGTCAATTTTTTACAATTTTCATAAATTTTGTAAATTTTGTAAATTTTACAAAATATTTTCCACTGTAACTACTGGGCCAAGTTCATTATAGATAGAGATAATTGTAAGCAGCAAGAATGTTCAGTAAAGTAAGATCTACAAACACATCACCATCACCAAAACACAATTTTGTCATGAATCCATCTGTGTCCTTTGTTTAATATGCACATAGACCAAGGTGAGCGACACAGGCTCTTTAGAGCCTCTAGTTCATAGACTTTCACAGGCTATTCGCTGCATGATGTCACGCAGAGGCTTTACCGTTATTGCATATTTAGATGATTTCTTCATCTGCGAACGCACTAAACAGCGTTGTGCACATGGCCTAAGAGTCTTGATTGATTTGCTGCAAGTTAGGCTTTGCAATAAGTTGGTCCTAGGTCTTTGACCCTTGCCAGAAATTAGTATTTTTAGGTGTGGAGATAGACTCACATCATTGGAATTAAGATTACCTTTGACAAAACTAGAGCAGCTAAGGGCAGAATTAGCAGATTTTAAGCAGCGCAAGCATGTTTCAAAGAAACAATTGCAGTCCCTGCGGAAAACTAAATTGGGCTTCTTCAGTGGTTCACGGCGGAAGAGTTTTCTTCGGAGAATCATTGATGGCATTATGAAGCTTAAGCATGACTGGCACAAAATGCGCTTATGCGGTGATATCTTGCATGATATCCATTGGTGGTACAATTTTATGTCCACTTTTAATGGGAAATCCCTCTTACTGAACACTAATCCTGTCACCTCAGTATATACTGATGCTTGCAAAACAGGTGCAGGTGGTATTTTTGGTACAGATTGGTTTTATGTTAATTGGAAAGAGGATTTCCCATTTGCGCAATCTTTGCATATAAATGAGCAAGAGGCATTTGCTGTGGCTTTGGCGGCCAAGCGATGGGCTAAGTGTTGGAAAAATAGGTGTGTACATATTTTTTGTGATAATTCATCAACTGTAAGTTGTATCAATAAGTGTACGTCTAAGAACAAACTTTTGATGACTTTTTTGCGCGAGTTGTTCTGGCTTTCTGCTTCTTATAATTTTCATCTTGTGGCTATTCACCTGCCAGGCAAGCAGAATGATATGGCTGATGCCGTTTCACGGTTGCATGATTTAAAGTTATGTAAATTTTTTATGAAGGAATGCTTACCAGCCCCGTTGTTTGTGCATCACCTTGTTTCTCACATGTCCTGTCACTCCCTCCGTTTTCTTTTATTTAGGCTTACAGGCACGCAGAGAAGTTGCTAACTTGGACAATTTAGTGGACACCTTCAGGAGTTACACTTATGCTGAATCCACAAAAAAGACTTATCAGACTTATTTGAACTCTTACAGAAAATTTTGTGCACTAGTTAATATTCCTTTAGTACCTTTAAGTAAAGAAAATCTAGCCAGATACATTGCATTTTGTCACAAAATTGTGCTTTAATTCTATCAGTAATTATATATCAATAATTAAACTTTTACATTTGGAGGCAGGTCAACCACCACCAATAGATTCTCATTATATTCATACCGTTTTGCAAAGGGCTAAACGTGTATTAGGTACAATGGTTCAAAGAAAACTCCCTATCACACCTCAGCTTTTAAAAAAGATTTTAACTACCCTGGATCTTCAGAATCCAAATCATATTAGTTTTTGGGCAGCATGCTTGGTTGCCTTTTTCTCTTTTTTCAGAAAGTCAAATTTATTTGTCCCCACTTGGGCTGAATTTGATGCTGGTAAGCACCTCAGCAGACAAGACATTGTTTTTCAGACTAGTGGCACATTGCTTCGCATACGAAAGTCAAAGACCATACAATTTGCAAACAGGTTGTTGGAAATTCCACTTCCCAGAATCCTTAATTCCCCTCTTTGTCCTTCACAGGCACTGCTATTACATGTTAAGATGATACCAGCTGTCAGCTGTCCATCTCCTGTCTTCTTGCACATATCTAAGGGGACAACAGTTCCTTTAACATATTCCACGTTTCTTCACATGCTTAAGCATTCTTTATCACAACTTAAATTGGACACCAGTGGCTACTCTGGTCATAGCTTTCGCAGGGGGGGGGCCTACATTCGCTTTGGAATGTGGAGTTTCGTCAGATCTCATCCAGGCTCAGGGGGATTGGAAAAGTGAGGCCTACAAAGGTTATTTAGACCCTTCCTTTTCTCATAAACAGCAAGTCATGAATGCCTTTGCATCTGCTCTAAGTCAATAGCGTCCTTCTGATGCATGAACCTAATTTACTACCTTTCCACAGGTTTGGGATTATTTTGGAGTACCACAGTTTTTCAACTTGATTTTGCTTTCTTTGTAAATATGTTTATTGCTTATTGATATACAAAGAACATATTAAACTGTGATTCTTCTCCCAAACCTGTGTTTGTTCAGTTTGTACTTAATACAATAACCAGTTAGCATATGTCTTGGTCCTGTTACTTAACTCTGATTAGTGTAAACCAAGTGCCTTTGTCTGCACTGTAACTCTTCAGCATTTGGTTCGGGCACCAAAGGGATAGCAACCTGGTTATTGGTACCACTGGCCTTATTAATCAACATCAAATAAGGGAGGATCTGGGTGGGACAAGTTTTGTGAATTAATGAGAATGAAAAACCGTTTATAGAAGCTAAAGCTTCAAACAGTTCTATATTTATACCTCAGAGTGCAAAGATTTTTGAACCATTGCTAAGCAGTGTTTTTGTTGCAAGGTTGTTGCTAAGCATTTAGTAAACTGAAATTGAAGTGAGTTTTCATTTGTAACTTGAAGTTATTCCTTAACAAACAATTCTATTTGGAATTATGCTAATTTGTAAAGATAAAACAAGTCATAAGCGATAATTTGGTTATTTTACTAAAACCGTTGCTAGGCAACCTTCCTTTCACCGGAACACAAAAAAGATATTTTTTTCTTAAGCTTTTATACAAAGGCTTTCAATAATAAGAATATAAACTTATTTGGGGAGGGTACCAAAACACCCCTTATCATACCTTGTCCATTGGTAACCTGGATAATGAATGAATACAGAGTAGCTTTTGAAAACAAATTATCAACTGAAATGTTTTCAGGGATATCTCTGATTCAGAAACTTTTGAAAATTTGACAGCTTTGTTAAATGTTTTATCTGTAGTATTTCCATCATGTGTAAATGAGACTTGTAAGTCATATTCAACTGATTGGAACTGAGAGGTAAAAACATTTGTCTGGGAAATTTTATCTTTAAAGATTTTTTTCTTAAATTCAACTGTCATTTTTTTTTTTATTACAATTATTTTAGTTTTTCGAAAGTTGATGATAACTTAATCTTCTTTGTGAAAAAGATCTGTTTTATATGTGGGATAGAGATTTCTTATAATATGTATTCAAGTTACCAGCTTTTACATTTCAGAAAATGAGTATACTGAATATGATGGTTTGAGAAATTTACTGGATTTGAAAAAGGTCAAAATCCAGAATGTAAGAGACCCTGTACCAGGAAAATGGAAGTTGCAGGTATCCAGCAACAGTTCTCATACAGTCAGAGTTCGTGGACTCAGTTCTTCAAACTTCTTTCCAAGTTTCTCTCGTAGCACTACTCAGGACACTTCTTCGACAACATTAAGGCCTCTCAGAGGTAAATATTCCATATCAAAATAAGAAGATGTAGTTTGATTGCCAATGAGACAACTCTCAACCAGAGACAAAATGACATAGAAATGAGTAACTATAGGTCACTGTAAGACCTTCAACGATGAGCAAAACCCATACTGCATAGCAAATTATAAAAGACCCGTAATGACAAATGTAAAATAATTTAAACGAGAAAAATAATGGTCTGATTTATGTGCATATCTAGAGATGTTAGTTGTCTATATTTGGACTACTGTGGATTCATTATTGTACGCCCGTTTACGGGACCTTTTATGGTATACCAATGTCCGTCCGACTGTCTGTCCATCGTCAACATGTCGGACAATAACTCAAAAATGCTTTAACCAATTTGTATGAAACTTTGGTGAATCTATTGACGTGAGCTCCCTTTCGATAATTATAAGTTTTAGATTTTACATTTCCGAGTTGTAGGTTGTTATTCATTAAAAAAGGGGGATTTTCCAGTTTTCCGACAATAACTCAAAAATGCTTTGAGCAGTTTTCATGAAACTTTGATGAATTGTTTATATTTATTGATGTGAGCTCCCTTTCGAATTTTATAAATTTTAGATTTTACGTTTCTGAGTCATGGGGTTTTTATTCATTAAAAAAGGGGGATTTTTGGACAATATCTCAAAAGTGCTTTGAGCAGTTTTCATGAAACTTTGGATACTGGTTTATATCTATTAAAATAACCTCCCTTTATTTTTTTAATAAATTTCTGGTATGACATTGAGGAGTTATGGAACATTATTCTTTGAAAAAGTGACAGGCGTATCATGCGCTCATGGCGCAGCTCTTTATTATTTGTGGGATACCAATATTCAGGGATTACGTGGGTATAAGTGAACCACGAATTAAATGTCCAACAAAGTACACAATTTCTATAAGCTTATATGCAGAGTTTGGCAAAATCACAATTAAATACCCACGAAGATAGGATTTTCCCTCAATTCACAAAAATTGGTTCCCATGAAAATAAATGAATCCACAGTATGTTAAATCCTCAGATTAAACATGGTAAAGATATTCTAGATAACATTAAATTTAGCAAAATGCACACACAATTACACACAATTGTTTTGCTTCTATTTTAACCTATATTGTATTTTATCTACTGTACCAACAGCTGATGCTAGTAAAATTGAATTATAAGTTCATTGTCATTGGCAGTGAAAATTTTCTTGTAAAAACTAACTATATAGCCTGTATAGCATTTTTAAACTAGAACATGACATTTAAGTAGGATAAATCTATTTCTAGGAATAGAATCCAGTACTACAGTGAACACAACAGACATAGATCCACCTGCAGGCCTGTATAGGATGGAGTTTATTGATCTTCAGGGGAAGGTGTTAGCGGAATATCCATTGATAAGAAATCCTTTAATGGACAATATATACACTGTTTCTCCATTAATTCCTCCCTATACATTCTTCTACATCAAGGTTTGTTGGTAATAATTAAACACAAAAATGTTATTTAAATTTGGTTGAGGGGGAGGGTGACATGGGGTGCTCATTTCCCAAATCCTGCTTTATTGTTATTTTTTCCCACTTCTCTCTTATTTTGTGGAGCATGCAAAATTTATTTCGCAGTAGCGAGACATAGTGATCCTAGATTCCGTAGGAGGTGTCAACATTTAGGTTCTGTCTGTGGTTTAAGTTTTTTGGACATCAATAACTTAGTCAAACCTACATGGAATTAGATGAAATTTGGACAGAAGCTTGTTTATGACCAAAATACAATATCCAGAGCAAAATTTTGAAAATATTTATTTTCATTTTCCGTATTTTACTGATGAATGGACTTAATTTTTTTTTCATCTAACAAATAGATACAGTCTGGGGTTAAAGTTTGTTACACATCAATTGCTTTGTCAAATCTTCTTGGAATTTTATGAAACTTTTTTATGATTTATGTGATAATGGCTGAAGCACACTTTTGAAAATATATTTTCATTTTCAGTATTTTTCTGATAGATGGACTTTTTTTATAGTTAACATTTACTGACAGTCTGGGATTAAAATTTGTTGACATGATAAGTTTGTTAACCTTCATGGATTGTTATGAAACTTGGACAGAAGCTAATCTTCAAGAACAAGAAATAGCACCTAAAGAGAAAGTTTGAATCTTTTTTAACATTCTGTATTTTACTGATAAATGGACTCATTTTTTAAGTCAACATTACACTTTTACACTGACAGCAGCAATTGTAGGCGAGACACTGAGTTCCTCGGAACCTCTTACAAATTTTTCATTTTTTTCCCCAGATCCCACTGTTTTTAGCCCTTTATCCCACATCCTAAGAGTGTGTCATCCCCCTCATTGGTTTCCTCTTTATGTGAAGCCTGAATCATTTTGTAGTGGAAAAGTAGAAATAGCAATCTATCTCATTCTGTCTGCAGCTTCAACATTTAGGTTCAGTCTGTAGATAAAGTTTTTTTTAGACATCAACAACTTTGGCAAACTGGCATGGATTTTTTTGTTTAAATTGAATAGAACTGTTTTATGAACAGCAAACAGTAGCAAAATTTTGAAATTTGTTTTTGCATTTTTCTGTATTTAACTGATAAATGGACTTAGTTTTTTTTTTGCAGTATTCTCATTCATGCATCTGTCTTCCATCCATCCATTAGTCTGTCTGCTGGTTCTTCAGTCCTGTATCAGGTTTAAATTTTAAGTTAAGGTAGTGAAATATAAAATTGTGGACACATCAACTTGAAACATAGTACACATGCTCACTGTGATATAATAGTTTTAAAGCAAATGCCAAATTACGGTTTTTGACCCAGAGATCATGTTTTACTGATCAGAGTTAAATTTTGGTTTGTGGTAGTTTACCATGAAGTTTTGATTACATCAACTTGAAACTGAACCCTATATTCATTATGATTTGAACTTTGTAGATGTATACAAAATAAGGGTTTCTACCCAGATTTTTTAGTTCACAGATCAATGTGATAGTTCATACAAGGAATGGTTTTGTATGCAGCCATTTTCCTATTATCACAAAGAACGTTCACAGTATAAATGTATCAGTTAAATGATGTTTATTATATACCCGTAGTAATCAAATGTGTTTTAGGTGACTGGTGTAGATGATGAAGGGAATACCTTACAGAGACTAACACCAACCGCCATCAGTGCTAGAGAGGCCACTAGACCAGTGGTTTATATGTCTGACATGACCAGAGGTTACTATGAAGCAACAGCTTTCCTAACTTGTGAAGTTGTCAGTGAAGTACCTTTCTTAGTTCAATGGTCACGAAGTGGGAGGTTACTTGGCAATTTACAGCAGCATAGGTAAAATTTCTTCGTTTCTATTTATGTAATATTTTTCTTGTCTTATAAATTATCTATTAGCAAAGAGTGTTTAAAATTCAGGGTGATAGCAGGGCTTCCAAAATGGTCATAATATCAGGACAAGTCATTTGATGATATAATTAAAAAGATTGTAATAAAGGTTTTAAGCAAAACATTGTTTGAACCACTTTGTTTGAACTAGTACACTGTGATTTGGGATAAAGATATAGTACAAATATAATCCTTGTTACAGAGATTCCAGTAATGTAACTTTGGAGGTACCTAATGCTACAGAGAAGTCAGAAGGACTGTACTTGTGTAATGCTACAAATAAAGCAGGATGGAGAGCTACACAAACCTTTTTAGATGTCAGTGGTTAGTAATAATTTATCACTATTTTCTAGAGTATTTATGTGTAAGAACACTTCAACTCAATGGAACTGTTTGTTCATTAGCTTTCATAATTAGGTGTTGTTTTTTTTTAAGCCCCCGCCATCACGGAAGGGGGCAGTAAGTGTTACTCTTGTCTGTCCGTCTGTACGTCGTACGTCCCCAAATTGGTTTCCATTCTCTAACTTTAGTTTACCTAAACCAAATGTTAAGAAATTTATACAAAATGCTTATTACCACAAAACACAGATCCATGTGGGTGGCATCACTTTTATTGTTCTCCAGTTATACCCTTTGTAACATTAAATGCAAGCAGGGCATCATCTGTGTCCCATGGACACATTCTCCAGTTTTTGTCTCGCCTTGCTATTTGGTATGCAGTTGTATTAGCATTGGCACATCTCATTACCATGGAGATTATCTGGCCCTGCTTCCTCAGTCATGGTCTATTGACTTTGAAACTTTGCTTAGTTTACATGTGTTAGTTTGTGATTAGGTCAATTTATGAAGAACCACTAGTGGTAGGTCAATGATAAATGGTATGCAGTTGTATAAGCATTAGCATATCTCATTTCAGTGGAGATTATTTGGCCCCACTCCCTCAGTCATGGTCTATTGACCTCGAAACTTTTGCTTAGTTTTCGTGTATTAGTTTGTGATTAGGTCAGTTTAAGGGGAACTGTTAGTGGTAGGTCAATTATAATTGGTACGCAGTTGTATAAGCATTAACACATCTCATTTCCATGGAGAATATTTGGTCCTTACCCCTCAGTCATGGTCTATTGACTTTGAAACTTTTGCTTAGTTTACATGTATTTGTTTGTGATTAGATCAGTTTAAGATGAACCACTAATGTTAAGTCAATGATATTTGGTATGCAATGATTATATAACCCCACCCCCTCATTATGGTTTATCGACTTTGAAACTTTTACATAGTTTACAAGTTAATACACCCAAATATCAGATTCGATCTATAGTTTGGTCTTTGTTTGGATATCCACAAGCCAGCATTCAACCAGATTAGAATGCCACAGTACTAGGAGGTTTACGCTACACCCAAATATCAGATTTGATCTATAGTTTGGTCTTTGTTTGGATATCCACAAGCATTCAACCACCTTAGAATGCCACAGGACTAGGAGGTTTGTGCTACACCCAAATATCAGATTTGATCTATAGTTTGGTCTTGTTTTGGATATCCACAAGCCAGCATTCAACAGCATTCCACAGTTGTATGAGTTAGTGGTACATATTAACGTTAGTTTTAATCTATGTTGTTTTGGTCTTTATTTTCAGAGCCACCACCCAGCATCACTCCACCTCGGAATGCCTCAGTAGTACCAGGAGAGAATGCTATGCTTACTTGTAATGTGTATAGTACTGTGGACTTTAATATATCATGGTACAAAGTTGGCAGAAATTCTAGGATCAAATCCAGTAAAAAGTTTAACATTCTCAACAATGGTTCACTCATAGTCAGGTAATATGATCAACGTTATCATATTTTCATTGTTGGAATACTGTCACATGACTGAAAACCAGTAAGGATGTTTTTTACAAAAATAAATGCTCTCATTCACTCACTATATTGGCCACTTCTGAAACATTTCTCATCTTTTCAGTTAATGGTCAGCAATTTGAAATAGGCTATTTTTGTTTTGATATCATGTTTCTAGGATAAAATAGGGTTGATTTCTATGAGTGTTAATTTATGTAAAACATTCAAATAGCTTTCAGCCCATGACTATTTTAGGACAATGAATATAAATATACCACAAGCATGTATTAACCAGTGTTAGGAATAAATTTATACTGAAATTTGTGAAATAAAAAATTTTGTCATATATTTAGAAGAAGGACCTTCCAAAGTTAAAATGCATACACCATGTGACAAATCCGAGATGTTAGCCCCATTAATGAGAAGCTAGATGCTTAGTTTTTAGGTGTCCTTTTTATCAGACTGAATCAGATGTGAAGTTTGTGATATCAATGTATTACTACATGTAAGGTTGACATACCTATCTAGTATATTTGTTTGTTGGTTGTATTTACATGTAAGGTTGACATACCTATCTAGTATATTTGTTTGTTGGTTGTATTTACATGTAAGGTTGACATACCTTTCTAGTATATTTGTTTGTTGGTTGTATTTACATGTAAGGTTGACATACCTTTCTAGTATATTTGTTTGTTGGTGGTATTACTACATGTAAGGTTGACAAACCTATCCAGTATAATTGTTTGTTGGTGGTATTACTAAATGTAAGGTTGACATACCTATCTAGTATATATGTTTGTTGGTGGTATTACTACATGTAAGGTTGACATACCTATCTAGTATATTTGTTTGTTGGTGGTATTTACATGTAAGGTTGACATACCTTTCTAGTATATTTGTTTGTTGGTGGTATTACTACATGTAAGGTTGACATACCTATCCAGTATATTTGTTTGTTGGTGGTATTACTACATGTAAGGTTGACATACCTATCTAGTATATTTGTTTGTTGGTGGTATTACTACATGTAAGGTTGACATACCTATCTAGTATATATGTTTGTTGGTGGTATTACTACATGTAAGGTTGACATACCTATCTAGTATATTTGTTTGTTGGTTGTATTTACATGTAAGGTTGACATACCTTTCTAGTATATTTGTTTGTTGGTGGTATTACTACATGTAAGGTTGACATACCTATCTAGTATATATGTTTGTTGGTGGTATTACTACATGTAAGGTTGACATACCTATCTAGTATATTTGTTTGTTGGTGGTATTACTACATGTAAGGTTGACATACCTATCTAGTATATATGTTTGTTGGTGGTATTACTTACATGTAAGGTTGACATACCTATCTGGTATATATGTTTGTTGGTGGTATTCACATGTAAAGTTGACATACCTATCTAGTAAATTTGTTTGTTGATGGTATTACTACATATAAGGTTGACATACCTATCTAGTATATTTGTTTGTTGGTGGTATTACTACATGTAAGGTTGACATACCTATCTAGTATATATGTTTGTTGGTGGTATTACTACATGTAAGGTTGACATACCTTTCTAGTATATTTGTTTGTTGGTGGTATTACTTACATGTAAGGTTGACATACCTATCTAGAATATTTGTTTGTTGGTGGTATTTACATATAAGGTTGACATACCTTTCTAGTATATTTTTTTGTTGGTAGTATTTACATGTAAGGTTGACATACCTATCTAGTATATTTGTTTGTTGGTGGTATTACTACATGTAAGGTTGACATACCTATCTAGTATATTTGTTTGTTGGTGGTATTTACATGTAAGGTTGACATACCTGTCTAGTATATTTGTTTGTTGGTGGTATTTACATGTAAAAGAGGGACGAAAGATACCAAAGGGACAGTCAAACTCATAGATCGAAAACAAACTGTCAACGCCATGGCCAAAAATAAAAAGACAAACAGAAATATAATAGTACAGATGACAAAACATAGAAAACTAAAGACTAAGCAACACGAACACCACCAAAAACTGGGGGTGATCTCAGGTGCTCTGGAAGGGTAAGCAGATCCTGCTCCACATGTGGCACCCGTCATGTTGCTTATGTTATTACAAATGTGGTAAATAGTCTAATTTGGTAGGTCACATTCGTGAAAAGGGAAGGGTATTGTAGTTACGACAAAAGGAACATATCCAATATCATCTGTGAAACATTTACCATAACGGTCAACCAACTCGTGATGGCGTCCTTAAAATTTACAAGGGATGATTTCAACTTCACCATTTGGAACTCTTGCTTTAAAAGCTTCCTTGTGAGCAGCAATCCTCTATCAAGAAAATCATGATAGGAAATACAAGCCCACGAATATCATAAGGTTGACATACCTATCTAGTATATATGTTTGTTAGTGGTATTACTACATGTAAGGTTGACATACCTATCTAGTATATTTGTTTGTTGGTGGTAATACTACATGTAAGGTTGACATACCTATCTAGTATATATGTTTGTTGGTGGTATTACTACATGTAAGGTTGACATACCTATCTAGTATATTTGTTTGTTGGTGGTATTACTTACATGTAAGGTTGACATACCTATCTAGTATATTTGTTTGTTGGTGGTATTACTACATGTAAGGTTGACATACCTATCTGGTATATATGTTTGTTGGTGGTATTCACATGTAAAGTTGACATACCTATCTAGTATATTTGTTTGTTGGTGGTATTACTACATGTAAGGTTGACATACCTATGTAGTATATTTGTTTAATGGTGATATTTACAGGAATGTTAAGCCAACAGATGATGGAAAATATGTCTGTAGAGTAGGGAATGAAGGTGGATTTACAAAACAGAGTGTCTTCCTTAATGTACAAGGTAGGTATACATGTGAAATAGATTGATTATAGGGCTTGTTTTAATCAAAATATAAACAGGTCAATAATGAACAGTAACCCCCATATTAGTCGGTAAAAATTAAAGTCATCTAATGAAATATGAACATGTCAATACATGTAATAAACAAATATCTAAATATGAACAGTCAATGATTAACAGACATCCAAATATAAACAGTTCAATAATGAACAGACGTCCCTATATGAGCATGTCAATAGTAAACAGACATCCAAATATAAACATTTCAATAATTAACAGCTTCCCTATATAAGCATGTCAATAGCAAACACATTAAAATATAAACATTTCAAAAATGAACAGACATCCAAATATAAACAGGTCAATAATAAACATCCATCCATATATAAACAGGTCAATAATAAACAGACAGCCATATATAAACAGGTCAATAATAAACAGACATCCAAATATAAACAGGTCAATAATAAAAAGACATCCAAATATAAACAGGTCAATAATAAAAAGACATCCAAATATAAACAGGTCAGTAATAAACATCCATCCATATATAAACAGGTCAATAATAAACAGCCATATATAAACAGGTCAATAATAAAAAGACATCCAAATGTAAACAGGTCAATAATAAAAAGACATCCAAATATAAACAGGTCAGTAATAAACATCCATCCATATATAAACAGGTCAATAATAAACAGACAGCCATATATAAACAGGTCAATAATAAAAAGACATCCAAATATAAACAGGTCAATAATAAACAGACATCCAAATATAAACAGGTCAGTAATAAACATCCATCCATATATAAACAGGTGAATAATAAACAGACAGCCATATATAAACAGGTCAATAATAAACAGACATCCAAATATAAACAGGTCAATAATAAACAGACATCCAAATATAAACAGGTCAGTAATAAACATCCATCCATATATAAACAGGTGAATAATAAACAGACAGCCATATATAAACAGGTCAGTAATAAACAGACATCCAAAGATAAACAGGTCAATAATAAACAGACATCCAAATATAAACAGGTCAATAATAAACAGAATGAATGATTTGTTCATTGTTGAAGACCCTACATCAACTGTCAAGATGAAGAACAGGAATAAAAGCCCTGTTCATTGATAATTTTTTATGTTTTCTATGTATTGTGTGCGATTTTGTCCCATGTACATTTACTCCATATCCTTTCATTTTCTATCTAAATATAAACAGGTCAATAATAAACAGACATCCAGATATAAACAGGTCAATAATAAACAGACATCCATATATAAACAGGTCAATAATAAACAGACATCCAAATATAAATATTTCAATTAGGATTGATTGATTGTTGTTTGCTTTTAAAACATTCAATGACAAATAATTCATGCATATTCAGGATAAGAACAAATTAACATTAAAAACAATAGGTTGGTCCTGTAATAGGGGTCGTCTGATTAAGGTCAAGAAATTTGGACTGCCACTGGAAAATGGGTATATACCACATCATCTTCTACCTATATATTGAATAGGAACAGAAATTTTGCCTTATAAAAGGCCACCTACATACCCCTTAAAGATTTGTTGCAAGGGCTCATAACGTGCAGAGAACATGGCACTCTCTCTACTTGAGGCATCGAATTTAATGTTCCCAGACTGACCGGAAGTGGCTTTGTATTCATTCATCCAGCACATCAAAAGTGACCATATTTCTATTCATCAGTCAATGATGAACAGAAATCCAAATATACAACAGGTCAAATGATGAAGACACTAAGGTATAAACAGATTAAAAATTAACTGACATAAAACAGGTCTACAACTACATAAAATGTACTCTAAAATAGCCTAACAATATTAAATTATTTTACATTCCATTATATAAGTTTTCTGTCAAAATTTCATATAAATGTTTGAATATAGGCAAATATTTTTTTAAACAATCAATATGAATATACCAATGCAGTTATCCATATTTTAATTTTTTCTATGTTTTTCAGTACCCCCTGAAGTAACTGTAGATCCAACAGAACAGGATTTCCAAGTTGGTAGAAAAATATCATTCATGTGTGTTGCCAGTGGTAACCCTTCTCCAAGTTACTATTGGTTACGAGATGGTGAACTTTTGATCCCTAACAACAGAATAATGATATCAGGGAATGAATTATCGATTGAGAAATTGGTGAGAGATGATGAGGGTAGCTACCATTGTTTAGCTAGGAATGCGGCTGGAGAAAGTGTGGCAATAGCTCAACTGAATTATATTGGTATAACTAGCAAGCACATAGCACTCCTCAATTCATAGGCCTTAAATACCCTTTATTTGCCTCCAAGAATCAGAACAAAAGGATGTTTTATATTAAGATATTTTATTTTTTTTAAAAAGAACATAATTTGTTATGGTTTTAAAAGTGGTTACAATATGATCTTTTAGGAAGTAATTTTTAATGTTATTAGTTATGTGGTTTTAAGCTTCATAAGTAAACAATGAAAATTACACTTTTTTTTAATTTTATTATGTTTTTCACTTTACGAAATAGCTAACTGAATAAATAAGAGTTGAAAGATAAAAGATAATGAACCTTTTCAGTGATTCCTTAAACCATGTAGGTCTGTTACTAGTTTTAACATGGATATGGTTTTTACAGAGAAACCAGAGATTACGCTTTATGACAAAGAATTAATTGTATCAGTTGGTGATCCAGCTATCCTAAAGTGTTCATCCAAAGGGATCCCACCACCTTTGATCACCTGGAACAGGGGAGATGTAGAGGTATTTGTTATAGCTTTTGTCCAAGTTCTATTGCAATCCATGAAGGTTTACAAATTTATCATGTCAGAATAATTTAATCTCAGAATGTCTGTAAATGGTTACTGTAAAGTTCTGAAAAATGAACAAAATATATTTTCAAAATCTTGATTCAGACATTATCTCATAACTCTAATCATAAGAAATAGAAAAGCTTCTGCCAAAGTTTCATAAAATTATTTAAAGGTTTGACAAATTAATTAATTGGTAACAAACTTTTAACCCCAAACTGTATCTTCTTGTTAACTGCAAAAAAAATTAAGTCCTTTTATCAGTAAAATATGGAAAATTGAATTAAGGGCATACGATACAGTTTTGATCCCATAGTGAAATTTTGATGAAAATTTGCATATAGGCTATTTTTTACCTAATATAATCAAATATGTAATAAAAAATATACCTTCATGTGCTACTTTTTGAGTAAAATGAGGTCAAAATTTCAGATATTTGCTCAAATTTCGGATTTGTGGATGTATTTTTCCTTTTGACAGAAATACATAACTTTTTTGTTTTAAAAGATCACAAGCTGTTTTTTTGTCAAATTATTTGTAACTTCTGTTTTATATTAATGTCCTATAAATTTATGCATTTCATTTTACAAATAGCTCATATTTATCAAATGTTCATGAATGTAGAAAAAACGTAATTTTTGCTGTATATTTATCAAATTTTAAAAAATTGCATTATTGACTTTTTCTTGAAAATTGGTATAAATAATCTTCATACGTAATCAAACCAAATGTCATTTTAAAACAGAGGGGTCCATGTACTCGTTTTCGAGTTAAACTACTTTGAAAGATAAAAATCAGTTGAAAAATGCATCTTTTCCCAATATGTCACAGTTTGACGTCGTGAAAAATAACATTTTACATTAGCAACGTCATTACCTCCCCTGTAACTGTATCGTATGCCCTTAATGAATATTTTGCTCTTGATACCGTCTTGATCATAAAAAGCTTTTGTTAAACTTATGTAAATGAATCTAGGGTCACAGTGTCTTGCCTTTGCAATATAAATGTCTCAGGCTCGACAAAAATAAATAAGTATTGAAACAGATGAATAGTTACAAGAAATGAAGGCTAACAAGACCGTCACCACATATAAAAAAAGTGATCCTTAAAATAAAGTTCACTACACAGAAACCACTCAAACCTCCTTATAAGTCACAAGATCAGGTAACACCAAGTAACCTTTTGAATATATGATTATACTCCCTGCAAACAAAATAGGGGTGTATATAGGAATCGTCCAGTTTATTCACCCATCTGTCTGTCCCCCTTACTGTCCATATGCCTGGTCAGCTAAGCTTCTAAACAGCTAGATGGATATTGATGAAACTTTACACAGATGTAAAACACTCCCTTAAGATGTCCTTAAAGGAATATAGACCTGTTCTAACTTGGTAAATGGGAGATTATTAGGGCCCCGCCGAATGGCGGACGACCTATAGTGATCAATCTGTCTGTCCGTCTGCCCGTCTGTACGTCTGTCTGTCCATCTGTCCGTCCCTCTGTACATCTGTCCCTCCGTTGGTCTGTCTGTACATCTGTCCCTCCGTTGGTCTGTTTGTCCGTCCGTCTGTAACAAATTGTGTCTGCTCTATATCTAGAGAACCGTTATGATTTCAAAGTTTATACTTGACATGTATATTAACCAACACCAGAGGGTGTGTCATAATGTATGTACAACTTCCTAGGTCAAAGGTCAAGGTCAAAAACTTTGGTTTTAGTTGACAACCCCATTTCCTATGGAAAAGATCATGTCCACTCTATATCTTGAGAACCGTTATGATTTCAAAATTTATACTTGACATGTATATAAACCAACACCAGAGGGTGTGTCATAATTTATGTACAGTTTCCTAGGTCAAAGGTCAAGGTCAAAAACTTTGGTTTCAGTTGACAACCCCATGTCCAATGATAAAGATACAAATTTTTTACCACACATTATTCACAGCGGGGCCCACAGAGATGGCTCCCATCTGAATGATATCTAGTTAAATTTACTTACGTCAATATACTAATGGTATTGCAGGGCAGTAGTTTCCTTTTGTGAATTTTCACTTGCAGTTCTATTTAATCATTACTTTTAGTTCAGGTGGACGTCATCTTATAAATGCAGATAAACAATGTGTGCAATTTTATTATTGTCTTATCTGATTCTAGTGATTTATTTCAGATAACAGCTTTGTCCTATGTTAAGTTATCAAAAGAGGGACAGTTGACAATCTTTGGCACACAGGAACAAGATGCTGGAATATATCGCTGTGTAGCTAGTAACAATGCTGGCTCTACATCTATAACAACTCAACTAACTGTAGGATGTAAGTGTCTGTCAGTAACCAGTAATTGTCAGTGATCTATACATGCTCCTTAATTGGAGCCTCTAGTTATGATATCCAAGCTACTACATGAAGAGTTATCACCTAGAAAACTTGCTATATAAGGCATTGTTATTTTTATGCCCCACATACTATAGTAGAGGGGCATTATATTTTTTGGTCTGTGCGTCCGTTCGTCCGTCTGTCTGTCCTGCTTTAGGTTAAAGTTTTTGGTCAAGGTAGTTTTTGATGAAGTTGAAGTCCAATCAACTGGAAACTTTGTACACATATTCCCTATGATATGATCTTTCTAATTTTAATGCCAAATTAGAGTTTTGACCCCAATTTTACGGTCCACTGAACATAGAAAATGATAGTGCGAGTAGGGCATCCGTGTACTATGGACACATTGTTTTCAATGAATTCATTAAACACTTGATTTTACTTAACTCAGCTTAACCATAGAGTAGAAAGCATAATACAACATGAATAATAAAAAGTGAAATAACAAAAATACTGAACTCCAAGGAAAATTCAAAACGGAAAGTCCCTTATCAAATGTCACAATCAAAAGCTCAAACACATCAAACGAATGGGAAACAACTGTCATATTCCTGACTTGGTACAGGTATTTCCTTATGTAGAAAATGGTGGATTAAACCTGGTTTTATCGCTAACTAGTGAATTTGGTATGTATTTGCTTGTTTCATAGCTGAAGCTAGAATAACAGGACCACCTCTAAACACTGGAGCTGACATTGGAACTAATGCTACATTGACATGTAGAGCCTCTGGACAACCACGTCCTACAATAACATGGCTGACAAATGGAAAACCTGTCAATGTTTTAGAAGAAAGATTAATACAGCTAGCCGGTGGAGAATTGTTCATACAAGGTAGTACATGATGGAAAGGTAGTTATAACAGGTTAAGTTACAGTTTAAGCAGAAATGTCTTATTCATTAACAAAATTTTGAAAATGTTTTTTTTTTTTCAGGAGGTTATATATGTAATTACAGGTTGCATTTCTGTAAATATTGACAATGCAATTTCCCATGGGAACTCCTTTTACGTCTAAAACTGTACCACTTTTACTATGAAGTTTTGAAAAAAATCATATCCTAGAATGGAAAGTTCATATGCACTACTATTTTTTTTAAAGGTAAAAAAATAGGGCTGTGCGGCATATTTTCAACATTTATATGCCCGAACTTCTAAGAGTTTAAACTAACACTAAATTTCTTAACTACCCCTACCTTAACTGTAGGATTACCACAGATTTCAATATAAACAATATGCATATGTATATTTACTGGTAACATTCCCAAGTTATGTCTCTATGAGATGAAACAAAATTAATTATCTATGAATATTCTATATCTCCCCAAAAGAGGCGTGGTTTGAGAAACAGCTATATTTACAAAATGCAACCTAAACAGACATTTGTTCAAACAGAAAACTCTTTAAAACACTATTTCTCACATTAATACTTATTTATCAGAATAATAGCCTTAAAGAAATCAATGCATATACTCTTAAGTTTTCTTTTACTGTACATTTTATACCCCCTCCCCTGTTTCAGTTTTTTAAAGAATTTGAAAATAATACTTTATAATAATTATTGCCAGCTTACCCTATTTGCTTGTTTTCTGACATGCAATGCCTAGAACCTGTTTAAAACTGTTCTGATAACAAATTGAAAGCATTTCAGAATACTGTAAATGTAATGTTTAGCAGTCAATTATTCCAACATTCAAGATTATATAAAGTATCCAATCCTGCCTCTGTCTCCAGTCCACATCTTACTGTATGCCTATTTTGTCAATGAAAGTTCACAATTTCTGCCTCAAATGGTCAGTTTAGAATGTTTGTCACAACAGTATCATCTCTAACCATATATCTGACATAATTTAGCTAATATATGAACTAGGAGTGTTAAAACCAAGCCATATTTGCAATATTTGTATGTATGCAGATACTAGTCTGATGTACAAATTCACTTAAAATTTTAAAGAAATGACTGCTAACATCTGATTTTTGCATAACTTCCAAGCACATTTATTGTTTTCTATATAAAGACCTTTAAAATCATAAAATCATAGCATTTACAAGTTATATTATTTGTTTTATGACCCAGGGGGTAGGCAATTTTCTCTGTTTTTTGCCCCTTGGGCCTCAATTTTCCTAAATTATTCTGCTGTTTCTAGCAATATGGAATATTTAGTACATATTCAGGATAGGACTTACTATTGTAAGTTTTGTTGAGATATTTTTGTATTTCTAGCTTGTATTGTTTATGTCGCGGTAACAAAAAAGCAGATTTAGGTGTTACGGCTTACTTTTGGGTTATCAACATGACAAAAACACCCCACCAATAATATTCAGGAAGGATCTATGAGTTTCAATGACTGTGAAGAGTAAATATAAGTACTTCTTAATAATTTAACTTACAAATATGCATATATTATGAATTTATTTTGCATTCAGGGCTTTAAGTAAACTATGCATACTGTAAACTGAATTTATGCTGAATCATCATAGTTAAGGCCCAGGAATTTCTCGATCTTCATGAAATATTAATAAAACTTCATATTTGAGTTGATTTCATTAAAATCTGTGAGATAAACCAAATTTGGTTAAATTCTGTATATTCTCTTTTTTCACCCAATATAGGTTGCATTTCTGTAAATATTGACAATGCAATTTTCCATAGGAACTCCTTTTACGGCTAAAACTGTACCACTTTTACTATGAAGTTTTGAAAAAAATCATATCCTAGAATGGAAAGTTCATATGCACTACTATGTTTTTGAAAGGTCAAAATATAGGGCTGTGTGGCATATTTTCAACGTTTATATGCCCCGAACTTCTAAGAGTTTAAACTAACACTAAATTTCTTAACTACCCCTACTTTAACTGTAGGATTACCACAGATTTCAATATAAACAATATGCATATGTATATTTACTGGTAACATTCCCAAGTTATGTCTCTATGAGATGAAACATAGAGATCATAACTGGGAACCAGTATGTAAACAAAATTAATTATCTATGAATATTCTATATCTCCCCAAAAGAGGCTTGGTTTGAGAAACAGCTGTATTTACAAATTGCAACCTACAGGTTTTGTAGTGTTAGTATTTTTATACCCCACTCAACGCATTATCAGAGTAGGGACCAGTAAAAGAAAATGCATATAAAACATTCGTAAGACAGAATATGCCAGTCCAGTATGGGATCCATACAGTAGGGTGCCCAGTGTCCAAAAAGTCCTCTAGTTAACGAGTTGAAGCTAACGAAATAACACATGACTATTTTTTAGCTCACCTGGCCCGAAGGGCCAAGTGAGCTTTTCTCATCACTTGCACTTTTACAAAAATCTTCTCTGAAACTACTGGGCCAAATTTAACCAAACTTGGCCACAATCATCATTAGGGTATGTAGTTTAAAAATTGTGTCCGGTGACCTGCCAAACCAACCAAGATGGCCGCCATGGCTAAAAATAGAACATAGGGGTAAAATGTATATTTTGGCTTATAACTCTGAAACCAAAGCATTTAGAGCAAATCTGACATGGGGTAAAATTGTTGATCAAGTCAAGATCTATCTGCCCTGAAATTTTCAGATGAATCGGACAATGAGTTGTTGGGTTGCTGCCCCTGAATTAGTAATTTTAAGGATTTTTTTTCGGTTTTTGGTTATCTTGAAAATTATTATAGATTGAGATAAACTGTAAACAGCAGTAATGTTCAGCAAAGTAAGATCTACAAATAAGTCAACATGATCAAAATGGTCAGTTGACCCCTTAAGGAGTTATTGCCCTTTAAAGTAATTTTTTACCAATTTTTTGTAAATTTTTGTAATCTTTTACAAAAATCTTCTCCTCTGAAACTACTGGACCAAATTCAACCAAACTTAGCCACAATCATTATTAGGGTATTTAGTTTAAAAAATGTGTGCAGTGACCCAGCCAACCAACCAAGATGGCTGCCATGGCTAAAAATAGAACAAAGGGGTAAAATGTAGATTTTGGCTTGTAACTCTGAAACCAAAGCATTTAAAGCAAATCTTACAGGGGTTAACTTGTTTATCAAGTAAATATCTATCTGCCCTCAAATTTTCAGATGAATTGGACAACTGGTTGTTGGGTTGCTGCCCCTGAATTGGTAATTTTTAAGGAAATTTTGCCGTTTTTATACGACCGCAAAAAATTTTGCGGTCGTATATTGGTATGACGTTGGCGTCGTCGTCGTCGTCCGAAGACACATTGGTTTTCACACTCTAACTTTAGTTTAAATGAATGGATCTCAATGAAATTTTACCATAAGGTTCAATACTACAAAAGGAAGGTTGGGATTGATTTTGGGGGTTATGGTACCAACAGTTAAGGAATTAGGGGCTAAAAAGGGGCCAAAAATAAGCATTTTGGTAACTTCCAGACATAACTTGTGTGTTAGTGTATGGATCTCTCTGACATTGTACCACAAGGTTCCATATCACAAAGGGAATACTGGGATTGATTTTGGGAGTAATTGCCTTAAAATTTTAGGAATTAGGGGCCAAAAAAGAGGCAAAAAACAAGCATTTTTCTAGTTTCATGACAATAACTTGTGTGTCAGTGTATGGATCTTTCTGAAATTGTACTACAAGGTTCCATATCACAAAGGGAAAGCTGGAATTGAGTTTGGGGGTAATTGCCTAAAACGTTTAGGAATAAGGGTCCAAAAGGGCCAAAATAAGCATTTTCTAGTTTCCAGACAATTACTTGTGTTCAAGTGTATGGATCTCTCTGAAATTGTACTGCAAGGTACCATACCACAAAGGAAGGCTGGGATTGATTTTGGGGTAATTACCTCAAAATTTTAGGAATGAGGGGCCAAAAGGGCAAAAACAAGCATTTTCTAGTTTCAGGACAATAACTTGTGTGTAAGTGTATGGATCTTTATGAAATTGTTCCACAAGGTTCCATGTCACAAAGGAAAGCTGGGTTTGAGTTTGGGGGTAATTGCCCTAAACGTATAGGAATTTGGGGCCAAAAAGGAGTTTTTATCCCAACAGTTTAGGAAGAAAAAGAAGATACTTTGTATAAATTGCTTATTTCTTGACCAATTTCAATGGGGTTTTATTCTTGAATTCTTGGGGTTCTTTAATATGCTGAATCTAACCGTGTGTTAAGTTTTTGGATTTTGGTCCCTGTTTTAAATTGGTCCATATTGAGGTCAAAGGGTCCAAAATTAAACTTTGTTTGATTTCATCGAAAATTGAACTATAGAGGTTCTTTGATATGCCAAATCTAACCGTGTATTTAGATTCTTAATTTTTGGTCCCGTTTCCAAATTGGTCTACATTAAGGTCCAAAGGGTCCAAAATTAAACTTAGTTTGATTTTAACAAAAATTGAATTCTTGGGGTTCTTTGATATGCTGAATCTAAACATGTACTTAGTTTTTTTATTATGGGCCCAGTTTTCAAGTTGGTCCAAATCGGGGTCCAAAATCAAACTTTGTTTGATTTCAACAAAAATTGAATATATTGGGTTCTTCGATATGCTGAATCTAACCATGTATTTAGATTTTTGATATTCGGGCCCGGTTATCAAATTGGTCCACATTGAGGTTTAGAGGGTCCAAAATTGAACTTTATTTGATTTCATCAAAAATTGAATTCTTGAGGTTCTTTGATATACTGAATCTAACCATGTATTTAGATTTTGGATATTGGAATACCACAAAGGGATGGTAAGAATTGTCTTTGGGAGTTATGGCTCAAAGTGTTAAGGAATAAGGTGCAAAAAAGGGGGGAAAAGGGTTTGCAGGTTAATGGACAATTACTTAAGTACAAAACATAATTTAAAAGGCAGTGTAAGGTTGGTAGTTGAAACTCATTTGAATATCTCACCTAAACTGCTTTTAAATTATTTATATTGAAATTTGCCAAAACTTTATTATTAATAAATTCCATTGAAATTTGCCAATAACTTTAGTTTAATGAACTTCATTGGAAATTTGCCAATATAAAATATTGCTGATGAAGCTTTTTGTTTATCTCACCTAAACTGCTTTTAAATTATGTATATTGAAATTTGCCAAAACTTTATTATTAAATTTCTGATTTATATATAAAAGCAAATAATAATGATAAGGCAAGAGATACAAACCAAACAGGATGTGTAAATTAATATATTAAGTATTGTGCAATAGCAAGAAATTTTCAATTGCACAGTATTGCATAATAGCAAGAAATCTTCAATTGCACAGTATTGCGCAATAGCAAGAAATATCCAATAGCACAATATTGCGCAATAGCAATTAAGGGCTAAAAGGGGCCAAAATAAGCATTTTGGTAACTTCCAGACATAACTTGTGTGTTAGTGTATGGATCTCTCTGACATTGTACCACAAGGTTCCATATCACAAAGGGAATACTGGGATTGATTTTGGGAGTAATTGCCTTAAAATTTTAGGAATTAGGGCCAAAAGAGGCAAAAACAAGCATTTTCTAGTTTCATGACAATAACTTGTGTGTCAGTGTATGGATCTTTCTGAAATTGTACTACAAGGTTCCATATCACAAAGGAAAGCTGGAATTGAGTTTGGGGTAATTGCCTAAAACGTTTAGGAATAAGGGTCCAAAAGGGGCCAAAAATAAGCATTTTCTAGTTTCCAGACAATTACTTGTGTTCAAGTGTATGGATCTCTCTGAAATTGTACTGCAAGGTACCATACCACAAAGGAAGGCTGGGATTGATTTTGGGGTAATTACCTCAAAATTTTAGGAATGAGGGGCCAAAAGGGCAAAAACAAGCATTTTCTAGTTTCAGGACAATAACTTGTGTGTAAGTGTATGGATCTTTATGAAATTGTTCCACAAGGTTCCATGTCACAAAGGGAAAGCTGGGTTTGAGTTTGGGGGTAATTGCCCTAAACGTATAGGAATTTGGGGCCAAAAAGGAGTTTTTATCCCAACAGTTTAGGAAGAAAAAGAAGATACTTTGTATAAATTGCTTATTTCTTGACCAATTTCAATGGGGTTTTATTCTTGAATTCTTGGGGTTCTTTAATATGCTGAATCTAACCGTGTGTTAAGTTTTTGGATTTTGGTCCCTGTTTTTAAATTGGTCCATATTGAGGTCAAAGGGTCCAAAATTAAACTTTGTTTGATTTCATCGAAAATTGAACTATAGAGGTTCTTTGATATGCCAAATCTAACCGTGTATTTAGATTCTTAATTTTTGGTCCCGTTTCCAAATTGGTCTACATTAAGGTCCAAAGGGTCCAAAATTAAACTTAGTTTGATTTTAACAAAAATTGAATTCTTGGGGTTCTTTGATATGCTGAATCTAAACATGTACTTAGTTTTTTATTATGGGCCCAGTTTTCAAGTTGGTCCAAATCGGGGTCCAAAATCAAACTTTGTTTGATTTCAACAAAATTGAATATATTGGGTTCTTGATATGCTGAATCTAACCATGTATTTAGATTTTTGATATTCGGCCGTTATCAAATTGGTCCACATTGAGGTTTAGAGGTCCAAAATTGAACTTTATTTGATTTCATCAAAATTGAAATCTTGAGGTTCTTTGATATACTGAATCTAACCATGTATTTAGATTTTGGATATTGGAATACCACAAAGGGATGGTAAGAATTGTCTTTGGGAGTTATGGCTCAAAGTGTTAAGGAATAAGGTGCAAAAAAGGGGGGAAAAGGGTTTGCAGGTTAATGGACAATTACTTAAGTACAAAACATAATTTAAAAGGCAGTGTAAGGTTGGTAGTTGAAACTCATTTGAATATCTCACCTAAACTGCTTTTAAATTATTTATATTAAATTGCCAAAAACTTTATTATTAATAAATTCCATTGGAAATTTGCCAATAACTTTAGTTTAATGAACTTCATTGGAAATTTGCCAATATAAAATATTGCTGATGAAGCTTTTTTGTTTATCTCACCTAAACTGCTTTTAAATTATGTATATTGGAAATTTGCCAAAACTTTATTATTAAATTTCTGATTTATATATAAAAGCAAATAATAATGATAAGGCAAGAGATACAAACCAAACAGGATGTGTAAATTAATATATTAAGTATTGTGCAATAGCAAGAAATTTTCAATTGCACAGTATTGCAATAGCAAGAAATCTTCAATTGCACAGTATTGCGCAATAGCAAGAAATATCCAATAGCACAATATTGCAATAGCAAGAAATTGTCAATTGTACAGTATTGCACAATAGCAAAATATTCAATTGCACAGTACTGCGCAATTGCATGAAATATTCAATTGCACAGTATTGTGCAAAAGAAGATACTTTGTATAAATTGCTTATTTCTTGACCAATTTCAATGGGGTTTTATTCTTGAATTCTTGGGGTTCTTTAATATGCTGAATCTAACCGTGTGTTAAGTTTTTGGATTTTGGATTTTGGTCCCTGTTTTTAAATTGGTCCATACTGAGGTCCAAAGGGTCCAAAATTAAACTTTGTTTGATTTCATCAAAAATTGAATTATTGGGGTTCTTTGATATGCGAATCTAACCGTGTATTTAGATTCTTAATTTTTGGTCCCATTTTCAAATTGGTCTACATTAAGGTCCAAAGGGTCCAAAATTAAACATAGTTTGATTTTAACAAAATTGAATTCTTGGGGTTCTTTGATATGCTGAATCTAAATATGTATTTAGATTTTGATTATGGGCCCAGTTTTCAAGTTGGTCCAAATCGGGTCCAAAATTAAACTTTGTTTGATTTCAACAAAATTGATTTTATGGGGTTCTTTGATATGCTGAATCTAACCATGTATTTAGATTTTTGATTTTGGGCCCGTTATCAACTTTGTCCACATTGAGGTCAAAAGGGTCCAAAATTAAACTTTGTTTGATTTCATCAAAAATTGAAATATTGGGGTTCTTTGATATGCCGAATCTAACCGTGTATTTAGATTCTTAATTTTTGGTCCCGTTTTCAAATTGGTCTACATTAAGGTCCAATAGGTCCAAAATTAAACTTAGTTTGATTTTAACAAAAATTGAATTCTTAGGGTTCTTTGATATGCTGAATCTAAACATGTATTTAGATTTTTGATTATGATCCCAGTTTTCAAGTTGGTCCAAATAGGGGTCCAAAATTAAACTTTGTTTGATTTCAACAAAAATTGAATATATGGGGTTCTTTGATATGCTGAACCTAACCATGTATTTAGATTTTTGATTTTTGGGCCCCGTTATCAACATTGTCCACATTGAGGTCAAAAGGGTCCAAAATTAAACTTTGTTTGATTTCATCAAAAATTGAACTCATGGGGTTGTTTGATACGCTGAATCTAACCATGTATTTAGATTTTGGATATTGGACCATTATAGGTGAATGTCCATTTTAATAAAATTTTTAAGTTCTTAGACCACATTCATTCTGTGTCAGAAACCTATGCTGTGTCAAATATTTAATCACAATCCAAATTCAGAGCTGTATCAAGCTTGAATGTTGTGTCCATACTTGCCCCAACTGTTCAGGGTTCGATCTCTGCGGTTGTATCAAGCTGCGCCCATGGAGCATTTTATTGTTATTATCTTGAAAATTATTACAGATAGAGATAAACTGTAAACAGCAATAATGTTCAGCAAAGTAAGATCTTCAAATAAGTCAACATGATCAAAATGGTCAGATGACCCCTTAAGGAGTTATTGCCCTTTAAAGTAATTTTTACCAATTTTTGTAAATTTTGTAATCTTTACAAAAATCTTCTCCTCTGAAACTACTGGACCAAATTCAACCAAACTTAGCCACAATCATTATTAGGGTATTTAGTTTAAAAATGTGTGGTGACCCAGCCAACCAACCAAGATGGCTGCCATGGCTAAAAATAGAACATAGGGTAAAATGTAGATTTTGGCTTGTAACTCTGAAACCAAAGCATTTAAAGCAAATCTTACAGGGATTAACTTGTTTATCAAGTAAATATCTATCTGCCCTCAAATTTTCAGATGAATTGGACAACTGGTTGTTGGGTTGCTGCCCTGAATTGGTAATTTTAAGGAAATTTTGCTGTTTTGGTTATTATCTTGAAAATTATTACAGATAGAGATAAACTGTAAACAGCAATAATGTTCAGCAAAGTAAGATCTTCAAATAAGTCAACATGACCAAAATGGTCAGTTGACCCTTAAGGAGTTATTGCCCTTTATAGTCAATTTTGAACAATTTTCATTAATTTGGTAAATTTTGGTAAGTTTTACAAAATGTTTTCCTTTTGTAATCTTCTTTTCTGAAACTGCAGTAGAAAATCAATATAGAAAACAATCTACTAATGAACTGGCAATAAAAATAATTGATAATTCTATAACATGAAAAAAACCGCATTAATACCTGATGATGGTGTTTCTTTCTTTACATTGAAAATGATGTCACAACTATAATCCCGAACAATAGGTCGAATGTCAGATATGTTTCAGTACTTTGGCTTCATTTTCTACAGATTTCTGAAGTGCAAATGATGCTTGAATTCCTACACTAATTTATACAGACTTCGTCCCTTTCACAGGTAATGCCTGCCTCATATTATATTTAAAACTTTAATAGAATATCAGAAATTTTGAGAGAAAATTAATCAACCATGCAAGATCTAAAACTTAATTAATATTGTTCAAATTATCAATTAACTATTAAAAAAAAATTCTCATTAAAAAATATAGTTCTTCATTTTATATTTTATCAGAAGTTTAGGAAAAAATGAATTTAATTGTGTCCCTTGTTCTCATTTCCTGGGATAAATCCAATACAAATTAAAGTATTGGTATTGAATTAATATTTAAGAGATATTTCAAACCTTACCATTTTCTTCACAATAATGAAGACCATATTTTCAGTGTCATGAGTATCAGTCATCATATTTGTTGTACTTTGTTGTTTAAAAGTTGAATACAAAAAGATCAACAAAGCAATTCAAAACCACTTGAATTTTGCAACAACAAATGAGAGTTTTAACGACCTCAGCTGGCTATACAACCCTTGCACAATCAACTGAATTTTGCAGAAATCATTAATAGGAAAGATTGCCCTTAAATGATAATTTTTATTACTTTTTGTTTTTGTTTTTGGGTGTGTGTTGCAACAACAAAACTTCACAACAAACTTTCTCATCACTTCCCATTTCTCGTTAGATAAATTTTACAAAATTCTCCCTGAAACTACTGTCAAATTAAACCAAACTTGGTTTAAATCACCACTAGGATATCCAGGGACCACTGTGTATGATGACCCTGCCTGCCAACATGGCACACATGGCTGAAATAAAACATAGGTTTCAAACACACTTTTTAGTCTTATATCTCTGAAACTAAACGACAGTACAACAGTTGCATTTATCATGCATCAATTGTAAATAAAAATATCAGGTGAGCGACACAGGGTCCTTGGAGCCTCTAGTTATAGTTTGTTTTGATGTTGTGCTGTTACACTACTGTCCAAGGTTAAGGGAGGGTTTGCCGCCAGCAAACATGTTTAACCCTGCCACATCATGTATGTGCCTGTCATAATTGTCGTAGTAAGTTCCCATAGTCATGATTTTCTTAATCTTGTGTTTTATATGGTGCCCCAGATACCATATTGTACAAGGAATTTTTAACATGAAAAATAAAATTTTGCCTTCTTGGTTGGTGGTTGAAATAGTACTTATAGTTTATGTATCAAATATATTATATAATGAAACTGGAAAGTATTAAAGTGATTTTAGTATAAGTACTTCAGCATTTTAGTAAGACTAAAATTTTACCGAAATTTACCACATTTTCATCGAAAGCAAAATTATTAAGTGTATCATCATCATATCTTACCAAGATGGCTGCCATGGCTAAAAATAGAACATAGGGGTAAAATGTAGATTTTGGCTTGTAACTCTGAAACCAAAGCATTTAAAGCAAATCTTACAGGGATTAACTTGTTTATCAAGTAAATATCTATCTGCCCTCAAATTTTCAGATGAATTGGACAACTGGTTGTTGGGTTGCTGCCCTGAATTGGTAATTTTAAGGAAATTTTGCTGTTTTGGTTATTATCTTGAAAATTATTACAGATAGAGATAAACTGTAAACAGCAATAATGTTCAGCAAAGTAAGATCTTCAAATAAGTCAACATGACCAAAATGGTCAGTTGACCCTTAAGGAGTTATTGCCCTTTATAGTCAATTTTGAACAATTTTCATTAATTTGGTAAATTTTGGTAAGTTTTACAAAATGTTTTCCTTTGTAATCTTCTTTTCTGAAACTGCAGTAGAAAATCAATATAGAAAACAATCTACTAATGAACTGGCAATAAAAATAATTGATAATTCTATAACATGAAAAAAAACCGCATTAATACCTGATGATGGTGTTTCTTTCTTTACATTGAAAATGATGTCACAACTATAATCCCGAACAATAGGTCGAATGTCAGATATGTTTCAGTACTTTGGCTTCATTTTCTACAGATTTCTGAAGTGCAAATGATGCTTGAATTCCTACACTAATTTATACAGACTTCGTCCCTTTCACAGGTAATGCCTGCCTCATATTATATTTAAAACTTTAATAGAATATCAGAAATTTTGAGAGAAAATTAATCAACCATGCAAGATCTAAAACTTAATTAATATTGTTCAAATTATCAATTAACTATTAAAAAAAATTCTCATTAAAAAATATAGTTCTTCATTTTATATTTTATCAGAAGTTTAGGAAAAAAATGAATTTAATTGTGTCCCTTGTTCTCATTTCCTGGGATAAATCCAATACAAATTAAAGTATTGGTATTGAATTAATATTTAAGAGATATTTCAAACCTTACCATTTTCTTCACAATAATGAAGACCATATTTTCAGTGTCATGAGTATCAGTCATCATATTTGTTGTACTTTGTTGTTTAAAAGTTGAATACAAAAAGATCAACAAAGCAATTCAAAACCACTTGAATTTTGCAACAACAAATGAGAGTTTTAACGACCTCAGCTGGCTATACAACCCTTGCACAATCAACTGAATTTTGCAGAAATCATTAATAGGAAAGATTGCCCTTAAATGATAATTTTTATTACTTTTTGTTTTTTTTTTTTTTGGGTGTGTGTGTGCAACAACAAAACTTCACAACAAACTTTCTCATCACTTCCCATTTCTCGTTAGATAAATTTTACAAAATTCTCCCTGAAACTACTGTCAAATTAAACCAAACTTGGTTTAAATCACCACTAGGATATCCAGGGACCACTGTGTATGATGACCCTGCCTGCCAACATGGCACACATGGCTGAAATAAAACATAGGTTTCAAACACACTTTTTAGTCTTATATCTCTGAAACTAAACGACAGTACAACAGTTGCATTTATCATGCATCAATTGTAAATAAAAATATCAGGTGAGCGACACAGGGTCCTTGGAGCCTCTAGTTATAGTTTGTTTTGATGTTGTGCTGTTACACTACTGTCCAAGGTTAAGGGGAGGGTTTGCCGCCAGCAAACATGTTTAACCCTGCCACATCATGTATGTGCCTGTCATAATTGTCGTAGTAAGTTCCCATAGTCATGATTTTCTTAATCTTGTGTTTTTATATGGTGCCCCCAGATACCATATTGTACAAGGAATTTTTAACATGAAAAATAAAATTTTTGCCTTCTTGGTTGGTGGTTGAAATAGTACTTATAGTTTATGTATCAAATATATTATATAATGAAACTGGAAAGTATTAAAGTGATTTTAGTATAAGTACTTCAGCATTTTAGTAAGACTAAAATTTTACCCGAAATTTACCACATTTTCATCGAAAGCAAAATTATTAAGTGTATCATCATCATATCTTTTACTCTGATTAAAGCAATAAGACAAACTGCATGTGTGTACCAAATTTCATGTGTGAAATAAAAGTCGTTTTGAAGAAATTAAAAACTATAAACACAAATTAAGTCAACATTTTGGCATTGATTACACATGGATTATCTCGTGCCATTGATAATTTTGTTGCTTACACTATAAGGTCATTAACAAGGACAGTGGTCACTCAATACATTTCTCATTTTTGCTTGTTGTGTGGTTGATTTATTTGTTTTGAATAGCCAGCTAATTTTGTAGATTGTTATTTTCTTCGGAGGAATATGTTTTGTGTCTTTTTTCAAAACTTTAAACTTTTTATTGAATAGATATTTTTGTTATAATTGTAGTATAATAATCAAATCGGTCGGTTTCGTTTAACACCCGGAATATGGCACATCAAGTCTATGTTATGGTCTTGCATGATGTTTTCGACCTAAATCCCCCTTGGTGTGAATGACAACAAAAAATATACCACCGTTCGTGCTATAAATTATACACCAACAACTGCAGTAATTTCAAAGCTGAATTGGCAATAGGTTTGACCAAGAAAACCACTGAAACCAATGACCTATATGTGCCAAGCATGGATGTTCAAATCTATCTGCCATGTTTCAAATTGGCGGCAGGAGTATTTTTTCCGAATAGACCATTTTTTATGCCCCACCTACGATAGTAGAGGGGCATTATGTTTTCGGTCAGTGCATCCATTCGTTCGTTCGTTCGTTAATACGTCCGTCCGTCTATCCGTCCGTCTGTATGTTCCGCTTTAAGTTAAAGTTTTTGGTCAAGGTAGTTTTTGATGAAGTTGAAGTCCAATCAACTTGAAATTTAGTACACATGTTCCTTATGATATGATCTTTCTAATTTTAAAGCCAAATTAGAGTTTTTACCCCAATTTCACGGTCCACTGAACATAGAAAATGATAGTGCGAGTGGGGCATCTGGTTACTATGGACACATTCTTGTTTCATCTGTTGCTATGAATGCTTATTATTTTTTTTTTTCGCAGCTTTACTCCGCCAAAATTTATTTTCACTTTTGAATACATTTGTAAAAAATTGAAAACAACACTTTTAATAATTTCATGTGTCCGAAGCGCTTTTTTGGATTTACCTTCATTAGGAACGCTCAAAGCCAAACATTTGAAATCCGAGGATGTATAAGTACCCTCAACTATCCTGCATTTCATGTTGCAAAGTATTCATTATCATCCTGTCTTGTGCAAAGTCATTTATTTTCAGTTCATATCAGGCCAAGTTATTCATTTTCAAAATCATCCTCCCCCATCCCCTTCGAAATCAAATGGTCATCCCCTTACTTAAAGCTAATGAAAGGACGTCATCAATAGTCTGAGAAAAGTGTGATCATAAACACCATAAAAACTAGGATTCTACTGGTACAGCATGCTTTACTAACTGACTGAATTATGTCGAAAGTCATAGAGAAAAGGATTATACATTCTTCATATGCCTGTCCCAAGCCAGGATCGAGCCGCTATTTGAGTGGTTGTCGTTGGTTCATGTCTGTCATATTTATTTTGGTACATTGTTTTGTTATAAATTAATCTGTTAGTTTTCTCAAATGAATTATTTTAAATTTTTCATATCGGGGCCTTTTATAGCTGACCATATGGTATGGATTTTCTCAATGTTGAAGGCCGCACGGTTGCGTATAATTGCTTACTACCACTTCATTTGAACTTTAATAGACAGTTGTTACATTGGCAATCATACCACATCTCCTTATTTTTATGTAATACAAGTATTACATAAAATTAACATTATCAATGTTCCATGTAAATGAGGTAAGATCAGATAAACTCTGCCACAAAGACATGTACACCTTGCTGTCATTCCATACACTAAATATATTTGACCCACTACATATAGTATCTGAGATACAGACTTGACCACTGAAGATTAACCTTGTTCACTGATCCATGAAATGAGGTCGAGGTCATGTGAACCATGTCTGACGGACATGTAGACCTTGTAAGGATACCATATATTAGTAAACAAATATAGTTATCCTAGAACTCGCTATAAGTGAGACACTCACATAACGAAAAAAGGCTATACAGTTTTTAGCAGTCACTAAACTATGAAAATGAGGTCAAGGACAATGATATATGACAGAAGGGAACTTCGTAACACAATGGATCTATATACAAAGTATGAGTCATCCAATTTCTCTACCCTCTGAAATAGAAAGATTTACAAATAGTTTACGGCGTTGCTGCCGTATCCATCAGATTGTATTCTCTATGTCTTGCAGTCTGCGACTTGCGTCAAATTTGATTTAAAAAAAACAACTGAAATAAGCTCTGTAACCTAGACCTGGTCGGTAGGCTTTCATCTTAACAGTAGACAATGAAACCTAATAGCTTCTACTAGCTTCGGCAATTTTTCTATGTTGTTTTAATCTGATTAAAATTCTGATCTATATTAACTCACATGTTCATATATATAAGCTCATATGAGGATAAAGAAATCAGAGATCTATATTTTAATTAGATTGTTGTTGTTTGTAAAATACATCGATGCTGTACATAACCCTTTTTTTTTTTTAGATAATCTTTAACTTCATGTCAATTGTAGGCCAATATATGCTAATAATATATATGCCCGCCTCTGTGTGGGAGTTTCTCGCTGTGTTGACGACCCATTGGTGGCCTTGGACTGTTTTCTGCTCTTTGGTCAGGTTGTTGTCTCGTTGACACATTCCCCATTTCCATTCTCTATTTTATCAATAAGTCATATAAGTGTGCAAGATGGAGTGATTAACCTGTTTCTAATTGTCATTTTGTTTTCATAACTTTAACAGACAACCCTCTCCCTTTTTCACTGCTTGCAGTATTTATTATTTCTATAAGGCAAAGATATACTCAGACCTGCTAATTCAATCCATTCTGCGTTAATATTACACCAGTTTTGAAACTAAATACATTTTGATGTGCTTCCACACTCACTAAAAGAAAATTGGATATTTACCAGGAAAATCATTATGAACACCTTCTTTCAAGAGATGGATAAAATAACATTTTGGTAGGGCAACTTATAAATGTTAATATCTAAAAACATCTCTAAGAGATTACTTGTATTGAATCTTATGTAAAAATTCTGAATTTGGAAATTTTAATAGGTCAAGGTCACTGTTATTTAACAGCTGAATGAAAAATGTAAATGTGCACCCTATAAGTACAAATGTCAATCTCGAACCATATTTGGCACTAGAAATATCAAATTAGTCCTAAATATAGAAACTATAGTTATAATCCTTTGAATTATTCGAATTTATTTTGCTATAAATGCATATATGTAGGGGCGGCAGCTGTCTAAACATGACTGCGTTTTTCCTGAAATTTTAGCTTTAACCTTTGACCCAAATTTAAGAAAATCATGACCACTGTAGACAATGACAACATCAATATTTTGATGAGGCTTGTTCTCCTCTTTCCAATGATATAGAATACAGCTGTGGGTTATTCTGTTAACCCAAATCGATCAAATTCGTTGACTGGGCATCCTACTAATACTTTAAAACAGAAATTGACCGACTCAAAATGCATGTCTAGAGATGAGCAGCACAGTATATTATGAATAAGCACCATGATCACTCAAGTGTAAGCAAGATACTCAATCACGTGGAATGGAGATCTTTGGAACAAAGACGAAAAGTTGCAAGACTTACCATGCTTTTTAAAATAATAAATGATAAAGTTGCAATTACAAAGGAAGGTTGTCTGATGATACCAAAAAATCTGTCATAAAAAATTCATGATAGAATATCCAGCATCATCAAGTGATTACTGGAAATATTCTTTCTTCCAACAAACCATCAGATTTTGGAACACTCTCCCTCCAGGGGTTGAATACACACTATCAGTCGAGGCTTTCAAAGCCTTGGTGACAAAGCTGAACTAAATTGAAATATGAGTGAGGGGAAGGGGTTCGTATACGAACCAAAGTCATGGCAGGATAATCAGTTTGTTGATTGTGGCCATTATCTTGTAGAAGTAGAAGGATAATCTAATCATGAACTGTAAAATTGCTTGTGGAAGATAAGCAGTTCAAATAATGAATATAGGAAATAGATCGGTATGTTTGAAAATTAACGCATCAGCATACTAAACTATTTGCTTTTAGTTTATATGTACATGTATTGTTTCAACTTTAGATTTCACATAAATGTAAATCTTACTGTGCAGTGAAAATGAGTTATGCCTGTTTGAACTTAGAACTTTGGCCTAAATATACTGCCTCAACAGTTTTGTCACCGCAACTCCTCTGAAACCATACAACGGAATTTTATGAAACATGTAGATAATTAGGGCATACTAGTGGTATTTAAAATAATAAGTTATAGAGTGAAAAGCTTTTTCAAAATTTTCCTTAATTTCTGATGTGACATCAAACAATCATCAGTCATTCAATCTTTATATATTTTAGACAATTGCAATCTTTGAGTAATTTCATTTATTAAAGTTGTGTAAGTTTATTAATTAGATTTATGTTATTTAAGAAATAATTCATGCAAGCCATAGATTTGTTTGAAATTTTAACATGGCCTGGGTCATTATATTCGAATTTTATCTAGAGCTTTAGCAAGGGATAAAATTAACGAATAAAACAGCCCAGGCCATGTGAAAATGATAACAAATCTATGGCTTACATGAATTATTTCGATTCTAAAATAACAAATATGGTAATTTGAAAAACTGAAGCGAAGGTAAGATTGCCGAGTGTATGGCTGTTCTATTTCAACCCTGTAAAATAAAAGCTACAAATTTCAAATAAATCGAAGGCTTGCATGAATCATTTCTTAAATAACCACTAGAAAAAATGAGTTAAATCCTAGTAATTCTTAACCCAAACATTTTTTTCGTTGGCTACTATTTCCTGTCAATTCCACAGTTGACATGTCGTAACTAAGGAGTGAGCTGCCATGTTGACTTGCTGAAATCCATGAATGTCCGATTGTGCAATAGAATAGATAATGAAACAACACCTACCTCAAAACTCCATTTTAATGCAATATTATCTGATTTTAGAGCGTACATGTAAAGGAATAATCTTCAGCTTAAAGAGTTTTCATTCCTATGACATCATGTTTTGACATTACGTTAATGCGCCAAGATCATTCATGAAATTTCGCGGAATTTTATTTTATTTTTGTCTCGCCTTGACGAAGTCAAAAAGCGAGACTTAGGTATGCTGTTTCCGGCGTCGGCGGTGACGGCGACGGCGGCGTCAACAATGTATTAGTTTGTGATTAGGTCTAGTTCATGGTGAACCACTAGTGGTAGGTCAATGATATTTGGTATGCAGTTGTACTAGCATTGGCACATCTCATTACCATGGAGATTACTTGGCCCCGCCCCCTCAGTCAAGGTCTATTGACTTTGAAACTTTTCATAGTTTACATGTATTAGTTTGTGATTAGGTCAATTTATGGGGAACCACTAGTGGTAGGTCAATGATATTTGGTATGCAGTTGTATAAGCATTGGCATATCTCATTTCCATGGAGATTATTTGGCTCCGCCCCCTTAGTCATGGTCTATAGACTTTGAAAATTTTGCTAAGTTAACATGTATTAGTTTGTGATTAGGTCATTTTAAGGGGAACCATTAGTGGTAGGCCAATGTTAATTGGTGTTCAGTTGTATAAGCATTAGCACATCTCATTTCCATGGAGAATATTTGGCCCGCCCCTCAGTCATGGTCTATTGACTTTGAAACTTTTGCTTAGTTTACATGTATTAGTTTGTGATTAGATCAGTTTAAGATGAACTGCTAATGTTAAGTCAATGATATTTGGTATGCAAATGTATCGGCATTTGCAAGTATCGTTCCATGGAGATTATATAGCCCCACCCTGATCATGGTTCATTGACTTTGAAACTTTTACATAGTTTACAAGTTAATGTTTGTGTTTAGGTTTGTTTAAAGGAACGACTTATAATAAGTCAATGGTATTTGGTATGCAGTTGTATTAGCATTGGCACATCTCATTCCATGGAGATTGTTTAGCCATGTACCTTCAGTCATGGTTCATCGACTTTGAATATTTGCATAACTTACATGTTAAAGTATTGCTATTTTAATTTCAACATTTGCATTATCAAAATTACAAAAAGGCGAGACATATCTCTGTGATAACAGTTTATGATTTTATACATTTTTTAAGATCTTATGCATTAATTCTGTTTGTTATGCATTAGAATAGGAATGATGGTTCTGTAGTTTCTTTTTCAATTTCAATTTGAACACAACAAAATTCACATAGTGTTTGCACATAGGTTACAATACATGTGGATTAACATAGGAGGTAATAGTAACAGCCATTAATATGTACATCTCTAAGTATGCGCTAAGTTTAGATATATCAATTATTTTATCACGCTGTTGTTAACAAAGCGAAAGAAGCACTTCATATGAGAATATTGTTTATATATATTTGTACAGGAGTCATACCAGAAGATGAAGGACGGTACACTTGTGTTGTCAAAAATATGTTTGGAACAAGAGATCATACTGCATACCTAACTGTTACTGGAATAAGTAAGTAGGAAGCCCTGATTATTTGCCTAATATAACAGTACAGTTGCCTATAATTGCTTTCATCCGCTTCATTTGACATTTGGTTGATAGTTGTCTCATTGGCAATCATACCACATCTCCATATTTTTATATTACTAGAGAATTTTAGCAGGACCTATTGTCAAAAGGGGATTTGTATGCATGTAAAACTGGTCTATCCTCGCCATATTTTGTTCAGGTTCAGGTTATCTGGACCATGTGCTGTTCATTGGTGTTTGTTTCTGTACATTATCTTTTTTCAAAGAATTCAGATGGTGGTTGATGACGGACTCATTATTATTTTTGTGTTTTCTGTTATCCGTTTTACATTTTACCCACTGGAATATGTCAGTAGGGCTTTTACCCTGAAGGAATTGTTTCTTCACTGTCACTGGAATAATGGAAACTAACTTATTTTTATGGATACTTTTTTTTGTGTTAGCCCTTTCTAGCTGTATTATTTTGTATATAGCTTCATGGGAGCATGTTAACCTATATGATGTGTGTTCTCATTCATCACTTATCAACTTCATTGTACTGAATACTTACAGTTATAGGTATATCATAGTTCAACTTGTTTCCATGGCTCATGTAAGACCATGTGGTTTGATATTATTGAATTTTAATATACGTGAATTTCAGCCCTGGCTTGCAGCTATTATTGGCTTGTTTTAAAACAACAGTTTTTGCTAAAATGATTTTTCCAAATTCCCCCCCACCAAAGGTGACCGGGGAATAGAAGTATGGTCACCATTGGTCTTCCTCGACCGGCAGTAAAACCCTTGCCAAAGTCGGGCGTCCGTTGGGGCTGTGCGGGATGTATAAATTTGTAGCCACGTCCGGTCAGAATGGGGACGTTAAATCTGATGTCTCGTGTAAAGAGAGTGCCACGCTCTATGCACGTTAAGAACCCTTGCAACAACTCTTTTAGGGGTCCATAGGTGACCTGTTGCAAGGCTAAATTTCTGTCCCTATCCAATATACCCTCATTTCCCGTGGCAGTCTAAATTTCCCTGACCTTAATCCTTGACACCTCTATTTCAGAACCTACCTATTGTATTTATTGTTAATTTGTTCTCGTCCTGAATATACATGAAATATTTGCCACTGGACGTTAAGCAACCAACAATCAATCAATCCAAATTTTTCCTTTTTTTATTTTCATATAGATGAAAAATGAGGTTTTGGAATCAAATTGTGTAAGCTTTTAAGTTTGGGTTAGTTAATTTGAATAGATAATTCAAAATATTACTTGAAGGGAAGAGAGTTTTATTTATAAACATATTTATGTGTATACTTTTGTATTTCTTTCAGTGAGACCTGTGATTGCATACACTGTTCCATATATTGATGTGATCAAAGGAAAAAATGTAACCTTGGACTGTGTTCTGGTACAAGGAAACCCAAAACCAACTGTTCATTGGTTAGCCAAAGGTCAAGAGGTTAACAAGAACAACCATTTTGTGATAGAATCAGCCAGCAAAGTTCTGATAACAAACATACAGGAAGAACACGAAGGCGACTATACTTGTTTAGCTACTAATGTTGCTGGTAATTCCACATCAGTTGTGTCCATTAATGTGCAAGGTGGGTAATATAATGTCTTCAACAAGTTCAGATTTTTTATGTGGTATACATGTAGTTGGGCTAAAGATATTCAATATAAATAAAAGGATACTGTGATTTCATTATTATTTTGGAGTACATGGGATAATTTCCTGGTATTTTATGGGAAAGGATAACTACAAATTTCCACAAAATATATGTGTTCTATAAGTTTGTGTGAAGAATTTGTGAAAATGAGGAAATCGAGCAACCACAAAAATTGGTACCAGCTGTATATTGGGTATAAGTCATGGTGACAGAAACATAACAATACAAAAAGATGCTGAAGACATTTAGATGTCAACATCTGGTACAAATATAGACAGGTGTCTATACAGTAAAACAAGCTGTAAATTGCCAAAGTGAAGCATGATCATAATTCTAGGATTCAAGTGGGAATAAATGGAAAAGTGAAAATTACAAGCTGAAAAAAATGTGAATGAGGCAATGGTCACTTTAATGAGAGGACTAACCATATTGGTTTTGAGGTTGATATGGCAATATTAAGGTCATAGTCATTGAAAATATGTCAAATTAAAACAGAGAAGGGGACTAATAATCTTGCTATAGATTAGACCCATGCCTAGGTATATGGTCACATGTTATGAAGGAAAAATCTATGCTATTTTAGGTCAAAATCAACTGATTCTTAAAATAGACTGAATTTGCATTGTATCATAGGTCAAATTTATTTGTTCAGTGTATGTTCAATGGTGTTAATATGTCCTTTGATTGAGTTAAGCTATTTCAGTTGATATTTTATAGTGTGTCTTTCTGTGTTGTGATGTTACACTATTGTTTCAGAAAAAGGGTGAAGGTTTGGTACCATTAAAACGTTTAAACCCGCTGCATTTGTTTGCACCTGTCCTAAGTCAGGAATCTGATGTTCAGTAGTTGTCGTTTGTTGATGTGGTTCATAAGTGTTTCTCGTTTCTCATTTTTATATAGATTAGACCGTTGGTTTTCCCGTTTGAATGGTTTTACACTAGTAGTTTTTGGGGCCCTTTATAGCTTACTGTTCGGTGTGAGCCTAGGCTCCGTGTTGAAGACCGTACTTTGACTTATAATGGTTTACATTTATAAATTTTGACTTGGATGGAGAGTTGTCTCATTGGCACTCATACCACATCTTCTTATATCTATGAAATTTGTGCAGAAAGGTTTATTTTGGGTTATTACTCTAGAACCTGTGATTAACCACAATATCACTTAGGTAAAGCTGAGGAAGACATTTAGCATTGTACCATTTAGTTACCTCTATAATAAAAAAAAATTAAGGGTTTAAATTAATCTTTCAATGTACCTTTTTTAAGGGTTAAAATTAATTTTACAATGTACCTTTTTCAAGGGTTTTAATTAATTTTGCAATGTATCTTTTTCAAGGGTTTAGACTAATTTTACAATGTACCTTTTTTTTTTTTTTTTAATTTATCATTTCAATTTTGATTAATGTTGTTCACATTTCTAAAGAATGGAAGCAATACTACATCAATGTACTGAGCTAATCCTTTTTATGAATATCTTTTATGACTTCAGTGCCTCCAAAGTTAAACACTGCAAGTCCAGAAAATCAACAAACAAATTTTACAGTAGACCTTGGTTCTGGAGTTGTACTTCCTTGTGAAGTGGAAGGAGACCCTCTTCCTGATATCGTTTGGTTCAAAGATGAAATTCCAATCTCCATGACAGACCTGCACTACTTCATCACTCAGGATGGAAGTTTAGAAATATTTAGCTCTGACACAACAGATACTGGACAATACAGATGTCAAGCCTCTAATGTTGTAGGGAATATAGATAAAACAGTATCACTCTTTGTTAGAGGTAATTAGAAATACATTGTGCTTGCTCAACATTCATAGATTTTTACAGTGAATAATTTTTAAGAATTTTTTTATTAAAGCGCAAAGGTTAGTTATTGATGAGTCAGTGTTTTGTTTCACAGCAGTTCTGATTGTTGCCAGCTGCAGTATGTTGTGTGGAACATAGAAATTCTTGGCATCTGTCTGTTTGTCTGTGAATCCTTCTTTATGGTCTTGTAGTAGCTCTGGCATGTACAATTCCTGTTAGATATAAAAGACATATACCATCAATGTCTCAGATGAGTCTAAAAAGTCATTGCAGATCAACTTCATACCATGTGTGGGAAAGATACATTTAAAAAAAATTTATATAGATAAACTTTTAAGTTTTACGAATTGAAATTTGACTTTAGTAAACTCAAAATCTTAAAATATTTTCATTGGAATGGATGGAATTTTAGAAATTTATTATAAAATATTTAGATGTTTAAAGTCTTCTTATGTATGATCAGTTGATTTTTTTCCTGAGATACTGCTAGTTATAACTAAGTCAGTATTAAATTATTTCAGTCATATCTTTAAATTATGTAATTTTTTGTATGTAATTATTTTATGATTACAGTTCCACCAACTATAGATGGTGAACAGAATGTCGAACACACTGTAATAAAGGGTGATACGTTGACATTAAGTTGTACTGTCAACGGGATACCAGATCCTGCTGTCCACTGGAGGAAAAACTTCAAGACGTTTAACCCTAAATCGGGAAGATTTGTTTTTGATGAATTTGGACTGACCATATCCAGAATAAAAACAAGTGATAAAGCAATTTATGAATGTGTAGCTGACAATGAGGCAGGGGAGACAACAAAGGTTATAACAGTTATTGTACACAGTGAGTTTCTATGTATAATAAAACTACAATAATCAATAAAAATTATATATTGAATGCCAGGTTAATATGCATTTCATACACTTCATGATTACTAGAGTGGGGCACTCATATTCGCCGGGGACACAATTTCGCCGTTTTATGATTTTGAGGTGTAAAAACTTCAAAGGATGGGTGAAATGGAAGAAATATGCCGATAAATTATATTATTATAACAAATATGATTATTTTTAAACTTAGACAAAATTTCGGCATTTACATAAAGGACCGAAAAACAGACAACGATTTTCGCCAATTTCCTAAATGAAAAATGATTTCAAGAAGTATTTCTTAGTAATTCTTTGACTGATTGCCCTAAATTTCAGTTCTTTACACATTTGAAATGTCTGCTATTCATCTATAATGAAATTGATTTGATAAATATTGTTTTTAGCTGCAGTTATTTGGTTTCAAATAGATGTGTAAAAACGGCGAATATGTGTCCCCCTTTGACAAAACATCAGGAAATTTCAAATAGCCTTTAATCTAACTTTTCAGATGATTTTTTTTCAAAGAAACACATTTTCAAGCTTAGAATATTTTGTTTTTGATGTTATCTTCACATAGAAATATCATTATACTTCAAAAACATAAAGACCTGAACATAAACTGCAGAAAACATGGAAAGTTATGGCGAAAATGAGCACCCCACTCTTATGTTTTATTTCATTTCTATTTCCATTCAAGTACAAATATATTATTTATATTCCAACAATGTATGAATAATAAAACCTCACTCTAAGAGTGGGGCTATATTGCAATAACTTTGTCTATCTGTCTGTTTGTCCAATCAATATTTAAGTCCATCTTTCTCAGAAACTATTAACAGAATGACTTCAGATTTGCTCAGTAGCTGAATCTTGATAAGTAGTAAGATGTGTGTGTGCTTTTCTGATCTGTTTTACACCTACTTATCTGTACATCTGTTTTTGTATGTTAAAACTATCCAAGGCAGATCAAAAGTTTCATTCTTGCTTTGTTTCATATTGTCATTTTTAGCTCACCTGGCCCGAAGGGCCAAGTGAGCTTTTCTCATCACTTGGCGTCCGTCGTCCGTCAAATCTGACATGGGTAAAATTGTTTATTAGGTCGTATCTGCCCTGTCCGTCGTCGTTAACTTTTACAAAATCTTCTCCTCTGAAACTACTGGGCCAAATTTAACCAAACTTGGCCACAATCATCATTGGGGTATCTAGTTTAAAAATTGTGTCCGTGACCTGCCAAACCAACCAAGATGGCCGCCATGGCTAAAAATAGAACATAGGGTAAAATGTATATTTTGGCTTATAACTCTGAAACCAAAGCATTTAGAGCAAATCTGACATGGGTAAAATTGTTTATTAGGTCAAGATCTATCTGCCCTGAAATTTTCAGATGAATTGGAGAACCTGTTGTTGGGTTGCTGCCACTAAATTGGTAATTTTAAGAAAATTTTGAAGCTTTTGGTTATTATCTTGAATATTATTATAGATAGAGATAAACTGTAAACAGCAATAATGTTCAGCAAAGTAAGATCTACAAATAAGTCAACTTGACCAAAATGGTCAGTTGACCCCTTAAGGAGTTATTGGCCTTTATAGTCAATTTTAACCATTTTTGTAAATTTTGTAATCTTTACAAAATCTTCTCCTCTGAAACTACTGGGCCAAATTTAACCAAACTTGGCCACAATCATCATTAGGGTATCTAGTTTAAAATTGTGTCCGATGACCCGCCCATGAACCAAGATGGCCGACATGGTTAAAAAATAGTACATAGGGTAAAATGCAGTTTTTGGCTCATATCTCTGAAACCAAAGCATTTAGAGCAAATCTGACGCGGATAAAATTGTTCATTAGGTCAAGATCTATCTGCCCTTAAATTTTCAGACCAATCAGGCAACACGTTGTTGGGTTGCTGCCCCTGAATTAGTAATTTTAAGAAAATTTTGCAGCTTTTGGTTATTATCTTGAATATTATTATAGATAAACTGTAAACAGCAATAATGTACAGCAAAGTAAGATCTACAAATAAGTCAACATGACCAAAATTGTCAATTGACCCCTGAAGGAGTTATTGCCCTTTATAGTCATTTTTACAATTTTCATAAATTTTGTAAATTTTGTAAATTTTACAAAATATTTTCCACTGTAACTACTGGGCCAAGTTCATTATAGATAGAGATAATTGGAAGCATCAAGAATGTTCAGTAAAGTAAGATCTACAAACACATCACCATCACCAAAACACAATTTTGTCATGAATCCATCTGTGTCCTTTGTTTAATATGCACATAGACCAAGGTGAGCGACACAGGCTCTTTAGAGCCTCTAGTTAAGTGTCCTCTTGGATAGGTTGCTAAATAAAGAACACAAAAAATGTTTTAACACATATGCTATGTACCAAATGTGTTGTACATATGACATTACAATAGACCATCACAAACTTCACACTCCATGAAAAAAAGACTAACAACAAAGAGCAACACATGTTGGATATAAACCAGACACCGTGACTTTGTACAGGTACGAAATGTGACTTGGGGTTGGGGGTTAAACTAGTATTATGTGAACACAAACATCCTCCTATCTAGAAACATATATCATAAAAGTAAACTCTGTTTGGTGAACCAACGCCTGTGTCAATCATTTCGATAGAGTCCATGAAGTGGATACCTTGGTATGCAAGGTTGTTAAATTATGCAAATAAATGCAAAGTGTTGTTGTCAATTTTGAGTAATATATCATAAAAGTAAAACAAAATTAAAAACCTGTACTGTCCACTGACCACCAGGATGACTACTTATTTGAACAAGGAAATAAGAGACGGTACATTAGTCAGGAAGTAGGGTCAAAATATACTTACTACTTCAGGAAGCTAGCTAAGGTAGCTGTTGGTTGAATACTGCTGCTTAAGAAACCAAAACAATAAGATACAACACTCCTTATCACGTTTCAGTGATGTCTCATAAAATTTGTACACCAAACCAAGGTTTGATTATAATGTTGCTTTGATTAATGCTATTTATTATCGATTAGTTTGACATTTTGAAACCTGGCAGGTCAAATAAGACTGAAAGTGCCTTCAAAATACAGAAAACTTGGTTTGCTGTCAATTTGACAGCTTGTTTCTTGTTAAGATGTTAAATGATTTTTTCTTTAATTTTTTTTTTTTTTTTTAGCACCTCCAACAATTGCTAGTGGAGATCCATCCAAACTGACAGTTACTAAAGGTGTTTCTGTGACTCTGAACTGTGAAACAGAAGGTGAACCAATGCCAACAGTCACATGGAGAAAAGATGGTGTCATAATAGATGTGGAATCTAATAAATATCAGCTAGCAGGGACTGGATCCCTGACAATACATGATGTAGGAGTACAAGATGATGGCCTTTTTATTTGTCAGGCAGAGAATGTGGCAGGGGAAGTCTCCAAAGAGTTTGATTTAAATGTGCATGGTATGAGCTAAAACATGTATCACAAGTTCTTTACAGTCTGAAGTTAAATGTCACTTTTCATGATCATATTTTATTGAAAAAGTTTTACAAATGATTTACTTGCAAGTACCTAGTAAAATACCATATATTCTAGTAATTCTTAATGCTAACTGATGAACTCCTCAAGATCTGTTGGTTTTTAGAAAGTGAGTTTTGCATATTTATTTTACTTGTCATAAAATTTTTCAGCTATTGATTTACAAATCCTTTTTGATAAAATCAAATACTCAAACTTGCAAGAAATGTATTGAGTTCCTGTGCCTAATGATAAATCAAATACTCAAACTTGCAGGAAATGTATTGAGTTCTTGTGCCTAATGATCACTTTTCAGCAACTGAGTATCTAGTTGAAATAGATAAAGGAAATCATGGGTTCGTCACATTGGGTCTAGTAGTTGGGACATATTATTATGGTAAAATCTTATGAACAATTTAGATTTCTGTAAAAAAAAAACACAAATTACAGACATCTCAAAAATGTTTTCATTGACTGCACCAAAAAGGGGTTGGCATCTGTGTAATAGGCATTCATCACTTATCAGATACTCATCAAATTTGTATAAAAGTGTCTATAGTCATCAAAACCATGAATGTCAAGTTTGATAATCAGAAGATATGAAATGGGGGAATTATTATTTTGGAAGGAGGACTTCTTAAAATATTGAAAATTAATTCTTGTTATGGGAACAGCTTCCTAATTTTTGTCAGATTCACTTCAAATTTGGATGAAGGTTTCCACTCATCAAAAGTGCTGATCAGTTTTTTGATTATCAGAAAATTCTGTAGTGGGAGACCATTATTTTGGGAGGGGTATTGATATTAGAATTAATTGTTACACTAATGAGCCTCTTTTTGTAGCTCCTCCAGAACTACCACAAGATTTACCAGCTACAACAAAAGTAATTGAAGGAGAATCCGTGACATTAGTATGTCCTGCTGTTGGTACTCCTACACCTACCATTACCTGGTATAAAGATAACATACCTATCATAGATCCAGTTATCTTATCAGACGGATCTCTCAATATATTAATGGTAAAATCTTCTGACGAAGGATCATACAGATGTCAGGCAACAAATGAAGCTGGATATGTTGAAAGAAATGTCACACTTGATGTACATGGTATTGAACAAGTATTCTTTTTATGCCAACACCACTAGGCAAAGGGGCATTAAAGATGTTCGCTCCTCTTTTTCAAAATAACAAGCTTTTGAAAATACTGTTATAAATTGATAGTATATAAATAACAGAACTTACAAAGCAGACAAAAATGAAAGGGACGTGTCCTAGTTTTTGAGATATAATCAATTGAATTTGTTGAGAAATAATTTTTTCTAGATTTTTTGGGTAAAGATTGTTCATTCAATCAAAACCCTATTGTACTGGCTTGATATCTATATCTTCCAAGGTTTATCACTACTTTTGATAGTTCAAACAAAATAATGCAGTGAAATGATCATCATTTAGATCCTATCCAGTCAATGTCATGCAATTTATTGATGATATGTTATACTTTAATATTTAAGTTAAAATATGATGTGTATTTGAATAACCATACTTGTCGAAATTTTTTTTTAGTAAAAATTACATAGTAATGCATGGTGTATGAATCCGTTATAAAAATAGGTTCAAATACAAACGTACAATCATGAACAAAGGAAGATAACTCCAACTCAAATTTTTAATTTGCCTAACAAAATACAATTCAGTGTTCTATTTAAAAATTTGCAAGTTACGTAAATTTTATTTTTTGTCACTCAATCAAATATAAATATAATGATGCATTAGCTGTCAAATTCATGTTCACCGATTTGACTCAAATTCTCATATTTGATTTATAACATACTAAAACGTATATCCAAGTTATAAAAAGTCTAAAATAAACAATTTACAATGCATTGGCTCGATAACATGTATCAGCATTTTGTGTGTATTTTAGTCTAGATGCCATCTAATTAACTATCGAGGTGACCTCCGAAGACTGCCGACGGTCATATAATTCGATGTAAACATAAATATAGATATAAATAGAGAGTGAATTCGTGCAAATGGATTTTTCTAGGTCTGTTTGATTTCATATTATAGGTTACAAATATATGTTAATCATCATATTTACCTGTATAAGAATGAGTTTTTGTGGATTGAATCAGTCAATCAAATGGTTTTACCCTTGTTTCACTTTCAATGTTGACATTCTTTTCCTTTTAATAACTGAACACGCCTAATTCATGCATAACCCAACTCTAGCTAAGAGGTTGAATTGAAGGTCATATGAATACTGATTCAATGAGGTCAAATTATTCACTTACAAGTGAATAATTCATCAGCGATGTTTCTTTGCCTATTTTGACAAAATTGAACCAAACTGACTGCTAAAAGCGAATTATTTTTTCACTATTTCACTTTCAGTAAAGATTGAAAAAAAAAAAAAAATCATATTTTATTTTTTTATTAACTCATAGCTAATGCCCCTTTAATAGCAGCTATATATAAAAAATGCATAAAAAAGCAGAGCAAAAGGCCATAAATAAAAAGGAAGAAATTTCAGCCATGAGGCAGCACTGGATAGAAACGGCTTGAACTGCAATTACATTTTTGACCCCCACACCAGGAATTTATATAATTCCTGAATAGGTCAAAAGAGGTCATAGTTCTGACCTCATTTGGGCAGGGAATTCCATACTTGTGCTGCCTCAAATCTTAAAGATCTTTTACCATAACTTGAGGTACTTGGTCTAAGTATCTCAGCAGTGTTCATATTATATATATACATTATATGAATTGTTTTTTGTGAGTCTTTTAATTATTTTCTTCATTCAGTATTATTAACGCATTATTTTTTTTTACTATTTCAGTAAAGCCAAATATAATAGATAGTGATTCTAATGGTCCAGATAGTAGAAATCCAAATGTTATACTCCATGATAATATAACCTTGACCTGTCCTGTGGAAGGAGATCCCCATCCTTTAATCACATGGTACAAAGATGGCCAACAGATTAATGATTTTTATACTATATCAGATGATGGTTTGATGTTGACCATAACCAGTGCAATGATTAGGGATGATGGAAGATTTAAATGTGTAGCTAGAAATGTAGCAGGAGAAACCGATGTGACCTTTGACCTCAATGTTCATGGTAATATATAATTTTGTTTAATAAAATGGCTAAGGAAATAATCACCAGCAGCTGGAAGACAAGAATTTACACTATTGCCTTAGCCAATTAATATACCGTCAGAAAGTTGGGATATTTTAAGAAATTAACTTTGTCATGCTATCAATTCATACAGCATAAAGATTAACAAGCTCTCAATAATGCAACATCAAAACCATGAACGAGTTTTATAAAAAGAAAATATGAAAGAGGGAAATATTATTTTGCAGCATCATTGAGATCGTCTTGACAACACCTATTGGTGACGAAGCCAGAGTGTAAAATTACAGGACTTCTTTCACATGTGAAATTATCAGTTTTTTATTTGACTGAGAAATCACAGTATCTATACTATTAAATGAGAAGACCTCATTTTGTGTGTCGCTTCTCTTCCTTCCACAATAAATGAATCATCATGCCTCTGTGTCCTACAGGTATCATGCATAGTCGCATTTGTCATCCTCACTTATGATTATTCCGTTTGGGTTATTTTGGGGGGAAAACGAAAATAAAAGCGTCCGGATATTGTTTCCGTCATCAGACGGACTTTTAAGTCAGACAAGACTTCTGTTTAGGACTGTTTAAAATTACACAGAATTTTGGTAAATTTACAAACAACCCTTAATTCCTAACTTGATTACACACAATGTTTTGGGTACCTGAGCTACAGGAACCGGTATCAAACATTCCTTTGGTCCCTGGAAGCAATAAAAATCTGATTTCTTGGGACCCCTGGAACTGGCAAATAATCATGTTTTATTTAAGAAATAATTCATGCAAGCCATAGATTTGTTGAAAATTTTCACAAGGCCTGGGTCGTTATATTGGAATTTTATCCCAAGCGTAAGCAAGGGATAATATTAAAGAATATAACAACCCAGGCCATGTGAAAATGAAAACAAATCTATGGAATGCATGAATTATTTTGATTCTAATATGATAGTTTCCCACTGAAAATTCTGACCCACTTTCAGTAAAATATGGCGTTTTTGTGCACAAATCGCATTGTGACGTCTTCTATTTATAGTGGTGGTGGTTTATTGAGTATTTTATTATGGCTCTATTCATATCATGACACATGACGTAATAAGCACCCCATATTAGAATTAATTTGCTTTCTTAAAAGTCAACACCTTATTAAGTCTGACGCCATTTCCAGATTTCAGTAAAATATGACAGTTTTGTGCACAAATCGCATTGTTTATTGAGTATTTTATTTTGGAATCAAGCTTCAAGTGAACATGCTTTACCGTGTGATGTGTTTTTACATCCATTGGTCATCAACTTCTATTTACTGAATACTTATAGCAGAGTTTCATTACTGAGCAATCAACTTTTTGTTTTTAATTAAAGTTTAGAGAGAAGTTTAATGACATAACTTAATGTCTTCTTCAAATTTGTGAAAACTTGACATCATTTCAATCAGGTTAAAGTATATTTTACTGTTTTCCTCAGTTCCACCATATGTTGACACCACAGCTGTATCACCAGATCACATGACAACCATACAGAATACACCATTGGTCATAAATTGTCCAATTAGTGGTGTTCCAACACCAAATATCACGTGGTACAAAGATGGTGAAATTATTTCTTCCAGTGGTCATGTGACTATTTCAACAAATGGAAGAAGACTAACTGTGACAGATACAAAGGTAGACGACTCTGGGAAATACAAGTGTGTTGGAGAGAATACAGCAGGGACTGAAGAAAAAACTTTTTTTGTAAAAGTTAATGGTATGAAAAATGTGAATTAATGATAGAATACATATTCAGCTCAGCTTGATTTAGAATAATGTTTATGTCACCCCAATTATTCAAGCAAAGCCAGACAATAAATGAAAGTTGAAAATTTGACAAACGAAAATAAAAATATAATTTTTAATGGAGTGGATAAACTTGGTGGCTTTTGAAAGGTCAGCAGGTTTTTCTCCAATAGGATATGCTCATTGTGTTATCCTGTAAAACCCTGTTTATGAGTAATATCAGGGTTTAAGATATAAAAGGTGTGAAAATGATCAGTCTTTGCCAATTTTGACAAATATTCAAATTTCTGATTTTTGTTAATTATGAAGATTGATTATTTTGTTATGTGGTCAACAGCAGAATGACCAGAATCAATTAAATAACTTAAAAGTGACAGAACTGCTTTTTTGCCACTTTTTGTGCACATTTCCATACATTTATAGGTCTTTTTTTAATAAATTTTTCAATGATTTTATCTCGGAACATAATTATAAATGCTACATATATCAGTTTTTGGATAATCAGGTGCAGTTCAACATGTTCTAAATGCATTCATAATTTCAAAGATATCTCAATTACCTATAACTTGCCTTAATTTGACTATTTGGAAATTCAAATTAGCCACCAGCTGAGGTCAAAGTAACTTTGAAATTCTATAGGAATTACATTTTGCTTTCTAAGAATAGATGTAGTGAAATGAAACAAATCATGCAGAAATGTTTTTTTTTTAAGAAGGTACCTATGATGTGTTGTGACTTTGGTCCTGATGAAGTTCAATATTGCTTCAAAGGGCCAGAAATGGGGTTCATCATATAAAAAACTAATAAACCAACCCAAACCAAGCTAGACTGAGATGTTCATGTGATGGTCAGTTAAGTGTGATTTATTCTTTCAAAAATTTGAAAAAGAACAACAGGAGAGGTCAGAGTTTAAAATGAAACACTATGGGAAATTATGTGTTGATTTTTATTTAAGAGCAGGTGATAGATAAGGCCACGCCAATTTAATTCCTTGTTCGATGGACCCGCCCGCATATTTTTTTTTTCTAAAAGGGAAAAAAATATTTTTAAATATTCGCGCATCTGGAAAAGTAATCTTGTCTATTTTCTGTGCCAGATTTTTTTGCCGGATGTTTTGTAAACATTAAAAAAATAAAAAGTGATCGCCAGAGCGTTTTAGTCAACGTCAAATCACGACCCTTTAAACTGTTTCAAGCATTAACACAGATTTCTTATCAAAGTCAATGACGATTCTTCACAAAATCATGCCGATTTTCGTTGTTTATGGGACTTAGAAATTTGTAGGAGATGTATGTGCTAATACAGACACCTTTAAGCAAAACTATCCATACCCGCTGCATTTTTATGCACCTGTCCTAAGTCAGGAGCCTGTTTTCCAGTAGTTTTCGTTTGTTGGTGTGGTTCATAGGTGTTTCTCGTTTTGTATATAGATTAGACTATTGGTTTTCCTGTTTGAATTGTTTTTCACTAGTCATTTTGGGGCCCTTTATAGCTTGCTGTTCGGTGTGAGCCAAGACTCCGTGTTGAAGGCCATACTTTGACCTATAATTGTTAACTTTAAATACATTGTGACTTGGATGGAGAGTTGTCTCATTGGCACTCATACCACATCTAATTTATATACAAAGCGCCAAAATGACAAAGAACAAAATTGAGAACACAAAAAACGATGGAGACACAGACAACCAACATATAACACAAAAAACTAAAAAGTACACACATCAACGAACAGCATAAACCCCTAAAAACTGGGGGTGAACTCAGGTGTTCTGGAAGGATGAGCAGTTCCTGCTTCTTGCAAGACACCGGCCGTGTTGCTAGTTATAAGTCATGTCCAGTGAAGGAGGAAAGACATCTATGACAATTCAATGGAGATCATTTAAGGCAGTTGAAACAATTATTCAATTATTCAGTTCAGGGTCTGATGTCCTCAGAAGTAACAGTAAAACAAGAAGTCATAAATATGCTGCAATTAAAAGTGAGCATTACATGACTTGGTTGATAAATTAAAGAAATATCAAAGTACAGGTGGTAAATCAAGTTTCATCCCATCTTGTTTTGATCAATATTGTCAGAACCTATGAATTTATGTTTACAAAAAAGAAAATTGAATCGCTCGCCTTTCCTTTTTAAGCTTCACCTCAGAAGTTTGCAAATTAAATTTTTTTAATTAAAATTTTCAAATCACTCGCTCGCCCCAATTTCTGGAGTGGAAAAATCTGTAGAACAAGAAATTAAATTGGTGTGGCCTAATTAAAATTTGACAATGGAGATCTCTTCTTTAGAAGGTTTTTACCATATGTAATTTCTTTGATTCTGATGACCATTTTTGCTACCGTGGCAAAGTGCATCCAAGAGAGTGATCCAGGCTCCTTGTGGCCTCTATTACAGTTAGGTATGTCAGCCTGATACTTTGATATAGAAATATGTGAAGCCATTTTCTCCTTTAATGCATAATTATAATATATTTCAGTTTCTCCAACTATTGAGAAGGCAGGAGAAGTAGAAAGACCCGAAGTCATACATGGAAAAACTTTAAGAATGAGATGTCCTGCCAGTGGGATTCCTCCTCCAAAAATAACATGGTTTATAAATAACAAAGCAATTAGAAATAACACAGAAAGGTTGTCCCTCTTGGAGGATGGATGGACACTAGAGATCAGTAATATACAGGAAACTGATGCTAATAGATATACCTGTAAAGCTGAAAACATGGCTGGGGAGAGTGAAAAGGTTTTTGATGTCAATGTGTTATGTAAGATATATACAAATATCTTATTTCCCATGATATTTTAATTATACCCCATGCTACAAAGTTGCAGCAGGACTATGATAAGCTCTCCCCATGTATATAAGTGAGTGTGGAGTATATGAGCTTGTTCACTAAAGGTTCTTTAATTTCATTCTTGTTCCATAACCATAGTTGCCAATCTCTGACAATGACAAATCATGTCATGACATGACATAACATGTCAAAAAGCGTGTGAAAACATGTGACGTAGATGCAGACTTTTAATATGAACATTATACAAATTTGTTAATATAAAAATCAGTATTCTACTGTAAACTTTTATTGTATTCAACAGTGGCCTGTTTTGCTGCTTTCAAAACAACACAGCTAGCTAGGCACATATTCAAAACAACTGCCAGTTTTGTTAACTTTACATGATAACAATGCACACAATGTATCATTGTTGAGTTCTGATCTGAATTCAATGTAAATCTTCTTTATAATTGAAAATCCTCTCTCAGAATCAGAATTGCTATTTGACAGAACTAAAATAGCTTTGAAAGAATGTCATAACGTTTTTTGTCATTGAAAATGTCATCTATGTCTGCTATTGCTCCCAGAATGTTGCTATTTCCTGGTCAAAGCTGGATAGTTTATCAGGAGAAGACAGCTGGTATTCTGAGAACTGATCCAACAGTTCTGTGATATTCCCATCCCCTATGGCCTGTGGAAATCTGTTGGCTATATTTGAAACGGAAATTTTTTTTTTTTTTTTAATTTGAATACCATTGAATGCCTTATCAAATAGCTAGTTATCCTCTCACACATGTTATTATGATTGCAAATGATTGATAATGTTTAAGATGCATAATAGTTTGTAATTAATATGCCCTTAATGGCCCTTTGATTAGGAAAATAAACATGTTTGATTTGATCACTTTCTTTGATCCATTTAAACTTGGACTCCCAACTTTTTTGGTAGGTACACACATATAGTTTTTGCTTAGCACTCATCTCTTTAGACAATGGTACAGGTTCAGAAAGCGACCTCTTTCTGCTGGACATTTTTTCCCCAAAGTGAATTTAAAAGAAAGAAAGTCACAAAACCTTAAAAACTACTCACAAGCTAACCTGAAGGGCTTTTGTTGTTCGTCCATATCGAATACTTCGAAATTTTCGGTATTTATCGTTTAATTATGAAAAAAATTGAGAATCGAGATATCACTAACGACCAAAAAATCAAAACAACGAAAAAGCATGTAAAGTGGTGAAAAGCGTGTACACGCCATGTGACAAAATCTTCGCGTGTAAACCTTTGAAAAAGTGTTTATTACACGTGAATATCATGTGAGTTGGCAACTATGTCCATAACTGTATTGTAATGTGTGACTTAAATGTTCATTCTCAGAATTAATGCTTAAAAAATTTGTTTCTTTATATTTGTCTGATGAGTACAAGTTTGCAATAAATACAGTTAACATCTTGTTTCTTCTTAATAAATGAAGGCATTACCTGTTACATATACAAGACAGTATTTAACATTGATATATAATTTTTTGCAGTGCCTTCAAAGATTATCAAGGACAGATTGGAGAGGAACCATAAAGTGATATTGAATAACCCTTTCACTCTTGCATGTCCGGTTCAGGGAAATCCCCTGCCTGCTATCACGTGGTATAAAAATGGGCAAGTGATCAACTTTACAAATAGCCAGTCATACCTGGTCAACTCCGAGGGGAGGGAATTATATATCTTATCTTCAAGTGAAAGAGACACAGCTGTATTCAGATGTCAAGCCTCAAACAAAGCTGGGGATGATTACATTGACTTCAGTGTCAAAGTTTTGTGTAAGTTCTTGCGACATAAAATTTATGGTGTTTGTAATTTGTCTTCATATTTAGCTTTTTTTAAATAAAAAGAAAGGTGAGTAAAAGATTTCTTAAGGAATACAAGATGAACAGTATACCTGTTCAGTAATTATACATGCTGTTCTATTCAAAGAAAAAAATAAGTGCTGTCAAGCTTATTTCTTTATAAAGAAAATATCAAGTACTGTAAACCTGCTAATTGTTGTGTACGATTTATTAATGTGACTTTCAAGAGTAGAAAAATAGAATGTGTCAAATTTGGATGTTCTCTTAATACATAAAAAGTATAACACAAATTACCAAAAAATATTGGAAAGCACCACAGACCACACAAACCACCAAAACCTGATTCCTCTGAGGAGAGAGGCATACAAACAAAGAAAAAGTGCATCAATTTATGTTACATCAAACAACCCATGGTCCTGATAGGCCTGTTGGTTAAAGATACTAAATGTTAAAATATATTTGAACTCATCAACACAGTAAAAACATTGCGATATGAATTGCCACAAAGTCTACTAGTATGGGTAAACAATGGTTATTTTACAGTACTCTTTATAATAATAAAAAAATGTGGTATGATTGCCAATGAGACAACTATCCAACACACCAAATGACGTAGGTGTTAGCCACTATAGTTCACTATATGTCCTTCAACAATAAGCCAAACCCATACTGTTTGATGGGCTTTAAAAGGCCCAGACATGACAAAATGTAAAGATCAAGTAATTATCTGAACAGAATAATGTTTAGTTTTACTTCACAAAGGAAATTAAAGATCAAAGCACTGAGAACAAAAAAATTGATATGCTGACTTTTACTGTGAATCTGAAGTCTTTAAAGTGTGTTTAAACCCTGTGAAATGTTGTACAGTTGATAAGTTTTTTATATATTAGCAGTTTTCTATTTTATCACAGTACCTGCCAGGGTCAATATGACTGGGATTGACACCAGACCAAAAGTTACATCTGGTGACCCTCTTACACTGATATGTCCTGGTGTGGGTATACCTAAACCTAATATTACTTGGTATAAGGATGGTAGTTTGTTGGTAGAGGATACAGAACAACTTTTTATTGATGTTGTTGATGTTAAAGATGCAGGCATGTACAAGTGTGTTGTTCAAAATGAGGCTGGACAGTCAGAGGTCAGATTTAATGTTAAAGTTCAAGGTTTGTATTTTTTGTATCAAATGAACAAATATATTCTTTGTAAAACACTTCTTATCATTGATTTACTGACTAAAGTTGCCACTTTTACTAGAAATAAACCATAAACGTTGAACACTTTTATAGATATATTTCTGTTTTTACTCGAAAGGCATTTTTTTCATACACAAATATTCCATTAGGGTGTATAAGAATAAATTAATACCTTAATATCCTAAGTGATGCATATTCATAGAATAAAGAGTATCAGTTAGTTTAGAAAAAAAAGCTCAGAAAGTCTGACACTTTACAGGCAGAATAAAAGGTGGTTTCAGAATGATATTCAAAGTTTCTTCTTACCATCCAACAAAGTCATCTTACTATTATTATAATTATTATTAAACATTAAATATAGGGATAAAACATCAATAGTGATTATTCTCTTCCCAGTTACATTTGGACCTATTATGCTGAATATGTCCAATGATAGTATCTTTCCAATTGTAGTTCTGTTTATTCCTGAAATTATGGCTTTCAAAGGTTTACAAGGGATTACTTTTTCCCCCATGGCAATGGAGATTTGTGATTTCTGGAATAATATACACAACACTTGCATGTTTAACCTGAAAATATTTATTTGTGAAATTTGATTTCATTCTGAAGCATACAAAAAGCTTGGAAACAATTGATGTTAATGTCTGACACTTGAAGCAGACTTATAATGTCATGATGTTTAGATACATAAGACATTTTATTTAGATTATAATTATGGGGACCAGTTGAGCAAAAATGCAAGTAGGCATGATTTCCTAACAGCAGGTTAGATATGTTGCACTTGCTTTCAGTAACTGCAAGCACTCTTTAAAAGGACTGTTTTTATAAATGCTTTAATGTTTGATTGTTAAAAAAAGCTAATTCTGGATATCTCCTTATAAAAACATTTTCTGGCACATACTGTGGGTTCTCCAATTTACCCAATATATATGCATGGCTGAGAGTATGTGATAATTCCTTTATCATTTAAACATAGAACTCATGTCATACTTAAGTATATTATAAAACTTTAAAAATGCAGTAAACTAATTTCATAAAATACCGCTACATTGACAACAACACTTAAGTAAACTGCATCTTTTATTGTCGACATGTTTCGCCGATTAGATCGGCGTCATCAGGACAAAGTATACAAAATCAGAACCCCTGAAGTACAGAAAAACGGCATCATGTATGTGACGTCATAATTGTCCATTGTTGACGTTGCTATAGGATACTCTATATCATTATGTAATGTTGAACAGAAAATGAATCAAACATAGTACAATGCAAATGAAGTTACTAAATTTAGAGTTAATCTATAATTGTTTCAATGGTCTTTATCTTAAAAATAGTTGTAAACTATTCTAATGGTAAGTGTATAAATAAAATATGTTTTTAAATAGAAATATAAATATGTGTAACATGAATATAAGTACAATGTCAGTGTACAGTTTTATAAAGTTTCTTCCTAATTTGGACAACACTTTTAGGGCACACCCCTACCACTTCGACTGGCTTTCCCTTTGGCCGGAGGTACTACTTCAATCGCGTCGGGAATGCCGTAAAGTGGTTAACTGTCGCAAAATTTCTTGGCAATGTTGGTTGAACTGGAAATGGTAGTGGGAAGGATTTATGTTCTTTGTATCTTACTTCTTTTAAGTTTAATTTCCTGTAGGTTCTTAATAGTACTGGAAGTCTATCTTGGCTTTTTTGTGTTATCTCCATTTACTTTTGAAAGATCCTTTTTAAGGTTTCACACTTAAATAATTTTATATTTAATTTTTCGATGGCACGGAATGATGGTACATATAAATCTTGATATATTGGCCGTCCTGTTGTAGGAATGTAATCCTCTGTTTGTTCTTCATATAATTTTCCTTTTGTTTGGTGGTTTTTCGGCAGTAATTGATGGTATCAGTTGTTTGTTGGCTTCTTGGAATTCTTCGTTCTTGCTCGGTGTATTTATACACTTACCATTAGAATAGTTTACAACTATTTTTAAGATAAAGACCATTGAAACAATTATAGATTAACTCTAAATTTAGTAACTTCATTTGCATTGTACTATGTTTGATTCATTTTCTGTTCAACATTACATAATGATATAGAGTATCCTATAGCAACATCAACAATGGACAATTATGACGTCACATACATGATGCCGTTTTTCTGTACTTCAGGGGTTCTGATTTTGTATACTTTGTCCTGATGACGCCGATCTAATCGGCGAAACATGTCGACAATAAAAGATGCAGTTTACTTAAGTGTTGTTGTCAATGTAGCGGTATTTGATTTTTTTATCTGACAACCCTGCATACCATCTGGTATCCACTTAAGGGAACTCTACCAGCACAAAACATAGGAGGCGTTGGTTCAGCAACTCATTAATTTATCTTAATTTCATAAAAGTAAAGAATAATGATATCAATAAAGTATTGATCTTAATACTATTACAGTTCCACCTAGTATTGACGAAAAAGGAATCAATAAGAATCCTGAAGTGGTAATAGGTGACTCTCATACACTCTTTTGTCCAGCAAGAGGTAGACCACCACCTGACGTTATCTGGTATAAAAATGGTCAATTAATTGACTTGAAATCAGATTCAAACGTTGTATTGAAAGCTCGGGGGAGACAACTCTACTTTAAGGAAGTTCAAGTGAAGGATGATGGTGTATATAAATGCTTGGCTGTGAATGAAGCTGGAAGTACTGAGCAGGAATATCATTTGGATGTAGTAGGTATGTTTAAGGATTTTTTTTGTAGTAGGCATATTTATGGTTTGGTTTGTAGTAGGTATATTAATGGTTTGGTTTGAATTAGAAATGTAAATGGTTTGGTTTGTAGTAGGTATATTAATGGTTTGGTCTGTAGTAGGAATGTTAATGGTTTTGTCTGTAGTAGGAATGTTAATGGTTTGGTTTGTAGTAGGTTTGTTAATGGTTTTGTTTATAGAAGGAATGTTAATGGTTTGGTTTGTAAATGGTATGTTAAAGGTTTGGTTTGTAGAAGGTATGTTAATGGTTTGGTTTGTAGTAGGTTTGTTAATGGTTTTGTTTATAGTAGGAATGTTGATGGTTTGGTTTTGTCTGTAGTAGGAATGTTAATGATTTGGTTTGGAGTAGGTTTGTTAATGGTTTAGTTTGTAGTAGGAATGTTACAGCTGATTCCAATGAGTGTGTAGATAAAGGTAGAATCTTTGGTTAGCTTCCTTGCTAGCTCAACCATGAAATCATTATTAGGTAAGGTGGAGTCAATAGTTAAGCAGAAACCCAATCAGAATTAAGTGACAGAATATAAACATTGTAAAACTAGTTTTACAAGTCAGTTTAAAAATAAGTTTTCAATCTAAACTTAGAATTTAGTGATAATTATTTATAAGCTAATTCACAAGCATGCTGTAGGTGTGTTTGATTTGCCAATTTTATTTTGATAAATGGTGAAAATTTAACTGAAAGCTGAAATTCCTAATTGTTGTTTTCTTCGTCAGCCATTATAAATAATAATATATTTTACTTGTCTGTTGAATTTGTAACATCAAGTTAATAAAATGTAGTTGGATATGATTGACAAGTGCTGACCATATTCACTTTTACACATACACATATTATATGTTTACAATACAGCCGGACAGGTAAAAAAGATTGGAAGGTGTCCAAAAGTACATATGACCTGATCATTCAATAATCTAAATGAAGTAGAGACATAAAAATTGTTCTTCGTGGCTGCATTATTTATCTAAAACTAATAAGTAAGGTAATGTTAGCGGACCAAGTGGATGTTCGTAAACTCTGTAATATTTTCAATTCCAAACTGCAGTTGTTTGCAGTTTTTTTTTCTCTTGTTGCATTTTTAACTAAATAAAAGGTCCACAACGACGTGCATGATATTAAGTAGTATGATAATTTTTCTTTCCTGTGTGAATATAAAAGATTTTAGTTCTAAAAACTATGCATATATATGAAGAAAAGACACCAAGAGCATAACAATGTTTTATGCGTGGGGAATACACCAAAAGACACTAATTAACTAAACTGCCTATTCACGGCATAAATATTTAAAAAAAAAAAAAAAAAACGTTACCCTCTTCTAATTTATTGATTTTATTGATTTTTTAATTCAATCAAAGACTAAGAATTGAAATTTCATTTGCAAAGTGGTCTAGGTAAACTTTTGTAAGAAATATACATATTATAAATATTAAACAGGCCATTGATATTACAGCCGATTTCAATGAGTGTGTAGGCAAAGGTAATATCTTTGGTTAGCTTGCTTGCTAGCTTTAAGAGTAGACTAGTCCGACAGAAAGCCAACCTATTTGTCTGTAGGACTAGGCTACTTCGAAAGGAGGGTAGTATACCTTACCTGACAATGACTTCACAGTCCAGCTAGCAAGCAAGCTAACCAAAGATATTACCTTTAGCTACACACTTATTGAAATCGGCTGTAATGGTTTGGTTTGTAGTAGGTTTGTTAATGGTTTGGTTTGTAGTAGATAGGTTGATGGTTTGGTTTGTAGTAGGAATGTTAATGGTTTGGTTTGTAGTAGGAGTGTTAATGGTTTGGTTTGTAGTAGATAAGTTGATGGTTTGGTTTGTACTAGGAGTGTTAATGGTTTGGTTTGTAGTAGGAGTGTTAATGGTTTGGTTTGTAGTAGATAGGTTGATGGTTTGGTTTGTAGTATTTGGTTTGTAGTAGGGTGTTAATGGTTTGGTTTGTAGTAGGAATGTTAATGGTTTGGTTTGTAGTAGGAGTGTTAATGGTTTGGTTTGTAGTAGATAGGTTGATGGTTTGGTTTGTAGTAGGAGTGTTAATGGTTTGGTTTGTAGTAGGAGTGTTAATGGTTTGGTTTTGGTTTGTAGTAGGAATGTTTTATGGTTTGGTTTGTAGTAGGTATATTAAAGGTTTGGATTGTAGAAACTTTTGTAACAAAAATTCCTTTACTCTGTTTAAAAAAAAGATATTGAAATTCTTTTAGCATAAATATTTAAAATTTTTCGCCTTTCGAACAAATATTCAAGTGCATTCAAAGACCATTGTAGAACAGAATTATGTGACTTGCCTCATTAAAACAATTATCCTATGTCCTACGTTTGGGGTAAACTTCAACAAAAATGAAAAAAGGTTCTCATCAAATAATAATTATTTGTTGTTTATTTAATTTAAAAAATCAAGTGATTCATCTTTTTTATATCTGTACTTTCAGTACCTCCATCTATTGAGGATTCAGCTAATAATGACATTACCAAAGTTGTATCAGGTCATACAACAGTACTGAATTGTCCTGCATCTGGTACCCCTGTTCCTGTTATTGAATGGTATAAAGATGGAATGTTACTGGTTAACAGTAACCATATATTGACAGAGGACAATGGACAGCAACTTAAGATCATAAACACCACAGTTGAAGACTCAGGGAATTATACCTGTACAGCAACAAATACTGCAGGGAAAACAGAACAAGATATGACTCTGCTTGTGCTTGGTATTAATTACAGGATATACTATATATTCCCACTTAATCTTCAACAAACATGCTAATAAGATTATTGAAAGTATTTAAAAAATCTAAAAAATATATGATTATATATGAAATAACTATATATAAACTCAGCTTTAGACTTGAAAGGAAAAACTGTTCAATTGAGTGGAGAATGCATGATTTAAAAAAATATACTTGAGTCTGAATAAGACCACCTTGTATTTGGAAGTAAATGTTCATTTGTAACCTTACAGTTCCACCTTCCATTGATGAGTCCAATGTCATCTATAACCCTAAAGTACGTGTGAACCGTACTGTACTGTTAGACTGTCCTATAGAGGGTGTACCATTACCTGATGTCACATGGTTGGTAAACAACATCCCATTGGTGGAGACTGACAGGCATCAGCTACTTCGTAATAATAGACAAGTAAAGATAATAAATGCTCAAATCCGTGATAGTGGCACTTATACATGTCAAGCAGTGAATGAGGCAGGAAGTCTGAGTAAAAACTTCAAACTGACTGTTCAGTGTAAGTCTTTCTACATGTTGATTAATATAGTGCTGAAGATCTCATACATTAAATGAATTTGATTTATTGATCAAAACATCAAACTGTGTATACTGTGTGTGAAATTTAAAAGCTGTTGTCAAATCTGTTATATTTGAATCAGCTTATTGCAGATGAATATTGAAAAGGTAGTCATGATAGACATTTTATTGTACAAATCTCTTTTATTTATCCTATAACTTTCAAATTACCCTGAGATTGTCAAAAATGACATACCAGTTTCCACTTCTTCTGAAATTTTTGCTACTAAAATTGTTTGCATATACAAATATTTATATATATATATATTTATAAATAAATTGTTAAAATATACCTTTTCACTTTTTTGGTCTTTTGGAAAATGTTGTTTGTGCTGTATTTAGACCCCTCCAACAAGAAATTTGTTTTGCATGCACATGTATAAAAATTGCGGTTTTTATCCAACGCAATCATAGGTTTGAATGTTGTTTTCAATTTAGACTTGTATATATATATACCGTTTCGATTCCTAACATCACTGAAGAGACATTAATTGTCGAAATCCGGATATGGTGTACAAAAACCTTTTCACCTTTTGTTTGCGGTATACCATCTTTTCCGCAAGTTAATTGTTTTCTGTTTGGTATTAAATTTATAATTAAGATCCATTTATTACATCGGTGATGCGTTTATCTGGCATCGCCAATGGCAGTCAGCAGGGTTTAAGAACATTTGTTGTTCGACCTGTTAGTCAAATGCGTTTTGTTAAAATATACTTTTTCACTTTTTTGGTCTTTTGGAAAATGTTGTTTGTGCTGTATTTAGACCCCTCCAACAAGAAATATATATATATATGCTTTCACAAATGCTACTGAGATATCGTGGCACCAAATCGCCTTGCACTATGCCGACGCGCTAGACCACTCGACTACCTAGGCTCTATATATATATATAGATAGTGACAATGAACTAACGATTTTAAGAAATTCTATTTATTTTATTATTTTAAGTTAAAGAGGTACTAAAACGCACATAACAAGTAATTCTTATCTAAAAGTTGAAATAATTGATAAAAATGCAAAAACCCGATGCAATTTGGTCCACTAATTACAGAGATAATAGCATGTAAAGTTCAACTATTTTACCTTAGGAAAATCCAATCAACGCTACTTCGGAAACAGCACTAAATCAAATCTACCGGAAGTGACGCACTGTGGGTCACTTCTTGGCTTATCTAAACGTTGTTTAATAAATGAACTTTCTTCTGATCGTTGATTTAAAGCACCGGCAATGAATTTCGCTACCCATTCAAGGCTCATTCTTCATTATGACCACTTTGTCAAAAGGAACAAAATATGTTTCAGAAGGATGTGTATTAATAACGTGTTTCAACAGAAAAGGGGGATGGGGTTGGGATAATTCAACATTGAGTTTTCAACTGAAAACAATGTCCCTGATCGTAGAACTGAGACAAATGGACGTTCAATATATCATTAATCTAGCTATTAATTAAAAAACAAATATTGAGTCGAGAAAAAATATGGTTTATATTTACATGTCTTGTACGTAAAGTTGCATAACATCTTGACAAGATATGACGGTAGAGGCTTCGGTTCCATGTAATAAAATAATTAATTGCCAGTTAAAACCGGGTATGTGTAATACCTTTTAATAATGTTAATTATCAAACTTTAAAGTTTATCACTTTAGAAACAACAGGTGGCATTTCTGCATGTCCAAGTTGTTAATTACCTGAGGGATGGATAATAGCTACTGTTTGATCTTTACCTTACTGTATACAGGATGTTTACTTATCAGTAGTGTCAAAGTGCGGACTGTTTTAATTATCAGGATCAAAAGGTGATCGAGAGGATTAATATTTTTAGTGTTTGGTTATTCATTTGTCATTGCTTAAATTTCAAGCGAAAGATAAGGTCAATATCTTAAAAGCGGTATGGTATAATTTTTTATTTAAAAAAAATTGTGTGATCATCACATTCAGGATTTAGGACAAAAGTAATTTGGGAATGCACACCCCTTTTTCTAAAGATTTTATATCAGTGGTTTTTGTTCAGTGGCGGATCCAGAGGGGTGGGGTTCGGGGTTGGACCCCTTTTTCTTGACGATCAATGCATTTGAATGGGGACATATAGTTGGAACCCCTTTATCCTGGGTTGGGAACCCCCTTTTAAAATGGCTGGATCCGCCCCTGTTGTTGTAGTTTTAAATGCTCAAATAAGTGTTTTAACTTATTTAATAATTCTATTGCTCTTATATTTCTACGATATAGCAAGGATTTGTATAGTAAGACTACTATACAAATCCTTGGATATAGGTTTTATATCTTATTTTCTAATAACAAAAAATAATATATATTTACATATAAAATAGGCCTGTGATTTAGGACACAGACATAGCTTACAATTGTATAATATGTCTCTATGGCAAACGTACAGAAAGTTACAGGACAGAAAGTCACAAATTTGATAGTACAAAAGTCACAACTATTTGTTTAGTTTTGTTTGAAAACATAGGAAAATTTTTACAATTGTTTTTGATACTTGCATATATTCATTTTACAATTTATGAAATAGTTCATTTAAACATAGAGTAATGAAAAGATGTCAAATTTTATGCATGAAAAGGATATATTTATTGGCACTATGTCATAATGAAACCATTTAAGTACCAAGCCACTTTGACAAATTGTTATCTTTACAATTATTTTTTATTATTGATTTTTTCAGAATAAATTTGGTTTACAAAGTTGCAATATATATAAAAGTTCTAGAAAAAATACAAAAATAATTTGACAAATGTTTTCTTATTCAAAAAAAATAAAAATAAATAAACTAAAAACTGAATTGTGAATTTTTGTACTGTGACTTTCTATCCTACATTCGTCCGTAGGTAGGACTATGCTCATGATACTGGGATCTGATATAACGTTTGTATATATGACAATATTTTTACATAAGGTCCAAGGACTATGACAATCATATATACTTATACTGATTTCCATTTTAAAATTTTGTTTGATTTTTAAATCTCCGTATAGGTTAATTACAAGTCTATCAAGTACTTCATTTTTAACGAAATAGCTTGATCAATACATATTCAGGTTTTTGCTAAACCAGACAAGCAGATTACTGTGACCGACAGTTCTCAATTCTCCACATTATCTGGATAATAAACTTATATAATTGTGAAATGCTGCTGTAACTAAAGTCGTAAGAAAGAGAATTTTATTTTTTTTTTTTTTTGTAGCTCAGAAAAACCCACATAGTTTAATTTAACAAATCAACAAGTTCGCCTCCGTCGTCTTTTGGAAGCACGTGTTGGGAGTGTCCTATTTTGAATGCCGTTTTCCGCCATGGAAAATAACATGCACGGTTCTACTTCTGCTTCTACCGCCACTTTAGGATGCACATGTTAATATTTTATAGAAAAAAGGTTGATTTGTGCTTTTGGTTTTCAATACTTTTCTAATTATAAAACATTTGATTAAAATATTTATGCGATTATCAAGCCTCGACAAATGGTTATCAATATTCTCAATGTAATAATTGTCACCGATTCATTTCAAAACTGTGTTATTTTACTTAGCAAGCCGTGATCTGTTTGCATACGATATATCACACGTATTTGATCAGGGTGACCCACTGTGCGTCACTTCCGTTGGGTATAAGTAGTGAGTTGTAGTGGCGTGTTTTACTAAATCGTTCAGGTGTTCAAATGACAAACTGACAGTAATTTGCAAATATCTCTATAATTACAAAATGAAATTTTATCGGTTTTTGCATTCTTAAACGTTAATTACGAACTGTAGAATAAGACAAACATGATTATAGCGTTTTAGTACCTCTTTAATTGATTTCATTCATAAATATTCAATATAAATATATTTAGTTTTGGAAACAGTTTCTACAATAAGGTAAATATTTTGTTACACATTTCAAGATATAAATACATAAAACTAAATCTTTACAGTACCAGCTGCTATAGATAGAGGTAATTTACATACAGAATTCTCAATCATTGAGAACCAGACGGTACATATAGATTGTCCTGTGTCTGGTTTTCCTACACCTTCTATTATTTGGTTGAAAGACAAGATACCACTATTTGACTTTCCGTATCAAGACTTAAAGGTGCTGAATCAAGACCAGAGGTTAGAGGTCAGTAATGCTAAAGTGGAGGATGCTGGGAAATATACATGCAAAGCTACGAATGTGGCTGGATCTGACAGACAGCATTTCAATCTAGAAGTGAGAGGTAAATAATTACTCATTTGTGTCTGTACTTTAACATTTTAATATTTATCAGATGACACTGTAAAAGTGATCTTTACCATGAACACACAACTTCATAGGAAGCTTTTTAACATACCTTGAGGAAATTATTTATTATTGAAGCAGTTGAATCAGTTGTTTTACTAAACATTATTGAATGATAAACTACTATTTTTTAGAATGATCTAAATTCTGATCTGAGCAAAGGAAGGAGTTTTTAATTAGAATGTTGATCAAATCAATGCGCTGTTCCTTATGGCTAAGATTATGATGACGATCAATATACTTCTTTTACCAATTTAAAGTAGTGGTAATAATAAAATGCACACTGCCTGTGCATTGTTAAGCCTCCTTGTTTAATAAATACTTTTTTTAGACATTTACTCAAAATTTGGATTTCTTGAAAATATCTTTCTTTTGAACAGACATGCCTAACCTTTCTATTTCAAAAGATAGCGAAATTTTTGTAAAAGCATTTGGATTATCTTCTTTATATAAGTATGCTCTAAATTTGTGTAACAATTCTTTGGAAATAATTCATTTTTATTAAATTTTCATGATTTTAGAAAAAAAAAACAACATTTTTTGCTGTAAATTTATTTAGTTATACCCCACGCAACAAAGTTGCGGAGGGTATAATGTTTTTCACCTGTCCGCCCGTCCGTCAGTCCTGTTCTTTTCATCGCAACTCCTCTGAAACCGTACAACAGAATTTCATGAAACTTTGTAGATAATTAGGACATGCAATGTAGATGTGCATATCCATAGGAAATTTCGATTCCATTGTTTTTCTAGGAGTTATGCCCTTGAACTTAGAATTTTGACCTAAATATACTTTGTGATTGCAACTCTCCCCTGAAACCACACAACAGAATTTCATGAAACTTTGTAGAGAATAAGGACATACTATGTAGATGTGCATATTGACAGGATATTATGATTCAATTTTTGTCTGCTCCGGCGACGGCGGCGTCAACAATGTATTAGTTTGTGATTAGGTCTAGTTCATGGTGAACCACTAGTGGTAGGTCAATGATATTTGGTATGCAGTTGTATTAGCATTGGCACATCTCATTACCATGGAGATTATTTGGCCCCCCCTCAGTCAAGGTCTATTGACTTTGAAACTTTTCATAGTTTACATGTATTAGTTTGTGATTAGGTCAATTTATGGGGAACCAATAGTGGTAGGTCAATGATATTTGGTATGCAGTTGTATAAGCATTGGCATATCTCATTTCCATGGAGATTATTTGGCTCCGCCCCCTTAGTCATGGTCTATAGACTTTGAAAATTTTGCTAAGTTAACATGTATTAGTTTGTGATTAGGTCAGTTCAAGGGGAACCATTAGTGGTAGGCCAATGTTAATTGGTGTTCAGTTGTATAAGCATTAGCACATCTCATTTCCATGGAGAATATTTGGCCCGCCCCTCAGTCATGGTCTATTGACTTTGAAACTTTTACTTAGTTTACATGTATTTGTTTGTGATTAGATCAGTTTAAGATGAACTGCTAATGTTAAGTCAATGATATTTGGTATGCAAATGTATCGGCATTTGCAAGTATCGTTTCCATGGAGGTTATATAGCCCCAACCCTGATCATGGTTCATTGACTTTGAAACTTTTACATAGTTTACAAGTTAATGTTTGTGTTTAGGTTTGTTTAAAGGGAACGACTTATAATAAGTCAATGGTATTTGGTATGCAGTTGTATTAGCATTGGCACATCTCATTCCATGGAGATTGTTTAGCCATGTACCTTCAGTCATGGTTCATCGACTTTGAATATTTGCATAACTTACATGTTAAAGTATTGCTATTTTAATTTCAACATTTGCATTATCAAAATTACAAAAAGGCGAGACATATCTCTGTGATAACAGTTTATTTTTCTAGGAGTTATGCCCCTTTGAAATCTTTTGTAGAGTTATGAGTCTTTGAACTTACATATCTGGTGAGATTTTGTTTCTCCAGTGACAATGTGGGGGCATGGGGTATATGAGCATGCTCATAAAGGTTCTTTAATTTAAAAAAAAATCATTGGTGATTTGAACATGAACATAAAAATTGGTACAAATAATCTTCAGACATAGTTTAAAAAGAGGGGTCCATGTGCTCGTTTTCATGCTAATGGTTAAAATGCAACTTTTTCCAATAGGTCACAGTTTGACATCGCGAAAAAAACAACATTTTATATTTGCAAAGCCTCCCTATTTAATAAATATTTTATCCTACAGTACCTCCTGTAATGGATGGACAGAGAACAGTAACAAAGTCATCAGTCATTGTTAGAAATCCTGTAAACTTACAATGTCTTGTCAATGGTATACCAAGACCAGATGTCACATGGCTGAAGGAAAATAAACCACTAAATCTGTCTGAAAACCCACACATCAGGATAATGACAGAAGGGCGGGTATTTCTAGCAATTTCATAGTCTCTTCCATCAATGTCTAATTTTGTGATGTAAAAATTTGTAGTTAAGGGTAAAATAAAAAAAAAAATATTTTTGATTTTGGCAGATGCTCAATGGTATGCAGGGTAAGAGTGTCAATAAATTAGCAGAAAACATTAAAACATACCAGTCATTATTTTATGTATTTTTCCTTTGATCTTTTTTTGCGAAACTTTTCATATCATGATACTCGCTTGAGATAGAAAATTATAGCTAGAAACTAAGGGCACATGTTCTGTTGTCAATGTAAACATGCATCAATAGCTACACAGGCAAAATAGCAATAAACAGATTATCAATGGTCTTTCAAATTCAAGGATTTTCTCAGCTGTGGCCCTTGGATTAGATTGTAGCTGAGAAACACCCTCTCGTTTGAAAAACCATTGATAATCTATTGATCTGATATATATATATATATATATATATATATATATATATAGTTCTGTTTAAAGGGGCATTAGCTACGAGACATAAAAAAAATTAAAATATTTGTTCAATCATTTATGAAAGTGATATAGTGAAATACTAATTAGCTTTTAACAGCCAATTTGGTTCAATTTTGTCAAAATAATATAAGAAACATCGCTGATGAATTATTCACTTGCAAGTGAATAAATTGACCTCATTGAATCCGTATTCATGTGACTTTTGCTCTAACCCCTTAGCTGGAGATGGTTTACACATGTATTCAGCTATTAAAAGGAAAAGAATGTCAACATGTCAACATTGCAAGTGAAACAAGGATAAATCATTTGGTTGATTGATTCGATCCACAAAAAAATCATTCTTACACAGGTAAAAATGATGATAAACATACTTTTTAACCTACAATATGAAATCAAACAGACCTAGAAAAATCTGACTGCACGTCGAAGCTATCTGTTTATATTTATATTTGTTTATATCAGGTTAAATGAACGTCAGCAGTCTTCGAAGGTCATCTCAATGGTTTTAAAATTAGATGACGTCAGGCAAAATTACACTCGAAATTTTGATACATATTATCGAGTCCATGCATTGTTAATTGTTTATTTTAGACTTTTTTTAATTTGAATATACGTTTTAGTATGTTACAAATCAAATATAAAAATTTGTGTCAAATCGGTGAGGATGAATTTAACAGATAATGCCCCTTTAAGGAGAAAAATGAAAAAAGGAACAACTACTCTAAACATTTTTAGCTCACCTGGCCTAAAAGGCCAAGTGAGCTTTTCTCATCACTTGGCGTCCGGCGTCCAGCATCCGGTGTCGTTAACTTTTACAAAAATCTTCTCCTCTGAAACTACTAGGCCAAATTTAACCAAACTTGGCCACAATCATTATTAGGGTATCTAGTTTAAAAAACGTGTCCGACGACACCGCCTGCCAACCAACATGGCCACCATGGTTAAAAATAGAACATAGGGGTAAAATGCAGTTTTTGGCTTATATCTCTGAAAGTAAAGCATTTAGAGCAGATCTGACGGGGTTAAAATGTTCATCAGGTTGAGATCTATCTGCCCTGAAATTTTCAGATGAATCAGACAACCCATTGTTGGGTTGCTGCCCCTGAATTAGTAATTTTAAGGAAATTTTGCAGTTTTTAGTTATTATCTTGAATATTATTATAGATAGAGATCAACTTTAAACAGCAATAATGTTCAGCTTAGTAAGATCTACAAATAAGTCAACATGACCAAAATTGTAAATTGACCCCTAAAGGAGTTATTGTCCTTTATATTCAATTTTTAACAATTTTTCGTAAATTTTTGTAATCTTTTACAAAATTCTTCTCCTCTGAAACTGCTTAGACAAATTTAACCAAACTTGGCAACAATCATCATTAGGGGATTTAACTTAAAAAATGTGTCTGATGACCCCACCTGCAAACCAACATGGCTGACTATCTAAAAATAGAACATAGGGGAAAAATGCAGTTTTTGGCTTATATCTCTGAAACTAAAGCATTTAGAGCAAATCTGACAAAAAGGTAAAAATGTTCATCAGGTTGAGATGTATCTGCCCTGAAATTTCAGACGTAACAGACAACCCATTGTTGGGTTGCTGCCCCTGAATTAGAAATATTAAGGAAATTTTGCAGTTTTTGGTTATTATCTTGAATATTATTATAGATAAAGATAAACTGTAAACAGCAATAATGTTCAGCAAAGTAAGATCTACAAATAAGTCAACATGACCAAAATTGTCAATTGACCCCTTAAGGAGTTATTGCCCTTTAAAGTCAATTTTTAACAATTTTTCGTAAATTTTTGTAATCTTTTACAAAATTCTTCTCATCTGAAACTACTGAGACAAATTTAACCAAACTTGGCCACAATCATCATTAGGGTATTTAGTTTAAAAAATGTGTCCGATGACCCCGCCTGCCAAGCAACATGGCCGACATGGCTAAAAATAGAACATAGGGGTAAAATGCAGTTTTTGGCTTATAACTCTGAAACTAAAGCAAAAGTATAATGGTTGCATTATTTTATGCATCAATTGTAAACAAAAATATCAGGTGAGTGCAAGGAGCCTCTAGTTTTATTTATGAAAAAGAAAGCTAATACTTAATAAACACATTATGAGAGTTAGTACACATCATACAGACCTGGAGGTAAATATTCATTATGCGAGTTGGTACACATCTTACAAGCCTGAAGGAAATATGTATTTTGTGGAACACTTAGATTCTGTGGTTGACCTTTACCCAGGAAATTTATATTTTGTGGAACACTTGAATTCTGTGGTTGACCTTTACACAGGAAATTTGTATTTTGTTGAACACTTAGATTCATTGTTTGACCTTTATCCTACACAATCTTAAATAAATTATTAACCCATGAAAAATGTAGAATCTGCAGTAATAAAGAAACCCCCCTTGTAACTCTTAAGCTATCAGAAAGTCCCACACATGTGAATAAATTTATGATATTTATTTTGGGTTATCCACTGTCAAGCCTTATTATGACCTGTACCTGCATGTAAGCTATTTGTCTTAAAAAAATGTTCTGATATTGTGACTGCAGTAAAGCATTAGTGTTAAATATAGAAATTTACTTGAATTTTTTGGTTTTTATAGGTTCTTCAGTTTATTGGTAGTCAAGTTGATGACAAAGGAAGATACACATGTAGAGCAAATAACTCAGCTGGTATATCAGAGAAATACTTTGATCTAACTGTTCTTGGTGAGTATTGAACTTGGTATAAGTAGAGCAAATAACTCATCTAGTGTATTAGAGAAATACTTTGATCTAACTGCTCTTGGTGAGTATTGAACTTAACATTAGGTAAAAGTAGAAAAAATAACTCATCTTGTATATCAGAGAAATACTTTGATCTAACTGTTCTTGGTGAGTATTGACCTCAACACAAGACTCAAGTAGAGCAAATAACTCAGCTGGTATATCAGAGAAATACTTTGAACTAACTGTTCTTGGTGAGTATTAAACTCAACACAAGACTCAAGTAGAGCAAATAACTCAGCTGGTATATCAGAGAAATACTTTGATCTGACTGTTCTTGGTAGGTATTGAACTTAGTATACGAAGAGTAAATAACTCAGCTGGTATATCAGAGATATACTTTGATCTGACTTCGCTTGGTGATTATTGAACACAACATAAGACTGAAAAATAGAAGCGAAAGGTACGGACTGGATATTCAAACTCATAAATCGAAAAAAACAAACTATCAATGCCATGGCAAAAAAACGAAAAAGGATTAAAAGATAAATAACTACACAAAACTCAACATAGAAAACCAAAGACTGAGCAACAAGAACCCCAGCAAAAACCTGGGGTGTTCTCAAGTGCTCTTGAAGGGTAAGCAGAGAAAGTAGAGCAAATAACTCCGCTGATATATCAGAGAAATACTTTGACCTAACTTTTCTTGATTAGCATTTCTCAACTTGCGTTTTCAATATATATACCTGATGGATGAATCTAAGAAAGCAAGTATGTTAAGTGACTGAATACAGATTGATGATATATATTTAATTTTTCAGTACCACCAAAAGTAAATGGTTCTGATTCCATACAGAAACAGGAAGTAACAATATACCATCAACATGTCTTGGATTGTCCTGCGAGTGGTGTCCCACCTCCAAAATTAACATGGAAATTTCGTGGGGATGTTATACCAGAATATGGTTCTCCATCTCACAGGATCTTAAATAATGGGAGACAGCTTTTGTTTATTAATACACAGTTGTATGATGCAGGATTCTATAGTTGTATTATCAGTAATGTGGCAGGAAACACAAGTCTGGATTTCCAGGTTGAAGTTCAAGGTTTGTTGCTGATATATTGTCAGTAAAGTTGTAGGGAACATAAATCTTGATGTGGAAGTGGTTGTCAAGATAAAAATAAGGTGATGGGTTACGATTGCCAAGGAGACAACTTTCCACCCGAGTTGAATTGACGGAAGATATAAGCTATTATAGGTCACTGTACGGCATTCAACAATGAGAAAAACCCATACCATATAGTAGTATCAACATGAAAAATGTGAAACAAATCAAAGGAGAAAAAAAATTTGACAGACATGAACCAACAACAACCACTGACTTACAGGCTCCTGACTTCGGACATGCATATAAAGAATGTAGGGTGGTTTAAACATGTTTATGAGTAAGTAACAACAAGTTTGGAGCAGGTCACCATTTTCAGGTGGAATTTCCTTGTCAAACTTATACCTTCAGTTATGTTGCAGGGAAAAAAAGTCAGTTCTAGAGGAAATTTCAAAGTCTGATGTAAATAAAAAGGAATAAGTGGAATATTTCTATCCTGTGCATTTTCTTTTATTCATTTTGATGTAGACTCGGTCAATGCTTCAGTGATTCTGAATCCACTTGCTGTTATTTCTAAAATATTGTATCAAATAAGTTTTTTGTTTTTTCAGTGCCACCTACCATTAGAGAAGGACAAAGACATGTTGCCAGTGTTGTTAACACAAGAGTAAGGTTGCCTTGTGAATCAGATGGCCTACCCAAACCAGTTATTACATGGGAAAAGAACGGTCAACCATTCCCCACTACTGGATTACGTCATACCATGCAGGAACAAGGAACTATAGAATTTGTATCTGTCCAATTAGAGGACGCTGGAGATTATACTTGTCATGCTTCTAACCCAGCAGGGAATGCTACAAGACATGTTAGTCTGGCTGTACAGGGTAAGATTTAAAGACTATTTAGAAACACTTTTAAAGATATCAAGCAAACGATGGAATGTTATCGTATATATGCAGTTTCTGCTTCACAAAATTTGTAAACACTGGACACAGCCATATTTTACACCTCAAAACTAAGAATAGTACAAGTTCTCTCATTGGTCAAGAATGATGTAGTCAGAGTGGGAGTGACTTCTATCTGTCACTAGATGGTGCAGTGCTGTATTCACAAATTCTGTCTGAATCTCAGGGGTGAAGTGGAGGGGGCCAAATTGTAACCCTTGGCTAGCAAAAAGATGGAAATAAAATAATAGTAATGCTTGGTAGTCCTTCAATTTCTACCAATTTCAAATAATTCAATACGAGACAAAGAATGTTCATTCCATATGCATGATAAAATTGAGAATGGAAATGGGAATGTGTCAAAGAGACAACAACCCGACCACAGAACAGACAACAACAGAAGGTCACCAATAGGTCTTCAATGCAGCGAAATTCCGCACCTGAGGCGTCCTAAGCTGGCCCTAAACAAATATATATACTAGTTCAGTGATAATGGACGTCATACTAAACTCAAATTATACACAAGAAACTAAAAGTAAAATAATACAAGACTAACAAAGGCCAGAGGCTCCTGACTTGGGACAGGCGCAAAAATGCGGCGGGTTAAACATGTTTATGAGATCTCAACCTCCCCTATACCTCTAGCCAATGTAGAAAAGTAAACATAACAATACGCACATTAAAAGTCAGTTAAAGAGAAGTCCGAGTCCGATGTCAGAAGATGTAACAAAAGAAAATAAACAAAATGACAATAATACATAAATAACAACAGACTACTAGCAGTTAACTGACATGCCAGCTCCAGACCTCAATTAAACTGATTGAAAGATTATGTCTTCATCATATGAATATCAGGCACAATCCCTCCGTTAGGGTTTAGTATCATACCATCATAAAATATATGAGAAGAGCATAACCCGTGTCATGCCAACAACTGGTTTTAAATAAATGTGTTTAGTTCGATGCAAAGACCCTATAAGTGAATCAATATTAAAGCCAAAATATGCATTCTTTAATGACCTGACAACAGTATCGTAACTATATCCCTTCTTAATAAGTCTATTTAAAGGTTTTGTTAGCTTCTGAGGTGAATACTGACATTTTAGTGCTTTATAGAGAATATTACCATAAAAGATTGGATGTGAAATACCTGAACGTATGAGAAGTCTGCATGTTGAGCTATATTTACGAATGATGTCCTTGTACCGATGATAAAATTTAGTAAATGTTTTGACTAGTTTGTGATATCGAAAACCCTGGTGTAATAATTTTCTGTAATACATAAATTTCTTTCGTTAAAATCTGAAACGTTGTTACATACACGAGCGAATCGTACAAGTTGAGATATATAAACACCGTAAGATGGTGACAAGGAACGTCACCATCTAAAAATGGATAATTAACGATAGCAAATGAAAATCATCTCTTTTATCATAAATTTTGTATTAAGCTTTCCGTTAATGATATAGATATCAAGATCGAGGAAAGGGCAGTGGTCATTGTTAGTATTAGCTTTATTTAAAGTAAGTTCAACAGGATAAATTTCTTTAGTATACATACTGAAGTCGTCATTATTGAGAGCCAATATATCATCCAAATATCTAAAAGTATTATTAAATTTTGTATCAGATGTTGTTTCGATGGGTCTTTGCTGATTTTAGTCATAAATTGTAACTCATAGCAATACAAAACAGGTCTGCAATAAGTGGTGCACAGTTAGTCCCATTGGAATTCCGATAACCTGACGATATACGGAATCTCCAAAGCGAACAAAAATATTATCTAGTAAAAATTCAAGGGCAGATATAGTATCAAAGCATGTCCAATTGACATAGTTCTTTTGTTTATTGCTACTAAAAATGACCTAAAGAGTTAGAACATATGTATTCACATTCTGACTTTTAAATGCCCATTTAATTAGGTGTGTGAATTTTTCTTAATGAGAATGTGAGGCAATGTGGTATACAGGGTAGAAAAATCAAAACTTTGAACAGATTCAAAATCACCAATATAAGCATGCAATTTATCAAGTACTTCCAACGAGTTTTGACACTCCAAAAGTAATTAATTCCACTATTTTCAAAGGCCTTATTTGAACAATTTATTATCAGGTTTTGATTGTACCAAGTGAACTGGTAAGAAGAATAGACAATTTAGTAGTGGAACAATGGCTTGAAGACGAAATAAATCTATATTTGTAAGGTGTTTTATGTAGCTTCGAAGCCAGTACATAGTTGGGACTTTCATGAGTATATTAAAGTTTTATGAAATAATTTATATATTTTGTTTATTTTCAGTAAGGCCAAAGATGAGAAATCAGGATCCAGTTGAATTATCTGTAGTGGTGGGACAAAGTGTAGAACTACCTTGTGATGTAGAAGCCTATCCTCCACCTAGGATAATGTGGCAGAAAGGAGCTTCCATACTTGCAGAGTATCCTGAGACTATCCAGTCATCTAATTCTAGTATGCATTTCTCTTGCTGCATGGTCTGGACAATTAAACAAATAAGGACTAAAAACAGATCACAATTGGATGAAGCTGATGACCCTGTAACCCTGAGATCTACCTTCTGTCCTGTTACATTAAAACTGTCAGACGACTTCTTAGGAGTTATTGCCCTTAAATGATGAATTTTACCAATCTTTTGCATTTAATTAAAGGATTATCACAAATTGTGAACTGGATACTGGATTGATTTCAAAAAAACTTTACATTATTTTGGTATCGATAAAAGGAAATTCCCTTTCAATTTTTAAAATTTTCTGTTATGTCTTCCCAGAGTATAAATGGGACTTAAATTGTCATATTTAAGTAAATTTTTTCACATGTTGTACCATAACATGAGTTTGCTTGGATCGATTTACTGAAAAATGTACATTATTGTTGGTAAACACAACACACTGTTTGATTTGAAAAACATTTCCCATATATCGTTCCAGAGTCATAGGTTTTTCACTGTCAGATAAATAAGTGCATGATAAAAAGTATAATGGATACACTTTCTTTCTGCTCAAATATTAAAAAAATAAAATGTCTGTTTGCTGTGAAGTTACTTTTGTGATAAAAACAGGCTTACGATTTTCAGAATAATCAGCATAACATAGTAATTTAACTCTAGCAATGTAAAATAAGCCATCTTAATTTTAAAATGACCAGGCTTCTCTAGATGTAAACTTATAAAACAGATATGATTTCAGATTACCAGATAATAGATAATTCAACCCTGAGAATGCTGAAGACTGATATAAGCGACTCAGGAATTTACATCTGTATAGCTCGTAACAATGCTGGCACAGCTATTGGTCAGATCAGGTTACAAGTATCAGGTAGGTTTTAGTACACATACAGAGGTTCAGTGTGTGGAAAAAAGAAAAAAAGAAGGGATATGGTGTAGATGTATAGATTAGACAGAATTGCAGACATTATTGTAAAAAAAAAGCAACATATAAAGGAAAAGTTAATAATATTGTTTACAGTAAATTCGCCTTTATTCACAGCAAAAACAATATTTTTTCAGTTTAAAACTCAATAGGTGTTTTGTTATGGTTTAAACAATAAGAATACTAATGCCAACCGTATATGAAATCTATTTTAAATCAATAAAAACTGACTTTTCATTCCATTTATTATCTCTGATCATTATTCAACAGTATGGCAAGAATTTTATATGTAACAAGATTGTAAGGGTGATCCACTTTTTAGTTATACTCCAATCAAAGCGGTAATGTGAATTAAAATATTGTTACTTTATTGAAATACAAATATTAATTAAAAAACAAGATATGAAAGAACTCTTTGAATATTTGTTGAATTTTCCATTAGTTTATCTAAAGAGCATTTTAATACATGCTACTTATTGCTGTTTACACAAATTTTCCTTAGATCTATTTTATGACAATCTACTCCAGTAACAGTGTATTTTCTAAGTCGACTACTGTGAATTCATTAATATTCGTTGGATATCAATTTTCGTGGATTTCTTGGGTACAGGGGAACCATGAATTTAAATGTTCAACGAATTACAAATTTTCGAAAGGAATGTGTACAGACTTTGCCAAAACCACGAAATTGAATATCCACGAATATGCAAGTTTTCCTAAAACCACAAAAATTGGTACCTATGAAAATAAATGAATCCACAGTAGATAGAGAATGGATGATTTAATATATAAGTCTACGTCATTGATGTTGCATAGGAAAATAGAGATAAACAGATAACAAATACCATCTTTCAAACTCTGGTATGTTTTTCAGCTACATCTCATCTTGTGGCTGTCACCTTTCAATGAGATTGTAGCTGAGAAACTTCTCTCATTTTGAAGAACCATCAACTATTAGTTTGTACCTGTGATTTTCATTTCACCATGATTATCTTTCAGTGCCTCCAAAGATATCATCCAGTAGGACAGTATTCACGGTATCTCAAGGCCGAGATATTGTTTTACTATGTAATAATATTGGTACTCCAGAACCAAAAATAACATGGGAGAAGGATGGTATTGAAATATCTAATGCTGATTACCATTATAGAGTGCTGAGATCAGGTCAACTAGCTATACCATATTCTAGGTAAGGTCATTAACGTTGCAACCACCTCTGTGGTCTCATGGTCTCATGGTAGAGTGCTCATTTCCAGTGGGGGAGGTTGTGGCTTTGATTCCCAGCTAGGTCAAATCATAGACTAAAATTTGTAATTGCAGCTTCTCTGCTAAGCAGTTGGCATGTCTTACTGCAAACTGTTACCATGTGAACTAGTAATACATTAAATATCTAGCTCAGCGTGTTGGTCTTGTAGCAGGGTTCATATTCATATTGCATTGACATGTAATCGGCCTGAATATCCATATCATTTGCCTCAGGAGGTATAACAACCATGCAACCAGCTATCCATTTTCATTGGTGTCTACAATTGCTACTCAGGTCAAGATGACTAGCTTTACCATGTTCTAGGTAAGGACATTTACACTGCTGAAGTCTGCCATTATAGAGTGCTCAGATCATTGACTTTCCTTGTAGAGTGTCAAAATCAGGACGACTAGCTATAACATATTAAGGACATTTTAGAGGTCCAAGATCAAATGACAACTTCAATATCATTATTTTATGATGCTTGTAAAGTTAATCATGCATTTGTTATCTTGTGCATAGGGTCATTCATCAAATTAAAAAAAGGGTTGAATATGTAAAATCTGTAAATTTGTTTTCAGACCAGAAGATGCTGGTACTTACACCTGTAAAGCTGTAAACAAAGCTGGAGAGGACAGTATAAAGATGGAGTTAGTAGTTCAAGGTACTCATGTAAATTTGTTTAACAGATATTAGGGAGCTGTATTTTAATTGTCTATCCACAAAACAGTGAGTCTCTACAATTCAAACATTTATTTTTTAAATCAATTATATTTAAACAAAGAATTTGATAAAGGCTCAGCCAATATAAGTTCAATACAAAATGGATAGAATAATAATTGGTTTTTACATATAACATTAATTTATACATCATTTTACTTCATAAATAGTGTACCCTCAGCCATTACAAAAGGGAATAGAATGTTTAATACATCTTATTGGCAATCATACCACATCTTCTTATTTTTATGGAGTTATCTTTCTGACCTGTTGTTGTCTTTACAAAGTAGCAGCTTTGTGCATTGCTTTATCTTTGGGGTTTTACTAAGATCTTTATAAATTTGGTTTCAGTTCCTCCTACTATCAACAGAGACAACAGCCTACTCACATCTACAGTTGGACGGTCATTAAACATACCATGTGACACTAGTGGAATACCGCCACCAGTAATAACATGGTTGAAGGATTCTAGACAGATTATCCCAGACAATACAAAGTACACAGTTGATATCAATGGGACACTTGCAATTTTAGATCTACAGGTAATTGTATCCCAACAATACATGTGAATGGTACGTGATAAACTGGTTATAAACAATCTATTGGTAATTATATATCACAGAAAATACAAAATACACAGTAGATCTCAAAGGGACACTTGCAATTTTAGATCTACAGGTATCCCAACAATACATGTGAATGGTACATGATAAACTGGTTATAAACAATCTATTGGTAATTATATATCACAGAAAACACAAAATACATAGCAGATCTCAATGAGACACTTGTTATCAAGTGGACAGGTAATTTCATCCCTACAAAAGAGATATACAGTGGATCTCAATTAGATACTTGTAATTAACAGTGGACAAGTAGTTATATTCCAGACAAAGAAATATCTACTACATAAAATTCAATTTGTAAAGCATTCGAAACATTTCAGCATGTGCACTTTTGTTTTCAAATTTTAACAATTAATAGTTTTATTAAAGGCAGGTGATACAGGAAGTTATACATGTATGGCCAGAAATGTAGCAGGACGTGATTTATATGACAGAACACTTAGAGTACAAGGTAACTAGAAATGTAGTAGGCCATGGTCTATATGACAGAACACTTAGAGTTCAAGGTAACTAGAAATGTAGTAGGACATGATTTATATGACAGAACACTTAGAGTTCAAGGTAACTAGAAATGAAGTAGGACATAATTTATATGACAGAACACTTAGAGTACAAGGTAACTAGAAATGTAGTAGGACGTGATTTATATGACAGAACACTATAGAGTGCAAGGTAACTAGAAATGTAGTAGGACATGACTTATATGACAGAACACTTAGAGTACAAGGTAACTAGAAATGTAGTAGGACGTGATTTATATGACAGAACACTTAGAGTGCAAGGTAACTAGAAATGTAGTAGGACATGATTTATTTGACAGAACACTTAGAGTACAAGGTAACTAGAAATGTAGTAGGACATGATTTATATGACAGAAGACTTAGAGTACAAGGTAAATAGAAATGTAGTAGGACGTGATTTATATGACAAGATGCAATTAAATAACAAAATTTTTCTAGAGTTAGGTCTACTAAATTTAGAAACATCTTAACCATGTCACATGCATATCCCTTTCAGTAGTTGAAAAGAGAGCTTGGAAAAAAAACATTTGTAAAGAAATAACTAAATAGAAGAATTCACATGTATGGTTTTTCAAGTCAAACTGGCTGGCTCACAGCACACACAATGCTATGATATGATTTTTTAAATTTCACCTGTACCATTCCAAGGTGCAGTCCATGTTTTGCAGAAAGAATTGTAAATTTTACTGTTTCTATATTGATAAAACAGTAACAAAGTATATGGCACAGGACCTTTTATCACTCTAAATCTTAGATTTTAATACACTTGATAATAATGTTTAGTTGCTCTCTAAATGTCTGTTGTTTCCTATGACTCTTATTGTACAGTTAAAAAGTGGCAGGGACATTTCTCTACTGCATAGCAACCTTGTGTAATTTTTTTTATGCCCCACCCATGATGAAGTTGAAGTCCAATCAACTTGAAACTTAGTACACATGTTCCCTATGATATGATCTTTCTAATTTTAATGCCAAAGTAGAGTTTTGACCCCAATATCACGGTCCACTAAACATAGAAAATGACAGTGTGAGTGGGGCATCCGTGTACTATGGACACATTCTTGTTTTGCAGTTAAAACACTGTATTTTAAATTACTCCACCTTTTTTCTCATTGCTCATAGTTCCTCCATCAATTCGACAGTCACCTCTAAACAAGGAAGTTGTTTTAAATGGAAGATTTATTTTGAAATGTGGTGCCACTGGAATCCCTGTACCTACTATAACATGGACAAGGAATGGGGAACCAGTCCAAAGTAAGTTCACCTATTTTGTAAATAAATAAAAAAATTGCGATTAGAATACAGACTTACAGATAGACGTAATTACACTTGTATGCAAATTTGTCCGCTATTACTTAAAACAAGTAGCGGCAGAATATTGCATTACAATTCAAAACATTTAGCATCATAATTGTAAAGTAAAGTGATTGTTGCATGACGTCAGAAGGTCATTCGGAGACAAAGTTCAGCTAAATACCCAAAAGTGTAAATACGTCTATTCCTGTAGCTTATAAGTGATATATGAATTTCAGCATTTACAACGAAAAATTACTAGAGTTGCCATTTTTTTTAATAGAAAATAAGAAATATATTATGATAGGGAATTCAGAAAAGAGGAAAATCAAAATGATTTGGAAATTGTTAGAGAAGGAAGAAATTGTTAAGGAATAATTAAGTTTCTGCAAAATTTAACATCCACACAGAAAATGGAGAAGTAATGCTGAGAGTTATTGTACACAACACTTGATATCTTTGGATTTTTAAAATTTTATTTATGTTCAAACTTAATTATGTTGGTTCTGAAACCTGAAAATTATTAAAAATGCATTAAGAGCAGCAAAATGAGATGAAGGATAAATTAATATATACATTTCAGTAGTTCTATGGAAGGGGCTAAATATCAGTTTACATCATGTCAATCCTCTTTTAACCTATCCTATTCATAACTGTATGTATTTGGAATTAATATATTTTCAGTATAATAAATTCAAGGCACAGCAGATATATAAAACCTATTCATTGGATGGAATGCTACATATATCCATTCAGCATATAACAAAAATGTATTTTCTCTTCCAACAAGGCACTCCCATTGCTGTTAATTAATCTGACTATATTTTGAAGGCTCCCCTATAATTTCTTCAAACTAATTTGACTACATTTTGAGGGTTTCTCTTTCTTTAAGAAAGGAAGAAAACAGTCAATGGAAATGAAAAAAAACACTACAGAACTTTTCAACAATTGTAATGTAGTAATATACTCGATTCAACAGCAGCATACTAATGGTTAAGTTGTCTTGTTCTGTTTAACATATAAAGCATCCACACAGTGTTTAAAGGTTGATCAGGTGTCTTCCACCATCTTGCATAGTAAAACAACAGAACGCAATTGGTCTAGATCTTTAAGAAAATATATAAATTTTGAGAGAGGAGTATAATTCATTTGTAAGACTTTTCATCTACATGAAGAAAATAATGTGTTTTAGGCCATGCCAAATTAATACCTTGTTCGTCTGATCCCCCGCGGGTTGTGAAAGGTCGATGAGAAAAAAGTACTTTTTTTAAAAACCCACGTCCAGTACGGAGCTGCGCACGTCTGTCTCTAAATTTAATTAACCAAAATTTTATTCAGTTGTGCGTTTTTAAGTAACACCATACAGACACCGAAATTGACATAAAAAACAATCTAGATGTAACATTCACATTGTCCGTTTTATTATGGACAAATATAATATGATATATATTCTAAAAAAGTAAAACATGAGGGGAATATTTGTAGTTACAGTGGTAACGTAGGCAACGACCTTACTACCAAACACAAAGTGGAATGTGATTTGGACAATTCTTTTACCGATATGTTTGAAGCGGTCAGTGCAAGACAACAATTTGGCACAAAGCACCAATTAAAATGATGACAATATAACATGCATGAAATAAAAGAGAATCTCGAAGATGACGGTAAATGCATTGAAATGGCAACGCAATGATACTATTATATTTCTTACTTTTTTAATCTTTTAGAATAAAAGTTTTTTTCCCTTGAAACTTTTATTTATATTTGTTAGTATCAGTACAAAGTTATAAAGCATGGAATTTGACAAGAAAGTATTTGTTGTAATTGAATATAACAGATCAATCCAACTTGACAATTTACCAAATCTTCTAAAAATAAGAATTTGTATGATTGTCAATGAGACAAACTTCCACCAGAGACCAAATTTGTTGAGGTTTGCAACCAGTAAAGTTTACGGTATGGCCTTCAACACAGAGCAATATCCCCATATACATAAAGATTTGATTGCTATTAAATTCTTCTTCCCCCCCCCAAAGGGTGACTGGGGAATAGAAATATGGTTACCATAGGTCTTCCTCCGACTGGCAGTAAAACCCTCGCCAGAGTAGGACATTCAAATGGCTGTGCGGGATGTATAAGTGCACAGCCACGTACTGTCAGGACGTTAAATCCGATGCCTCGCATAGGGAGAGTGCCACACTCTTTGCAAGTTAAGAACCCTTGCAACAACTCTAATGAGGGGTCAGTAGGTGACCTGTTGCAAGGCTGAAATTCTGTCCCTGTCCAATGTACCCTCATTTTCCTGTGGCGGTCCAAATTTCACCGACCTTCTTCCTGGACAGCCCCTGTTACAGGACCTACCCATTGTATTTATTGTCAATTTGTTCTCATCATGAACATGCATTAAATATTTGCCACTGAATTTTAAGCAACCAACAATCAATCAATCATATTAAATTCTTCAGCAAAGCATGACTATTAAATGGAATGCTGTGAAAGAATGTCAATTTTCGTGGTTAGAGCAAAAGTTACATGTTCGTGGGTTTTAATTTCGTGGATTTTAGTTTTCTAAAAAAAACAAATAGAGCGAGATGTGAAGCCATTAGAAACGAAGGTTACAAATTGTCTCGATTGAAGGAAATTAGTAAACATTTAAATTATTCTCCGTGTAGTGATGACACTAATTTCGAATGATCAACAGATTAAAGACAATCAGAGGTTTTAATTAGGCCATAAACATGTCACTTAAAGAAAACAGTTACATAAACAAATGCTTTAAATGTACATTGAATTGTAAAATTAATTCTTATCAAAAGCAAGCCCAGCATGAAATTGTTATTTGAATTATGAGGATATAATGAATGAACACTTTATCATAGCATAGAAATCTGACTTTCATCGATCAAAATATTTTTATGAGAATTAAAAGATCAGAAGTTGTGCAGTTTAGGTTGTTAAAGATTAAATGGGTATAATCCTGCCTGCGGTTGTAGTTCATAGTGCATTTGCCCCAGACTACTATTATAGTAGTCTCAGATTTGCCGATATTCATTGTATTCTCTAGATTATATCGGTAGTCAAACCTACATGTGAATCTTTTCTTGTCTTGATTTTGGACAACAGTTGTTATATTTCGTTTGACACTTAAATTCGTGGATAAAGTCATCCACGAAAACCACAAAATTGGTTCCCCACGAATAAAAGTACTTTCACAGTGTATTAAAATGTTCTTTTGTTTAATTAGTATATAGCATCTGGTGTGATGCATTTGAATATGTAGTAGTATAAATTGGTGTAGTTTTTGAAGGACAGTCCTTTATAAATTTTCATCTTGTTGTATACACAAATATGTATAGTTGTATATAAAAGCTTTATACATGCATATTTGCTTTGCATACGTTTATTTAAAACAACATACCATTCTATATGTGCCTGTCTCAAGTCAGGAGCCTGTAGTTCACTGGTATTTGTTGGTTCATGTCTCAAATTTGTTTTTCGTAAATTGTTTTGTTAGGAATTAGGCCATTAGTTTTCTCAAATGAATTGTTTCATATTTTTCATGTCAGGGCCTTTTATAGCCGACTATACAGTATGGGTTTTCTCATAGTTGAAGGTTGTACGGTTGCCTATAATTGTATATATTCATTTCATTTGAACCTTGGTGGATAGTTGTTTCATTGGCAATCATACCACGTCTCCTTATTTTTATAATGCATCAATTATAACTGACATCAAACATGGATGTATATACCTGTTCAGTGCTGTTGCACTATTTCATGTTCAGTTGGATCTTTATTTGAGCAGACTACACAAAGTTGTAGGCAGACGAAGTTGTAGGCTTTGCTACTAGTTAACCATTTTTGTACTGGAAACAGGGTGTCTGGGAACATATTAGAAGCAAAGTAGGGTAATATAAGAAGTAGGATATGAGATATATAAAACATGAAGCACCAAAACTGTGTAAATTTTGATCGCTGGCTTGCATAAAATGCTTTTCATAGATATTATTTTTTTAATAATTCAAAAAAACTAGTAAAAAATACTTTTGCCTGCCAAAAATCAAATTTCAAAAAAAAAACAAATGAAAAATTTCACACTCTCCCTACCCTTTTTTTTTTAGCTCACCTGGCCCAAAGGGCCAAGTGAGTTTTTCTCATCACTTGGCGTCCGTCGTCGTCGTTAACTTTTTACATTTTGAACTTCTTCTAGAGAACCACTGAATGGAATGAAACCAAACATGGCATGAATGTTCCTTATGAGGTGCTGACCAAGTGTAGTTACTTTGTAACCGATCCATCATCCAAGATGGCCACCAGCAGAGGACTTAGTTTAGCATAGAACCCTATGGGAAATACATACAAATGTCTTCTTTAGAGAACCATTGAATGGAATGAAACAAAACATGGCATGAATGTTCCTTATGAGGTGCTGACCAAGTGTTGTTACTGTGCAGTTGGTCCATCATCCAAGATGGCTGACAGCAGGAGACTTAGTTTAACATAGGACCCTATGGGAAATACATACAAATGTCTTCTTTTAGAGAACCACTGAATGGAATGAAACCAAACATGGCATGAATGTTCCTTATGAGGTGCTGACCAAGTGTTGTTACTTTGCAGCCGATCCATCATCCAAGATGGCCGCCAGTGGGTGACTTAGTTTAACACAGGACCCTATGGGAAATATATACAAATGTCTTCTTTTAGAGAACCACTGAATGGAATGAAACCAAACATGGCATGAATATTCCTAATGGGGTGCTGACCAAGTGTTGTTACTTTGCAGTTGGTCCATCATCCAAGATTGCCGCCAGCAGGGACTTAGTTTAACATAGGACCCTATGGGAAATACATACTAATGTCTTCTTTTAGAGAACCACTGAATGGAATGGAACCAAACATGGCATGAATGTTCCTTATGAGGTGTTGACCAAGTGTTGTTTCTTTGCAGCCGATCCATCATCCAAGATGGCTGCCAGCAGGGACTTAGTTTAACATAGGACCTTAAGGAAATACATACAAATGTCTTCTTTTAGAGAACCACTGAATGGAATGAAACCAAACATGGCATGAATGTTCCTTATGAGGTGCTGACCAAGTGTTGTTACTTTGCAGTTGGTCCATCATCCAAGATGGCCGACAGCGGGGGACTTAGTTTAACATAGGACCTTATGGGAAATACATACAAATGTCTTCTTTAGAGAACCACTGAATGGAATGGAACCAAACATGGCATGAATGTTCCTTATGAGGTGTTGACCAAGTGTTGTTACTTTGCAGTCGATCCATCATCCAAGATGGCAGACAGCGGATACTTAGTTTAACATAGGACCTTATGGGAAATACATACAAATGTCTTCTTTTAGAGAACCACTGAATGGAATGAAACCAAACATGGCATGAATGTTCCTTATGAGGTGCTGACCAAGTGTTGCTACTTTGTTGCCAATTTACTGTTCAAGATGTCCACCAGGATATTTTATTAAATAACAGGACCAATATTAAACCAAATTTGGCCTCAATCATTATTTGGGTATTTGTTATGATTTTTATCTATCTTTACATGATTTCTAAAATTTCCCAAAGTAGAGTCAGGTGAGCGACACAGGCTCTTGAGAGCCTCTAGTTTTAGGAAAGTGACCGAAGAACTAGAAATTAATTTGGTGTGGCCTTATTTTAATTTTTAATTTTAATTTTTTTAATATTACGACTGTTTTCAAAAATACAAACATGTTTTATAAGAATCTGTTTTTCAACTGTGCAATATAAGGGAAGATTACTCAATTAATTGACTTTTATAAAGGAATGTGTAGGAATTAACCTGTTTTGTTTTGTAGCAAGAAAGCAAGTCCCATTTTCCCAATTTTGATTTTAATTTTCTGAAAGCAAATTATATTAATTATCTTTTCATATTTTATCTGAAAATTTGATTCTTTCTTTTATTTTTGTCTAAAAATTGTTTTTACATGTATAATCTATACATAAGGCCAAAGTTGTGTTTTTCTTCGTTTTGCGTCCGCGTGCGGTTAGGTTTTTACTGTCAAATCGTAAAACAAACACAGAAAAAATCCGGAAAATGTACCGGAAACGGTTTTGTTTTTATAAATTCGGAAAATTTACCGGAAACATGTCTAATGTTATTAGCGCCTCGATCAAGATCTTTTGCGATTTCAAAACGGTGTTATAATGTTCATGTTAACGAAATAAATGATTCGGAAGTGTCAGAAACAAGAAAACGTTGACAGTTGATTTAGTTCATGGTGTTGTTGGAGTTATTTTAAATAGACATTTTAAATTTGAAAGATGAATTTGATATGTTGTTTTATTAGAATGTTTTAGATTTAAAGCCTTGTTAAGTGACAATTCCTCTGAGATTAATATTTCTTGTTAATACCATTCCTTTCTTTTGAGGGATCATCAAACTAAATTTACATTTTTACTTTAAATATAACAGATTTTTTTTAAAAAAATGTTTATCTTGTCCCATATTTTTATTTTTATATTTTTACATATCAATCTAGTCAGTTTCTTTGTTAGATCTAGTCCCATTTTTTAGTTTTAATTTTACATTCCAATCTAGTCAATTTTTCATATTGTCATGAATTTTGTTGTATTTTTAAAAGTTTTGAATATTAAAAGTTGAAAAAGATTTATATATTTATTACAGGTTGAGAAAGAATGACTGCACCAAAAAAAAAATACATGGGACCCTTTGATAGCACCTCATTTTAAACTCTACAAGGGCTGTCTTTTCATCATCAAGAGACATTGATATACATTCTATGGGTGGTGGGTACTATAAAAGTGCCTTCAAAGCCCCATGATGTCTTTTTTCTGAACATCCTGAATGGTAACATATGCACAAGGTTTATCTTACCAACTCAAGTGAATTTAAAATGTTAAGGGTTCACCATGAGATCTTCAACATATGTTGTCAACTAATTTGATCATCTAATACCAATTAAACGTCTCCTATTGCCTGATATATGTTGTCAAATGGGTTTAGCATGGAATTGTCTTACTTTGTTCCTAATATCTATGGTCCTTTTGCATTTTGGTGCTCTAAACTTTGTGTTTTTTTTGTGTGTGTGTTTTTTTCTTGGCTGGATTAGAAACGAAGGTTACAAATTGTCTCGATTGAAGGAAATTGCAAAGTAAACATTTAAATTATTGCTCCCGTGTAGTGATGACACTAATTAACCTGAGATCGAATGATCAACAGATTAAAGACAATCAGAGGTTTTAATTAGGCCATAAACATGTCACTTAAAGAAAACAGTTACATAAACAAATGCTTTAAATGTACATTGAATTGTAAAATTAATTCTTATCAAAAGCAAGCCCAGCATGAAATTGTTATTTCCGTACAAGAATTATGAGGATATAATGAATGAACACTTTATCATAGCATATCATCACCGGAAATCTGACTTTCATCGATCAAAAATATTTTTATGAGAATTAAAAGATCAGAAGTTGTGCAGTTTAGGTTGTTAAAGATTAAATGGGTATAATCCTGCCTGCGGTTGTAGTTCATAGTGCATTTGCCCCAGACTACTATTATAGTAGTCTCAGATTTGCCGATATTCATTGTATTCTCTAGATTATATCGGTAGTCAAACCTACATGTGAATCTTTTCTTGTCTTGATTTTGGACAACAGTTGTTATATTTCGTTTGACACTTAAATTGTGGATAAAGTCATCCACGAAAACCACGAAAATTGGTTCCCACGAATAAAAGTACTTTCACAGTGTATTAAAATGTTCTTTTGTTTAATTAGTATATAGCATCTGGTGTGATGCATTTGAATACGTAGTAGTATAAATTGGTGTAGTTTTTGAAGGACAGTCCTTTATAAATTTTCATCTTGTTGTATACACAAATATGTATAGTTGTATATAAAAGCTTTATACATGCATACGTTTATTTGAAACAACATACCATTCTATATGTGCCTGTCCCAAGTCAGGAGCCTGTAGTTCACTGGTATTTGTTGGTTCATGTCTCAAATTTGTTTTTCGTAAATTGTTTTGTTATGAATTAGGCCGTTAGTTTTCTCAAATGAATTGTTTCATATTTTTCATGTCAGGGCCTTTTATAGCCGACTATACGGTATGGGTTTTCTCATTGTTGAAGGTTGTACGGTTGCCTATAATTGTATATATTCATTTCATTTGAACCTTGGTGGATAGTTGTTTCATTGGCAATCATACCACATCTCCTTATTTTATAATGCATCAATTATAACTGACATCAAACATGGATGTATACCTGTTCAATGCTGTTGCACTATTTCATGTTCAGTTGGATCTTTATTTGAGCAGACTACACAAAGTTGTAGGCAGACGAAGTTGTAGGCTTTGCTACTAGTTAACCATTTTTGTACTGGAAACAGGGTGTCTGGGAACATATTAGAAGCAAAGTAGGGTAATATAAGAAGTAGGATATGAGATATATAAAAACATGAAGCACCAAAACTGTGTAAATTTTTGATCGCTCGCTTGCATAAAATGCTTTTCATAGATATTATTTTTTTAATAATTCAAAAAAACTAGTAAAAAATACTTTTGCCTGCCAAAAATCAAATTTCAAAAAAAAAACAAATGAAAAATTTCACACTCTCCCTACCCTTTTTTTTTTAGCTCACCTGGCCCAAAGGGCCAAGTGAGTTTTTCTCATCACTTGGCGTCCGTCGTCGTCGTTAACTTTTTACATTTTGAACTTCTTCTAGAGAACCACTGAATGGAATGAAACCAAACATGGCATGAATGTTCCTTATGAGGTGCTGACCAAGTGTTGTTACTTTGTAGCCGATCCATCATCCAAGATGGCCACCAGCGGGGGACTTAGTTTAGCATAGAACCCTATGGGAAATACATGCAAATGTCTTCTTTTAGAGAACCATTGAATGGAATGAAACAAAACATGGCATGAATGTTCCTTATGAGGTGCTGACCAAGTGTTGTTACTTTGCAGTTGGTCCATCATCCAAGATGGCTGACAGCAGGGACTTAGTTTAACATAGGACCCTATGGGAAATACATACAAATGTCTTCTTTTAGAGAACCACTGAATGGAATGAAACCAAACATGGCATGAATGTTCCTTATGAGGTGCTGACCAAGTGTTGTTACTTTGCAGCCGATCCATCATCCAAGATGGCCGCCAGTGGGTGACTTAGTTTAACACAGGACCCTATGGGAAATATGTACAAATGTCTTCTTTTAGAGAACCACTGAATGGAATGAAACCAAACATGGCATGAATATTCCTAATGGGGTGCTGACCAAGTGTTGTTACTTTGCAGTTGGTCCATCATCCAAGATGGCCGCCAGCAGGGGACTTAGTTTAACATAGGACCCTATGGGAAATACATACTAATGTCTTCTTTTAGAGAACCACTGAATGGAATGGAACCAAACATGGCATGAATGTTCCTTATGAGGTGTTGACCAAGTGTTGTTTCTTTGCAGCCGATCCATCATCCAAGATGGCTGCCAGCAGGGACTTAGTTTAACATAGGACCTTAAGGAAATACATACAAATGTCTTCTTTTAGAGAACCACTGAATGGAATGAAACCAAACATGGCATGAATGTTCCTTATGAGGTGCTGACCAAGTGTTGTTACTTTGCAGTTGGTCCATCATCCAAGATGGCCGACAGCGGGGGACTTAGTTTAACATAGGACCTTATGGGAAATACATACAAATGTCTTCTTTTAGAGAACCACTGAATGGAATGAAACCAAACATGGCATGAATGTTCCTTATGAGGTGTTGACCAAGTGTTGTTTCTTTGCAGCCGATCCATCATCCAAGATGGCCGCCAGCAGGGACTTAGTTTAACATAGGACCTTAAGGAAATACATACAAATGTCTTCTTTTAGAAAACGACTGAATGGAATGAAAACAAACATGGCATGAATGTTCCTTATGAGGTGCTGACCAAGTGTTGTTACTTTGTTGCCAATTTACTGTTCAAGATGGCCACCAGGATATTTTATTAAATAACAGGACCAATATTAAACCAAATTTGGCCTCAATCATTATTTGGGTATTTGTTATGATTTTTATCTATCTTTACATGATTTCAAAAATTTCTCAAAGTAGAGTCAGGTGAGCGACACAGGCTCTTGAGAGCCTCTAGTTTTAGGAAAGTGACCGAAGAACTAGAAATTAATTTGGTGTGGCCTTATTTTAATTTTTTAATTTTTAATTTTTTTTTTAATATTACGACTGTTTTTCAAAAATACAAACATGTTTTATAAGAATCTGTTTTTTCAACTGTGCAATATAAGGGAAGATTACTCAATTAATTGACTTTTATAAAGGAATGTGTAGGGAATTAACCTCTTTTGTTTTGTAGCAAGAAAGCAAGTCCCATTTTCCCAATTTTGATTTTAATTTTCTGAAAGCAAATTATATTAATTATCTTTTCATATTTTATCTCAAAATTTGATTCTTTCTTTTTATTTCTGTCTAAAAAAATTGTTTTTTACATGTATAATCTATACATAATCTCATAATTTTGCACAACCTGTAGCTTGAAAAAAGCTCTGTTGCCCATACTTTTTATTTTATTTTTGAAAATAGCATGATATAAACTATATTTTGGCAAATAATTTTCAAAATCTATTGATTTTTAACTTAGACCTCTAATCTACCTTAAAGCCAGAAGCTGTTTTTTAAACACTTACTCAACAAAAATGTGCAAGCTTCTTAATGCATCATCAATCTTCATTATGTTGATTGTTAATCTTTCAATTCTATTTGTAGATAGACCAAGTTATCATGGAAGGAGTAGACTTATTATCAGGAATGCTATTAAACAAGATGCTGGAATGTACACATGTATTGCCAAGAATCCAGCTGGAATGGATACAGCTTCAGTATCAGTAGTTATGAAAGGTTTGTACTCTTAAGCTTGTATTGCGAAGAATCCAGCTCAAATGGAAACAGCTTTAGTATCAGTAGTTATGAAAGTTTTGTACACATATATTGTCAGGAATCCAGCTGGAATAAATACAGCTTCAGCATCAGTAGCAATGAAAGATGTGTACACATGTATTGTCAGGAATTCAGATAGAATAAATACAGCTTCAGCATCAGTAATAATGAAAGGTGTGTACATAAGTATTGTCAGAAATCCAGCTGGAATAAATACAGCTTCAGCATCAGTAGTAAAGAAAGGTGTGTACACATGTATTGTTAGGAATCCAGCTGGAATAGGTCCGTAGTTATGAAAGGTTTGTACACATGCATTGTCTGGAATCCAGCTGGAATAGAAACTGCTTCAGCATCAGTAGTAATGAAAGGTGTGTACACATGTATTATTTAGAATCCAGCTGGAATAGATCTGTAGTTATGAAAGGTTTGAACACATGTATTGTCTGGAACTCGAAATTTAGTACACATGTTGGTAATGATTTGAATCTTTGAAATATATATATATATATAATTTTATTTATAGTGCAACCTGATATAACATTTTTACATACATGTATACAAAGTCAATCAGCCAGTTTTCAAAGGTTTAAGAAGCACTGTCAATTAATATCTATAACTAGTGCTAATATTAAAAATATGAAATTTATACTTCAAGAATATTTTCAAACAAGATTGTTTATATGTCATGATGAGAAAGTAACTGAGCTCGGATTTTTGATTATATATTTGATACATTCTTGATGTTTTATAAAATGACAAATTTGTTTCTTTAAATGATAAAATAAAATGTTGCAAAGAGTTATAGGAAAGAAATACCAAATACAAAGTAAGTGTTGTAACCAATAAGTTTAAAAGGTAAATCTACTACACCTGAAAACCCTGAAGCAATAAAAGATAAAAGAGGAGATGACTGCAAGTTAAAAGAGTTCACCTGTCAGTCTTGAGCTATGTATAAATGCTTTCAGGTAGTCTTTCCTCTTATCATTTGGTACTCAATCAAATTTTTATATCTGATCAGAATAGTAAGAATACTACAAATGTGAACATTTCATAGATCACACAATAATTCTACCTTAGTTTAGCTACTATATACTATTCTATTTTAGAAGGGCTATAAAAGATTAAAATTTAATGATAAATAATATCATACACTCTTCATCAAATTTGTTCATTAATGTAAGTTACCAATGTGAAAGAAACCACTTTTGTTACCATAATGTTCTGTTTGCAATTATGATATTGCATTTCTTAATTCTTGCACTTGTTGACTTTGTGAATACCATAGCTTACATAAGCAAGTATATTGTGTCAGTTTAGTTGTACATTTCTTCCCCAACTTGACCAGTGACTGGCTATAGTGAACTTCCATAAATTCTTGATTATATATTGGCTTAGTGCATATTTTTTTATTTTTGATTCAAGTGATTTTTGTTTTTTTATTTTTACCTATTAGAAAACATTGACTTTGTGATTATTATATCGTATCTGAAGATGCAGTTAAACAATGTATTCTGACTAGATTTCAAGAAAATTTTAACACAATCTTTACATAATGCCACTAAATGACAGTGTATCTCTTACTTTAATTTAATTTAGTTTTTATCAGATTAGATTAAGTGTTGGCTTAACAAAGCATGGACTTTGCTATATTTAAAAAACGGGAGACCAGGGATAGGAATTTGTGCATTTGTTTCTTGACATTTTACTTACAGTGCCACCAAGAGTTATTGTCCCTGATAGTAACAGAGTTGTGACAGTGGCAGAGACAGTTATATTATCCTGTTCTGTAGGAGGTGACCCTCTACCAGATATCTATTGGACAAAGAATGGACGTTCAATACAACTGGGGGATAGGATACAACAATTAGCAAATGGATCCCTTGTCATCTTTGATTCTACAGTAAAATCTAGTTTCCTTATATTGAAAATATCTTTTTGACATGTCTCTTTTAAATATTATCACTTATTCTAATATAATGTCCTGTATTTGCTCTCTGATTTGTCCATTTTAAAATACCCATTAAACCATAACCAACAGAGAAAGATGGTGTCACAATACATTTTGTGCTTATACAGGTCAAGCTTTTTTTAATAGGGTTGTCTAGTGCCACACAAATTAGTGTATTTTTGCTATCCTTTTACCTGTTAGAATCAAAATAATGTATGTCATCCTGTGTGGTATATTCCTTTTTGCTATGGATAGGCCCTATATATTAAGGAATTGTAACAAAATAATGACTGGCAGTGAGGTGAGAGTTTTTTTTTGGCTCCATGTTGAAGGCCTCACTGTGACTTTGAGATGAAGAGCAGCAATAAAAGTGCTGTTCCTTTGCTTTTTGTGTGTTTTTTGTTGTGCATGTACTGATATTGTGTCATGGATGGATACCCTTATCCTTTATTTTTAGCTCACCTGGCCCAAAGGGCCAAGTGAGCTTTTCTCATCACTTGGCATCCGTCGTCGTTGTTAACTTTTTACATTTTGAACTTCTTCTAGAGAACCACTGAATGGAATGAAACCAAACATGGCATGAATGTTTCTTATGAGGTGCTAACCAAGTGTTGTTACTTTGAAGCCGATCCATCATCCAAGATGGCCGCCAGCGGGGAACTTAGTTTAACATAGGACCCTATGGGAAATACATACAAATGTCTTCTTTTAGAGAACCACTGAATGGAATGAAACCAAACATGGCATGAATGTTCCTTATGAGGTGCTGACCAAGTGTTGTTACTTTGAAACCGATCCATAATCCAAGATGGCCGCCAGCGGGGGACTTAGTTTAACATAGGACCCTATGGGAAATACATACAAATGCCTTCTTTTAGAGAACCACTGAATGGAATGAAACCAAACATGGCATGAATGTTCCTTATGAGGTGCTGACCAAGTGTTGTTACTTTGCAGCCGATCCATCATCCAAGATGGCCGCCAGCGGGAGACTTAGTTTAACATAGGGCCCTATGGGAAATACATACGAAAGTCTTCTTTTAGAGAACCACTGAATGGAATGAAACCAAACATGGCATGAATGTTCCTTATGAAAAGCTGACCAAGTGTTGTTAATTTGAAGCCGATCCATCATCCAAGATGGCCACCAGCTGGGGACAGTGTTTAACGAAGGACCCTATGGACAATACATACAAATGTCTTCCTTTAGAGAACCACTGAATGGATTGAAACCAAACTTGGCATGAATGTTCCTTATGAGGTGCTGACTAAGTGTTGTTACTTTGAAGCTGATCCTTCATCCATGATGGCCGCCAGCAGGGAGACATCCTTTAACATAAGACCCTATTGGAAATACATACAAATGCTACTTTTTGAGGTGCACTGAATGGAAAGAAACCAAACATGGCATAAATGTTTCTTATGAGGTGCTGATGAAGTGTTGCTGATTTAGTGTTCAAGATGGCCACCAGGATTTTTTATTGAATTACAGGGACAATATTAAACCAAATTTGGCCTCACTCATTATTAGGGTATCTGTTATGATTTTAATCTATTTTAACATGATTTCCAAAACCAAAGTAGAATCAGGTGAGCGACACAGGCTCTTGAGAGCCTCTAGTTCTATTAGTTATGGTAAAATCTCTAATGAACCATGGGCTGCTCCATATCTGAATTGGAATCCCTTTAGCAAAGTCATATTCCACATCTGTCTCAAAATTACTTACTAAATATGTCAATTGGAATCTCTGGCAGAGCCATATCCCATGTCTCTGAATTTTAAAGGGAACCACTTGTGATAGGTCAATGATTTTTGGTTTGCAGTGGTATTAGCATTGGCACATCTCATTTCCATGGAGATTATTTTAGCCCACCCCCTTAGTCATGGTCTATGAACTATGAAACTTTTGCATATTTTACTTGTTTAGGTTTTTGATTAGATCAGTTTAAGATGAACCACTAAAAGTAAGTCAATGATATTTGGTATGCAGTTGAATTAGGGGGGATCAGTGGCTAAGTGGTCTAAGTAGTTCATTTGCCTGTTTTCTTGCTGAAGGTCAGTGGTACTCTGTGCTCTGTGGGCTCTTCTCCTTACTTCATGTATTCCTTTACGTTATAGCCAATAGCACTGAAAGTAGCATTAAACACCAACAATCAATCAGTTGAATTAGTATTTGCATGTCTCATTTCAATGGAGCATGGTTCATTGACTTTGAAACTTTAGCATAGTTTACATGACATTGCTAAATTTTGGGATTAGGTTAGTTTAAATTGAACAACTTATGATCAGTCAATGGTATATGGTATGCAGTTGTATTAATATTGGCATTTCTCATTTCCAAGGAGGTTATTTGTTCCTTCACTTTCAGTCATGATTCATTGACTTTGCATGTTTTGCACAGTTTGTTTACATGTTAAAGGATTGTACTTTTAACTTCAACATTTGCACTATACTATCTAAACTACATAAAGTCGAGATATATCTCTTTATCAACAGTTTATTCTCTAGATATCTAGAAAATGTAAAAAATAAATAAAAGAAGAGGCAAAACACTCAGGACATATTTTGATGGAAGAAAAAAATACCTCACAATATTCAAATTTTGGAACGTGTTAGAACAAACAAAAATATTAAATCTGGATATTGAAATTAAAATATAACAGGCATGAAAAGGAAAAGAGTTTTCAAATTTTCATTTACTGGCTTAATATTTATACCCCCTTCAAACGATGTTTTGAATATATAGGAATGGACCTGTTCATCATCTATCTGTCCATGTGCTTTTTAAACATAACTCCCTTTACAGCTAGTATAAAAATAAGAAAATGTGGCATGATTGCTATGAGACAACTCTCTACAACAGACCAATTGACACAGAAATTAACAACTATAGGTCACTGTATGGCCTTCAACAATGAGCAAAGCCCATACTGCATAGTCAGCTATAAAATGCCCTGAAATGACAAATGTAAAACAATTCAAACAAGATATATTTTCATGAATCTTTCACAATTGTAGAACACTTCCAGAAAATGTGCATAAAGGAATATAATCAAGGTCTAACATGTTAAGGGGGAGGGAGTAATAGAATTTATTAACTTCAATTTAGTTTATTATTATTGACAGGCAAGGGGTAATCTTTTGTGAGTTTTCTCATACTTCCAGTTGGATTTGTTAAATTGTTTTGAGATTTTCTATGTTTTTTCAGAGTTCTGATGCTGGGGATTATAAATGTGTAGCTACTAATGAAGCTGGGTCATCAGAAGGAGTGGCAACACTATCAGTTCATGGTAAGATAATACATGATTAACAAATTAATATTAGATAGCAGTTTATATTTTAATGGAAACTAAAGTTAACTCAGGGTTAGAAAGATACATTGCACATTACTTAATAGATTTTATACTAATTCAAGTTTTGCAGATTAATCCTGAAGACTGATGATTTTTGTCGAGCCTTCGACTTTTGTTGAAAAAGCGAGACATAGCGATCCTACATTCCGTCGGCGGCGGCGTCCACAAATATTCACTCTGTGGTTAAAGTTTTTGAAATTTTAATAACTTTCTTAAACTATCCTGGATTTCTACCAAACTTTGACAGAAGCTTGTTTATGATCATAAGATAATATCCAAAAGTAAATTTTGTAAAAAAAAAATTCCATTTTTTCCGTATTTTACTTATAAATGGACTTAGTTTTTCTGCCAGGAAACATTACATTCACTCTGTGGTTAAAGTTTTTGAAATTTTAATAACTTTCTTAAACTATCCTGGATTTCTGACAAACTTGGACAGAAGCTTGTTTATGATCATAAGATAGTATCCAGAAGTAAATTTTGTAAAAAAAAAAATCGTTTTTTCCGTATTTTACTTATAAATGGACTTAGTTTTTCTGCCAGTTAACATTACATTCACTCTGTGGTTAAAGTTTTTAAAATTTTAACAACTTTCTTAAACTATCTTGGATTTGTACCAAACTTTGATAGAAGCTTGTTTATGATTAAAAGCTAGTATCTAGAAGGAAATTTTGTTAAAATTTTGTTCATTTTTTCCGTATTTTACTTATAAATGGACTTAGTTTTTCTTCCAGTTAACATTACATACAGTCTGCAGTTTAAGTTTTTAAAACATTTATTAGATTCATAAACTATCCTGGATTTTTACCAAACTTGGACAGAAGCTACTTACAATCAAAAGATAGTATAGAGAGGAATATTTTTATTTTTTTTCCCTCATTTTTGTTGAGCCTGTGATTAACAGCAAAAGTAGGCGAGACACTGGGTTCCGCTGAACCCTTACGAATTTTTATATTAAATGAAACTTTTGCTTCACTTTCATTGTTTTCAAAGATGTGGGGAAATTTAAGGCAAATGGGAATATGATCTTGGCATCTTTGAGTATCAGTGACCTCAATATTTTTTGTTTCTGCATGTTGTTCTGTTTGTCTCATCTATTCTTTATTTCTATAACAGAACCACCAAAGTTTAAGATAGAACCTACTAATACTACCGTGGTAGAAGGAGATGTTATGACAATGGACTGTGTGGCTGAAGGAGAGCCCCATCCTATTGTAACCTGGCAAAGGGGATGGACAGAGATTGTCCCAGGGGGCAGAATAGTCATTCTTCCTAATAATTCTTTGAGGTTATTAATTCATTACAGAATCAATATATCTATGTTTTTGATGACAGAAATATTCTTTTTAAGGTTCTTAAAGGACTTTGAAGATAGTTTTAAGCTGCTTAACATAATTGAAACCTAGATATTTCAGTGAACCCCCACTGCAGATATGCGCACATTGTATATTCTTTATAAACAGTAAGCTCTACTTAGAGCATTCAACATATTACTATCTAAAATAATGTAATCATGATAAGACTGACAGAAAAATAGTCAATTAACACAACATATAATGATATTATTACAATTTTTTTAAACTTTAATGTTTAAGTAAGTATGGTTCCTTTGCCTGGTACCCAGGTGAACGTAATCAACAATCTAAATTTCAATGCTATATACAGCAAACTGGACTAAGAACTTGCAATTAAAGGGGGAAGAATTAAAAACAAACATTTTGAAATATAATATGTTGTAGATTGAAAACCTTAGTAAGATAATATCTTTATATCTCTATACAGAAATCAGTTCTAAATGTTATGTTTGATTTTACAGAATATTAACAACTCAGTTGTCTGATACAGGATTGTATCGATGTAAAGCCAGTAATTCATTAGGGAAGACACTTATAGAGGCAGCTTTGACAGTAATGGGTAAAACACTTTGCATTCCATAGCTAATTGCACACATTTTAATCCAGAGAAAATAAAATATTCATTGAAATATTGTTGTTGGAATTTGGGAAGGATGTACATTCAAAAGATTAACCTTTTCACTTCTGGCTGATACTTTTGGAAAGTAAGGCTATATCAAATAAATTTTATAATTCTATTAATTGTGGTTGTGAAACTTCTAAAATGGAGTTGTTTAAAGATTTCCCATTTGTACACTTTATATTTCCTTTCATTTAAATGTTCAGTATACAGACCATTCTCCATTGTTTAAGAAAAATCTGCTCTACAGAGCCATTTGAGTCTTTGATTTATTTTTAGTGGTCTCACAGGGAGTTGTGGTTAAGATCCCTAGACCAAAATATTTTTAATTAAAAAACTTTCATGAGATACAGTCAATACTGATATGCATTTGTAATTTAGAGAAGTTGTGAATCTGAAACTAAATAATGCAAGTTTGGAAGCATTTAATTGAATTTTGCCCTGTGGGTGTTTATGCTGCTATGCATTCCATTTTGATACCAAAAGTGTTATACTTATTGCCTGGTATCTGTATTTTCTGCCCAAATATCTTGTAAGATGGATAATTACATTATTAAGTTTTATATAATCAGCTTTCTTGTTGTTTATTTCATGCAAAACATTGAATTCAGTTGGACATAAAGCCACTGTCTATATTTTTTTGAATAATTAGCATTCTTCATAATTACTGGCTCCTGCTGCAGTCTGTAATGATGGCTAATTAGAATAAGTGAATAAGTGACAAGACATACTTATGAGTTAAAAGTCAAAAACCAATAGCGGATACTTTTAATCACTTCCTGTGCTGAAAAACTAAGAGAACAAGGAAGTTATACACCTGTAGACCAAGCAAATTTCAGTAATCTTAGTAAATTTGTTAAAAATATATTGCATAAACATGAATAATTTTCTATACCACCAGTGATCATGAATGAACTATTTAATGAGTTAAGCAACATTGATATAAACAAATCATCTGATATGGATAACATTGGACCAAAAATCCTAAGATTAAGTGACCCTTTTATTGCATCTCCTCTCACATATATATTTAACAGAATGATAGATACTGGTATATATCAGTGCTTCCAAAATTATTTTTAGCCAGCCGGACATTTTATATATTATCCCGATTTTAATCCCTTAGGACTAAATAAACAAAAGGCAATTATGGTAATCAGTTGCCGAGTTGGCCATCCCAATGATTGACATTAAAAAAAAACAATATTAAACCTCTTTGATTCAAATTGAAGTTCTGACGTAAACTGTTAAATTGGCAGTGCATCATTCGAAGTGTGCAACATCAGCGTACTTATATTTGCCTTAGACTCTTTATTTGTGCAAAATAACGTTGTCAAAAACTACTTTCATTTTTAAATCTAATACCGGATGTTATCGTGACAATGGTAAAACATGGACCTGAGACTGATACGTAAATTCCGTGTACGTTTGCAAAGCACGAATGAGTGTAAGTAGCTCTTTCTACGTTATTTCTTCAAAAAAATATTGGAAATAAACATGAGATAAAGGTATCAATGACAATTTAAGCATTTTTTAAAGAAATTAGGATGCATAATTAAATTTCACACCTGCGCACATGCGCACACGTGTACTAGTTCAAAAAGCGCCATGTCTCTGGTTCAAACAACGTGGTTATGACGATTTTTCATTTTCACCTTTTTAATTTTTTCAGCAAATCATATTTGTAAACGTATTTCTGATAATTTAAATCTTTTTTACTAAATTATTTAGATGCAAACCGTGGAAATGTAAGAAAATAACTTTGAATAGACCGATCAATGTCCGGTTCAAAACAGTTTACCTGTCACCTGAACAGGTAAATTTCAGCTGTTCGACAACTAATTAGCCTTGATTAAAATGAGAAGGTATTAAAGTAGGGGTTGTTTTGACCGGAAATGTGTGACTGATAAAGGCAAAAGGTTGGGTAAAAAAGATCGTGAATTATGTTAAAATGACCGTCTCTTAAGAAAGCCTTGAAAACTAAAAAGTAGATGACCGTTTCATGCTTTTTCCAGCCGGACTTTTACCGGACATTATACAGATGTCCGGAATATATGACCGTTTTGGAAGCCTTGGTATATGTCCTTCTTTACAGAAGAATGCTAAGGTAACACAAGTCTACAAGGATGGTGACAAGCTTTGAGCAACAAATTACAGACTTATATCTGTTCTTCCAACTTCATCAAAATAAATAGAAAGGCTGCTTGTTTCTAATAACATGTACAAATACTTATCTAAACTTATCTTTTACATCCTACACAATCTGGTTTCAGGCCACAGCATTTTTATCAAACTACACTTATTAATATCATTGACAAATGGTTGCAAGAAAAAAAAAGCTTTTGATTTGGTAGATCATGACATTCTTTGTTTAAAGCTTGAAATTTATGGATATAGTGAGGCTACTATTAGTTTTTTCAGGTCATACCTGAATAACAGAACACAGCAAGTAAACATTTGTAATGTTTATTCTGAACAACAACATGTAAAATTTTGTGTCCCCCAAGGTTCAATACTCGGTCCTCTATTGTTTGTGTAATTTATAAACGACCTTCCCTTATTCATTGAAAATTGTGAAATATGCTGATGACACCTCTTCATAAATAAGGCAGACCATAGAAAATATGTAAGATGATGTTCAAGAAGATTTATACAGGCAGTTTTCGAATTTAGCCACAAGTCCGACGCCAAAGGCTTGTAAATTTTATTGGGGACTTGTAAAAATTCTGTTGTGACTAGACCGCTTGTGGAAAATTTCGACCTGGGGGACTAGTATATATTGTCAAATCACTGGTCCGACGTGTATTTATATTTTGTCACTGTCCACGTACCTAAAAATCCAGTCGTTTTGAACAGACAGGGCTTAACCTGGTATCTTTTTTTTTTTTTTTCTTACAAATATAACAATTTGGATGTTCCTTAACAATTTAAATAGCTTAAAATTAACTATACTTTTAATAACAAAACATACAGATATATATATATATATAAATATGTTTGAAGTAGAAAAAAAAGAATAGATACAAAACTCATAGTGAGTTCTGCATTATAGACCAGATATTGAAGAGAACTGATAATTAGAGAGAAAAAAATTGAAAAAGTTTGCCTAGATGAATTTTAATTTAACATCCTATCCTATTTCTGTCAAATTTAAACATAAAATTTGCTTCTATATGTTTGTACATTTATTTATTTAACTGTCAAATAATATAGTGAAAGTATTCCACATTTCATCGAAAATTTCCAGTTTCTTGTTTTTAACAGCAATGTGTTTCTCAATACAGTAAAGATCCTGTATTTTCTTTTGCAATCCAAATAATGTAAGTCTTCTCTTAAAGTATTTACAACTAAAAATATAATGTCTGATATGCAGAAAAATCAGGTTGGTCACATTTCTACTAAAAGCTTTTGAGATATCTCCAAAATACAATTTTGAATAGTAAAGGAATACTTATATCATTTGAAAGAAACCAATGTTTAGTTTCATTTAAAATATTTGTACAATCTCACAATTCCAAAACAAGTGTTCAATTGTTTCATCTTCTTTTGACAAAATGTACAATTTGGGTTATCCATTATTTTTATTTTATACAATAATTTGTTTGTTCCTAAAATACGCTGATTGATTCTAAACTGTAACCATTGCAATTTGGTATTATTTGTCACTACAAAAGGTAGTCTAAAATTTCTTTCCATTCCCCTTTTCACAAATTATAATTTCATCCCATTTTCTTTGCCCATTTGATATAATATTATTCTTGATTAGTATTGAATACATATCTTTTGTTCCCCTTGAGCTTCTCAACAGAATTTTCAAAAATGATGGAATAAATGGAGTCAATAACTTATAATCATCAACAGCATAAATTTTTGCTGCTTTTTTAACAGCAGAAATAATACTGTTATATTTCATAGCATTTTCTTCAATATCAAAATTTTCCTTTAACTGGGCAATGGATAGAAATTTTCCAGTTTCAGACATAATGTCATTTATGGAACAAATACCTTTGTTAAACCATTCTACATAAAAAGCTGGTTTATTACCAATTTTTATACATCTATTAAACCACAATGAACTTGACAAAAAATGATCCCATGTATGGGTTTCTTCTTTAGTAATAATCATATCCCATGCATCAATAACATCCTTCCAAAATTTGTTTTTTACATTACTTTTAATTTGGGATAAATATCCGTTTCCACATTTGAATAGTCTATCTCTATTTACTGTTGACAAAATACATTTTTCCATTTACATTCTGAACGAAAAGTTTTCTAACCCATGTTGACTTCAAAGCTATGATAAATAGGTTAAGATTGATCATTTTAAACCTCCTCACAATATTTTTTGTAATATTTCTTTCTTTATCCTGTGCACAGGTGAATCCCAAATAAAGGTGTAACAAATTTCATTAATCTTTTTATAATCGCATCACTAGGATTTGGTAATGAGATTATTAAATGATTTAAGACAGGTAGAATTAAAGTTTTACCACAGTTATTTTACCAATAACAGTAAGATTTCTTCTAGACCAAGTTTTAATTAATTTCTTTATGACCAGAAGTCTCTGCTCATAATTTATATCAACAATTTTATCTAAATCTACATCAAAATGAATTCCCAGTAAAGTAAAATCTGTTTTACCCCAGGATAATTTTCTTTCAGGACATAAAACATCATTACTATATTTTTGTTCCCAATCCAAACTACTTGCTTTTGTGAAATTGATATTAAGCCCAGAAAGTTTAGCATACCAATCTAATTCAATTAATGCTTCATTAAGAGACTGTTCACTCCGTCTAAAATTGATGATGTCTCATCGGCAAACTGTGATAACTTATGTTCTACTCTCGTCACATTTATTCCACAAATTTTTTATTTCCCAATTCTGGTTGCTAAAATTTCTGCACACAGTATAAATAGATAAGGTGATAAAGGATCACCTTGACGGCAACCACGTCCTACCTTAAAAAATCTGAAAGGTTACCTCCTTGATTAACAGCAGATGAAATATTTTGTAGAACACTTTAACCCAGTTTATAATGTATTCTCCAAAATTAAAAATTCTAAAACACTATAAAGAAAATCCCAAGAAATAGTATCAAAAGCTTTTCAAAGTCAATCAAAAGTAATAAACCAGGTATGCCATTTTCTTCAGTAAATTGTAAATGTCATAGATTAATCTGATATTATCCCCAATATAACGCCCACTAATAAAACCAGTCTGGTCAAGATCAATTAGTTTGCATAACACTTTTTAAATCTACTAGCTATAACTCCTGAACCAATTTTGTAAACAGTATTTAATAATGATATAGGTCGCCAATTTTAAGAAATTGTCTTGGTTTATTATCTTTTGGCAGACATGTTATAATCCTTGTTTTGAGTAACTGATAATTCACCAATAATATATCCATAGTTTAATGCTTTTACAACAAATGACTTTAAATCTCCAAAAAACTTAAAAATTCAGTTGAAAACCATCAGATCCAGGTGATTTATCATTATTCATCTTTTGTAAAACACAACTTGCTTCATCATTAGTTATCTCCCTTCTAGACTCATCTGCTCCTCTACAGATAATTTATTAAAATTACAATCTTTAGATCCCTTTCCAAATCACTGGCTTTACAACAATTTACCTCCCTTTTCTTGTATAAATTTTCATAAAATGTTTTAACCTCCTTCAAGATATCAAACTGGTTAACAACAACTTTCCCATCTTCTAACTGGTATCTTGGTGAACTGCTCCTGTACTCTTTATAATAAGGTCACTTAAATTTATCGCTTACGGTATTAAAAATAAATACATTTAGTATCGGCTGCTTTGATTGGTCAATATCTAAATGTTGACAATCATGGCATGATGGTGTTGTATTTGAAGTGTGTGAAAGGTGCGCAACCGGGAAAGCCAATTAAAAAACCGGCATCAACTGAAAACAGACATACCGTATTTCAAAACGCAAATACGATGAGGGGTTAGAGAACGTTAATTTCTTGATGTTTAAACCAAGGACAGACCGTGGTTGTATTTACAATTAAAGATTGATTTAATAAATGAAGAAAATGTATATTGTGTTAAATATTACTAATCCTATACATAATTTCATACTTGCATCACAGCTGAAGATTGACCAATCAGATAATTAGATTTTGTTTATCTATTTAAATATTGGAGTTGAAGCGGGGAAAAATCCTTGGGTTTTATCATTTATAATAATACAAATTTAAAAAATCAATTTATTTTTTGTTAAATAGCTAAAATTTAATCTGAGATCGATTTTGCAAATCTCTTGATCATATTAGACATTGGTTTAAAATATCTTTGTGATATCTTTTCCCATTTTGTTTTAAATTGGAGTTAAAAAATGTGAATTCCCATAGAGTTTGAGGTAAAACCCTGAGAATCTCACCTAGAAATTTAAAGTGCCAAGATGTTCGAAAAATATTTATTGAATGTTTATATTTGGTATCTTCAAAACATGACTCAAAGCTCTCAGAATGCAGGATTTTGCATCTCATTTTTCAAAAATTTTGGGGTGGGGATGCCCCCAAACCCCCCTAGTTTGTTCGCGCCACATTGTGGTGCTCAGAGGTGATAGTAATTTGTGGGGACTTGTAAAATCTTATCAACCACAAATCCCCCGTGGCTTGTAGGTTTAAAAGTTTATTGTGAAGACCAGACAGGGTTGAAGAGTTGTGCAAAATGAATAACATGTTCATCAATACAAATAAAATAAAATGGTTGGTTACTGGAACAAAGCAGAAAATATCAATTCAGACTTATCAACCAAACTCAATAATAAATTCAAAAACATTACAAAATTCTTCATGTGAAAAATTATTAGGTGTTAAAATTGACAGCACACTTAGCTGGAGAAATCAAATGGACCAATTTTGTGCTAATATATCATCCAGAATATATCTTCTTTCTAAAATAAAGAAATTTTTAGATATAAGTGCTAGGAAAACATATTACAAAGGGTATATTCTGCCCTTAATTGACTTACTCACTGCTATATTATTCGGGGAGAATGTAAAAATGAAGTGACAAAAAGAATATTAAAATTCCCAAAAAGGGCAGCAAGATTAATTTTAGATACAGATCCTTTATCCCCCTCAGCCCCTTATTCAAAGAACTTGGGGGGATGACAGTTATTTCTATATAAATGTGTGCATATGGAAGCACCAATGTACCTAGTTCAAAAGTTTAAACTGAAATCAGATATAATAAGCCTTATTCCTTGAGAGGTGTTACTCAAGGTAATCTGATAGTTCCTAAGCCAAAAGCTGAGCTGTTTAAGAAATCTTTTGTTTATTCTGGATCAGTGCTATGGAATGGACTACCACACATAATGTGTAAAGCTCAAAACACTTTTACTTTTAAACAAAGTATCAAGAAGTACTTGACAAAGTCCTGATAAGATTCTGTTTTTACAATGTATTATTTTGATTTGTATATTTTTAATTTTATTTTGATTTGATATTTTTGATTTTTTACTACATGTACCTCTTGAACAGTTTTATCTCTTATCATGTTTATAATAATACATTGAACTACTTGACTGTAAATTAACTATGTGTAAATATCTGTTTTTGATTGTATTGTAATTTGTATGTGAGGGCCTCAGGGAAGATTAGTTTGTTGTAACTAACTGTGTTTACCCTCTTTAAATAAAGAATTTATTATTATTATTATACAAATTCTACTTTTGTTTTCCACAACCGGCATTTATGGAATAAACTTCTTAACTTAAAATTTGTTTCTTTAAAGAATATTTTGATGGTTGATCTATGTCATTTAAAGGCATCATATTTTATCATTTTAATTGATATACTTTGCAGTGCATGGTCAATATTCTGATTGGTCAGATTGGAGTTCCTGTAGTAAAAGTTGTGGAACAGGGAACCAGTTAAGGACCAGAGAGTGTAACAATCCTCCACCAACAAATGGTGGGAGATATTGTCAGGGACCTGCCCTAGATAATAGGACATGTGTAGTTACAGAATGTCCAGGTAAGAAACAATGGGCAAACATAAGTTCTTCCTCATCATATGGTGGTAGATATTGCCAAGGACTCACAGTAAATACTAGGACATGTTTGGTTAAAGAATGTTCATGTAAGAAACAAAGACAAACATGATAATCTTTGCTCATCATATGATGGTAGATATTGCCAGGGACTAGCAGTAGATACTAGGACATGTTTGGTTAAAGAATGTCCATGTAAGAAACAAAGACAAACATGATAATCTTTGCTCATCATATGATGGTAGATATTGTCAGGGACTCACGGTAGATACAAGGACATGTTTGGTTGAAGAATGTCCATGTAAGAAACAAAGACAAACATGATAATCTTTGCTCATCATATGATGGTAGATATTGTCAGGGACTCACAGTAGATACTAGGACATGTTTGGTTTAAGAATGTCCATGTAAGAATCAAAGACAAACATGATAGTCTTTGCTCATCATATGATGATAGATATTGTCAGGGACTCACAGTAGATACAAGGACATGTTTGGTTGAAGAATGTCCATGTAAGAATCAAAGACAAACATGATAGTCTTTGCTCATCATATGATGGTAGATATTGTCACGGACTAGCAGTAGATACTAGGACATGTTTGGTTACGGAATGTCCATGTAAAAACAAAGACAAACATGATAGTCCTTGCTCATCATATGATGAAAGATATTGTCAGGGACTAGCAGTAGATACTAGAACATGTTTGGTTACAAAATGTCAATGTAAGAAACAAAGACAAACGTGATAGTCTTTGCTCATCATATGATGGTAGATATTGTCAGGGACTAGCAGTAGATACTAGGACATGTTTAGTTACGGAATGTCCATGTAAGAATCAAAGACAAACCTGATAGTCGTTGCTCATCATATGATGGTAGATATTGTCAGGGACTAGCAGTAGATACTAGGACATGTTTGGTTAAAGAATGTTCATGTTAGAAACAAAGACTAAGATGATAGTCTTTGCTCATTATGTGATGGTAGATATTGTCAGAGACTAGCAGTAGATACTAGGACATGTTTGGTTACGGAATGTCCATGTAAGAATCAAACACAAACATGATAGTCTTTGCTCATCATATGATGGTAGATATTGTCAGGGACTCACAGTAGATACTAGGATATGTTTGGTTAAAGAATGTCCATGTAAGAATCAAAGACAAACATGATAGTCTTTGCTCATCATATGGTGGTAGATATTGTCAGGGACTCATAGTAGATACTAGGACATGTTTGGTTGAAGAATGTCCATGTAAGAATAAAAGACAAACATGATAGTCTTTGCTCATCATATGATGGTAGAAATTACCAGGGACTAGCAGTAGATACTAGGACATGTTGAGTTATGGAATGTCAGTGTAAGAATCAAAGACAAACATGATAGTCTTTGCTCATCATATGATTGTAGATATTGTCAGGGACTCACAGTAGATACTAGGACATGATTAGTTATGGAATATCCATGTAAGAATCAAAGACAAACATGATAGTCTTTGCTCATCATATGGTGGTAGATATTGCCAGGGACTAGCAGTAGATACTAGGACATGTTTAGTTACGGAATGTCCATGTAAGAATCAAAGACAAACATGATAGTCTTTTGCTCATCATATGATGGTAGATATTGTCAGGGACTCACAGTAGATACAAGGACATGTTTGGTTAAAGAATGTCCATGTTAGAATCAAAGACAAACATGATAGCCTTTGCTCATCATATGGTGGAAGATATTGTCAGGGACTCACAGCAGATACAAGGACAAGTTTGGTTACAGAATGTCCATGTAAGAAACAAAGACAAACATGATGGTCTTTGCTCATCATATGATGGTAGATATTGTCAGGGACTAGCAGTAGATACTAGGACATGTTTAGTTACGGAATGTCCATGTAAGAAACATGGACAAACATGACAGTTTTTGCTCATCATATGATGGCAGATATTGTCAGGGACTAGCAGTAGATACTAGGACATGTTTAGTTACGGAATGTCTATGTAAGAATCAAAGACAAACATGATAGTCTTTGCTCATCATATGATGGTAGATATTGTCAGGGACTAGCAGTAGATACTAGGACGTGTTTAGTTACGAAATGTCCATGTAAAAATCAAAGACAAACATGATGGTCTTTGCTCATCATATGATGGTAGATATTGTCAGGGACTCACAGTAGATGCTAGGACATGTTTAGTTACGGAATGTCCATGTAAGAATCAAAGACAAAACATGATAGTCTTTGCTCATCATATGGTGGTAGATATTGTCAGGAACTAGCAGTAGATACTAGGACATGTTTGGTTAAAGAATGTCCATGTAAGAATCAAAGACAAAACATGATAGTCTTTGCTCATCATATGGTGGTAGATATTGTCAGGAACTAGCAGTAGATACTAGGACATGTTTGGTTAAAGAATGTCCATGTAAGAATCAAAGACAAAACATGATAGTCTTTACTCATATGATTGTAGAAATTACCAGGGACTAGCAGTAGATACTAGGACATGTTTTAGATACTAGGACATGTTTAGTTACGGAATGTCCATGTAAGAATCAAAGACAAACATGATAGTCATTGCTCATCATATGATGGTAGATATTGTCAGGGACTCACAGTAGATACTAGGACATGTTTAGTTACGGAATGTCCATGTAAGAATCAAAGACAAACATGATAGTCTTTGCTCATCATATGATGGTAGATATTGTCAGGGACTCACAGTAGATACAAGGACATGTTTGGTTAAAGAATGTCCATGTTAGAATCAAAGACAAACATGATAGCCTTTGCTCATCATATGGTGGAAGATATTGTCAGGGACTCACAGCAGATACAAGGACAAGTTTGGTTACAGAATGTCCATGTAAGAAACAAAGACAAACATGATGGTCTTTGCTCATCATATGATGGTAGATATTGTCAGGGACTAGCAGAAGATACTAGGACATGTTTAGTTACGAAATGTCCATGTAAGAAACAAAGACAAACATGATGGTCTTTGCTCATCATATGATGGTAGATATTGTCAGGGACTCACAGTAGATACTAGGACATGTTTAGTTACGGAATGTCTATGTAAGAATCAAAGACAAACATGATAGTCTTTGCTCATCATATGATGGTAGATATTGTCACGGACTAGCAGTAGATACTAGGACATGTTTAGTTACGAAATGTCCATGTAAGAAACATGGACAAACATGACAGTTTTTGCTCATCATATGATGGTAGATATTGTCAGGGACTAGCAGTAGATACTAGGACATGTTTGGTTAAAGAATGTCCATGTAAGAATCAAAGACAAAACATGATAGTGGGTGCTCATCATATGATGGTAGATATTGCCAGGGACCCTCAGTAGATACTAGGACATGTTTAGTTACGGAATGTCCATGTAAGAATCAAAGACAAACATGATAGTCTGATCATCATATGATGGTAGATATTGTCAGGGACCCACAGTAGATATTAGGATATGTTTTTTAAGAATGTCCAGATATGAAAAGGCAAACATGAAATCCTTCTTTAACAAATGGTGGGAGATATCAGAAATCTTGAGTAGATTCTTGAAATGATATTATGTGACCTTCTTTATATACTTAAAACATTTTAGGTCATAGAATGTGTTAGGAAAACCTACTAAGTAATGACAATGTCCTATGTAATGCAATTTCTAAAAAAAATTAAAAAACAAGCTGTAATGAGATCAGTTTCTCATTAACTATGTAGGTGAACAATATTTTGATGTTCTGTTTTTCATCAGCCCCTTATGTTGGTTAGATAATACTTTAGCCATGGTCTGTTCAGATTTTGGAGAATCATGATTCTTGGAATGCATCAAAGATATTCAGTCATTTATAGTGGTTATTAATGTCTCGCCTGTGACAATGTGAGACATAGGATTACAATCCAGTGGCAGAGTAAACCATTTATATAAAGCTTCAGAGGATAGAAGACATGATATTACCCTAAAAGTGGGGGCTAAATTGCATTCACCTGGCTGTCTGTCTGTCCGCACAAATATTTTCGTCACACTTTTCTCAGGAACCACTGAAAAGAACGATGTCAGTCAGTTTCTATTGAGTGAATGGTATATATCTTAAAACAAAAATTAATAAGTACTTTACAAAGTATGAATAAAAGATGGCAAAGTGAAAGTAAGTGAAATAAACTGGTAGGAATCTTGCCACTGATTAAAAAACTGTACTATGTAAAGCAAAACTGTATTGGAATATCCATTATGTTGTTTCATAGCAAAAAAATGGAACAATTTCAATTGATATTATTCTGTATATAACCTATTGCTGTTTTTTTTTTAGTACCAGGAGATTGGAGTGAGTGGGGTTTATGGTCAGAATGTTCCACTACATGTGATGAGGGAGTTCAGGAGAGACATCGTGTATGTAACATTCCCTTATTTGGTGGACTGCCATGTGTTGTATTGAAAATCAATACATTTTGTATCGGCTGCTTTGATTAGTCAATATCTAAATGTTGACAATCATGGCATGATAGTGTTGTATTTGAAGTGTGTGAAAGGTGCTCAACCGGAAAGCCAATTAAAAAACCGGCATCAACTGAAAACAGACATACCGTATTTCAAAACGCAAATACGATGAGGGGTTAGAGAACGTTAATTTCTTGATGTTTAAACCAAGGACAGACCGTGGTTGTATTTACAATTAAAGATTGATTTAATAAATGAAGAAAATGTATATTGTGTTAAATATTACTAATCCTATACATAATTTCATACTTGCATCACAGCTGAAGATTGACCAATCAGATAATTAGATTGTGTTTATCTAGTTAAATATTGAGTTGAAGTGGGAAAATCCTCGGTTTTATCATTTATAATACCGGTAATACAAATTTAAAAATCAATTTATTTTTGTTAAATAAGTAAGATTCAATATGAGATCGATTTTGCAAATCTCTTGATCATATTAGACATTGGTTTAAAATATCTTTGTGATATCTTTTCCCATTTTGTTTTAAATTGGAGTTAAAAATGTGAATTCCATAGAGTTTGAGGTAAAACCCCAAGAATCTCACCTAGAAATTTAAAGTGCCAAGATGTTCAAAATATGTATTGAATGTTTATATTTGGTATCTTCAAAACATGACTCAAAGCTCTCAGAATGTAGGATTTTGCATCTCATTTTCAAAATTTTTCGGGGATGCCCCAAACCCTCCTAGCTTGTTCGCGCCACATTGTGGTGCTCAGTGGTGATAGTAATTTGTGGGGACTTGTAAAATCTTATCAACCACAAATCCTCCATGGCTTGTAGGTTTAAAAGTTTATTGAGAAGACCAGACAGGGTTGAAGAGTTGTGCAAAATGAATAACATGTTCATCAGTACAAATAAAACAAAATGGTTGGTTACTGGAACAAAGCAGAAAATATCAATTCAGACTTATCAACCAAACTCAATAATAGATTCAAAAACATTACAAAATTCTTCATGTGAAAAATTATTAGGTGTTAAAATTGACAGCACACTTAGCTGGAGAAATTAAATGGACCAATTTTGTGCTAATATATCATCCAGAATATATCTTCTTTCTTAAATAAGGAAATTTTAGATATAAGTGCTAGGAAAACATATTACAATGGGTATATTCTGCCCCTAATTGACTTACTCACTGCTATATTATTAGGGAGAATGTAAAATGAAGGGACAAAAGAATATTAAAATTCCCAAAAGGGCAGCAAGATTAATTTTAGATACAGATCCTTTACCCCCTCAGCCCCTTATTTAAAGAACTTGAGGGACGACAGTTGAAAATAGAATTAAATACCACAAATATTTACTTCTATATAAATGTGTGCGTATGGAGCACCTATGTACCTAGTTCAAAAGTTTAAACTGAAATCAGATATAATAAGCCTTATTCCTTGAGAGGTGTTACTCAAGGTAATCTGATAGTTCCTAAGCCAAAAGCTGAGCTGTTAAATAAATCTTTTGTTTATTCTGGATCAGTACTATGGAATGGACTACCACACATTATGTGTAAAGCTCAAAACACTTTTACTTTTAAACAAAAAAGTATCAAGAAGTACTTGAAACAGGCCTGATTAGATTCTGTTTTCTACAATGTATTATTTTGATTTGTATATTTTAATTTTATTTTGATTTGATATTTTTGATTTTTACTACATGTAATATTTTGATTTTTACTACATGTACCTCTTGAACAGTTTTATCTCTTATCATGTTTATAATAATACATTGAACTACTTGACTGTAAATTCACTATGAAAATACCAGGTATCTGTTTTGATTGTATTGTAATTTGTATGTGAGGGCCTCAGGAAGATTAGTTTGTTGTAACTAACTGTGTTTACCCTCTTTAAATAAAGAATCTATTATTATTATTATTATTATACAAATTCTACTTTTGTTTTCCACAACCGCATTTATGGAATAAACTTCTTAACTTAAAATTTGTTTCTTTAAAGAATATTTTGATGGTTGATCTATGTCTTTTAAAGGCATCATATTTTATCATTTTGATTGATATACTTTGCAGTGCATGGTCAATATTCTGATTGGTCAGATTGGAGTTCCTGTAAAAGTTGTGGAACAGGGAACCAGTTAAGGACCAGAGAGTGTAACAGTCCTCCACCAACAAATGGTGGGAGGTATTGTCAGGACCTGCCCTAGATAATAGGACATGTGTAGTTACAGAATGTCCAGGTAAGAAACAATGGGCAAACATCAGTCCTTCCTCATCATATGATGGTAGATATTGTCAGGGACTAGCAGTAGATACTAGGACATGTTTAGTTAAAGAATGTCCATGTTAGAAACAAAGACAAACATGATAGTCTTTGCTCATCATATGATGGTAGATATTGTCAGGGACTAGCAGTAGATACTAGGACATGTTTGGTTAAAGAATGTCCATATGAGAATCAAAGATAAACATCAGTCCTTCCTCATCATATGATGGTAGATATTGTCAGGGACTCACAGTAGATACTAGGACATGTTTGGTTAAAGAATGTCCATGTAAGAATCAAAGACAAACATCAGTCCTTCCTCATCATATGATGGTAGATATTGTCAGGGACAAGCAGTAGATACTATGACATGTTAAGTTATGGAATGTCCATGTAAGAAACAAAGGCAAACATGATAGTCTTTGCTCATCATATGATGGTAGATATTGTCAGGGACTAGCAGTAGATACTAGGACATGTTTGGTTAAAGAATGTTCATGTAAGAAACAAAGACAAACATGATAATCTTTGCTCATCATATGATGGTAGATATTGTCAGGGACTAGCAGTAGATACAAGGACATGTTTGGTTTATGAATGTCCATGTAAGAATTAAAGACAAACATGATAGTCTTTGCTCATCATATGATGGTAGATATTGTCAGGGACTAGCAGTAGATACTAGGACATGTTAAGTTATGGAATGTCCATGTAAGAATTAAAGACAAACCTGATAGTCTTTGCTCATCATATGATGATAGATATTGTCAGGGACTAGCAGTAGATACTAGGACATGTTTAGTTACGGAATGTCCATGTAAGAAACAAAGACAAACATGATAGTCATTGCTCATCATATGATGGTAGATATTGTCAGGGACTCACAGTAGATACTATGACATGTTAAGTTACGGAATGTCCATGTGAGAAACAAAGACAAACATGATAGTCTTTGCTCTTCATATGATGGTAGATATTGTCAGGGACTAGCAGTAGATACTAGGACATGTTTAGTTACGGAATGTCCATGTAAGATCCAAAAACAAACCTGATAGTCTTTGCTCATCATATGATGGTAGATATTGTCAGGGACTAGCAGTAGATACTAGGACATGTTTGGTTAATTAATGTCCATATAAGAATCAAAGATAAACATCACAGTTCTTCATCATATGATGGTAGATATTGTCAGGGACCCTCAGTAGATACTAGGACATGTTTAGTTACGGAATGTCCATGTAAGAATCAAAGACAAACATGATAGTCTGATCATCATATGATGGTAGATATTGTCAGGGACCCACAGTAGATATTAGGATATGTTCGGTTTAAGAATGTCCAGATATGAAAAGGCAAACATGAAATCCTTCTTTAACAAATGGTGGGAGATATCAGAAATCCTGAGTAGATTCTTGGAAATGATATTATGTGACCTTCTTTAGATACTTAAAAACATTTTAGGTCATAGAATGTGTTAGGAAAACCTACTGAGTAATGACAATGTCCTATGTAATGCAATTTCTAAAAAAAAATTAAAAAAAACAAGCTGTAATGAGATCAGTTTCTCATTAACTATGTAAGTGAACAATATTTTTGATGTTCTGTTTTTTCATCAGCCCCTTATGTTGGTTAGATAATACTTTAGCCATGGTCTGTTCAGATTTTTGGGGAATCATGATTCTAGGAATGCATCGAAAATATTCAATCATTTATAGTGGTTATTAATGTCTCGCCTGTGACAATGTGAGACATAGGGATTACAATCCAGCGGCAGAGTAAACCATTTATATAAAGCTTCAGAGGATAGAAGACATGATATTACCCTAAAAGTGGGGGCTAAATTGCATTCACCTTGGCCGCCTGTCTGGCCGCACAAGTATTTTCGTCACACTTTTCTCAGGAACTACTGAAAAGAACGATGTCAGTCAGTTTCTATTGAGTGAATGGTATATATCTTAAAACAAAAATTAATAAGTACTTTACAAAGTATGAATAAAAGATGGCAAAGTGAAAGTAAGTGAAATAAACTGGTAGGAATCTTGCCACTGATTAAAAAACTGTACTATGTAAAGCAAAACTGTATTGGAATATCCATTATGTTGTTTCATAGCAAAAAAATGGAACAATTTCAATTGATATTATTCTGTATATAACCTATTGCTGTTTTTTTTTTAGTACCAGGAGATTGGAGTGAGTGGGGTTTATGGTCAGAATGTTCCACTACATGTGATGAGGGAGTTCAGGAGAGACATCGTGTATGTAACATTCCTTTATTTGGTGGACTGCCATGTGTTGGAGATAGAGATCAGGTTGTAAAGTGCAGTATTCAACCTTGCTATAGTAAGTATTATGATTGTGTAAGTTTTTAGAAGAAATACTTATTGCAGACCTTGACCACTTAATTTAATATGCATGACTATCTTCAAAACTTTTTTTTCAAACCAATGATACTTCACCTAGGTACACTGACTTTGAATCAAGTAATTTTTTTCAAACCCATGAAACTTCACCTAGGTTCACTGACTTTGAATCAAGTAATTTTTTTCAAACCCATGATAATGATACTTCACCTAGGTACACTAACTTTGAATCAAGTAATTTTTTTCAAACCAATGATACTTCACCTAGGTACACTGACTTTGAATCAAGTAATTTTTTTCAAACCAATGATACTTCACCTAGGTACACTGACTTTGAATCAAGTAATTTTTTTCAAACCAATGATACTTCACCTAGGTACACTGACTTTGAATCAAGTAATTTTTTCAAACCAATGATACTTCACCTAGGTACACTGACTTTGAATCAAGTAATTTTTTTCAAAGTTTGCATACTTTGATAGAATTAGAAATTTTCTTGTCCAATGTACTTTTCCACACCTTTTAGTAGATAGTTATAGCTACTGGCCTTACTTTTTAATTGAGGGTGCATACAATTTGATAGTCAAGGTCTAGGATGCAATTGTTAGTTTAATGTCAGTCAGATATAATTATACCCCACTCCAATAGGAGGGGATATACTGGTTTATGTCTGTCCATCTTTCTATCTGTCCTTCAAATAAAATTTTGGTAACAATTTTCTCAAGAACTACACATCAGAGCTTCTGAAATTTGGAATCAACTTTCATGTGAGCATGCTATACAGTGTAATGTGATTTTTCATCCATCACTCATCAACTTCCTGTTTACTAAATACTTATAGTGGATGTATCATTCGTGGGCCAACAGTTCAACTTGTTAAATCAAATTTCAAATATTTCACTTTCAATAGTGACCATTATAACTTCTGATTTCATCTTCAAAATATCTAGCAATTGGATTTACTGCATAGAATAATTATAAATAAAAGATGTGTGGTGTTAGTCAAGGAGACAGCAACCCAACAGCACTTAAAACAGACATCTAGAGATCAACATATTGTCTTCAACACAGTGTTATACAATAAGTCAATTTGTAAAGCATCCTGTGTCTAGAAAAGTTTCTCATAAATTTAACAGAATATCATAGATTAGCCATTAACAGTAAATAACAAATTATTGTATTTGAAACAAAAATACTTCTCAGAAATCTTAATTTCAATTTTACCAACTAAAATTAAAAATGACATCAACTTCTTCTATATTATGTACTGACCAACACTGGATATGTAAATGTATTTATTGTATTTAAATTGTGTATGGAACTAGTAAGAGTATGACATTGTGAAAAGTTGCTAGATACGAGACATTTGATCTTTTATTAGGAATCCCACAGAGAGGAGAAGGTAATCTGGTTGGTTATATAAACAATATAGATCTAACTGAAGGCAGGATAACAGCTTTGGCTACACCTTCAACTGATGGGACTTATATTAATGCTACAATAGACAATATACCTCCGGAAATATGTACGTACACATTTAATAGAATAGAATTGATACTTGATTCATCTTATGGTGGGAGAAAGAGGGATTTTGTTCATTAGAAACATTTGAGGGATCTTTTATTTGCAATAATGTCAAAACAAGAATCTTTTGAAGATATTGTTCTCAAGAAACATTGGAAAAAGATTTTTTTTTGCACAGTTACTGTTCTTTGTACATTAGTTAAGAAAACCAGGGCGAACTGTCAATAGAAAACTTTTTATATCTTGTTTGTTTTCAAATATTCATATATTTTATATTTAATTGTTTATTTTTACTGTTATGTTTTGACAGCTGGTCATTTTCAACACTTAATATCAGTACTGAACCCAATATACTGGACCCTGTCACAGGAAGTAGGAGGTGCCAGTAATGGCTTCAGATTGACAGATGGAAAATATAACAGGGAAACTCAAGTACAGTTTGCAACAGGTCAGCATGTCTGACACTTATTTTGTGAGATATCTTAGTATGCTTGTTACACAATAATGGGTCATGCCCCAACCCCTCATATCATTTATAATTGAAAACATTTCTGATTCCCACCCATTAATCATACTTATATTCTTATTTACCATGACAATACCTTTTCTGTACATGATTGTGGTTGTTAATCCTTTTCTTTACTGGTATGACTTCTAAAGGTGAAGGGGAGACATTAGTTTTAGTCCAGTTCAAAAGTTTCACCTAGTGCTAAGTACTGATCTGATGAATTAAGCCCTTTCCAACTTTTTACAGTTAGTTCTATTTTGTCCCAGGTTAGGGAGAAGTTTAAGTGCCAGCCAAGGGTCTGTAGTCTAATGATGTTATTGGTTGCTGTCTGTAATAACTGTGTTTTGGTTTATGCTATTAGCTTGAATAAGATGGTTAGTTTTCTATGTTTTGATTTTCACATTTTGTTATCCAGGTCTTAATACAGTCAAACCTGCCTTAACGGTCACCTGCCTCAAATGGTCACTTTCAGACCCTCCCAAATGATTTCTCTGTATAATTTAACACGTTTCAGTGGGCACTTGTCTAATGCAGTCAGAGGTCACCTTATTTCAATTTAATAAGCATGACAGAATCATTATATGTTTAGTTTTGTTATGCCCCCACCGTAGCGAAGGAGCATTAAGTGTTACCCTTGTCTGTCTGTAGGTACGTCCCAAAATTGGTTTCCGTTCTCTAACTTTAGTTTGCAAAACCAAATGTTATGAAATTTATACACAATGCTTATTACCACAAAACAAAGATCAAGTTTGAATTTTGGTGGCGTCACTTTTACCGTTCTAGAGTTATGCCCCTTTTCAAATGGAAAAATTGCTGAATTTTTCGTTTCTATTCTCTAACTTTAGTTTGCCTCAACAAAATGATGTGAAACTTATAGACAATGCTAATTACCACAAAACACAGATCAAGTTTGAATTTTGATGGCGTCACTTTTACCGTTCTAGAGTTATGCCCCTTTACAAATGGAAAAATTGCTGAATTTTTCGTTTCCGTTCTCTAACTTTAGTTTGCCTCAACCAAATGTTATGAAACTTATGCACAATGCTAATTTCCATAAAACACGGATCAAGTTTGAATTTTGGTGGCGTTTCTTTTATCGTTCTAGAGTTATGCCCCTTTACAAATGGAAAAATTGCTGAATTTTTCGTTTTCCGCTCTCCAACTTAAGTTTGCCTCAACCAAATGTTATGAAACTTATAAACAATGCTTGTTACCACAAAACTCAGATCAAGTACAAATTTGGGTAGCGTCACTTTTACAGTTCTTGAGTTATGTCCCTTAATAACGTTATGTACAAGCGGGGCATCATCTGTGTCCTATGGACACATTCCCCATTTATTTTGAATTCAGCCATAGAGAAACAAAGAGGAAACTTTTGTTTCTGAAATATGAATATTTGATAGGTTCAATATATATCAGTTATTATTATTGTGACTAATTTGTCTATAAAGTTGTGTGTTTTATATATGTATTGAAAACAACCTATTTTAACAGAATATTGCTACATGTGATAATTGTGAATTGTAGGTGATATATTAAAGATGAATCATTATGTGACCGGGGTAGATAGGAATGGCGTTTTACAGTTTGACATAATAGTCAGTGGATCTGTGCCTGAACTGCCTGTGGATGGTGATGTTTATCTGTACCCATATACAGAAGATTATATCCAAACAGGACCAAGTGAGTTATCTCCCTGTAATACATTCATCTTCATCTGAACATATTTCAAGTGCTGAAGGTTTTGTTTATCTTTTAGTAGAACATATTATGTAGCTTTTAGCTCACCTGTTTTTATAGACCATGTGAGATTTTGCTATCACTTGGCTTTTCTCGTTGTAAATTTTTTGAAAAAGTTCTTTTCCTCTGAATTTACTTGTTCAAATCTTAAAAACTTTACCTAAATGTTACTTATGACATTTAGATTAAAAATTATATTCAGGGATTTGATCCATCAACTGCTGTGCTAAAAATAGAACATAAGAGTAAAATGCCGTTATGGATTGTATCTCAAAAACTAAAGCTGTTAGAGAAAAGAAGGGTAAAAACAATCAGCCTGACCAGGTCTATCATCTAAGACATTTTCAGAAAAAAATTGGACAACTTATTTTCGAGTTATTGCCCATGATATTTCAAATTTTACAGTTTTAGGCTGTTATTGCAAAAACTAAATTTCAAAGTTCTTTGTTATCATCTTGAAAACTATAAAAGATAGAGAGAAATTTGAAACATTGAAAATGACCAAAACAATAAGATCCACAAATAGATAAATATGGCAGAAATTGTCAATTAACCACTTGAACTTGCCTTTAAATGGTGATTTTTACCATTTTTATACGCCCGTTTACAGGACGTATTATGGTATACCGTTGTCCGTTTGACTGTCCATCCATCCGTCATCAACATATCGGACAATAACTCAAAAACGCTTTAACCAATTTGCATGAAATTTGGTGAATTGTTTATATCTTTTGACGTGAGCTCCCTTTGTTTGTTATACATTAGATTTTACGTTTCCGAGTTATGGGGTTTTATTCATTAAAGAAGGGGGATTTTCCAGTTTTCAGACAGTAACTCAAAACACTTTCACCAATTTGCATGAAACTTTGGTGAATTGTTTATATCTATTGACATGAGCTCCTTTGATTTTTATGAATTTTCGATTTTACGTTTCCGAGTTATGGGGTTTTATTCATTAAAGAAGGGGGATTTTCCAGTTTTCGGACAATAACTCAAAAATGCTTTGAGTAGTTTTCATGAAACTTTGGTGACTGGTTTATATCTGTTAAAATAACCTCCCTTTAGGTTTTATAAATTTGTGATATGACTTTGAGGTGTTATGGAACTTTATTCTTTGAAAAGCTCATGTCACAGCTCTTTATTTGCTGATACTATAGTAAATAGAGAGAATCTTTCATAAAGTAAAAATGTGTAACAAAATAAGATCTACAAATAAGTAATCATGGACAAAGTGTTATTTGACCCATTATATGAGTTATTGCTCTTAAAAGACAATGTTTACCCATTTGTGGGTTTTTTGCAGAAACTTTAATAGATAGAGAAATAGCATATAGAAAAATTGTTCAGCACAATAAGATCTACGAATAAGTCATCATAGCCGAAATTGTCAACCAATTCCTTATAGGAGTAATTTTCCCTGAATGATGATTGTTTTTAAGACATCTTTTTGCATTTTTGTAGATCGAGAGAAACTTTGAGGCAAAAGATATCAATGATATAAGACTCCTGAATAGGATATATTGCTCTTAAATTACAAATTTTTTTTACTATTTTTTATCATTTGACTAATTATCTCAAAACTTTAATAGATAGGTATAGTCTGTAAAAGTAAAATATTCATTATCACAAGATGTATATACATATCACAAAAAGGATTTATAAATAAGCAAACATAACTGAATGCAAGAAAGATAAAAATATTGCATTGGAATATTTTTATCAGACACGCGATCCAGGCTCTTTGTTATATTTTTTGAAATCTGCCTTTTATTTTCTTAAGTAATTAGATGGAATTTTTTTTGAAAGGAAATGAACACAGGAAAAAGATATTAAAGGAATGCCTAAACTTGTATTGTATCAATTTTATTTAGTGTATATAGATAGAGCTTTGAAATGTAAAATGCAGGAGTATGTGAACTTGCATCAGTATGTGCTTAAGTGACTTTTTTTCCTCATTCAGGTGCCTTATCATACCCTCTTTCTTTTTAAGCAAGTAAATATGATAATTTTTGTAATATTTTTCAGCCAGTCTGTATTCCCATTCATCAAGGCTGATGAGAGTAAATGGTCACATGCTACCTTATGCCTGGAATCATACCATATCATATGACCAGTCACATGGTGTCATGCCATACTTAGTAGAGAAACTAACTACCAAAGATATCATTATCAAAATGGACCCAGATAGACAACAGCTTATGTTTACATTTACTTCACAGATATCACCAGGTATCACATATAACATTACTTTGGACAAAATATATTTTAAAGTAAATGTATGATTAAGATTAATTTATTATGCCACACCACACGGGGCAGTAAATAATAGACTGATTGACCTTGTCTGTCCATCTGTTAGCGTCTACATAATTTTTGATACATTTTTCCTAGTCTCTGTATTAAAGTGTTATTAACTGACTGTTTCTGTATTTAATAGCCCTGATCTAAATTCAAGGTTAGCTGTATTGCCCTGATCTATTCTAAATTCAAGGTTAGCTGTATTGCCCTGGAGACTAGAATTTATTGGACCCTAAAGCAATATTAACTCATGACTTATGTCAATGGGTGATGTCATCAGTATTGCACTTGCTGATTTATCTGTATTAGGGCTGATTTGCTCATATCATTTAATTATAAGGAAGATTTGATATTTGATCTTGAACTTTGTTATGATGAGTTGTACTGTGTAAAGGGGTTTCCAATCTGCAAGGTAGTGACTTCTGGTTAGACTTTCTTTGAATTCTTTTAATACCTACTGAGCATGTAAATTTTAGTTTCATATTTCTCAGCTTCTGCATTAAGAGATGATTTCAAGTTTGGTCTAAGGCTTTTTTTGATGAGCTGTATTGCTTAAGGGATTTTCAGCTCTGACAGGCAGTCAATTCGTGTTTGACAATATTTTTAATTTTATTATACCTACTGAGCATGTAATTTTTTCATCATAAACTTCTCAGCTTATATATAAAGGAATGATTTGGTATTTGATCTGGGTTAAAGTGAACCCTGTAAGCTAGTTTCAAATCTGTTGAGCAGTCACTTCCTGGTTGACAATACTTTTATTTTTAATTGCCTCTAAGCATGGAATTTTTTTGCCAATCCCAAATGATGAGTGTATGAAACTTTGTACAACATCTTTTGCAACTCCTTATTGTGACTGTTTCTTTTATACCTATTCATGACATATCTGTTTCTTTTAGAGCTAGTCAGGACATATCTGTTTCTTTTAGAGCTAGTCAGGACATATCAGTTTCTTTTATACCTATTCAGGACATATCTGTTTCTTTTAGAGCTAGTCAGGACATATCTGTTTCTTTTAGAGCTAGTCAGGACATATCTGTTTCTTTTAGAGCTAGTCAGGACATATCTGTTTCTTTTATACCTATTCAGGACATATCTGTTTCTTTTAGAGCTAGTCAGGACATATCTGTTTCTTTTAGAGCTAGTCAGGACATATCTGTTTCTTTTATACCTATTCAGGACATATCAGTTTCTTTTAGAGCTAGTCAGGACATATCTGTTTCTTTTAGAGCTAGTCAGGACATATCTGTTTCTTTTATACCTATTCATGACATATCTGTTTCTTTAAGAGCTAGTCATGACATATCTGTTTGGACAAAGTGTTATTTGACCCATTATATGAGTTATTGCTCTTAAAAGACAATGTTAAACATTTGTGGGTTTTTTGCAGAAACTTTAATAGATAGAGAAATAGCATACAGAAAAATTGTTCAGCACAATAAGATCTATGAATAAGTCATCATAGCCGAAATTGTCAACCAATTCCTTATAGGAGTAATTTTCCTGAATGATGATTGTTTTAAGACATCTTTTGCATTTTGTAAAAAAATGTAGTAGATCAAGAGAAACTTTGAGGCCAAAGATATCAATGATATAAGACTCCTGAATAGAATATATTGCTCCTAAATTACAAAATTTTTTTTACTATTTTTATCATTTGACTAATTATCTCAAAAACTTTAATAGATAGGTATAATCTGTAAAAGTAAAAATATTCATCATCACAAGATGTACATACATATCACAAAAAGGATTTATAAATAAGCAAACATAACTGAATGCAAGAAAGATAAAAATATTGCATTGGAATATTTTTATCAGACAAGCGATCCAGGCTCTTCGTTATATTTTTTGAAATCTGCCTTTTATTTTCTAAAGTAATTAGATGGAATTTTTTTTTAAAGGAAATGAACACAGGAAAAAGATATTAAAGGAATGCCTAAACTTGTATTGTATCAATTTAATTTAGTGTATATAGATAGAGCTTTGAAATGTAAAATGCAGGAGTATATGAACTTGCATCAGTATGTGCTTAAGTGACTTGTGTTTTTTCTCATTCAGTTGCCTTATCATACCCTCTTTCTTTTTAAGCAAGTAAATATGATAATTTTTGTAATATTTTTCAGCCAGTCTTTATTCCCATTCATCAAGGCTGATGAGAGTAAATGGTCACATGCTACCTTATGCCTGGAATCATACCATATCATATGACCAGTCACATGGTGTCATGCCATACTTAGTAGAGAAACTAACTACCAAAGATATCAATATCAAAATGGACCCAGATAGACAACAGCTTATGTTTACATTTACTTCACAGATATCACCAGGTATCACATATAACATTACTTTGGACAAAATATATTTTAAAGTAAATGTATGATTAAGATTAATTTATTATGCCACACCACACGGGGCAGTGAATAATAGACTGATTGGCCTTGTCTGTCCATCTGTTAGCGTCTACATAATTTTTGATACATTTTTCCTAGTCTGTATTAAATTGTTATTAACTGACTGTTTCTGTATTTAATAGCCCTGATCTAAATTCAAGGTTAGCTGTATTGCCCTGATTTAAATTCAAGATTAGCTGTATTGCCCTGGAGACTAGAATTTATTGGACCGTGCTTAAAGCAATATTAACTCATGACTTATGTCAGTGGGTGATGTCATCAGTATTGCACTTGCTGATTTATCTGTATTAGGGCTGATTTGCTCATATCATTTAATTATAAGGAAGATTTGATATTTGATCTTGAACTTTGTTATGATGAGTTGTACTGTGTAAAGGGGTTTCCAATCTGCAAGGCAGTCACTTCTGGTTTGACGTTTCTTTGAATTTTTTTAATACCTATAGAGCATGTAAATTTTAGTTTCATATTTCTCAGCTTCTGCATTAAGAGATGATTTCAAGTTTGGTCTAAGGCTTTTCTTATGACGAGCTGTATTGCTTAAGGGATTTTCAGCTCTGACAGGCAGTCAATTCCTGTTTGACAATATTTTTAATTTTATACGTACTGAGCATGTAATTTTTTCATCATAAACTTCTCAGCTTATATATAAAGGAATGATTTGGTATTTGATCTGGGTTAAAGTGAACCCTGTAAGCTAGTTTCAAATCTGTTGAGCAGTCACTTCCTGGTTGACAATATTTTTATTTTTAATTGCCTTTTAAGCATGGAATTTTTTGCCAATCCCAAATGATGAGTGTATGAAACTTTGTACAACATCTTTTGCAACTCCTTATTGTGACTGTTTCTTTTATACCTATTCAGATCTGTTTCTTTTAGAGCTAGTCAGGACATATCTGTTTCTTTTAGAGCTAGTCAGGACATATCTGTTTCTTTTAGAGCTAGTCAGGACATATCTGTTTCTTTTAGAGCTAGTCAGGACATATCTGTTTCTTTTAGAGCTAGTCAGGACATATCTGTTTCTTTTAGAGCTAGTCAGGACATATCTGTTTCTTTTAGAGCTAGTCAGGACATATCAGTTTCTTTTAGAGCTAGTCAGGACATATCAGTTTCTTTTAGACCTAGTCTGGAAATAAAAGTTTCTTTTAGAACATGTTCTTAATTCTGTTGAACTCCTGAAATTATACAGGGGAGAATACTAGTAACTTTATGGACAAATTGTTCAGTGTCATCACAGTATAAAGAGAAATTTCATTCAATATTTCATTTTCAATTTCATATTGTGCAAAAAACATTTCAGGGGTCTAATTTCCTAGTTTATATAATTGTTGTCACTACAACAATATAGACAAGAAATAAATTCAAGTTTACAATAATGATTTTATAAACAGTTGTGACAAAATTTTAGGAAATATTATAATTTAATTATTTACCTCACTTTGTCTCACTTTTGCAGAATGTTTTAATAGAAAAGAAAGGATATGGGGTATCCATCAGGACACAAAATCAGTATGTGCACAGCAAAAAACACAAAAAGAAAGGAATAGCCCTTTTATTGCCTTTCTTCATCTTTTAGACCTAGTGTGGACATATCAGTTTCTTTTAGACCTATTGTGGACATATCAGTTTCTTTAAAAGCTAGTGGAACATGTCAGTTTCTTTTAAAACTAGTGGGACATATCAGTTTCTCTTAGACCTAGTGTGGACATATCAGATTTTTTTAAAGCTAGTGGGACTTATCAGTTTCTTTTAAAGCTAGTGGGACATATCAGTTAAGTAAGTATTTAAAAAGTAGCAAGTATAACATGTTTTTTTTTTTTATGCCCCATTTATGTTTTCTGGTATGTGCGTCCGTTCGTTCATTTGTCTGTTCGTCCGTCCGTTCGTCCATTCGTCCCGCTTCAGGTTAAAGTTTTTGGTCGAGGTAGTTTTTGATGAAGTTGAAGTCCAATCAACTTGAAACTTAGAATACATGTTCCCTATGATATGATCTTTCTAATTTTAATGCCAAATTAGAGATTTTCCCCCATTTTGACGGTCCACTGAACATAGAAAATGATAGTGCGGATGGGGCATCCATGTACTGGGGACACATTCTTGTTTCATGTATAATCATCATATATCCACTTTTTCCACAGTAAATGGTGATAAGGTTTTCTTTGAGCATTTGATAGAATATGGAATGTTTATATTAATATTTTTGAAAGTTCTGCTTTTCTTACAGGTACACAAAGTAACCAGTGTCCTAAAGGTTTCCTATTGAACAATGGAGGATCATTCTGTACAGGTTTGTCATTTACAAATGTTTACTGTTAAAAAGTTTATGGTATCTAAGATCCTATACCTTTATAAGAGGTGTGGAAGGACCTTTTTCTGGATGTCAGGATTGGGCCTTTATTTTTGTGGGAATTCAGAATTGGCCTTTATTTTTGAGAGATTTTGGGATTAACACCTATGGGGACTCGGAAATCAATAATTAATTTTTCTGGATCTGAGAAATAATACTTTAATTTTTCAGTAATTCAGGGTGACACCCCCTCCTACTGCCCCTCATTTAATCATGCTATTAGGGGGTTAACAATTACTGGAAACTAAGAATTTTGAAGTGAATATTTTCGAAACATGCCAAAATCATGACCTCACAACAGTCAGATGACCACCTTTCCATGGTCAATATCACTTTATTTTGTTCAATCAAGTGGTAAATTTTGAGAATAAATACTACTCGAATTACATTGCTGTTGACAATTTTGGTACAAAATAGCAAATTTTACAAAATGTTTACATGATTTTTTATATTTTACATGAAGGACATCCTTAACCTTGTATCTAAAAAACAAATTATGAATAATGCATTATCCAACATATTCCATTTGAAGGGGATTTAAGCAAATATAGGTAGCATTTATAGTAAAATAAAATTTAAACTTCTGAAAATACTGGGTTTTTTTAATTAACATGTTTAAATCAGTCAAAAAAAGTAAAAGATGTTCATACAATGTTGGTATCATATTTTTCAAATCTGAAATGTTTTTTACAATTTATATAATAACAGAATAAGTCTTTTTCCTAGCTAGATAATTCCAGCCAACTTGCAGCTAACTTCGTTAGATGACAATATGTTCAGTATAACATAAAATACATATTCACAAAGTTTTATCGCTATATGTGCAGTTAATAAAGAAGAAAATGATTAATAAAAAATTTATTGACTACTTCCTGTAGTACATGACGTTTTCTCCTGGTATTGCATGCCGGGATTTAAAGTACAATCATTTAAAGTTTTGGTCTTTAATCATATTTTAACGTAATCATAAGCACGCCGATGACTAAATTTGATAGCTAATTACCATCCAATGGTAAGAAAATAAAACTTTTTACATTCATAAGATAAAATTTTCTATATTTACAGTATACATTTCGATTCATTTTTGTTTACGGCACAAAAAGTAAATCATTAAAAAAATGTTAATACTTGCTTTTTCCGACGGATATGGTGAACAAATTAAAGTATATAACTTAATCTGTAAAGACAATATATAGGTGTACGCTTATTGACCTTTTACTATCTACGCTAGGACTAGGTATATACTATGTGTGTATTATTCTCTAGGCCAAAAATAAAATATTGTTTGTTTCCCCTCCCACTACCGACCCGGTAAAATCACTGTGACCTGAAAAATTTTATTGGCCGTTCGTGTCCAATATTTTTTTTTTTTTTTTTTGCTATATTGGTTTTTGGTGATACCTTTCCGATGCTGTAATCCACGAGCGTTTTAATTCAAAGCATTTTTGCATGGAAGCGTCTAAATGATTCGGCATGGATTTTTCTAGCATTCCACAGGGTCCGGTATTCGGACCCATTCCCAATGACAAAACCCTACATTTTTCCCAATTTTGGTAGCAAAATTCCCAAACGATCTCAAAAGTCATTTTCATCTGTAATACTCATGCATGACAGCGATGTTTATTTTGTTAAACTGCTAGCTTTATGCCGAAAATCGCTAACAAGTAATGTGTAAATCCGAGTAAAAACATAGCTGATTGACAAAAACAACATCATTAACAATGGCTGCCAGAAACCGGAAATGTAGACAATTACAATACCGGATCAGATTCCGGGAATGGATAAGACTAATTCTGGATTTGGCGATCAACTACAATATAATGAATAAAATGAATCCAAGCAGGTCACAAAATACAGCTATGAAATATGAACACTAGAATTGAAAACCAAAAGATATATGAAAAAGAAAGAAGAAAAAGGAAATATTTTATGCAGAAACTCAAAATTATTTTTAGTTCACAACTTTTCATGTCAAAATCCAATAAAAAATATTGTTAGTAAGAAAATTTTGAAGATAAGCCCCAGACTTTATTTAGAATTAAGAAAAACATGGTTTAGAAAATATTGAATAAAATATATATATAAATCTGTGATAGAAAATATGCCTTGTCATTAGATAAACATTCTCTGAAATGAACAATGCAATCCAATTCATCTGCAGCAAAACAATTCATTAATAAAAAAAAAAAAAAAAAAAAACAAAACTGAAGCATCTTTCAACCCTGGCACTGAGTGCATCTTGATTTGCTTGGTCTTTAACCTCTGTTTCTGTATAAAGGATAAAATCTTTGAGTAAAAATGGTCTGAATAATGCTTTAAAATCTATCTACTTTGAATTTTGTACAAATTCAATATAGAAAACCATATCAAGGAATAAAATAAAATAATTTCTCTACCTACCTACCCATACCCTGAAAACCTCAGTCGGGAAGGGGAAACAAAGATATTTTTAATGATGGCCCTGGCAATACTTGTGGCAGGCTTGTAAAAAGGTATAAGGTAATTTACAGATCGGCAATTAGCAGGGTCCTAGGGCACTGTGCCAGGTGTGACTGTCAATTCGAATGGATTATAAGACAGAAGGTCGAGTTTAATACATAAAGTTAAAATACATATAAAGCAGGGGTTAAAAAATCCACTAGCCCCACGCCCGGGACTAGACTATTACACCTCGGGCAATTAAAACTTGTAACCCAATATGCCCGACGGACTAGTCACAAAAAATTCTTGGCATTTCCAAAATAGAAAGTGGAAAATCCCCTCATCACTATTCTATCTTAGCGAAACAAATTCAATTACGTCATCCGGGAGTCCAAGAATTTGAACCGATTTTGTACATGTTTTAAAAATAGAACAACTAACTCTGGATGGACCGGTATCATGTATTGATCGCAATTCATGTTTTTTCAATATCAATTTCTCAGTACAGGGGGTATTGTACATTGCTTATGCCGAGATTTTCAATTAATGGTACTTGGGTGTATAATGTAATGATCGATATTGACCTGTCTTGTCGGACAGCTTGAAACCATGCACAAATTTTTTCTAAATATTTTAGTACGGCCACCACAGAAACTTTGTCAGTTTCAAAACGAAAAACGGTAGAAGAAGGAGGTAATGAGGCTGAAAATTCATCCCAAAAAATGCCAAATACAACCAGGAAAAGCGGAAAAAAACATTTATAGTGTCATGGACAGAAAGATTCCCCATGGGCAAGGTCGGATGTTACTGATGATAAACAAGAGATGATGTTTTGTGAATATTGCTGTTATTTTCCTGATCACGCTGATAAAAAATCTGCTTTGTATGTGGGAACAACAAATATGGGAATTGAATCACTGGTTTTACATGACAAGACCAATGTTTTCTGTGCCCGAAAATATTTAACAACCCATAGTACAAGGAAAATCCAAAAAGATGTCTAGAGATTCTTGTTATAATTAATAAAACAAAAATTTATTTAATTTATTTTATTAGATACAGTGTATATTGCCGCCTTCAAAACAAAAGACACCTACTATGTATTATGCAACAAATTCTGAAAGTGTAAGGCATACTCGGGCTAGCAGGCCAGTTTTGATTGGCTTGCAGTTCTACTAACAGGGCTAGTAAAATCCTGCTACCAACAAGTCCTGGGCTAGTGAGCTGTAACAAAATTTTTTAACCCCTGTAAAGTTGGTGGCAAATACAAATAGATGGCCGTGGAATATTAAATTATATTTAGGGTTAGATCCGTTTGTTACCCGAATCATTATTTTGAACATTTATTTCATATACATGTAGGACGAAGAAATCAGATGTTATAGAAATGATAAATAATGTTCAAATTTATAAATCTAAAGGAGAAGTTATTAAAATCAAAATGATTTTTTTATTTTATTAGTAAAAACGAAGAAATATTCTTTGGAAAACTAATAATCAAGTGTTATAATAAGAGTATATATCATTTACTGATCAAAACGAAAAAAATGGTGTATCCAAAGCGCCTTTGATTTACCCCTTATTATAGTTACAAAATGTACGGAAACACTATAATCTAAATATTTTAAATCTTGGTAGGTGTTACCTGGCCAAAAGGTGTTTAATCAGTATCGGAATCCCTCTAAAGTCAACTTTGCCTATGTAGAAAAAATACATAGTTTGGCTGAAATGTGTTACTCATATATTATTTAGTGAAAGAAAACGTCTGTGATTTGTTTTTAAGACAGACTGGACAAATCGGATTTTTAATGTGCTTTATATCTTGTTCATTCATTTTCTTCAGTAGAATGCATTATTCCCACTCTAAACAGACAAGAATACACCTTAATACTGGACAAGCAGTAGTATTTTAAAATTTCTGTGATTTAATACGAAGTTAGATAAAAACCACCGAAATTAATTTGATACTCAATATGTTTCCTTGAAAATAAACACATTCTCGTTTGGTCTGAAAATAAAATATGAAATTGGTAACAGAACATTCAGAAGTGTGAATGTCATACAATCTTGTTATATCAGAAAAAGGTTTTGAACGCCATTATAAACGTGAACCTGTATACGTAAGACCTCATAGGATTGCACCTTACCATATATGGTAATATACATTTAGCTCTGTTTTACCTGGAAATGTCAAGGTAAATCACTACCTATACAGAATGTACCATGTCAATGAATTCTCACGATTGTAAAGCATGACCATTCATGATTTAAGAGAACTCCAGGGTGGGGGAATGATTTTAAATTTTGACTAGATTTTTTTTCTCAGCTTACTAGTATATCACTTAACTAAAAAAAAAATAATAACATCCAGGAACAAAATTATTTTGTAAATTCATAGAATACTCCTTAATATCGGCTACAGTTCTTAGTTTACAATCAGTATTTTAAAATTTCGATGAATTAATACTAAGTAAAAAACATCGAAAAGAATTTGATAGTCAATATGTTTCCTTCAAATTTACATATCTTCATTCGGTCTGAAAGTAAAATATGAATTTGGTATACAGAACATGCAGAATTGTGAATGTTATAAAACCTTATTATCATGAATAGATATTGAAACCCCAATATAAATATAAACCAGTATATACCTGAGACGTCATGGGACAGTACCTTACCATATACAGGTAATATACATGTAGCTCCGCTGTAATACCGAAAATGTCAAGGTAAATCACTACCTATATAGAAAGGACCGTGTCACAGAAATTATCACGATTGTAAAGCATCACCAGTCATCTTTTAAGAGGTCTCCTAGGTGTACCCTACCTATAATTTAAATTCTAAACATATGTTGCTCAATTTTAGTTTTGAAATTACGTCCAGGAATATTTTTTTTGCAAATCGACGTTTTTCATCTGTTACTTTCGATATAAAGTAGGTTGTTTTTTTAAATTCCCATTTGGAACAATGCTTTTTATTTTTAGTTAAGTTAGAATCAGAAATTGACTCTACAATTAAACAATATATAACCCCCCTCCCCCAAAAAAGAAAAAAAGATGAACGGTAAGTTACATCAAATTCAAATATTGAAATATTTTATTATTGTTAACCAGATATATATATATGTCTCTGAGTTAACATATAAAAATGACAGAAATAAACTGAAAATATATTTATGGTGTGTACTATGCAACTTCAGCTATGTCCATTTTTTATGGTGTGTACTATGCAACTTCAGCTATGCACATTTTCTAGGAAGTTGAATAACCACTACTAACCACAGCATACATGCACATTTTTTAAATGACTCCTTCCATCATTTTAACCAAGAGTGACAAAAATATATGATATGCTATAGTTGGTGAGACTTTATTTTCTATCAAATGTGTGTATTTTTTATACATGTATTTATATACCAAATGTGTGCATTTTCCCCTAAAACATTAGAGAGAATTTTCGTATACCCGTTCCTATTATGTACAGAAATATGCTATATTTATGCAATTTATATGATTATTTCTTCTCTTATTTTCAACATGTATTTAAAATTGTGACTCTATAGTTCTGTAGATTAACTTTCTATCTGTATAAACCAATGATCGACAAGTGTATACATTTTTGTGAAATAAATATGTCCATCCCCCAAACGTGTCAGATTCCCCCAAACGTGTCCATATGACGTCACTGAACTGCAAAACATGTCTAGGTGCTTAAGGGTGCCAAAACATGTCATTTTTAGGAACGCTAAAACGTGTCCATATAAAGCATAAACACTTCCTTTTATTAACGCTCAATCTAGTCCATATTTTTAAATGCCCATTTCATTAAGTTAATTTTTGGCAAAAAACAATAAAATGTCCGACAATATTAAATATATAATTTTGTTATTGTTCTATTGACATATACTACTTTTAATTTACACTTTCACCTATTGTCCTACCTCCAAGCGTGACTGGAGAACAGAAATATGGTTAATATGGTCTTCTTCCAAATGACAGTTAAATCCTGTGAAAGTTGGGCGTCCGTTTGGCTATGTGGGATGTTAAATCCGAAATCTCGTGTAGGAAGACATAGACCTACCTAATGTATTTATTGTTAATATGTTCTAGTCCTGAATATGCATGAAATATTTGCCGATAGACGTTAAGCAACTAACAATCAATCAATTTATTGTCTTAGATGTGCATGAAATAATTGCCACAAGCAACAATCAGTTAATCCATTACTTTTTGCTAGTCGATTATTACCTCTTTCACAATTGATTTAACGTAATGTGACAGTTAAAAGGATGATGCACATTCTACTTACATTTAATATTGGAAATTACGCATACACTTTTTAAAATATTTTAACGATACCTTTAGGTAATTAAAGGTTATGAGTTATAAATTTGGTATCAGGGATGCTAATGATACATGCAAATTTATTCCTTTTGTGTATGTCTCTTTAGTGATGCTCGAACCCAAAAACTTAATACCAGTACATACTTTGAAGAGCTGATAAAAAAAAAAAAATAGTGCAATATCCTCATACATCATTAATATGCATGTAGTTAGACATCACCGGAGTATATTGCTACAAATGAATTCACCTAGTAAACGATGAATTTAACTGTACAAAACTAATAAATTGCAATTTGTTTATGTTCGCTCTAAATATGCATGAAATATTTGTCACTGGACATTAAGCAATCAACAGTAAAGAGTTAATTTATATGTTGCAAATTAAACTTGCAATTATGCTAAATATAAACAACCGGCGTTGAACAAACTAATGCTAATAAATTTTTGATGTTCTTCATTCAACTCTGTTCCTTTTTTTTATTTCCAGTAATTGTGCCGAGAAAACTTCAGAATTTATGTCTTTTGAATGTGGTTTTTATCGTTTTTAGCTCACCTGGCCCGAAGGGCCAAGTGAGCTTTTCTCATCAGTTGGCGTCCGGCGTCCGTCGTCGTTAACTTTACAATAATCTTCTCCTCTGAAACTACTGGGCCAAATTTAACCAAACTTGGCCACAATCATCATTAGGGTATCTAGTTTAAAATTGTGTCCGGTGACCTGCCAAACCAACCAAGATGGCCACCATGGCTAAAAATAGAACATAGGGGTAAAATGTATATTTTGGCTTATAACTCTAAAACCAAAGCATTTAGAGCAAATCTGACATGGGGTAAAATTGTTGATCAAGTCAAGATCTATCTGCCCTAAAATTTTCAGATGAATCAGACAATGGGTTGTTGGGTTGCTGCCCTGAATTAGTAATTTTAAGGATTTTTTCCATTTTCGGTTATTATCTTGAAAATTATTATAGATAGAGATAAACTGTAAACAGCAATAATGTTCAGCAAAGTAAGATCTACAAATAAGTCAACATGATCAAAATGGTCAGTTGACCCCTTAAGGAGTTATTGCCCTTTAAAGTAATTTTTACCAATTTTTGTAAATTTTGTAATCTTTACAAAATCTTCTCCTCTGAAACTACTGGACCAAATTCAACCAAACTTAGCCACAATCATTATTAGGGTATTAAGTTTAAAAATGTGTGGTGACCCAGCCAACCAACCAAGATGGCTGCCATGGCTAAAAATAGAACATAGGGTAAAATGTAGATTTTGGTTTGTAACTCTGAAACCAAAGCATTTAAAGCAAATCTTACAGGGATTAACTTGTTTATCAAGTAAATATCTATCTGCCCTCAAATTTTCAGATGAATTGGACAACAGGTTGTTGGGTTGCTGCCCTGAATTGGTAATTTTAAGGAAATTTTGCCGTTTTGGTTATTATCTTGAAAATTATTACAGATAGAGATAAACTGTAAACAGCAATAATGTTCAGCAAAGTCAACATGATCAAAATGGTCAGTTGACCCCTTAAGGAGTTATTGCCCTTTAAAGTAATTTTTACCAGTTTTTGTAAATTTTGTAATCTTTTACAAAATCTTCTCTTCTGAAACTACTGGACCAAATTCAACCAAACTTAGCCACAATCATTATAAGGGTACTTAGTTTAAAAATGTGTGCGGTGACCCAGCCAACCAACCAAGATGGCTGCCATGGCTAAAAATAGAACATAGGGTAAAATGTAGATTTTGGCTTGTAACTCTGAAACAAAAGCATTTAAAGCAAATCTTACAGGGATTAACTTGTTTATCAAGTAAATATCTATCTGCCCTCAAATTTTCAGATGAATTGGACAACTGGTTGTTGGGTTGCTGCCCTGATTTGGTAATTTTAAGAAAATTTTGCCGTTTTGGTTATTATCTTGAAAATTATTACAGATAGAGATAAACTGTAAACAGCAATAATGTTCAGCAAAGTAAGATCTTCAAATAAGTCAGCATGACCAAAATGGTCAGTTGACCCTTAAGGAGTTATTGCCCTTTATAGTCAATTTTAACAATTTTCATTAATTTGGTAAATTTTGGTAAGTTTTACAAAATGTTTTCCTTTTGTAATCTTCTTTTCTGAAACTGCAGTAGAAAATCAATATAGAAAACAATCTACTAATGAGCTGGCAATAAAATAATTGATAATTCTATAACATGAAAAAAACCACATTAATACCTGATGATGGTGTTTCTTTCTTTACATTGAAAATGATGTCACAACTATAATCCCGAACAATAGGTCGAATGTCAGATATGTTTCAGTACTTTGGCTTCATTTTCTACAGATTCGAAGTGCAAATGATGCTTGAATTCCTACACTAATTTATACAGACTTCATCCCTTGCATAGGTAATGCCTGCCTCATATTATATTTAAAACTTTAATAGAATATCAGAAATTTTGAGAGAAAATTAATCAACCATGCAAGATCTAAAACTTAATTAATATTGTTCAAATTATCAATTAACTATTAAAAAAAATTCTGATTAAAGAAATATAGTTCTTCATTTTATATTTTATCAGAAGTTTAGGGAAAAAATTGAATTTAATTGTGTCCCTTGTTCTCATTTCCTGGGATAAATCCAATACAAATTAAAGTATTGGTATTGAATTAATATTTAAGAAATATTTCAAACCTTACCATTTTCTTCACAAGAATGAAGACCATATTTTCAGTGTCATGAGTATCAGTCATCATATTTGTTGTACTTTGTTGTTTAAAAGTTGAATACAAAAAAGATCAACAAAGCAATTCAAAACCACTTGAATTTTGCAACAACAAATGAGAGTTTTAATGACCTCAGCTGGCTATACAACCCTTGCACAATCAACTGAATTTTGCAGAAATCATTAATAGGAAAGATTGCCCTTAAATGATAATTTTTATTACCTTTTGTTTGTTTTTGGGGGTTTCGCAACAACAAAACTTGCAACAAACTTTCTCATCACTTAGCATTTCTCGTTAGATAAATTTTACAAAATTCTCCCTGAAACTACTGTCAAATTAAACCAAACTTGGTTTAAATCACCACTAGAATATCCAGGGACCACTGTGTATGATGACCCTGCCTGCCAACATGGCACACATAGCTGAAATAAAACATAGGTTTCAAACGCACTTTTAGTCTTATATCTCTGAAACTAACGACAGTACAACAGTTGCATTTATCATGCATCAGTTGTAAATAAAAATATCAGGTGAGCGACACAGGGTCCTTGGAGCCTCTAGTTTTAGGACCCAACCGAAACCCAACATCTTCAATCATAGAATTGAATTGCCGTAAAGGTTATTGACTTCACTGAGGACATAATAGCGCTAACAGTTTTGAGATGTTCAGGTGTCTTAAAGTAGACACATTTTGGCGAATAACAATTATGGGACACGCTTGGGGGATGTGAAATCAAACACGTTTGGACGATTTATGATTTTACGGACAATTTGGGCAAAAAAGACACATTTTGGGGAATCGGACACTTTTGGGGGGATGGACACGTTTGGGAGTGTTACATATATATATATATAGGCTATGTTTCAAATTTTCCATAATTATTTACGAGTATTTTTCCAAACTTTACCGTAGGAAGTATCTAAAAAGATTTTATTTCCTCAAATCTTTAGCTTGAATTATTTAGATTTTCATAAATATCAATCTTTACACATGAAATGTCATTCATAAACAAGTGGTAGTAAAATTGTATACACTTATGAGTTTAGCAATGACTAGTATATGACTGTCGGACTCAAGACAAAAAATGTACAAATGATGTTTATTACATCTGATAGTTTTTAAATGAAAAGTTCCAAGTTACCGGCAGTGTACACTGATACACTCAGCAGTAAAGGGATGCATGAACCTGCATTATGTAATTGTGTAATAAAAGAGTTTTTTAGCCCAACAGGAAATCGCTTGAATACCTGGACGTGTCACCTCACAATACCCCTGGCAATAATTCATTTAGCCATGCTGATGATCAAATTAGAGAAGGACAGACTTAAATAAATGTATTGCATAAAAGATTTATGACCAAATTAGGTTTTGAAAAACAATTTTACACGGAACCCCACTCGTTAATTATGAATTTAAACTTTGAGAGAATCCATAAAAGTAGTTGCTCTAAAGTAATTCTATATATTTACTTGTTTCACAAACTTTGTAAGAAAAATAACTATGTAAAAAATGACAGACCATAGTTATTTAAGAAAAATAGCTGTCCAATCGGCTGACTTTTAAACCTTTTTTTAAACATGGTTCTGTATCAAGTTAGTTTAAAAAGTTTGCTGATAGGTAGTATACAACCATGTTTGGTGTAATTCTTTTTTTAGGATCCGGGAAACTGTGATTGCTTTTGTCATTACCTTGTCTGGTTAAAACAACCGAAGGCCTTGCAAGTGATTTCGACACTGAATTGTGACTACTTTAGTCCCTGCTTGTTTTGGTTCTTTGTGGTTTATAGATATCACATGGTTTTTTTTTATCGGGAAGCCGTCAAAATTGCGACATGTAAAGAATTGATAATCTCAATTTATAATTGATGCTGATCTCTTATCTAGGGGAATAGAACGTTAATATTAATGAATTTGTGCTTTTTGTTGAGCCTGCGACTTTTGTCTCAAAAGCGAGACATAGCGATTCTACATTCAGTCGGCGGTGTCCACAAATATTCACTCTGTGGTTCAAGTTTTTGAAATTTTAATAACTTTCTTGAACTATCCTGCATTTCAACCAGACTTGGACAGAAGCTTGTTTATGATCATAAGATAGTATCCAGAAGTAAATTTTGTAAAAAAAAAAAAAAAATCCTGTTTATCCGTATTTTACTCATAAATGGACTTATAATAGTTTTTCTGCCAGTTAACATTATATTCACTCTGTGGTTAAAGTTTTTCAAATTTTAATAACTTTCTTAAACTATCCTAGATTTGTACCAAACTTGGACAGAAGCTTGTTTATAATCATATAGTATCCAGAAGAAAATTTTGTAAAAAAAAAAATCCTGTTTATCTGTATATCACTCATATATGGACTTAGTTTTTCTGCCAGTTAACATAACATTCACTTTGTGGTTAAAGTTTTTCAAATTTTAATAACTTTCTTAAACTATCCTGGATTTGTACCACACTTGGACAGAAGCTTGTTTATGATCAAAAGCTAGTATCTAGAAGGAAATTTTGTAAAAATTTATTCCCTGTTTTTCCGTATATTACTTATAAATGGACTTAGTTTTATTCCAGTTAACATTATGTACAGTCTGCAGTTAAAGTTTTTAAAACATTTATCAGATTCATAAACCTTCTTGGATTTTTACCAAACTTGAGCAGAACTTCTTACAATCAAAAGATAGTATCTAGAGGAAAATTTTAATAATTTTTCCCCATTTTGTTGAGCTCTCGACTAACAGCAAAAGTAGACAAGACAATGTGTTCATGGAACCCTTACGAATTTTGTATTCATAATGAACATAATATAAATTTTTCATTTTTTTGCCAAGTTTCCCTTTAAGTTAACATTGACTAAACTTTCGTTTATGTGACTTTGGTAAACAGCTTTGTTCATTTACTATTAAAAAATTCATTTGTAAATAACTATGTATGTTGCATTTAACGCTATATGATATTATAGATAGCTGTTTAATAAGTGTTTTAAGTTTTGATTTTATCTATGGTCTAAAACTATTATTTGTCATAGCATTATTATGTCTCATTTAAAGTTCTTGATGATCTTTCTGTGTATGTTTCAGATGAAAATGAATGTTTGACCATACAACCATGTTCCCATTATTGTCACAATTCTCCTGCAAGTTTTTCTTGTTCATGTAATCCTGGTTATTCATTGGAGAGAGATGGTCATACTTGTACAGGTAGGTGGTGTTATTGTTAAAGGTAAGTTTCACAGATGGTTGGTCAGGAGTGGTGTAATTGTATAAGTTGATTTAACATCTGGTTGGTCAGGGGTGGTGTTATTGTAATAGTAAGTTCCACAGATAGTTGGTCAGGAATGTCATATGTGTAAAGGTAAGTTCAAAGGTGGTTGGTCAAAGATGGTGCTATTGAATTTTGGAATGTCACAGATTGTTGGTAAGGGATGTTCATACCTGAAAAGGTAAGTATCTTAGATGGTTGGTTAGGGATTTTCCTATCTGAAAAGGTAAGCTTCAAAGGTAGAGAAAGTTATTTTATAAGTTTATTTATCAGATGGTTGGGCAGGGATGTTCATTAATGTAAAGGTAAGTTCAAAAGTGGTTTGAAAAAAAAATGAATATAAAAACTCATCAAAGATACCAGGCTTATTATTCGCAACGCCAGATGAGCGTTTCATCTACATAAGTTTGTTAACTATCCAATTGAAAATATAAGCCAATAATTAATAGATCAGCGTTTGTTGTATACCTAAAGCAAAGGACAAACTCTTATGATAAAAAGATACAAAACTTACCTGATGTACACTGAAGAAAGATTCATAGATTGTGTGCATTCAGTGTTGTATAAAATTATTGAAGATCTAAGATCAACCAGTAAAACTTTGGTAAAATCTGTTCTATTTTTGCTTAAGTCAACCAATAGATGAGTTGATAGGCCAGCAATAGGCTATAGACAATTGTTTATTTGGTGATTTAAGATTAGGTTATCAAGGTTCTATAAGTATGTCAGGGTTCCCATCATAGAAATATGGTAGACTTGATTATAATATACATACAAAACTGATGAAATATTTTCTGTACTTTTTATTACAGATATAGATGAATGTGATAATAATAATGCAGGCTGTGACCTTGACAATGAATGTATCAATATTGCCGGATCATTTATTTGTGCGGTCATGTGTAAAGATGGTTACAGACGATCTGGTGATGGACAAAAATGTATTGGTAAGTCTGTTATCATGAGCAGAAAAATTATTACAATTTTGCAGTTTATAAAATCATAGAAACTTTGATGGTTATTTCCATTAAAAAATATATATTTAGAGTCACATCCTAATTGGATTCTCCTTAAAATACTGTGGATTCTTTTCTTTTTTTTTCGTGGGTATCATCAATACTTGTAGATTCAGGAATACTTGCATTTCCGTGGATATTTGATTTCATGGTTTTGCTAATGTCTGTATACAAGCATATGGAAAATGAATCAGGAGAAACTCAATTGTCAATATAGGTAACTGTAGCAAATGGACATTTGGAAGTTAAGTTGTTAATATATATCAACTCATTGTCGTCAATACCATCGATATCTACAATTATATCAGATGAACTTAGTGTTGACTCATTGAAAGAACAAATCAGAAATTTTTAAACCCCTTCTTGGAAATCATGCAAAATATCCTTATTTTTCAATTGTAAAATTTCACAATTTAATTAAGGACATAAACTAAAGTGGATGAAACGAATAGAGAAACAAATCATGAAGAACATTTTAAAATGATGACATCAACAACTTAGACAGATAAATCACCCGGCAGGATAGGAGAAACTAAATTGTCTTTATGGACAACTTGATCAGTTTAACATTTGTAACATAACTTGTCTATATTGAAATCAATGTCATTGATATCATCCATATTGAAAACTTCAGTTGATAAGGTGTAAAGCTCATTAAAAGTTGACCCCAAGGGTGACTGGGAAATAGAAATATGGTCACTCTTGGTCTTCCTCTGACCAGTAGTAAAACCCTTGATAAAGTGGAGCGTCTGTTTGGCTGTGTGGGATGTACAAATACGCAGCCACGTCCGGTCAGAATGGGGACATTAAATCTGATGCCTCATGTAGAGAGAATGCCATGATCTCTGCACGTTAAGAATCCTTGCAACAACTCTTTGATTTCTGTCCCTATCCAATCTACCCTCGTTTTCCAGTGGCAGTCCTAATTTCCCAGACCTTTATCCTGGAAGGCCTCTATTACCGGACCTACTTATTGTATTTATTGTTTATTTGTTTTCTTCATGAACATGCATGAAATATTTGCCACTGGACATAAAGCAACCAACAATCAATAATTAAAGTAAAAATCAGATGATGAAAATTTTAAATGTCAAGGTCAAATCCATATTGTTGATATCAACAACTGAAGAAGATGAAAACAGATTGACTACTTTAGAAAACCAGATCTTTATGTAAACACTATTATCTATCATGTCTCTACAAAAGGCTAAGATATGGATAAAGAGACTACTGAAATCAGTACTATGTTGTCCATATCTTACAACATGGTGTCTGGGACGTACCTCGAGTTTTTTTATTTGATCAGGTTCTCGATTTTTATGAGTAAAATTCGATTATATGTGGTCTTTACAATTTTATGTTGTATATGTCCATCTAACTGAAATCCCTCGACTCTTTCATATTCATGGCTTAATAATCATCATTAGGTCAGTTTCTCACTGACTACCAGAAACTTTTGGTCTATATATAGAATTATAAGGTGTACATATTCATCTACTACTACTGGGAGTGTTTAACGACCTTGACTGGCTGTTCAGCCCTCGCACGGTCGGAAAAATAACTGACAGATCACCTGATTGATAGTTATTGTTCATTAATCCTTTAAAAGTTATTTGTTACATATGTAGTAAGACCTTTATTTCAGAGAGTGTCAGTATATTCATTAGTATCTGGTAATGAATAAAATAATTGTCTTCAAAAAATGAAAAAGAATTATTTTGAAAAATTAATTATAATTATAAGATTTAAAGTATAAAACAACTGCTTGATCATTTGATATAATTCAATACCACTGAACTTTAATTGAACCTAGTAATCACTTAACAGTACAAAGTTTATGTAATATTTTTTTTCAGACAAAGATGAATGTAGAGAGACACCAGAAGTATGTGGACATAACTGTCAGAATATACCTGGGGGTTATACCTGTTCATGTAGTGATGGATTTCAACTTAAAAGTGATCAGAGTGGTAGATGCACAGGTACACCCAATGAAAATTTAGGAATACATTTGTACTAATGAGTATTCTTTAAAAGGTTTTCAGACATACCTGTCAACTGACCCGTATCCTGCGGGTCACACCCGAGAACTTCACCCCATACCCGGGATTTTTAAATACCCACCGGGTCGTAAAAAGATTAAAACTAAAACAAATTGATTGCAAATACATATCAGAATATACCTTTCTTTTATTTTTCTACCTTAGAACAATTAAAAAATTATTTTGAAAATTAATTTTTTTATCTCTTGTTCCTTTAAATGCTTAATTATTTTGTTACATTCCAATATCAACAATTTTGGTTATGATGCAGTTAATGATACATACTGGGAAACAAGTAGCTTGAGAATTGTTATAATACTATGAATGAAACAAGGAGAGGGGGTATGGGTTGGCTTGAAATGATAAAGTATAACACATTAATATTTCAATGGATTATTATGCAATGAAAAAATAAAATTAAGGCTTTAAATTATTTTCAGTTAGATCTTCACCATTTGAACATATTTTGGAAACTGTTCAATTTAAAATATAAAGAAATGTCCCCTTAATACTTAAATTCAACTGAAAAAGTTTGTACACGTTATGACCTGAGATTTTTTCTTCTTCAATGCAGGTCATGACCTGCATTTTCATTTTCATAGCATACCTGTCAACCTCTGAAACTGAAAATGCAGGTTATGACCTGCATTGAAGAAGAAAATGTCAGGTCATAACGTCTAACTTTTTCAGTCCAATTTTAGTATTGAGAGGGTTTTTATGCCCCACCTACGATAGTAGAGGGGCATTATGTTTTTCGGTCTGTACGTCCATTAGTTCGTTCGTCCGTCGTACCATCTGTCTGTCTGTCCCACTTCAGGTTAAAGTTTATGGACAAGGTAGTTTTTGATGAAGTTGAAGTCCAATCAACTTGAAACTTAGTACACATGTTCCCTATGATATGGTCTTTCTTATTTTAATGCCAAATTAGAGTTTTGACCCCATTTTCACGGTCCACTGAACATAGCAAATGATAGTGTGAGTGGGGCATCCGTGTACTATGGACACATTTTTGTTTTTAGCTCACCTGGCCCAAAGGGCCAAGTGAGCTTTTCTCATCACTTGGCGTCCGTCGTCTGTCGTCCGTCGTCGTCGTCCGTCCTTCGTCATTAGCTTTTACAAAAATCTTCTCCTCTGAAACCACTGGGCCAAATTTAACCAAACTTGGCCACAATCATCATTAGGGTATCTAGTTTACAATATGTGTCCGATGACACCGCAAACCAAACAAGATGGCCGCCATGGCTAAAAATAGAACATAGGGGTAAAATGTAGATTTTGGCTAATATATCTGAAACCAAAGCATTTAGAGTAAATCTGACATAGGGTAAAACTGATTATCAGGTCAAGATCTATCTGCCCTGAAATTTTCAGACAAATCTGACAACCCGTTGTTGGGTTGCTGCCCCTGAATTGGTAATTTTAAGGAAATTTTGCAGTTTTTGGTTATTATCTTGAATATTATTATAGATAGAGATAAACTGTAAACAGCAATAATGTTCAGCAAAGTAAGATCTACAAATAAGTCATCATGACCAAAATTGTCAGTCGACCCCTTTAGGAGTTATTGCCCTTTATAGTAAATTTTTAACAATTTTTCGTAAATTTTTGTAATCTTTTACAAATATCTTCTTCTCTGAAACTACTGAGACAAATTTAACCATACTCGGACATAATCATTATTAGGGTATCTAGTTTAAAAAATTTGTCCGATGACCCCACCTTCCAACCATCATGGCTGACATGGTTAAAAATAGAACATAGGGATAAAATGCAGTTTTTGGTTTATATCTCTGAAACTAAAGTATTTAGAGCAAATCTGACAGGTGGCAAAAATGTTCATCAGATTTAGATTTATCTGCCCTGAAATGTTCAGACGAATCCGTCAACCCGTTGTTGGTTTGCTGCCCCTGAGTTAGTAATTTTACAGAAATTTTGCAGTTTTTTGTTATTATCTTAGATATCATTATAATATCTAATATCTAATATTATTAATTATGATTTTAACCTTATTTTACATGATTTCCAAAGCGTCAGTAAATACAGGTGAGCGACACAGGCTCTTGAGAGCCTCTAGTTATATACTACTAGAAAACACCTGCGACATTGCGGATCCGTGACTAAATTAAAGTACCTATGTCTTATTTTAAGCCTGGATTTTTATCATTTATATTATCATCTGATAAAGTCGTGCTGATTATAAGGTGCACAGTTTTCTCTGCTATCAAAATCTTTCTGATTTAACCCGTCCTGGTTTTCTTACTACGACCGGAAAATTCATGTGACAAAGATTGAATTTAGTAGTATTAATCCCGGTATAATGACGAAGTTCATGACCTCGTTATTTTAGTATTATAGATTTTGCAGGCAGTACGTAACTGAGCATGCGCCAAAGCGTACAAGACATGGATTGACAATGGTCTCCGAATTTGGATATTTTCTCAAAAATTGGCGTTTTCTGTGGAAAAAAGATTGTTTCAAAGACAAATTTAGGAAGTACAAAACACTACTTTTGTACGTCATATCACAAATATTTCCAAATTTGTATGGTTTCAGAGGAGTTGCGGCTCAATGAAATCAGTCTCTTCCTTTAGTAGTATAGATAACATATACAATTACCACTGAGTATCCTAAAAATAATCACTTTTGTATTTGTTAAGTATATAAATATTTATCATTAATTAAATGTCTTTCTAAAGCAATGTCATAAACCCCAGCTATACATGTAATTAGAAATCAATTATAGCTAAAGTGCTCCTATACACAGGAGGAAGATAAATAGAAAATAGTTAGCGTGTTTTCTTTCAGTGTAATATCTAGAGCATATGGATTTGATTTAAAGCTTTTACATTTAAGTGATAACAAAATTATTCTCTCCAACAGAAATGTATTAAAGGTTCAAACTGTTTTCAAATGATTTTTCTAGTTTTCAGACAATAACTTGTGTTTAAGTGTATGGATGTCTCTTAAATTGTACCACATTTTACAAATAGAAAATTTCTTCAAATATTATTTTTTTTGGAGGGTGGGGAGGTGGGGCAATTTTTTTCCTCAAGATTTAAGAGATTAAAAAAGAAAATTTCTTCAAAAATTATTTTTTTTGGGGCGGGGTCAATTTTTTTTTTTCCCTCTAGATTTAAGAAAGTGTCAATTTTCCAAAGAAAAATGGGGTCACAATTTATTTTGCTTATTCTTTGTATATAGTCTGAATACAGATTTACTAAGTATTGCAACAGCACAGTGTATTGCACAACAGCAAGAAATCTTCAATTGAATATAAATTCAAATCATATAACCAATTTCAAGTTCTTTGACTACATTTATTCTGTGCCAGAAACCTATAATGTGTCAAATATTTAATTACAATCCAAATTCAGACCTGTTACAAGCTTGAATATTGTGTCCATTTTTGCCCCAACTGTTCAGGGTTGGACGTCTTGGGTTGTATCCAGCTGCGCTCAGCGAAGCAGTTTATTTCGTCATGCTTGGATATATTGATTTGATAATTGGTATATAGTTTTATCATGACAAGTTAAAGATCAAGTTCGAATTTTGTTCCAGTCTGATGATTTTGTGCAGAGGTATGGTCCTTGGACTTAGAAAATTCACTCAAATAATCAGTTTTCCTCACTTTTTTTTTGTCATGCTTTAACCCTTACCATGCTGCGCCCATCATATGACGGGAGTACCCAAACCACCGTTATTTGGCTCCAATGGCTCTCCATACTTTTAGAGGTCAACTTTATGATAATTATTTCGAAACTGATGCATGTTCCCTCAACCTAAGGCTATCTATTGTCATGTTTCTCATGTTTATGTTGCATTTTGAGCTTAAATTCGAACTTGGAAAATTGAAATCGGATAAAACTGGTTTTTCTGGAGGGGTGGGCTTCCCTTCGGTGTCTTATACAGGAAGTTCAGAGGTCTAAAACTTTCAAAAATAGTGTTTACCTGCAGGCATATATCTACTGAGCATAATTATTATTGAAATACGCATAGGAAACGACTACTTCAGGTTTCAGGTCCAGTTGAAGTCAAAAATCGAAAAAAAATCGTGAAATTCCGGATTTTTTGTCCAAATGACCTTTTTTAGAATGGTGTTCCCAGATCAGTTTCACTCCAACCTAAGAACTGTTGGGGTTAATGTGTTAATTGGGGTCCACGGTACATGCAGACTACAGCTGGATACCTATATCAGCATCACTCGGTCTTCGGGGTCAAGAAATAGGACGAAAAATCGTCAAAATTGTTGTTTTTTGCACCTGATGACCAACTTTGGGGCAAATTCCTGTCCACCCACCCCTGCCTGCTCACCCCAACAACCCCACCCTGTGATCCCCTACCTTTGATTTAAAGGGATCAATATGCTTCAGCAGCAGAGTTAAGCTCATTTGCATATAATTTGCATATTTTTGCAAATAAACGAAAATTAGACATTTTCTGAAAACAATTCAGCATGGTAAGTGTTAAGATATCGTTTGATATAATTGGTATATAGTTTTATCATGACAAGTTACAGATCAAGTTAGAATTTTGTTCCATTCTGATGATTTTGTGCAGAGTTATGGTCCTTGGACTTAGAAATTTCATTTAAGGGCATACGATACAGTTACAGGGGAGGTAATGACGTTGCTAACGTAAAATGTTATTTTCGCGACATCAAACTGTGACATATCGGGAAAAGATGCATTTTTCGACTGATTTTTACCATTTAGACTGATTTAACTTGAAAACGAGTTCATGGACCCCTCTTTTTAAAAATGACATTAGGTTTGATTGCGTATGAAGATTATTTGTATCAATTTTTATGATAATGTCACTGATGAAATTTTTTTAAATTAGATAAATATACAGCCAAAAATGCTGTTCTTTTTCCTAAAATCATGAAACTTTGATAAAAATTAATTATTTTCAAAGAATTGTTATACAAATTTAGAACATACTTATGTAAAATAGATTTTCAAAATGTTTTAACAAAAATCCATTTGTGTTTATCTTTTGAAACAAAAAAGTTAGGTATGTCTATCCAAAGGATAGAAATGTTCAAAAAATTGAAATTTTGAGTAAATGCCTAAAATTTCGACCCCATTTATCTCTTAAAGTAGCACATGAAGGTATATTTTTTATTACATATTTGAATTGACTAGGTGAAAAATAGCTTGTATGCAAATTTTCGTAAAAATCACCCTGGAATCAAAACTGTATCGTATGCCCTTAAATAATAAGTTTTCCACACTTTTTTCGTCATGCTTGAGGATATTGACTTGATATTTGTTATAAAGTTAACACCATGACAAGTTATAGATCAAGTTAGCATTTTGTTCCATACAATGAATTTTTAACTAGTAGGGGACTTTGTATTACCATGCAATACTCTCAGAATGCTTGTTATTATTGATTTAAAAAACCACTATAGAAATGTTAATTATTATATCACCTACTTATTAGATCTTAATATAGTGTTTATGCTGTGATGGGGAACTTAGAAGGAAATAGTGATCAAAGGATAATTTATTCTCTGAACCTGTTTCAATTAACTTTAGTAGTATAGATAACATATACAATTACCACTGAGTATCCTAAAAATAATCACTTTTGTATTTGTTAAGTATATAAATATTTATCATTAATTAAATGTCTTTCTAAAGCAATGTCATAAACCCCAGCTATACATGTAATTAGAAATCAATTATAGTTAATGTGCTCCTATACACAGGAGGAAGATAAATAGAAAGAAGTTAGTGTGTTTTCTTTCAGTGTAATATCTAGAGCATATGGATTTGATTTAAAGCTTTTACATTTAAGTGATAACAAAATTATTCTCTCCAACAGAAATGTATTAAAAGGTTCAAACTGTTTTCAAATAATTTTTCTAGTTTTCAGACAATAACTTGTGTTTAAGTGTATGGATGTCTCTTAAATTGTACCACATTTTACAAAAAGAAAATTTCTTCAAATATTATTTTTTTTGGGGATTGGGAGGTGGGGCAATTTTTTTCCTCAAGATTTAAGAGATTAAAAAAAGAAAATTTCTTCAAATATTTATTTTTTCGGGGGGTCAATTTTTTTTCCCTCTAGATTTAAGAAAGTGTCAATTTTCCAAAGAAAAAATTGGGGTCACAATTTATTTTGCTTATTCTTTGTATATAGTCTGAATACAGATTTACTAAGTATTGCGCAACAGCACAGTGTATTGCACAACAGCAAGAAATCTTCAATTGAATATAAATTCAAATCATATAACCAATTTCAAGTTCTTTGACTACATTTATTCTGTGTCAGAAACCTATAATGTGTCAAATATTTAATTACAATCCAAATTCAGACCTGTTACAAGCTTGAATATTGTGTCCATTTTTGCCCCAACTATTCAGGGTTGGACCTCTGCGGTCGTATCCAGCTGCGCTCAGCGAAGCAGTTTATTTCGTCATGTTTGGATATATTGATTTGATAATTGGTATATAGTTTTATCATGACAAGTTACAGATCAAGTTCGAATTTTGTTCCATTCTGATGATTTTGTGCAGAGGTATGGTCCTTGGACTTAGAAAATTCACTCAAATAATCAGTTTTCCTCACTTTTTTTTGTCATGCTTTAACCCTTACCATGCTGCGCCCATCATATGACGGAGTACCCAAACCACCGTTATTTGGCATCAATGGCTCTCCATACTTTTAGAGGTCAACTTTATGATACTTATTTTGAAATTGATGCATGTTCCCTCAACCTAAGGCTATCTATTGTCATGTTTCTCATGTTTATGTTGCATTTTGAGCTTAAATTGAACTTGGAAAATTGAAATGGGATAAAACTGGTTTTTCTGGAGGGTGGGCTTCCTTCGGTGTCTTATACAGGAAGTTCAGAGGTCTAAAACTTTCAAAATAGTGTTTACCCGCAGGCATATATCTACTGAGCATAATTATTATTGAAATACGATAGGAAACGACTACTTCAGGTTTCAGGTCCAGTTGAAGTCAAAAATCGAAAAAAAATCGTGAAATTCCGGATTTTTTGTCCAAATGACCTTTTTTAGAATGGTGTTCCCAGATCAGTTTCACTCCAACCTAAGAACTGTTGGGGTTAATGTGTTAATTGGGGTCCACGGTACATGCAGACTACAGCTGGATACCTATATCAGCATCACTCGGTCTTCGGGGTCAAGAAATAGGACGAAAAATCGTCAAAATTGTTGTTTTTTGCACCTGATGACCAACTTTGGGGCAAATTCCTGTCCACCCACCCCTGCCTGCTCACCCCAACAACCCCACCCCGTGATCCCTACCTTGATTTAAAGGGATCAATATGCTTCAGCAGCAGGGTTAAGCTCATTTGCATATAATTTGCATATTTTTGCAAATAAACGAAAATTAGACATTTTCTGAAAACAATTCAGCATGGTAAGTGGTGTTAAGATATCGTTTGATATAATTGGTATATAGTTTTATCATGACAAGTTACAGATCAAGTTCGAATTTTGTTCCATTCTGATGATTGTGCAGAGTTATGGTCCTTGGACTTAGAAATTTCATTTAAGGGCATACGATACAGTTACAGGGAGGTAATGACGTTGCTAACGTAAAATGTTATTTTCGCGACATCAAACTGTGACATATCGGGAAAAGATGCATTTTTCGACTGATTTAACTTGAAAACGAGTTCATGGACCCTCTTTTAAAAATGACATTAGGTTTGATTATGTATGAAGATTATTTGTATCAATTTTATGATAATGTCACTGATGAAATTTTTAAATTAGATAAATATACAGCCAAAAATGCTGTTCTTTTTTTCCCTAAAATCATGAAACTTTGATCAAAATTAATTATTTCCAAAGAATTGTTATACAAATTTAGGGCATACTTATGTAAAATAGATTTTCAAAATGTTTTAACAAAAATCCGCTTGTGTTTATCTTTTGAAACAAAAAAGTTAGGTATGTCTATCCAAAGGATAGAAATGTTCAAATAATCGAAATTTTGAGTAAATGCCTAAAATTTCGACCCCATTTATCTCTTAAAGTAGCACATGAAGGTATATTTTTTATTACATATTTGAATTGACTAGGTGAAAAATAGCTTGTATGCAAATTTTCGTAAAAAATCACCCTGGAATCAAAACTGTATCGTATGCCCTTAAATAATCAGTTTTCCACACTTTTTTTCGTCATGCTTGAAGATATTGACTTGATATTTGTTATAAAGTTAACACCATGACAAGTTATAGATCAAGTTAGCATTTTGTTCCATACAATGAATTTTTAACTAGTAGGGGACTTTGTATTACCATGCAATACTCTCAGAATGCTTGTTATTATTGATTTTAAAAAAACCACTATAGAAATGTTAATTATTATATCACCTACTTATTAGATCCTAATATAGTGTTTATGCTGTGATGGGGAACTTAGAAGGGAAATAGTGATCAAAGGATAATTTATTCTCTGAACCTGTTTCAATTAATTTCATTGTTTAACATATACCTAACATTAGGTAACAATAGTCTGATTTCTTTCCATTACAGATGTAAATGAGTGTAGGACAGGCCAGTCATCTTGTTCCCATATCTGTAGAAACACCATAGGATCCTATACATGTGCTTGTCCAGCAGGGTTCAGACTGTATAGGAAGTACTTGTGTGAAGGTAGGTGATCATCTGCCCAGAAGGATTTAGGAGTAGCCCAACTAATTCATTGCTTTCTCTGTTAAATTCTTTAATTTCAAGCGTTCATAGCTAATTTGTCTTAAGTTCTATTACAGTGACAGCCATTCCATATCAAAGTAATATGTTAACATGTCTTGCACTGAAAAAAATTAACATACCCTTAATTGCATATAAAATTGTTCCCAGAACTTGAGGCACTTTAGATCTGAGAAATGGGCAAAATATGCCATCTTGCTAAAATTTCATGCCATTTTTAACAGGATTTTCAAAGGAAAAATCAGTTATTGATTTTGGGATGTATGGCGGGCGGGCGGCTGCCAAACAGTGTCCGTTCATTAACATGCAAACGCTTTGACAAATTTTTTTCAAATTTCAATATGAAGGTCAAGTTCAATTTTCACCATTTTAGCTTTTCTCAATTTTGAGTAATCGACTTTTTAGGATCCAGAAGTTATACTTATTTTATGATTGAGTTATTTCCCTTTGAAAAGAAATTGTGATTTGCAAATATCATTTTCATTTACATTACATTGTGTAGATAAAATTGTTGACATTGATAGATAAGTTGCAGATCTATATTAAATAGTGTGTGACAAAATTTTAGGAACTATTAATTATATATCTAAAGTTTGATTACACTAAGTGTTTTTAAATAATTTTCACCTGTTAATAGTTAACAGAGCATCTGGTAAATATCTTATCACACAATTATAATTGGAGTGACAGATTTATTTGAAAATTTTCTGTTTCCTAAGTGTTAAGATCTGTAGGAGTCAGACTGTATAAATAAAGTTTGAAATGTACTGTTCATTATTAGACATTTTGAAGATAATTACAGATAAGTTTTATAGATTTTTAATAGATATTGTATTAATGATAAATGACATTTTGGATTTTTTCTTCTTTTCTTTTGTAAATTGTTTGAAGAATTTTGTGGTTGGTTTGTTATTCTGTATAAAATTATTTTCTGAATGCCATATATATTTTTTTTTGATGAAGCAAACTCCTTTAAAAACTAAGATTAGTTTGTCTATTATTAAACATATATTTAGATTTCTGATTTTGGGCCGATTTTTAACCAGATTTTTCGAAGGAAATATCGGTTATTGATTTGGGGATGTACGGCGGGTGGGCGGACGGGCGGCTGCCAAACAGTGTCTCTTCAATAACATGAAAACGCTGTGATGATTTTTTTTCAAATTTAGATATGTTGTTTCTTGTGACTAAATGAAGGTCTAGTTCAATTTTCACTATTTTAGTATTTATCCGTTTTGAGTTATCGCTATTTTTAATATCAAAAAGTGGTATTTTTAAATATTTTTTCTCTGGTTATCATATTATGACTAAGCATAGTAAATGTCTTATCTCAAATTATTTGAAAAATTATTTGACAATTTTCTATTTCCTAAGTGGTGATGATTATAAGCTATATTATTAGACATTTTGAAGTTAATTACATTATTAATTATTATATATGTAATGTTAGAGTACTATGTTAAACCATAGTTCTGTTCAAAAGAATAACCCTTCAGATTTGCAAGTATGATTTTCATAATTAATTAGATCTGGGAAATATCTTAGCATATGATAATCATTGGAGTGACATATTTATTTGAAAATTTTCTGTTTCTTGATAAGGTCTGTAGGACTGTATATATAAAGTTTGAAATTTACTAAAAGGACTGTATAAATGAAGTTTGAAATTTACTGTTCATTATTAGACATTTTGTAGATTATTAAGTCTCCCTAAACCATATATATTCTTGTATGGGAGAATAAAACAAATCAAATGAAATAAAGGGGAAGTCCAGGGGGTCACCCCACCCCCTTCTTTTTGAAAACTTGTAAACGGTCAAGATCCCCACCCCGAAACCATATATATTCTTGTATGGGATAATAAAACAAATCAAATGAAATATAGAGGAAGTCCATATATATTCTATGGGACAATAAAACAAATCAAATGAAATTTAGGGGAAGTCCCCTGGGGTAACCCCCACCCCCTTCTTTTTGAAAACTTGTAAACGGTCAAGATCCCCACCCCCAAACCATATATATTGTATGGGACAATAAAACAAATCAAATAAAGGGCGAGTCCCTGGGATCAACCCCCTTTGAGAACTTGTAAACGGTCGAGATCTCCAACCCTTAAGGACCATATATATTCCTGTTCCTCATTTCAAGAAGATTTGAATGACATACAGGGTCAATCCATAGGCGTCACTTATGCATATCACAAACCAATTTGTACTGGACTTTGCCCAATGTCAGGCGACCACGGAATGACGTAATTATTGGAGCTTTGTTTGGGAGACTTCGTAACAGCATCCTGTTACAATTATTTTTGTTACTGGTAAGTTTTATAGATTTTGAAAAGACATTGTATTAATGATAAATAAGATTTTGGATTTTTTCTTCTTTTCTTTGGTAAATTGTTTGAAGAATTTTGTGGCAAGTTTGTTTGTTATTCTGTAAAACTAATTTTCTGAATGCTACATATTTTTTTGATGAAGTGAACTCCTTTAAAACTAAGCTTATATTGTTTATTAATAAACATATAAAAACTAAGCTTATATTGTTTATTAATAAACATATATTTAGATTTCTGATTTTGGGCCCAGTTTTCAAGTTGGTCCAAATCGGTGTCCAAAATTAAACTGTGTTTGATTTCAACATCATTTGAATAAATATAGGGTTCTTTGAAATGCTTAATCTAAACCTGTATTTCTTTTCATTATTAATAAGATAATACCACAGTGAGGTCAAAAGGAACCTAAATTAAACTTTTGTTTAATATCATAAAAAATTGAATTCTTTGGTTCTTTGATATGCTGATTCTAACAGTTTTTGAGTGTTAAATCATATCTAATTTTAGAGAACTTAGTCATCACTGGTTGGTGTTATTATATTATTGATTATAATTTGAAAAATTGCATCATATCTTATTTTAGAAAAAATTTATCCAGTTTGAGTTATTTCCCTTTGCACAGAAAATATTATGGATAAAATTAACCTGTGTTTCATTTCAACATTAATTAGATATATATAGGGTTCTTTCAAATGCTGAATCTAAACCTGTATTTAAATATTAGATGTTTGGGCCCAGTTTTCAAGTTGGTCCAAATCAGGGTCCAAAATTAAACTTTGTTTGATTCAACAAAAATTGAATTTATGGGGTTCTTTGAAATGCTGAATCTAACCATGTATTGAGAGATTTTGGATTGTGGGCTCCTTTATCAAATTGGTCCACATTGAGGTCCAAAGGGTCCTAAATTAAACTTTTGTCTGATTTCATCAAAAATTGAATTCTTGGATTTCTTTGATATGCTGATTCTAATATGTACCTAAGATTTTGGATATTGGACCATAATAGGTAAATGTCCAATTTCAAATATTTCAGTTCTTTGACCGCATTCATTTTGTGACTCAAACCTATGCTGTGTCAAATATTCAATCACAATCCAAATTCAGAGCTGTTTTAAGCTTAAATGTAGTGTCCATACTTGCTCAACTGTTCAGGGTTCGACCTCTGCAGGAAAATCTGGTTTGCTGTCACTCTGACAGCCTCTTGTTCAAGTTGGTCCAAAATATGGGTCCAAAATTATACTGTGTTTGATTTCAACATAAAGTGAATATATATAGGGTTCTTTGAAATGCTGAATCTAAACCTGTATTTATTTTCATTATTAATTAGATAATACCCCATTGAGGTCCAAAGGGTCCTAAATTGTTTGATTTAATCAAAAATTGAATTCTTGGTGTTCTTTGATATGCTGATTCTAACAATGTTGTTAGATTTTCGATATTGGACCATAATAGGTAAATGTCTGATTTCAAATTTTTCAGTTCTTTGACCACACCCATTTTGTGTCACAAACCTATGCTGTGTCAAATATTCAATCACAATCCAAATTCAGAGCTGTTTTAAGCTTAAATGTTGTGCCAATACTTGCTCAACTGTTCAGGGTTCGACCTCTGCAGGAAAATCCGGTTTGCTGTCACTCTGACAGCCTCTTGTTTTATATTATTCTAAATATTTTAATTAGCCAAAACATGTTCTACAATGATCACCAATTCTTCAGCTTAATTTGATACCACAATTACCAAAATACTCCTCATAATTTAAAATTTACAAAAGATACAAAGTTTTAGATATGTATTACTTTCTTGTATGTTTGTTCTGAACAGGCCAGAATTAGTGGTGCTACATCTTCAGACTGTACAGGATGTACATGTTTGTAGATAGGTATTAATCTGTACAGCAGGACTCAAAAAATTAAAGACAAACCTGAAGTTTTAATTTGAAACTCATCCTCATTCATGTCAATCTTAATTGACCGAACTACCAATCTTTGATTGGATAATTTTCTGTAGCATCTCTGATCTACCTCATGCCTATGTTACATATATCAGTTTAAATAACCTATTTACCAGGAGTATATACACTTATTACACAACTCAATACACAAATCTAGACCTAAAGTGTATGTTTGGTAATTGATATAGATATGGTGTCTTCTGGCTAATTCACCATTTGGAAGTTAACTATTGTGTTCATTCTGATGTTATTTGACATTTCACATACAATGTCTTATACAGGAACTTCAAGGATTCTCAATAATGGCATTAATGCAACTATATACAATAATGTTATATCATGATGTTTTTGTTTGGCTCATAACCATACCTCCAATGAAGACTAAAATATGGTTTGAAATATTCCCACAGCTCTTCCAATTTCTCCATCTCTTTGATTATTTATGTTATTCGTGATCTTCTCAGTGGATATGAACCCATATTCCCTGTGAAAGTGTCCTAATTTCAGCATTAATTATCATTGTGATCATTGTCAGGTTTTTTTCCACAGTGTATATATGGTCTCATATGCCTTGTCAAGGTAACCAATCAAATTATGATTAGCTGGGTTTTACAACTCCATTATATAATAATAAGTTATTTTAAAACATCTATAAATAACAAAATACATATCATGTAACAGATGTAGATGAATGCAGAGAGAGAGTAGATGAATGTGGAATAAATCAGGATTGTATCAACACCAGAGGGAGCTATCAATGTAAAACAAGGTGTTCACTCGGCCTTCAACAGCAGACAGATGGATCTTGTACAGGTATGTTATTCAAATGTCATAAATGACCCCAGTTTTAGCAGTAATAACTTCTTTTTGTATAGTCTTTATGTTCCAGATTTGTTGCCTGTGTCATGGACTGAAACTTTTAAGGCCCTACATTTTTTAATTATCTCTTTTACAAAGCTGCTGACTGTGTTTTCTCGAAAATTGAAATAAAAAAAAGAGGATGCTGTTAATTTTTTTTTCATTAATGCTCATCAGTGAAATTTTGTGGTTGCAAAAAAATAGAATATCAACACTTTACCATGATCTCCTTTGAGGAAGCGTAGAAATGTTCCAGGAACCAAACAAATTGATGTAAGCATGGCTACTGCTGATGCTTAACTTAAGGAAGGCCCCAGCTGTATTTTTAGATTAAAATGCGTGACAAATGGGAGGGAACTTCATAGATTAGAAACTGCTAACTTTATTCTGTTGTGGAAATATACAATGTATCCGCCAAGTTGGCAGAAAAATTGGAAATAACATTTTCCATAATAAATAAGGAATGTGGGGAAAATCCCTTTGTTAATTGCATGTATATAAATCAGGTCGTTGGTTTTTAGTTTGAATTTTATTTATCACTGATCATTTAGGTCCATTTGTAGGTTGCTATGCAGTGTGGGCATTTGCTCTGTTTTGAAGGCTATACAGTAACCTATAATTGCTTACATCAACGAAATTAGGTCGTAGAAGGAGAATTGTCTTATTGGCAATCATACCACATCTATATATTTTAATACTGATAAAAAAAAACTGTTTATAAAATGCCTTGAAAAAGAAGAAAATTTCAAACAAAACAGCTTTTATTTTCATTTATAGTTTAATAAGGCATGATACTAGACACTACATGTAATCAAGGAGTAAAAACTCTTTTATTGTGAAGCAAGTTGCTCATAACCTATTACAACAAGAACAAATTAAATGCAAGAAGGGGATGAATCTAATTACAAAATAAAGAATGAAATGATTAAAACCACTTTATTTTTGTTGTTGACTCAAACAATTCCATTCTTTTATTTCTATTTTCATTTGGATTCCAGACCCTAAACTTTCTAAAAAAAATCTCATAAAAGAGATAATGAAAAAAGATATTGGCCTAACTGATGAATTTTACCAATTTTTTGCATTTTTGCTTATCACCTTGAGAACTAATAGATAGATAGAAACTTGAAAAATGATCAGCAAGACAAGATCTATAAGAAAGTCAACTTGGCAGAAATTGTCAGTCCACTACTTTGTGGAGTTATTGCCCTTAAATGACAATTTTTAACAATTTGTTGTGTTTTTGCTTATTTAATAGAAAATGTATTTTAAAACAGATAACAACTTTAACAAACAAAAATGATCAGCAAGACAAGATCTACCATAAATAAATATTGCTGAAATTGCCAGTTGACTCCTTATAGGAGTTATTGCCCTTAAATGATGATTTTTTTTTTTTTTTTACTAATATTTTTTGTTTTTGCACATTACCTTAAACATTACCTTAAAACTTTATAAGATAGTTAGAAACTTTAAAAAGCAAATATGATCAGAAAGAAAAGATCTGCAAATAGATCAGCATGGATGAAAGTGATTTAATGCCCATAAATGACGATTATTTGCCCTTTTCCGTCTTTTTGGAAAAATTATAGAAGAAAAAGAGAAACTGTTAACAGAAAAAAATTATCAGCAATACAAGATCAACTAAATAAGAAATTTAAGTTATGAATTGTATTCAGGTCTTCAATGTAGGAGAGAGTCCATTGTGTTCATTGCAGATAGACCTAGGTGAGGGACACAGGCTCTTTAGAGCCTCTAGTTAAGTCATGAACTATATTCTAGTCTACAATGTAGGAGAGTGTCAATTGTGTTCATTGCAGATAGACCTAGGTGAGGGACACAGGCTCTTTAGAGCCTCTAGTTAAGTCATGAACTATATTCTAGTCTACAATGTAGGGGAGTGTCAATTGTGTTCATTGCAGATAAACCTAGGTGAGGGACACAGGCTCGCCTCTAGTTAAGTCATGAACTATATTCTAGTCTACAATGTAGGAGAGTGTCAATTGTGTTCATTGCAGATAGACCTAGGTGAGGGACACAGGCTCTTTAGAGCCTCTAGTTAAGTCATGAACTATATTCTAGTCTACAATGTAGGAGAGTGTCAATTGTGTTCATTGCAGATAGACCTAGGTGAGGGACACAGGCTCTTTATCTTTTTCTTGTTCTCCATAGTACATTGATATTGGAAATTTATTTTTAGATATTAATGAATGTTTGACAAACCAACACAGGTGTTACTCTAACCAAAGATGTATCAATACTGAAGGGAGCTACTACTGTCAGTGTCAGCATGGATACAGGTCTACGGGACCAGGTCAACCTTGTTTAGGTAAGGTCTTTATAGTTCCAATGGAAAGCATTAAACATAGTACCGTAATTGTTTGCCATTACGTGTTGTTGACCATATGATAGTCTTTTTCATTTGACAATTATTTTCAAGAGTTATGGGACTTTGACCATTTGTTGGAGTACTGTAACAACACAACTCCTCTGAGACGGTTTTAAAAAAGCTCTCATACTTTGTAGAATTATTTGCCATCGTGTAGTTGACCATATCTTATCATCAATTTGAATTGACCATTTTTACGGGAGTCATGGGACTTTGACTATTATTTAGTGTAACAGGGCCACCTTGTGATTGCAACTCCTCTGAGACAAAAAGCTCTCATGATTGGTAGAATTGTTGACCATATTTTAAAGTGACTCCTGTCAGGTTTAAAAGTTTCATTAGTCTGTTCCAGGTCAGGTGACTCCTGTCACATGGGCATTTCAACCTTGCAACATACTGTAAACAAAACATATTTGACCTTTTGCTCGAAAGAAATGAAAACAGCTTAATCCTAGTCATGTATAGTTTTGTGTGACTATCGAGTGTATTTTTGGCTTCATCAATGATCCTCTTCATTTAGTTGATTCGAATGTAATTTTTCTGGTTTATTTTATATGAACAGTTCAAAGTTGAAATAACAAATAAATTTAGTACTCGTTCTGAATATGATAGAAATATTTGCCACTAGACTTCAAGCAAGCAATAATCAATAAATCAGTTAAGTTCACCACTAAGTTATCATATAAAAAATTAAACTTGATTTTATAAATCTATTCAGCATTGTAAAATACCTTGGGTCTTATTTCATGTTTCTTGTTATTATATTATAGAATGCAAACAAAACACCTCAACTACATACCGTAGAAAGGCTTGTATAGTCCATGGTTTTATTCTCCAAAATTGGACCTTCCAGACGGGTGCGGACTATAGAGTACAATAAGCAAGAAATAAGAGAAAATTTCAGTTTCATGGGCGAGATGGTTTGTTTACGTTCCGCCATCTTTGTTATTGATATTGTAGAGGCGCTCTTATCATTTTTTCAAACTAATAATTTTAACTCATCCATATTAATAAGTTATTTCTATTCAATATCAAATTAATACTGATAAATATAAAACTAAACCTTTCATTACAAATTTCGTTTCTTTTCAATGCATTGGTTGAAATAAACTGGTATCTTATTGATTGAAACGATACAAACATAGTGAAAAAAACAACCGTAAACCAGCTTAGAATTTGTAAATTACAAAACGTAATCGGTTATTGTTCGTTCCTTTGGTGTTTCATACTGACTAATATGGTTTGTATTAACTTAAGACCCTTCAAACATTAATGTGATAGATATATTAAAGACTGTTTTACAAAAGGATGGAACTGTTTTACTTTCAAAGTCGTATTATAGTGATATCTGTTATGTAATGGATTTCGACTCTCACCGGTTAATTTCTTCTTTTACACGTGCTTTTTAAACTTCCTGTTTAAACATACACAAGTTTCTAAATTGTTTTTAAGTGAATTAAACTTATTTTAACAATCATGAAGCGTTCTAGAATCATTTACAAGCAGTTTCAGCTTCTGTTTGGTGATGGAAAACAGGTTTTCCAAGAAAATACCGCAAATGACCGCACAGAATTTGAAATTACGGAGTTTCATTAGACCTTTTCTAACACTTACAAAAGTTTTTACCTAAAATTTCGTGTGGAGAAGGGGTGCGGACTATGTACCAGTGCGAACTATACAAGCCTTTCTACGGTACCATTATTTGTCAGGTACAATGTTAACCATTTCATACCGAATGTATCCTTTTGGCACCCTCATGCACATGCCAATAATTATCCTTGTGGCACACCGGTCCAGATTTCTATTTTTAGACGGTCACAATGCAAACAGAAAAAATAACGTAATAACGAATTTCTTGACATAGTTGATCCATAAATAGTATAATAAACATTAAATGCATTCCATATATTCGTATCGGGCGATTTATGCTGTCAAGCACAATCTTTTTTTACAAAAAATGTTGAGAGAAAAAAACTCGTGACGTAACAAAATGGCGGAATCAAAAACAATCGCTGTCAAGTGTTTCATTTCGAGTTAAAACATTTAGAAAACTTGACCTGCAGTCATGAAAGTAGTTGAATTTATACAAAAGTAATAAATGTACGTATATTTTGGAGTTGTGAGAGGGATAATTGTGAAACTACCTGAAATCAAGACTTTGATTGTCGTCAGCAGGTGCACGGCTGTAACTTTTTACTTCTCTGCCGTTTGACAGTCAATTGTTCATTACCGAATGGATCAGAGTTTTTACTGTCATTATAGACACTTTGGGGAGACTGTGGTGCTACAGGTTTTATTTCTTTTCATCAAAAGAAAATGAAAGGATATGGAGTAAATGTATATGGGACAAAATCGCACACAATACAAAGAAAACTTTGAAAATTATCAATGAACAGGGCTTTAATTCCTGTTCTTCATCTTGACAGTTGATGTAGGGTCTTCAACAATGAACAAATCATTCATACCCTACAAGCAACTTGGTCGTCTGAAGGTTGAGAAAATGAAAGTCTACTTTCATTAAAAATAGAACCGGATATTGACAAAATTGACAACTGAGTCTAAAAATATTGCAGTTAATAAAAACACGTGTTGTTGCATCTTCTTCTTGTTATTATTTAACAGAAAAGGGGTTTGGAAAGATGAGACAATATGCTTCAATTTATATTTAAATCGAGAATAAATAATATTCCATGATTTATCTTATCTGACTGAGGTGTTTAAAAGTCTTTATTTTAGGTGAGCATACAAGAATTTAAGTGTTTTTGGAGGAAAACAAATTCAGTTGGCAGTTAAAAAGAATTTAAATGAGGACAAGATGATTTGTTTTATATAACAAATTGTTTTTATTCTCATTTTGTTGAAAAAAAATTGTTTAAGAAGGGAAATGAAAAAAAATATGTTTGTTTCATAAGGGAAGGGAAAAAAATTACTTGTTTTAGAAGGGAAGTGAAATTCTTTTTATCCAAACGGAAAAATTATACGGTAGTTGGTTTCTACTACTGCTCAATCTTCAGAGGTTGGGGCAATTTTATATAAAAATAGTGTTCCTGTATGTTACCAAAAACAGTTTTTTTTATAATCTGGAAAATTGGAAAATTATGAAGGAAAACTCATCCCCCACAAGTTGCACACAAACACAAAAGATGATTGGCGGTGCCTTAAGTTATATTACAATTTGTTTAAAACTTTAGATATCCTATTTTGCAAAATGTAACCATTTTTTTTAAAATCTATCCATATCAGTAGACTAGGATCATGGTTGCAGCTGTTATTTAAGGCATTGATGTTGTACAAACAAGTTCAATTTAGAAATGGGAAAGCATTTGTTGTTTGCCATATTAAAAGTTACTGCATAAATCTTGTACATGTAAATCGATTTCCAGACCAAGGCCTGTTTATTTGAAGGGTGCACATTTTCTTTGGCAATAGGTTTTGGGGTCTACTGAGTCTTCTGGACATAATACATGTATATCACTACTATATCCTAGATGTCTTGTTCATTTATGCAGTTGATATGCAAATATTGCCATGTTTTTGTGAATTTTTCACTTGGTTTATGCTTATTAACAACCATTTTTGACACTGGAAAACACCTCTTTTGTAAAAAAAAAAGAAGACTTAAAATGGTATTTGTTGCTTCCCTCAGAACCCAAGCATATAGCAGTATGAAGTAAGAGAAAAGAACAATCAATTTGGAGTCAGAATAATGTGTCCAGAGTAGGGTCTTCTTGTGACCTTCTAAGCCAGCTTGTTAAATTTAAACAGCGTATTGGACTAGTACAAAGCAGGTTATCTTCATATCACATTAATATCTAGGCTTATATGTAAGTAATACTTGCTGCTGGATGTCAGGCAAACAATTGATTAATAAATAGACTGGAAATAGTATAACAACCTCACTCAAGTAATTTTGATATTTATTTTTTGGCAGACCCTCCCATTCAACCCAACAATATAAAAAGAAATTAAAAAATCTCAGTTTCCATCATTTTACTCAATTTGAAAATTGATTTTTTAAGTAAACACTCCCATTCAACCCAGCATGATAAACCGAAAATCATACCTGTCAACCTATGACAATGAAAATGCAGGTGATGACCTGCATAGAAGAATGAAATCTCAGGTCATAACGCGTACGAACTTTTTCGAGCTGAATTTCAGTATTTAGGGGATATTTTTCTTATAATTTATATCAAAGTTTCCAAAACATGTCCACATGGTTAAGTAATTTTAAAATGTACACATTATTATTTTATTGCACTTGAAAGCCATTGATAAATTTCTGTTATATTGCCTTAATTCCTTTTCAATCCAAGACATACAACGTACCAAATGCTGTTTTCATTTCATACATTTGTGCATGTTTAATCATATGAACAAATTACTACTACTGGGGGTGTTTAACGACCTTGACTGGCTGTTAAGCCCTCGCACGGTCGGCTCGGTGCCCGAAGGCGTTTGGTGAGCGTTTAAATAATTTGTGCCATCGGTCAGGAACAGGTGGAGGACGCCATTTTGGTAGGCCGCCATCTTGGTTTTGTGAGTTGTTTTGGTTTTCTTTTGTTTACTATTTTGGTGTTATTTCTTCACAACGGCTGCTTTCAGAGCCAGATTGGTCAGCTTGGCAGCCCGCTAACCTCGATGATGGAGTACTGGTAGATGAGTCTCGGACGTAGTATTAAAGATGACAGGAAGCATTATCAGGACCAAAGTCGTGAGACAGTGAAATGAAGGTCCATCATCTAACACCTCGGATACAGCCCTCGGACGTCAGTCGGCATAACACTCCCCCATCCACAATGGGTTTTGGAGTGCATGTTGACGCAGGAATTTACGCACAAAACAAACGTTTACTGTACAGCGTTGGATTGGTTTCTGTCATCTAAACTAGTAAGTCGTTGATCCATCTAAAAGTAAACCCTCATCGAAGATAGCAGGTAAAAGAGAGCTGACCCAGCACGTCTGTTCAGCTGTAATGACTGAGACGTGACTGAATGTGATGTGATGTGATGATGAACAAATTAGAAGTTGATATTCGAATATAATAAGATAAAGTTAAAGAATTAAAAGAGGTATAGATGAAAAAAGTAATTTTCAAAATTTTTATTTTTCATTTGTTCTAAGGTAGAAAAATAAGTAAAAGTATTATTCTAATATGTTTTTGCATTCAATTCATTTCAGACTTAATCTTTTTACAAAAAAAAAAAAAAAAAAAAAAAAAAAAAAAAATTGTGAGATGACAAAAAAGGGGGAAGTAACTTTTGAAATACACAAATTATTTACGACCTAAAGCTAAGGTAATTGGTGTTTATTAACAGTGTGTTTGACACCAAAGCTGTCAAGTGAAGCCATGCACTGAAATGGGTCACTTGATTTGAGTTTACACAGGTAGTTGACTTTCTTGTCCAGGAAGAATTACGAATTAACCGGTTATTTCAAAGGAAAATCACTTACGAAAGTCTGAAAGCTTAGGAATCCGGGTGAAAACATGTTATTTTCTGAATTCCCGGGTTATTTGGTCACCTGGCGGGTGTCCCGGGTGACCTTTCAGAATTGTGAAAATCTCGGGTCACTCCCGCAGGATCCTGTGTGCATATCATGAGTAGAAATTATTGTGTAGTTGTTTGCATATCACAAGTAGAAATAATTGTGTAGTTGTTTTGCATATCATGAGTAGAAAAATCTTCTTTAACTTTGATGAAAATAAAAAATAAATTAATTGTCAGCATTTGTAATTTATTTGTGCTGCTATAACAAACATTAGTTTATGTTGTTATCAATATTATATTGTCTTATATATTATAAATTTTACTCTATATAGTTTAGATTTTATTTTTTCCAATTTTCAAATTTTTTTCAGTAGGTTTTTTTTCTTGTGAAACGGCTGAAAGTTTACTTACCTGTAGTACATTTATTTATATTTCAGTGTTTTTTTTTTTATATTATACTACCCACATGACACGGATCACATTCATAGGAAATTTAATGGATTTAGTTCTTTAAAAAAATGCACTTCATGGTTACATTTCCTTTTGTTTTATTTGAGATTTTTATTGGAAAGCTTCATCACATTTACTTGTGGAAGAATTAATGCATTACTGGAGTGATTTTAAGTCATAAAGTAAAGAAATCCCATCAATTATTGCTGCAGTTAAATTTATTTTCAATTGACTCATACATGTGGGGAATATTATATAATTCGTCTGGAAGAGTTGTTATCCGTTATCGAGCTCGAGTTATCTTTCTTCTTTCCAAAACGTAAACAAATGGGGCCCAAAATCTACGTGAACGACTGTTACGACAGGCTAGATTTACAAGTATATTTGTCAGGAAAACGAAAACGGAAACGGTTTTTGAAGCTAAATGATACAGTGGCTCATAGAAATTGCATTTTGAAACACTCGTTTGCTTAAAATGTATTGCCGAACGTAAGTCAACGCGAAAAAATAAAATTCAGGAGTGAAAGTGTTATACTTAGCAGACAACAGACAAAAAAGAAAATGTTTGAGTCTTTCAAGGAAGATATGTGTTAGCTATGGTCTCCAAATTAAATAAGCAGAAATGGTTAAGTCAATATTTTGGTCTACTAAACCCTAAAACTCACTCCGATCAAAATAAAAGATGAACACCTTAATTCATATCCAATAGAAGAATCTGCCCAAGTTTGGTTGAATTTTGTCCAGAGTTGCAGAGAGTAGGCAGAACATGGTGTCATCATGATACAATATTAGAAACAAATAGTTTTAAGTACCATTTCTACTATAAAATGGTGAAATTATAATGTCATCATGATATGATAGTCAGAATGTTGTAAAAGTCCTGTAAATCCAATAAAAATAATCTAATCAAAATGACAATATAATTTGGTCAACAACACATGATGGCAAACAATTATGCCAAGTATAAGAGCTTTCTGTCTAACGGTCTCAGAGGATTTTAGTTCACAAAGTGATTATGTGTCACCAGAGTAAAAAAAAAATGGTCAAAGTTCCATAACTCCTGTAAAAAATGTCAAATGAAAATGACTATATGCATTTCTGCCTATCTGGGTCACCTGACCTTGACCTCATTTGCATGGTTTAATTGTTGCCAGTGCTTTCTCTTAAAGACTGTGTTATAATAAGTTTAGCAGGTTATCCACTCTTTTTTTCATATTTAGATGCAAGTTTTGAAAGACAAAAGCATAGAGTGATTATTATTAGCTAGTTGATGACGACGAGGGTTTTTTTTAACGACCTTGACTACCCATGAGGGTCTTGCACGGTCGACTCTGGCTTGCTTTTTTTTTTGAATTTAATTTATTTATTTTTACCTTATGGTAATTGATATAATTATGAGTGACAAAAAGAAAAAAAAACATAACATGAATAAAAAGTCAAATGAACAATAATTTGATAAATAAAATAAATAAATAAATGAATAGAAATAAAAGATAAAAATAAATAGAACTTAAATGAATAAAAGAAAATAAAAAATGAAAATTTTTAATAAAGAAAAAAAAAAAAAAATAGGAGCCACCAAAAGCTGGAACAGGAGAAAAGGCCAAGCAAACGACAGTGAGCGGCATCAATATTGTCATGGTACACCAGCAGCCAAGTAAAGAGCGGAAAAATTTGATATGCCAAATTAAGTATGTGAATTTAGTTGCCAAAATATTTTGTAAGAACCCAAATAGGCCTAAATATGTGTATGTGAATTTAAGAAAAATAATTAGTATAAGGTTTTATATGTACATAAAAAAAATGAATAAGTAAAGTAAATAAAAGAAAAACAAGGAGTGTAGGTATAATTTTGACTGCTTTGTGCTAGCCTACTGTTATTGCAGGACTTGAAAGTGTACACCGGAACGCTGTCCGCAGGAAGACAAACGCCCCACCAAGATAGTTACATATGCAATTACATATATATATATATATATATATATATAGTTCCTGATGAATGTTTTTAATTTGATAGTACTGTGATTACCCGGATATCTATTTTTTATAAATGTTTGTTGTCTTGAAATTCAATCAGTCATGCACAGATTAATTACCTGAAATATTTGTTCCATCTTTTGGTATAAAATTAAATGTAAGGGCTGCTTGGTAAAAATGAAACAATAAATATGTATATATATAATACTTTCATTGCTATTTTCATTAACGATTTGAATTGGAGTGTTCATATCAGGGGAAACAAAATCAATGTGCCAAATCAGACTTGAAAAAAATTGCATATTAAGCCTTCATACTTTTGTTTATTTAAAGATATAGATGAATGTAGAGAATTTCCAGGAATTTGTTCGTATCAGTGTTGGAACTCAAATGGAGACTTTGAGTGTTTATGTCCTCCTGGTCAGAAACAGTTAGCTGACCGAAAGTCATGTGCTGGTACATATAATACATTATTCCATTACTTATAGGACAGAGCTTAAGGTCTGAAAAACTTCACTTTTTATTTTATGAAATTTTATTCATACTGATTACTTAAATGTTTATCAAACTGGAGAATATGTAATAACAAATATGTTTATCTATAACTTCTCTTAGTCTTTGTATTTACATCTTATAATTTTTTATTTAAAAGGCAGATATAATCATTTTCAAAATTTTGAATCCAGTTTGTCTACAATATTTGACATAAAAAAATAGATATTAAAGTTGTCAGTTTGACCTAAATTTTCTGTATTTTTAGGCTTGGAGTTCCTAGAACCCAGCCAACCATCAGTTAGATTTAATAGACAAGCCTGTCCTGTAGGAATGAGATATGTCCCGACATGGAATAAATGTATTGGTAATGTAACAGCATTTACTTGTTTTAAATGTTTGTTATGCAACATTCCGAAAAAGAAAAGTGATATTTTTGTTTTGTGTAAAATTGCTTCCACAGTGTGTTGTCATCGTGAAATGATCACATTTTGCATATTGTTTTTTTTATCACACATGTAGCTAGGATGTCAAATTAAATTTATTTTCATAGAATAAGAAGACTTATTGGATAGATCTATTAAGAGAATAATACAACTGTAATACCATATGTCAAAAGTATATTGCAACTGTAAAACCATATGTCAAAAGTATATTACAACTGTAATAACATATGTTAAAAAGTAACTGCACATCTGTTAGTATTTAGTATATGTTTTATTTTAATTTTTTTTAAATCACCTCTAAACATAAAACTTAAAATAAAAGTCAAAGAAAAATTCATTTTTCTTTATTCTTTTACAATTAAAAAAACTGAAAGAGCAGTACAAGGCCAATATATTACCAAAAAATATGTTGATTACAATCCTGATTTGAGGTGAAATCTTTTCTGTATACCCTGCAGATACTGCTTTACCATTCTGTCATTTGTATGACCATGAATTACTGGAAAGATAAACTTAAAACTTATCTTTACCAGGCAGTTAAAATGTGTTTTTGGTTGTTTAAGGATAATTCCTGCTTACCCCTATTCATATGATATAACAAACAGTAAAATATTATTGAAACTCACACAGAATGTATGTGAATTTGAATGCTGGAATTCACTGAACATTTGACAAGTTGTATATAATTAATTATAATATTTACATTTAGATGAAGAATGGTTGTGAATAGAAGATATTCTATTTAATTTTGAGAGACCAGACAGGTTGCATGTTTGCATGCCAGTGGTTGCATGATTATAATTTTGAGTAATATCATTTAAGGTGAGAATGCTTTTTAAGACATGAACATTCACAAGAATTTACCTAATGCCAATTTGTTTGGAACATCTGAGGTGTCTGTCATTGTATTTTATTAGAAGAAAAAATACCATATAAGAGATAGTAGATACTCACTTATGAAGGGTGATGTGAGGCAGGGTAAAAACACTTCTTTACCAAATAATAGACGTCTATATACTATAAGCTCCTTTTAATATCAGCTATTTTCTTCACTTAACATCTTTTATTTATTATTACAAAATTACTAAAATCTTCTCTGTAACTAGTTTGCAAATTTGAACAAACTTAGCCACAATGATCCTTAGCGTATCTAGTTTTAAACATGTGTCTGATGATCTAGTCCTCCAACCAACATGGTCATCATGGCTAAAAATAGAACATGGGGTAAAATGCAAGTAATTGTCTAATAGCCTGAAAAAATTATGAGTGACAAAAGAAAAAAACATAACATGAATAAAAGTCAAATGAACAATAATTTGATAAATAAAAAAATAAATAAATGAATAGAAATAAATGAATAGAAATAAAAGATAAAAATAAATAGAACTTAAATGAATAAAAGAAAATAAAAATGAAAATTTTTAATAAAGAAAAAAAAAAAAAATAGGAGCCACCAAAAGCCGGAACAGGAGAAAAGGCCAAGCAAACGACAGTGAGCGGCATCAATATTGTCATGGTACACCAGCAGCCAAGTAAAGAGCGGAAAAATTTGATATGCCAAATTAAGTATGTGAATTTAGTTGCCAAAATATTTTGTAAGAACCCAAATAGGCCTAAATATGTGTATGTGAATTTAAGAAAAATAATTAGTATAAGGTTTTATATGTACATAAAAAAAATGAATAAGTAAAGTAAATAAAAGAAAAACAAGGAGTGTAGGTATAATTTTGACTGCTTTGTTCTAGCCTACTGTTATTGCAGGACTTGAAAGTGTACACGGAACGCTGTCCGCAGGAAGACAAACGCCCACCAAGATAGTTACATATGCAATATAGTTCCTGATGAATGTTTTAATTTGATATAATTACCCGGATATCTATTTTTATAAATGTTTGTTGTCTTGAAATTCAATCAATGCACAGGCTGAAATATTTGTTCCATCTTTTGGTAAGGGCTGCTTGGTAAAATGAAACAATAAATATGTATATATATAATACTTTCATTGCTATTTTCATTAACGATTTGAATTGGAGTGTTCATATCAGGAAACAAAATCAATGTGCCAAATCAGACTTGAAAAAATTGCATATTAAGCCTTCATACTTTTGTTTATTTAAAGATATAGATGAATGTAGAGAATTTCCAGGAATTTGTTCGTATCAGTGTTGGAACTCAAATGGAGACTTTGAGTGTTTATGTCCTCCTGGTCAGAAACAGTTAGCTGACCGAAAGTCATGTGCTGGTACATATAATACATTATTCCATTACTTATAGGACAGAGCTTAAGGTCTGAAAAACTTCACTTTTTATTTTATGAAATTTTATTCATACTGATTACTTAAATGTTTATCAAACTGGAGAATATGTAATAACAAATATGTTTATCTATAACTTCTCTTAGTCTTTGTATTTACATCTTATATATTTTTTATTTAAAAGGCAGATATAATCATTTTCAAAATTTTGAATCCAGTTTGTCTACAATATTTGACATAAAAAAATAGATATTAAAGTTGTCAGTTTGACCTAAATTTTCTGTATTTTTAGGCTTGGAGTTCCTAGAACCCAGCCAACCATCAGTTAGATTTAATAGACAAGCCTGTCCTGTAGGAATGAGATATGTCCCGACATGGAATAAATGTATTGGTAATGTAACAGCATTTACTTGTTTTAAATGTTTGTTATGCAACATTCCGAAAAAGAAAAGTGATATTTTTGTTTTGTGTAAAAATTGCTTCCACAGTGTGTTGTCATCGTGAAATGATCACATTTTTGCATATTGTTTTTTTTATCACACATGTAGCTAGGATGTCAAATTAAATTTATTTTCATAGAATAAGAAGACTTATTGGATAGATCTATTAAGAGAATAATACAACTGTAATACCATATGTCAAAAAGTATATTGCAACTGTAAAACCATATGTCAAAAAGTATATTACAACTGTAATAACATATGTTAAAAAGTAACTGCACATCTGTTAGTATTTAGTATATGTTTTATTTTAATTTTTTTTTAAATCACCTCTAAACATAAAACTTAAAATAAAAGTCAAAGAAAATTCATTTTCTTTATTTTTACAATTAAAAACTTCTGGGATCCTGGCTCACTTCGACAGTACATGGTTTATCAATTGGATATTAGAATGATGCAATAAAACTGAAATATTTATATTGCCACAAATTTAGAAAACTATTTTATTTTCATATGAAATGCAAATTTCAAAACTTTAACCGTTGTTGATTAACATCGTGAATCAACATATTACCAAAAATTATGTTTGATTACAATCCTGATTTGAGGTGAAATTCAAAAATATGTTGATTTCCTGATTTGAGGTGAAATACCCTGCAGATACTGCTTTACCATTCTGTCATTTGTATGACCATGAATTACTGGAAAGATAAACTTAAAACTTATCTTTACCAGGCAGTTAAAATGTGTTTTGGTTGTTTAAGGATAATTCCTGCTTACCCTATTCATATGATATAACAAACAGTAAAATATTATTGAAACTCACACAGAATGTATGTGAATTTGAATGCTGGAATTCACTGAACATTTGACAAGTTGTATATAATTAATTATAATATTTACATTTAGATGAAGAATGGTTGTGAATAGAAGATATTCTATTTAATTTTGAGAGACCAGACAGGTTGCATGTTTGCATGCCAGTGGTTGCATGATTATAATTTTGAGTAATATCATTTAAGGTGAGAATGCTTTTTAAGACATGAACATTCACAAGAATTTACCTAATGCCAATTTGTTTGGAACATCTGAGGTGTCTGTCATTGTATTTTATTAGAAGAAAAAATACCATATAAGAGATAGTAGATACTCACTTATGAAGGGTGATGTGAGGCAGGGTAAAAACACTTCTTTACCAAATAATAGACGTCTAATATCAGCTATTTTCTTCACTTAACATCTTTTATTTATTATTACAAAATTACTAAAATCTTCTCTGTAACTAGTTTGCAAATTTGAACAAACTTAGCCACAATGATCCTTAGCGTATCTAGTTTTAAACATGTGTCTGATGATCTAGTCCTCCAACCAACATGGTCATCATGGCTAAAAATAGAACATGGGGGTAAAAATGCAAGTAATTGTCTAATAGCCTGAAAATGGGTACAGAAAAAAAATGCTCAGAATCTCAGAATATTCCCTTCCTTTATTAAGACACGAACTGATAGACAGCTACTGATAGGAGAAATTGCCCTTATATGATAGTTTTATGAATCTTTTTTATGCCCCTGCCGTAGCGGAGGGGGCATTAATTTTTACCCTTGTCCGTACGTCCCAAAGTTGGTTTCCGTTCTCTAACTTAAGTTTGCTTCTACCAAATGTTATGAAACTTATACACAATGCTTATTACTACAAAAAAAAGATCAAGTTTGAATTTTGGTGGCGTCACTTTAATGGTTCTAGAGTTATGCCCCTTTATAAATGGAAAAATTGCTGAATTTTTAGTTTTCGTTCTCTAACTTTAGTTTGCCTCAACCAAATGTTATGAAACTTATACACAATGCTTATTACCACATAATACAGATCAAGTATGAATTTTGGTGGTGTCATTTTAACAGTCCCAGAGTAATGCCCGTTTGCAATTTTTCATTTCCGTTCTCCAGCGTAAGTTTACCTGAACCAAATGTTATGAAACTTATACACAATGCTTATTACCACAAAATACAGATCAAGTTTGAATTATGGTGGCATCACTTTTACTGTTTAGGAGTTATGCCCTTTACAAATGGAAAAATTGCTGAATTTTTATATGCCCGTTTACAGGACATATTATGGTATACCGTTGTTCGTCTGTCCGTCCGTCCGTTGTCAACATGTCGGACAATAACTCAAAAACGCTTCAACCAATCTGCATGAAACTTTGGTGAATTGTTTATATCTATTGACGTGAGCTCCCTTTCGTTTTTTATAAATTTTAGATTTTACTTTTCCAAGTTATGGGAAGTTATTTCCAAGTTAACTTATTCATAAAAAGGGGGTGATTTTCCAGTTTCCGACAATATCTTTAAAGTGCTTTGAGCAGTTTTCATGAAACTTTTTTGACTGGTTTATATCTATTAAGCTAACCTCCCTTTAGTTTTTCATTAATTTCTGAAAATTATATTGAGAAGTTATTGAACTTTATTCTTTAAAAAAGGGACGGGCGTATCATGCGCTCATTGCGCAGCTGTTTATTCATTTCTGTTCTCTAACTTAAGTTTGCTTCAACCAAATGTTATGAAACTAATACACAATACTTATTACCACAAAGCTCAGATCAAGTACAAATTTGGGTAGCGTCACTTTTACCGTTCTTCAGTTATGTCCCTTTATAACTTTATATGGTATGCAAGCAGGGGTGTCATCTGTGTCCCATGGACACATTTCCCATTTATTTTTTATTTTTTTTAGCTATTATGTTGAAATTGGTTATAGATAGAGAGACTCTTTAAGGGTAAAAAAGATCAGCAAGACAAGCTCTACAAATAAGTCTGATAACCTTAATTGTCAGTCAACTCCCTATAGGAGTTATTGCCTTTAGATGATGATTTGTTCCAATTTTTGGCAAAAACTAGAGTAGATGGGGGGAAACTGTATCTGTCATAAATTATCAGCAAAAAAATATACAAATAAGTAAGAATAGGCCTAAACGCCAGTTGACTCTCTTTTTGGAATAATTGCCCTTGAATGGATATAGGAAGATGTGGTGTGAGTGCCAATGAGACAACTCTCCATCCAAATAACAATTTATAAAAGTAAACCATTATAGGTCAATGTACGGCCTTCAACACGGAGCCTTGGCTCACACCGAACAACAAGCTATAAAGGGCCCCAAAAGTACTAGTGTAAAACCATTCAAACGGTAAAACCAACGGTCTAGTCTATATAAAAACGAGAAACGAGAAACACGTATAAATTACATAAACAAACGACAACTACTGTACATGTAATGACCCATTAACCCAAATTATCTGTGGTTTTGGTTTAATTGTAAATACTGTAATACATACATTTTAAAAGCAAAAAATGATCTGCTATACCAGATGTTCAAATAATTCAATAATACCAAAATCGTCAGTCCACAGCCTTATAGGTGTAATTGCATTCAAAACTATAGAATTACAGCTTCAACTATCTGCAATGTCAGCACATTTTTTGTATTTGGCTATTACCTCGAATTCTTGAATATCAAGAGAAACTTGATAAGTGGTGATGATCATCAAGGGAAGATCTACAAATAGGTCAATGTAATGTTAATAGATTCATCATTAGAGATTTTTTTTTTGCTCATTTTTTCCATTTTTAACCAAGTTTTCCATGCAATTACTAATGAATTATTCAAACAATGTTTTTAGAATTTTAATATGTTACTGATAAAAAAATGTAGGTCAGGTTCAGTACAAAACATTTTTGGAGAAAAAGTTCTTGAGTGATTGGAAAATTTGACTTTATGCAATGTTTCCGTGCAATAACTTATGAACCATTCAACCAATGATTTTAGAATTTTAATATGCTGTTACTGATAACAAAATTGAGGTCAAGTCGTTTGATGATTTTCACTTTAACAACAATGAACATACACAATCAATAAAATCTTCCTCTTTTATTTTTTTTTTTTTTTAGATATAAATGAATGTATGGAAGATGTAGGTGTTTGTCAACATAACTGTACAAATACTGTAGGAAGTTTTCATTGTAAATGTCCATTAGGATATAAAGTAGCAAGGGATGGTAGAAAATGTACAGGTAAGTACAACATTAAATCAAAACAGACAGAAATAATCAAATTTATACAGATGACTACATTATTTTTTTGTTCCACCAAAAATGATATAAACTGTGCAGAAAACGTACATTTATGTTTGACATAAATTGATTTAAAACAGGCAGAAATATTTTTAAATTTTTACAGGCAAGTACCACAAAAAATGATTAAAACTGGACAGAATACTGGGTAGAGTATGTTCCTCAAAAATCAACAATCTGCTCATTCAAAACCCATTAAAACCTACCAACTGAAAAATAAAATGCATCACATATTTTGAAATAGGTCTGTACTTCAGAAATTATATGAATGGGTCCTGAATTCATCATCTTTTAAAATAAGTCTTGAAAAACCGCAGGCTAGACATTTTAATGTTCCATTATTACTCATGTTCTACAGCAAGTACAATGGAATTGTAATAAAAATAATAATGGAAGTCGGTAGACTAGTAGTTATAGTGCATCCTATGACATGACAAAAATAAAATGTAATAATAGGCTTCCTCAAAGGTTGATGCAGTAAAATATATGGAAGTGTAATGGCATGGGTTTATCTTTTCATCTGCTATTCAATTGAATACACAACATTTAGAAATTGATGTAATATAAGTTTTCAAATTAGTTGGATTTTTTCAGAGGCTTTACTATGGCACTGATCATACATGTTTGTTCAGTAATAAGTTCCAAAATCTATTCTGATAAGTAGAAAAGGTACTCTTAATGAAATGAAACAGCGATTGTGACCACCAGAAATAATCTTATTAGACACTTGAACAGCTACTGCTAAGTACATTCACCACCAAAATCATATTTATGCAAAAAGACAGATAGCAAAAAAGTTCATGTTAAATTGAAATACATTGCACTGAATAATATCTTTACTTTTACACTTAATTGTAGAAAAAACCAGATCTTTGATAATATTTATTTTATAGTACATCCAGATGCATACTGTTGGGGTTGCGTGATTCTCAGGAAAAAGTACCTCGTATGACATCATTTGTGACAGTAATTTAAGAATGATTTTATTTATCATAGATGATAAAATGATTAATTTTCTTACCTGTGGTTAAGTCTCAAGTAGCTGGACAATATATGGATCGCTTCTGTCATCAGCTTCACACTTGATGTTAAGCTACATTTCCTTGAAAGCAGCTAGACCACAGTCATCTAGACTAGCACATATTCTTTTACACAACATGTATAAGGCTGATGCTAATTAAATTTTTGACTCACTGTGAAAGTTTTAGATCTGTATGATTTTTGGGGTTTTACATAGCAAAGCATGAACTTTTCTTCCTATATTATTTGTAGACTAAAGGTGACACACATTGTCCTTGGAAAAGACACAATGTTGTTATAATGTATTTTGTAATATAATAGTCTTGTGTGCAACTGTTTCCTTAAGTATTTCTAGTAAAAAATTTTGTTTAATCCTATTAATTTTTTTTCAATTTTATATAATTTTCTTATAGATATTAATGAATGTATTGAACAGAACATACAATGTGGAGATGAAAGAATGTGTTTTAATCAGAGAGGAGATTTTTCATGCATAGATACTCCTTGTCCTAGAACTTACAGAAGAGACCCTCTTACCAAGTAAGTTTGTATGAAAATCAGTAGTGTTTGAAAGGTTACTTTCAAATGTTATTTCTTAATGAAAGTTGGAGACCTTTAATGTGTAATATCATCAAATCACCAATTACCAATTCGTAGGTTTTTGTTTTAATGATGTAAAATAATTAAAAGGTCACCCACTTCGTTTTTACGGTATACATTATTCAAAGTGGTGTTCTAGGTGAAAAATAAGACAAAACATCTAAATGGTGTTACACCATTTATCGTTATAAGCTGTAAATCATCAATTTTTGACCTTATCCACTACCATGAAGAGAAGAGTACATGAAACATACGATCTTGGAGATTCAATGGTATTCTTGTTTCTCATTAATGCACTTATCATTTAAATTTTAGTGTTTTTATATATGTGTTGTAGTTACTGTAGAGTCCTTCCTGTTTTAACCAAGTTTAAAATTAATCAGAGCTACTAAGGAATTGCTTATCCTTCAATAAAAAATTGGCAACACCTTTGATTTTAAAATAGTCCTTACAGTATAAAGATTAGCTTCAGTATTTAAATACCATCGATATCATTTCCAGCTTTTATGTTTTAAGCCTATGATATAAAATGGAAATTTTTAAATTCATTAAAAAATCAACATTCATTTACTATAGGGAACCATTCTATACAGCCCTATACTGAATTAACCCTAAAACTAACCTTTACCCATACCTAACCCTAGCCCTAAAACAAACTCTAACCATGAACAGAACCCTGTGGTACCTCTGAAGTACAGGCCCATATGAAGGCCAAAAATCAATTGAACATATTCAAAATAGAACAACAACTGTTATTTAATGGGTCAATAACTTGACATGCCAACATCAACTGTTACCCTACTTCCCATTTGACACTGAACATTGAACCTCAACTCATATCAAATTTAAAAGTTTGGGCACACAACTGTGGAATATGATTAAATACACACACACAAAATGCTACAACCTGAGAATTCAAAATAAAAGTCAAAAAGTATATATGCTCAATGCCCACTTACTCCAACAAGTTCAAAACAACGGATTTCTAGGAGGGCAAATATCATATGATCTGATGTAGACCTCCCAAATTAGAACTCTAAGATCTACAACGTACAAGTCAAAATCAAATTGAACAAGGTGTTTAAGGGGCTGGTTCCTGCTATTCATCCAGATGAACATTTGTAATCAGCAAGACCAAATTGAATCATCACAGCTAAAAAGTTTGATAACTTTCAATCATAAAACTTTATCAAAAAACAAGTGTAGAATAAACTAGGTTTTGATATTTTATATTGTTGTGGGCTCAACAAGCCAAGAGAATTTTAAATCTTCTCTCGTGAACCGTCAATAAACGGATGGCCCAGTATTTGTGAATACAAAGTATACATAAAGATAAGGAAACATAGTATTGTCGTTTCTGACTTTTTATCAAACAACACACCAATCCATCCATAGGCTGGAAACAAATTATAGTGTTTGGCCTCAGCACTATGTAATTTTGCCAAACAAAATGGACATTGTCGATTTAACTCATTATTTTGAGTCAAATTTGTATGCACTTAAAAAATCTCACTTTGATTTGCACCAGAAATGTTTTTGCAAAAGTAACATCTGGAAACATTCAGGGCAAAAAAAAATCCAAGCAAAGTTAAAAATAAACCAAATCAGAAAATCTGAGCAGCGATTTCCACCAAAAAGACATGTTCTTGGTGTTGCCTGACTGTGTTTTTTTTTTTTCTATTAGATGTCTCTTTCCCTTGTTTCCCAGCTTATACTTGATTATAACCAAAGTCTGTGGATTGTTATATATATTTGTCATGAAATTTCATTCATCATACTATTACATGAATATATTTGAGCTGTAACAGCCTTAGTTCACAAGCAGGATATGAATTTGTTAAAATTTGTCTCAAGAGTATTATATAAGTATCATACAACTAATATTATCTTATCTTTACAGTCATTGTGTGTTAGAGTGTGTGGATTCAACCATACCATGTCCACCATATGCCAAGTTTGCTGATGTTATAGAATTTCGTACATTGGCACTACCAAGTGGATTTTTAGCACATCAAGATCTAATACGACTTACAGCATATGATCACCAAAATGTTAAATTGTTGTCAAACTTTACAATAATTGAAAATGATCCAAAATTAGATTACCATTTACGGCCAGATGGGGGGAGTGGGATTGTATTTACTTTACAACCATTGGTTGAGAAGACAACCTATAAGATAAAAGTGAGTGCCAGGTCATATGATGACAATAGAAACTCTTTAAGATATCAGACAACTTTTATTATCCATATATCTGTGTCTGCCTATCCTTATTAAGTATGTGTAACTGTTAATATGATGATTATCTTTAAGTTTTTGTAAACAAACAAAAGAACTTTGAAAGTATGTGATGTGTTTTCTAACATGATACAAGCATATAAGTATTAACAGCATATCAAAGGGGACAGCATATCAAAGGGGACAGAGCACTTACTGGAGAAAGGTTCACTACAATGGTAATAGTGAAAAAAAAGTGCACATCTTATTTTGATGCTCATTATAAAAGTTGTGATATTCTCAATTGTAATAAAATTACATTTATATATAAACTGATGCTTTTTACAAGTACATTGTTTTCTTTTAACTCAAGAAATAGGAACGTTAGAACCTTTGTTTTGCTGGAAAGGGAAAAAATTATGGCGACAGTAATTTACAGATGTTCAAATTTCTGTTGAGGCCTTTAGAGTGCATTTTTATGCCCCACCTACGATAGTAGTAGGGGCATTATGTTTTCTGGTCTGTTCGTTCGTTCATCTGTCCGTCCATGTGTCCCACTTCAGGTTAAAGATTTTGATGAAGTTGAAGTCCAATCAACTTGAAACTTAGTACACATGTTCCCTATGATATGATCTTTCTAATTTTAATGCCAAATTAGAGTTTTTACCCCAATTTCACGGTCCACTGAACATAGAAAATGATAGTGGGGCATCTGAGTACTATGGACACATTCTTGTTTTCTCATCACTTGAGTCCGTTGTCCATCGTCGTCTGTTAACTTTTACAAAAATCTTCTCCTCTGAAACTACTGGACCAAATTTACATAAACTTGGCAACATTCATTATAGGGGTATAAGTTTAAAAATTGTGTTCAATGACCCAGCCTGTCAACCAAGATGGCTGACATGGCTAAAAATAGAACATAGGGGTAAAATGCAAGTTTTGTCTATTATCTTGAAAACTGCTATGAATAGAGAAAATCTGACTAGGGCAGAAATGTTTAGATCTACCAGCTGTCCATTTAAGTCACAACTGTCAGACAGATGACTTCTTATAGGAGGTATTGCCCTAAAATGTCAAATATTATCACTTTTTTTCATTTTTGTCTATTATTTTAAAAACTATAATAGATACAGAGAAATTTTTTTTCAGGAAAAATAATTAGCAAGACAAGATCTACAAATAAGTCAACATTGCTGAGATCATCAGACTCCTTATTAGAGTTATTTCTCTTTAATGAGGATTTTGCCAATTTATTGCGTTTTTTTACAACCGCAAAAAATTTGCATTCGTATATTGCTATCATGTCATCTTCTGGACAATAACTTTAGTTTAAGTGTATGGATCTCTATGAAATTTAACCAAAAGGTTCAATACCACAAAAGGAAGGTTGGGATTGTTTTTGGGAGTGATGGTCCCAAACCTTTCAGGAATTAGGGGCCAAAACAAGCATTTTTCTAGTTTTCAGACAATAACTTGTGTTTAAGTGTATGGATGTCTCTTAAATTGTACCACATTTAACAAAAAGAAAATTTCTTCAAATATTATTTTTTTGGAGGGTAAAAAAAATTGGGGGCTAAATTTTCTTTCCTCAAGATTTAAGAAATTATCAATTTTCCACACAAAAAAATTAGGGGTCACAATTTATTTTGCTAATTCTTTGTATATAGTCTGAAAACAGATTTACGAAGTATTGCGCAACAGCACAGTGTATTGCACAACAGCAAGAAATCTTCAATTGAATATAAATTCAAATCAAGTTCTTGGACTACATTTATTCTGTGTTAGAAACCTATAATGTGTCAAATATTTAATTACAATCCACATTCAGACCTGTATCAAGCTTGAATATTGTGTCCATTTTTGCCCCAACTGTTCAGGGTTGAACATCTGTGGTCGTATCCAGCTGCATTGGCGAAGCACAATTTTGCCTTATATCTTATTAACTATAATAGATAGAAAGAAACTTTGAAAGCCAAAATGATCAACAAGTCAAGATCTTCATTAAGTCAAAACATGATTGAAATTGTCAGTTGACTCCTTATTGAAGTAATGCCCCAACATTTTGCATTTTTGACTTTTATTTTGAAAACTATAATAGATAAATAGATACTCTATATAGCGAAAATGATCAGCAAGACAAGATCTACAAATAAAGCATTATGGCTGAAATCTACAGTTGACTCATTATTTGAGTAATTTCCCTTTAAAAATGTTTTTACCATTTTTTTGAGTTTTTGCCTATAATCTTGAAAAGTATAAATGTAGATAGAAAATTTAATAAGCAAAAATGATCAGCAGGACAAGATCTACAAATATGTCAACATGACTGAAATTGTCAGTTAACTTTTTTTTTAGAGTTATTACCCTATCATCCTATGAGTAATAGGAATGTTAGAGCCTGTTTTTTGCTGGAAAGGGAAAAAATTAAATCTACAGTAGTTCACAGATATTCAAATTTATGTTTAGGACTTGAGAGCTCACTATAAATATATTCTCCTTTGAAACTAGCCAGGCCAGTTGCAACCAAACTTGGCCACAATCATCCTATGAGTTTTTAGTTTACAAATTATGTCTGATGAACCAGCCAGCAAACCAACATGGCAGCCATTGCTAGAAATAGAACATAGGGATTAAATGCAAGTATTATCTAATATCTTGAAATCTGGCATGGATAATGTCCAGAAATGTCTTCATTTATCTAATATCTATATTGACAAAAATTGTCAGACGGACTCCTTATTGGCTTTATTGCCCTTAAATGACAGTTTTTATACAACCGCAAAAAATTTTTGTGGTCATATATTGGTATCACATCGTCCTCGTCGTCCGAAGACACTTGGTTTGCGGACAATAACTTTAGTATTAGTAAATAAAAATCTATGAAATTTAAACACAAGGTTTATAACCACAAAAGGAAGGTTGGGATTGATTTTGGGGGTTATGGTCCTAACAGTTAAGGAATAAGGGGCCAAAAAACTGGACCAAATAAGCATTTTTCTAGTTTTCAGACAATAACTTGTGGAACGGTGTATGGATCTCTCTGAAATTGTACAACAAGTTTCCATACCACAAATTGATGGTTAGGATTGGCTTTGTGGGGTAATGGCTCAAACGGTTCAGGAATTGGGGGAAAAACAAGGGTTTCTTTGTTAATGGACAATCACTTTTAAGTACAATGTTAAATTTGAATTACCTCCCTTACACTGCTTTAAAATTATGTATAAAGAAATTTTGTATTGTCTTGAGGTGATTAGCTGTCAATTTATTTTAATTTATTTTTAAAAATGCTGATTAAAGATATATTATTTTTAGACATGATTATGTCATTTTCTATTTTAAGACTTTCATGATGTATTTAAATGGGTAATTATGGTTGCAAACTCCATTGGAAATTTGAATTGAGATAATGACTATATCTTGAGGGAAAGATTATTTTTTTTTGGAAAAAGGGGAGGAGGAGGGGAGGTGAAAAAAAATTTGGGGGGAACAATTTTTTTTTCTCATTACAGATTTCAGAAATTAAAAAGAAAATTTCTTTAAATATTATTTTTTTTTTGGGGAGGGGGTCAATTTGCAACAGCATAGTGTATTGCACAAAAGCAAAAAAAAAAGGGGGGTAAATTTTTTTTGGGGGAATTCGCAACAGCATAGTGAATTGAATATAAATTCAAATCATATAACCAATTCTAAGTTCTGTGTCAGAAACCTATTATGTGTCAAACATTTAATTTCAATCCAAATTCAGACCTGTATCAAGCACGAATATTTTGTCCATTTTTGCCCAAACTGTTCAGGGTTGGACCTCTGCGGTCGTATCCAGCTGCGCTGGGCGAAGCAATTTTTTATAAAATATTTTTCAATTTTTGGCTTAAATTTGAATACTCTATAATATTTCATATTATGCACCCCCTACCATACAGCTAAATCATATACCATTCAAAAGCATTTCATCTGTACTATTTTTATTGCCTGGTTGTCAAATATTTGTATGGTGCATTTTCTGTCAAATCAAGATGAAAGGCAGAGGACGGACAATTTCTAATTTTACAAGATGTCAGCATTTTTGCATATTATGTCTTCTGAATAACAATAATATATATGGAAATATAAAAAAAACTTTTAGAACAGAGGTTAATAGTCACTTATCGAACGTACTTTAAAATATTAATGACATATTTTTGATAAATAGGGCCATTTGCAGAAATTCCAATGAAAATGATAAAAATGAGTGAAAACCAAAATATTTGACTGATTCAATTGTTAATCTTTATAAATCCAGATAACATATTTTATTTAGTGCTAAAGAAGTATTTGACATCATCAAATTACTGCAATCACACTTCTTTCTAATTTAAAACAGCCAACTATTATAACTCATACAGTTGCCCAAAATACCACCATCTGCCAAAAATTGCTTTTTAGCTGTTCTATGTTAAAAAAATTCTGTGTAGAAAAAACACAAATCTTTAAAAATGCAAAAACGCTTCATTCATAAATCCTTGAGGATATAAACACGCCGGGTTCATGCTTTTAGGGGGAAGTTGGGGAACGAAACTGATATTTCAATATGTATTTTTAGAAAACCACTGACCTAAGGCAGGAAAAATGGCAATTCCAGTGAATTATATAGTACTCCGTAGTTGTATTATTAGTATAAGGAAAGAAATTTCTGTGTAGATGTCACACCAAAAATTCAACCAATCAGCATTAACAGCGTTTTTTAAAAGAAGACAAACTCAGATTAAAAAATAGAAGGTTTGATATTGATGTTTACTTCAGATACATGTAACAAATAAATGTGCTTAATAGAAAATGAAATGTAGATATTTATTTGATAAATTTTATTCCAAATTTACTTGGCCAAGGTTTTGCATTAAAAAAAATTATGTTGATGTGCCACATAATCTTCTTATTTAAGGCATTAAAAACCAGAGCGCTATTTTAGTAGATTATCTGTCAAGCATTGTTTGAAAATTGGCATATTTAAGAATAATGCATGTACAATAACATATATTGTTAAAATTTAGTCTGAGGTTAAAGTTTTTCAGTCATCAATTACTTTTTCAAACCTTCATCGAAATCTATGAAATGTGAACAGAAGCTTGTTTATGACCAAAATACAGTATCCAGAGCAAACATTTTGAAAATATTTATTTTCATTTTTCCGTATTTTACTAATAAATGGACTTAGTTTTTTTACAGTTGACAAGTAGATCCAGTCTGGGGTTAAACAGTTTGTTACACATCAATTATTTTGTCAAACCTTCATAGAGTTTTATGAAACTTTTGCAGAAGCTTTTTAGTGATTAAAAGATAATGTCTGAAGCAAACCTTTGAAAATATATTTTTTTCATTTTAGTATTTTTCTGATAGATGGACTTAGTTTTTAACAGTTAACATTTAAAGACAGTCTGGGATTAAAGTTTTTTGACATGATTAATTTGTAAACCTGCATGGATTGTAATGAAACTTGGACAGAAGCTATCTTAAAGATCATGAAATAGCATCCAAAGAAAAAGCTTGATTTTTTTTTTATTCTGTATTTTACTGATAAATGGTCTTACTTTTTAAATCAACATAACACTCTTACACTGACAGCAGCAATCGTAGGCGAGACACGGGGTTCAGCGGAATCCCTTGCGAATTTGTTTTCCAAAAAATTAGTTTAAAAAGGAAACCCCTAGAACTTTATAACATGAAAAAAAACGTACAAAGTGGTATGTATAAATGTAAAAAAACATGTTTAAAAACAAGGTAATTTAAAAGCAGGTTTGATATGATGATTTCTACCAATTTTTGCGTTTGGCTAATATCTTAATAACTATAATAGATAGAAACTTTAAAAATCAAAAGTGATATGCATGACAGGATTTACAAATAAGTCAACATAGCCGAAGTCTTCACTCCTTATAAGAGTTATAGCTCTTTAATGATGATTTTCACCATTTTTTTCAGTAGGTGCCTAATATCTTAAAAACTAGAATTGATAGATAGAAATTTTAAACAGCAAAAAATGATCAGCAAGACAAGATCTAAAAATAAGGGGAGCGTCTAAACACCACCTAGGCCGCCTTGGTGAACTAAGATCCTGAAACAGCACTAAGCCCATGATGGGATGGTGTTATGAATAAAACAAACATACCATCGGATGTAGTTTTTCCTCAAGATAATATATCTGACATTTTTTGTCAGTACATTTTGTTGTTTTGTCGTAATATGATTTTTTCTGTCATCAAAGGTTTTGTCCGACGGCACGTGCCAGTAATTAACAGGTAATAAAACCACTGATCCATGAAGAAATAAAGAAAAGTTATTATATAATAACGGTGTCTTCCTCAAATGCCAACATTTTATATAATACCTATACCTTAAATGCCAACAAAAATAGGATTTTTTTTAATAAGAGATAATGGCGGACTTTGGGGTTAAAATAAGTATGAATTTTAAAGAAATAAAGAAAATCAAAACATTTTAAAATCTTTTAATAAAAAAAATTTGGAATGAATTTTTTATTCTGACACATAAGAAATTCGAAATATTAAAGAAATTTAAGTTAAATATTTTAAACTTTAATTAAAGTGGGTTGTTCGGTGTGAGGCAAGGCTCCGTGTTGAAAACCGTACTTTGACCAATATTAAATGGTTTACTTTTATAATTGTGACTTGTGACTTCGATGGAGATTTGTCCTATTAGTTTTCATACCACATCATCTTATTTGTATAAAAAGGCCCGGAAAATAAGAGATTTTTTTAATTCCATATCATCATGATTAAGGCAGTGGCTATTTTGCCGACTCTGATTAAATATATTTAGTTCGGTAAAATACAGGGAATTTGTTATTTTGCAGCTTCTTTGTAAACAGCTAACAACATTTGAAACATATAATCGTTTAAAACTGTTATCAGTCAAATTTACATTATGACAATATTTCCTTTAAGTTTTAAACTTTTGGAACAAAAAAACCATTGAATATACATAAAGATGACTAGACGGTATGGATTTTCTCGTCGTTTAAGGTCGTACTGCGACCTGTCATTGCTTAAATCTTCGTCATTTCAACTCTGGTGGATATTTATTTCAGTGGCAATCATTCATCAATGGCAAATTATATCATAATATGAAATATAGATTTAATTATAATAACATGTATCCCTTGTAGAATTACCAGCGATCTGTCATACTTGTTGATATTGGGTTTCATTGAACCCAAAGGACGCCACATTTTACACTCTTATAATTGAATTTAGTCTATTATATTTTATAATTTTAAGTCTTGAAACAGTAAATTGAGAAGAATAAAAAGAAACAGAATACAATACACTTGGCTTCGTAAACAAGCCAATCTCCATTGTTTTTACTGTTATTTTCTCAAAATTTTTATTTCCAACACTTTTTTCCCCCAAAAAAAATTCTAACAAAACATCAAAGAAAAGATCAACAGTCCTTTTATCATTAATGATTATAAACAAAGAAGAATGAGTTAATGGTGAAAAGTTAACCCTTCAAGATTGATTAGATCTGAGACTACTATAACACTGTTATAGTAGTCTCAGATTAGATTAATTATCAAGGTAATCATACATTACAGAGGGGGCATTACACAAGAAGAGCGCGTGTCATGTTAAAAATGTTAATAACTTTTAAATCTATTTAGATCTTCGAACCAACTTTGACCATAATTTTTTTTTATCATAATAAGAAATCTTAATTTATGATCTTGGTGCATATTTAACCTTTCATTCATCTTCTTAGTGCAGTTTTTATGAATTCATCAAGCTTCAGTGGATATAATCAACACTATAATAACTGAACACAAACAAAAGTTGGCGCGTGCCACGTAAAATGTTAATAAGTCTTTAATTTCTGAATATATTTACACCAAAATTTAAATATGTGCTCTTTATTCAAAACTTTATCGTACTGAATGACCTTGGTGCTTGTATGACTGTTCCATCATGGGCTTAGTGCAGTTTCAGGAGCTTAGTGCACCTAGGCGGCCTAGGTGGTGTTTAGACGTACCGAAAAATAAGTCAACACACCTAAAATCTTTATTTGATTCCTTATTAGGGTTATTCCGCTTTAATAACGATTTTTACCAATTTTTTCGTTTGGCTAATATCTTAAAAACTATAATAGATAGATAGAAACTTCAAAAGCAAAAATGATCAGCAAGACCAGATCTACAAACAAGTCAACATGATCGACATCGTGAGATGACTCTTTATTGAAGTAATTGCTTTTTAATGACGATTTTTCACACTTTTTCTGGTTTTTGCCTATTATCTTGAAAATTGTAAAAAATCGATAGAATCTTCATATAGCACAAATGATCAGCAAGACAAGATCTGCAAATAAGCCATAATGGCGGAAATCTTCAGTCGACTCATTATTGGAGTTACTGCCCTTAAGGGATAATTTTTTACATTTTTTTTGTGCATTTTTGCCTATTATCTTGGAAGACTATAATTGATAAATAGAAAATTTTGAAAAGAAAATATCAGCAGGATAAGATCTACAAATATGTGAACATGACTGAAGTTGTTAGTTAACTCTTAATAGAGTTATTCCCTTTAATGATGATTTTTACTAAAAAGTAGCCTTTGATGAAGATGCAGGTGTGCGACTTTAGAGCCTATAGTTTTGCCGTGGTGTTGTCAATTTATTTTCGACTTGAATGTCCCTTTGGTATCGTTCGCCTCTTTTCTCATTAAATAACATGTCTTTCGACATTGAAAAACATATTTTTACTGTATACACCCTGTATATTCCTTAAAACACTTTCAGTACCCCTTTTTCAAATATGTGGTTAACCATTTTCTCCTGATATTGACAATATTATCTATACAAAGAAAAGCAAAATGACCCCTATTTGCAGATGGTGGTATTTAGGGCAACTGCATACACTTCATTTTAAAGGCTGAATTCTGACCTATATCATATTAATTGCAGTTTAAAATTAATTAAATGATAAAAAAAACATTTATCTATAAACGATAAAGTTATTATTTTTTACATATAAATATTGATACCTCAAGAAATATTTAGAATTAAGCGCAATTTTATCATTATTGGAGTTTGTTTTTTTTTAAATTGCAATTTTCTGTAAAAATTGTGCAAATTAAATTTTAGTTCGCATGTAATTTGGAGTTAGGGTATTTTGTTTTAATAAGGGAATTTTTAGAAATCAATATCATACAAGAACCAGAAAAGGGAATTTGTTTAATTCTAGCAAAATTAAGGAATGTTTGTTCTTGACTTTTGATCTAGATTTACCGCAAAATGTACCGTACGAATTATTGACTACTGGGCAAAACAGAAAGTACAGGTGATGAAAAAGCTTTGGAATAATATATAATATAGCCGTTTGGTAGATATGTGCATTAAAATTGTTAACTATGCATATTTTTTAAAAATGTCACTTGCCGAATAGTATAATAGGTAGAAAGAAACTTTGAATGCTTAAATTATCAGAAAGACTAGATATACAAATAGGTTAACATGGCTCTGAAAATTGCCAGACAACTTCTTACAGGTATTTTGCCTTTAATGACCATTTCACCAATTTTTTGCTCATCAGGCCACACGAGCTTTGCCATCACTTGGCATACGGCACCGTCTGTTCTAAGAGAAAGGCGAAAGATACCAAAGGGACATCCAACTCCTAAGTCGAAAATAAACTGACAACACCTTGGCTAAAAAAGAAAAAGACAGACAAACAAAGGTACACAAAACACAACATAGAAAACTAAAGACTGAGCAACACGAACCCCACCAAAAACTAGGGGCGATCTCAGGTGCTCCGGAAGTGTAAGTAGAGCCTGCTCCACATGTCACACCCGTCGTGTTACTCCTATAAAGTACGTTGATAAGTTATAACAAGTGATTAGACATCACGCAATAGCGGATTAGCAATGGACTCTTATCTAACCCTATAACATCACCAAATTCTAGACCATCGATCATGTAAAATCTTCTTACCCTGAAACTTGACCAAATGTTAAATTTTGAAATTGAAACAAGTTTTTCATGACGAAGGATAGACCAGACTTTTATGGGTATAAACAACACAACATTGAAAAACTAAAAAGCACAAAGAACAACACTTAAAACTTAAACAAGAGCAAAACCAACCCCTTTAAAACAAAACTAGTGGTGATCTCAGGTACTCCGGAAGGGTAAGCAGTTCCTGCTCCACACATGGCACTCGTCGTGTTGCTCATGTTAGTACAAACCCGGTGATAAGTCTAATTCGATAGGTCACATTCGGGGAAAAGGGGACGGCATTGTAGTTGCGACAATTATAAGGTGTACATGTCTGTTTGACATGTTTTATATTACTTCGACTTTCATGGTTCATTGTACAATGTTAAGTTTTCCTGGTTAAGTCTGTTACTTAGATACTATAAGCAATAGGTTGACTATATTTGGTGCAAGGAATGATTGTAAGGTATACATCTCTGTCTGTCGTGTATTATCTGACCTTGACCTCGTTTTCATGGTTCATTGACCTTGATGTTATTATCATTAATCATTGATAATGTTAAGTTTATGTGATACTTTGTAAAATCATTATTTTGAAGACTTTCAACTTTCAATGAATCATGGTCAGTATATCAGGCGAGAAATTTCAGTGGATGATGTTGTTTGTTTTTCGGCTATAATAATGAAACTTGTAATATATAGAGACAAATTTAAACATAAGAAATAAGGCCTAAAAAAAATCTGTGTTTCCGGTAACATCATTTTGAAAATAGGGTCGGTAGGTCGGATTTTTTTTTTTTTTTGACATTGTAAACGAAATCCGGAAAATTATCATGGTTTTCCAAGTCCGGGTCCGTAATTAGTTTCAAATACCGGAAGTGCGGCCATTTGCAATGTTTTGAAGCACCTGCTGTGCAAATTTCTTTGATTTTAACCTATTTGGAATACCTTTTGACATAAATAAAACGTTTTACTGGCTTTCTGTGCCAGAAGAAGCAAGTTAGATAAATAAATATGTCGATTAACAGAAGACTGTGTCAAAAACAGGGTCGGTTGATACCAATTTTTTTTTTTTGAAGATCCAATAAAATACGAACGAGTCAACATGGCCGGAAATGTTAGTTGACTCCTTAAAGTTATTGCGTTTCAGTGATATTTACCCATCTTTTGTGTTTTGGAAACTGTGAGCAGCAAAATAATGTTTACACATACTATAATTTTCAATTAAGACAAAATGACAAAAATTGTCAGTTGTTTTCATGCCCTTCAATGACATTTTTTTATTTATCTTTGCGCTTTTGGCAAACATTATAGTAAATATAGAAAAACTGCAAAACACCGAAATGATTAACGTGGTCGAAATCAATAATTGAGATATTGCCGTGATTATTGTTGACCAAATTAATTGTTTTTACCTAATATCTTGGAGACTTTAAAAGATGGACTGAAACTTTGAACTGCAAAAGGGTTAGCAACACAAGATCTGACAAAAAAGTCTATATGATGACTTGCTTGCTGGGACTGTTGCCCCTTTTGCAAATGATTTGTTAAAGAATAATTTAGTTAAGAATAAGAATATTTATTAAATCCAATCAAAGGGCGCGTTTCCGAGCATATACATACATATATATAATATTAATTATAGTTATGAAAAGACGAAAAGAGTATACATTAATAGGTTCTTCTTGAACAGTAATATAAAAATATGATGATTGAGTGCAAACTTTCCTTTCCTAAAAGACTCCGAAAGTACCTAGCAACTTTTTACTGTTATTACTGATTTTTTTATTCTTTACCGTTCTATTTTGGAATATTTCTTTTCGAATATTGGAAGAAAGAAAGGCAGGTTGTACATCTCTAGAATTTCGGCTGTTTTTGGTAAAGAAGAATGTTGATTTACCAGACATAAATTGACGCATAGCTAGATATCTAATATTTTTGTTGTTGCTGTTTATAATTTCAAACAAGAGTCTAAGCAGTCTTTTGTGATTTCGGCATTTAGCAGAAGAGCTCCTAGAAGTAGGTATTCCAATGCAGATGCTGTCCTTTTAGGAAGTGACTGTATTTTCCTTAGAATATCGAGGTGGAATCCTAATAGTAGTATAATTTTTGGGGTGTTTACATGTAATGTTTCAAGCTCGTATAGCATTCTTGGTATGGATTACGTTTGGTAGATCTTATACCTATTACCTATTGTGCCTGTTTGTTTTGTTCACGCATCGTTTTCAATGTAATGGAATTTGATGCGACTGTCATACAAGTGAGAGGTTTAGCTAGCTGTAAAACCAGGTTCAATCCACCATTTTCTACATAAGAAAATGTCTGTACCAAGTCAGGAATATGACAGTTGTTATCCTTTCGTTTGATGTGTTTGAGCTTTTGATTTTGCCGTTTGATTATGACTTATATCTAGAAATTGACTATGAGGGTCGGTTGAAAACAAAACTTTACAACAAAAGAGATGATTTCAGCTTCCCAATTGTGGATTTTCATTTTAAACAAAGAGTTCCAAATGGTGAAGTTGCAATCACCACTTTGTAAATTTTACGGACGCCATCATGAGTTGGTTGACCGTTATGGAATATCCGTTTCACAGATGATATCGGATATTTTCCTTATGTCGTAACTACAATCCCGTTCCCTTTTCACGAATGTCATCTACCGAATTAGACTATTTACCCCTATTTGTGACATTTTTTCCTATTGTTTTTGTTTGTTTTGTTCACACATCGTTTTCAATATAATGGAATTTGATGCGACTATCATACAAGTGAGAGGTTTAGCTAGCTTTAAAACAAAGTTCAATCCACCATTTTCTACATAAGAAAATGCCTGTACCAAGTCAGGAATATGACAGTTGTTATCCATTCGTTTGATGTGTTTGAGCTTTTGATTTTGCCATTTGATTAGGGACTTTCCTTTTTGAATTTTCCTCGGAGTTCAGTATTTTTGTGATTTTACTTTTTTATATGATAATTTGGGATGAAGACCATTTGAGCCGTGTACGCTGTCTTTATAAGAGAGTGTAAGATTCATTTTGCTGCGTTGATGCTTTTATTCTGGTATCTAGTTGTAATGATATTTTCAACCCTAGATGAGTTTTACGATCAGAACAAGCTTATTTGTTGTTTTCCATAACGTTGCTCTCTGCGAATGGATGTTGAATATCTATGATCTTTTGAGTAGTTGTGTGTGGACAATATCAAGCATTTCTTGTCATCGGTGCAGGTAGGACATCCAGCATAGACGTTCCCTATATGAGTTCATAGATTTCGTCTTTGCAGATCTAGGAGCTGTTGATATATGTAGGGCTTGTATATATTTGAAGGGTTAGGACCCGTCCTTGACGCACTTCTTTGTGTGTCAAGATATGTATGTCCCGCCTAACAGAAGGTCCTCTGCAACTTGGTAACAAATATTCTATACCATTTCCCGCAAGAAACAAATACTGTAATAGGTTTCCCAATGGAAATAATATTCCAGAAATTTCGATTCAATAACATATAGATATTAAAGCTGGTACTACTTTCTCCCTTCCATTTCACTGTGAAGGTAACACCATTGTACAGCTTCTCAATATTGTTCCACAAATTCATATTCAATATATAATGATTTATCACACATTTTGTACTAATATGTACGTTTTTGCATGGCCAATAATAGCCGGAAGTCAAGGTTGGTTATTAGCCCTCGGGGCCAATATCGATATCAGCCCTTGAAATCCATATCGAGCCCCCGAATTTGACTTCCGGTACAAACCTGTTAATCAAAAAACTATTTGTAAACAAGATGTCATCTGAGCAGCTAGCCGATAAGGAGACGTCTCTTCTAGTATCAAATGACATTTCAAGTAAAATATACAAGAAATGAAAAATGAGAATACTATGAATAAAAACAATGAAGTCTGTAAAACAATAGAAAGTTATGAATCTGCTGTAGCAGAAAAAAATGTAAAAATCACCAGTGGAAATAGTTATTTGTTCGCCATTACTGGACATCACAAAAGTTCCCGTAAAATTTTGACGTCATAATAGAAAATATATGACGCCACAATGGAAAAGTGATTGTTGTATGACATCGGAAGTTCAAGCAGAATAGATTTCCCGTTGAAATAGCGATACGTGTATTCTTCCTCAGCATTAATTTGAAATGTAACACTTTAATAATATTTATAACTATGAGAAATAATATGTTTATTGTAAATTATTTGTTAAACTTTTCACAAAACTTTGTTTTCTCACTGTGATACGAATTTTGTTAACTCACTGTGATACATTTTTTCAAATTTTTAAAAAAAATTTTGTTGAAAATATTAAACATAATTTTATATATGCTTTCTTTTTTCTCCAGCTTGAAAATATGTGATAAATAGATTATTAAATGTCATTTTCCATATTGGCCGTGGTATCAGCCCACGACCCATATCAAGCCCTCGGGCTAAAGCCCTCTGGCTTGATATGGGAGTCTAGGGCTGATACCACGGCCAATATGGAAAATGCCATGTAATAATCTATAAATAACATATACACTCATAACTTACAACGTCAACGGCTTCCTGACTGTCAAGTGTTGTTACACACGAAATATCTGAGCATGCTTTAGAAAGTATTAAGGCTGTCATGTTTGGAGATAATTCTTTTGTAAATTCAAATTGGAGTAAATGGAGATTGACCAGATTATAAGGTTGACTTTGTCTGAAATGATGCATTCGAATACTTTTCCGATAACTGAAGTAACTGTTATAAATAAACTCATCATAGATACAAGGATTGAAATTTTGTACGCCAGACGCGCGTTTCATCCACAAAAGACTCATTAGTGACACTCGAATCAAAAAAGTTAAAAAGGCCAAATAAAGTACGAAGTTGAAGAGCATTGAGGACCCAAAATTCCAAAAAGTTTTGCCAAAAACAGCTAACGTTTTTTTATTCATTGGGTAGAGCATCCTTAGTATTTTGGAAATCAAAAGTTTTGTAAACAGTTAATTTTTAATTATGACCATATCAATGATAATTCATGTCAACACAAGTGCTGACTACTTGGCTGGTGGTACCCTCGGGGAGTAAAACTTCACCAGGAGTGGCATCGACCAAGTAATACCATGCACGGTAGTTTTTTACATTAAGGAATGCTTTTCTTTTTTCAAAATTGGTGAGACTGTCACAGTTTTAAAAATTTATGGATTTTTTTCCTCTACTAGAAATTTGGTTGAAATGTTTCTGTAGTATTTCTAGTAAACTAGCACCGGAATGTTTCAAAAGTTTTGCCTTTATACCATATTCGTCAGCTTTTTCTTAGTTTTGAGTTGGTTTATGTCTTTCTGGTTATCTTGCCCTGTTGTGGTAGTTTCTGAATTATTTGAAGTATTTTGGGGATTTCTTTAATGATTTGCAATTTTAATTTTTACAGCTCAGAAGTTTTTCGTTGTTGGAAGTTTGCATTTTCCTTTGGTTGGGCAAAATCTTATTTCTAAAAAAGTATTTTGCCAGCATTTCACACTGCTCTTTTATTATACAGCTTCTCCCAATTTTCAAGAAATCAGTATCCGAATTTGAAGTTTCATATCGATTTCTTTTAGCGTCTTTTTTTTCTTTAAAGAGAGGTTGGTTATCTCTTTGTCTCAATCAAGTGTTCTAAAGCCTGATCTTGTTTTTACCAAAAACCAGTCTTATAACATTAGAAGCTTTTCTTTTAGATGCATTTAATTTAATCATTCTTGAAGGTACTGTTGTTTTAGTAGCTTTATGTAGTATTCCCATGACACACCTTATCTTATCATCAGTTGTAGTTTCGTTGGTTGTTAGGTATTGAAGATGTTTAACAATTTCATTTATGCATTAAAGATTATCTATTTCTTCCCATGTTAATTTATAGGCTACTGTGTTTGCTTTTTGTTTGTCTGCCCTTGTTTATTTCTAACTACAGATTTGTACACGCTTTCACTGGTACATGCGTTGAGATGTTGACTGGATCCTGGGTATATGTTAACTGTAAAATGTCATTAAATTTATTAGACATAATGTAGTTGACCATATTGTTCCACCATTTTGATTCAACCACTTTTACAGGATTTTTACATGTAAGACTTTGACCATTTTTAAAAAATGTCACCCTGTGAACGTAATACTTCTGACACCATTTGGCAGAATGTTCTCATGCTGAACATGATTGTTTACCACCATATATAATTGATCATATTGATCTGATTTGACCATTTTTATGAGAATTTGACTTTGTGGACTATCCTACCACAATAATACCTTTTGAACCAAACTCCTCTGAGACCGTTTGAAAGAAAGCTCACATATTTGGCGTCTTAGCTATCGTATGTAATTGACTATATCATACTTTCATTTTGATTTGACAATTTTACTGTAGTTATGAGATTTTTGTAATTTGGGGGCTTTTACCACCATGTGATCGCAGCTCCTTTGTCACCATTCCACAGAAAGTTCTCATACTTGATAGGATTGTTTACCATCATATGTAGAAGACTTAGTCTATATCATACTGTCATTTTGATTTGACTATTTTAATTGGAGTTTGGGGTCCGCGGTGGCTGAGTGGTCTAAGTAGTTCATCTTCAGTATCGTATCACTAACCTGTCAACACTGAAGTTGCGAGTTCGAACCCCGCACATGGCAGAAGTCTGTAGTTCAGTTGTTGTCGTTGGTCATGTCTGTCACATTTGTTTTTTCGTAAATTGTTTTGTTATAAATTAGGCCGTTAGTTCTCTCAGTTGACTTGTTTTATATTTTTCATGTCGGGGCCTTTCATAGCCGATCATATGGTATGGGTTTTTCTCATTGTTGAAGGTCGTACGGTTGCCTATAATTGCTTACGTTCACTTCATTTGTACCTTGGTGGATAGTTGTCCCATTGTCAATCATACTACATCTCCTTATTTTTAAAATAATTTTTAGACCATTGATTTTTTTTCTCAAATTTCAACCGTTTTCAGCTTTTATGCAAATCAAAAGAGGATTGTGTTGACAGAATAAGCATGGATTTTAAATACTATATTAGTTTATAGGGTTTTGTCTAACACGTTCGATGTTCAGGCTTCGCTTTTCCATTGACATGTTGTCATTTAAACACTAGCCATAATGGTAATAAGTAAATGAAAGTACTTGATTTTTCATGTGAATTAGCGTCCATCAATCTCGATTCCATGCTGTAGTAGTTTCGTCATGCCTTTGACGGATCTCGCTTAAGGTGCAATCTCATTAAAATCAGATCTTTCACCTTGCTGCATTAGACACGAGCGACGAACAAAGTGAAGGATTTAATTTAAATGAGATTGCTAAATGTGAGACATTCGTACTAATCTTGTGACAATGGCTCCACGCACGTAGACGTATAATATTTGTATAACTCTTCCGGGATAAGGTAAATTTCTCACTTACTATATCTAAAGATTAACTATATTTGGCCAATACAATTATAGTAAATTCGTCAGAAGTATGAAATGAAGAGATATGGTATGACGGCAAATGAGACAAATGTCCAACAGAGTCCAAATGACATGGATTTAAGCATGCAACTATTGATCACGGTACAGCCTTCAACGATGAGTAAAACCAATACCGCATGGTCAGCTATAACAGTCCCCGACATGATAAAATGTAAAACAATACAAACGAAAAAAAAAAACAAGACGGCCTGATCTAAGACAAAAAATAAACGAAAAAACATATGACAGACAGTAAAAACGATTACCACTGAATTACAGGCTCCTAACTTGGGGCATGCAAATATAGAATGTGGGTGGTTAAACATCAACCCTCCCCTTTACCTGGGACAGTGGTGTAATTGCCCAACATAAAAACAGACTGTAAACATCAGTTGGAATAGTTTGATTCATCAGATTGGTACGAATCACAAAAAAACAATTAACATAAAAACAAAAGACACAGAGAACTCGCAGTTACTGAAAACTAATTCAAAACCATTAACAACTAATGAATAAATCATGTTCTCACAGACTAAAGTGTCAATAAGTATACATCCAACGGATTTAGTGTAAAGACGTCATAAACAGTCTGAGAAAGACATAACCTTGTGCAATGCCAAAATATAAATTCACAATAACGACCATACGTTTTCATAAATATATAGCAATACATATTTTGTAATGTTTTAGTTTATAAAAAAAAAAGATTTTGGTACCAATTAAAACAATATCTAAAGGTCTTACTACGGTTTTGAATTGATATCTTTTTTAGCTTACCTTTCCAAAGGAAATGTGAGCTTTTGCAATCACTTGGCGTCCGTCGTCGTCGTTTGTCCGGTGTAAACTATTTCAAACATCTTCTCCTCTGAAACTACTGACCAATTCCAACCAAACTTAAGCTGGATGATTCTTAGGGTATCTAGAATAAAGTTTGTGTTTTATTTTCTGTTTCGTCAAAAAGCATGGCCGCCATGGCTAAAATAGAACATAGGGGTAAAATCCAGTTTATGGCTTATATCTCAAAAACTAAAGCATTTAGAGCATATCTGACACGGGGTAAACATGTGCATTAGGTCAAGTTCTATCAGCCCTGAAATTTTCGGATGAATCTAACAATCCATTGTTGGGTTGCTGCCGCTAAATTGGTAATTTTAAGGAAATTTTGCAGTTTTTGGTTATTATCTTGAATATTATAATAGATAAAAATAAACTGTAAACAGCAAAAATGTTCAGCAAAGTAAGATCTACAAATAAGTTTTTGTATGACCTAAATTGTCAATTGACCCCTTAAAGAGTTATTGTCCTTTAAAGACAATTTTTCACAATTTGTTCATCTAGTTTGCTTACTTAAAAAATCTTCTCCTTTGAAACTGCTGAATCAATTTCAGTCTAACTTGGGCTGAATGAGTTTCAGAGTATCTAGTATAAATTTTGTATTTTATTTTCTTGTACGTCAAGAAACTTAGTCACTATGGCTAAAATGGAACATAGGGGTAAAATGCATTTTTTTGCTTTTGAAGAAAATATGACAGATACAAAGAACATTTAAATGGCATATTTAAGCCACTCGTTAATAGATATTGAAAAGCAAAAATAATCATTGATGAAAGATTTAAGCAAAAAAATTACAGGTGAGCGATTCACATACCCATTTATCTTTTTTATTTTTTTATTTTCTTCAGAAGATTGTTTAAAACGGATTATTTATGTCAGACCTTTGATAGTTGTTGTAATTTTGCATTTGCATCCATTCATTGCAGGTTCCATTCATTTTATTGCACCTTATTTCAGTGTCAATCCTGTGACATTTTATAGCGAAAGCAAGACATAGAGATCTTACTTTCCGTTTTTAGAAACATCAATAACTTTGTCAAACCTTCATGGAAAAACTAAGACAGAAGCTTTTGTCTTATTTTTTCCATGAAGTACCCCTCACTTTCCGTTTTTAGAAACATCAATAACTTTGTCAAACCTTCATGGAAAAACTAAGACAGAAGCTTTTGTCTTAAGTTATTCCATGAAGTACCCCTCACTTTCCGTTTTTAGAAGCATCAATAACTTTGTCAAACCTTCATGGAAAATCTAAGACAGAAGCTTTTGCCTTAAGTTTTTCCATGAAGTACCCCCCCGCGACGCGGTCCATCTAACCGGTCTTGTAAGCGCTCTCTTATGTTCAATTCCTTGCAGTTTTTTTATAAAATTTATATAAAGGATTATATTAGCAATGTCTTGGACAATTTCGAAAATCAGTTCCAAACAACTATTTTAAAAGGCCGTTGGAAATAAGGATAATATGGAAAAAAATGCTTTGTAAGCGCACTTAAGCCTACATTTCTTGTAGGATTGTTATGGAATTTATATTTAAGGTTCATATAAGCAATGTCTGAGACAATTCGAACATCAGCGCTGATCAATTATTTTTAAAGGAGGCATGTCCCTTTGAAATATTAGAAATATAAATTCTATAGAAAACTGCATTGTCAGCATTCCCAAACCCTCTTTTCTTGTAAGAGTGTTATAAATTTATATATCATAGGGTAATATCAGCAATGTCTTAGATCAGTGCTAAAATTAGTGCTGACCTATTATTTTTACAGGTGTTAAGTCTCTTAAAAAATGTAATTTAAATTGAACATTGCATTATAAGCCCCCTTACACCTCCATTTCTCGTCGATTATTTATGAAGTTTATATCAAAGGCAAGATCACTCTTAATACAAATGGAACATTTGGAGTGTTGAAAAAGATGACGGGTTTTAGGCTACGACAGTTGGAACATATCAGGGGTAATTTGTGACACACACAGACACTACAAAACGATCAACCAAACCATGATGCCGTCCGCAAAACGTTTGAAGAGATGTTTTCAACTTAACCACTAGGAACCCTTGATTCAAAAACCTCAATTGTAAGCAACAACTCTCTATCAAGGAAAGCATGATAGGAAACGCAAGCTCAGGAATATGGAAAAACTGCTGTTGGAATGTTTCAACATGTTCATAGAAATGTGTCGTCATAAACACTTGTTACTTATAAATCTCAATTGCCCATTTTTAATTCTTATTTCTTAAGTTCTCCGTCGAGACATCCTTTTAATCAAACTCTCCCAAATTGGATATAGTAAACCTAAAATGTAATAATTGGATATAGTAAACCTAAAATGTAATAATTGGATATAGTAAACCTAAAATGTAATAATTGGATATAGCAAACCTAAAATGTAATAATTGGATATAGTAAACCTAAAATGTAATAATTGGATATAGTAAACCTAAAATGTAATAATTAGATATAGTAAACCTAAAATGTAATAATATATCCACTGTATTTTAAAGGTTACTAAAGTAGTTGACTTTACTGGATTTTAAAGGTTACTAAAGTAGTTGACTTTACTGGATTTTAAAGGTTACTAAAGTAGTTGACTCTACTAGATTTTAATGGTCAATACTTAGTATTTTCACTGTTTTGCTAACTTGCAAAATTTTCTTCTGAAAATTGTGTTTGCAGGAGTGAGGACAAAACAGTGTTTCCTTCTTCTCTCCCTCCTTTTCGCTGTTCATGAATACAGTTAATATATCTTTGTAATGTTGTTTTACAAACACTGCAATCATGCTAAAATGCCCACGTTTGGAGATTTCCTCATGGCCAAACATACATACCTATTATAATGTCTCCTCATGGCCAAACATACATACCTATTATAATGTCTTCACATTACAAAGTATTAGGGGAATATTTGTATTACATGTGCCTATAGCTTTTGCATGAATTAGCAATAAAATTAAGTTATCAAGGTGTTTACCTCAAATTCATTTGGAAATGACGGCAATTGTGGGAAACCATAAAAATAACGTACTTTTAAAGGTCGATAACTTTAAACCACAAAAACTATGATTACTTCCCAGATTATGTTCTTCGTCGAGTTGTTTTGAAAATTGTCTCAACCAGGGACTTTCTATATATGTTAGTATAGAAAGTCCCTGTCTCAACTTGTAGGCCTCAAATGTTTTGTATAAACGAGTTGGATAATTGGATACAGTAAACCTAAAATGTAATAATTGGATATAGTAAACCTAAAATGTAATAATTAGATATAGTAAACCTAAAATGTAATAATATATCCACTGTATTTTAAAGGTTACTAAAGTAGTTGACTTTACTGGATTTTAAAGGTTACTAAAGTAGTTGACTTTACTGGATTTTAAAGGTTACTAAAGTAGTTGACTCTACTAGATTTTAATGGTCAATACTTAGTATTTTCACTGTTTTGCTAACTTGCAAAATTTTCTTCTGAAAATTGTGTTTGCAGGAGTGAGGACAAAAACAGTGTTTCCCTTCTTCTCTCCCTCCTTTTTCGCTGTTCATGAATACAGTTAATATATCTTTGTAATGTTGTTTTACAAACACTGCAATCATGCTAAAATGCCCACGTTTGGAGATTTCCTCATGGCCAAACATACATACCTATTATAATGTCTCCTCATGGCCAAACATACATACCTATTATAATGTCTTCACATTACAAAGTATTAGGGGAATATTTGTATTACATGTGCCTATAGCTTTTGCATGAATTAGCAATAAAATTAAGTTATCAAGGTGTTTACCTCAAATTCATTTGGAAATGACGGCAATTGTGGGAAACCATAAAATAACGTACTTTTAAAGGTCGATAACTTTAAACCACAAAACTATGATTACTTCCCAGATTATGTTCTTCGTCGAGTTGTTTTGAAAATTGTCTCAACCAGGGACTTTCTATATATGTTAGTATAGAAAGTCCCTGTCTCAACTTGTAGGCCTCAAATGTTTTGTATAAACGAGTTGGATACTTCTGCTCATGACAATGGTGTTTTATTTCTACTGTAAAGGGTCTAAACGGAAAAGATATCTCTCAATGACTGGCCAATATATACTACATAACACTGATTTTATCATCGTTTTTGTTATATATATATATATAAAGGTCAAGGGCCATCGGAATATATATAAGAACAATAAATATTTATTATGATCTATCAGTAATCATACATGTTTTTCTTTTTATTATTTGAAGGCACATACTTGGGGACTTGTTAATAATGATTACATAAATATGTAGATATGTTCATTTAATATATAGTTAAGATAATTTTATTTTAAGGCTTATTAACATTAATGTGATATGCTTCGTGGATAATGCATTCAGTCAAAAGTATTCTTGATAATTTTGGTGTACAATATTTATTAAGATTCCGTTATTTGTTGATTTGAAACATAATGTTTTTTTTTCTTTTTAAGACTTTCCATAAATCCTTTACCTTGCAATCATGCATTAATAATTAATTGCAAGGGATTCCATGTGGTGTATTATATGTCAAAATCAGCATCCTAAAATTATCCTTTATCAAACCCCAAAATATTTGTTTGCATTCGGCAGTTGAGTGAGTAGGTATACGTAGTGATATCATGGAACAATTTGCGTCATTTTATTTCCTTTTAGAAATATGGATAAATAAACCAGGTCACCAAGAAACTGATTCGTTCGATTTTTACAGTAAGTTTAATAAATATTCATTGACTTTTCATAAAAAAAAACAAGCAACATGAATGGCGTTAAATAAGTTTGTTTTTTTTTCAAAATACTCCTTGAAATAATTCAATTATCTATATGGATTGATTAGATTATAGGTACCAGAGATTGCGCACTCCATTAAATGGCCACATTTTCTATCGTAATATATCATACGGCTCTCGATGTTTTTCAAATAATTTTTTCACGTATCGACATATTCCTTCTGTGTTTTATTTTTTCTCATACACTCACACTATGTAGACGGTGTCCTCTATGAAATGTGCCTTCGCGTTCTCGGTGTACTGGGACTTTCATTTTGCAACACCAAAAGACAACAGTACATTCAGTTTGGTATGTTGTTTTTTTTTTTTTCTAAATTGGTTCTTCACTTTTTAATAACATGATAATTTACAGAATTAATTTTGTATACATTATTTGCATATTTGCATAAAACTAATAATGCAATTTAAAAGTATTTGGAAGTATTGTCTGAACGTTCAATGGCTTTCCAAGAACTTTGACAATTTAGTTAGAAAAAAATGTTACAAATGCCAAAACATCAATTCAACCCCTCTTCAAAATCATTTATCTTTAATATCAAACAAGCATGGTCCCAAATATTGCTGTATACTTTTACATGTAAAGAATATACATAGCCAGTTTAGTTTGCAAGTGTGCTGTGACTTCGCGTTTATATAAGTCCAATGTACTATTACACAGAAGACACCGTTTAGATACTTATTGTAGTGTGATACTAGCATTTTTACAAGTATGGTTTTAAAGGTTTTTTAAACCAAAAATATTATGAGTGATGAAACTGATACAACTATAAGACATGTGTTATAGCTGGGACATAATATATTGACAGTCAGTATAATAGTCACAGGTCATAGTAGTCTTAGAATAAAAGTAAAAAATTATACATCAAAATATGATCGCTTTTAAAACTAAGTCACAGGAAGAAGGGCGTTGTTTGAATAGTTTATGCTTCTTGCTTTTTTTTTTACATAGTACAAATATTAGAAGGTAGTATTTTTTTTTCTTTCAATATTTGAGATGGTTATGCTAAGCGTATAATTCGTACTTTTATATTTTCAATTAGATCTCGGAGTGCCACGTAACATTACGAGATTTTGCCTGGTTACCAATCTCTGGTATTTTTTGTGTAACATGTACCTTAGGTGATGATGGATTCTTATGTCTCGTATTTTGTGGTATGAAAGAACAATTACCGAAATACAATTACAACTGAGTATTTATATGTTGCCATAGGTGAAAATATTATAATATAATCAAATGCGATTGCTCAATACACCTAATCGCTATTTATTCCATTCCGGATAAGTTCTAAAATTACACAACTTTTTCATCCAGTTGAAGCTATCTGGGGCCCTGTTTAAACAATGCACCATGCATGATACTTTTTAATGAGACCTGTAAAAAACATCGTAAATACTTCAAACAAAATGTTTTTTGACTATAATTTGAGATTTGAAAAAGTGAATCATGATCTATCAAAGTTTCCTGTTGATCGCTTTCTAATTTTTTCCCTCCCTCAGCTCGTTACTGATGACCTCTGTTGATCGGACTGTTGACCCAAACAGGAAGTTGTCTAAATGACTGTTTTTTTCCGGATTGGACTAAATAGCGATAAGGTGTATTGATATACATGTATACATGTATAGCAAGTGTGTTGTTTTCAAATGAAAAAAAAATAAAGTTCTTGATTTTAAACAAGATCATAAAAATAATTTGTAGGGAATATAATTATGATATTAAATGGACAAACGTATATTATCATATGATGTTAACAGGGCATATGACGCGTACTATTCGCCGAGTGTTATAGTGTCTTTTCGAGTCAAATATTTCCGCACATGCCCTTATGGGCTGCCATTTAGTGAGTAATCTCAGGTGATCCGGAAAGGTACGGAGATCCTGCCATACATGTGGCTCCCGTCATGTTGCTAATGCACGTACAAACCCGGTGATAAGTCTAATTCGGTAGGTTACATACGAGGAAAAGAAGACGGGATGGTGGTTACAACAATTGGAACATATTCATCGTCATCAATGAAACCTAGTCACCCAACTCGTGATGGCGTCCGTAAAATTTCCAAAGGGGTGACCTCAACTTCACCAATTTGAATTCATGGCTTTATAGCTTCCTTGTAAGCAGCTCCCCCTATATAAAGAAATCAGGATAACAAATCTAAGCTCTGGAATATCGTATCAACTGGGAGATATATACTCCATATGCAGGCGCTGTTGGAATGTTGCTACATAAAAATATAAAGTTTACAATTGGGAAGCTGGAATCATCTCTTTTGTCGTAAAGTTTTGTTCCTAACAGAACCTTATTGCCAGTTTCTAGATGTAAGTCAGGATATGAGGCAGACTTTTAATGTGTGCATTTGATAAATTTGCACTCACAAAAAATTATATGTTCCAAAAAATTGTATATGTGCTATTTGAACATTGATATCACATAATAACATGATAAAAAAAGTACAAATGTACACTAATCCGAAATAACATTTTTTTTTCAAGAAATGTTTAATAAAAAAATCATGTCCAACCACAAGAGATGAATCGTCGGTGCCTCTTTATGTAAAAACGCTTGCAAATGACAGTGAAACAATCAGTATAAAGAAACTAAGGTTCCAACTGAATGACAGTGAAACAATCAGTATAAAGAAACTAAGGTTCCAACTGAATGACAGTGAAACAATCAGTATAAAGAAACTAAGGTTCCAACTGAATGACAGTGAAACAATCAGTATAAAGAAACTAAGGTTCCAACTGAATGACAGTGAAACAATCAGTATAAAGAAACTAAGGTTCCAACTGAATGAGAGTGAAACAATCAGTATAAAGAAACTAAGGTTCCAACTGAATGAGTGAAACAATCAGTGTAAAGAAACTAAGGTTCCAACTGAATGACAGTGAAACAATCAGTATAAAGAAACTAAGGTTCCAACTGAATGAGAGTGAAACAATCAGTATAAAGAAACTAAGGTTCCAACTGAATGAGAGTGAAACAATCAGTATAAAGAAACTAAGGTTCCAACTGAATGACAGTGAAACAATCAGTATAAAGAAACTAAGGTTCCAACTGAATGACAGTGAAACAATCAGTATAAAGAAACTAAGGTTCCAACTGAATGACAGTGAAACAATCAGTATAAAGAAACTAAGGTTCCAACTGAATGACAGTGAAACAATCAGTATAAAGAAACTAAGGTTCCAACTGAATGACAGTGAAACAATCAGTATAAAGGTTCCAACTGAATGACAGTGAAACAATCAGTATAAAGAAACTAAGGTTCCAACTGAATGACAGTGAAACAATCAGTATAAAGAAACTAAGGTTCCAACTGAATGACAGTGAAACAATCAGTATAAAGAAACTAAGGTTCCAACTGAATGACAGTGAAACAATCAGTATAAAGAAACTAAGGTTCCAACTGAATGACAGTGAAACAATCAGTATAAAGAAACTAAGGTTCCAACTGAATGAGAGTGAAACAATCAGTATAAAGAAACTAAGGTTCCAACTGAATGACAGTGAAACAATCAGTATAAAGAAACTAAGGTTCCAACTGAATGAGAGTGAAACAATCAGTATAAAGAAACTAAGGTTCCAACTGAATGACAGTGAAACAATCAGTATAAAGAAACTAAGGTTCCAACTGAATGAGAGTGAAACAATCAGTATAAAGAAACTAAGGTTCCAACTGAATGACAGTGAAACAATCAGTATAAAGAAACTAAGGTTCCAACTGAATCACAGTGAAACAATCAGTATAAAGAAACTAAGGTTCCAACTGAATGACAGTGAAACAATCAGTATAAAGGTTCCAACTGAATGACAGTGAAACAATCAGTATAAAGAAACTAAGGTTCCAACTGAATGACAGTGAAACAATCAGTATAGAGGTTCCAACTGAATGACAGTGAAACAATCAGTATAAAGGTTCCAACTGAATGACAGTGAAACAATCAGTATAAAGAAACTAAGGTTCCAACTGAATGACAGTGAAACAATCAGTATAAAGAAACTAAGGTTCCAACTGAATGACAGTGAAACAATCAGTATAAAGAAACTAAGGTTCCAACTGAATGAGAGTGAAACAATCAGTATAAAGAAACTAAGGTTCCAACTGAATGACAGTAAAACAATCAGTATAGAGGTTCCAACTGAATGACAGTGAAACAATCAGTATAAAGGTTCCAACTGAATGACAGTGAAACAATCAGTATAAAGAAACTAAGGTTCCAACTGAATGACAGTGAAACAATCAGTATAAAGAAACTAAGGTTCCAACTGAATGACAGTGAAACAATCAGTATAAAGAAACTAAGGTTCCAACTGAATGACAGTGAAACAATCAGTATAAAGAAACTAAGGTTCCAACTGAATGACAGTGAAACAATCAGTATAAAGAAACTAAGGTTCCAACTGAATGACAGTGAAACAATCAGTATAAAGAAACTAAGGTTCCAACTGAATGACAGTGAAACAATCAGTATAAAGAAACTAAGGTTCCAACTCTCTCAGGTTAAGTTGACTTTAGATGAATTTGACCATTCCTTTTATTAAGTTGACTTTAGATGAATTTGGCCATTCCTTTTATTAAGTTGACTTTAGATGAATTTGGCCATTTCTTTTATTAAGTTGACTTTAGATGAATTTGGCCATTCCTTTTATTAAGTTGACTTTAGATGAATTTGGCCATTCCTTTTATTAAGTTGACTTTAGATGAATTTGGCCATTCCTTTTATTAAGTTGACTTTAGATGAATTTGGCCATTCCTTTTATTAAGTTGACTTTAGATGAATTTGACCATTCCTTTTAGGTTCATTTTGGTCATATTGCTCTTCACGTATTTTTACATCTTTGGCTTTCAAAGTTTTAGGTTTTGAGCGTTCCCGGTAGAAGGTAAATCTAGAATAGCGCAAGGTAAATCCAGAATAGCGCAAGGTAAATCCAGAATAGCGCAAGGTAAATCCAGAATAGCGCTTCGGACGCTTCAAATTTATATTGAATGATTTTAATATTATTAAACAGGTTCAACATTATCAAAATGTTACATTCTCTGTCTTTATTTCTTTATTGAAATTCAGTTGTACATATTTAGTTGAAGTATTGCATAAGATCGGGGTTTTCTGGACTATTCATGACGTCTACTCGGATGTATGATGCACTTTATTATAGTGTAAGAATTAATTATTTTGAGCCAGCTTTATATATTGCTAAAATCTTTGATACGGTATAATATCAAATGATCGAGATTAAAAGAGGAAGGATTAAATTTTGAAAAAATCGTGAAACACCACCACATGTTTATTTCAAAGTCCAGTAGAGTCATTTTCTTCAGTTAAATCTTGATGGGTTTTTGTATATTTTTTTGTGTAATAACTGGGACTATAATAGTCCCATGTAATAATGACAGATTGTTTGTAGTCTCTGTTGAATTATAACCAAATACATGTGGTAAATACACTTGTCAATTGTTAAAGGTCGTATGTTTTTATCTAGAGGTTTCTGTTGTGTTTTTTTTTGTTATGTGATTTTGCAGTATCATTGAAATATTTTTTATTGTACCTTTATCACGCCGGTATATCCCGATCCAAAATCCGCGGAGGGACCCGGATCTCTCCGCAGTTTCGAATTGGGATACCCAGTTTGTTTTTTCTTACTGCAGAAAAGGTAAATCAAGTTTGGATAGTTGGATAAACAATAATGAGTGTGGATAGTTGGATAAACATTAATGTGTGGATGGTTGGATAAACATTAATGTGTGGATGGTTGGGTACACATTAAGGTGTAGATGGTGGGGTAAACAATAAGGTGTAGACGGTGGGGTAAATATTCAGGTGTAGATTGTGGGGTGAACATTAATGTGTTGATGGTAGAATAAACATTTAGGTGTAGGTAGTGAGGTAAACATTGCTGTATGGATGGTATGGTAAATATTAAGGTGTAGATGATGGGGTAAACATCAAGATGTAGGTGTTGGGTTAAACATTAAGATGTAGATTGTAGGTTAAAAATTAATGTGTGGCAGGTGGGGTAAATATTAAGGTGTACATGATGGGGGTAAACATTAATGTGTAGGTGATGGGGTAAACATTAAGTTGTAGATTTTGGGGTAAAAATTAAGGTGTAGATGGTAAGGTTGACATAAATGTGTAGATCGTTGGGTAAACATTAAGATGTCGATGGTGGGGTAAACATTAATGTATAAATGGTAGAATAAACAGCAATGTGTGGATGGTGGGGTTAAAATTAATGTATAGATCGTTGGGTAAATATTAATGTGTGGATGGTGGGTAAACATTAATGTATAAATGGTAGAATAAACAGCAATGTGTGGATGGTGGGATAAACATTAATATTTGGATGGTGTGGTAAGCAGTAAGGTTACTGCAAAAATAACTCTTGTTTAAACACAATAATATACATTTAGGTGGACCCATGCGATCTTCAACGATAGATTAACCCCCAAGCAAGTGACATAATAATACAAATTTCATTGTACTTTCAGGAAAATAATCTAACAGTTGTCTAAACTAAAATTAGAATGACATATGTGATGTATGTCTATACAAGTGTATCGTAATTTGTCAAACATTTGGTGGTAATGCACGGAAACATTAAAATCAGATCTTATCAATATGAGAAGATAGGTTTAAAACCATATAATATGTACTGCTTTTGTATATAAATATATATATATATATAATTCGTCTAAACATCAGCCCAACAATGTTAGATCTGTAAATTTGCTTTCGCAAATTTTTTGTTCTTCCCTCGCCGGGATTCGAACTCATGCTACTGAGATATCGTGGCACCAAATCGCCTTGCACTATGCCCGATGCGCTAGACTACTCGACCACCTAGGCTCTACAATAATAAAGCTTTCGGTGGCCGGGTGTTACCTTTCCTCGTCAGTTTTAATCTAGCGTCGTAACACAGTACATGATATATAAGGCATGAAGATGGAATTGTTACAGATCAGCTGAATTATCTATTGTAAAGGATATATTGTGGTATGATTCCAAATAATGAGGCAAATATCCACCATAGATCAAAAACAAGGATGTAAACATCTTCAGTTTACCATACGATCTTCAACAATGAGAAAACCCATACCGCATAGTGCACTACAAAAAGTCACGGCGTGACAAATTGTGACGAAAACAAATCTCCAGAAAACCAATTGCCTAATGAACCATTATGACAGACAACCACTAGATAACACGCTCATGACTTAGAAAAATTACATAAAGAATATAGCGAGTTTAAACATGCGTGTGGGCGTTCAACCATCTCCCTTAATTGGTAAACGTGCTGGACCGGGCGATACTAAGCACAAACACAGCAAAAAGTGCAATCGAAGCAAAGTACCGATATAAGACTAAGGAATCTAGCAGTTACTGATCGTTACTGAAAGCTAGTTCAAAGCCCAATTTCAACTAAAGAACAAATCGTGTTTTCCCTGACTAAAATATTAATCAGTACACCTCCAACGGTTTTAAATCACACGTTTTTCCATTTAGAGTGTGATCAAACTGCTACTTAGTTTTATTGGTGAAATAAGCATTGATATTGAACTGTAGATCTCATTAAGTTATTTGTATCGTTGGGTTGCTGTCTCGTTGACGTATACCACACATCAGACATTATCTTCTTGTATTCATACAGGTATTCTTCCGCTCGGATTACCTCTCGTTGACCGATCATAAATACATACACACGTGAATGATTGAACATTTCTTAAAATCGAATCGTTTTAAATTAGTGTTGCAAATTCATCATAATCGGAATTTGTCAAATTCTTTATTTTACTTTGTTATTATCAAATGGACCCACGCTAAAAACGTAATAGTGTTGCATGTCATTGCTTTACTGAACAGGCTTTTGAATCAACCTTTATTCTTACTATTTAGAGGCTTGAATTAAATTATTAGAATTAAATTACCATCAGAAGCTGGATGTGAGCATGTCATGACGTCGTCGCCCGCAGATGACATGGGCGTAGTGTTAAAATGCGACGAGTGCAGGGAATGGTTTCACGGACGGTGTATAGACACAGATAGACACCCATCAGTGTCCGGGATGTATTGCCTCCACTGGGGGTGCAAGTGTATGTAGTATCCCTGCACTCCAAGTCTTTTATAGATTTCAGAGCAAGAAGTGCAGCAGCTAAGAGATGGCATTTTACATCGTCACAAGGTAATACCATGACTTGTGAGGTGTAACCATCATCATCATCATCATATAGAGCTTATCATCATTGTTTTACATCGTCACAAGGTAATACCATGACTTGTGAGGTGTCATCATCATCGTCCTCCTCCTCCTCCTCCCTCATCATCATCATCATCATCATCGTCGTCGCCCTCCTCCTCCTCCTCCTCCTCCTCCTCCTCCTCCTCATCATCATCATCATCATCATCATCATCATCATCATCATCATCATCATCATCATCATCATCATCATCATCATCATCATCATCATCATCATCCGCAGAGCTTATTACCATCATCATACAGATCCAATCCTTATCATTCATCGTCAAATACTCAACGTTTTGTGATTTTAAGTAATCCAGGGATAATTTGGAATCATGCATCACTACACGACTAAGAAGTGTATTTGTTGTATGTCCGTGTATCAATATTTGCGTATTAGGCACTTGCATCCGATTTTCAATCAACTTGATGTAATGTTTTCCTAGTGAGGAGAATAGTAACCAAAACTTGATTACAACTTAGCGTTATTACATTTTTTTTATACACTACGCTGCTTGTACCTTATCTTAGTTAGACGTCGGTTACAACGGTTTTCAATTATAAATTACAGAACCCTATTTAGCGTCCGTGTCAGCAGTTAAAGGTAATCTTGATAGCATCAAAGAGTTTAAAGGCTTCCGCGTGCATCACATCTTTATCAAAATTTGTACAATGGTTTTGTGTGAGACTGGATGAACACACTACAGCATATAATTGTGAAACAAAACAAAAATTCGAGTTATGTGGGATAGCAGATAGTTGCTCCGCTTTTCAGGCCACGAATACTAGATTAAGTGTGCACAAAAACTAAAGGATAGCTTTAGAAGGAAAATAGTTGTAAAGCCAAACCTCACTGCTTTGAAAATATACAATCAATATGATGAAAGCCTAATAATAATGACCTTATAAGAATACTTAAGGTCAGCTGGTGCTTGTTTAAGAATTATAAAATAGTTGATTAAAGTAACATAAAAATATATATATATATCGCCTGCAGCCCATTGTTCATGTAACAAGACTTCTGTTTAACCCCGCCACATTATGTATGTATGTGCCTGTCCCAAGTCAGGAGCCTGTAATTCAGTGGTTGTCGTTTGTTTTTCGTTCATTCTTGTACACAAATAAGGCCGTTAGTTTTCTCGTTTGAATTGTTTTACATTGTCATTTCGGGGCCTTTTATAGCTGACTATGCGGTATGGGCTTTGCTCATTGTTGAAGGCCGTACGGTGACCTATAGTTGTTAATTTCTGTGTCATTTTGGTCTCTTGTGGACAGTTGTCTCATTGGCAATCATACCACATCTTCTTTTTTATATTCATGTGGTCATCTTAAAAAGAGAACTATTTTCTTTCCTCTTTATTGCCGTTTAAAAATCACGCTAACACATTTGTTAAACTTTATAACGTTATGTTAAATTCACATAATATAAGTCATAGTTTAAAGGGCATTCGCTGTCAAAGTCATGTAAATCGAGTCAACCCAAAATCTCATATTTTATATAACATACTAAAACGTCTATCCAAATTACAAAAAGTCCTAAAGAAACCATCTATAAGTGGAGTCGTTAAAATGTATATGTATCAACATTTCGGTTGTATTTTAGAATACACGCCATCTAATAAACCTTCGAAGAATGACCTGATGTAAACATAAATATAAATATAAATACACAGGCAAGCACGTACAATCGTATAAAGACGATTTTTCTACGTCTGTTTGATTTCATGCAATAGATTAAAAAAATATGTAAATCATCGTTTTACCTGTATTTGAGTGATTTTTTTGTGAGCAGAATCAGTCAACGAAAGGAATCTTCCTGGTGGCCGCTTTGTTTCACTTTTCAATGTTGACATTATTTTCTGTTTGATAACTAGACAGGCTTAGCCCATGTATAGCCCATCCACAGTTAAGGATTAAACTGAAGTTCTCATGAAAACGGATTCAAATGAGTTGAATTATTGACTTGCAAGCCAATAATACATCAACGATGTTTTAAGCTTATTTTGTCAAAATTGAACCAAAAACTGACTGCTCATAGCGAAATATTATTTCACAATACCACTTTCATCAATGTTTGAAACAAAGCAAAAACATATTTTGATTTTTTGTCAACTTCGTAGCTAATGTCCCTTTAACAACCTTAGGGTCAGTAGCAACTGTCATTTCACGATTTGTGCTGCTCCGTCTTCAGTTTGCTATGTTGTGTTTTATATACTGCTGTTTGTCTTCTGGTCTTTTTCTACGATATTTGTCAGATTTCGACTAATGAGTTTGAATGTCCCTTTGGTATCTTTCGCCTCTCTTTTTGTACTTCCATTAAATTAGTTAGCCTAATGTTGAATTGGAATATACATTCTCAATGACGGCTTATATTGGTTGATCAATTGATTGTTGGATGGTTAGCCATTCGAGATGAATATTACATGCATATTTAAGACTATAACGTGTTTTAAAATGGCATATGAATGTTCCTTGTTTTACACTGAGTCAATGGTCTATAGGAAGACATGTCTTTGGTTTGAACACCTTAAACCACAACTTTCTGTAGCTCGAAACGAAGCACGTTATCACGAAACCAACGAGGCAGAAGCTGAATGCATACAGAAAATTTGCTGATTTCTTCACAAATCTTGTATCAATGATTAAAGAAGTGTATAAAATACTAAATAAAATCGGATATTTTTTTTTCTTCAACGACATTTTAATGTTATTACCATATATATAACACATGCATGTAAATAGGAAAACGAAATTGTGATAAGAAAGTTACGCTGGAACCTACTTAATCTTGCGATTAGTGTTACGATCAACACTTTCATATGACTTTTACATGTAATTTATTTTACAACTGATTTTATGAGCAAGTTTTTCATAATCTGAGATCAGTTACAACTCGGTACATAGAATATCTCTTTTTACTTTGGTGATTGAAAGTAAATTTATTTTAATATTTTTTTCAAAGCTGATAATTAGGAATTTATAATTTAAAAAATAAATGAATTATAACACAACGAAAGTATTTAATTACAAATATATGTGATAAAGAAAACATGTCTCATTGATATGTATATACCCCACATCTCCTTGATTCTAGTCGTATTTAATGGACGTCTTACAGTCTTTCAGATCGTACACGATTTAAAATGTTGTTTTTTTAGGTTTTCATAGATATTCGAAATTTGATATTGAATATAAACGTTAGTTTCTGTTTCTTGTATAGAGTTGAATTACAACGCTGTTAAATTTTAACCTTAGAATTTATGGCATCACGTTAAATGTCAGACTAAAAGAAATAAACATGAATTTGAAAATTAAAAAATCATCAATTTAAAAATAAGATGAATTGCATGAAAACTTTAGTGGTTGATATAAATGTATGAGATGAGCGTATTGCCTAAAGGGACGTGTCTAAGTATTGTACAAGTTAGTTTGACAAACGACGGGTGATTATAGGCCTTTATACTAATCAAACGTAACCATTCAAACATGTTGTCAAATGATTGAAGTTACTGATCGACTTACACTTTTTTGTTTCTTGCAGATTTCCACAATTAACTGTTAAAGATGACTTTTTCACATATATTAGGAATTGCAGTATTACTTTTAAACATTATATCAACTGCTGGTAAGTTTTTTTTATGTATATACGTATAATTACTGGTATATAAACAAGTTCATTTGAAATTCGCGTTTATTTGATTAAATAGCACATATGGTGCTGCATAATTTCAGGTGTTATATATATTATTAATTTTATTTTAAAGCGAGTTCATTTATATATTACATTCATCAATAAATATAGAAAAATAGATAAATAAATAAATATTCAAAACAATACACACAAACATACAAACCTGGGAATAAGACATGTTATTGGTCCCAATACAAACAAACATAAAAAAAATGCTTTCTATTCTGGGTTAAGCCGCAGTATTATTACATTTATTCATATGTATTATTTCATCGTTTATGTAATTGCAAAAACCATTATCAAACATACAAATTCTCAATTATAACGAACGCCAAGTTCACAATATTGTAACGTATTACAGTATTAAAAAAACAACGTCGAAAGTAATCACTGCAATCCGTAAATCGTACAATAAAATCCCTTTCCGCATAATTCAATTTTTGCACGTATTTCATATACAGGTATCATTTACAATTTATTTTCAAAACAAGTATAGCTAACGCTGAATATAATTTTATTCATTATGCAGGTCAACGTCCCTCCGCTATTGGACAAAATGTGCTTGGTCAACGTAACATATTTGGGATGCAAGGAATGCAAGGAATGCAAGGAATGCAACGATTGTTAAATGCTCAGAGACCTGGTTTCCAAGGAAGGCAATTTGGACTTAATGGAGGCGTTCCATCTCCTCCAGGATTTCAACCACTGACTAGACAGTTGTCAAATATGTTACCTTTGCAACTTCGAAATGCTTTACCGAGAAATCCATTTAATTCTCCCGGAATTAGTGGTGTTAATACTGTGTTGAATGGAGGAGGACAAGGTTTTACAGGTAGATTTGGGGGAGCTACAGGAGACGAGTTGACGAGACAACTGTCTCCTGTTCCAGCAAATGGTGCATCAACGACTGGGTTTGCAGGAGCAGGTTCACAGACAAATGCTGCTACAACTGGAGGAGGTGCAACAGCTCCATCTCAAGGCTTTAACGGGGCGCAATTTGGAATGCCCTCGTTCCCCGGTTTTAACCGAGTACAAGGACAACCTCCAAATTTTGCCTTTCGGAGACCAGCTGGTATGCCTTTCGGACAACGATTACCTGGAGGTTTCCCAGGTCAACAACCAAGAGGTATTCCAGGTCAACAACCAAGAGGTATTCCAGGTCAACAATCAAGAGGTATTCAAGGTCAACAACCAAGAGGACCTAGAAATCAACCCCAGGCTGTTATGCCTCAAAATATTGGTAGTATTGACATGAGCAGTTTACAGCCAGGACAAAACCTTGGTAGTGGGATCCAACAAACTATGACGTTCCCTTCTCAAACAGCTCGCGCACAACCAGCAGCAAACCAATTTCCGACAGCAAACGCATTTAATCCCCAGCAAGGTCAAACCCCTGAAAGACCGTCACAACAGACAGTTGGGATGCAACAAACATTTAGACCACCACAATTATTTGGATCTGGAACACAACAAAATTTTGGAACACCACAAAATTTCGGAGCACCGCAAAATTTCGGGACACCACAAAATGTTGAAACGCCACAAAATTTCGGAACACCACAAAATATCGGAACACAACCAAATTTTGGAACGCCTCAACTTTTTGGAACACCACAAAACTTTAGACCAGTACAATCTATCAGAAATCAGCAGTCATTTGCACCACAACCAGCTAATATTGCTAATACTGGTGCAATAGCACAACCTTTAGGAGTTCAATTTCCTTCACAGACAATTACACGACCTCTGGGGGTTGGTAGACCTTCGTCGGTAGTAAACATTCCCCCTGGTGCACCTGCACTTTTACCAGGTGAAGTTGAAATAGCACCACCAATTAGTCCAGCCGATGCTGCAGTATTACAAGGAAGTTCTAATGGTGGTCCTCCTACGGCTGTTTCGGAAATTATTACAATATCTGATATAAATGGAAATGTATTATATAGAGGCGTTGATTTGTCCGATACGGATATAGAAAAAATTACACAGCAGTTAGTTAATAATATGACTAATGAACAAGCTGCTGCTCAGGCCAACAAAGGTCGTGAGCTAGAAGCTCAAGGTCAGCTCGACTCAATTGGCATTCCAGCGTCTGGGTCAACAGGTCAAAGTCAAAACACCGGAGGACAAAAAACATCTGGATCACAGCAACCTCCACAGCAACCTCCACAAGAGCCTCAAACATCCAGTGGATTTACTGGTCAAGGATTTTCTTCATGGGGACAACCTTCACAGGGATTACGTTTTCCAGGTCAGGGAAAGGTGCAGGTAGTCGGTGATAGTAGGACTGTATTGAATTTGATAGACCCTCCTATAAACCAGGGTTAGTGTAGATAATATGTAGATTGTAGTGAAGTAGATGATATGAATAATAGAAATAATGTAGACTGCATGTGTAATCATATTTTTTTTTTAAACGTAAATATCCATTATATATAACATACAGCAAAAGTGTTATATCAATGACGAAAACTTGTAGAACTTCAAATAATAACTCCGAGGAATCTTTCATACGCATATTTTTACTTACATGCTACTTTTTCATCACTTTGTTGTTCCGAATTTCATTTAAAAGATCAAATCGAAATTCCGTCTACAAAATGTTATATAAAAATGATATGTTATTGATCTAGCCATTTCCGTTTGAAAGACATGAAAATATTAGGGGGTAAACCGGATTCGTTTTTGCTGTCTTAATCATTTAAGTTTGAGTGGTGTATGGAAAATTATTTAAAAAAAAAACCTACGACTTTGCAGCGTGACGTGGTCAGGAAGTTGTACTTATTTGGTAGACATATTGAGACTCGTTTATTTCTACTGTAAAAATGAATACGGGAGACTACACGAGAGATATTTCATATCATTAAAATGAAAACTTTCATAGCAATAACATATTAATTTCTACTAAAATTCAGTAGACGGAATTCGATACCTTACATTTAAAAGTTTACATAATGATTTGTTTCGCCATTGTTTACGTAAATTCTATACATTTGAAGATCTGTCTTACAATTTTGTTACTTGGTTGTATGTCAGGAAGCTACATGTATAATTTTGTTGATAGTCAGATGCCTTTCAACGAGTTCTCAATGCATGCATGTATGCTCTGTATATGCCTGCTTTTAATAATGTGTAAAGTTAGAATCAACACCATGAGTTATGGTGTAAATGAAATTTTATAAAAATCCGAAATGCAGCCCCTTTACGTATATGTAGGCAATGTATTCGTAATATTTTTATCAGATTTTAAGGAAACTTTGGATGAATTTAGAACTCATTGAACTGCAAAAGATATATGTCTCACTTCCTGAGATACAGCCAATTAAAAAATGTGTGAAATAGTTGAATGTGAGTAAAAGGCGGCGAATGATATGTTTTTTTTTTTTCACTTTAAATTGTGTGTTCTCGAAAATCCGTCAATAGATTTTTTATTACAAATTATATGTTATTGCTGTAGACATTTCCGTTTTGATAATATGATTTATTAATGGCTAGCCGAATCCGTTTTTTCAAAAGAAATCAATAAGTTTCATTGAGTACCCTTCAAAAAGGGTAAATAAGACTATATAATTGTAACGTCGTGGCGGCGAAATGCTTCAAAATCGTATTTTCCACGATTTTCCTACATCATTCATCCAATGATTATTAAAGACAGCAAAAACGAATAAGGTAACCCCCTTATATGGTCTTATCGTAAAAGCGGAAATGTTTTTAGCAATGAAATATAATTTTTGATGACGGATTTTTCGAGAAATCGCAATTTGAATTTATAAATTATAGGAAATACATATATCGAAGGTTTTTACATACCTTATATATGTTTATAGACCTATTTCAAAAAGGTTTAATTGACTTTATCTCTGTAAGTATAAAAGCTACATATGATTTATCCCTATATTAAGATGTAGTTCAAAGAGTTAAAAATGCATACAAAACTTCATCAAGATCTTAAATATCGCCCGATAAGGTATACTTATATAATATAGTATGGGGTCTTTCGCCATTTTGAATGTCAAATGACAGCAAATGATTGGACCATATAAATTTTGAAATCAACTAATTTTGATGCAGGAAGGTAATTTATTTATAATAACACTTTTAATTCAAATAAAGACAATTCTTTTGCACAATAATACCTTTTTCCTAAACAATTCTTTAAAAAATGTGCCAATTTTTCAAAACTTGTACTTCTGAAACAAACGGTGACCTATACTTTGTATACTCATTTTGAATAAAACGTCAAAAGCTACATTTGTTATAGTATGGATAAAATTCTATCATTCTCTGTGTGTTTTCACACCCATTCTTTCTTAACAATTATTCAGTGCGAATCTGCTGTAGAAAGGTCTTGTTATTTGAGATTTCAGCAGGTCTAACATAGAATAATACTTGGAATTGACATCTTTTGAGTTGGTTTGATGTCCTTTTGCCTAGATTTTATAGGACCTTTCTAGGATTATTCTATTGAACCCATTTCTTTAAATTGTCACGCTCTTAGAATTTATAGTCTATCATTAACAAATATTTCTATGCATACTTGCATAGTGAAAAATGCTGTCGTCTTGGCTGGGTGAAAGTGGTACACTTATATAATTTTCAAAACATTACCGGCAATGGAATATGTTTTCTATTTTACAATAAATCATGAATAATGCCATTTTCATATCTAAACATAGCCATATTGGTATCAAGTTAAACATAAAATGTTCAAGAAAATTCAAACGTTTGCCAATTAGTGTACTTGCAATTGTTCAATAAAGGAAATTGTCAATTAATTATATACGATTAAAAATTAATCCTAGAACTTAGGAGTAAAATAAAATATTTAGAAATACTAGCAGTCTGTCCTCTGATATCTTTAAACAACGGAAACATATATAGATATAATTGTCTTAAAATAAACCTCAATATCATGGTTTAGGTTAGAATCGTTTCCTTGTGTGTTCCTAGTTCAGCACACAAAAAACCCAATAAACCCTGTCTACCTTTGAAGGTTTCCCTGTAGAGTAACATTGTGCAAATAGTCTTAATTTTTTGTTTCTACTGAGAGTATATACTACATCTGTTCAGATTCTCTAGCTTGTTTGTTTGTATTGAGAGTGTTTACTACGTCTGTTTAGATTCTCTAGCTTGTTTGTTTCTACTGAGAGTATTTACTACGTCTGTTCAGATTCACCAGCTTGTTTGCTTCTATTGAGAGTGTTTACTACGTCTGTTTAGATTCTCTAGCTTGTTTATTTCTATTGAGAGTATTTACTATGTCTGCTCAGATTATCTAGCTTGTTTGTTTCTACTAAGAGTATTTACTATGTCTGTTCAGATTCTCTAGCTTGTTTGTTTCTATTGAGAGTGTTTACTACGTCTGTTTAGATTCTCTAGCTTGTTTATTTCTATTGAGAGTATTTACTATGTCTGCTCAGATTATCTATCTTGTTTGTTTCTACTAAGAGTATTTACTACGTCTGTTCAGATTCTCTAGCTTGTTTGTTTCTATTGAGAGTGTTTACTACGTCTGTTTAGATTCTCTAGCTTGTTTATTTCTATTGAGCGTATTTACTATGTCTGCTCAGATTATCTATCTTGTTTGTTTCTACTAAGAGTATTTACTACGTCTGTTCAGATTCTCTAGCTTGTTTGTTTCTATTGAGAGTGTTTCCTACGTCTGTTCAGATTCTCTAGCTTGTTTGTTTCTACTAAGGGTAGTTACTACATCTGCACAGATTCACTAGCTTGCTTGTTTCTACTAAGAGTAATTACAACGTCTATTTAGATTCTCTAACTTGTTTGTTTCTACTAAGAGTATTTACTATGTCTGTTCAGATTCTCTAGCTTGTTTGTTTCTATTGAGGGTGGTTACTACGTCTGTTCAGATTCTCTAGATTGTTTGCTTCTACTGAGAGTATTTACTACGTCTGTTCAGATTCTCTAGCTTGTTTGTTTCTACTGAGAGTATTTACTACGTCTGTTCAGATTATCTAGCTTGTTTGTTTCTACTAAAAGTATTTACTACGTCTGCTCAGATTCTCTAGCTTGTTTGTTTCTACTGAAAGTGTTTACTACGTCTGTTCAGTTTCACAAGCTTGTTTGTTTCTACTGAGAGTATTTACTACGTCTGTACAGATTTACTATCTTGTAAAGAATTGATATTCTAACACTTATAAATCACTGCAAAATACTCTTCTCCCTTTAATTTGTTATCTACACGTAACATTTTTAATGTATCAAGAGTAAAATAATTCCGAAACGTTAAATAATTCCAAACCATATGTCGACGATTATTTATACCTGTATAGAGAAATGACCACTAGCGCCTTCTTTGCAATGTTATCCATCTTTATTGTCTCATTTACATGTTCGTATGTCTCACTTATTCTAATTTATTTACTTTTTTTGCATAATATATCATAAATTCATATATACTTTTGAGTTATTCATGATTTCTTGACATTTTAGTTCGAAATCTCCAGATCTTAGGCACTCCTTACAACATTGAACAAACACCTTGTTCGGGAAAACCAATTTAAGGTTAATTTGTAGGGAAGCGTTTCCCGAATGATATTCAGACGTTTCATGAAATTAAAGTTAATTCCTTTCCCGTTTGTAAAGCTAATCAACTTTTTTGGTGGTCGTTGAAACAATTCGGCGCACGCCATGCGTTATTTTTTTTCGTCAACATGTTTGCAAAAACCTCTTTCTCAATGAATCTCCAAAGTTTTTACATTTGCTTTCTAAAATTAACTGTAATTTCTTGACGCCATCAGAGTCTTTGCAATATAATTTCTGTGCTATATCAATGCTAATCATATTCTGAATTGATGACTATTGCTATTTTTTGTTGTGCCTTGTTATGATGTGTGATTTTATATCTAAAGTTTCCTCTAGAAACAACAACAAATTAGATAATAATAAAATGTGTAATATGGCCATAAACGATTGATCTATGATATTAAAAAAAAAATAATCTTAAAATCAAATATTTTTTTTTTATCAAAGAGCCCGAAAATTTATCAGTTGTTGATGTTTTCAACAACAATAATCATTTTGTCAGCGTAAGTCAGCCAAGATTGTGCGTAATAAAAATAAAATATACAGTTTGTTTTTCGACTGTGGGTTGCTGATTAAAACTATGTTGAAAAAATGCTATTGAATGGATGTGAAGTGAGATAACAAACTCATAAAATGCTCGAGGATTTGACATAAGATAACAATTCAGTGGTTGTCGTTTGTTGCTGTATATCATATTTGTTATTCGTTCATTATTTTGTACATAAATCAGTCCGTTAGTTTTCTTGTTTAAATTGTTTTACATTTGTCATTTCGGGGCCTTTTATAGCTGACTATGCGGTATGGGTCTAACCCATTGTTGAAGGCCGTACGGTGACCTATAATTGTTAATTTCTGTGTCTTTTGGTCTCTGGTGGAGAGTTGTCTCATTGGCATACCATATCTTCTCATTTTTATATAAACTCATTAAATGTTCGAGGATGTGACATTAGATAACAAACTCATTAAATGCTCGTGGATGTGACATAAATTAACAAACTCGTGAAATGCTCAAAGATTTAACATGAGATAACAACCTCATGAAATGTTCTAGGATGTGACATGAAATAACACAGCTCATGAAATGTTCGAGGATGTGACATGAAATAACACAGCTCATGAAATGTTCGAGGATGTGACATGAAATAACTAACTCATGAAACGTTCTAGGATGTGACATGAAATAACAAACTCATGAATCGTTCTATGATGTGACATGAAATAACAACGTCATGAAACGTTCTAGGATGTGACATGAAATAACAACCTCATGAACCGTTCTAGGATGTGACATGAAATAACAACCTCATGAAACGTTCTAGGATGTGACATGAAATAACAAACTCATGAAACGTTCTAGGATGTGACATGAAATAATACAGCTCATGAAATGTTCTAGGATGTGACATGAAATAACAAACTCATGAAATGTTCTAGGACGTGACATGAAATAACACAGCTCATGAAATGTTCTAGGATGTGACATGAAATAACAAACTCATGAAATGTTCTAGGACGTGACATGAAATAACAAACTCATGAAATGTTCTAGGATGTGACATGAAATAGCAAACTCATGAAATGTTCTAGGATGTGACATGAAATAACACAGCTCATGAAATGTTCGAGGATGTGACATGAAATAACACAGCTCATGAAATGTTCGAGGATGTGACATGAAATAACACAGCTCATGAAATGTTCTAGGATGTGACTTGAAATAACACAGCTCCTGAAATGTTCTAGGATATGACATGAAATAACAAACTCATGAAACTCATGAATCGTTCTAGGATGTGACATGAAATAACACAGCTCATGAAATGTTCGAGGATGTGACATGAAATAACACAGCTTATGACATGTTCGAGGATGTCACATGAAATAACAAACTCATGAAACGTTCTAGGATGTGACATGAAATAACACAGCTCATGAAGTGTTCTAGGATGTGACATGAAATAACACAGCTCATGAAATGTTCTAGGATGTGACATGAAATAACAAACTCATGAAACGTTCAAGGATGTGACATGAAAAACAAACTCATGAAACGTTGTAGGATGTGACATGAAATAACACAGCTCCTGCAATGATCGAGGATGTGACATGAAATAACACAGCTTATGACATGTTCGAGGATGTGACATGAAATAACAAACTCATGAAACGTTCTATGATGTGACATGAAATAACACAGCTCATGAAATCTTCTAGGATGTGACATGAAATAACACAGCTCATGCAATGTTCGAGGATGTGACATGAAATAATACAGCTCATGAAATGTTCTAGGATGTGACATGAAATAACAAACTCATGAAACGTTCTAGGATGTGACATGAAATAACAAACTCATGAAACGTTCTAGGATGTGACATGAAATAACAAACTCATGAAACGTTCTAGGATGTGACATGAAATAACAAACTCATGAAACGTTCTAGGATTTGACATGAAATAACACAGCATCTGAAATGTTCGAGGATGTGACATGAAATAACACAGCTCATGAAATGTTCGAAGATGTGACATGAAATAACACAGCTCATGAAATGTTCTAGGATGTGACATGAAATAACACAGCTCATGAAACGTTCTAGGATGTGACATGAAATAACTATTTCATGAAACGTTCAATGATGTGACATGAACACAGCTCATGAAATGTTCGAGGATGTGACATGAAATAACACAACTCATGAAATGTTCGAGGATGTGACATGAGATAAAATAAAACTAATGAAAAGCTTTTCGGTAACCATAAAACAAAATAACAACAATTTCATAAACGTTTAAAAACAGAGGTACAAAATATGTGTTATAGACTAATTATACATAAAGCGTTCATACGAGACAACTATTACGTTGATGCAATTGTTTGAGGTTTGAATTCATTTCACAAATGTTTCACTAAAATGTTCATTTGATAAGCTTGAGTCTGGCTACTAGCTTATAATTCAAATAGCATTATATTTCTATATAAAACATAGGTTATTTACTTATTGAAAGCAACTTTAAAAAACCAGTCAATTTTAAACTAATTCTTTTTATAACAGCGAAATCATAATACAACAGTAACGCGAATATTTATCTAGAAAAAATGGCAGCAATAGGTCTGTCGTGTTTGTGGCAAAGATCGGTGAATGGTAATCGTGTCGTGCTTTAGCTCTGCAAGTACTCCAAAGTTTATTACACACACCTTGTGTGAGTGTCTAACTGTAATACTAAACAGGTGCTACCCGCGGTAATTGGTTTCTAACAAATAAATTTTGCATGTTTGCTTTACTTGTCAGCCACAATGTCACATGGCTCGTTAGATGCTTACCAACCCTTTCAATCCAAACTTTACGGTCCCATGAATTATTATGACTATAAATGATTTTTAAACAGTATGACTGCTAAGAGCGGATTATTACATATTTCTTTACTAAAAAATCCCATTCTCAAACGAGACTACGTGACAGGAAGTTTTAAGCCACAATGTAGTTGAAGGTTTTTCATGGCCATTGTATACACGCCAAAATCAACTGTTCTACCATTTCAATTCCCTTCGGGTTCCTATTATATTCCCTTTAGAAAAGGTTGTACAATCTAAGGATGATAAGATATCGTATCATTAAAGACACTCATATATGTTTGTTTAACACATACTATCTTTATTCTTCGGAAAATGCCTGTACCTTGTCAAGAATATGACAGTTATAACGTTTCATTTTGTCAGTTTTTATGGACTTCCCCTTTTTTTAATTTACCTTGGAGTTCGGTATTTTTTTTATACTTTTTTTTAATCCGCTATGATAGTTTGTACTGGAATAATACTTGTTATTAACTGTGCTAGATTTTTTATCTATGTCCTTTATGAAAAACAGTTGTACTTTTTGACATGAGTGTGCTATTATTGGTGAATTAATGTGTCCTGATTGTTGGGAATCTCTTGTACATTTATTCTTATTTATTCCTTTGTATTATCTGTTTAATTGTCCTTATCCCAAAATCTATTCAGTGTAATACAATACTACATTAATAAAGGCCATTTATTAGTCAACCTAAATAATAGTACATTTTTGTATAGTATCGCTTCTGAAACTATATAGCTTAAAAACTGATGAGTCGGGGGCAATAGAAAAGCAACTCTTTAAGCGAATAAGCTGACAAAATAGTATCTTTAAGTCGGTAAAATCACTGATTAAAAGTCATTTCGAATTATAGTAAACATTTTTTCCCGCCCCCATGAATTATTTCTTAATTGTGAGTAGTTGTACCGAATAGACAGATTATAGTGCTATGTGATGGATACAGCACTCTCTTACGATTCCTCTTTGCACGTGAAAGAACCGATGCAACAACTCTTCGACGGATCCATCGTAGGTGGTCTTTTGCACGGCTATTTTTTTCTGGCCATATCCAAAAATTTCCCACCTTTATTCCACTTTAAAAAAAAACCCAACTAATTACTGGAAAAATTATTGATCTGTTTCTGTCGTGAATATGTATTAAATGTTTGCCACTGAAAAATCTACACAAAACTTTGATAAATCAATCAATCGATGTTAAAAATTACTTTTTGTTCAATTAGGACACACGTGAGACTTTTGCAAAATCAATTTTAAAACGTTTTAGACTACCGCTGGATAAATAAGGGCATGCTGGATTATTGCAGAATGCTGCTTGGCATCCGACCATCAACAGTTCCGTTAAAGACTTGTTGCAAGGGTTTTTTAATATGCACGAGGAAACGGATTTAACTTCCCCATTCTGACCGCCACTTTACGTGGCTGCGTATTTATACATCCCGCACACTGAGCCCACTTTCCCGGTTTTTGATGGGGTTCATAATAGTAATTTGTGGACTTGTGCGTCTTTTCGTAGTTTTTCGTTTTAATGTCCCCTTGGTATCTTTAGCTTCAATCTACACAGGAGATCTTCGTAAACATGCGTTTTACAACATTTTTAATAACTGAACGTGAAAAGGGAAATATATAACAAAGCATAAATCAAAATCCGTTTCATGTTTTATTAATTATAAGTTCTAGTAAAATTATTGTTCCAACAAACAGAGCCTAACATTTTTCTCATAAAAATGCTGGTCAATTAAGCCAATTTAGCCCGTATTTTTATGTATAACAAATGGTCAAACAATATCCTTTGTAAATGTCATACAATAAATTAAATGAATTGGTGTAAACAGTGGCACCTGTAAAACATTATACCTAATATATAATGTCTTAATTCACATGTCGTCTGACAGTACGAACCATGTACGTAACAGAAAATATTGTCGGCTAACCATTCCTTTGTATTAGGTATCAATTGATTCAGGGTAGATTGAGAATGCGTCAAATATTACAACGCTTGTTTTAAAACAAGACTTATAATGATTAAGACTAATGGTATTGTCGTCAATAACGCATTGTATTATATAATGGCCATTTGTTATGTCAAGAATTTGATAGCCAACATGAATATGTATTCTGAAGTGAAATGATTAATATCAAAATATATGATTAAATGATTAATACAAACATATAAAATGTCACAAATAATGTGATGAAATCAAGAGAAAGGATTAAAATATACGCAAATATTACACATATTGCTTTTGATTATCTATTGAACATTATAATAACATGTCCATATATCCTATTTTTGACGAAGAATATATTGTATTGTGACGTCGTGAATATTTATAGAGAGCGTTTTGAAAAAGAACTTGTCCCACCCTTTAAATGGCTTAAAATATTTCACTATAGTAAACAGGATTATCGAAGTCTTCATGTGTTCCCCAGATAATAAATATCTGTAGTTTATGCGACTATCTTTAGTTAATATATTATATTTCTTACTCAAAGAAAATTGGGATGTCTGTTATATCTTTATTAGATATAATTAATTTTAAAACTATAACTGCAAATCATTATACCCCAACAAGAACTATTTGTACATTCACGTTTATGGTAAAACTTGCATCAAATTAATCATCAATAATGAACTTTTTGTAGTTATCAGAGCACAAACAACTGGTAAATTAATACAACCTTGTGCTTTATTTGTGGCATGCATGCGTTTTAAAAACAGATTTTTAATGCTTCTAGATACTTTCATATTAACACATTTGTATGTGGATATATAGGAAGTTAAATAAATCCAGTTGAACTAAATTCTTGTTTGGATGATATTTAAGCAATGTCAATATCATAATGTTCCTTGCGTTTGGTCAAAAATTATGAAAATACGGCTTGCCATTGCTAAATATGATGTAGCACTAGTACTTATTGCTTATTGCATGATGTCGTATGAAATTTGAGAATACCTATTTTGCTTCAGCTAAAGAAAATTAACACAGAGTACAATGTATCCAGAAATACTCTTTTATATATAGAACGTTTAAAGCAATTGATTTTATATCTATGTTCACATTTTTTTTTCTACAGGCACTTTGCTTAATAGAGAAACTCTAACTTTCTATTCAACCACATTTAATCATATATCAAACGATTAACAGTGTAAAAAATCCTAAATTATTAATTATCAGATATATAATAGTGCTTAAAATAAGTAAACCATGATTGAAGAAATGTATAATTATGATGTATTATCAATATCCTAAGCTTGTTATATCTTAAACTGTCTTCATTTTATTCAACAGTAGCACCAGCCAGAAGAACACGTCGATAGTACGTCTGTATACAGACAAATTTTGCGTCGTAAGTATCACAAATTAACACACTACTTTTTTTTTAAGAAAAGAAGAGATCTAAGAACATGTTCTGATGCCTATAATTGTAAAAGCAAAAAGTGGGAATTATTCACGGAATACGTTTTTAGTACAAACAGGAAACAAACGACTTAACTTGGATAGTTTATCAGTATTTAAGGCTAACGATACAGTCAAACAAGGATATCAAATTCCTCCTGTTATTTTACAGCAACAACTCAATTAGTATGTGCAAAATGAAATTCTAATTAGGATTTTGCATAAAGGTTTTTTTCAAATTGTTGGATACCTTCTTGATATTCATATTGCAAATTTAGATAATTCTACAGAAGATATATACTTTTACAGATATATTTTAATCTGATTGACTAGGATTTCGTCTCACTGTCACCCTCAGACTACTTTTTTCAAATTACAAACATAAGACATTATTGAGTATCGCTGTTCAACAAACAGTTGAACTAAAATGGTCAAATTCTTTGAGAATACACTGATCAAATGAAATAATGTTATGATAAAAGGGCATGATTAAATATGTAACGGATGTATTAAACATAACTTATCGATGTTAAAAACATAACTGTGTCGTAAATTTATTGTTATTTCCCTGTTTACTACACTGTTACTCTATCAAACGATAACAATTTTTATGTTAATAGTAAGTGCATGTGCATCATAATACGAATATTATGCAATAGATAAAAAAAAATTAACATGTTATGAAAATGGTATTCTCTAATTATTTCCCAACATTTTTTTTTGCAGCAAGACGAAACTAAAATGTGAGGGTCTTTCATGTGTCAACCATTGAAAAGTAATCTAATTACAAAACACAGAGACTGCTTTTGAAACAGCTTCTTTATACTTTTAATAATAGAAGTTTAGTTTTTGATAGTTTAGATGATCGGGCTATGCAGTTATTTCTCATAAATCAATTAAAGAGCATGCTTGTATGATCTGACATTCCCTACACAAGTTTATACACCAAAAAGTAAACTACAAGTCATATAATAGTGTCTTTATGTTTCCTTTATATTATGTTGTTAAATGGTCATTATAGAATAAAAAAAAAAAGTAATTATTTTTAATACTGATTATTTGATCGGTAGCTGAACACTTTATATTGAAAATGGAAATGTTTTTGTTGTTGTTAACTCATACTTTGTAAATAGCAGTTCAATAAAACATACATGTGTTTATGGTTGTGATTATGTAAAACTATTATTTCGCCTATTTCCACAAAATTTCACAAACAAGATTACAACTCGCCGACTGCAATTTAAAACAAATACAACACGTACTTTTGTTTGCCACAACACACATTTTTCCTCGTTATTCAGTATACAAGACTTTACACATTATTTAATCTATAACAAAGAAACTGTAACCGTAAACGGAGCCTTTTCATATAGACTGTTCTTTATTACCTTCTAAAGGAGAGTTAAAAAAACAGGATAAATCAATTGATAAAAAAATGAAGTCAAATATACATTGAGTCAAAAATGTTATGTTCAGTTCAAATGAATAGAAAAGTACGCATCAGTAACGGAAGGTACAGTTGGTCGGAATCACTAAGTAATGTTCCAAATTTGTAGAATCTAACACATATTGTTTGGAAGGTCTCTAACTGGTCAGGTTCCAGTTCAAAATCGTCAAGAAGTGCAGGAAAGCAAATAATAGCATAGTTCTTCATCAGACATGTTCACAAGGAAGACACTGAAAGTTATTGGATTGATATTAAGGACTTCACACCAAAACATATCACGTATGTTGTCGAGATAGTCACAAGAAGCAATGGATCAAAAAACATTTTACCACATCTATCACGGAGAATGTATTTGTCTGTTACCTTTGTCTCTAACTAAACAGCAGATGGAAATTACATACTAATAGTGCGTTTGTTTACGGTCGCTTGTTTCCGTAGGTGTGGATGCCTTAATGGCACAGTCCATGCAGAGTGAGGTATACATGATTTAGTGATAATTTTAAAAAGCAACAAAGTCACCGTCTAGTTAATTAGCCACTGCAGTTTTCGCAGTACGTTTCCATACTAGAGAGGATGGAAATACTAGTTATCCGGTTTCATAGAAATAATCCAAGTATGTCGATAAATTATACTTCTGTGAGATGTTCATTTTACGGAAAGATATCAAATATCCTCGAATCCGTACCGATAGTAGTTGTCTTAAAGATCACTTGTATCAGAAGAACCTGGAACTAGACCTATTTTGCAAATGTAAACAAATGGAAACCTCTGATTGTTTGATTGATTGTTGTTTGCTAAACGTTCAGTGGCAAATATTGCATGCATGTTCAGGACGAGATCAAATTAACAATAATACAATTGGTAGGTCCTGAAATATGGTTGATCGAATGATAGGCGGAAAATTTGGAATGTCACAGAAAAATGAGGGTACATTTGATATACATTGGATAGGACCTTGCAACAGGCCCCCTACGGACCCCTCAAAGAGTTGATGCAAGTGTTCTTAATGCGCAGAGCGTGGAGAAATAATTGAACACTTCATTCTAAATTGACCCATATTTCATTGAATTCATGATGCCTTTTTGTCAATTAATTTGTCCTGTTAGCAGAGATTCCTTATTGATCTGAATATTTTGGATATATAACTTTTGTAGGCACAGCTACATGTCACCCAATGTTAAAAACAAGTGTCTTCATTAGATGTTAATTTCCATTTTTCTTTTTCTTTTCTTTATATGTATATGTACATACGACTGTACATTGTTCTGTCCACTTTAACTAATTTTGTAATTTATATAGGAAAGAAATTTGCATATTAGTGACTAGTTACTTCTTTTCCAATACTTTCATTGTGCTGCTGTACATGTTTATGAATTGATTTACTGAATATTGTTTAAAATTATTTTGATACAAATAGGGAACGGCTTTACAAGGTGAATGAACATGGTTCTGTATCAGTAAAATACGACCAGCTTGACATCAGTAGCTTATTGGGTGTATGCAATCAAAGTGAGATTTTTTGATTAAATTAGAAAAAAAAAAATTGAATCGATCACGGTATTTCTTAAGTTGTGTTTTGCTAGAATTTTGGAGAAAAAAGAAAAGGTAGTTTGTTTTTATGACACTAAGCGTTGTGAAACAATTTCATAACGGATGATCGATTACTACTCCACGTGCTTGTAATTCTTGAAACTTTAATGAAAATGTCCTATTACTTTATCTTCATTAATCTGCATTACTAAGTCTGAAAAACATGGGATCTCATCTTTATAACATCAAATATTGTTTAAATATTTTGAACAATTATTTTTTTTTGTCATGTCAAAGATATCTTCGTGATATGTTAAACAAACTTTAGCTATCGCAAGAAGTGGCTAATAACGTTGACAACTATATATTGTAGTATGTCCATATTTTAATACTGAATAAAAATTGTAGGTTTTCGATCGTTACGTTACTTATATCCTATAAACTGGACCATAATAAAATTGATGGAGTTCTAAATTAACTTATTTAATATTGTTTTTTAATGTTAAGCCACATATCTGATGTCAAACGTATCAATGGCAGCCAACGAGTAAAACATCGTATATATTATACTTTTGAAGATCTCTTATCTATTTTAAAACAATGGTAGACATCGATTATTATGCAAACTTGATCCAATACCAATTTTTATATTACACGGCTTTGTTTATACTTTTTGTCTTTTTTTTGGTTTATAAGCTCTTAATTTTTTTAATAAGTTTTGGATTTTCAAATATTTTGAACTCGAAGATCACTAAAGATACATTTATTGACGAAATGTGCATCTGGTGCTGAAAAATTGGTCCACTTAATGTTATTACATCATAATTTCTTTTTTCAATCCACTCTATGAGTGTACGCGTATAACTACATCTTACTGTCACCATGTTTGTTCCCCCGTATCGATAAACCTGAAGATCATAAACGGTAATTTCTGAAAATTAAATATATTAACAAAGGTATTGATTTTGTCAACTTATCTAGTATATTTAACGACTCTAACATTTAAAACTTCATACCTCTCTATTTAGGTAACATAGAACCACCTATTATTTCGTAAACATACAGAAAACAGTCAAAGTTTAATGTTCAATTATACGCCAGTTACATTAACGTCAGTGTAGAAAAAAATGTTCCTTCAATCTGAGACTGTGAAACAATGAATTTTAGATATGATCCTTATGACCATTTTATTACAGGGGACCTCTGCATCATTCAAGACTAAGAGGTTAACACCTTTTTGAAAACGGTCAAAATATCGTTCTCCATCTAAAAATTGAATAGAAAGAATGTCGTTTCTACCATGCCCATTTCTATAATTAGAACCAAAATGTGTTCCTAATATGTATTGGCTAGTTAAACTACACAAAAAATCCGTCAAAAACCCGTCAGCTCGGCAACTAATCTTTCAGTTTCAGTTTCAGCTTTTAACTAGATCCCTCTCTACTACCCACTAACTTATCATTAACTTTAGTAATAAAGCATACTAGAAATAATCGAATGAACCTTTTTTTTTTGGAATGTAATTTTTTTTTTTAGATGTTTTAGATGAGTAACATGTTTTTGGTGGTACTTTCAATTCGGTTGACAGTTACAACTTTTCAACTCTACACTACGCATTGACAGTTACAACTTTTCAACTCTACACTACCTATCTACACAATATTATCAAAGTTCAATAAATCGTCTTTTGAAAAAATCTTATGGCTAAATCATTTGATACAACTCATATAAAGCCAGCTTCTGTAAAGAAAGTGGTAAATATGCTTGATTTACCTATAGAAGTGGGATAAATTGACTAAAGCTGTAAATTTTTACCTTGACAACATCTATGTACGTTTCAGCAATACAGATTATCAAAAGATTTTAGGTATTTTCCTATAAGCACCAATTGCGGCCCTTCAATTGAAGACTTGTTCCTGTATAGTTAGTTATAAATCATAGTGTATGGCCAAACTCAGTAGAGAATCCGTCTAAATATACTGCAGACGATTAACCAAAGGAACTTACTTTATTCAAATCTAGTATAAACAAAAATAACCCCTTTCCTAGATTTAGACATTTCAGTTTCACACGGGCAACTACATTGTATATGTATAAATTTACGACAAAAAAGACGGTGTTAATATGTCGCATCTCGTTCAGTATGTCCGTGTATGTAGTGACAATGAACGCACTAATCTATGTATCATTGGTGAATTGTTCTTATGTGTTGTTGCAGCACTGCAACAGGTTAGAGGGAAGGGATGAACGCTCTCTATTATGTTTAACCCCACAACATTCTGTATGTGCCTGTACCAAGTCTGGAGCCTATACTTCAGTACTTGATGTAGGAAGCTGTCTAAAATATTTGATTTTCGTTTTTGTTTTATACGTAAACCAGACCGTTGGTTTTTTTTTTTTCACATGAATTGTTTTATATTTTGTCATTATGAGGCCTTTTATAGTTTACTATTATAAGGTATGGGTTTTGTTCATTGTTGAAGGCCATACGGTGATCAATTATAGTTGCTTACGTCTAAGTTATTTAGTCTTTGATGGATTGTTGTCTCAATGGCTTTCATTCTAAATCCCTTTATTTTCACAAATGCTCATGCATCATAAAAAGAGGTTCGACTTTTGTGAATATGACATTGGCTTTTTCGTCGGATGTTTTTAAAAAAGCAATGAAGTAAAGTTTGACTTTTTTTCTTATAATGCGTATTTGATCTTCATAAAACGTTTATAGTTATTAGAAAAATCGTAAACACATCATGTGTTTTGTCTTAACAACATTTTTTGCTACATGAATAATTTTAAAGTTTTGACTTCCTAGCATGACCATCGACTAACGATAAAATAGTGAATTTTGAGGTTTCCAGATGAACAAGATTAGTTGATTGGGAATGATAGTTGTGGATGGTCTTATTACCTCGTTTGGTCCGTGCGTTCACCTGTCATTAGACAATTTGCATTTTCGTCATCTTTTCTGAAACAAATAAGCCAATTTTAACCAACGGTAGCAAGAATGGTATATATAAGGTTAATGTTTGATTCCGATAGAATGGAAAACATGGTTATCGTATAACTGTAATAGGCAAATAAATAAAGATACAAGGCGAGCGCTCACTTGAGGCTTCAGTTATAAACAGATATATATATTTCACGTCGAAACATATATGTAGAAAAACCAACTGAGATGTGATTAATTATTTTTGAAAAGTAAACAATATTACAAAGAGGGAAGTGACTAATCTAGGTAAATGTTACAAACGGAGGTAAACGTGCATGAAAATGTTACATACATTATAAACTTTGTAAGTTCAAATAAATTCATTTTATGGGGCAATATCTAAAATAAATGGACAGAAAACAAATCATGCGTACAAGTACATGACATGACGGTTTACCATAATCACCGAAATTAAAGTTGTTTAAAATATGATTCACACACTAAAAAATGGAATATGACATATGTGACCTTTGTTTATGACGGCTTTTGTTGAAAAGATTTAAAAACATGAAAAATGTTATTTTTTATAATTATTTGTTAAACAGTTCATTTTATAGGTATATTATCTTACATAAAATGCTATGGTATTAGTCTATGAGTTTAACATTCGTTATTGTTGTCAAGGCATTACACTGATTAACTTTCGAAACAACTGTTGTACAGCTGTTGAATTATATTTCAGATACACTTTGTTTTATTTTAATCCTTTGTCGAGATGTTTCATTAGAAGCTTGCTATATTCATGTGTTAATTGTTGCTGCATATTTATGAAAAAATGGAGGAAAACTAAAACACATTAAATATAAAACATATCTCTTGGTTTTCCTCATAGTTTTAAGCATAACACAACTGAACCGAGTTTAACTGCACGTCAGTCTCCGCGCTTTTCACTGGCAATTTCAATAAAAAAATGGTGTCGCTGTGTTAATATTACGATTTAAGAAATTCGATTTGTTCAGTTTAAAAAAATGAATGGACACTACTATATTAAAAAAAATGGCTATTCATATTAGTTTATGAGTACGTAAACATATAATATGTTTCTTTCTGAAAGGTCTTGTCGAAACCTAATTTTTAATATTGGTAGAACTGTAGTTGAAACATATTCCACCAGATGCGTTTACAAGAAAGAAAAGCTATGAAAGTTAAGGATTTACGGTTGTCATCGTCGCTTCTTTATAATCATATTACATATTTGAGCCGACAAGACAATTTCATTTATATTGAAGCAAAATGTTCTTTAGGGGGAATTGCAGACGGAGGATGCTATCCTATATATGTCCTAGACAGATTTACAAACACACAAACGAGCATACGTTTGTATCGATCTGATGAGTTAAGCCTTTATCAACTGATTTTTATAGTTTGTTCTTATGGTGTGCTGTTTCACCACTGTCCCAGGTAAGGGGGAGGGTTGATCGCTCACAAACATGTTTAACCCCGCCACATTCTTTATGTGTCTGTCCCAAGTCAGGAGCCTGTACGTCAGTGTATGTCGTTGGTTCATGTAGGTCATATTTGTTTTTCGTAAATTGTTTGTTATAAATTGGCCGTTAGTTTTCTCATTTTAATTGTTTCATATTTTTTATGTTGGGGCCTTTATAGCCGACTATACGGTATGGATTTTTCTCATTGTTGAAAGCCGCACAGTTGCCTATAATAGCTTACATACACTTCATTTGAACTTTGGTGGATAGTTGTCTCATTGGCAATCATACCACATCTCCTTATTTTTATATAGGTAAAAACAGGCTGTGTTCCTTATTTTCATCAGTGGGAATATGATACAAGTATAGGAGAATATGAATTGTTTACAGTTTACAATAAGTATTACATGTCTTCACATGTATAGTGAAGCAGGTTAATAAGCATGTAATCTCCGCCCATTGTGTTTCAAGTTTTAGACTGAATTATTAAAGGGTAGTAGTGTCCTTTAAGTATTTGGAGTAAAATCAGTTGAGATGATCATTTCTTGACAGGGATATCTGTTTTTTTTTTAAACTGTCATACCGGTAATACTGATATCTGTATTTTTTAAACTGTCATACCAGTAATAATGATATTTTCGTTTCAAGTGCCGGCTTTATAATTTTATCATTCATTGGCAATTGCTGTTTTCCTTTTTTTGTGTTGGATAGATTACGATCTGGAACGATTAGTATATATTATTCAGTTGAATCTAAGATTGATTACCGCAGCTAATGTTTTTAAGAACCCTATACGCAAGACCAAGATTCATAGGAATTTTACGGTTTCATATGATACAAGATAATTTCTGGAAATTTTACATCATGATATGGATGCAGGTATTATAAACGTGAAAGCTTCGTTCATTGTGTTAAAATTCCACATAAAAGTATTATAAAATATTTTTTAATTAAAAAAGAGGCAACAGATGTTTCGTTCTGTGTAACAAAATTCTCGAAGTTACTGAAAGCAAGCTCAAATTATCCGATGATATGAAATCCTACATTTCATTTGTACAGCAACGTTATAAATAGTACAAGAAAAGCTTGATTTATTCTTAATTTCATGGTTGTAGCATAAAAATGTAAATATAAGAATTAAATGCTTCTTTTTACTTTATAGGGGTGTAAAAGCGTTGATCGTGTCCACATTTTTAGTATGAAGCACTTCCGCGCTTCATATATACAAGTGTGCCTCGGTCAACGCTTTTACTCCCCAATAAAATTATAATACGAAGCATTCAATTCTTAAATAAAAAATCCTTAGCATTTATTTTTAATCTTGTCGTGAACACTTATTTTTTCAAAGGACTAATATATTTATGGAATTCATTGAGAACAATATTACACCCTCAGTAAAAACAAATAATTTGCAAATGATATAATTCTGACAGTGAAAAAATAATGTTAACAAAGTGCGAACCTTTAAATGCCATTTTTACTGTATATGTCATGTATTTCTGATGTAGAATGATAAATAAACAGACGAAAAATTGATGATTTTTTAATAAAATAAGTAATAATATATCAAATGTATTGGTTTTTTTTTATAAATTCGTGATAAAGGTAAGAGATTCAGACCTGTATAGATCGTCTACAGTCATCCAGGTGTGAAATCGATACACAAATAGGTAAATATTAAGACTATTTCACGAACATAGCGTGCAGGAGATTTTAAAGCAGAGTAAAGTTTTATTTTCAGAAAAATATATATTTTAACATAACCATCAATTATTTAACCATAACACAAATTTTATTGATCAGTTTGTTAAATTCCACTATGATGCTTTCGTTATGAGATTCATGTTTGCTGTCGAATAATGATACACTACTTTCATTTTCACAGAAGCAATCTTATTCATTTTCAATCAATAGAGTTTTAATTCAGTCGATTCGCTCACAAACTAAATAAAGTCAGAAGAATTTGATAATGCTTATTTTGTGAGTGAAAGTCAAACGAATTACAAAAAAAGAATCCGTAAGAATAGCATTTATTGATAAAAATATCCAATTCTATTTTTATGATAATTCGTCCAAATATCGCTGTAGGATAAAATTACTCATTCCAACGACATTTCATCATACATCTAGGACAGTTGAGCACATCTACGGCAACAGAAAACTCTGCTCAAGTTTTCGGTTTCGGTCTATATCTGGATAATAAAGAGCGTTCACACAACGACCTACATTTTACGCTTGAGTGACTGGTTAATTTGTCAGTTTGGGTTTATATCTAAGGTGCTATACATCAGTGCGTATTTCTTGGACATAAAAGCTTGCTCACAAAATTTGACTTGCATTTCACACTTGAATGACGTTGGACAGTGCCTGCATCTTACACATTACAGAACGTTCAAGCTACAAATGAATGACTTTAATGTATGTTTAAATGTCTTGCATATTGTTGTTACAAATAAGCAAATGAATAATTTTGAAATTAAAATCATATATTGCGAACAGTTTATTATAACAAGTTTTGATGGTTCTATACCACGGATATAACCGCAATACAGTTGATTCCAAACGTTGCTGCGTATCGAAGCGAAGTTGCTAGATAAAACATCCATTTTTTTTTCAAAGTCTTATGGCCGTAACAGTAAGGGACGACATCAAAAGATCAATGTAGGATAAAAAACTTAAATCAAATAGTTTGGGGGTTAAAATTGCTGCAAGTTTTGTTTATCCAAAATCGATTTTACATATATCCATATTGGTCAATCAATTTTTCTCAAATTAAGTTAAGAGGGGTTGGGGGACAGTGAAAAAACTATGTGAATTAAGTTTTTTATCCTTCATTGAACTTTTGATGTCGTCCCTAAGTATTCAATTTTTATGAAAACAAATTTAATTTACTGCTTCCTGACATTATTGTATATTAATTATATTACATGAACACCGGCCGTATACGTGTTTATATGGTTAAAGACTTTAACTCGGAATTTCGTCATGGTTCGTTGTCTTTGTAGTTTGTTTGTTTAGTACCGTTCATCGCAAATTCTTGTACTGTTCGTTGTGCGTTTTGACTATTCAAAGCCTATCAATATTGTAGAAATATGTATGTTACTACTGCGTTACAACTTTTCAAAGCTTATTAAAGAAAGTACTAAACTTTTCAAGGAAAATTTAATAGAAAACTTACCGAAAGTCTTTGGATATTCATGATATGAACGTGTATAACCTCAAGACGATGTGTCGCCATGACCTTCGTGTGACCTTCAGCTCAAGACCACAATACCAATTTTTTAGAGAGATTATATCTCTCAGAAACTGGATTGCAATAAGGTGCTTCCAATGAGTGGGCTCCTCTTGCCCCAGTAAATTCTGTTTCACGTTAAGCATATACAAAATTCACGTGTTTTAATTTTCAATATGAAATGTTAGAAATGTAAAATAGAAAGTCGTTACAAAAAAAAAAAAAAAAAAAAAACACAAAAAAAACAGATGGCTATTTTTAGAGGAGACAGCATATGATCTTCTCGAGGGTACGAAAACGCGTAACGAACGGTACAGTAAACAATATAATTAGTTTAGGACTATTTTGAAAAAAAAATCATAATAATTACAACGAACTAGGTATGCGGAATATATTCTAGTGAAAAAAAAGCTCACTATCTGCACATATATGTATCTGTTGTTATTTAAACTTATTTAATGTTTGCATTTTTGAAGCATTTTAAGGAGTTTTTGTGACCAATACGTGCGTTTATCATTCAGTGAGTACAGCTGGAGTTAAAATTGAAATTCTTTAATTGATATTGACGACTTAACATCCATACAACGTTTACTATACATTTTTGTATACAAATTGTTTACACAACTTAACATATTTTGAATATCATATATCGGTTTCTCTCAGCTTGTTTTTGTTTATCGCTTTAGAACGCACAACGTCCGAAATCAAGTGTACCTCGGTTATACTCCGTATATATTCAAGTAAGTATGTACGATAGGTTTGGATTTCAAATTGTAAATATCATCAATATCAAAGTCATCAAATGAATATTGTCAGTTTTCACATGTCCAATTACCAAATAATACCACAATGAAAATCCATCGCACCTATAAAAATCCCACATCAGAAATGGTCGCACTTACAGTGAAAATGCATCGCACTTATTGTTAAAATAAATCGCTTTCAATAATTGATATTCTAGATTCTATTGCTTTAATAACACATTTTTGGACTTTAATCCTGTAATTGTACATTGGAAAGTCATATTTTAATGGAATTGTGTTAAAACATTACTTGAAATCAATTATTTTGTATTTTAAAAACATAAACAAACACAGTTTTCCCCATCATCCTTTATTCTACTAAAGTAATACTCGCGTATGACAGTGAAAGCAAACTATCTGGATTCGCACTTTGTATACGCTGATAAATCTCTGTCTAGTAAACTAACATAGTTCATTAATGAGTTGTCCTCCTTATTCATGTAGACATTGCATCAAAAGTACTCAATGACTACTCAACCCCGTATTATTCTTTTCCGTCTCAGCATATTTGTACAAAAATTTAAACATTGTTACTACATGATAGAACATGTAATATGAAGAATTGTTCTTTTTGCGACCAATAGTTGAAATCTATAAATTTACAACAAACATTGACATCGGTAAAAAGTAACATACACTTCTCTATTTGAATACATAGTGCATGTATCAGAGCACGTAACAATGTCAAAACATTACGTCTGTACAAAATGTATCTAAAACGTGTAAGACAACACGTGTGTTAATAACCATACAGTGTAATATTAAGACAAAAATATGAAAATTAGTCTATATCTGTACAGTAAACAAATATCAAGGTATCAAGTTGACAGATTTTATTCAATTTTCTGTGAGTATTTATTAAAACAATATGAATAAAAAAGGACATTCTTTACGACAATCAAACTTTTATCGTAAGTAAAGTTTTTTTTAATACAAAGATAAATGGCTAATTTCCTCCGAAATTATTTCACACGCTTTCAAAATGTCTTCCAATCTTTACCAAAATTCACTCTATCACAGTTTTGTACGTGTTTTATATGATTCTAATAACATCATGACGTATTTCTTACCATATAATCAAGTTATAAGTGCCTATAGATGTCTTGAAATATCAATTTGATGGATCATGGCAATTTTGGGGTATTTACCCCATTAATGAACAACAAGGACAATTTTACTTAACCACAACCAAAATTCTACCGTGTGTGAAGCTATTGTTTGTCTTTCAGACATACATTGACTCGCGTGGGTTAATGGTGATTTTAAATTTATCAAAAGAACATTATATAAATAACACATAGCTGAGAGGGTGATAGAGCAGATTGTTACTCCGAGAAATTATTGTCAACTGAGGCGAAGCCAAGGTTGACAATGTCTTTTCGAGGGGTAACAATCTGCTCTATCACCCTCTCAGATATGTGTTATTTAATTTATTATACTGAATGTTCTGATGTTACTGTATTTTAAATTTCAAATTCAAAGTAATAAACTATGTCGTCTCGTACATAACAATCATCCGTATTTATTAAAGCGCACACTTGAGCAAGCGTCTCCGTGAAGGGTAATAGAGTATTTGCCATGGGATAGAGTAAATTGTCTCCCTCGTATTAACCAATCAAAATCTGACATTTTGACATGAAGTATAATAAAAAAATTTGTGACATATTTCACCAGCAATGTACAATGCTTATACATGTATCACATTTTGATTGAATGGATATAATTTATATTCATTACCATTCGTGGGATACCAATTTTCGGAGACTTCGTAAGTAAAGGTAACACGCGACGTACACCCTTTTTTTTATAGGTTTGAATCTAGACTTTGATAAAAACACGAGAACAAATATCCACGAAAATACCAATTTTTCTCAGTCCATAAAAATTGGTACACATGAGAATAAACGAATTTACAGTATGTAAAACTGGTATACACGTGTATTAATAATTTTCTCTAATATTCACAATCCAGTTGAGTTGGTTTAAACAACTTTCCGATTTCGACTCCTTGATTGAAACACATACAGAGGAAATTAGCTATACCTTTTTAATTATTTTTGGTTAAGCATGTCTTTATAAACAGTTAATGGACAATGCAATTGGCCAATATAAAACTATGGCATGTGTATTAATATCATGTTGGGACAAGCTTTACAAGGTATTAAAGCGGTGAGTAACTAACGGCAAAATTGGTATTTTCGCTACAATGATAAGCATTTTATGAATTAAAAGAAGATGTGGTATGATTGTCAACGAGATAAATATCTACAAATGACCAAAGGAAAATGATGCTAACAACTGCAGGTTATGGATACTATCATTATTATACACTAAAACAAACCTTAGTCCTCAGTCCTTTATCAAATGATGTCACTGTCAGAGCGTCCAGTACACAACGGATGATAGTACCATTGGCGACTAACATTCTACCAGTAATAGTATCTATCCAGAGGATTAACATTCTACCAGTAATAGTATCTATCCAGAGGATTTACATTCCACCAGTAATAGTATCTGTCCAGAGGATTTACATTCTAGCAGTAATAGTATCTATCCAGAGGATTTACATTCTAGCAGTAACAGTATCTATCCAGAGGATTTACATTCTACCAGTAACAGTATCTATCCAGAGGATTTACATTCTAGCAGTAATAGTATCTATCCAGAGGATTTACATTCTAGCAGTAACAGTATCTATCCAGAGGATTTACATTCTAGCAGTAACAGTATCTATCCAGAGGATTTACATTCTACCAGTAATAGTATCTGTCCAGAGGATTTACATTCTAGCAGTAATAGTATCTATCCAGAGGATTTACATTCTAGCAGTAACAGTATCTATCCAGAGGATTTACATTCTACCAGTAACAGTATCTATCCAGAGGATTTACATTCTAGCAGTAATAGTATCTATCCAGAGGATTTACATTCTAGCAGTAATAGTATCTATCCAGAGGATTTACATTCTACCAGTAATAGTATCTATCCAGAGGATTTACATTCTAGCAATAATAGTATCATAATCTATCCAGAGGATTTACATTCTAGCAGTAACAGTATCTATCCAGAGGATTTACATCCTACCAGTAATAGTATCTATCCAGAGGATTTACATTCCACCAGTAATAGTATCTATCCAGAGGATTTACATTCTAGCAGTGATAGTATCATAATCTATCCAGAGGATTTACATTCTACCAGTAATAGTATCTGTCCAGTGGATTTACATTCTACCAGTCATAGTATCTATCCAGAGGATTTACATTCTAGCAGTAATAGTATCTATCCAGAGGATTTACATTCTAGCAGTAATAGTATCTATCCAGAGGATTTACATTCTAGCAGTAATAGTATCTATCCAGAGGATTTACATTCTAGCAGTAATAGTATCGATCCAGAGGATTTACATTCTACCAGTCATAGTATCTATCCAGAGGATTTACATTCTAGCAGTAATAGTATCTATCCAGAGGATTTACATTCTAGCAGTAATAGTATCGATCCAGAGGATTTACATTCTAGCAGTAATAGTATCGATCCAGAGGATTTACATTCTACCAGTCATAGTATCTATCCAGAGGATTTACATTCTAGCAGTAATAGTATCTATCCAGAGGATTTACATTCTAGCAGTAATAGTATCTATCCAGAGGATTTACATTCTAGCAGTAATAGTATCTATCCAGAGGATTTACATTCTACCAGTCATAGTATCTATCCAGAGGATTTACATTCTAGCAGTAATAGTATCTATCCAGAGGATTTACATTCTAGCAGTAATAGTATCTATCCAGAGGATTTACATTCTAGCAGTAATAGTATCTATCCAGAGGATTTATTGATTGATTGTTGCTTGCTTAACGTCAAGTGGCAATTAGTTCATGCGTGCATGATCAGGACGAGAAACTATTTTGTACTTATTCGATGTTATCTAACTAATATTTTATAGGAATTTGATGGATTTTGAACTGATGTGGAGGTTTCGATGTAAGAAACTAAGGCTTCGGCTGGCTTTACCTGTGATGCTTAGGTACTGCCTAGGTATTTAATTGATGTTACATGCTCCAGAGTTTGGCCTTTAAGCTTGTAGTCCCACTTGATTTATTTTTTTTTCAATTTTTTGTGACTATGAGGACGCTGCGTTTTTCAGGGTGGAACTCTCTTTTCCAAAGTTGTTCCCATTTTGCCAGTAAGTCCAGGTCATTTTGGAGTTTATGGTAGTCGTTGTCTGTGGAAATGGTCGAACAGACAACAGTATCGTCCGAAAACAATCTTACCATTGAGTGGAGCCCTTCTAGAAGGTCGCATCTATAAAAATAAACAGGCTGGGTGATCCTGGTTGTACTCCAGATTCTACTTTCACTTTGTCTGACGTTTCGCCTTCAACCACTACAAGTTGTGTTGTGTTCGTTAGAAAATCCTTTATCCATTTGTTTGTCTTACTTCTGATGCCATATTTGTGTATAGATATAGGAAGATGTGGTGTGAGTACCAATGAGACAACTCTCCATCCAAATAACAATTTATAATAGTAAACCATTATAGGTCAACGTACGGCCTTCAACACGGAGCCTTGGCTCACACCGGACAACAAGCTATAAAGGGCCCCAAAATTACTAGTGTAAAACCATTCAAACGGGAAAACCAACGGTCTAGTCTATATAAAAAACGAGAAACGAGAAACACGTATAAATTACATTAACAAACGACAACTACTGTACATCAGATTCCTAACTTAGGACAGGTGCAAACATTTGCAGCGAGATTAAACGTTTTAATGGTACCAAACCTTCTCCCTTTTTCTGAAACAATAGTATAACATCACAACATAGAAAAACACACGATAAAATATCATTTGGAAGGCTTAACTCAATCAAAAAACGTAAATTAACACACTATGAACGAATAAATTCGATCTGTGATACCTGAAAGTAAATACATACTTAATAAAATATTAGGGACAAACATTCAAGGCCAAAAAGCAAACAAACAAGTCCAAACAAAGCCATGGCAAGACACCACCGCTAGTTTATTAAGAAGTAGACTGTTGGACACCTTGTCAAAAGCTTTTGAAAAGTCCAGTAAAAACAAATTTGATTGTTTTCCGTTTTTCAAAATTTTTGTGATATCGTCAATAAATTAAAGGAGTTCTACTTCGCATGATCTTTTACTCCTGGAGCCATGTTGTAGAGGGTATAAGATGTTATTCACCTCTGCATGTTTCATGATTATATCGGTGACTATATGTTATATTATTTTGCAACGGATACATGTTAGGGATATTGGCCTAATGCTAATATGATGATTAGGATCGTAGAAATTCCACTGGCTAGTTTTTGCAGTATCATTGGTTTGATGTTGCCTGGTCCAGAGGCCTTGTGCGGGTTAAGATTTTTCAGTTGTATTAGTTAGTAGTGATGATTATAAGTTCGCTGTTTGGACAGTTTTCCTTCCTCGTTTGTTTACAGAAACGTTTTCTTCCGTCAAGCTTTTGCCTTCGAACTTGGAATTTCTAACGAAAGGGGTCGTGGTAGGGTAACTGTATACGGAAAACAAGTTGATGAATTAGAGTACGGAAAGACATTAAATCAATAGCAGTACATTCATGAGAGACTTTGATATAATAAACAATTTATTTTGAAAAAAAGTCTATGTACTCGTGTCTGATAGTAAAACGTAGTCATTCAAGTATATAATCATATCTATTTTTGGGTTAAAATTAAAGTATACTATGACCTTGAATTGAAAATTTATTCTTGTCAGAATAAGTATGAAATATTTTGCCTTTGAAAAAGTTACGTGTATCTTTACTTAGTTACAAGCATATGTATAATTTTGGACAAAAATAAAAATGTCATCATAGTTTTGCAGCTACGAGTATCGTGGACCTTTTTCTAGCAATATTTTATAACAATACAGAATCATCTCCGTTTCAATTCTAAATTTTTGATTGCTTTGCTGTAATAAGCACTTTTGTTTATGACCAATTCACCAGTTTAAACGTCATGCGTCTTTCATCTTGAAATACTGGTAACGTAATATAATGTATCCAATAAAGTGACAAATGAACTAAATATTACGACCAGTGCAACCGCAGTATGGCCGTATGTGTGGTCACTACAAATGCTAGAAAAATTTCTTTTGACCGGTTCAATTAAGTAATTTGAATTGTTTATTGTAATTTGAGTTATTTATTGTAATTTGAATTGTTTATTGTAATTTGAGTTGTCGCGCTTATGCTTAAAACCTAATTTATTGATACCTACTCCTGTTTAAAAAGTCAAAGAACTATCCAGAAAGTTTGTTATAATTCCCTCTCCTGCTTTGTCAATGCTTCTCTGGAATTTTTTATACTGCTACGAGACTATACAGTAGAAACAATTTCAATGTATACACTACAAACGAAATATTTATTTGCCAATCACGGCGCACAGAATGAGGATATTTTTCAAACATACTATAAACATAAAAATGAATAACATAGATTAAACAAAGTATTACATGATTAGTTTTGATTTAGTTGATTCACATTTATGTTTTGAAGTAAAATAAGAAGTTGATGATAATACAAATATATAAACTGATACGAAATTCCAGAGCTTGCGTTTACTATATGTCATGATTTTCTTGACAAAGGATTGCTGCTTAATTCTATTTATCTGAACGATTCGGCATATGTTGATAGCATGTCTGTCTACCTCTATCCATAGTAAATAAGAAAACGTGCTGTGATTGTCAATAAGACAACTATCAACCAGAGACCAAATGTCTACAATGCAAACAATTATAGGTCTCCCATACCATCATTAGAACAAAATCAGTTGAAAGGTTTGACTCATTAGATGGACACAAAGCATAATTACAACTAACAAAAAAGAATAAAGACACAAAGTACCGATCTGAGAAGATATGCAGATACTGAAAGTTTGTTACAAGCCAATTTCTTAGAAGATATGCAGTTACTGAAAGTTTGTTACAAGCCAATTTCTTAGAAGATATGCAGTTACTGAAAGTTTGTTACAAGCCAATTTCTTAGAAGATATGCAGTTACTGAAAGTTTGTTACAAGCCAATTTCTTAGAAGATATGCAGTTACTGAAAGTTTGTTACAAGCCAATTTCTTAGAAGATATGCAGTTACTGAAAGTTTGTTACAAGCCAATTTCTTAGAAGATATGCAGTTACTGAAAGTTTGTTACAAGCCAATTTCTTAGAAGATATGCAGTTACTGAAAGTTTGTTACAAGCCAATTTCTTAGAAGATATGCAGTTACTGAAAGTTTGTTACAAGCCAATTTCTTAGAAGATATGCAGTTACTGAAAGTTTGTTACAAGCCAATTTCTACTAATAGTTTAATAATTCGAGTCGTCCAGATAACTTTACGGGTGACGCGTACGATCGTTTGATTTTCGGGGATAGGGCTTCCAAATGAATATCCAGGTCAGGTGAAAGCTGAACAAACAACATTTTCCCCAAGACAGGATGTAAAGGAATATTATACAAATTGCAGGGAAAGGTTGTATTCAAAAACGAAAATAAATGGTTGCTTTGCTTTGGCGTGCGATATAGATAATTCGGCCTATCAACAGAGGAAAGGAATATTCCGCCCCCAATTAATCATCCTGGCCTCTCTGGAAAATCAAATGGTCCCCACTAAACGAAATTTGACGAAAGGATTCTTGTATGCGCAGATAAAACAATATATTCACAATCATATCTGTGAGTCAACATCCTCAGGCAAGCACCGGCACTACAATCCAGTATAAAAATTCAGTTAAGGGCATACGATACAGTTTTGATCCCGTAATGAAATTTTGATGAAAATTTGCATATAGGCTATTTTTTACCTGATTAAATCAAATATTCAATAAAAAATATACCATCATGTGCTACTTTTTGAGTAAGTTGAGGTTGAAATTTCAGATATTTCCTCAAAATTCGGATTTGTTGACGTATTTTTCCTTTCGACAGAAATACATAACTTTTTTGTTTTAAAAGATAAACAAAAGCTATTTTTGAATTCGCGCTCTCATTGTGAAAGTTAAATAAGGTTACAATTTTGCCATAAGACAGTGTACTTTTGTCGTTTGCATTAAACGGGTTTTAATAGAAGTACCAAATTGGCCTAGTGCTCTCTGAAAAATTCGTGGCATATTTTTACGCTTTAAACTCTTACCCCAAAAATAACGTAATATATGTATCAAGAAAGTCTATGTTTAATGTGTCGTATCTAATAGCCGTTCGAAATTGCATTGTTTTTGTGTTTGTGCGAAATAAGGTGAATTACTTCTATCAATAAAAAGTCACCACAGGATTGTTTTATTACTTGAATAATAAATGAGATCCTTTAATATCTAAACGCATTTGTTTTCTCACAATTACTAACTCTTCACATTTAAACTCTCAGTACATGTATCATGTTATTTTTCTAAATAAAATTAATTCATGTTAAAAACCGTCTTTATCTGTCAATTTTGGAAGTAAACGGGGAAACATCTTAGCGACAAAGAAAATCAGCGTCAAAACTTTATAAAATTGTATTATTCTCATAATCATTGCAGATGCATATGTACAGAGGAGGTGCAAAATATGTACAGAAATATGCATATATTTAACAAACATTTATATACAATACAGTTATTTCAAAGCAATATACATTTTAGGCAGAAAAGTACAAAACAGTTAAATAACAGAGTGACAAAATGAATAAAACAATAAAAGACAAAGAAACTCAAACTTGACCATTTGATATCCGAAAACAAATCTAAAAGAACACATAAAATTGTTTTTTAGAAACACGAAAGGACTTGGGAGTAGAATAGTGTGAAGGTTTTTATGCCTGCTCTGCCATTGTTAAACTGTATAGCATTTCAAGCCAAATCTTGTAAGAGAATATTTCCTATTATTTTGGTGCCATTTGCTCTGTAACACTTTACAGTGAAAAAAAAAAATACTCAAAAGAGCAGTATTGATAGCATTTGTATGAGATAGAAAAATTGCATTTATCAAGCTTCAGATACAAAACCTAATAAATACAACATTTACTGCAAACTGATTATATAACAGCTAGATGTACACACATATTTCTTTATATAGTTGTCTTCGTAATAAATAGTTGATGTAATTTGTAGCACGGTTGTCGTTAAAAGACGGTAATGTGTGTTTGTTCAAACACTCGTTGTCAATATAATAGCTTCGTCTGTCATCATAATTCTATTTAATATCTAAGGTTTAGGATCACATTAATAATAACGACACGGTTGATAGACAAGTACTCTATGTCCAGAGGGATGATAGTAGTGTCCCTAACCTGTTCTTCACTGTGTCATAGGAACAATTTTTCAATTAATGGATATTAAATTTTGATATTTTGTAAGTATTTGCAATTTTGACAATGATAAATTACTTGCTTAATGGTTTCATAACTTCTGATGAATAAGATAATTGTGAAAATATCTTAAGTTCTCTTGAATTTAGATCATCCTTCGATGCCATTCCGTGTACGGAAATCAGCATTATATTTGATATTTTATGCGGAATTTACAGTTTAGTTGTCAACAATAATACTAAAATTTCTACCTCAACTAAAAGAATTGTCACGTTACTGACATGTTTGTCTATGTTCATATCTAAGTTACATGTAGTTGCTTCGACGTTTATTTTGTAAAATTGTATAGAAACTTTTTCGAAAATGATAGATTTTGCTATGCAAAATTTCTGAACGATGATTTCAGAAGGCAAAGAAATAATGATTATTGGCAAACGTAAAATAAAAAGATGTCAGCCGAAATTTGTATATTGTGAATAGAACCACCCTAGTAGATATAGGAAAAAACCAAATAAACTATACATAAAAATGATTAAAAGAAAATAAACAAACGGTATGTGATATATATAGTTTGAAATATTGGACACATAACTGGATTAAAGCAATTTTTAGATCGAGGATTTTTATAAAATACTTACTTTTTCAGTCAATGCTTATTAACGACGCGAAAATATTATAAATAGTAAGATAGCTGGGGTTAAAACACAATAACAGGGGCATAACTATAACACTGCACATCCCTGCAAAAGGTAGAACATAATTTGAAATGTTTTTTTGCAGTTTACATGTAACGAGTTAGCGTTGAGTGAGCAACCATTGTCAATGTCATCTTTCTTTAAGATATTTGCCTTACTGTGGACTGTTTTTGACAACTGTAACCAAAAAGAGCAGAAAATTACAAATGTTAGCGCCTAATCGACTATTGCAATTAAATCACTGCAATCACTCCCTTTATACAAAAATGTCTATTATAAAATAAAAGTATGCTCTGATTTCCCCCAAATATTTATTGACGATAATCAAACTGTATAGTGTTGTAAGCAATGAACATGTATAGCAATGAAAGTGTCATTGACCACACCATTCTTTATGGTTATGTTAATCATATCATAAAAATTCTGTTACTCGTGACATATTTATATGTCTTCGTGAGAGAACGAAATACACAATTCTGCTGTGAAATAATGATGTATTCATGCAACTTAAGTCTCAAAAGAGATACCGAAATTTCGATCTATTACTAAATATATTAATATATAACTTGCATGATAGCAGCGGTAGACGGTTTTACGTGTAAATATCAACGATCAATGGCAACAGGCCACCTACGGACCCCCTCACAAGAGTTGTTGCAAAGGTTCTCTAGCGTACAGAGAACGTTGCAGTCCCCTACATGATACTTCGGATTGATTTTACGTACCAATTCCGTGGATGTGTATTTATACAACCACACAATCAAATGGACACCCTACTTCAGTAAGGGTTTTCGGAGGGGAAAAGTCCAGGAATGAACATATTTGTATAACCCTGTCAACCCTCGCTTAAAGTAGATTATTATGATGTAAATTATTATGACACTTAGGTTGTTTTTTTATCTTTTAGAACGATTTTTCCATGCCTAATACATTCAACATAGTAAAAATAGCTGGTAAAATAATATGTTATACACAAATCAGCTATTTAAATGCCCTTAAATGAACTTCGTAAACACTGTCAGAAAAGACATTACAACATAAAAAGGAGAAGTAAATTACATTTGATATATTTTATTGACATGTGCATTCTTTGCCCAATCAATATGTCGTGTTAATAGCACTTTGTCAATAATGCCTCCTAGCTGTTATTGAAACAGAAGTGTCCCTGGTGTCCTCAAAGAAGTTCGTGCTGAACAGTAAGATTCTAATTTTATATTTATTTTTATTGATATTACAATAATTATTTATTTATTTATTTATTTATTTATTTATTTATTTATTGAAAATTCAATGTTTTTTGTTGTTGCTTATTTATTTAAAATTCAATATTTTAAAATTTATTCACGTTAAATAAAATATTTTTATTGATCATTAATCAGTTTTAAACTTTGTATTATTTACGATTTTCTAAGAAGCTGGATCCATTAAAGATAAATGTGACTATTGTCGGTTTTAAATAGTTACACAACGAGTTTTAAAATGTACAGTGATATAACTATACCAGTTAATTCAGCATTTTAAAAGTACTTCTTTTAAATAAAAAAATCAGTTTTGTTTGTTCCAACGCGCATAAGTGCTTGTAATATACGTAGATTAGATGTTACATTTGACAACCCTGTCTAATTACTCTAGAAGTGACAAATAATAAGCGATGTGTTTTAAGTTACAACTTCTTTATGTTAACCAAAATGAAGAAATTTGATATTTGAAATAACGAATACAATGTGACGCCTTTACATTCATTTGTGTGTCCACTGCACATAATTTATACTTTAAGACAAACAAACTTAGTCAATATGAACACATTTGAATATCTCGTACCAAGTACTGTTGAGTAATACATAATTCGGTCAAGTTGAATCCACTGGACTCTCCATCTTGAAATCACGTAATATCTGATGAAAACCTCAAATTTTTAAAATTAACATAGCTTATTATTGGTATTCAAACTCGTTATTTTGTGCGAAATTTATAAATATATATCAAAAGAATTATAATTCAATAAACAAAACATTTTTGCACTCAAAACAATATATTGAGTTGATAAAGAATGCTCAGTGTAATGTGGCGTTTAGGTGTTACATATTTAGTAAAGTCTGTTTAAATTGCCCAAATGAGAATCACAATAACACCCAGGTGATCCGGAAGGGTCAGTGGTTACTGCTCTACTTTTTGCACCCAACATGTTTATCTTGTCAAGGAACCAGGTGGCAAGTTGATTTGGAGATTACCCCATCGTGGAAAACACAAATTGAATATATCCACGGTCGATTCGATTTAGGTCATCCAAATCATGTCCCTAAAACTTGCGAAGATATGTCTTCAGTTTTTCCATTAAGAACCTTAGTTAAACAGTTTCCACGTAAGCAACAACCACTCCTCTTTAAAGAAGTCATGATAGGATTTATGTATATCAATTTCGTACAGCAATGAATCTATTTCAAATATAACATGACATTTCAGTTTTAGTGATCTTTACTGCACATTATACCGGGGGGAAATGTAAAAAGTACATATCGATTTTAGATCAATATATAAAGTTTGAAATATACTTGTTGATCCTTTGTTCAGTTAACGGACAAATCGACCTAAATGAAGGTAGTTCAACAGCTAATTTTGCGTTTTCGAATACATTGCTTTATTCAAATGTGTTAAAAGACGATCTTAAAGAATCGAAGTATAATTAGAAGACATTTGGGGCGTTTTTACGATTCCTTCTCTTCTGAAACAGTCTAATTCAAATTATATGAATACATACAATGTTTCAACTATTGGTACATTTTTAATGTGCCATGAAGATAAATCATATATTTTTTATATGACATACATATGGTTGTTATACACTGTTAACCCAAACAAAAGACCTTCTTGTACCTTCTTTGATATTGGTTTCCTGTTGTTTTTAATCTATAAACTTTACTATAAAGCAGTTATTTAACAAGCTTTATAAAGATACAAATATATGATTTATGCTTATTTTTTATAAATTGACATAAATGACAGTGGTTTATTTATGTCTTGTTGTTTCACTTGAATGAAACAATCTGTCTTCTGTAAATATACATAGTCATATGATTGTTAGAACGCACTGACAGGAATATCTATAACCGCACCAACCGACTCCACGACTGTGTAAGGGAAACTACCATGATTTCAGTTCAAAGAAAATAAATAGAAATCAAAATTAATATGAAATAATTTTCAACAAAAGCTTTTCAGTTCAGTCGGTAAGGTTATTTCTTGTTACTCTTTTAGAAATTAAGATCACATTAATATTTCGAATTACTGGAGATATACAGATGAAAATAGTTTGTTTTAAAGTGAATCTGTAAATCAACAATTTGAATCAATACAACCAAAAGTATCATAAGTAGCATATTTATGACAAATTGGACATTAATTCAACTTCTGATTATACTATAAAGACTTATCGAACCTAAACTTTCGAAAACACAACTGAGTCTGTATAGACAAACCAAAAGACAGTTGAACGGGGATAAATGAAGGAATTCGTAATAGGAGAATTTACGAAAAACTAAAATATTCATAGTTTAACTTTCTAAAGCAAAACAAACGAACGATATTTACGTGTCAAACTGTTTCATTTAAATTACAAGTGATTCCATGTATTAGAATCATATTTAAACGTTTTAAGTATTCTAGTCTAGTATCAAGGCTCTTCTATCAAACATTTTGGAGCAATATATATTTCGATTAAAGCGACCTTTCCTTCTTTTTTTCGCAAACGCCATGTGAAAAAAAATTGCATTGATTCATTATATATACTCGATATGTTTGGTTCTATTTCGACAAGATACACACAATAAACTAAATCAAATATTGTATTTGAAATTCAAGTAACAGGTTAATTTTCTCTTGAACATGATGGTCGAAGTACGTCGTACATGTAATTAGTGTGTAAATGTTGTCTACACTTCAAACCATCATAACTAACAGAGAGAAAAAATACACTGTCCCATAAGTATATGGTTGACTTGGAATATAATAAATGATTAAAAATTGAATTTGGAATTAATAAACCCATATGTCCCCCATTATGCTTTTACTTGCGGTAAAAATCGACATCAGGCGTGATGACGTGTATTTGAAAATCTCGTGATACATGATGCATTACTTGAACAAAGGAAAAAGTAAATTTAAGTTAGATAAAAACTTGATGAATTACTAATTTTACACTTTACTAAACCTACCGATTCGTTAAATGGCAGAACATTACAGAGGATTCGTGCGTTGTTAAATCTTTGATTGAAAGCTTTTTCCTTTCAGCACTTTATAGATAACAAGTTCCGCTGTCCACTTTGATACTAAGAAGAAAGAATTTAGGATTTTTTAATTCCAAAAGTGGTAACAACAAGAAAGACAATCAGACGACAACAACTTGACAACATATGGTATATCAACAACTGAAGAAAATGAAAGCCATAATTTTACTCTGTTATATCGTTTCAATAGCAGGTAAGTATTAACAATAGTATAAGTACAGTTGTTCATAGTTTTTAGCTATTTTCAAAGATATTGTTTTGCATAAATATCTCTATCTGTCAATGCATTAGTCGCCATTTTCTTAAGGTAGTATGGAAGTATTAATTAATGAAATAACGAGAGTGTTATTATACTTTGCCGAAATTCTAAATTATTTTTAATTTTTGAAAAAATATAATAAAAAGAGTTATATATAAAAGGTCTACGTGCTTCCTTCTAGCTACATATTCTGCTTTTCCATATTTAGTAAAGATTATACATACGAAAAACACTTTTATGTTTCTAGATGATAGAATTTTAAAATATGATGCGAGAAGATGACTCTTATAAAATGCTTCTGAGTAAGGTTAACATATTCGTGTTTTTACTACCATAATGAAATTAATGAATATTGAGTACATTCATTAATTGAGTTACTTTAGGTATGCGAACACACTGTTACGTGTTGCGCTAGTGTATGCGAACCGACAGCTTCGCGTTGCTTTAGCGAACCAGTCTTAAAAAATTGCATTACCTGAATGGGCCTTCATGTAAAGCTGTGGAAATAATTACAGCTCAGGGTGCTCTCCAATAAGTTCATGCTATTGAAATATTTCAATCAATATTTCATCGACCTCAACCCATACAATCACTATAAAGCGTAGCAACTCAAGGATGTCGATTGACAGTCTGATTCCAACTTCCCGTTCACAGGTGAAAATCCTTTCCTACCTTTTCCTTTTTCAACTATCTCTCATTATATGTGATCATATATCTCAACAACTTTACAACTCCATGTGCAATATTTGATTTAGCATCAGGAAACATCTTGTCTGCACAAATTTCTGTCTTTTAAGTATCGGTGACCTTGACCGTAGAGGTATTGAGCTCAAAATCAATAGGGATTTTCTTCTCAATCTATGTAACAATTTGTCGAAGTAATGTTGAAATCACATATGTAGTATTTGATTTAGCACCCGAAAACCTCTTTTTTACACAAATTTCAGTCTATTATATGGTAACTACGTCCTTGACCTTTGACATGGTGACCCCAAAATCAGTAAGGATCTTTCTATGATAATGTGTGACCATATATTAGATTAAGATTGCAATCAGATTTAAAGTCTTTGATTTTGCATCCGGAAACGAAAATGATCGACTGACGGTCGGACAGGTCAACTATACATCTCTCGATACGAAAATTTACCATACACATTTATTAAACATACATAAAATTCTTGTTGAAATAACCTCATCTTTTATAACATTTTACCAAAATATGATTAATCAGCCAAAATTTAATCAAATAAAATATGTTTAACTAACTAAGCCTTTCGGGACCGCCCTATTAAAGGATATACGTTTTGTGTAGGACGTTAAGTACCGCCTTCCATTCACTACCTTACAACTACTGAGGAATGATATATAGTTACTAACGATTTATACGGAAGCTGAATTGTCTTCAGGAATTTGTTCAATAAGAATGCAACACTATGATGATGTTTATATTTTCCCCCCTAAAATATTTCAATCATTCAGACTTTTGAATAAACCTTAGAGTTCAATACATTTGTCATAAATATGTAAAATTTATTTATAGAATTTAAAAGTTTTGTGAGTTAACCTCTACATGGAAGGCTTGGACCCATACGTCTCTAGAAATACAGGGGAAGTTTTGTGGGTTAACCTCTACATGGAAGGCTTGGACTCATTAGTAGGAATACAGGGGAAGCAAAAAAAAAAAAAATAACAGACAGAAAAATAAGAACTACACTACACGAGGGTGTTGAAGTGTGAACCGTCAGGCCAAATAAATTATCAACAATATAAGTCAAAAATAAGATCCATATTAAGTCAGTCATAAGAGCTATAAATAAATCAGTCATAAGAGCTACAAATAAGTCAGTCATAGGAGCTTCAAATAAGTCAAAGTCATACAATGTTTTAGCTTTTTGTAAATTAAGTATCACATACCGTTTAAGCTGCGTTCAAAGCATATTTAGCATGTTTTTCACCAGGAACGCACAGGTCCAAAAGTCTGCATAGCTGAAAATGTATTAATAACAAAAAGTAATACCAAAAAAATAATCAAAGGGAATACAAAGAATAAAGAATAATCAAAGGGATACAAAGAATAATCAAAGGGATACAAAGAATAATCAAAGGGAATACAAAGAATAATCAAAGGGATACAAAGAATAATCAAAGGGATACAAAGAATAATCAAAGGGATACAAAGCATAATCAAAGGGAATACAAAGAATAATCAAAGGGATACAAAGAATAATCAAAGGGAATACAAAGAATAAAGAATAATCAAAGGGATACAAAGAATAATCAAAGGGATACAAAGAATAATCAAAGGGAATACAAAGAATAATCAAAGGGAATACAAAGAATAAAGAATAATCAAAGGGATACAAAGAATAATCAAAGGGATACAAAGAATAATCAAAGGGATACAAAGCATAATCAAAGGGATACAAAGCATAATCAAAGGAATACAAAGAATAATCAAAGGGAATACAAAGAATGATCAAAGGGATACAAAGAATAATCAAAGGGATACAAAGAATAATCAAAGGGATACAAAGAATAATCAAAGGGATACAAAGCATATTCAAAGGGATACAAAGCATAATCAAAGGAATACAAAGAATAAAGAATAATCAAAGGGATACAAAGAATAATCAAAGGGATACAAAGCATGATCAAAGGGATACAAAGAATAATCAAAGGAATACAAAGAATAATCAAAGGGAATACAAAGAATAATCAAAGGGAATACAAAGAATAATCAAAGGAATACAAAGAATAATCAAAGGGATACAAAGAATAATCAAAGGGATACAAAGAATAACAAAAAAGTCTGTTAAATGAAGAAGAAAAAGATTGAAATAATCTTATTTTATTCTTTTTACAGCCCAACAACAAAATCAATTAAGACAAACGGCAGGTTTTGGCAGAGGAAGACAAACAGGCGGTGGTACGGCTGGTACCTTTGGTGGTGCTGGTGCTGGTGCTGGTGCTGGTGGAACACAAAGAGGTTTTCCAGGAGGTGCTGGTGGAACACAAAGAGGTATTCCAGGAGCTGGTGCTGGCCAGTTTGGGGGTTTTGGACAACCAGGTGCACAATTTGGTGGCGGTCCAGGTGGACGTTTTGGATTTCCGGGTGGGCCTCCGGGTGGTCCTCCGGGTGGTCGTCCTGGTGGCCCATTTGGATTTGGTATGGGTGGACCTCCAGGATTTGGTATGGGTGGACCTCCAGGATTTGGACCCCCTCCAACCAGATTTGGACAAGGATTCGGTGGTGGAGCAGGATTAGGTGGTAGACCAGGTGGACAGTTTGGAGGCTTTGGAGGTCCAGCCGCTAGACCAGGTGGCCAGTTTGGAGGCTTTGGGGGTGCACCAGGAGGACAATTTAATGGAGCTGGAACTGATACACTAGGATCTTTTGGTGGAGGTGGAGGAGCTGGAAACTCATTAGTGGGCACAGCATTTGGAACTGGAACACCAGGAACAACAGGAACAGGCACTCAAACAGGCACTCAAACAGGAACTGGAGCTAGTGGAACACCGGCAGGAAATGCAGCTGGAACAAATGCATTGAATGGGTTTGGACAAGGTGGCGGTGCTGGACAGTTTGCCAATGGTCTGGGTGGTTTCCCCGGAGGGCCAAATTTTGGTGGACAACAATTTGGATTTCCGCCATTTAATGGTCTTGATGGAATGAATAGACCTCCACAGCCATTTGGAGGACCTTTTGGACAATTTGGTGGTCCTCAGTTTGGTGCTGCCGGCGCTGGTATGAATCCATTTGGTGGCATGGCTCCAACAGGGCAGTTTGGAGGTGGAGCAGCTGCAGGACAGCTTGGAGGTGCGACACCTACAGGACAGTTTCCAGCTGGGGCTACACCAGGACAGTTTGGAGGTGGGGCAGGTGCAGGACAGTTTGGAGGTGGGGCATCCACAGGGCAATTTGGAGGTGGAAATGCACTAGGAACAGGCGGAGCTGGGGCAGGGCTTGGATTTGGAAATGGCCTTAATGTGGGAACTTTACCATCAACAGGTCTGTTTACAGAATTAGGTCAAGGTTCCACGTTAATTGACCCAGTAACGGGTAACAGAGTACGACCCCTGACAAATGATGTAGCCAATAATGCTATTGCAACACGAAGAGGGCAAACAGGTTTGTCGTCAGTACTTACATCTAAGATGATAGTTGTAAAATCACTAAGACTTGAAGAAAGGAATTTAGAAATATACTTACATTTTTTTTAATTAGAAATATTAAGAATATTAAGACTATTGAAAAATATAGATTTAGGCTTTGGTCCGTATTTAAGCAGAACAAAATATATAGTATTATCTCATACATTCAAAATGTTATTTTTATATCAACTCTCAAACGTTTAGCTTTAAAATGCAAATTAATGCTGCATACTATATTTAAAATTGCTTTAGTTATTTTTATTCATAGTTACTAATACGCATTATATTCCAAGTATTCCATCCTTTGTTGCATGTGTGTATCATCATAGCTTATGTGTTCGCTTTATATAACGTAGCTTTAGATATATACAATCGGACTATATTTATAGCACTCAGGCGAGGCGGTAGAAATCCAAGGCGAGATGTTGTAGTGCAAAGAACAAGAGTATTCCCAAGGCAATTTACAAGTAGGCTATTGGTGGTGGTAAAGGCATGGTTACACCACAACCGCTTACGGCATGAATTCCCCCTTTTTGTGGTGCTTAATATTTTTTAGTAAAAAAAAATTAATATTTAAAATTATTTTTACCTCTTTGATATGTTCTTTCTCTTATTCATTAATCTTATAATAACAACAGTTTTTACATGCTGCCGTACGTCCGCTTGGCTCCGGCACATTTTAAGCACCATTCATTCATTAAATCATAGAATTTATAACATGTAAAATGTATCAATTCAAAAAGTGTTTATACTTTTTATTTTATTGGTGGTTCGTATGTACAATTAATCAGTTATACAGCAATTTTAAATGTTCAATCCTCAGTAGCTTTTCGCAGTTCATTTCTTATAATCTACTGTTATTGTCAGATCGTACGGATACGTATAATCTACTGTTATTGTCAGGTCGTACGGATACGTATAATCTACTGTTATTGTCAGATCGTACGAATACGTATAATCTACTGTTATTGCCAGATCGTACGAATACGTATAATCTACTGTTATTGCCAGATCGTACGAATACGTATAATCTACTGTTATTGCCAGATCGTACGGATACGTATAATCTACTGTTATTGCCAGATCGTACGAATACGAAAAAGAACAAATTAGATAAGTGAAAATAAGTTGTAAAATTATGAATTTTAAATTTACCAACAAAAATTAAACGCCGAAAAAATGGGGTCAATGCCCCAAGTGCTTGAGGGTTACAAAATACATTTGAATATAACTATTTAAAATGTGCAATTTTGCTTCTTCGTAGTTTTTGTTAAGACTGTTATTAAAGATACACAGATGAAATGTTATGCACTTGATGTTATTTCTGTCCATAACTGAGAGTTACCTCCTTTTGTTTTTAATCAATGTTATGATTTAACCTTTTTAACTTATGATACGGATCATTATTTCTGTGCTAATTTGGTATTTTGAAATAAGAATTTTTGATAGCATTAAGAAGAATTTCTATTGAATAGCAATTTTATCAAAACTATATATGCTCATCTGTGAAATTATTTCCTTCACACTATCGAATAGACATGACATTTGCAGTTTCTTATTAGCAAATAAGATTTTGTTTGCTTTATTGGGCAACGACCATTCAATTTGGGGATTGGGATGGGTTTTTCTCGGGACAAACAATTAATTTCAGTGGCATACAGGAACGAGAATATTTTTTATAAACTTCATGCCATATCTATTTCCCCCCATTTATTTTTTTTTCTCTCTTCTGAAACCTTTTTTTTTTTAGAAAAATTAAGAATCAAACAATTTTTGAACAACATCAAGTAAAGGTAGATTATATTGGTTAAGTAAAGGTAGATTATATTGGTTAAGTAAAGGTAGATTATATTGGTTAAGTAAAGGTAGATTATATTGGTTAAGGAATTGTTCGAAAATAATGATTTAAACTGACTTTGCAGAAAAAAAATGTAAATAGTGAAGATTTATTTGGATAAATGGTATAAAATATTTATTTTAATGCATGAGTGGCGGCTTATTACTTATCAAGCAAACTAGTCACTATTTTTTTCAGCATGCTTACCTATATTTTTTGCAGTTCTCCTTTTACTAGCCGACCTGATTTGCTTTTTTTATTGCTTTGCATTGTTGCTTATAGCCATATTTATTTTCTAGATAGAAGACGACTTTTAGCCAACCGACAGCGGAATGCTTTAAGAACACGTAAGAATGTAATCTGATGTACCAATTGTCACATCAGCTGTAAAACTATCTGATAAAAAACCTAAATAAACAAATTCACTGCTTTCTACAAATGAATTGATATTTTAGTACCGTAAAAGGTCTTCCTAATCCTGCCCTTTAGATTTACCCTCAATGCAATATGTAATATTTGCAATATATCATTAGCATTCTTTGTTTGCATGAAGAAAAAAAGAACAAGACTAAAATACAGTCAAACCAGTATATAAAGGTCACCCTTGAGTCCAAAGTAAACTGACACTACAGACGACATGAATTGAGGTCCAAAAGGCATACGTATTACTGACTACATTGGGACATCGGACAAGTTATTGTTTAATAGATATGACCTTTATATCAGGTTCAACTGCATACGAATTCGAACAATATAAAAAAAAATGTAAGAAATCGAAAAGGATAAAACTATACGAAATCAACTAGCTGGACTAATAAACTGCAATCATAATACAAACGGTATTTATTTTAAATGTTCAGTCATGCTGGTTCCAATATACAACAATCATGTATATATATATGTTATCTTTCAGGAACAGCAGCTGGCAGCGGAACAGGTCAGTGAACTTAGCATCTAACTTCAGAGCATGCACTTACTAACATCTCAAATTTCCCCGAATAACGTTTAAATATGATTCCAGAAACTACAGCTTCATGTAAAAAAAGGTAGAATTGATTTTTTTCTGTCAACATATCATCTTAAAAAAAAACATTTTGAAAGCTACAGTGGCTAGGTTTCTGGAATTATAACACCTTGCAAACCTTGGTATTAATGCCTACCTTCATATAGGTTCATCACTGGTCATCTGAATTATGAGAATTTAAAATTGAGGAAAACAATCTTTGATCGGATTATCTGGAACAAATTTAATAAAATTTGATATGATAAATATTAACGGAAATTGTTTTAAAAAGCATTCTAATTGTTTTGTTAACATTTTTTAAAAACAATAAAGGTATAAAATCGATTTATTCTGACAACGATTTTAAATGTCAATTTCACCATGATGTCATTAAAGACAACAACTCCTGATTAATAAAACATTTCCCTATTGCCCAGGATTGTTGATATATAAATGACATTCCGTCAAGCCAATGTTGGTTATTGCAACAACATGCAACAAGTGCGGATAATAAAAATATTAACCAGAGCAGGAATTCATATTCTATGATGCTCAAATACAACCCAAGAAACAAATATAAACAACAGTGTGGTATCCATAACATATTGTTCTCGATACCAATAGGAACCAAATAAAATGAACCCATGGTTGGTGATACCAGTCATGGCGACATTGTTCATGATTCAAATCTTAATCAAAACATACCATGAAGACATTGTTCATAACGCCAATATTAAGAAAACCCTTATGAGTGTTGGTTGTATTCGTTATTCAAATATCATTATATATCACGACTCCTTATCCATAACGGACGAAAATCTTACAAAATCTAATATAAAACATTGTCGAATGAAAGCCTTTTTCTTTGTTATTTTGGAGAACTTGGTGTTGATGGCAGATCTTTGATCGATTTTTAAAATTTATTCACAAATGTTTTACACAAGTGACGATTTAGAGTTTGCAATGATGTATATACACTTGTCTATTGTCGAAGACTACGTTGATCTACAGATTTCTCTTGATTATTTTAGACGTTTAGTCGCTGTCTCATTGACACATACACAGCATTTCCTTTTATTCATAATTATGTATAATTACAGGATTTCTCTTTCCAACAAACTCACTTTCAATGAGTACAGGTTAGACTTATTATGTAGTTTACAAGAACATGCTTTGTAGGACATAAAAAATAGAACTGCAACTAAATCAATATAGCAAGTAAGCGAAGAAATTAAATCAATATTGCAAGTTAGCGCAGAAATTAAATCCTTTTGCAAGTAAGCGAAAAAATTAAATCAATGTAGCAAGTTAGAGAAACAATTAAATCAATATAGCAAGTTAGCGAAACAATTAAATTAGCAAGTTAGCGAAGAAATTGTTAAATACATTATGAATACCAGGATATTTGATTTTTGTAGATAATTTCTATTTAACTCAGAGTGATTCTGTTATATGAAGTAGTATACACTTTTCAAATGAAGATTGAATATATAAATTTTCCTGCATTACCTTGCTTTTTCCTTTATCTATTTCAATATATCTATATTTTGGAATATATGTTCTTTTCCTTGGATTATTATATTTCCAGCTTCTTTTGCTTGTATAGCCGATGTGCATTACTGACTGCTTTTTACTCTCAGGCTCTTCTTTGCTTTCTTTTACTTCCTTTTCTGAATTCATAATGCATATGCTTCCATTGAAGTTGACCTTGCAAATTTTGCTAACTTTGGACAACCTGAGATCATTCCAGCGGGAATTGCGATGCAAGGAGCTAATACTGCATCAGCAGGACTTCAAAATTTAATGAGGCTAACAGACTTTGGTCTATCAGAAAATAGTGGACTTTCTACCAATTCAGACACTACATCTTTTTTCCCGGCAAATACCGTAAGTGCCCTAGGCGATTCTTTTAATCCTTCGAATTTCGGCATAGCAAGACATCAAGAAAATGCTTTGGGTCAAGATGTTGGAATAGTTCAAAGAGAACCTGCTGATATGTTATTGAATACAAATTCCGATGGATTTGGACTAAGAAATGCCTTTGGAACGTTAACACAGATGATGGCACCAGGTTAGGATTTACTTGTTCTTCAAATGTAGTTTAAATAATTTCACATTTGATCGTATTTATTTTACTATCCCATTAAAAAAAAACATTTTTAAAGAACAAATAAGAATAATAATTCAAATTCTTTTTTTATCTGATTGTTTTGGCGTGCTGTTTATCTGTTTAATATTTCGCCTAAAATGTTATCATTTCCTTTTTGATTTTGATATTTATAATAAAGAAATAATAAGATAGCATATTTTATGACAGAGAGAAATGATTTAAATATGTCCAGCATAAGCTTTACTGACTGGAGTCAAATGGCCAACAGTCCACAAGAAGATGCAGAGCGTATGTCTTCATTGAATTCGTAGTATAGAGTGTAGAATATTTTGGGAGGCACGTAGCGCTCATAAAAGTGATGACAGATAGCTAGACAAATGCAAACAATACTACTTTTTCTACTTTTTTTTCTATCGTAATAAAAAATCAGTTCATTTTTTTTTATTACTGTTCTATTTCTTTTAAAGGTCGATTGAAATCAAAGTTTTCATATTTGATTTAAAAAAAATAATAGCGATAAAAATATATAAGATTTTGATTTTCTGAAGTGTGTAATTTATTTGGACACAAAACGGACTGTGACGCCAAAAAAATCTAGCAAATGACAGAATGATATAAGGAAAAATGGATGAATAAAGTTCAGCATGATCATCCATAGTTATAAGACATGTATGTGGATGTACATTATAGATATAATATTTATTAGACTTTGTGAATTTGATTCTGCTTTGAAACAAACCAATTATTTACCAGCTTTACTTTTGGAAATCACTATCTTTAACATTACAGGGAATTGTGTGTTCATTTATAGCGCTTTGCTTATAAAACTTATAAGATTAATAATAGAAACTATATTGTGCTTATACGCAGATTGGATGCGTTGCGCCTTAAATTAGCAACACGTGCAGTGCTTTGGGTGCATACAGGGAAATGGTTGTTTTTTGTTGTTGGAAATGTCTGCGTCAGCTTATATTCCTCCTTGTATCAAATACAGTGTGCCTCTATCTGGTAATTCAAAAGCTTTCATTGATAATTTTTGAGAATTAATGGAAAAAATTCTTCAGAAATTTTATTAGAATTGAAATCATTACCTGCTTAAAGATAAAGTTTTGATACTTAAACATGATTTTTTAATAGTTTTAGTCGACTTTTTAAAAGCTTCTTTCAAATCTTGTTTGAAAACCAGGGCACATTTATTTATATATTTCAAATGACATATTCATATTAGGGATTAGTACCAGTTCTTCAGCTTCATCTGGCACTCAATTACCATCACAAACTCTCGGAACATCGAGCACAGCCACTGGAACTAACAATGGTAATTTAGCTAATAGATCAAATTTCTAATTTGATATAGAGCGATAAATTCAGTCTCTTGAAAACTCATTATACAAAAATTAATAGCATTTATCTAAAGAAATGTACTTTTTTAAACATATTCTCAGAATTTCTTGGACTTTTAATGTATATCCATTTGGGAAATTATAGCCCAAACGCGTTAATATAACAAATATTAGATAAGACTTAGTGGTACCAACTTACGACTCATTATTACCTGTGAATATGATTAATCAATTCAGTTTTATTTACGTCTCACCTTGTGCATTCAAATATACAAAACAATCACACATTTTTTTATACATAAGCCTATCTGTACAGATGTGTGTGAAACGATAACAACTAAAACAATATATATATATACATGAAAATTAAATATAAATTATGAAAATATACACAAGATAAAACTTTTGGCGTCATTTCAGAATAAAATTAAGTTTTTGGCACGTAATTACAAAATATTTGCGAATAAAATACCATCTCCTGACAGTCTATAAAATTATTAAAATTTTCATCAATTTTAAGAGATTCAATGTAGCATGCAAGAAATTAATTATTATTCTGTTAGCCCTTCACAAGTATTAGGTTGCATTATTTTTTTGTAATGTTATCTATGACGTAATTTGTGTTTTTATGCGGTTAATATCGGACAAGTTTTATACAATTTGGTGTCTTTCTATCAACGGAGATTTCCTTATGCATAAAAAGTTTTAAAAGATGATGATAAATTAGAAATGAGCTTTGTTATTCAAATGAAAACAAGTAATAAATCGTTCTTGTCATATATAGACTGCCCATTCTTCCTTTCTTATTTATTCTATCTAAGTTTTGATCTGTTTGAAACTAAACTGATACATGTACCTATTGGAATACGTACAGGGATATATCAGAATGCTGTATTATACAGCATTAAAACTATTTCAATGGTTTCTTTTAACACATATATTCTTGAACATCCGTTGTATTTAAGTATATAAGGTATTGCTCAAGAAAAGAACAGAGAGATACGAAAAACGTTGAATAAGTTCAAGACTCAGGACGTTCGTCGTCAATTCCAGAGTGCCAATGTATCACGATGAAATAGATGAATGCGTTATTTAATTATAGTATGGGAAGTACTATGATGGAATATACATTAAAGGTACAAGGCTTATTAATGTAGGCTTAACGCGTGTTTCGTCTATGTAAGACTCGTCAGTGGCGTTCGAATCAAAGCAGATGGATGGCAAGATACATTACAAAAGTTCGAGAGCAATGAACCTGTTTCTATAGTTAACAACAATTTACCTTTCAAAAATAAAAGGGAACAAAGATAAGTGCAGCAACATTTCTGGTCGATTTAAATAGTCATAATATGTTGAGGGAATTAACAAAATGACTGTATTCTAATTAGATAAACATTTTCAAAGAAATGGTACGGTCATAAACACATACGTATCTTATTTGTCTTGTGGTGTATTTTTAGAATAAAGCGAGCAGACTTCTTGAATGTTGAAAAGATTTCGATTCAAGACGACTTTAATCTGATATCGAAGTTTATTTTCAAATCTTTGCATGAATTAATGGTATTTTGAAAAACTAACCAAGGTTAAATTAACATATTTTCAGCACAAGGAACTAATCTGGGTTCAAATGCTTTACCTGGTATGACAACAGGTATGAACGCTTGGTCTGGAATGCCAGATATGAACTCTTGGCCGTCTGGAATGGCACAAGGTATGACTGGCCAGTCTGGAATGACTTCAGGCATGAATGCTCAGTCTGGAACGGCACAAAATGGTGCGGCCGGTATGACACCCAATGGGAATGGTTTTGGAGGAGCCAACCTAATGAATGGAATGTTTTTACCTCCCATGATGTCTGGAGGTATGGGCGGGATGGGTGGAATGCCGCCTGGAGGTATGGGTGGAATGGGTGGAATGCCGCCTGGAGGTATGGGTGGGATGGGTGGAATGGGTGGAATGATGCCTGGAGGATTTGGTGGGATGCAACCCGGAATGACTGGCTTAGGTATGGGACAACAGGCAATGTCTGGAAATGGAGCTACAGCAACAGGTTCGTCATCAGGAACGACTGGAACAAGTTCAGCTTCATCAAGATCAACTAGCAGTACGTCTGGTTCCGGAGGCATGATGCCTGATTTAGGGGGTCTTGGTGGAATGTTTCCTTCAATGATGCAGGGAATGGGATCAAATGCAGGCGGTGCAGGAATGACATTCGGTACACCGGGCACTGGTTCTACAATGGGAGCAAACAGTTTAGCTTCAACAAGACAGACCACAGGAAACGGTATGGGTACGAGCGCATTTGCAGCGACGAATCGTAATCTATTATCTAGCGCTTCAGGAAGCAACCAGCCTTCAGCTAGTTCAAATGCCGGAAGTTTTCCGGTGATGTCTAATTTTGGTGGTAGTGCGGGAACGGCTAATATGTTTCCATTTGGTAATTTATTATAATACTAACACCAACTATGTTCTAACCAGTTTTTAAAGTTGTTTTCAATATATCTTTGATACAATTACAAGTATCCATAAAGTGTCTTTTCCTTTCGAAAGGAATATTTCTTGATTTAATGAGAGATTTAGAAACATATAAGTAAACTGGTTTGAATGTAGAAAAAAATCCGTGGATACTAATCTTAACAAAAAAGTAAATTAACAAAAAAACCGAACTCCAAGGAAAATTCAAAACGGAAGTCCATTATCAAATGGCAAATATGTAGTAGTAAGTAAAAGTACTGTTAATATTAAGGAACAAATGAAAGGTATACCAGAATTATGTTGCTGTTAGAAAATTATTAGGCAGTAGTTAGTAGAAAGCTGTTTCATTCTACGAAGTGCGTGCTTGCTCACAAATTGCTAGAATAGTACTGATATCGCATTTAAGCGTTGTTCTTTACTATAAATTTAAATGATTTTACCAAAAAATATCAAAAAATATCATCTGTTTAGAAATGTTAGTGTTCTGGGTTACTATTTTCTTTCACATATCATGAAGATGGTATGCATGTTCAAAAGCGTTGGCTATTCTGTATTTCATTAACATTGACAGCCGTTATCTGTTTGTTGTACAACCATCTTCTTGTCCTTGACTTTAAAATCCGTCAGTTGTACTGTCTTTTCTGAACTTAAACATCCATTGGCTATAATTGGCACTTGTTGGTGTGCTGTATTTCTTATTTTTCTATAATAGTATCTTCATATATCGAAACACAGAAACATTGTGATAAGCAATGTCTTTTACTTACTTGCTGTCCTGGACGCCATTGTCTAGTATTTCCTATTTCTACATTGTCCAATTTTGCCTATTTGTTTCTATATAACTGTACAATACTTTACATCTTGCTATAACCCGAAGAGTTTCTTTTTATTATATAGAACTATTACTCGACAAGTTTTCACGAGAAGGTGTTAACCGATAATTTTGAGCCTTATTTCATATAGATTAAATCCCCTTCTCTGTTTGTATTACTCTGTTTAGCTCGTCTCAAAATCATCGTTTTAGGAAATATGTTTGCTATGAATGGTTTTATTGGATCAGCTTAAATAGATCAAGGGAGTGGTTAACAAAATAAAGCAATTTATCTTAGGGATACTTAAATCTGACATGAAAAAATATTAACTAGTTATCATATGATAATGATCAATCATAGTTACCATTATCTACGATCTGTCAGTAAGTTATGTTTTTCGTATAAACAAAAAATAATACTTATATAAAATAAGGAGATGTGGTATGATTGCTAATGAGACAACTATCCACCAAAGTCCAAATGACGTAGTTGTTAGCAAATATATGCTTATTCTCATAATAAACACGAATCCATTTATGGATGTAAATAGTTTCTATGCCGACTAAAACAACAACAATGGGTCTTGTTTGAAACCTGTTATTCTATCATCTGAGTTCGATTTTCTATCAGAATGTAAACATTTTCAGTCAGGTTATGATAGTTGAGTGCATAGTATTTGCATACAGTATAAAGCTAAAATTTGGGAGGTGCACATAATTATACGGTGGTGTATTTAAAAATTAAAACTGTAATTTCCTTGCATTTTTAGCTCACCTGGCCCAAAGGGCAAAGTAAGCTTTTCTCATCAATTGGCGTCCGTCGTCGTCGTTAACTTTTAAAAAAATCTTCTCATCTGAAACTACTGGGCCAAATTTAAGCAAACTTGGCCACAATCATTATTGTGGTATCTAGTTTACAAAATGTGTCTGATGACCCCGTCCGCCAACCAAGATGGCCGACATGGCTAAAAATAGAACATAGGGGTAAAATGCAAGTTTTGTCTATTATTTTGAAAACCGTTATGAATAGAGAAAATCTGATAGGAGCAGAAATGTTCATAATGTTGAGCTCTTCCAATTGTCCGTTATCGTCATAACTGTCAGACGACTTCTTATAGGAGGTATTGCCCTTAAATGACAGATTTTACCATATTTTTTTATAAATTTTTGCCCACTATCTTGAAAACTATAACAGATACAGAGAAACTTTAAGTTGGAGAAAAAATGATCAGCAAGACAAGTTCTGCAAATAAATCTGCATGGTCGAAATTGTCAGTCGACTCCTTATTAGAGTTATTGCCCTTTGATCACGATTTTTACCATTTTTTTTGCGTTTTTGCCTTATATCTTAAAAATTATAATAGAAAGATAGAAACTCAAATAAGCAAAAATGATCAGCAAGACAAGATCTACAATTAAGACAAATGGAAGAAATCGTCCGACGACCCCTTATTGGAGTTATTGCTTTTTAATGACGATGTTCACCATTTTGTTTGCGTTTTGCCTGATATGATAAAAATTATAATAGATAAATAGACTCTTAAAATCACAAAAATTATCAGCAAGGCAAGATCTTCTAACAAGTCAAATTTTGCCGATATAGTTAGTAGACTGTCACTCTTTATAGGAGTGATTGCCCTAAAATAAGGATTGTTTACCCTCTTTTGTGTTTTGAGCAAAAACTTAAGAAGATAGAGAGAAACTAAACAGACTAAATGACCAGCAATACAAGATCAACAGAACAGATTTTTGTCATCATTCTATTCTCGTCTACAATGTTGGAGAATGTCATTTTTGAATATGCACATAGACCAAGGTGAACGACACAGGCTCTTTAGAGCCGCTAGTTTAATACTGTGGCCTTGAAAATTTTGTTCACATATTAATTGGCTACAAATTGGTATACCACTATATATTGCAGATTAGCGAGTAATGACCCACAAATTGTCTAAATAGTTTCAGTATTAACTAGTTGATTTTTTTAAGTCTGAATCGTTGTGCTGTTATGTTTGCCTCTCGAATTTGTGTAAAAATGTTCTAAGTTTACCAACTTTTTTAAAATTTTAAATCTGACGGGAAACTCTAAACAAAGATGAACAGTTTGTCATGACACCGTCACGAATCGTACGGCTTTAAAAAAGTCACATGATACCATCTATGTCACGAATCGTACAGCTTTAGAAAAGTCACATGACCATCTATGTCACGAATAGTACGGCTTAAACAAATCAAAGGCTTTCATATTGATATCTAAATATATTACCAACTAGCTGCCATACATACTCCTTCGAAATCTTACCAATATATATATTTCCATATATTAAATAGGTATCTTTCACATGACATATTGTATATTTTTCCTGGAAGAAGGCAGTTTTACGATTATAGTAACTTGCAATCATTGTGCATCTTACTCATGATTGAGACCGTTAGCTAATTATGGCCTGGATATGTTCTAAATGGTAGCTAAACATGTTAAAAATCATATTAGGGTTACTGTACAGTCCATTTTTTAACTGGGACATGTATTTTTTGGTTTGAACAAGTATAATTACGAATTTTAAAAGGGGATACTAGAACTTAAGTTGTGCCTTTGGGCCATAGACAGAAAATATTGTTTATTCGATTAGATATGTATTCGGAAATGATTTATTTTTTGGGGTTCGAAGCGGTCATTTGGCCAGTGATCTTTAAAATCTTCCTGGGACATATCATATATTGACACTATTCCTAGTATCACCTATGTTACACGTCTTACTCTAACATTCACGTGTAGATTGTCGGTCAATTTGACCAGTGATCTTTACCATCACCTATGTAACATGTCTTAATCTAACATTCACATGTAGATTGTTTTGTTTCCTATCCTTTGTCATCTTAACTAGTTTAAGTTATGCATATATATAAATATATATATATATGGAATCTTTCTAAAGTGATAATTAAATTCAACGTTACACTAGATGCAATTCAAATGACTTTCGTCCAAAGACACATAAATTAAATCAAATCGCTTATATTGCTAAAAGTTTGTAAATATTTTCCATATTTCTGGGTCGTAACGTAATTAATTCGTTTGAAGAAAAAAATGTGAAATAAACAAATATTTACTTAACAATTTTGAATTCAATCATGGTATGAAATTAAAACCAGCATGGAATAATTAATTCAGTTTGTAACTGAAGGCTTTACATATTATTTGGATAAATAAAAAGACAGGGAGTACCGAACAATATGTTCTTGGTATTGACATGACATGAATAACATTTTTTATGTAAATTTAGTATTGTACTAAAACAAACGTTGCACTTCCATCAAGTAAAGTTGACTTAAGAGAGTTACTTAGGTTTGTTTTGATGCTCATACATTTTATGTATTTGACTTTCAAAGTTTTTATCTCTAGCGTATCTGACTGTAGGTTATTCCAGAGACACATGGCACGTGTGCATTGATATGCAATACACTTATAATCACAGATGACGGCAAATTCAAAAAGTGACTGCTAAAATATTCCAATCTCCTTTATTTTTTCTTTTACATATTCTTTAAAAAAGGACAATAAAAACGTAACAATTTAAAAAAAAAATTGATAGTCGTCATTTTTCGTTATGAGGGACAATTATTCCTCCAATATCGTATAAGGAAAATGTAGTGAGAAAATGTAAACAGAAAAAGACACAGGCTGAACGGGACTGACTGATCACGTTATTTTTTAAGAATTGCCAGAATGAAAAAATGACTTATATATAGCCACAGATAAACAAAATCAAATATAGGATATCAAAAAAATATATAAATATTTGAATCAACAAATGAAATAACAATTTGGACGGATAACAGTATTTGTGTGGAATATCTTTGTCACAGACATATCAGACGGTTTCTACTCATGTACTTAATTTAACTTCTCTTTTTTCTTAAGTTGATAATTTATAATAAACAAGTTAACACGAAAAGATTTCCATTCACTGAGCTTTTTTAACCAGTTCTAGTTGCTTTTAATATCTTCTTTGGCTTGCTTTCTAGGTGCACCTAGTCTAGAAAATGAACTGATAAATTTTCTAGGACTAGATCCACAGTTCACAACACCATAAGACGGGTTTGAGCTTGGAACATGCGGTAAGAGTTCTTCCCCTTCCCAGTCACGTGTTTTACTGTTTGTTTGGTTTCTATTGATAAGTTCTCGTTGTGTAATAGCTTTTTACTACTTTGTCAAAGCAATCTGTTAAATACACTTACGCGATATTTCACTTTGGTATTACAAAGGTTTATTTGTTTTAATTTGTAGACTGCAATAGAACAAATGAAAGTGAAAAGATTTGTCCTTCTGTAAGGTTATGAAACCTAAGGGTTATAACTATTATAGTATATTACTCGCGTACATTTAATCACTAAAATTGTCATAACATACATTTTTCGTAAGTTTAAAAATGAAAAGTAGTGGTTCTGATTGAGTGGGGAGTTCACTTTTTAATATTTGATCATTTTTAATTATAGGAGGCGCCAATCAAGGTTAGATGGAAGTGACGTATTTGGTTGTTGTGGGAACTTTGAACATTAAAAGAGACGAACTCTTAACATCATAACTGATCTGATATACAATATGAACTTGCATTTCTTAATGCTTATTATTTATAAGAAAATAAAACAATAAGTGACAATTATACAATGTGGGATATGATATTCATATATATATATATACACTAATGTGCTTTAAATCCATACGATACATGTTAACTTGCATTTAATCCAAAAGGTTAGATTGAATGCTTGTTTATCATGCTTGAAAGTCAAAATAGTTGTCTTGGTATGCTTTGAAATGGAAAACTGAAACAAATAGATCTACTTATTTAAGGAAAATTAAATGATCTAGAGAAAAATAACATATATGACACCTTATAAGAGGTACTTCTAGTATCTTACCATCAAACCAATAACTGTTTATTTGTCAGGTGCTTTTGGAAATATTATTCATGTGAAATGAAACAATTAATAACGATGAGAAAATTTAGAGTAGACTGTACATTTAGCATATACTAATATTAGTTGTTGTGTATTGTATACGAAAGGGTAATAAAATTTTATAGATATTTGACTTTGTTTGTCTCAAGAGTCAGTATTATGCAATCGACCATGATATATCTTTGTAAAGATGTAAATATTGCATTTATATATCATGCGAGACCCTAATGAGTAGTTAATGTCGTTAAATGCTCCCGTAGTTCGTTGTTACTCTCTGAAATAAAAAAATCACTGTACTACTAAATTAACATCCATATTGTTTTCGTGTATTTTTGTCTGAAGTGCGAAAAAGATGACAATGATGAACCTATATGTTGAAATTATCTAAGGCATTGCATGTTCTCAAAGGTGCTGCATCGAGTGATGACCAAAAAAGCATGTATACACAATGTTTTTATATTTGTTTTATCAGTTGTATATAAAAAGATATAAGGTTCTTGCAACAAGGTACTATGTTGAATATGTGTCCCGTAACAAGCCATTTAACCGAAGAAATGTTGGTATTCAAGTACATGTACACTGGTATTCTGTTTAAAATATGGGTGAACGATAATTATCAAATTGGCGTCATAATTTAGCTTGTGACGATTTCGAAAATGTTTTGAATTGTAAGCGTGCCAATCAAGATTTATTTGTTTTAGCTGCGCAACTGGAGGAGTAACCGACGGATCACGCTTTTCCATCTGTTTAAAGCTTATAAAAATAAATTTGATATTAACAATACTGCGATCTTACTGGTAAAGATCTTGCACAGTAAAAAATATGAAAAAGGAAAGCTTTATTGAGATATTCATCAGGTTTAATCGAATAATTGTACCCCATCTGTAGACTGTACGACATACACCCGTAATGATAAACGAAAAATAAATTTACATATGAAAAAAGTGCTTTAAAGATAAATATTCTGTATTGCAAAAAAAAGGGAGGGAAAAAGTTGGCATATAAGCTTTCCCTCCTAATTTTTGTTCGATATCTATAATGGATTTTATTTACTCAAGATTCGATATATAAGGTTCGAAATTCGATGTTCATATTATTTACAAAAATATAATTTCCAGTTGACTTATATTTTTCTTAATTAATGTCGTATGATACCTCAATTTTCGCAAAAAAGTTGAATATGTTTTATATATTTTATGGCGTAGTTTTACTACAAAACACGTGTATATAGACTTTATTTTAAAAGAAAATCCCCTATTTTATCCAAATCTTCAAAAATTGTACCGCTGTTGAATTATTGTCTTCCCGTACTCTAATTCGCTGACAGCTTCTTAACCATGACATCTCTCGTTAGAATTTATCAAATATAAGGATTAAATAATAGAAAAAAAAATAAAATGAATTATATAACGATTTAAAATCATGCCAACCACTGATATTACGTAGACAGTATATTATTGTGTGTCTACATTCTTATATCATCTCATCTAAATTGATGCAAATAATTCGGGGTGATTTTTGTGAAGCAATTTGGGTTCTAAATTTCGATTTTTTTTTGAATTTTAGATATTTAATCACGTAGGAACCTTCTTGAAATTAGATATTGTTATGATAATTTTCAATTAATTTTTCATTCAAAAGAGGTCTATCGTCTTGTTGTAACTAAATGAGAAAACTGCAAAAGTATATACAAAAAAAAAAAAACATACAAACAAACAAACAAAAAATTGAAATGAAAAAAAGACATAAATAAAAAAAAAAACAATACCTTCTAACTTGCAAAAGTAAAATAAACTTCAACTTTCATTGTTTTAAAATTTCCACTATCAGTGAGGAGTGAAATCGGACGCATACCAACAAGGGCAGATATACAAAGAACTAGGGCACAGCCAGCAAGAGCACAAATCAGCAGAACAGCCGGAATACCAATTACAACTAATGCTAGAAGAACAAGAGGCGAGTTACGAGACACTGAAATGACTGTTGGGGGTAGAACACCAACTGAAATACAAGCTGTAGGTACATCTAGAATACAGGATACTGGAAGAAATAGAAATAATGCCATCAGGAATACTAGAGCAGAGAGTGCTAGAACAATTAGAACACAAGCCTTTGGTATTGGTGAAACAGCTGCAACATTACCAGAACGAAGACAAACGGTAGCTGGTGGTAGATCAAATTCAAACTTTGCCATCGTTCCTATGAATGTTGAACAAACTGGCGGAAGGACCTCAACCAACAGGAGACCAGTTTTAGCAATAGTCCCGATAGATAACAATGCTGAGCCAGCAGATTTTGTCAATTTTGCCAGAACTATTCCAAGATGTAAGTTGTATTGCTAAATTAATACGATGATAATTTCACACATTATCGTTTTGAATCAGATCAAAAACGATTTCACAACAGAAAGATTTGTGCTGTCAAATATACATATGATTAAATCAAGACATGCTGATGCTGCGACCAAACAAAATGAACAAGAGATGTTCTATACTGAAAAGTTTTGCTTCGTGAAAATTTAAGTAATGGCACATGTGTGAGGCGTTCTGCAAATGGCGAAACTGATGCTATTCAATAAGAAAAGAAAATTATGTTATGGAAAATCCAGCTGATCTATTGCTATAACCTTGAATGTTCGCTAAAGAGCAAATTACAAACATTTTAATGGAACGACATTTAATGAAGGCAGTGGCTATTCTTCCGGCTAGCCGGAAAAATAGCAAAAAATGTCTATTCTTCCGGCAATCCGGAAGAATAGCTTTTCTCTGCTTTTATACTATTATTCCGGCCATACATAAAAATGAAAAATGCATATGTTTTGGTTAAGTGGTTATTGTAGCAATGGAGAATGTAGTGGCGAAAAATTTCCTCACATGGGCTTTGCTCATTGTTGAAGGCCGTACGGTGACCTATAGTTGTTAATTTCTGTGTCATTTGGTCTCTTGTGGACAGTTGTCTCATTGGCAATCATACCACATCTTCTTTTATATACACTCAGAATTGGAACTATGCATTCATTGCACGTTCTCCGAGCGGACGTTACTTATAAACTTAAGATAAAACGTTCTGTGAAATAGTAGTAACGAAAAAAAAAATATATAAACAGAATTATTATTGGAATAAACTCCTCAAGTACCAACTTTATTTTTCTACTGGCTGTTCCATGGAACACACCGATTCCCCGTAAATATAAACATTTTTTCATACGAGATAAAAAGAAGAATACCAACATCTTTTGATATGCAGCGAATACACTTTTGAATTAAAGTCATTAATAGTCTTGGAAAAAAATTGTGCAAATTGTTTCCATTCATTCACTAAAACAATGCAAATGAATTTACTACAAAGTATACAGCTGATTCAGATTTTGTTCTATTCTAAAGGAATGAGGCCAAGGGGGGGGGGAGCCTCTCCTTTTTGTTGGTCTACCAATCAATTTCCTGCAAGGTTAAGAGTCGGGCCACTGATTTATGGCTTTAGTGGACATCTATGATTCATAAAGAAGATCCTGAATTTATCGTTTCCTTGAAGTTTCGTTCAAATCAGGTCGTCAAATGATTTTGAACGATTTTTTATTTAAAATGTTCGGTGATTTTTAACACATAGGAAATAAGAGAAAAGGGTAGGCACATGTAACCTGCCCCCAAAGTAAGATTGTGCTTACGATAAAAAAAAACATAGAACAAATTTAAATATTAAATTAAACAGGATAAAAAAGGGGCAAGGGTTACCCCAACCCTGGTATCCCTTTCCCAGTCCAGGCATATCAGTGCACGTTCATAGATCTCCGTTGTAGTAGACTCAGAAATAATGCATGCAAGCATATTTGATGTAGTCGTTTTCCCGTGAATTGTTGTTATGCGTTATGCCTCCATCAGTTGATACAGGTAAAGGTAATGGGTAAATCAGCAATTTCAGTTTGATTTCACGCTTTATTACTTTCAGTTTACGTGCATACGCTATTTTTCTGGAGTCTCTCCCATAGAAATTTGTTTTTAAAGCAATCACAATCTCTAATTTTCTTTAGGACATCTTTAAATATAAATCACGATCTCCAAATATTAAAACGTCCATGCATTGCATACGCGCGTTTGCAATCCGACACCTCATCCGGGTTACTTTCCGCACCACATGACACTTCTGTTGATATTGAACATTTGCGCATCCGCAAACGGATGGCCGGAAAATAGAGATTTTAACTATTCTTCCGGCTAGCCGAAACAATAGACACTCCATTTAATGAATGCATAGGTGGTTAAACATCCCAACCCAAACATTTTCATGAGTAAATTTCAAAAAATGTCAAAAAATAAGTAGAATGAAGCTGTATGTTAATTAAATGCGGTATTCTACACCCACCTGTAAACTGTTGGTTTAAAACATAAATTTTAAGGTTCCTCAGGGGGCAATGGCAAAGATACAATCATAATTCAGTCACACAAACAATGCAATACAAGAATACAATGTATAATACCGGTGTTGTATTAACATAAACATGACTTTAGACGTTGCAATAAGTATGTTTGATAGTAATGATTGTTTAGCATGTAGAAACTGTACTGTATAAAGATTAATTTTTCTATTTACAGCTGTTTTACAACAAGCAAGATAGAATTATTACAGAAGGTAAATATGTTATAAGAAAAAAAGTACTTTATATATAAAAATTAAAATTATGTTGGAAACAAACCTGCTCTAACAAAAACCAAAAACCAAAAATCCACCAAAAGAACAAGTTTCTTGTGAGAATAAACATTAAGTGTCGCAGTTTGTACATGAGACATTTTGTAATTAATTTTCAATATATATAAGTAACGAAGAAAGAAATGTATTTTGAAAGTGTTTTTTCATACCCATTGCAACGAAAATCATTATAGAATTTTATTACTATCATGTAGAAAAGGTAGCTCTACATTTCTTTTTTCGTAAATAGTTATTTTGGAATGTTGTTTCGTTGATATTTGCCCCAAACATCTGACAATTCATATTCGCTTATAAATAATACTTAGAAAAAAAGACTTAGAAAAGGGATAAAAGATGTTGAAATTATAGAAGATTGCAAAGGAATTTTACCCAAACAAGTTTAGATTTGTAAAATATCTATTCGAATATATCTGTCATTATAATTCTTTTTTAACTATTTCTTATAATCTTGCAGATTATTCAAGCTGTAGAAATCACATTTTGCTACATCGAGATAATATTTCACAATTTCATATTGTGTAAAAAGAAATGATTTATATGTGTATACAGATGATTAAACAAACATTTAATGAAGATTGGTGTCGATCCCAGAAGCTATTCAAAGTGCAAAGCTAGACACACAATAGCTATACAATTTATATACCATCGTACATTTCTGTTAGATTTGAAGGATACACCATAGGCAGAATCGTTCATAACGGAATAAACAATGCTGTTGATATGTTTTGTTGTACAGTATATAATTACTTTATTGTATATATTGTATAATATGTACATGTTTTGTACATAGAGGGAATCCGAGAGTTGATATGCCAGGATAGATACGTTTTTGTATAATACTGTTTGTTTATAGTTTTTATTATTTAACATGTATTTGCTATGTATGTGCTTGGTCAAGGAAAGTTGTCTAATACAAGCTCTGATCCGTTTAAACTTCATAATTAAATGTGTATGATGTAGTTGGAACTTTAACATCACGTTGACCTTGCACTTATTGTTTCCAATAAAAATTCAAAAATAAAAACAGCGACAATTCTTTCTTACACAATGTCATGTTTATGAAAAGTATCTCATTACTCCGAACCAATCCACTTCAAGTTCCCGACAGTGACATTTACACCCCGGCGCTATATACAAAATTATTTTCTTAAATGAATAACCTTTTAAAAAAAATATTGTGTTAAAATGTCTCTCATTTGCATGAATGTATTGACCGCAGTACATTGCAAGTAGACAGAAAATAATATTCAGGAATAACAAGTGGCGTTCTTTTCAATAAAAAAAAGGGGGGAACAGATACATGTTTCAAGCAAAATTAAAATATATGAATCGATGAAAAGAGTGTTTCGTTTCCATGCTAGTCATATGCTTTACTTTTATTATCAACTTAAATGCATCTGAAAACAATATATATTTATTTATTTAATTATTTAATTAATTGTAATATCAACAAGTTAATTTCTGCAAAACAGACTAAGGTATGGCAATCATACCACATCACCTTATTTTATAAGGGAAGTAAATCTTTCCATTTACTATGCAGTTTAAATATTTTGAGTAACATTTATCAAAAATGTAGGGCCAATTTCCCCTGGATTTGTTTTACTCAGAGAGACAACATTAGTAATGTGTGAAAATCTATTGGAATTGGAATTTGACAAATAAAGAGTCAATATAAAATACTATGTTGACCACATCTGTCCCATCGAACTTGTAATAAAAGATAACGCAGATAGATAGATAGCTTCATACGCAATGTATATAGAAATTGATAATGAGGGTATTTTGGTTTTGAGAACTGAATTTTTCGACAAAAGAGATGATTTCAGCTTCCCGAATGTGAACTTTCAATTCCACAAATCAAAAAAATTAACAAGGAAACGAGGGTTTTTATTGGGAAAGTTTAAGACATCCTAATAGAAGAATATATACTGACGCCATCACGATGTTCCTTACCGTTATGGAAAATCTGTGTCACATATAACCAAGGATACGTTCTAAGTGTTGTAGCCACAATCCGGTCCTCTTTTCCTCGATTGAGACATCATCGAAGGCTAAATTATTTTTACGTGTCATGTTCAGCACGACGTATGCGACAAGTAGATCAGAATCTGCTATCGTTTTGGAGCACACGAGATCACTTCCAGATTTTAGTGCTTTTGTAGACTGTTGTTTTTTTTCTTTTTGTCAGTCTCTACTTTTTGGATATTGTTTTTATGTCTATCTTAGGTGTTGGTGGTTGATGTTGTCTGTTATACTGTCCACTTTTTCTGTAATCCCTCTTTTATGTATTACTAGAAGTATGATTATTGATTGTCTCTTTGGTATCTTCTTCCTCTTTTCTGAAACATTTCTTTTTAACAATTTTACTTATTTTCATTTAAGTCCAAAAGTTATACAGCTATATTGCTGTTGAAGACCTAAATGTTATACAGCTATATTGCTGTTGAAGACATAAAAGTTATACAGCTATATTGCTGTTGAAGACATAAATGTTATACAGCTATATTGCTGTTGAAGACATAAATGTTATACAGCTATATTGCTGTTGAAGACATAAATGCAAATTTTACATGTTTTTGTAAAACATTTCGTGAACTGTCCTATGCTTTATTTAAATAGTTTTCCATTCAAGGACCACCTCACAAAATATGATTTAAGAAAAGTAGACGATTTATAAAAACTATCAATATATGCAACTAAAAATATCGATGAGAAGTTATTTTTTTCTCCGATTTAGTTTTTTTATTTCAATTTCAATCCTCGTCTCGATGTTCAATTATGTTTTTTTTCTTTTAAAATTTAGTTGGTTTTAAATGGGGAAATTACAATTTGGAACCCCTTTTTATTTCTAAATACGTTGAATTGTAGATAATTTCAAATTATATCAATTGTGTTTACTTTAGGGGTCCAAACCCATATAGAGCTGTACTAAACTATCCTTACCCCTAAACCTTACCATAACCCATACTTAAACCTAACACTAACTTTGTAGCAGCAATTCCTCTGCTGTTGCTTGTAGTCAACCAAGTACGGTTCAGTCGCCTTCCAGATAGCTATTCATACATTGGTTGCAATTGAGGTCGTTGTTAAAAAAAGTTAAATTACCGCTCTACGAACTCTCATGCTACACCTATTCTCACCATCTACATTTAAAGACTCATGTTTTGTTAGACGCATTTCTTACCTCTACGGCACTTATTTGAATCAGAAGAGGTTACTAAATATTCGAAAAAATCCCCCTTCTTGCACAAAAGAATAAAACATTAAAATTCTCCATCTTTTACAATATTTTTCTTCATTATAAAGACAAATAGGAAGAATTGGCCTAACTTTGTTTCATAAAGAGAATATTTAAGAAAGGGACAAATTATTATACTTTGTAAAGACACTAATCTGTTTCTAACACAAAGTTCTATGAAATTGACATCATCCAGATGTTTGATCATTTACTTGGTTAAGTTTAATGGACGTGTTTTTCAACAAAGTGTTGACATTCCAATGGAAACCAATTGTGCTTCCCTTCTCATTGACTTATTCGATTATTAACGTGATGCAAACATCTCATATGGATCATCCATTATGTTCTTTTGAGGAGCGAACAACTTCTAGCTTTATATTTTACTCCACTTTAATTAATACAGATAATAACCTCTCGCTGAACAATTCGCATTAATCCCATTGAACTTAGAATTCCTTAAGGATATGATCGATACATTTCTATATGATTCGTATCATGATTTACACTAATAAATTAACAGGGATTCTGTGGTATGAACTATACTTATCGACAACTGAATTTAATTTTCTATTTGTGACATTTTTATGAAGCAACCTTCCAGAAGCACCTACATAATGTAGGGTAGGCCTCCACGTTGTTCCGATTAACCAACGCTAGCGTTTTCTCTAATGATTTTGTGCAGGGTTTGGGTTTTTTTTTTGCGGATGGAATATTCATCTTCACCTGTTGCTATTATGGCTTATCTATTTACCACAAGTTACTATTCCATGAATTGTCAAAATATTCATTTTATTTTGACCCTGTTGTGAGTAATCTTTTTTTTATCAAATTATTAACAAGCTTATGCATTCCAAAATCCTCCAGCCCCTCATCCTAAAGAATATACAATGGGCATCCCCTTACTTCTATGTATCTTCGTTTTTCTTGTAACAGTTTGCAATATAAAACCAAATATTGATGGAAAAGGAGCGCAACAATTTTTTAAAGAAATAAACTCAACTCCTTTCTTTTTGGGTCTGACATTAACAATTAATACACATGCATGGAATAATATTTGATGAGACTACAAATGGTGTGTAACCTTAATTGTTAAAAGTTGTCAAATTGAAACACGAAGTAAACAATGACATGTTTTTCGACCTCTTACTCGAACTTGAAAATAAAAATGTGCTCGGTAATAGTTATCCCATTCGGACGCGGTGTGTCAGTGAGGGTGATCGTACACTGACACACCAAGTCCGAATGGGATAACTATTTTACATCCAAGCTGTTCTAGATTAGATAAAAAAACATTTACGCTTCATAAAATCTAGTTTAGAACGCCACACAATCATTACAATATACTTTATATATTACTATATAGTATATATACCCTTTATGAGCCCCGAACACAATGTTTAAATATGTTAAATTACAAAGAATTTATATCTAGTCGTCCTGGTGTAGGGGTATGACTCGTGGGTCTATATGCTAAAGGTGTTCAGTTCGATTCCCAGCATAGACACTGTAGTCTTTTCCGTATAAATATTTCTAAGTTTTATTGTGGATTTGACATTCCCGCCAAAATGTTACAGAACAAAGAAACTCAGGGTGATCTGGTAGGGGTGTTCCGGCTCAGATCACCCTGGTAGTACAAAGGAGCTGGGATGTAATGACATTGCACACATGGAAACTTCATATATAACGGAATTTTAAACAACTGTTGACCACCGTGATGTCAGCCATTGTCAATGTAGCCGCCCAAAATAATAGGGCGGTTTAACACCAATATGTTTTCCTTGTTCTATCAATATCATGTCATCGGACCACAAAGGGTGACAGGACTTTATAGAAATATGGTCATTTGAAATTTCCCATTCCAACAGCAAAACCCCTGCTAAAGAGGGTCGTCCGTTTGGTGCTTCGGGATGTATAAATAATACCAAATATGCAGCAACAGCCGGTCGGAATCGGGACATCACTTTTAAATATACTTATCCCCCATTATCCCGCTTTTCTCCTTCCATTCCGAATCCCATTTTGTATTAATAGATAATTTGCTCTCCACCTACGTAAACATGACTTAAATGCTTCCAACTAGAAGTAGTCTAGTAAACGTGTCATAAAATAACAATGGCTGATGGTCGTAATTTACTGTCGTGTAACTCGATATTTGGGATCAGTGTTAGCTTTGCTATTTTGTTACACGGAGACTTAAATACACACCAGTCAACCTTTTGTACGGTCATTGTGTCGTATTCAAATTGGCGGAGTGTGCTTATGTGTCTTTCGAATGGCCGTACATATCGTAATTTAGATAAATTTCAAGATGATATAAAAGAAACGATCAGACATATATACGTGTCACATGAATTAAATGACACTGAAAAACAATCAAACTTGGTTTACGAATAACATTGGAAAACCTAGTTGTATCCATTACAGTAAAGTATTTTACTTGAAGGTGGTAAAACTTAAGGATAACCCGTTGGCCTTTCAAACCTAAAACTTAATATAAGTGGTATTTATTGCAATATTTCAGCTGTTGGTTTCAGTTTGATGTATTTATTAAGGAAACATATTTTGAATTGAATTTATTTAATTCAGTTTGTTTTGCGTTTTTTTTTTTAATTATTTTCAAGTATTGATAGTTATTAAAAGGTAATGACAGACATTAACCAACCACAAACACTTAACTTCAGTCTCCTTGCTTGGGACAGGCACATAAAGAATTGGCGGATTAGACATGTTTGTTAGCGCTCAACCTTCTCCTAACTTGGGACAGTGGTGTAACAGCACAACATAAGAACAAACTGTAAAATAAGTTGCAATTGGCTTAACTCAAACGATCGTTATGAAGCACAAAAAAACAACTAACATAAAAACAATAGACACAAAGCATGTTGAAGGTCGTAATGTGACCTTTAATTGCTTACATCTACTCTGGTGAATAGTCGTCTCATTGGCAATCATACGACATATCCTTATCTTTATATATGTGATAATCTATAAACAGTTTGTTTTTCTAGGGGCACGGTCTGATGTTGTGAGTTTCGTACCCTGCACGGTGTCAACGTATATTTGTTCCACCTAACAGAAACTTTGTTATAAACAATGTCATAATATATGTTCTTGTTGGAACAAATGTTCTATACCCTTTATTCCGTAAGGAACAAATACTGTAATATTTGTTCCAATGGAAATAATATTACAGAATATTTCTTCCACTTGGAACTTATATTATGAAGGAACTTCTATTTCGTGACACGTGGCTGGTGCATTCGACTTCAATCGGTGGTCGATGGTTCTCTCCGGGAATCCGGTTTCCCCCACCAACAAAACTCGCCGCCACGATAATAGCCAACAGGTATGAAAGTGGCGTTAAACACCAACACATCAATCAATGTTTTTCTATGGCGAGAATAAGGAAGGGACATAACTGTACCGACTGCCACTACAAGGTTTTACATCTGTCATCAAGCATAATACGAGTGCTGTCTTTGCTTATTGCACTAGTAAATCACCTGCATGATTGATTGACATGGAAGAATTTTTTCGATTGCAAAGGGGTTACTTATATTGAGGTTATATTTCCCTCCAAATATGAGCGATTGTTCTGTTTATATCCACTAGATAACATTCAATACGAATACAAAGTTAACCGGTTGCATTAAGCAAAACACCAATCAATTACATGTTCTAAGCAGGGTCAAAACTCGAAATTGAAAAATTGTAATTGTACTCCATGATTATCTATTTGAAAAATTAAGGTGATCATTTATAAAGTGATTTAACACAAGTTTTTTTTTATAATTATCTTAAATTAAGTGCACATAATATTCTTCTTAAAAAAGGTTCTCACAAGATTTTTGGTAAGAATTATAGTATAATTGATACTGATATGAAATATAGGTAAAGTCACAGAACAGTATCATAACGCCTTCACGAGATTTTAACCAAAGGAGAAAGTCCGATAAGGGCTAGTTTTGGCCTAAAATTCGAAGTACATCTGATGAAAGATTTATGACATTTTTGAACACTTAAGTGTCCACTTCAGTCGATTCAATTAGTTTATGTTAAAGATTTGAACTGATTTGGTCATTAAAGACACTCAAATTCAAGCTTAAATATGAAAAATCTATCAAATATGCCATAAAACGTCACTTTTCACATGATTTTTGTCTATAATGGAAGTGGCCGCATTCGTGTTCAGTCTCAACCTTTATGTATGTTATGCATTATCATCAAACACAACATATATTTAAATTTGAAGACTGAACACAAATGCGGCCACTTCCATTTTAGACAAAAACCGTCTTAAAATGAGCACAAATGCTACAGTTGTGAAAGTTTCAGTAATTTTGCATGAATTTATGATGCTATCACCTGATTAATGTGCATTATATTGTCAAAAACAGCTCATATTTATTGAACAAAAGTATTCTACTTTCCAATAGAGAGCTAAAAGTTTATATTCCAACAAATTTGTAAAAATGCTATATGTTGGGGCCAAAAGGGGTCTTACCGGGCCTACTCCTTTTTGAAATAAAGTTAAAATCTTCTCTGATGTGCACTGTCATCTACACGTAGGCGTGATTACACGAAATGTGCACAAAGAAGAAAAAGACAGGTTAAAAGTACCATTATATGGCGCGCATCAGATTAAAAATATAAACTAGAGGCTCCAAGGAGCCTGTGTCGCTCACCTGATATTTTTTTTACAATTGATGCATGAAATAATGCAACCGTTATACATTTGCTTTAGTTTCAGAGATATAAGTCAAAAACTGCATTTTCCCTCTAAGTTCTATTTTTAGCCATGTCTGACATGTTGGTTGGCAGGCAGGCTCATCCGACTAGATACCCTAGTGATGACTGTGGCCAAGTTTGGTTAAATTTGTCTCAGTTGTTTCAGGAGAGAAGATTTTTGTAAAAGATTACAAAAATTTACGAATAATTGTTAAATTTGACTTTAATTGGCAATAACTCCTTATGGGGTCAATTGACCACATTGGTCATGTTGACTTATTTGTAGATCTTACTTTGCTGAACATAATTGCTGTTTACAGTTTATCTCTATCTATAATAATATTCAAGATAATTACAAAAAACTGCAAAATTTCCTTAAAATTACTAATTCAGGGGCAGCAACCCAACAACAGCTTGTCTGATTCGTCTGAATATTACAGGACAGATAGATCTTAACCTGATGAACATTTTTACCCCATGTCAAATTGGCTCTAAATGCTTTAGTTTCAGAGATATCAGCCAAAACTGCATTTTACCCCTATGTACTATTTTAGCCATGTCGGCCATCTTGACTGCTAGGCGGGGTCATCGGACACATTTTTAAAACTAGATACCCTAGTGATGATTGTGGCCAAGTTTGGTTAAATTTGGCTGAGTAGTTTCAGAAGAGAAGATTTTTGTAAAAGAATACAAAAATTTACGAAAAATTGCTAAAAATTGACTATAAAGGGCAATAACTCCTTAAGGGGTCAATTGACCATTTTGGTCATGTTGAATTATTTGTAGATCTTACTTTGCTGAACATTATTGCTGTTTACAGTTTATCTCTATCTATAATAATATTCAAGAAAATAACCAAAAGCTTCAAAATTTTCTTAAAATTACCAATTTAGTGGCAGCAACCCAACAACAGGTTCTCCGATTCATCTGAAAATTTCAGGGCAGATAGATCTTGACCTGATAAACAATTTTACCCCATGTCAGATTTGCTCTAAATGCTTTGGTTTCAGAGATATAAGCCAAAATCTACATTTTACCCCTATGTTCTATTTTTAGCCATGGCGGCCATCTTGGTTGGTTGGCCGGGTCACCGGACATATTTTTTAAACTAGATACCTCAATGATGATTGTGGCCAAGTTTGGTTACATTTGACCCAGTAGTTTCAGAGGAGAAGATTTTTGTAAAAGTTAACAGACGACGCCGGACGACGACGACGGACGACGGACGCAAAGTGATGAGAAAAGCTCACTTGGCCCTTCGGGCCAGGTGAGCTAAAAATAAACGAAAATATAATTTGATGATTTTATGAATTAGATAGAATCATTCAGTATTCAGTACTTAGAATCTATGTATAAATGGTTTTATAATAAAGTATCAAATATATGTCCATGTCTTTTTCTTTCCAAAATAAAAATGCAATGTATGCCGATATTTTACTGGCTTTATAAAATGTATGCCGATCAGTTTTTGCACTGGTTTTCCTTTATAAAGGTCTCGTGTAAAAACCAGAGTGAACTCAGATGATGTGGAAAGGTAAGACGTTCCTGTTCCACTAGTGATATGCCTCATGTATTTTGGAAATTAAAAACGTCTCAACAGGCCTTTATATCAATATTCATTGGATACCTTTAATTTGAAATCCAACAAGAATGGGTCTCCACATGACACTATGCCCCGCTCGCATTATTATATTTACATGTCCAGTGAACCGTGAAATCTGGGTCAAAAAGAACAAAAGTTCCCAGCACAATAAACATATTTACGTAGTTTCCAGTTGATGTAACCACAACTTCGTGGTAAACTACGGGGGCTCGACAAAAAAACGTTAACCTAATCGAAAAGATAGACTAACGGACCAGCACACCGGGCATAAAAATGCTAAAGAATTAGGATGAATACACTACACCTACGTCGTGAAATTGCAGTAATTCCCAATACATTTATGGCCCCAGTTCCCATGTTATAACAGGAGACCTCAACATTGTTCATAACCTAGAGCTGAAATAATTCCTCAGTAAAGGACCTAAATATCGTCCCCCGTCAATTATTAATTGGAATGAGTGTCGTAACATCATCCAAGACTCACTCCGTACTTACTGCTCAAAATGGATAAAACGAGAAAAAGCTGACAAAAAATCTTTAGATTCTTTTTTTAATTCAGTAATGAACATAGTTGATATTCGTATTCAACATTTTAAAGAACATTTCACTCCCAACAACAACCATAATAGCCCTATTTCTCGTATCAAACATAAGCTAAAAGAACTCGCCAAGGAATTTGTTTTTGTCCCGGCTGATAAAGCTGCTAATAATATCATTATTGTTTGACGTAAATTTTACATTGAGGTTCTGCAAAAGGAAATCACTAATTCACCAACATTCCAACTGACTCCATTTTCGGAAAATGACATCTGTAACAAACTTAAACTTTTAGCTACCTCTTTACAAGCAAAACCAAATACAATGAAAGTTCCAACTATGTATTGGCTTCCGAAGCTGCACAAAACACTTTACAAATATAGATTTATTTCGTCTTCAAGCCATTGTTCCACTACTAAACTATCTATTCTACTTACAAGTACACTTGGTACAATCAAAACCTGATAATAAATTGCTCAAATAAGGCCTTTGAAAATAGTGGAATTAATTACTTTTGGAGTGTCAAAAATTCGTTGGAAGTACTGGATAAATTGCATGCTTATATTGGTGATTTCGAATCTGTTCAAAGTTTTGATTTTTCTACTCTATACACCACTTTGCCTCATAATCTTATGAAGAAAAATTCACACACCTAATTAAATGGGCATTTAAAAAGTCAGAATGCGAATATATATGTTTAAACTCTTTTAGGTCATTTTTCAGTAACAACAAACAGAAGAACTATGTCAATTGGTCCTGCTTTGATACTATACCTGCCCTTGAATTTTACTAGATAATATTTTTGTTCGCTATGGAGATTCTGAATATCGTCAAGTTATCTGAATTCCAATGGGGACTAACTGTGCACCACTTATTGCGGACCTGTTTCTGTATTGTTACGAGTTACAATTTATGACTAAGATTAGCAAAGAACCATCGAAACAACATCTGATACAAAAAATTAAAAACACTTTTAGATATTTGGATGATATATTGACTCTCAATAATGACGACTTCTTTATGTACACTAAAGAGATATATCCTGCTGAACTTACTTTAAACAAGGATTTTCTCACTATACAAATCCTTGCTTTAAATAAAGCTAATACTAACAATGAGCACTACCCTTTCCTGGATCTTGATATCTATATCTTTAACGGGAAGCTTAATACCAAAATTTATGATAAAGAGATGATTTTTCATTTTCTATAGTTAATTATCCATTTCAGGATGGTGATGTGCCCTTGTCACCATCTTATGGTGTTTATATATCTCATCTTGTTCGATTCTCTCTTGTATGTAACAACGTATTTGATTTTAACGAAAGAAATCTCGGTATTACTGAAAAATTATTACACTAGGGTTTTCGATATCACAAACTAGTCAAAACATTTACTAAATATTATCATCGGTACAAGGACATCATTCGTAAATATGAATCAACATGCAGACACCTTATACGTTCAGGTATTTCACATCCAATATTTTATGGTAATATTCTATACAAAGCACAAAAATGTCGACATTCACCTCAAAAGCTAACCAAACCTTTAAACAGACTTATTCAGAAGGGATATTGTTATGATACTGTTGTCAGTTCATTAAAGATGGCATATTTTGGTATTAATATTGATTCACTCATAGGGTCTTTGCATCGGAAATAAACACATTTATTCTAAAACCAGTTGTTGGCATGATACAGGTTATGTTCTTCTCATATATTTTATTATGGTATGATTCTAAATCCCTAACGGGAGGGATTGTGCTTGATTTTCATATGATGAAGACATAATCTTTCAATCAGTTTAATCGAGGTCTGGAGCTGGCATGTCAGTAACTGCTAGTAGTCCCTTGTTAATTTATGTATCATTGTCATTTTGCTTAGTTTCTTAAGTTACCTTTTCTGGCATCGGACTCGGACTTCTTCTAAACTGAGTTTTACTGTGTGTATTACTGTGTGTTTGTTTATTCTACATTGGCTAGAGGAATAGGGGGAGGGTTGAGATCTCACAAAACATGTTTAACCCCGCCGCATTTTTGCGCCTGTCTCAAGTCAGGAGCCTCTGGCCTTTGTTAGTCTTGTATGCTTTTTTAATTTTAGTTTAGGGATTTTCTCGCTGTGTTGAAGACCCATTGGTGGCCGTCGGCTGTTTTCTGCTGTTTGGTCGGGTTGTTGTCTCTTTGACACATTCCCCATTTCCATTCTCAATTTTATGTATCGTACATGTTCAATGTATTTCCGATGCGTTTGAAATCCAAAAATGTGGAGTCAACCTTTAAACGAAAATGTTAAAGCAAAGCGGTGTTCATGCGTAAAACATTTAATTACGTAAATGTAAAATTATGAAAATAAAAATTTGTAAAAATAATATCAAAATACAAAATTTGATCTATATGCATAGGTTAACATTATATGTCATCTTTCTCAAACACATGAACTTTTTGTATACCTCTACCTTTGTAAACTTGTTTCCAGTTAGTTGTAAGGTAAGGATATCTGACCTTTCCGTACCATCGGTCGGCGTTGTATCTTAACATATCGGTATTGTAATTATACATTACACCTATCGTTAGTGAACCTTTAGGTTTTGTCACACACCATGCTCTTGCAATTGCAATGATATCGCCCCAAGGATTTAATCCGTCTCCATACCTACCAAGTCCAGAATGTTCTACTGAACTAAAAGTAACTATAGCATCAAATGTTCCAAGAGTGCCATTTAAATACATCATACGAAATTCATATGGCACCAAGGTTTTTACCTTAGGGTGTGTTGATGTTATACGCCCATATTCTAAAGTTACTACTTCACGTGCACCTGCTTCTAATGCACAAGCCTCGACCCAAGGATTTTCCGACCCAATTACTAGAACTCGTCCATCTTTGATTGATGATGCGTGTCGTAATCCATCTCGTAAAGCATTTGTTTCATCAGCATAATAAGTTCCTTGCAATGTTCCATTTTTTGCTCGTCCTACCCACAGGTCAATCATTTCTTTAGACCAAAATGATGTCTCTGCCTTTTTCCCTAAATACTGTTGATTAAAGTATAAATTAGAGACCCTTACTCGACCATTCATTGTATAAGCATCCAACAACTCCTTCGGAATTCTTCTCGGTGCGACTTTAAGGCCGTGTCCTCTATCAATATAATCGTTTTTAAATAAAGCTGTACAATCGATTGGAGCTTTTATATGATCAAAATATGGTCCGGGTAATCCATGTCGGGAAGTGTTACATAGCTGTCCACAATCTCTGAGGATGACCGGAATTGATTCGTGAAAGTCAAGGGGTTGATTTTGTTGAGAGGTTAATGTATCAGCATTCTTTTCTGAAACACTGTTTTGTTTATTACCGAACTGCTTCGTGTCAGAATTACTAATCTGAGTTTTTGATGTTTCCGGTATATTCAATGACCCCGCCTGAACTTGATTTTTATTGAGCACTATATATCCTTGACTTTCACTTTCACTGCTATTTTTTGTACTATATAGTCGATAAATTGTAATTACCATGATAACCAAGCCAAATAAAAGTAAGAAATTCTTTTGTTTCAAATTCATTTTCTTTGAAGTTTATTCCTGAAAAAATTAAATAATAGTTAATTGGCATTATTATGCGTTTTTGTGAATATTTTCAATGCAAAAATATGATGCTATCATTCAGTCTATTATATCTTTAAAAAATGTTTTCAGAAAACAAGTAGATGCGCAAGTGAACACTCCGTGTCTAGCTAATACAGAAGAGGAAACCATTCTTAACCATGTTTACTTATGCTACACATTAGCAGACTGGGTGCTTTTGACTTCGAAAGGTTTTATAGAATAAATTTTAAAAAGACTCCGTCCAGCGTTTTCTGAGAGTTCAAAATGTGTCGAAAATTGCTTCATAGGGTTTAAAGCTCGCTAAAGTTATGTATGATAAAAAATATCTATAAAATGGAAAAAAATAATGGACATTTCAAACAAATTATTGACACAAAAATATGTCTCGTCTGTATGTAATTTTGATAAAAAAAAAAAATTAAATGTTGATATTAATATGACAATACTTCAAACAACAAAAGTCAATCAACCATGACTGAAGTTTAGTTTCAAATTACCTGCGTTGAAACAGCACGCATAGGTATCGCCTTCGCCTCTTCACCAAGGTGAGACAAAAATCATTTTGGTCATCAAAGTTAAGATACTTAAAAAAAAAACGGTAAGTCCATTTTTTCAAAACAAAAATGATCCTCAACCTTTCCGAAATCGGATAGGTGGTCTATAGGTAGGCTTAAATTAAGCGTCAACGTTGCTAAAATTTACTGGAATTTGAATATCCGTAAACGCTGTTCTTTGCTAAACATTTTTGTTGAAAACAGTTTTGATACAATATCGCAAATATAACATGTTTTAGTAAAATTTGCCATTGAATAATGGTTCTTAAGCACACCTCCTCTTTTTGCTGGATTTTGCCAAATTTCAAAATATGTTCTCAAAAAATGAATCAGGACATTCTTAACCACAATTAAAGGTTTATTGAAATCCTGTGTTTTGTCTTACAAATACAAAGTAATCCAATTAAAGGTTTATTGAAATCCTATGTTTTGTCTTACAAATACAAAGTTATCCAATTAAAGGATATCCTGTAATGCAAAAATGTTCAAAAACATGCCAAAGTTGCAAATTGTAATAAAACTGTCTTCGGTAACGATGCGTATCTCCTATTTTTGAACATTTTTGAAATCATTTGTTTGTGTTCATTAAAATATAAATATCATATTCAAAAATATCTAATAACTTTCGGCTTTTGACACTTTTAGTTGAATAAATGAAGGGAATTGACCCTGCCTTTTCAGTTATGCTAACATGAAGTTGTATGTTTTCAACTAAAATGAATAATCTTTCTTTTGGAAAAAAATTACAAAATTAGTTTGTTGTTCAATGTGAAAAATGCAGAACTAAAATGGTAAATTCATAAATTCTATTCGAAATATTTTACATAAAATTACATCATACTTGTTTAATACGAATACTATGTTTATTAATTGATAATAAGAAATACTCTTATTTATATATATAGCCATATTTCTATCACTCACAAAACAAGTCATCTCGTTGCACAATCAGCCAAATTTGTTCGTGTTTCTAAATTTTTATTTATTTCTTTATTTTATTATATTATATTATATTATATTATATTATATTATATTATATTATATTATATTATATTATATTATATTATTATATTATATTATATTATATTATATTATATTATATTATATTATATTATATTATATTATATTATTTATTATATTATATTATATTATATTGTCACATGATTGTATATTGTTTTGTAATTACGATGATTATTCTGCTTAGTAATGGGCGCCGTGATTGGCACAATAAAATATCTTGTATCTTGTATCTTTGTTGTGATTTTTACGTGCATTTTTTTGTATAATTTCATATAACAATTGTTACTTCTATAGTATGCACTCACCCAAAGGGAAATCTTGTTTAAAATTTCGATTTTCGATGTTTGGCATGTTCTGCACGAGGAAACTTTTACATCATCAGCCGACTAGAAATTTTTTGGTCATCACTGAAATAAAAATTTTAATTGATTATTGTTTCTATTTGATGATATATAGTATAAAGAAAAAATAATAATATTGTTGATACAATGTATAATCATTGTTTGTTCATCCTAACAAAACAACAAGTCCTGACATCATAAGTCATAAGATGACCAAAGGAGAAGGTACAAAATGAATGATACGGCTACTTTTTGGTCCCTTGAATTAAAAAGTAAAAAAAGTATAATAAATCTAACAAATAATATCCTTCAGAACTTTAGTCCCAAGCAGATATCAGTATTTTCAATTTAAACTTTGTCTTACAATTTTACGTTAGGGCTTTAAACTTCCTGAACTCATTGGAAATCTATAAAAATATACTTCCAAAAACAGGCTCATTTTGAGATGTTGCCACCAAATATTATTATATAATACGATATGAGAAAAGGCTTTACCCAAAAAGATAATTTGCTACAAGATGTATTTTACAAAAATGTTATTGTGTGTAAAATGTCTTTTGGATAAGGCTTTGGCTCATATCTATTTTGTCCAAAAACCATGTGTAAAATGACAATTTCAGGTCAAATATGTTTTATTCAACATATTTACCACATGACAGGTGACTATTCTGCACTAATGTGTCCCGATTATTAGTTATTTGTGGTGTTAAACCTCCTACAAAACAATTTAATGATCCAAGTCGGGTGGTTAATTCAAGATTCTATTAACCTGTTCATTTATCAATAAAATTAGCATAATCTTAAAAGACTTGAGTAATTCTATTATTTTTGCAATTTCAAGGGCCAAATAATGGTTTTTAATCATACCTTCTCATTTGTTCCGAAAATATTGCAGTTCCACTTAAAGAGTCTTTAATAAATTACTGCAACAGTTCAAGTATCCATGCTTAGAGACTCTGCATCTGGCTAGAACTTGATATTGCAAATCAAACATGATGATAATGTATTACCTTCCAATAGTAGAACAATGCCGCAGGTAAAATCTTTGAACGTGTTATATATCGATATAACTCCATAGAAATTTATTTAAATATGAGAATAAATCGATATTCAACGGTTTACCAATAATAAGAAATTTACAATACTAGAAAAGAGAATTTTTAAAACCCTATGATTAAGTTTTGAAAAAATGAATTGTTATATAAAATGAAGGCTTAAGGTATAACTGGTAATCTATTTAAATATACATGAATGATAAAACGAAGATTGATTATAAAACAGTCTTTTCAAACTTTGCAATATATCAGCTTGAGTTTCTATTGCATGGCATAAAAACATAATGCTTTTAGTAGACTTTGTGTAGAGGACACATAACATCGTTGTTCAGGTATGCGGATCATGATGCATAGCAGATAGAATATGTGAAAAAATGAATAAAACGCAGAGATAAGTCCTGCCTGTACGTAATTTTGATAGTAAAATGCAAATATTGAAATTATAACGAAAACATGTAATCTATGCAAAACATTCAAAGTCAATGAATCATGACAGAAGGTGCAGGACCAACGAGAGATGCACGTTTGGGCTAATTGATATAACATTTGGCCTAAAAATGTGTAACGTTTGGGCAAATGGCAAGTCGACTTTTGGGCTTAATCTTAAAGGCGAATGTGGGCGAATCATCCCATGTAAATCTCCGTGGAAATGCCAATGCGAATACAATTGCATTTCAAATATTTGTTACTTATCTTAAGCTAATGAATTCTTTATTCTCACAAATGAAACATAGCTACAGAGAAAAAAATATACAATTATAATACCAAAGATTACATTATGAAAAATGTTAATATTCAACAAACAAGAAAAAAATTTACTTGGAGGAATGACTTTCACAATTACGTTTATTTTTTTTTCATAAATCTGCCGAATTTGTCAAGTACAGCTTTGTTTGACGGATTAAATGCATTGTAATTGATCAAATTAGTAGGTATTTAAGTTAGTACCAGAATGAGCAGATAGTACTTTTCCATTAAAATTCAATGCATTACAAGACAAAATATAGTGATTATCGTCCCCGATGTCGTTTGATTCACAAATGTGGCATGTTATTTCATTTCTTGTAGTTCCATTCCCCCTTCCTGTCTCAATCGGCTAATGGAGATTTCTACATATAAATTCACTATATATATATATATAGTAAATAAAATGGTAAAATAGAATATTTTCAAAGTCTTAATCTCTTTTAAAAATGCCAATAGAAGATTGTTTTGATGACATTTCTGTGATAAGCAATTGGGCTATAATTGGTCTTCGGCTCTACATTTGTTAATACACATTTTTCTGATAACAGTGTATTCAAAATATCTGACTTTCCATACTGCTCAATTATGAATTAACTGTTTAAAATAACTTTGGATTTTTCGAAATGCTAAGGATTTTCTATCCCAGGAATATATTACCTTAGCTGTATTTTGCAAAACGTTAATGAATTTTGGGTCCTCAATGCTCTTCAACTTCGTACTTTTTAACTTTTTTGAATCGCGCTTTTGTAGACGAAACGCGCGTCTGGCGTACAAAATTTCAATCCTGGTAGCTATGATGAGTTTATCTAATTAAATTAAAAGTAATGTAAATGACAAATTTATTTTCTTTACCATGTATGAGTCAGACCTATAATCCGACAGTTCTACAGTTAAAAAAATATACGCATTTTAGCATTAATAGAGAGAGAATATCTACCAAGTTCTGCATAGACAGTTTAATTTGGAGTTGACTGCTTAAGATCATAGAAAAAAATTGGTTTACAAAATTTTAGATACGCCTGTTCTGAAAAATCTAGACTTTCGAAGGCCCACACTTCCTAAACGTATAAGAAAATAAGTGGTTTTCCTTAAACTGACCTTATCATAAACTTTAACATCTAACTAAAATGTAATCTATGCAAATGAGACCAAGTCAATAAACCATGACTGAGCTAAACGAATGGTCCAAACAGTGATTTAGGTCTTTTAATCCTGATAAAATAGAAATTATGATATTTTCTAATGTTGAAATTCCAGAAATGACTTTTTTCGTTTCATGATAAAAACAAACCAGTAACAAATATTTATAAACACTAAGTGGTTACATTTAGCAATGATGCTGAATGGATAGCAACGATGCTGAATTGATAGCAATAATACTGAATGGATAGCAATGGTACTGAATGGATAGCAATGATGCTGAATAGATAGCAATGATGCTGAATTGATAGCAATGATGCTGAATGGATAGTAATGATGCTTAATGAATAGCAATGATGCTGAATTGATAGCAATGATGCTGAATAGATAGCAATGATGCTAAATGGATAGCACTGATGCTGAATGAATAGTTATAATGCTGAATGGATATCAATGATGCTAAATGGATAGCTATGATGCTGAATGAATAGCAATGATGCTGAATGAATAGCAATAATGCTGAATAGATAGCAATGATGCTGAATTGATAGCAATGATGCTGAATAGATAGTAATGATGCTGAATGGATAGTAATGATGCTTAATGAATAGCAATGATGCTGAATTGATAGCAATGATGCTGAATAGATAACAATGATGCTAAATGGATAGCACTGATGCTGAATGGATAGTTATAATGCTGAATGGATATCAATGATGCTAAATGGATAGCAATGATGCTGAATGGATAGTAATGATGCTGAATGGATAGCAATGATGCTGAATTGATAGAAATTATGTTAAATGGATAGCAATGATGCTGAATGAATAGTAATGATGCTGAATAGATAATAATGATGCTGAATGGATATCTATGATGCTGAATGGATATCTATGATGCTGAATGGATAGCTATGATGCTGAATGGATAGCAATGATGCTAAATGGATAGCAATGTTGCTGAATGGATAGTAATGATGCCTAATGGATAGCAATGATGCTGAATGGATAGCTATGATGCTGAATGGATAGCAATGATGCTAAATGGATAGCAATGTTGCTGAATGGATAGTAATGATGCCTAATGGATAGCAATGATACTGAAAGAATAGCAATGATGCTAAATTAATAGCAATTATGCTGAATGGATAGTTGTGATGCTGAATGGATAGCAGTGATGCTGAATGGATAGCAATGATGCTGAATGGATAGAAATGATGCTGGATGGAATGTCAATATTGATAATATTATTATAAGTGCATCTGGGAATATTGCTATGCCGAGAAACTGAAATACAGATCCAGTACGAAAATTTTGAAAAACTCTTATATTTATTTTTTATCCAATATTTGGATATGCCAGCGAAGTTTGGGATAACATGTGAGTGATTAATATTAATAAGCTGGAGCAATTACTGCTCAAGCTGCTCGAATAGAAGCGGGTTTACCTATTTCTATATGCTCAAGGGAAATTTACAAAGAACTTCGGTTAAAAACTTTGGCTGAAAGAATGGAGAGGAGAAATATTTAAATGTTTTATATAATGTTCAACAAAATTTGTACCAGAATATTCTAGTAATGTAATTCCTACAACAATATGAATGTCTTTCCAATACGAAATGGAGATGCTATAAATAAAATTAATAATTCTATTATGCAAACTTCCTTTGACTAAGGAATTATTTATACCACCAACTATACGTCTATGGAATATGTTATAACCTTGGTGATCCAACCGTGATGATGATACAATCGTTGAAATTGAAAAAGAACATAGAAACTTATACTCCAATACACACATAAGATAAAATAAGATAATTTTATGCCGATCAAATAGACGACTAGCCACGATATTTCCAGGCTTATGGGGTACCTATTCTAAAATGAGCTTTCTTGCATATTTTTCAAGTATAGGTCGAAAGTACACACACTGTCGATGATTTCATGACAGATTCGTTTCAAGAACAGTGTCATCGCTCTTTTTGTATTTCAGATTTTGACCTGTAACTGATGGCAACGTATGACTAACGAACGCATTCAAATTTATACAAAATGTATTTCATTTGCGCTTAGTAATTTCAATCCGCCTATTATGTAATAGTATGTTAACACAAATTTCATGTTTGTTGTACATTTGGTGAAGTTGTTACCATAACGTAACAATGTATATTATATCATATTCGGTTACTATGATTATTATTGTAAATTATTGTTTTGTATGATAAGCATCCAGTTTTTTTTATCATTTGATAAACTGCACCAGTTTTTTTGTTGTTATTAACGCTAGTTGTATAAAAGAATATATAGAATTTATCTTATTATAGTAGGAATTCTACCTTACCTTGGTTACTAGTATGTGTGTGAGCAAGTTGAAAGTTGCTTCTCACATTTATTTGGCCGCTCTTTTACTCAAAATTCACAATTTTGACTTTGATTTAGTTTATATTTTGGTTTCTATTTACATTTTATATCCAGGACTTTTAATCAACATGTTTTGATGTGTTATTTTAAAATTCTCAGTTTGGACATTGAGTGACATGTTTTAATCTGTTACCTTATTAGTGCCAATTTACCTTAGAATATTTAATATTATAACTGCATTTTCTTAGAATATAAAAAAGTGCTCTCGACCAATGAAATTATGGGATTTGGTGTTTCTTAATAGTGAAGTATGAATGTAAATCATGTTGATTATCCTATTGTTTAGGCCTATTTACAGTTCGAAACAAATAGTTTCTATGTCTAGGTAAGTCTATGAAAAGGAATACACTTTGAAATTTGAATTTTTAAACAAACAAAAAAAAAATCAAAATAAATTTGATGTTTACCAAGTGATACAGTAAAATTGGTGCCGTTAATCTTTTGTGAATATGTAGAAGCTCAAAATTTTTAAAACCCTATGATTAAGTTTTGAAAAAATGAATTGTTATATAAAATGAAGGCTTAAGGTGTAACTGGTAATCTATTTAAATATACATGAATGATAAAACGAAGATTGATTATAAAACAGTCTTTTCAAACTTTGCAATATATCAGCTTGAGTTTCTATTGCATGGCATAAAAACATAATGCTCTTAGCAGACTTTGTGTAGAGGACACATAACATCGTTGTTCAGCTATGCGGATCATGATGCATAGCAGATAGAATATGTGAAAAAATGAATAAAACGCAGAGATAAGTCCTGCCTGTACGTAATTTTGATAGTAAAATGCAAATATTGAAATTATAACGAAAACATGTAATCGATGCAAAACATTCAAAGTCAATGAACCATGACAGAAGGTGCAGGAACAACGAGAGATGCACGTTTGGGCTAATTGATATAACATTTGGCCTAAAATTGTGTAACGTTTGGGCAAATGGCAAGTCGACTTTTGGGCTTAATCTTGAAGGCGAATGTAGGCTATTCATCCCATGTAAATCTCCGTGGAAATGCCAATGCGAATACAATTGCATTTCAAATATTTGTTACTTATCTTAAGCTAATGAATTCTTTATTCTCACAAAATGAAACATAGCTACAGAGAAAAAAATATACAATTATAATACCAAAGATTACATTATGAAAAATGTGAATATTCAACAAACAAGAAAAAAATTTACTTGGAGGAATGACTTTCACAATAACGTTTATTTTTTTTTTCATAAATCTGCCGAATTTGTCAAGTACAGCTTTGTTTGACGGATTAAATGCATTATAATTGATCAAATTAGTAGGTATTTAAGTTAGTACCAGAATGAGCAGATAGTACTTTTCCATTAAAATTCAATGCATTACAAGACAAAATATAGTGATTATCGTCCCCGATGTCGTTTGATTCACAAATGTGGCATGTTATTTCATTTCTTGTAGTTCCATTCCCCCTTCCTGTCTCACTCGGCTAATGGAGATTTCTACATATAAATTCACTATATATATATAGTAAATAAAATGGTAAAATAGAATATTTTCAAAGTCTTAATCTCTTTTAAAAATGCCAATAGAAGATTGTTTTGATGACATTTCTGTGATAAGCAATTGGGCTATAATTGGTCTTCAGCTCTACATTTGTTAATACACATTTTTCTGCTAACAGTGTATTCAAAATATCTGACTTTCCATACTGCTCAATTATGAATTAACTGTTTAAAATAACTTTGGATTTTTCGAAATGCTAAGGATTTTCTATCCCAGGAATATATTACCTTAGCTGTATTTTGCAAAACGTTAATGAATTTTGGGTCCTCAATGCTCTTCAACTTCGTACTTTTTAACTTTTTTGAATCACGCTTTTGTAGACGAAACGCGCGTCTGGCGTACAAAATTTCAATCCTGGTAGCTATGATGAGTTTATCTAATTAAATTAAAAGTAATGTAAATGACAAATTTATTTTCTTTACCATGTATGAGTCAGACCTATAATCCGACAGTTCTACAGTTAAAAAAATATACGCATTTTAGCATTAATAGAGAGAGGATATCTACCAAGTTCTGCATAGACAGTTTAATTTGGAGTTGACTGTTTAAGATCATAGAAAAAAATTGGTTTACAAAATTTTAGATACGCCTGTTCTGAAAAATCTAGACTTTCGAAGGCCCACACTTCCTAAACGTATAAGAAAATAAGTGGTTTTCCTTAAACTGACCTTATTACAAACTTTAACATCTAACTAAAATGTAATCTATGCAAATGAGACCAAGTCAATAAACCATGACTGAGCTAAACGAATGGTCCAAACAGTGATTTAGGTCTTTTAATCCTGATAAAATAGAAATTATGATATTTTCTAATGTTGAAATTCCAGAAATGACTTTTTTCGTTTCATGATAAAAACAAACCAGTAACAAATATTTATAAACACTAAGTGGTTACATTTAGCAATGATGCTGAATGGATAGCAACGATGCTGAATTGATAGCAATAATACTGAATGGATAGCAATGGTACTGAATGAATAGCAATGATGCTGAATAGATAGCAATGATGCTGAATTGATAGCAATGATGCTGAATGGATAGTAATGATGCTTAATGAATAGCAATGATGCTGAATTGATAGCAATGATGCTGAATAGATAGCAATGATGCTAAATGGATAGCACTGATGCTGAATGAATAGTTATAATGCTGAATGGATATCAATGATGCTAAATGGATAGCTATGATGCTGAATGAATAGCAATGATGCTGAATGAATAGCAATAATGCTGAATAGATAGCAATGATGCTGAATTGATAGCAATAATACTGAATAGATAGTAATGATGCTGAATGGATAGTAATGATGCTTAATGAATAGCAATGATGCTGAATTGATAGCAATGATGCTGAATAGATAACAATGATGCTAAATGGATAGCACTGATGCTGAATGGATAGTTATAATGCTGAATGGATATCAATGATGCTAAATGGATAGCAATGATGCTGAATGAATAGCAATGATGCTGAATGGATAGTAATGATGCTGAATGGATAGCAATGATGCTGAATTGATAGAAATTATGTTAAATGGATAGCAATGATGCTGAATGAATAGTAATGATGCTGAATGGATAATAATGATGCTGAATGGATATCTATGATGCTGAATGGATAGCTATGATGCTGAATGGATAGCAATGATGCTAAATGGATAGCAATGTTGCTGAATGGATAGTAATGATGCCTAATGGATAGCAATGATGCTGAATGGATAGCTATGATGCTGAATGGATAGCAATGATGCTAAATGGATAGCAATGTTGCTGAATGGATAGTAATGATGCCTCATGGAAAGCAATGATGCTGAAAGAATAGCAATGATGCTAAATTAATAGCAATTATGCTGAATGGAAAGTTGTGATGCTGAATGGATAGCAATGATGCTGAATGGATAGCAATGATGCTGAATGGATAGAAATGATGCTGAATGGAATGTCAATATTGATAATATTATTGTAAGTGCATCTGGGAATATTGCTATGCCGAGAAACTGAAATACAGATCCAGAACGAAAATTTTGAAAAACTCTTATATTTATTTTTTATCCAATATTTGGATATGCCAGCGAAGTTTGGGATAACATGTGAGTGATTAATATTAATAAGCTGGAGCAATTACTGCTCAAGCTGCTCGAATAGAAGCGGGTTTACCTATTTCTATATGCTCAAGGGAAATTTACAAAGAACTTCGGTTAAAAACTTTGGCTGAAAGAATGGAGAGGAGAAATATTTAAATGTTTTATATAATGTTCAACAAAATTTGTACCAGAATATTCTAGTAATGTAATTCCTACAACAATATGAATGTCTTTCCAATACGAAATGGAGATGCTATAAATAAAATTAATAATTCTATTATGCAAACTTCCTTTGACTAAGGAATTATTTATACCACCAACTATACGTCTATGGAATATGTTATAACCTTGGTGATCCAACCGTGATGCTGATACAATCGTTGAAATTGAAAAAGAACATAGAAACTTATACTCCAATACACAAATAAGATAAAATAAGATAAGATAATTTTATGCCGATCAAATAGACGACTAGCCACGATATTTCCAGGCTTATGGGGTACCTATTCTAAAATGAGCTTTCTTGCATATTTTTCAAGTATAGGTCGAAAGTACACACACTGTCGATGATTTCATGACAGATTCGTTTCAAGAACAGTGTCATCGCTCTTTTTGTATTTCAGATTTTGACCTGTAACTGATGGCAACGTATGACTAACGAACGCATTCAAATTTATACAAAATGTATTTCATTTGCGCTTAGTAATTTCAATCCGCCTATTATGTAATAGTATGTTAACACAAATTTCATGTTTGTTGTACATTTGGTGAAGTTGTTACCTTAAAGTAACAATGTATATTATATTATATTCGGTTACTATGATTATTATTGTAAATTATTGTTTTGTATGATAAACATCCAGTTTTTATCATTTGATAAACTGCACCAGTTTTTGTTGTTATTAACGCTAGTTGTAAAAAGAATATATAGAATTTATCTTATTATAATAGAATTCTGCCTTACCTTGGTTATGTGTGTGAGCAAGTTGAAAGTTGCTTCTCACATTTATTTGGCCGCTCTTTTACTCAAAATTCACAATTCTGACTTTGATTTAGTTTATATTTTGGTTTCTATTTACATTTCATATCCAGGACTTTTAATCAACATGTTTTGATGTGTTATTTTAACATTCTCAGTTTGGACATTGAGTGACATGTTTTAATCTGTTACCTTATTAATGTCAATTTACCTTAGAATATTTAATATTATAACTGCATTTTCTTAGAATATAAAAAAGTGCTCTCGACCAATGAAATTATGGGATTTGGTGTTTCTTAATAGTGAAGTATGAATGTAAATCATGTTCTTAGTAAGGGATTATCCTATTGTTTAGGCCTATTTACAGTTCGAAACAAATAGTTTCTATGTCTAGGTAAGTCTATGAAAAGGAATACACTTTGAAATTTGAATTTTTAAACAAACATAAAAAAAAAAATCAAAATAAATTTGATGTTTACCAAGTGATACAGTAAAATTGGTGCCGTTAATCTTTTGTGAATATGTAGAAGCTTAAAATTATAAAAAATTAAGCATTATCAAAGCAGTGTAATATATGGGAAAACTTTCAAAATTAAATATAACCTCAATCTTAAGCTAATACGCTTACTAACACTCAGATTACAGTTAGTAAGAATAGTCATTTCCAATAAACCGATACAATTAAAACAGGAAATTGAATAAACTTTAACTTAACAAAAGCATTTTATTTAATCATTCACATTTTCAATTGTTAATGAAGTATTGTTTGATGTAAAAAGCAATTGTCTATGGAATACAATTTAGTTGTAAGTACTAACTCATATTTTGAATGTAGTAAATTGAACTGTAAATAAACAAAAAAGATAGTTTCTCACTAAAACGTTACATAATTAACATTCGTACTCACAAGTAGGAAACTTATACAATTTTTACCATTTCGTTGTACCGTTGTGTCATCAAATGTCTAAAACACAATGTATTAAAATTTCCCATATTACAAGACTTAGTCCTTACACCACTAACACTAATCAATAAATGAAATGCCTAAAAGGAATTCGTATATTTATTTTAAACATTGCACTGACAATGAGACGAATTATTGATTAATCAAATCAAGAGATCTTTTGAGCTTTGAGCACTTAACAATTCAAACAAAAAGTTTGTAAGAGAATGATAACACTTTCTTCGTGATTAATCATTAAAGGGACTTTACACTGAAAACATCCGTAATAATGAAAAGTATGAATGAATGAATACTTTATTCCCATAAAAAAAATGTTAAAGCCTAAAAATTGTCAAAATGTAACAAATTTTAACTGTGGCTTGAGTGATGTGCACATTTTAGTATCAGTACAGATAAAAGGATAAGTTCCTAAGATAAAAAATGACTCTGTTAAATATAGAAGTTTTAGAAATTTTGATCATGAAATTTTTTTTGGATGATCTTAAATCAAAACAATTAGAACTTATAATTCAACATGTTGACACTGATACATCATATGAAAATTTTGAAAAATCTTTTTTAAAAGTGGTCAATAAGCACGTCCCCTTAAAGACAAGAAAATTTAAACCAAATCCTGTCCCTTTTATGAGCACAACCTTACGACAAGCAATTTACAAAAAGAAAATGCTGCATAATAAATTTTAAAACACAGATCGTGTAAAAATTGGGAGAATTACAGACAGAATTACATACAGAATCTTGGTAATAAAAATTAAAAAAGAAGTCGGTGCAAAATTATTTTTTTGAACGTTGTGTTGTCGGACCAAAATCAACCGATTTCTGGCCTACTATCAAGCCATTTTTGTCTAATAAGGGATCTAGATCCGTAAACTGTATTACAATCTGCGAAAATGAGGAAATCATAAATGATCTACATTATTTACCAACTTCTTCATTAATGTGGCAAAAAATATAAGTTATGTTAATACTGTTATTGATGAAAATCATCCTAGTATTGAGTTAATTAAACGCTGTAAACGTTGGGGCGAAGAACTAACCCTCCAGCCTGTAACAAATGACTTTGTCATAAAGCAAATAGATAAACTTAATGCTAGAAAGGCTACGGGTATTATAGTATTTCTGCTAAGATGCTAAAATTGGCAAAACCTATAATTATTAGTCCTATTAAAACACTAATCAATAAGAGTTTTAAAACATCAGTTTTTCCAGATAAACTAAAGGTCGCCCAGGTTAAACCATAATTTAAGAAAAACAATATGCTGGACAAAGGAAATTATCGCCCAGTTAGTGTGTTGCCAAGTATTTCCAAATTTTACGAACGTGTTATTTTTTATCAACTAGCTGTGTTTTTTGAAAAACATTTTTACCCCCCTTTTGTCTGCATTTAGATCAGGATATGGGTGTCAAACTGCCCTCCTTAAAGTAATCGAGGATTGGCGATAACAAATTTGTCGCAGCAATATTGATGGACTTATCAAAGGCATTCAACTGTTTGCCGAATGAGTTATTGTTATCAAAATGAAAACTAATGGTTTAAGAAATAGTTTTATAGATTTATTACAGAGCTTCTTACAAAACAGAAAACAATGTGTAATGATTCATAATGTTCAAGGGTGTTCAGCAAGGTTCCATACTGGGACCAATGCTTTTTATATATTCATAAAGGACATTTTTGGTGTAGTTGACAATAAAACTATATATAATTATGCTGACGACAACACCTTATCCTATGCTGATTTTGATATACAGAATGTTATAAAAACTTTTGAAAGTGATAATCTCAAAATGCTGTACTGGTTTGATAACAATTTAATGAAAGATAATCCAGATAAGTTCCAAGCTCTGGCAATTGGCAAAAACAATTTTAATTATGAAATTGTTTTTAATATTTAAAGAAATAGGATAGAATGTGAAAATGATGTAAAGCTACTGGGGGTTACACTAGATTACAGATTAAATATTTATAAACATATATCTGAGATTTGTAAGAAGGCCTCTCGTCAACTTAAATGTTCTTAAACGTATTGGTAGATATCTGAATAGACTTGGTCGTTTAAAGATTTACTATTCTTTTATTTTGTCTAATCTTAATTATTGCCCGGTCACCTGGCATTTTTGTAGTGAAAAAAAAAAAAAAACACATTTAAGATGGAAAAATTCAAGAGAGAGCCTTGAGATTTGTTTATGAGGATTATGATAGCTCATATGAAGATCTTTTACACAAGTCAAAACTTCCATCTCTTAAAGTCAGAAGATTACGAGCAATAGCTATAGAAACTTTTACACAAAAAGAGTCCATCATATTTACATGAACAAATATTCCTTCAGATATAGAAATACAGTTGAACAGCTCCAGGTAAGAACAACAAGCTATAGCATCAATTCCTTTCGCTACACAAAATTTTGGAATGAACTACCCCAGAGTTTTAGAGAAGAAAACCATTTTAACCAATTTCCTAAACTTATTGTTACCTGGAATGGTAATTCATGCCAATGCAATGCCTGCAAATAATTAATGCTTTAATTTATAGTGCTTTTCTGCTTAATGTGCTACAACTACTTATATGTTTTAAAGTGCTTTATATGCTTTTAATATTTATTGCTTACGGTACTTTTACTATTTCTGCATAGTATAACATATTTAACTTCTTCATGTCATTTATATTGACGTATATGTATGCTGTAATGATTTGCTTTGATTATGTAACTCTTGTGTATGTTGTATGCTTGCTTTGTTTTAAACGTGCTTGTTTTAAATGTTTTGTTTGTAATAAGACGATATAAAAGCTCAATAGTGCTTATGTTTTTTTTATACTTATATTCGTCTATAAATAAAGCTTTTGAACTTGAACTATATAATAAACACTAAAAAGTTATAACCTGGAGGAACGACATTCTATTGGACGTTATCAATACATTTTCACAGTTTTTCTAATATGATTACTTTGTTTGAAGAAAATGGCTGTTCAAACTTATAAATGTTAATATTTTCATGTCAAAAAGGGGGAAGCCGATTTTTTCTAGCATTATTAAAGTAGCTACATGACATAGTATAGTGGTATTCGTCACCGATTTCCATCGAGTCACAGAGGACACACTCTTCGTTTCTTGGTAAATTGCGCCATCTGCCGGTCTCGACTGGCAATCGGTGACTACCAGATCTAAATGGACAAAGGATGTACATATAATAGGGTGATAATTCTGAAATATATTATTTTTCAAAACAGAAATGAGTTTTGAAGCATCTATAATAGCACAATGCCTTAGGAGACTTGAACATTTCTGAATACCAAAATTGTATAAATTGATCCTTAAGTTTCTGTTCAACACATTTGGAAATCCATATTGACCATTGATCAGTATTCCATGCTGAATTATTGACTTATTTATCGCGTGTAACTCTATTAGAATTTCAAGTGTTAGTTTGCAGGGTTTTGATACCGTATAGGCCTATACATGTATTGAGACATAATCAAATGCAGAAGAATCAATGAAATGACAACTTTCAAACGAAAATGATATTCAGTTATAAAAGTATTTCATTTGAACGTTTTCCCGGTAAAAAATCACTTATTCCATTCAGTCTTCTTGTAACCACTTTCATGATTACGATTATTAAAAAGTGAATTTATTTCACACCAGGACCATTTTTAAATGATCATCACTTTTCACTTGAATTCACAGTATCACAACTGTACTTGGAGGTTATATAACCCCCAAAAATATCAATGTTATGGTAAACCATTTTACATATGACCTACTAATGTATGACCAAAGATTTTTCCAAACTGCAATTTAGATACTAAAAGATATCGTCAAAACTAGAGTATGTATTCCTTAATTGACTGATAAGGACATTCTTATTGAAAATTGATGGTGAGCTTCAAAGTGCAAGGAACAAAGATAATTGTTTCTTGTAACAGGACATTTGAAATAGTATTAAGTAAGCGAGCACAAATATATGTACATGCAATTGTTTTTGGCACATGGTCACTATTACAATGTAAATTCGATGGGAAACAGGTCTGGTCTATATAACGTTGTTTCCACTACCCAAATTTGACTTTGCAGGGATGTGAAGTAAATGAAATTATGAAAAACAAGGTGGGGTTAACTAGGCAGTTTTTCATGTTATTACAGCATTCGAAAAACGACCAGGGAGGGGATGCGGGCTAAAAATAAGGAAGACAACTTACCTGTTATGATCTGCGCACATTTTAAACCAAAACAAATGTTCTGTCGATAGTGAAATTATGATATTCCCATGATTTCCACATATGAACTAAACTACTCTTCAATATATTGCGTTAAATTGCATTTTCATTTAAATATTGAAAAAAATATATTGGTGTGTTTTGGAAGTGTCTATGGGCCATTCGATATTCTCAGAATCAAGATTCTCGGAACGTCTCGAAAATTTTCGATCATTTATACAGGTAGTTATCTATGTCTTTGATACGGCCCCTCTATGGATAGGCTACTACGTGACATTGTATATTTCAACAATCAAAGTTCATTTGTAGATTGGATAGTAAAACAATAATGACTAGATTTCAGTCAAAAAATTTTTAAATGTTAGAACCTATTTGCCTTTTGACAAAACAAATGTGTTTTAAATAATGCGAATTTTTATCAAATATCAAGTATAATGATAACGCATTTATATAATTCATGCTTTGAGACGGTCCCTGTACGCGTTGTATGTGTGATATTTAATACGGCGTGCTGTTGTGCATTGTGACAATAAACCTGGGAATAGTTTATTGATATATAATGTCCCAGAACAACCTGATTATTTCTGAACGTTTATCATTTGATAATTTGTATTTCAATCATAGCATGGGAAAATGTCGGAAAGTAAAAAGAAAATTAAGAAAACGATATTTCTGTTATAAATATTTATCTTAGGTCGGAAACACAATGGCCGAAAAGCAGAAAGATAATTAAACAAAAGTATTTTTTTAGTCAAAAATATTTAATTTCATTAATAGATACTACCAGACCAAGAGAATATTCATTATTAAGTTTAAACTAAGACTAAATTTATTCTTAATATAATATAATTAAAATTGTCATATATACATTCATTATCTCTCACAGGTTTGAACAGGCGTTACATTTATGAAAATTATATGCAAGGTATGAGCACAAATAAGCAGGGATGCGTAACCAAAGTTAGCTAAATATCTAAATTTTAATCGGTCGTGAATGAAAAATACTCGCATGGTTTCAATTCACAAGGATTTTAAATCCTTGCATCTCACAAAAAAGCGTAATTAATATTTTACAATAATCATAACAAAATTTAATAACTATGTAAATCATCTTATACTGTTTTAGTATGGATTTATAAGTCTCTGCTTATATTTTGTGTATAAGCAATATATTAATATAGTAGAATGTTAGACTTCAAGAAGAGATTGATTTGATAAATAAAATGTCCATCCGTAAATACTTGACGTTTGTTGTTTTTATTGATATTTTTTTCTAACTTTTTGGAAAAAATTCATGTATAGGAATGTATGTTAATTATAAAATTTCAATACTTTTTTTGTTTGTTTGTTTTAATAGTTTAACATTATAGCATCTTAATATTTGCACTATGGTACGATTTGGAAAAGTTTATTCATTGTGTTGACCAGCTACATGTATCCTACACGTCTTGGTTCATTCACATTATATATCACCCTGTTCACAAGCACATTATCGGTTTGCGTTCACACAAATTCCGGATTGAATGAAAATGAATCCGGAGTCAAAACACTTGAGGTAGGTAAATTGACATCCGAATTCAACTATTAGATTAATATAAGTGATGAAGCAAATGCGTATTCTCATCCAGAGTATCAGTGCGTATGCTTTTATATTTACTATTTCTTGCGCAAAAATACAACGTGCATGCATAGATATTAATTTCAATCGCGAATGTGAATTTTCGCTTTTCTTATCTATATCCAGGACATGGCAGTAAGAGCTTGACATGTGACTTTCAAGCACGGTCATCATTACTTACGGTATTCTGACCTCTAGCTGTTTCTCTTTTCTTTTCTTTTTTGAGTCACTGTCCTATTATAACCTTTGACATTTTCGAAATGCTACGGATTTTCCACCCCAGGAATATATTATCTTAGATGTATTCGGCAAAACCTTTGTTTCGAAATTTTGGGTCCTGAATTCCTTTCAACTTCGTACTTTGTTTGGCCTTTTAAACTTTTTTTATTCGAGCGTCACTGATGAATCTTTGTAGACTTAACTCGCATCTGGCGTATAACATTTTAATCCTGGTATCTTTTTATATCTGCATATCTTTTTATATAAATTGTTTCGTTTGAGAGTATGATCAGGTATTCATAAAACTTTTGAAAAATGATATTCTTCAAAACCAAGTTTTCCTTTTGAGTATTTGGATTGATTTATGTAAAATCAGGAAATCCTTAAAATTTGTGATGTTTTATGAGACCAAAATAAGTCTCTATATAAGAGGTCCCAATGAAGCTGGTGTGTTACTCTCAAGAAAAATATACAAAACCTTCTTATAAGTTCCATGCCACCGGGTTTCACTTCACATTGAAATTGGATTTTAAATTTATCTATACAACATCTACCATGAGTACAGACAGCTTCAATAACGAGTTATGAATAAATGAAAGCATTCAAGAAACAAAATATGAAGATATGATAGATAAAATAAATGTTTCCAGATTATAAAACAAACTGCGTGCTTAAATTTATATTGCGATTGATTTGTGCAATTTGCATTAGACATCCGGTTTGCAGAAACTGGGATTTGCGATAGGATTATGAAAAAATGATGTACACTCCTAAGTAATAAAAAAAAAAATAGTCGAGCCTTAAAATGTATATTCAAATAAAAGATGTATATATACACTTTTCTATTCACAACTATCCAACATTGCTTTTAACTGACTTGTGCAAAAATCTACACACAATTACATATTTTTGATAAAGGTGTTTTAACATCATCATTATCTTATTCTATTCACCTACAATTATTTCAATTCAAAAGCAAACAAAAATTTAGCAACAATTTTTGGTGACCAGTCAGTGGTCTTCGGTTCACGTATTGCTTTTTTTTTTTAAGAATGCAACTTGTTTTATTTATAATAATAATTCTTTTGTTTTCACAATACAGCAGGTTTCAAAAGCTTCTGTTGACATTATGTACGAAACAAATAAAGGCCTGAGAGAATTGACCACAACTATTTCACAGTGATCGGTCAACTATAACTAGTCTGTAATGGAAGAGTAATCGAGGAAGATTATATTTACATGTATATTTAAAATACCTTGGGCTATAGATCTAACAAAGGTAACTCATTTATCGTTATTGTGAGTGAACAACAACACATGACGTTCAAATCTAACAGACTAGACACAACCTGCTAAAATCCTGAACCTTTTCCTCATATCACGAATAATTTTTCCAGCGTTAACAGACATTTTATTTTGAAGTTCAGGACCAATTACCCAAATGGAATATAAGAACTGTGTAAATCAAAAATAAATTGATATGATTTTGCAGAGAAAAAAAACAATACTTCAAGGTACAGACACAATTAATAAGATGCAAGGCATACGCTTTTGGTTAGCAAGGTCATTAGGCATAATTTGGAACAAATGCCCTTTCCAATATTTATTGTATTATAATTATTGTTAATTGTTGTATATTTACCTCATGTTACACAAATATGAGTCTGACTGTTGCTTTAAAACAAAAGAAAAATAGAGACAAAAATATGTTCGCTGAAATCCTAAAGCAAATCTTTATGTATTCATAAAATGGCGATAACATGTACAAAATTGACCTCGCAATCCCTTTAAAAATATAATAGTAGTTTATATATGTGTAGCGTTTAAGGAACGTTTTAATTTCTTATAAAATCAAGGATTCTAATACACGTCCTTGTTATTATGCATGATTCAAAATATATGGTTATGTAGTTTTAAAACGTACCTGGTTAAACTAATGAAATAACAATAATCCATGAGACCTGTAACAAGGACAACACCCATTCTGTAAAAATAATTTTAGAATAGAGGCGTTTTTACGCTTGATTACATTTCATGAAAGGGAAGTAGACCACAATAAATCGATCAAATGTTTGTTTTTAATAAGTTCAAGCTTTTAAAAAAGCTTGTCGATTCTGAATCGATAGTACCCTTGCTAGTTTATGTGAGGTAGAAAAATCCGTGTTTGAAACAATTAAATTATCTGGAAAGCAGATCGGCTATATTAAGACATTAGATACTCTCTACTTTCTTTAGGGGTGAACTAGATAATAACATTATCATTTAAATAAAGACAAACAAGCGTTTTACCTTTCTTAAACGTGTGATAACTACATTTTAATGATTATGGTCGAAAAAGATTCTTGTAAAAATAAAAGAAGGGATTTCTCTTTTAAATGTTTGAATTTTGTATTTGAATAGTAGCAAAATTTGATATATACATAAAATTGTTTAATCTTATTTTTGATACGGGTATATTGCCGGAAGCCTGGCTTATTGGTAATGTGATACCAATATTTAAGAACAAGGGGTGTAAATTAGATCCAAAAAATTATAGACCGATAACTTTATTGTCGTGCTTGGGGAAAATATTTACATCTATTCTTAATGACAGGTTGGGTTTTTTCGTTGATGAATTGAATATATTAAATGCAAATCAAGCCGGCTTCCGACATGGTTACTCTACAACAGATCATATTTTTTCTTTATATGTACTTTTTGAACTTCTCAGTGTTAAAAAGAAAAAGCTTTTTTGCGCTTTTGTAGATTTTGAAAAGGCATTTGATTTTGTACACCGGAATTCTTTATTATATAAACTCCTTTTGAATAATGTAAAAGGAAAGTTTCTTAGATTTGTTAAAAATATGTATGATGATGTTAAATCACGTATTATACATAATAATAATTTATCTGACATGTTTGCTAGTGAAATTGGTGTTAGACAAGGGGAAAATCTTTCTCCTCTGTTATTCTCTCTATATTTGAACGATTTACAGCAGTATTTAGAAAATGTTAACATAAGTGGTGTACAATCTTTAACATTAGATATTGAAAATGAACTAAATATATACCATTAACTGTTTGTATTATTATATGCCGATGATACTATTTTACTTGCTGAATCAAGTTCAGATTTACAGTTACTTTTAAATAATTTTCACAGTATTGTATTAATTGGAAATTAAGAATCAATGTTAGCAAAACTAAAGTGATGGTTTTTACAAGAGGAAGAATATCAAATAATTTGAAATTTTGTATTGAAAATGAAGAAATAGAGATAGTTAAACATTATAAATACCTTGGTGTTATTTTCTCTAGAAATGCATCTTTTTTCGAAACTAGGAAATATTTACGAGACCAAGCAACTAAAGCTATGTATAGTGTTTTCAAGAAGAGCAGATTGAATCACTTATCGATTGAATGCCAACTAGAAATGTTTGATAAAGCTGTTGTACCCATTCTTCTATACGGGGCTGAAATTTGGGGATACGAAAATTTTGATATACTTGAGCGAGTGCATTTGAAATTCTGTAAGCACATTTTAAAACTTAAAAACTCGACTCCAAATGTTATGATTTATGGAGAACTTGGGAGATACCCCATTTCTTTATATGCTAAATTAAGAATGATCAACTTTTGGTGTCGCCTTCTTGATAATACGAATGAAGATAAATTATCCTGTATACTTTATAAATTATTATACATTAATTATAACAATTATGGTATTGGAAATAAATGGATGTTATTTATTAAGAAAATATTTGATGAATGTGGCATGTCAAATGTATGGCATTGGCAAGATTATTTTAACAAAAAATGGATAAAATTAAGTATTGAGCAAAAGCTTAAAGACCAATTTCGACAAGAGTGGTGTGCAGATTTACATCAATCCGCAAAAAGTTTATGTTATAGAATTTTCAAGACTAAATTTAAATTTGAAAAGTATTTATCGATTTTGCCTTTTAATTTTTTATATACTTTGTGTAAATTTAGATGCGGAAATCATCGTTTGCCAGTGGAGACGGGAAGGTGGCAAACTATTCCGAGATCGGAAAGGTCTTGTCATCTCTGCAGCTCTAGAGATATTGGCGATGAATTTCACTACATTATGTCATGCAATTTTTTTAACATAGAAAGAGAAAAATATTTACCACATTATAATAAAAAAAATGCTAACATTATTAAATTTAAAATGTATTCTCATCTGAAAATGTTGTAGAACTAGAAAAATTGTGTAGATTTATACGATACATATCATTGAAAGTCTGTCCTCCTGGTTAGAGGAACTGTGATACTATTATCTTGTTATTTATTTACACACATGCGAAACAAAATATGTATTATATATGAACTGTTATCTTCTCTGTAGCTATGTACTAGTTTATGAGAATAAAATCATTCATTCATTCAAAATTTATCAGTCTGATTTGAATAAATCTACAAAACTAAGGAAAGGACAAATCTGGTATATTCGTGAAATCAACACTACTTACGAGTGCAATGTGCCTGTAACAATGTAAGGGAGCTACCATTTGATTTTTATGGGTGGGGGGCTAGGATGAAATTTGAAAAAAATAGACAGAACAGAAGTTTTGAGTAAAAAAAAAAGGGCAGGATGAGCAACTTGGTAAAAAAAAGGCAGGATGATAATTTGTGTAAAAAAATTCAGGATAAACTAGTAAAAAAAAGTAATACCCGTGTAACAAACAACATGGGCTAACGTAATACCCGTGTAACAAACAACTGGTCTAACGTAATACTCGTGTAACACACAACTGGTCTAACGTACTACCCGTGTAACAAACAAGATGGGCTAGCGTAATACCCGTGTAACAAACAACATGGGCTAACGTAATACCCGTGTAACAAACAACATGAGCTAACGTAATACCCGTGTAACAAATAACATGGGCTAACGTAATACCCGTGTAACAAACAACATGGACTAACGTAATACCCGTGTAACAAACAACATGGGCTAACGTACTACCCGTGTAACAAACAACATGGACTAACGTAATACCCGTGTAACAAACAACAAGAGCTAACGTAATACCCGTGTAACAAACAACATGGACTAACGTAATACCCGTGTAACAAACAACATGGTCTAACGTAATACCCGTGTAACAAACAACATGGTCTAACGTAATACCCGTGTAACAAACAAGATGGGCTAACGTACTACCCGTGTAACAAACAACATGGACTTACATCATACCCGTGTAACAAACAAGTGGTCTAACGTAATACCCGTGTAACAAACAACATGGGCTAACGTAATACCCGTGTAACAAACAACATGGGCTAACGTAATACCCGTGTAACAAACAAGATGGACTAACGTAATACCCGTGTAACACACAACATGGGCTAACGTAATACCCGTGTAACAAACAACATGGTCTAACGTAATACCCGTGTAACAAACAACATGGACTAACGTAATACCCGTGTAAGAAACAACATGGGCTAACGTAATACCCGTGTAAAAAACAACATGGACTAACGTAATACCCGTGTGACAAACAACATGGACTAACGTAATACCCGTGTAACAAAGAACATGGGCTAACGTAATACCCGTGTAACAAACAACTGGTCTCACGTAATACCCGTGTGACAAACAACTGGTCTAACGTAATACCCGTGTAACAAACAACATGGACTAACGTACTACCCGTGTAACAAACAACTGGTCTAACGTAATACCCGTGTAACACACAACATGGACTAACGTTAAACCCGTGTAACAAAGAAGATGGACTAACGTGCAACCCGTGTAACAAACAACATGGACTAACGTAATACCCGTGTGACAAACAACATGGACTAACGTAATACCCGTGTAACAAACAACATGGGCTAACGTAATACCCGTGTAACAAACAACTGGTCTAACGTAATACCCGTGTGACAAACAACTGGTCTAACGTAATACCCGTGTAACAAACAACATGGACTAACGTAATACCCGTGTAACAAACAACTGGTCTAACGTAATACCCGTGTAACAAACAACATGGACTAACGTTATACCCGTGTAACAAACAACATGGACTAACGTACTACCTGTGTAACAAACAACTGGTTTAACGTAATACCCGTGTAACACACAACATGGACTAACGTTAAACCCGTGTAACAAAGAAGATGGACTAACGTACAACCTGTGTAACAAACAACATGGTCTAACGTAATACCCGTGTAACAAACAACATGGGCTAACATAATACCTGTTTAACAAACAACATGGGCTAACGTAATACCCGTGTAACAAACAACTGGTCTAACGTAATACCCGTGTAACACACAAAATGGGCTAACGTAATACCCGTGTAACTCACAACATGGGCTAACGTTAAACCTGTGTAACACACAACATGGACTAACGTACTACCCGTGTAATAAACAACTGGTCTTACGTAATACCCGTGTAACAAACAGCTGGTCTAACGTAATACCCGTGTAACACACAAAATGGGCTAACGTAATACCCGTGTAACAAACAACATGGGCTAGCGTAATACCCGTGTAACAAACAAATGGTCTAACGTAATAACCGTGTAACAAACAAGATGGACTAACATAATACCCGTGTAACAAACAACATGGGCCAATGTAATACCCGTGTAATAAACAACATGGGCTAACGTACTACCCGTGTAACAAACAAGATGGAATAGTTAAGTATCCGTGTAACAAACAAGATGGACTAGTTTCTAGTTTAGTATCCGTGTGACGAACAAGATGGACTAGTTTAGTATCCGTGTAACACACAAGATGGACTAGTTTAGTATCCGTGTAACACTCAAGATAGACTAGTTTATTATCCGTGTAACACCCAATATGGACTAGTTAAGTATCCGTGTAAGAAACAAGATGGACTAGTTCAGTATCCGTGTAACAAACAAGATGGACTAGTTTAGTATCCGAGTAACATACCAGATGGATTAGTTTAGTATCCGTGTAACACCCAAGATAGACTAGTTAACTATCCATGTAAAAAACAAGATAGACTGGTGTAATATCCGCGTAACAAACAAAATGTACTAGTGTTATATTCGTTCAACAAACAAGATGGACTAGTTTAGTATCCGTGTAACACACAAGATGGACTAGTTAAGTATCCATGTAAAAAACAAGATAGACTGGTGTAATACCCGCGTAACAAACAAAATGTACTAGTGTAATATTCGTTCAACAAACAAGAGGACTAGTTTAGTATCCGTGTAACACCCAAGATGGACTAGTTAAGTATCCATGTAACAAACAAGATAGACTGGTGTAATATCCGCGTAACAAACAAAATGTATTAGTGTAATATTCGTTCAACAAAGAAGATGGAATAGTTTAGTATCCGTGTAACACACAAGATGGACTAGTTAAGTATCCATGTAAAAATCAAGATAGACTGGTGTAATATCCGCGTAACAAACAAAATGTACTAGTGTAATATTCGTTCAACAAACAAGATGGTCACTTTAGTATCCGTGTAACAAACAACATGGACTAGTTTAGTATCCATGTAACAAACAAGAATGACTGGTGTAATATCCGTGTAAAAAACAAAATGGACTAGTGAAATATTCGTGTAACAAACAAGATGGGCTAGTCTCATATTCGTGTAACAAACAAGATAGACTGTGTCATATCCGTGTATCACACAAGATGGACTAGCGTAATATCCGTGTAACAAAATAAATATACTATGTAATACATTCGTTCAACAAACAAGGCGGACTAGTGTAATATTCGTGTAACAAACAAGGTGGACAAGTGTAATATTATTGTATTACACAAGATGTATTAGTATAATATTCATGTAACAAACAAGATGGACTAGTTTAATATCCATTTAACAAACAAGAAAGACTGGTGTAGTATCCCTTCAACAAACAAGATGAAATTGTTTAGCATCCGTGTACGAAACAAGATGGACTAGTTTAATATTCGTGTAACAAACAAGATGAACTAGTGCAATATCCGTGTGACAATAGAGATGGACTAGTTTAGTATCCATGTAACAAACAAGATGGGCTGGTGTAATATCCGTGTAACAAACAAGATAAGCCAGTGTTATATTCGTGTAACAAACACGATAGACTAGTGAAATATCCGTGTAACAAACAAGATGAACTAGTTAAGTATCCGTGTAACAAACTAGACGGACTGATTTAATATCCGTGTAATAAACAAGATGGGCTAGTGTTATGTAAGCAAACAAGACGGACTGGTGTAACATCCGTGTAACAAACAAGATGGGCTAGTGTTATATTAGTGTAACAAACACGATGGACTGTTGGAATATCCGTGTAGCAAACAAGATGTGCTGTGTAATATCCCTGTAACTACATAGATGGGCTAGTGTTATATCCGTGTTACAAATAAGGCGGAATAGTGTTATATGTGTGTAACAAACAAGATGGGCTAGTGTAAAATCCGTGTAAAAACAATACATGTATTGACTAGTGTGATATCCATGTAACTAAACAAAATGTACTGGTGAATACGGGTGATATATTCGTTCAACAAGCAAGATGGGCTGGAGTAATATCCGTGTAACAAAAAAGATAGGCTAGTGCAATATGCGTGTAACAACAAGATTTACAAGTGTAATATCCGTTCAACAAACAAGATGGACTTGTGTTATATTCGTGTAACAAATAAGATGGACAAGTGTAATCTCCGTGTAACTGCCACGGACGGACGGACGGACGGACGGATGAAGGCGGTCTTTCAATTCTATTTTACAATATGATCAAAAATCAACTTTTCGAAAAAATAAATTATTTACCAAACAAAACAAAATCAAATAGAAAAAAAAACTTATTATATAAATCAAAGTAAAACATGTCCCAAATATCTACTGAGATTTTTGCCTGTTCACAGTTCAAATTACTGTCCTTTAAATACGTTGATGCAATTCAGTCTAGTTGAATATATCATAGATGCTAATCTCGTAGGACGTATACATGTAACGTGCCCGACAGCTTCAAATTATAATTGTAGATGTGTTGTTATTACTATAGGATCATCTCATTTACACCGCAGCATGGTATACTTCTGGTGCAGGCTAGAACCTCAGAATTAATTGATTATGTACAAAAAAAAACCGCAGAACTACTGAAGATTACATTCAAAATATCAAAATATAATTGATCTGAAGGGTGTAGCATCCTTCCACACCAAACTCTCGAGCAGAGGTAAATCTACCTGAATAGGTGTGTAAACCTGTCCGAAGAACTCGAATGACCACTATTTGAAATTAGCCGACACGTATACAATAAGGCCATGCCGAATTAGTGTGCGTTTCAACGCAGGTGAACCAAACTAAGGCCAAACTTGAATACTATGTAAATATATGTAGAAAGGCGTATTGCAAAACTGTGTATAATAGAAACTATGAAATTGGTATCTCGCGCAAAGATCACAAGTGCAATTCTTTGTTCTTGACGACAACTTCACAAATTATACAATTTGTATACATGTATGACTGAACAAATATCTGTACAAATATCTAAAACTCAATTGGGATCGTGACAGTAACACACAAGATGGATTAGTGTTATACCCGTGTATCAAACGAGATGTGCTTGTGTAATATCCGTGTTTAACAAACAAGATGGGCTTGTGTAATATCCGTGTAAAAACGAGATGGGTTTGTGTAATATCCGTGTAACAAACGAGATGGGCTTGTGTAATATCCGTGTAACAAACCAGATGGTTTTGTGTAGTATCCGTGTTACAAACGAGATTGGCTTGTGTAGTATCCGTGTAACAAACAAGAAAGTCTGGTGTAATATCCGTGTAACAAACAAGATGGACTAGTGTAATATCAGTTTAATGAAAAAATCTGCTTCGTAAGTGTATTGAAAACTCTGCTTTTCTCCGGCATACATATTGAATATAAACAATATTTTGTTGTTTTTGCACTACTTAGACATATCACTCGTATATATAAACGCCTAAAAAAGTGTACACAACAACACCAAAACAAAAAAGGTAACTATAAATGTAATTATTTATAAATATTTCGGATAACAGATATCCTTCCTCAGTAAGATTCTGATGTTAAATGAATCATCTTTTAGTCTTCTTAGATTAAACTATAACAATCTTGAAGTTTATACAATATAAAAGTCAAACCGAACATCAGTTAAGACGCTTGCACCATTCTAAAAATTTGTTAAACATGACATAGGTTATATGGCTAATTACAACAGAGAGTTCAAATATATGCTTTAAATAAAAATAATAATGTGCGATATGAACTAGCACAATTCTGAAGCTTTAACTGTAACGACTGTTATGATGGTACTAGAACGATTACGTCAATAAAAATACCAAATAAACAGTACTGAACGATCTAAATTTATAAATATTTCAAATTGACAGAGTAGAGTAGTTGCAACAGAGTCTGCGTATTTAAACATCGCAAACAAACGGCCGTTAAAATATTATAATAAGTTTTGACTTAGGTAAACTAGTTGAACGTGGCTTGGTACTTTTACATCCCTCAAAAAGTAAGCAATTTAAATTGGTATATTCAACAAATTTATTTTATAGATGAGTAAGGTTAAGAAATAGAAACAGAGGCTGCTTAAGTAATATAACCTAAATGTAAAGCACTACACGGAGTCGAACTACATCTTTTCATTTATCCCATTTGGTGCCAAAGTTGTTAATTTTCGTATCCAAAACCTTTCCTGAGTGAGTCTATCCTCCTAGACCAAGCAGAGTTGTGGTCAATGATTGTAATGGTCAGTCGATTGAGATCTGCCTTAGTGTGGCCAGGGGATCTCAAATGTCGACTGAGAGGGAGGTCTGGCTTACATTGGTAGTCGCTACGATGACCGTTCATTCGTTTGTGAAAAGGCTGTTCTGACTCGCCAACATACTGTTTACCACATTTACACTGTAGGAGATACACAACATTTGAAGTCTTGCAATTAACATTGCAAAATATGGTGTATTCTGTACCAGTGGAGTGACTGTTAAAAGTCTGGGTATCCAGTATTTGTTTGCAAGTCAGACATCGTTTGTTTCCGCAACCCTTGCAAGAGCCCACAGATAAAGAGCCTGCTTGAGAGGATAAATCAGCTCTCACCAGCAAGTCTTTAAGGCTTTTGGGCCTACGGAAAGCCAGTACAGGTGGCTCGGGAAAGATCTTGGATAGTTTAGGATGTTTTTCGATCTCTTTCTAATTTTTGCGGATTAGGTGAGATAAGTTGTCAAATTTTGGATGGTAAGTTAACACAAAAGGCACCCTCTTGTTGACCTTTTGTCTTTATATTGTAAAAGTTCATCTCGGCTGATGTTGTTAGCACGAGAAAAACCTTTATCAATGTCTTTTCTTTTGCTAACAACATCAGCCGAGATGAGCTTTTAGTTGTATCAAAACCAGTGATCGATAATCACTAGGCGACAAACACAGTTTCAATGGCTTCGATCTATTACGACAGAGGTCAGAACAATTGTTAAATCTATTTTCAGTAAAGTTCAACAGTATCATATTTACCTATCCTATTTCTGCACATCCCGAATAGCAGTGGTTTCTTAATATGGTCCGTTTTATACTAACGATGAGTCTACATTTTTGGTATGTCTATCAGTCGACTAGAGTATTATCCGCCCAACAGCTAGTGCACCGGTACTGGCATTGTATATTTATAGATTAACGTTGATCATCTCAACGAGATTGATTTTCTCGCTTGAGCCGGTACGGCGAAAGCGAGAAAAGCAATGGAGTTGAGATGACCAATGATAATCTGTTTATCGCTATTTTACTTATCACGACGTTGTTAATTTCATGACAACGGGCACGTGCGTCCTTAGTTTCTAGCGATAATTTTCATATCATTCGACTCCGCTGAGAAAGAAAATTATCAGTCAGCAAGATCAAATGAAAATTTCGTAAAATAGCGATAAATATATATATGATCCATTTTGTCAATTACCTGTTCGGATTTGTCAGTAAAAAATGGACATGGAAAATTCTCGTTTGTTGTAAGGTTAGTTGGCATAACCTCACAGATTTCTTGTTGAAAACAAGATATACGGCCATTCAATGAAATTTACAATACGACAGACACGAACAAAGACAAACTAGCAATTTTTATCCAAATGTTTGGTTGAAATGTTTCACCCAACAAGGGAAGTGAGGGGTTCCAAATCAACCAAAGGCTACGAATGAGTCTGAAATGACAACGAAGTGGTGAATGACGGTCGACAAATGGAGACATAAAGGCCACACCGAGCAGGCAGGTTGAAATCGGGCCTTGAAAAAAGTATTCAGCATATCAGTTCGGCGAAACAGACCTTCCGGTCAGATATGGGATTTACAACATGCAAACCCCCGGCCCCAAAAAAATTACGCCCGTTTTTCATTCATCATGTTCATTTAATGCTCAATAATTCTGTTGAAAATCTTTGTTTCTAATAGCAAAAAATTGGACAAGATTACCGGTATTGTTTTCAATCCAGATACGGCCAGAATTTTTGTTTAAGGCAAAAATCAGGGTCAGAATTTTTTCTCTAAAATATCTCAGACTGCCCCCTCACATCAAATGGTCCGTACCTTAGATTTTAAATCTATCTAGAGCTTACTGACTGGGGATTATTATTCAGCAATGTTATTAATGGGCTGGGGCGTGTGGGGTTAAACATATTTTCGTAGGTAAATAATATTGCTGTGGAACTTTATTTTTCATGAGAATGTAATAGAGTATTACTTTCTGTTTGGTGGAATTGTGAAATAGAAGTCAATACGTTCTTGCTCGATCCCTACTCGCTTTGAAGGCGTCATGCTTGCCATCCTCAGCCTAAGCAATGTGTTACTGTAATTTGAATTTCAAAATGACTGAGTGACGTTTTTTCGACGCACTGGTCAACTCCACCGTAGCCGCAATCACATGACTTTGACATAATCAATAATATATTATAGTAAATACGAGAGAAAAATATCTTTATAAGTAAAGAATTGTCGCATAAAAATTAAATACACGGGAAATGGCAAAGTTCACTAAGTCAAGTCTGATTAATCATTTAACCAAAAAAAAAAAAAAGTGCAAGCAAAAGGGGGCGTACGCCCTCTACGCCCCCCTCCAGATCCGCCACTGGCAAAGTTGATATCAATCGGGTTTAGTTGTTCTGTTCCGGCCTTTAAAGTTCTTATCCCCTTAGACGTTTAACAATGTGGCTTTCCAATCTCGGTTATTCTTAGGAAATGTGTAAAAGACACATGTGTAGACAGACATCTAAACAAATTGCAAGTTATTTTAATTTTTAAGTACCAACACCCCGCTATTATGATATTTTATATGTTTGAAACTTCCAACTAATTTTGACTTGGTTCATGTTTCCCAATCTTTAGTTTTCTGTATAAATTTTGTAATTGTTGTTTGTCTTCTTCGTTGTTTTTCTTTTTTATCACGGTGTTGTCTTTTTATCACGGTGTTGTCTTTTTTGTTGGACTTGTGATTGTCACTTTGGTATCTTCTTTCTCTTTTTCCATTTACCGTGAAGATAATAAACAGCAATACACGTTCTGTTTCTTTGATATATTTTGGTTGTATCCGGTTTATCTTTCAATTTTTACGGTGTTTAAATTTTCTCTCAATTTTTTTCTAGTTATATTGTTTTCTTTAGCGACCGACAATACTCACCAACCAGCAGTTGTTAGTGTAGCTACCTCAGTAGTAGTAGAGAGCACCTTTTCACACTGCCTCCCAAATATGTGTCTTTTATTTCTTGTTCAAGTTAGAGATAATCTAGTTGGTAGATTCACTGTATAAGTTTGTTTTTTTGTTTATATTACTTTTTACGGTAAATGGTCTAGATAAACAAGGGGGACGTTTGTGTTACGGTATATTGTCTAGATAAACAAGGGGGACATTTGTGTAACGGTATATGGTATGGATAGACAAGGGGGACGTTTGTGTTACGGTATATGGTCTGGATAGACATGGGAGAGGTTTGTGTTACGGTATATGGTCTGGATAAACAAGGGGGACATTTGTGTTACGGTATATGGTCTGAATAGACAAGGAGGAGGTTTGTGTTACCCTATATGGTCTGGATAGACAAGGGGGACGTTTGTGTTACGGTATATGGTCTTTATAGACAAGTAGGAGGTTTGTGTTACTGTATATGGTCATCCAGACAAGGGGGATGTTTGTGTTACGGTATATGGTCTAGATAGACAAGGAGGAGGTTTGTGTTACGGTATATGGTCTAGATAGACAAGGAGGAGGTTTGTGTTACGGTATATGGTCTAGATAGACAAGGAGGAGGTTTGTGTTACGGTATATGGTATAGATAGACAAAGGGGCGTTTGTGTTACTGTATATGGTCTAGATAGATAAGGAGGAGGTTTGTATTACTGTATATGGTCTAGATAGACAAGGAGGAGGTTTGTGTTACTGTATATGGTCTGGATAGACAAAGGGGCGTTTGTGTTACTGTATATGGTATAGATAGATAAGGAGGAGGTTTGAGTTACTGTATATGGTCTGGATAGACAAGGGGGAGGATTGTGTTACAGTATATGGTCTGGATAGACAAGGGGGAGGTTTGTGTTACGGTATATGGTATGGATAGACAAGGGGGAGGTTTGTGTTACGGCCGTATATAGTCTGGATAGACAAGGAGGAGGTTTGTGTTACGGTATATGGTCTAGATAGACAAGGGAGATGTTTGTGTTACGGTAAATGGTCTGGATAGACAAGGGGGACGTTTGTGTTACGGTATATGGTCTAGATAGACAGGGGGAGGTTTATGTTACGGTATATGGTCTGGATAGACAAGGAGGAGGTTTATGTTACTGTATATGGTCTTTATAGACAATGGGGAGGTTTGTGTTACTGTATATGGTCTAGATAAACAAGGAGGAGGTTTGTGTTACGGTATATGGTCTAGATAGATAAGGGGGACGTTTGTCACCAGACATGACAAATATCCCAAACATGACTCATTCAGATCATCATACTAGTGACAATAGCAATAGTACACATACACAGCCATGTTCAGTTCTCCTTAAAGACATTTTGGATTTTGATGACTCTGAACAACACTGTCTCATTTCGAAATGTGGAACTAATGGCTGCAAAACTTTTACGGTGTTTAAATTTTCTCTCAATTTTTTCTAGTTATATTGTTTTCTTTAGCGACCGACAATACTCACCAACCAGCAGTTGTTAGTGTAGCTACCTCAGTAGTAGTAGAGAGCACCTTTTCACACTGCCTCCCAAATATGTGTCTTTTATTTCTTGTTCAAGTTAGAGATAATCTAGTTGGTAGATTCACTGTATAAGTTTGTTTTTTTGTTTATATTACTTTTTACGGTAAATGGTCTAGATAAACAAGGGGGACGTTTGTGTTACGGTATATTGTCTAGATAAACAAGGGGGACATTTGTGTAACGGTATATGGTATGGATAGACAAGGGGGACGTTTGTGTTACGGTATATGGTCTGGATAGACATGGGAGAGGTTTGTGTTACGGTATATGGTCTGGATAAACAAGGGGGACATTTGTGTTACGGTATATGGTCTGAATAGACAAGGAGGAGGTTTGTGTTACCCTATATGGTCTGGATAGACAAGGGGGACGTTTGTGTTACGGTATATGGTCTTTATAGACAAGGAGGAGGTTTGTGTTACTCTATATGGTCATCCAGACAAGGGGGATGTTTGTGTTACGGTATATGGTCTAGATAGACAAGGAGGAGGTTTGTGTTACGGTATATGGTCTAGATAGACAAGGAGGAGGTTTGTGTTACGGTATATGGTCTAGATAGACAAGGAGGAGGTTTGTGTTACGGTATATGGTATAGATAGACAAAGGGGCGTTTGTGTTACTGTATATGGTCTAGATAGATAAGGAGGAGGTTTGTATTACTGTATATGGTCTAGATAGACAAGGAGGAGGTTTGTGTTACTGTATATGGTCTGGATAGACAAAGGGGCGTTTGTGTTACTGTATATGGTCTAGATAGATAAGGTGGAGGTTTGAGTTACTGTATATGGTCTGGATAGACAAGGGGGAGGATTGTGTTACAGTATATGGTCTGGATAGACAAGGGGGAGGTTTGTGTTACGGTATATGGTCTGGATAGACAAGGGGGAGGTTTGTGTTACGGTATATAGTCTGGATAGACAAGGAGGAGGTTTGTGTTACGGTATATGGTCTAGATAGACAAGGGAGATGTTTGTGTTACGGTAAATGGTCTGGATAGACAAGGGGGACGTTTGTGTTACGGTATATGGTCTAGATAGACAGGGGGAGGTTTGTGTTACGGTATATGGTCTGGATAGACAAGGAGGAGGTTTGTGTTACTGTATATGGTCTTTATAGACAATGGGGAGGTTTGTGTTACTGTATATGGTCTAGATAAACAAGGAGGAGGTTTGTGTTACGGTATATGGTCTAGATAGATAAGGGGGACGTTTGTCACCAGACATGACAAATATCCCAAACATGACTCATTCAGATCATCATACTAGTGACAATAGCAATAGTACACATACACAGCCATGTTCAGTTCTCCTTAAAGACATTTTGGATTTTGATGACTCTGAACAACACTGTCTCATTTCGAAATGTGGAACTAATGGCTGCAAAACTTGTGAAATTTTAATAACAGACGCTCAATTCACTAGCAATTTAACTAAAAAGTCTTACTTTACTAGAAGTTACGATGATCTGAATTGTAAATCTATAAATGTCGTCTACGGATTAGAGTGTAACCTTTGTGGATTGGTTTACGTCGGAGAAACGAAAGGAAGGCTAAACAAACGTATGTGCGGCCATAGATCAGATATCAACCTCTATGCAAACGACATTCTGTACCAGCATTTTAATCAGCCTGATCATTCCATCGTTTCTATGACAGTTCGTATAATCGAAAAAATATACCACAAGACTAACAATCCTCAACTTGCAACGCCTCTCCGTAGACAAAAAGAGGACTACTGGATTCGACAATTGGGAACTGCGACACCATATGATTGCAATGACAAAATTGATGGTATAGGTATTTTATCTAGTCCTTCCTGTAGCTCGGTGAATGTGATGAATATTTTCGACTCTACTCCTCGACGTAGACGCAGTCATGGTCATCGTCATTATACATCACCTACTTTGCATGATGTCTCTATTAATGACTTGCTGCCATTTATACAAAAGCCGTTAGGTATTCATCACATTCGCACGAAACTGTATTCATTACCCCTTTCAAAACTTCATTCTCTGTTCAATTTATGTTTGGAAACCACTGTTACAAACCCTCATTCAAACCAATACAAACTTACAGCTATTATTTCGGATATTGCAAGTCACAGACTTTTCAAACCAGTTCGCATTGGAAAAGCTGAAAAAGAGAAAAGATCTTTTCTTAAACTTTCCTTTGCCAACAAAGGTCTCGATGGGGTCAACTTAGGCAATATCCTTCATCATAAATTAGTTCAGTCGAAAATACCTCCTTATTTTAAAGATCAGTCTGTACCAATAATTTCTTATACCTATACCAAACCAATTGCAACTAAAATTTTCAATTACAAACACGTTTTGCAGGATCTCAACATTGACGACTTCAAGTCTAAACCTCCTGATTGCACCTGTGCTAGTTCCCAATTCACATATAATCCGGCTGGCCACGTTATTACCGGAGACCTCAACATTGTCAATAACACTTCCTGCGAAATTTGTTATCCAAAGGTCCGAAATATCGTGAGCCTAAATCCATCAATTGGAAATACAACTTCAAAATACTGATGGATTCAGTCGAGGATTATGCCAGGCAATGGGCTAAACGCGAGAAAGAAGATGTAGACACTCTTTCCGAATGGATTAAGGCTGTGAGGTCGTTGATACAAATCCGAATTAAGAAACTAAATGGGCATATCAATATCCACGCTACATCAATTTTTAAAGACCCAAATGTTGCAAAGCACTTGTCCTACCTTCATGACAAATATGTTGTTGTCCCCGCAGATAAAGCCCCAAACAACATCGTTTTGTGTGTAAATATCATTACATAAACTGCTTGATAAATGAATTAGGTATTGACAATTCACTTGGAAACTCAACATATACCCTCACGACACTTACCAAAGAGGAAATCCTGGATAATCATAGGTCTGTTCTATGTTCCTTTGGAATTTCAACCAAAGATGAAGAACTGGATCTTCCACCACTGTATTGGATACCTAAACTACATAAGTGTCCTTACAAACAACGGTATATTGCTGGGTCTTCCAAATGCTCCACGAAACCTCTTTCTAAATTATTAACATCTATTTTATCAGCAATCAAAGCCGGGCTCCAAAGTTATTGTGAAACTGCCTATTCTAGAGGTGGCGTGAATCAGATGTGGATACTAAAAAATTCCAAAGATCTTTTAGAGTACATACAATCTAAGACTCTCTCATCTTGCAATAGTATTAAAACATTTGACTTTTCTACACTTTATACAAGTATTCCCATTCCAAACTAAAAGACAAATTGAAAGAGTTGGTATTACTTTGTTTCATTAAAAGAATGGCGAACGTAGATACAAGTATCTTGTCTTGGGAGGATAAATCCTACTTTGTAAAGAATCACTCTGATTCAAACAAAAATTCTCTGAAACTGACATTATCAAGATGCTTGATTTCTTGATTGACAACATATTTGTTACGTTTGGAGGACGTGTTTTTCAACAGACTGTCGGAATTCCAATGGAAACCAATTGTGCCCCTCTTCTTGCCGACTTGTTTCTTTATTATTATGAGATTGACTTCATACATGAACTTCTTAGGAAGAAAGATAAGAAGTTAGCAATATCCTTTAACTCTACGTTCCGCTATATAGATGATGTTCTCTCACTAAATAATACAAAATTTGGTGACTATGTTGAACGAATCTATCCCATCGAACTAGAGATAAAGGATACTACAGATACAGTTAAGTCGGCCTCATATCTTGACTTACATCTAGAAATTGACAATGAGGGTCGGTTGAAAACAAAACTTTACGACAAAAGAGATGATTTCAGCTTCCCAATTGTGAACTTTCCATTTCTATGTAGCAACATTCCAGCAGCGCCTGCATACGGAGTATATATCTCCCAATTGATACGATATTCCCGGGCTTGTGTTTCCTATCATGATTTCCTTGATAGAGGATTGCTGCTCACAAGGAAGCTTTTAAACCAAGAGTTCCAAATGGTGAAGTTGAAATCATCCTTCGTAAATTTTACGGACGCCATCACGAGTTGGTTGACCGTTATGGAATAACCGTTTCACAGATGATATCGGATATGTTCCTTATGTCGTAACTACAATACCCTTCCCTTTTCACGAATGTGACTTACCGAATTAGACTATTTACCGGATTTGTAATAACATAAGCAACACGACGGGTGCCACATGTGGAGCAGGATCTGCTCACCCTTCCGAGCACCTGAGATCACCCCAAGTTTTTGGTGGGTTCGTGTTGCTTAGTCTTTAGTTTTCTATGTTATGTCATCTGTACTATTATTTGTCTGTTTGTCCTTTTTTTGGCCATGGCGTTGTCGGTTTGTTTTCGATCTATGAGTTTGACTATCCCTCTGGTATCTTTCGTCCCTCTTTTGTGTTACTGTATATGGTATAGATAGATAAGGGGGACGTTTGTGTTACTGTATATGGTCTAGATAAACAAGGAGGAGGTTTGAACCAATTACAACTCAAATTTTCAATTCACAAACACGTTTTGCAGGATCTCAACATTGACGACAGGTCTAAACCTCCTGTTGCACCTGTGCTGGTTCCCAATTCACATATAATCCGGCTGGCCACGTTGTTGCCGGAGACCTCAACATTGTCAATAACACTTCCTGCGAAATTTGTTGTCAAAGGTCCGAAATATCGTGAGCCTAAATCCATCAATTGGAAATACAACTTCAAAATACTGATGGTTCAGTCGAGATATGCCAGGCAATGGGCTAAACGCGAGAAAGAAGATGTGAGACACTCTTTCCGAATGGATTAAGGCTGTGAGGTCGTTGATACAAATCGAATTAAGAAACTAAATGGGCATATCATTATCCACGCTACATCAATTTTAAGACCCAAATGTTGCAAAGCACTTGTCCTACCTTCATGACAAATATGTTATTTGTCCCCGCAGATAAAGCCCCAAACTATCGTTTTTGTGTGTAAATATCATTACATAAACTGCTTGATAAATGAATTAGGTATTGACAATTCACTTGGAAACTCAACATATACCCTCCAAAACACTTACCAAAGAAATCCTGGATAATCATAGGTCTGTTCTATGTTCCTTTGAATTTCAACCAAAGATGAAGAACTGGATCTTCCACCACTGTATTGGATACCTAAACTACATAAGTGTCCTTACAAACAACGGTATATTGCTGGGTCTTCCAAATGCTCTGAAACCTCTTTCTAAATTATTAACATCTATTTATCAACAATCAAAGCCGGGCTCCAAAGTTATTGTGAAACTGCCTATTCTAGAGGTGGCGTGAATCAGATGTGGATACTAAAATTCCAAAGATCTTTTAGGTACATACAATCTAAGACTCTCTCATCTTGCAATAGTATTAAAACATTTGACTTTTCTACACTTTATACAAGTATTCCCCATTCAAACTAAAAGACAAATTGAAAGAGTTGGTATTACTTTGTTTCATTAAAAAGAATGGCGAACGTAGATACAAAGTATCTTGTCTTGGGGAGGATAAATCCTACTGTAAAGAATCACTCTGATTCAAACAAAAATTCTCTGAAACTGACATTATCAAGATGCTTGATTTCTTGATTGACAACATATTTGTTACGTTTGGAGGACGTGTTTTCAACAGACTGTCGAATTCCAATGGAAACCAATTGTGCCCCTCTTCTTGCCGACTTGTTTCTTTATTATTATGAGATTGACTTCATACATGAACTTCTTAGGAAGAAAGATAGAAAGTTAGCAATATCCTTTAACTCTACGTTCCGCTATATAGATGATGTTCTCTCACTAAATAATACAAAATTTGGTGACTATGTTGAACGAATCTATCCCATCGAACTAGAGATAAAGGATACTACAGATACAGTTAAGTCGGCCTCATATCTTGACTTACATCTAGAAATTGACAATGAGGGTCGGTTGAAAACAAAACTTTACGACAAAGAGATGATTTCAGCTTTGTGTTACGGTATATGGTCTGGATAGACAAGGGGACGGTTTGTGTTACTGTATATGGTCTGGATACGGTTTGTGTTACGGTATATGGTATAGATAGACAAGGGGACGTTTGTGTTACTGTATATGGTCTGGATAGACAAGGGGAGGTTTGTGTTACGGTATATGGTCTGGATAGACAAGGAGGAGGTTTGTGTTACGGTATATGGTCTGGATGGACAATGGGGACGTTTGTGTTACGGTATATGGTCTAGATTTGTGTTACTGTATATGGTCAGGATAGACAAGGGGGACATTTGTGTTACGGTATAAGGTCTAGATAGACAAGGGGGAGGTTTGTGTTAAGGTATATGGTCTAGATAGATAAGGGGGACGTTTGTGTTACGGTATATGGTCTGGATAGACAAGGAGGAGGTTTGTGTTACGGTATATGGTCTAAATAGACAAGGAGGAGGTTGGTGTTACTGTATATGGTCTAGATAGATAAGGGGGACGTTTGTGTTACGGTATATGGTCTAGATAGACAAAGGGGCGTTTGTGTTACTGTATATGGTCTTGATAGATAAGGAGGAGGTTTGTGTTACTGTATATGGTCTTGATAGATAAGGAGGAGGTTTGTGTTACTGTATATGGTCTTTATAGACAATGGGGAGGTTTGTGTTACTGTATATGGTCTAGATAAACAAGGAGGAGGTTTGTGTTACTGTATATGGTCTAGATAGATAAGGGGGACGTTTGTGTTACTGTATATGGTCTAGATAGATAAGGGGGACGTTTGTGTTACTGTATATGGTCTGGATAGACAAGGGGGAGGTTTGTGTTACGGTATATGGTCTAGATAGACAAGGGGGACGTTTGTGTTACTGTATATGGTCTAGATAGACAAGGGGGAGGTTTGTGTTACGGTATATGGTCTGGATAGACAAGGGGGACGTTTGTGTTACGGTATATGGTCTAGATAGACAAGGAGGAGGTTTGTGTTAAGGTATATGGTCTGGATAAACAAGGGGGACATTTGTGCTACGGTACATGGTCTAGATAGACAAGGAGGAGGTTTGTGTTACGGTATATGGTCTAGATAGATAAGGGGGACGTTTGTGTTACTGTATATGGTCTGGATAGACAAGGGGGAGGTTTGTGTTACGGTATATGGTCTAGATAGATAAGGGGGACGTTTGTGTTACTGTATATGGTCTAGATAGACAAGGGGAGGATTGTGTTACAGTATATGGTCTAGATAGACAAGGCGGACGTTTGTGTTACTGTATATGGTCTAGATAGACAAGGGGGAGGTTTGTGTTACGGTATATTGTCTAGATAGACAAGGGAGATGTTTGTGTTACTGTATATGGTCTGGATAGACAAGGGGGACATTTGTGTTACGGTATATGGTCTGGATAGACAAGGGGGACGTTTGTGTTACTGTATATGGTCTGGATAGACAAGGGGGACATTTGTGTTACGGTATATGGTCTGGATAGACAAGGAGGAGGTTTGTGTTACGGTATATGGTCTGGATAGACAAGGGGGACGTTTGTGTTACGGTATATGGTTAAGATAGACAAGGAGGAGATTTGTGTTACTGTATATGGTCTGGATAGACAAGGGGGAGGTTTGTGTTACGGTATATGGTCTAGATAGACAAGGGGAGGTCTGTGTTAAGGTATATGGTCTAGATAGATAAGGGGACGTTTGTGTTACGGTATATGGTCTGGATAGACAAAGGGAGGTTTGTGTTACGGTATATGGTCTGGATAGACAAGGAGGAGGTTTGTGTTACGGTATATGTTCTGGATAGACAAGGGGAAGTTTGTGTTACGGTATATGGTCTAGATAGAGAAGGGGAGGTCTGTGTTAAGGTATATGGTCTAGATAGATAAGGGGACGTTTGTGTTACGGTATATGGTCTGGATAGACAAAGGGAGGTTTGTGTTACGGTATATGGTCTGGATAGACAAGGAGGAGGTTTGTGTTACGGTATATGTTCTGGATAGACAAGGGGAAGTTTGTGTTACGGTATATGGTCTAGATAGAGAAGGGGAGGTTTGTGTTACGGTATATGGTCTGGATAGACAAGGGGAGGTTTGTGTTACGGTATATGGTCTTGATAGATAAGGAGGAGGTTTGTGTTACTGTATATGGTCTTTATAGACAATGGGGAGGTTTGTGTTACTGTATATGGTCTAGATAAACAAGGAGGAGGTTTGTGTTACTGTATATGGTCTAGATAGATAAGGGGGACGTTTGTGTTACTGTATATGGTCTAGATAGATAAGGGGGACGTTTGTGTTACTGTATATGGTCTAGATAGACAAGGGGGAGGATTGTGTTACAGTATATGGTCTAGATAGACAAGGGGACGTTTGTGTTACTGTATATGGATATAGGAAGATGTGGTGTGAGTGCCAATGAGACAACTCTCCATCCAAATAACAATTTATAAAAGTAAACCATTATAGGTCAATGTACGGCCTTCAACACGGAGCCTTGGCTCACACCGAACAACAAGCTATAAAGGGCCCCAAAAGTACTAGTGTAAAACCATTCAAACGGTAAAACCAACGGTCTAGTATATATAAAAACGAGAAACGAGAAACACGTATAAATTACATAAACAAACGACAACTACTGTACATCAGATTCCTGACTTAGGACAGGTGCAAACATTTGCAGCGGGATTAAACGTTTTAATGGTACCAAACCTTCTCCTTTTTCTGAAACAATAGTATAACATCACAACATAGAAAAATGGTCTAGATAGACAAGGGGAGGTTTGTTTTACGGTATATTGTCTAGATAGACAAGGGAGATGATTGTGTTACGGTATATGGTCTGGATAGACAAGGGTGACGTTTGTGTTACTGTATATGGTCTGGATAGACAAGGGGGACATTTGTGTTACGGTATATGGTCTGGATAGACAAGGGGGACGTTTGTGTTACTGTATATGGTCTGGATAGACAAGGGGGACATTTGTGTTACGGTATATGGTCTGGATAGACAAGGAGGAGGTTTGTGTTACGGTATATGGTCTGGATAGACAAGGGGGACGTTTGTGTTACTGTATATGGTCTGGATAGACAAGGGGGACATTTGTGTTACGGTATATGGTCTGGATAGACAAGGAGGAGGTTTGTGTTACGGTATATAGTCTGGATAGACAAGGGGGACGTTTGTGTTACGGTATATGGTCCGGATAGACAAGGAGGACGTTTGTGTTACGGTATATGGTCTGGATAGACAAGGGGGACGTTCGTGTTACGGTATATGGTATAAATAGACCAATCGGACGTTTGTGTTACTTTTTACGGTATATGGTCTAGATAGACAAGGGGGACGTTTGTGTTACGGTATATGGTCTAGATAGATAAGGAGGAGGCTTGTGTTACGGTATATGGTCTAGATAGATAAGGGGGACGTTTGTGTTACTGTATATGGTCTAGATAGATAAGGGGGACGTTTGTGTTACTGTATATGGTCTAGATAAACAAGGAGGAGGTTTGTGTTACTGTATATGGTCTGGATAGACAAGGGGGAGGTTTGTGTTACAGTATATGGTCTAGATAGACAAGGGGGAGGTTTGTGTTACTGTATATGGTCTAGATAGACAAGGGGGACGTTTGTGTTACGGTATATGGTCTAGATAGACAAGGAGGAGGTTTGTGTTACGGTATATGGTCTTTATAGACAATGGGGAGGTTTGTGTTACTGTATATGGTCTAGATAAACAAGGAGGAGGTTTGTGTTACTGTATATGGTCTAGATAGATAAGGGGGACGTTTGTGTTACTGTATATGGTCTAGATAGACAAGGGGAGGATTGTGTAACAGTATATGGTCTAGATAGACAAGGGGAACGTTTGTGTTACGGTATATGGTCTAGATAGACAAGGAGGAGGTTTGTGTTACGGTATATGGTCTAGATAGACAAGGGGGAGGTTTGTGTTACGGTATATGGTCTGGATAGACAAGGAGGAGGTTTGTGTTACGGTATATGGTCTGGATAGACAAGGGGAGGTTTGTGTTACGGTATATGGTCTAGATAGACAAGGGGGAGGTTTGTGTTACGGTATATGGTCTAGATAGAAAATGGGGACGTTTGTGTTACGGTATATGATCTGGATAGACAAGGGGGACGTTTGTGTTACGGTATATGGTATAAATAGACAAATCGGACGTTTGTGTTACTTTTTACGGTATATGGTCTAGATAGACAAGGGGGACGTTTGTGTTACGGTATATGGTCTGGATAGACAAGGGGGACGTTCGTGTTACGGTATATGGTATAAATAGACAAATCGGACGTTTGTGTTACTTTTTACGGTATATGGTCTAGATAGACAAGGGGGACGTTTGTGGTACGGTATATGGTCTAGATAGACAAGGGGGACGTTTGTGTTACGGTATATGGTCTAGATAGACAAGGAGGAGGTTTGTTTAAAGGTATATGGTCTAGATAGAAAAGGGGGACGTTTGTGTTACGGTATATGGTCTGGATAGACAAGGGGACGTTTGTGTTACAGTATATGGTATAATTAGACAAATCGGACGTTTGTGTTACTTTCACGGTATATGGTCTAGATAGACAAGGGGGACGTTTGTGTTACAGTATATGGTCTAGATAGACAAGGGGGACGTTTGTGTGCACGTAAATCTGGTTTGTTTAACCCAAAACATGTTGTGCCTGTACCAAGTCAGGCTATATGGACCATGTGTACTTCGTAGTTGTATTTTTCCGGAGGAATCGTTTATATGGGGTTTGTCCGAACTGTTGTACTGTCCTTATTTTGGTAATTCCAGCTTTCTTTTTATGTATCTAATTAAACTGTTATATAACGTTTATATTGCTAGTAACACTGCCAAATTTTGACATAAATCAACCGTGTTTTCAAAAAAAATATTTTATTTTACAAATATACATTAACGATTAACAATGTAACCAATAGCGTGACATATGAAATATATCACGTTAAAATGTAATTCTTCAGAAAAGGTATGCATAATAAACAAAACTTCCTATATATTTTAACGACTCCAGCCTTTGGTGCTGATGACAATTTCTGTTAAGATGCACATAAACCTTATAGTTTATAAAAATAAGCACATTACCACGATGTATTTACTGGTGACACTCAAATCAGTAAGACCAGTCAGCAAATGCAACACATGAATATACACAAAAAAATAATTATATTAATTATGCTGCTACTAGTAATTATATTCTTTTATAACTTTTATCATCTTATTGAAATGCACATTGTGTTTGGTTCTTTTTAAAACAAACCATCAATCACTGTGTATTTAATTTATTGAGATATATACTTTTGTAGCTGTTTCATATGTATTTCATATATGTTTAATGTCTTTTTACCAACACACAGTAGTTATGTTGATATAAAAAGGAGACAGAATTCTGTAAGTATAGTAGTCGATATCCCTTGTATCTTCTGTAACTACAATAAATTAAATACCATGTAAAAAATGTCTTAATCCGTATATCAGTGCACGTTTCTCAAATACGCTTGGTTCTAATCGTTTTAATTCATTTCGTCAATCTGTTTTGCTTTACTTCCGCCATTAGTGCGGGTTTTTTTTCCAGGGCATAACATGTATTTGTAAAATAAATTGCATTTTTTCTTTTGATGTATTGATGAAATAATTTGCTTTAAAAGTGGCGAGAGAAAAACCATGGTCTATTACCTGCAATTTGATGTTGTGCCATACTTTGATAACTACACATGAAACCCAAGTAGAATGTAAAAGGAAAGAAGGCGGAGCGTAGCTATGGTACAACATATTCATTTTGATGTTATTCCATGGCTGAAGCTCCACCACATTTTCTGAAAGATATCTGCCTCTCAATTATTTAGGAACTATTTATAGAGAAAAAAAAAAAAATTTGTAATATTTTTGTTTTCTTTAGTGTTTGGTAATAATCCTTATAATTGTGTTTTGCCGCTTCTCAAGAATTTGTATAATATGATTTTAAATGAGAACTATTAACCAAATCTACAAAAAATAAGGAAATCATATCTTTTTTTTCAAATAATGCATAAATGTAGTTATAATTTCTGTTTTTAAAGTTTTGTTATGCTCACTTAAAGGGCTGCTGGACGTAAATTAATAAATCAAATTAAATAACGAAGCCGTTTGTACGAAAAGCTAAAAGGTAAATTTACGCACTTTTTCAGATGAAATGAACAACCCGTAGATTAAAATAATTGTACAATATCTTGAAAATTAACAATAAAACAAAACTTACAATCATTAGAATAATGTTTAATATCCTTGACAGAGGTGAATTAAGAAGGGGTGTGTGGTTAAACTATATATGGTTAATGCATAGACTTTATACATGTTCCACTCCTAATGGTTGCTTAGTTTATTCCCCCCTTTAAAAACCTGGATCCGCATCTGCTTGTTACAAATCTGCATGTGTGCCAGACCACCATTGTGAGTCAAATGCAATAATGTCTTGCGGAACCCCCATCTCATTGGAAAAAATCCGTAATGGGGTCAATGTCTAAAATTAGTTCAATCATTTTATTTATATTACAAATTATATATAACGTGTCTCACTCATTAACATATTAAAACAAACTTATCCTTCGGATTTGTTCAAATACGTTAACTCGTAAGAACTATGGTATATATAGTACAGGTCAGTACGTCAAGCAGAAGGACGACTATCAGAATTGAAATAATTTCCATATCGTGAATAGATGAAGGTGATAAGATGGAATTATGTATACAGATACCCTTACAATTTTTATCGGTCACAATGACCTTATCAATTAAAAAAATACGGGGATTCAGATTGCCCATAAATCGCATTAATGACGTAAAATTAATAAGCGTATAGTGAAAAATATTTTTTGACAATGGAGACGATAGGAATCAAGCGTATCAAAAATCGAACTACAACAATGAATAAGTATAATACACATATCATTCGTTCTAAATCGTCTACAACGATTGTTTTTTTTTAAAGTGTATTTTTTGTAGGAAATCCCAAAAATAAGAAGTTATAATAGTGATAATAATGTTATCTGAGTAATAGTCATTGAACATTTCCCTGCTTGAACTGGACGACGTAAACAGGTCATCCGAGCTGTGAAGTATAACCTAATATTACTTTTAACACATGCTATCATCAAATCACCCACGGGATATAACCACCGAACAGTTGATCCAGGAGGTTGCTGTGTATCGAAAAAAATATAACAAAAATACCGAACTCCAAGGCAAACTCAAATAGGGGGAAGTCCATAAAAACTGACAAAATAAAATGCTATCAATCAATGGAACAAGTGAAAAACAACTGCCATATTCCTGACTTGGTACAGGCATTTTTCCGAAGAAAATGGTGGGTTAAAACTGGTTTTATAGCTAGCTAAACCTCCCAGTTGTATGAAAGTTGTTTATAGTTCCGTTGTAAAACCAAAATACAGACATAGTAAGTTAATGTAACAATATTTGGGATCCAGCAGCCAAAACTGTGTAAACATGCATCACAGACATACAACACAACTGACTAAACAATTCAAACATACATACATATTAATCAATGTGAGGTTGATACATAGTTTTAAACCGCTTTCATTAACAGACTTATTGCCGTAAGAGCGAGCATATATCATTTTTATAGGAAAGAGTCTTGACGTGATTCTAGATAAGCATTGAACATTATTTATATTACATGAACGCCTTTTTAGCTGATTAGCCCCAAAAAGATATAAAACGCACATTTAATGTTCGAGCTACCATGTTTTACTTACAGTTTGATCTAATATGTTTTACAAAAAATCTGTGCAAAGCAAATTGGGTAAACAGTTACGCGATGTTTACATAGAAATTCATACATCTTTTTATGTAAAACAAATTACAAGATTTGATTACTGTACGTTTCGTTGCTTCTATATTTTGTTTATTTGTACAGTTCGTTGGAAGTTTTTGTACTTTATTGTGTTTTTAAAGTATTCAAAGTAGAGTAATATGGTAGAAATGTATATTTTACTGTTTATAACAGAAAAAGCAAGCCCTTGAATATTGTATCAACTGGAAGATATATACTTCATGTTCATAAGAACCTTTGCTGTAGTAGGCATCGGGTACAATTTGAGTAAATGATATAACAATTATTCTATTTATACACTACTTACCTAGTCGCTCAAAGACCTATCGTTCCCATAGGTCAACTGCAATGTTAAAATAAAACATAGTAAAAAAGTACAATTAAACGATAACGAGTATGTCTAATTACCGCGAGTATGTCTAATTACCGACCAATTATAAAAGAATTTTTTAGCTTATCAGTATTACAAAATGTCATATTGATCTGTTATTTTAACTGAATAGAAGATGTAATTAAACTGACCAATAGAAGCATAAACATATAATCTACTTCCAAATAGAACAAAGAGTAAAATTAATCTTTAATCATATTCATGATAGAAAACTCAATAATTTATCATCTGGATGTCAAAAAGCCCTTCTTCAAGCAAGGTGTTCAAGTTAAAGTTATTAATTCTTATGCTCCACAGTTATTTCAAAATTGGGAGTATGAATAGATATAGTTAAGCAGCAGGAAAGCGCCTGCATTAAAGCATTCAATTCGTGTACATAAATGCATTTCATATGACAAGATAAAGAAATGAATAACTGACTGTGTTGAAAATATGTAACTTAGGTTATTGTATCAGCGTGCATGGATTTAAAAATCACAGTGCAATCAAAATGAAACACGATTTCAATTACCAAATCCAAAGAATAAAAACACATGATGATGCAAGTGACCAACCAAAACATGTGTATGCACTTCTTTTAAGTGGATTAAAACTCGTTCATTAAAGTAGTTAAAATTTGATTTTATCAAAGCAGCAAGAATAGATGAAGAAAAAATAAATGCATATAGAGGTTGTTACCATAAAAGTTGTATGTTTAATTCATTGTCAAAATTTGGAGTCGAAATAGGTTAACAAAAGCCATAACTTTTTATAGTTTGAGTAAACAATACTGTTGTTTGAATGTCCAATGGAAATCTCAAAACTAGGATTAAAGGCGAATATTCCTGTTTTCACTATCATCAACTCTAAATTCTAGAAAAAGAAACATGCATGCTGCTCACACATATAAATCTGCGATTATTATATGGCGAATTAACAAGAGAGGCTAAAGATACGAAAGGAGTATTCAAACTCATAAGTACTATTCATTTGTTTTGGTACGCTAACGTTTGTCCGGAAGGCACAAAACGTTTGTTCGATGTTAAATGTTATTTGAAATACAGTTTCAAAGTATTAAAATTCAATATTATAACTCTTTAAGATGAACCTTTTGTAATGACCATGCTCTCCGTTTGATACAAAAGAAGATGTAGAACTAACTGCGACTATAAAGTATTCATCAGATTCGAATACATTCAACATTAAGGATAATTTACAACGTAAGACTTATGAAAGTAAATCAAAATTTTACAACAGTTTTCACTAAAAGATTATTGTGATGGAAGAAATAAAATAGGTGAAATATGTAAAACAGGTTTAAAAAAAAAATCAATGATATTATCTAAATGTTGATACAAGGTACCTGCCCGATATGAAAGTATGTAAAAAGCCCATGATGTGCAACAGAAACATCAAAATCTCAAAAGATGAAGTAAGAATTAAACTATTACCGTCAGTCACCGAAAGTTTACCGAAAGATTCACTGAAATACACTGGCAGGTACAAGAGTAAACAGATAAGATGTAGTGACCAAATAAAATCTTTTTTCATTGATCTTATTCGCTTTGGCAATCTCATTTTTTAAAATGCATTAAAAGTAACATAAAAGCTTTCTTGCGGTCTAATAAATATACCTTTGGTTGGTTATGAGTAATTCATCACAAATAACATGTTTGGGTGAAGTGACAATTCTTCCAATAGACTGTTTTACTTTGGTTTACTACATAATAAGGAATTAAGTTTTCTGGAGAAGTGAGAAAGGGTGGATACCAATTGAACAATCAAAACCCATTATGCGAACAAAAAAGCAGACACAGCATGACACAAAGAAAAAGATCTTCTTTTAGTACTGTTACCTTGTCTGCTACATGTAGTATGTTTTAAAATCCAACTCAGATTGCAAGTTAAATACATACCAAGGTTAAATTTCATGATATCGTCATGAACTTATATGTAATATTTCTTGCTGCATATAAAGCATCAAAATGAAAATGATAATTTCTTAACGTCATTTCAATACTGAAATTGGACAAGTGAATTAAGGGTAAAACAGTTTTATTTCTGATTTCATAAAGTAATACACTAAGAGCTAGTGTTTGGAGAGCAAATAGTTCCTTTATTGTCATTTACATATCAATATAAACTTAACTTTAAAGATGAAGAACAGCAATGAAAATTCTGTTCTTTTTTTTGAAGTGCCGGTAGGGATCTGGTGTCATGAACTGACACACAAGATCAGTTCTTGTATGTTGTAAAAGAGACGTTATCTGAATTATAAATTCTTACAAATACCAAAAAAAAAAAAACTTAACAAGAAATGTAAGAAATGTTTTATAGCAATTTTCACACTTAATACCAATGATAATATCACTGGTTAATCACGATTAATTCAACAAGCTTAGAATCTTGTTTAGTTATATTTTTGTTTTGTTGTGAAAATGACTACTTGAAAAAGTTCTATATTAAAAATCGTTTGAAAATTAAATATGTTTTAAGTATTTGGGAAGCGACCTTTCCGCTCTACCTTTATTATACGTAAGAAAATATGTGTTTGAAAGATCATACATGTATCTGGTGTATATGCAGAAGCAAAGCTAGTAATTAACGCAAGCATACCTTCATGACTTACTTGGCACCCCACCAATACTGGATGACTTATCTGTCCCTCGAACACCGGATACTGGAGACCCTGATCCTCCAAAACCCTCTACCCCGGATGTTGCTTCTACTGTTAATCCTTTGGATCTAGAAACTGTTGAAGACATTTCAGTGCCCATTCCTGGGAAACTAGACATACTAGACCCAGATACTGGAAAGGCAGCCATTCCAGATGAAGTTTCAGTTGTTTGATCACCAGACGCTGCAGATATAAAATCAGATCCCGGAAAACTGGTCACTTCAGACCTAACGTCGGTTCCAGGAAAACTGGATGCAACAGATGGCACTTCTGATTTAGACATTGATAGACTCGCCTTTTGAGATCCTACATCTTTTCCCATTTCAGGGAAACTTGATGTTACGTCTGCACCTACTCCAGGAAAACTGGACGTACCTGCTCCAGGAAAGCTAGACGTATCTGCTCCAGGAAAACTGGACGTACCTGCTGCAGGAAAGCTTGACGTACCTGCTTCAGGAAAGCTGGACATACCTGACTCGACATTTGTACTAGGAAATTCGGAAAATGTTGGTGCTTCTATAGGTTTGGTCATTACTGGAGCTGCCATGTTTCCTATTAAATAATCAGTTAAGGTTTTATACAACGTGAATAATCAAACACTTCAACATATTTAATCTTGCAAAATACAATCTAGATTCAGTAAATTTCTTTTTAAAAAAATATGTGTTATTTAAAAGCTTAAACAGTCACATATAAAGTAATCGGTTGTTTTCAATACTAAGTTATACATATAAAAAGTGGTATTAATATTTAATTATTTTATCATGTCATAAACTAAAAGAAATATCGCAGCTTGTAAAGGATATAAGTATAAGGGTGACTTCTCGTTACAAACATACAATTATTTCTCATTTCAAAGCACGTGTTTGTTTGTTTGCTTTGATTTGTATTTTTAAAATTACATAAAGATTCAGTTGATTGATATACTTTTTATTCTGAGTTATCAAAATTATAGTTGAATTTCACTACTCAGGCTTACATTTGACAAACTTAAATAAGTTTTTAAAATATGGACCATCCCAGCCGCACATATGTATATAAGGAGATTATTTCTTAATCCTACCCGAGGTTTGACGATGACAAACTGTGCATGCAAGGAAGGCAAATGCATTTGCGCTTAAAAGTATATTAATATTCACGTCTAAGAACACTTAAAGTTGCATTTTTTAATTACTTGAAAGTATCTTAAGGACACGCATTATTTATATAAGGTACTGACGATGAAGCAAGGATATCGTCAGCATTTTATAGAATTAATTTTGACGCAGAAAGTTCAATCATTTTGGCAATTATATTTGTTCACACGTTAAATAAAACCATGGAAATTTAAAAAAGTGGTTTTCATGAAATATTTCAAAATGAATTTTTGTACACATAGTATGAATTTTATAAGTATAAAAGAAAAAGACAAGTTGATTTATTGTACTGGTAAAAAAAATAGAATAATTTAATTAAAAAAAATCATAGGGTAAAAGAACAAAAAATTTACTTCTGAAAAAATGCACGAATATTGATAGAAAACTAGTTACCGTTTTACAAGACCACATATTCACGTTGTCCGTCTGTAGACACATTTTCAGTTATATTTGAACACTCCTTATAAAATTAATCAATATTCTTTGGCACAAAATACAGGTTGAATTGAATTTTAGAATTTATTGAAATACCTATAACTGTCTGAAAAAGGAAAAAGAAAATATTTCATTGATTTAAATTAGCATCATTTATATTTCGTTACATGTTTTTTTTTAAATCACGCTCTTGTTAAAATTTTCTAGAATTGTATTTTGTAGAGATTTGATAAAATTGTATGTGTCCCTAAGATACAAGAGGCCAAATTTGTGTCGTCCAATTCGGATAGGATATTTGATTGATAAAAGCTTTCAACAAGAAGAATTCTGCATAGCTAGCATCATCACGGTATTCAATTCCTACAGGACTTAAATTTGGAATTACCATACATTATATGAACTACTTTTTTCAAAACTTCCATATAAAGTCGCATCCAGTTTTTGTCTTAGATTCAATAGAAAAATATTTGAGTATGTTCGGTTGTAGTTTTTAATTTCTCGTAATATTAGGGAGGTATGGACCTAAATTAATTTATTTTTCTTCTAACTTAGATGGGATATTTGTCCTAAAGCTCCTTTGGATAGACATTTCAGATATTTTAGAGTATACCAAAAGACTCTGCATATAACCCTCAAGTTTCCAAGAGAGAAAGAGATAAAAGGACCAACATTTGCAAGTTCACATTCAACTTATTACTAGGTTCGATTGACTAACGTAAATTCATTCCGCCATACTAGGTTAATTTAAATACAAACCAAAGAAAAGAAGCTAAATTTGTGCATCAAACATACAGAATTTAAAATACAAAGTAAAAAATATATGTCACCATACTTATTAACGGGATTTCGTGATTCAAAATTAAACAAATTGATAACGACTGCTGTGGAAAAAAATTCTTTGACGAGTAAGATTTCAATTTATCAATTGAAATTAATATTTTTGGGCTACATTCTTATGTTTCAAAAGAAATAAGCAGGGAAATGGTTATTACTATTGGTTATTATTGTTAGTATCATATCAAATTCTATTTCACATTAAATGTTAAACTTGGTTGATCTTCAAAAATTCTCACATTCATGATCCACCCCTTAAAGGGGCATTAGCTACGAGACATGAAAAAAAAAATTAAAATAGATTTTTGTTTGTTCAATCATTAACGAAAGTGAAAAAGTAAAATAATAATTCGCTTATAGCAGTCAATTTGTTTCAATTTTGTCAAAATAATCTAAGAAACATCGCTGAAAAATCATTCACTTGCAAGCGAATAATTCGACCTCATTGAATCCGTATCCATGTGACCTTCTATTTAACCCCTTAGCTAAAGATGGGTTACGCATTAACAAGGCGTGTTCAGCTATAAAAAGGGACTGAAAGCGAAACAATGGTAACAATTTGGTTGACTGATTCGATCCACAAAAACTCATTTTTATACAGGTAACAACGATAATTAGAATATTTGTTTTAACCTATAAGATGAAATCAAACAGACCGAGAAAAATCCAATTGCACGTGTTCGCTATCTATCTATTTATATCTATATTTATGTTTATATCGGGTTATATGACCGTCGGCAGTCTTCGGAGGTCACCTCGATGGTTAATTAGATGGCGTTTAGACTAAATTACACATGAAATATTACATATTATCGAGTCCATGCATCGTAAATTGTTTATTTTAGACTTTTTAGAATTTTGATATGAGTTTTAGTATGTTATAAATCAAATATGAGAATTTGACAGCTAATGCCTCTTTAAATTAACAAACAGTAGCATGTATACATTTGCTGAGATTTTGGAAAATAATTGATACAGTGCAGAGTGGACTGGTCAAAAAGAAAGTCAAATTACACTACGAAAACTGATGACTTATAAGGAAAAAAACTCCGTGTTCTGCAAACGTTTTTAAATATTGAAGACTGACTTACTATTTCGCTCATCAATAAGATTTTGGAGAATTTGCATCATTTCACCAAGATTATTTTTGTCAGCATTAGTAAGATCAAGGACTGCCATGACAAGTCCATTCCCGCGCTGATATATTCCTGTAAAGCAATATTGTGCAGAAGCATTGCAGCCGGTGAAACATTAGTGAAAAGGATATATTTACCATATACATTAGGAGTGCCTCTTAAGGCATTTGGTAACCATGTGGAAACATATTATTACAGTGTAAATATGATTATAAAAGGTCTTCTTATACACCTCATGCGTTTGAAAACAAAGTAATATTTTCTACAGATGATAAAGGAAGGTGGATGATAACAATGTTAAAAATTAAAGCTTATGCAAGCCAGCAAAAACATGTTTTAACATTTATAGTGTCGGATATAAGGGGAGTTGGTACAGTATATTTAAGACAACGACGTTTTGTCGTACATATAGAAAGACTTCAGAATTTAAAAAAAAACACATATAACACAAAACAATCATCACCGTGCTAGTTGCAAGAACCAGGAGAGCTTCTTTAAATTTATATTCTTTAAAGTGCTCAATTGGGAAAATTTATCTTGCATTCTAGTAGTGTTATTTCAATTCGAAACTTTACTTTATTAAAAAATACATGCAAACATGTAAATTTTCTATGATTTTTTTACCTTCGTTTAAAAATGAATATTAACAACGAACGCTTTACCATGTTCATCATAAAGAAACCTCTGAAAAACAATTGTTTTGTAATTCTGACATCCTAATTTGCGTGGGAAATACCTTTGATACGATTTGAAAAGCTGAACAACGCCTTTTGTCAAATTTCATATGCAGTTTTAAAGCAGACAACAACCCAGAATTAACATTTCTTTGAAGCTTATCTAATGGCAATTCTGAGTAAGGTTTTTAATATTTCCTAATTTTTTTCTGCTATAAAATTCCGCTATTGAAACGTTATTATCAACTAAAACAGGAAACAATGGGATATTCAGTCCCAAATCATAGAAGGACTATTTATATGGCAATAAAGTTTGAATTGAATTAAACATGTGCAAATATGACGTAGACCGGGATCTAAGCCATATTTCTTCTTCGAGTCGAAAGGACTAGGAGCGTAAGAATTTAAATCCCCACCTTTGAGGGATGATCAGGAATGAGGTTACTATGCATACGCAAGTTCCCAAACTACTATTCCTGAAACTGTACCCACTCCCCTTAATAACTGGAATGATATAAGTATTCAATAAGTTGATTAAAACATCTTAAGCCGTATTAAGTATAAAGGCAACGCAAAGCAATCATAAACCGTGCACTTATCAGATGAGTTGTTCGTTTGATTGCATATGTTTGCATGTAAAATTAATAAAATGTATATGTTATAGGATTAAAGTGAATGTTAAAAGAATATATTTATTATTATGCTCTCATTTGGAAATAGAATGGTAAACAGGATTTGTTAAGCTAAGTAAATGATTAAATACTTTCATATTTATGAAATTTACTGGTATATACCTGTTTTTGGTGGTGCAACATCAGCTGAATTTAAACCTACAATTAAAATATCAAGTATATTTGATTTTATAGACAATAACACATTGCGGGTTTTCGAATAAATAGTAAATACACCGCGGAAAATGTGAGAGTATCATACTGACAGCGTTCAATCAGAATCATCTGCTAAAATCACTTCTACAAATATGGTTTGAATAGACGCCGATGCTACGTCATGGGAGACACATACGCGTTTTGCAAGTAAAAATGATATGAACAAATGGTACAAATTTAATAGAAAAAGAGAAGCCGATGTAAAAGCAGCTGGAAGTCCTAAAACATAAACGCTGTACTTTGATTCAAAGATTACAAAAACAAGGAACTAAAGCTACTTTGATGCTATGAGCAAGCCCCATTTAAGGGCATATAACATGTGAAAAGTTGTTGGTAAATTACTTCAATGGTATCGAAATTGGACAGAATTCTGAATTAAGGCATACAAGTGTATTCACATATAACATAATTCATTTCTAAAACTTTTCGAGACCGTGTATTATGGAATTATAGTTAAAAGGTTTTACCTGGAAATGAGGAAGCAGCTGAAACAATAAAAAAAAAGGCATTTCAGTTTTGTTTTTAATTACGAAACTGATTCTAACCGCTTTAAAACGGATGAATTGTCTTCAAAATAATAACTTTATGGTTTCATTGATAAGCATTGTGTAAGTGAATTGTGCATTAATCTTACTAAATTATTTGCTGGGAATTTTGGATGATTTTTTTTCATCTACACTAACAAATGAAGGTAATAATCAAGTCAAGTTGATATATTGACTGTGGTATTATATCTTTACACTTTATGTATCAGACTACATACTGTCTATTCTTTTTAAAGGAAAGACGACGTGGTATTTAATTTACTGAGACATTATGGCGATGTATCCTACCTGGTTTAATTTCTGTAGTTGTTGAACTAGGTTTAACCACTGTAACGTCAACTGTTGATCCGGAATTCACTCTCCTGGAATTTTGACTGGATCCCATCATGTCAGCAGCGGGAACGGGTGGAATGCCTTCAGAAGAAGACGACCCTGTTTTAAGGTCAAACGGTGGAAACAGCTCGGCATCAGCAGATGCTGGAATATTGTTTATATCTTTAGCGGGGAATACTGGAGGTGGAGGGGGTATTTCACCTGGTGTTAATCCCGGTTCCTCTCCTTAAATCACATAAAATCATACAAAATTTCAATGATTCATCTATTTTTAGAACATCTATTCATGATTATGAAAATGACATCAGAACATATTTCTTAGAATTAACACATTAAAAAATTATAAAGAATTACAGCTCGTGCATTTTAATTATAGTAAAAGTATAGGACAGAACATCTTGCTGCATTGTTACCATGTTGAATTTAATTGATAATTATTTCCTGAAATAACACATGAAATAAAAATTGTATTATATTGGCACTAATCTACGTTAGTAAAATACACATGTAACAACAGACAGTAAAAGTTATTTTATCATCTATATTCAGTTTGAGTACAGAAATCATTTCAATTGGGTTTTTTAATTTACTTTGCTAATTGCACACACAAACAATTGAATGGAAAATGAACAAATTTGGTCTAATTTGTACAGAAAAAGTCGGATGTTTCTATCTCTGTTTCTGGACAGTACATTTACCAGCAAAAAAGTCGGATGTTTCAACACTTATAATTATGATTTTGCTATCTACTAAAACACCAAATGGAAACAACTACCGCTAGTAAACACAAAATGAATCTATCTTATGTGCACACATTTCATACGTATAAATACTTCCTTATACTCTATACCTTAGATATTAAAGCAGGTTTGCACTTTCTTCGGGAAATGCCTGTACCATGAACATGACAGCTATTTTCCACTTGTTCCGTTGGTTGATAACGTTCGATTTTGTCAGTTTTTATGGACTTCCCCTTTTTGAATTAACCATGAAGTTCGGTATTTTTGTTATACTTTTTATAATAATTAATTAAAATATCTCTCAAAAGCTCAAAAGATGTTAAACATATAGGCTTTAATTTATTCATATCTGGTAAATATTAAATAACCATTTGTTTTATATTGACTGATACATGTAAAACATATGACAAAATGGGATTATGAATTTTGCATGTATCTTCTACCAATGGTCAAAACGATAGAAACGCCAACATCATTAAATAGAGTGTAAGGAAGTTCATATACAGTTGCAATGTATTCAAAACAGCTAAGACTAAAACTAGAATCTACAAGCATTCTATGACTCAGTATACCGTACCATTCACTGATAACGAAAATAAAACTGGAGAAACGTTTGAAGATATGGCTTCTGAATTGGCTGAACGAATATTTCCTGCTGCAATATTGTTTAAATTTTGATTGATGATTATATGCATATTGAGACGAATAGGAAAAAAAGAAAAAAACATCGATTGATAAAAAATATCATACTCTAAGTTTTATAAATGAATTTCTACGAGGTTTCCAATATTAGATCAACAACTGATAACCGTTCAAAAGTCCACTCCGAGTTTTTACAGGGTTTGGGGTGCTTGATCTAAAGTTTTCTGTATGGTGTTTTTTTTTATTTCAAAGGCAAATCCAGGATGCCGATTTTAGAGGGAGGAGGCACCCTCCTCTTGGCCAAAAAATTGGTGTTTTGTGCATTTTGTTATTTTTGTCACTTTTAGTACCCATTATTATTCAGTTACCCTGTGGAAAATTAATTAAGAATACCTTTATAGCTAAATTGTAAAAAATAAATATGAGATTTTTTTGTTGTTTTGTAATTTTTGTCTCATTGATGTTTCCCCACACATGCTCTTATCTATTGATACGGCGGGTGCATTTCAAAATAAAAATGCGAACAAATCATTATCAAGATGATTGTGGATGTTAAAAGACACACCAAATCTGTCACGTTTATATATCATATTGAAGGATTGGTGCAGTTCATATTGTTAGGTATTAATTAAAAATCATATAAAAATAAATAGAAATACATTCAATGTACATGGGGACTTAAATTAAATGTATAACACATTAGCGGTTTATGTAATGTTATGGATGATGTTCTCACTATTGGAATTTACATGATTTCACAAACATGTTATTTTGCGTTGGTATTATATGCAAACTTATGCATACACAAAAACTATACTGTTAATCAAACGATTAGGACACTTTGAAATGAACTGTCTTTTAAAGTGTTATTTTCCTATTCATTATGCATTTGGAAAACATCTAAAATTACTGTAAAGGAACAAAAATGATCTGAAAATAATAAAATGACAAAGATAATGATAAATATAGTGTTTATGCAGTAAATGTGAAATATGCGAGATCTGTTACTTTTTGGAATTAGACTTTGATGTTAATCTTTCACCAATACATTTTATTCATGCTGAAAAGGAAAAGAAGTTAATCCTAAATAATATGTACAGATACTATATCGCTATTCAAACGTAAAGGAAACTTTCAAACAAAATGTCTTTAAATTCCTTTACGTTAGTATAATTAGTGGTAATTTAAAACAAACACAACTTCCAGAATATTTATTAGTAAGAACATTTTATATACACAAACTAAAAATATATCATGAAACACATTGATTAGTAATAAAGTGAGGAAAAAAATGCATGTTATTATTAAAAAAAAGGAGAGTTAATGTTTTGTCACATGATTAAAACCTCCACCTACCACGAATATTTCACATTGTTACAATTTTTAACTTTCACCAATCCGCTACGGATGCTTTTTTATTTACCATTTCCTGATGAACTAGTCGAAGAAACAGCATTGGTTACTCGAGCAGACAGTGGTGATTCATTTGGTATTATTTGATTCACTGTTCTACTTTCAGCAAAGGATGTCAAGTCTGTTCCACTTTCTGAGAATGAGGGAAATGTTGGATCAAATGTCATTGGGTCGATATCTGTTATATCTGAAAATTTTATATTTGTTATTCTTGTCTCTGCTGGAACTGTGTCCTCTCTTAGAGACTGTACATTCAAACTATTTGATTCAGAAAATGAAGATCGCACTGGGGTTTCAACAGCTACGACTGCAACATCTTGATTTTCAGTTGTAGTCAACTTTTGTCTCGACAAAGTGTCGATAGTTCCAATTTGTGATACATCTGTAGCAGGTGGAATCATAGACAAACCAGGTAGATCACTACCGGAACCTTCTTGTGTAAATGATATACTGTCAGTAATGGCACTGTTTGAAGAAGCAGTAGAACTTTTAGTGACTGATGTAATTGCATTGATGTCGTTTGCAATAGATGGACTAGTTGAACCGGGCTTACCTTGTGAATCAACTGCATTTCCTGGGAAAACACTTACAGTTGAGTCAATATTGAACGCTTCACCATTAGAAAAACTAGCATTGTCCATTGACATGTTTTCGGAAGAGCCTAACAATGAAGCATCCATTTCTGAAATTCTTGTGATTACTGAAGAGTTTGTTGAAAATGTTTCATTTGATGTTTTGGTGCTAGTTGAATCAGCAATTAACTCATCTGGAAATATATCAAATGGTGTGTCTACTGCAGAAACACGAGAAGTTGACAAAAAAGAGTTATTTAGAGTACCTGGAAATACCGTTATTTCTGATATTTTCGTACTTCCAGTAAAACCAACTGATGAACTTTCCACTGCCATCGTTGAATCAGCATTGGCGTCTCCTTGGATGGCTGAAATAGATGAATCTGATATTGTATTTGTAGCATCTAATGTGTCCATTGACAAAATGTTAGGCATGCTTGAAACAGAAGAATCCACCACTGAGTCCGTAGCCACAGTTGAACCAGTTAAGAGAGTATTTGAAGGCACATCATGCGTATTAAAAGACATTGTTGAAGGTCTGTCAAAAGAAAGAATATCAGAATAAGGTTGTTCAGGAACGTTTATAGGACTGCCATGATTGGCGTTTGCAGTTTCAACCTCAGGAAAAGAAAATTCTGGAGAAACAACTAAGACGGGAGTCTTTTCTTTTTCCAATTTCGATGATGGCACAAGATCAACAACTACAGCAGACATAGAATTATCAGTCTTCTTAGTAATAGTCCCTGTGGAAACGGAATTCCCTGAGACAACCTTAGAATCAAAGGAAGACAAATCATTCATTGTGTCAATTTTATTATCAAAGTCCACATTAGAAATGGTTGAAGAGTTTATTACGTTAGATGGACTTTGTTCTTCTTGTTTGAGAGTTGAGGATTTCTGTTGGAAATCCGTTTCAGCTGTCACTGAAGTTGATATTTTATTACTAATCGATTCAAAGGTAACCGCTCTAGTTCCAGTAAGCGAACCGACATCTTTTGAGCCCAATCGTCTGATATTTGGCGAAGTGTTAGCAGATTCCGATAAGTCAACTTCTTTTATTAAGGACGACATAATAGTACTCCCGTCTTGAACTGATTTATTACTTACATTTAATGTCAAAACTGATTCACCAGAAATAATTGGAGATATGTCCGAGAAAGCAGAAGACTCAGATATTGTATCAGAAAATACAGTGGTTCTATTTGAAGCTAGTAATACATCTTCAGCCGTCGATGAAACTTGTGAATTACCTTCCTTTGTAATAGTTGACAATAAACCACCTTCCAAAGAAGATGAAAATGTTTCATTTACCTCATTTACAGAAACTGGTTTTTGAAAATCATTACGTCCTACAAAAGATGCATTCATAGTTTCTTCAAAAGCAATCAATGACTCGTTTGGTTGCATTGACGAAAATGAAGAGTTGACATGTACATCTGATATTACCAAACCCAATTGTCCTCTGTGCGATGAGCCATCAATAGACGAACGAGAATTGTTGGTGAATGCGGTATCCTGATTGCTAAAAGACATTTCATCTTTAACAGTGGATATTACCAAATTTGCATTCGATGATGACATTAATGTTGCATTATGAGTGTTGAAGGATGGCAATGTATTTTCCTCAATCAAAACGGGTGAAAACCCCTCAACAAACGAAGTCGTTGGGACATCTTTTAATAATGAATTAGACTTAAATGTTTCAGTCACCATACGAGATTGATGGGAAAGTATTGGTGCCTTCTCTATTCTTGTAGAAGACGAGATATCACCATCAGAAAATGAAAGAGCAACATCATTTATTGAATTACCAATTGCCTCTATAGATACAGATGACGTTCCTGTCTCAATGGAATCACGTAAACCAGCCGTTTGAAACGACGAACCGAGTTTTTCAGAATTAGGCCTTGTAATAGCATTTACGCCGGCAGATTGGAAAGTCGGATCTTGAAAAGAGGTAGACGAATCAACATTGCTTGCCAAGGATGAACGTGAATTCTCCGAAAAGGCTTCTTCAGTTATCCTTGTATCAGAGGATACAGTGAAATTTGAAGAAGTCGAGACACCCGTCACCGAAGAAGTTAGATCTCTGGATGAAATTGAAGTATTACTGCCTGAAGTACTCAACGAAACATGTGGTACGACAGGTGGGGGCACAAAATCAGATGTGATAGGGTTTTCAACGATTATAGTAACTGTGTTTGAATTTACACCATTCCTACCTGGAAAGACTGGAAGATCGGATGTCCTACTCGAGGCTGCTGGTTCAGTTCCTAAAATGTTCAAAATAGCAAAACATAAGTATGTTTGGTAAAACGAATGATTACATCAAAAGTATACTATTACTAAAATTTTCAGCATATAGATTTTTTTCTTATATTTTTGGTCTTTTTATAAACATAGAATAGCATTTACCGTATAAATTGTTTTAGGGTTTCGATTAGACAAACTTCTATTATTTCAAACAAACGATTAACGAATAATACACAATGAGAGATTAGAGAAAATAAATTTAAAAAATTTGAATTTAATTTTAATAAAAATTCATTTAATAAAAATGTCAGGGCCACAAAAGCTTAAAGGCAAGTCCATAGTATAATAGCATTATATAAATGTATATTTTATCTGGAATCAATTTTAATAAAGAATTCTTTAAATTTGATTATATCAATGAAATTTCTTTATAAGGTTATATTAATATCTGTATTTAAAGAGCAATCCAACAAATTTCATATTAAAAGAACAGGGCAGGATCAGAACACATTTTCAATCTACTTTAAACTTTGACAAAACTTTAATCATGTCCTGTGTGTTGCTATCTAAAAACTGTATATAGAAAGTATTTAAGATGATTGACGTTGTAGATTCCTACAATCTATAAGCAACCACAAAAGAAAAGGAAAAATATAATCAAATATTCGCAACTTTTGAATTTTATAAAACTTTTCAAAATATTTATGGCAGCTAATGATTTTGCTTAAAATAATAGCGTTTTAATTTGCTTACAATGGAAAGGTAAGAGCAAAGATAATATCAAAATGAAATTATAAAGTGTTTTTTTTTTTGTACATGAAGAATTAAATGGTTTTTTTTTATAAAAACAAATATAAGTCTTCTCTTAAGATACCTGGAAAGGCAGGTATATCTTCAATTAATTCCGTTGCCGCACTTGTTGAGGATCCGGACGGACTTTCGGCACCTTAAATGAAATCAAATTCGTCATTTTAATAATATTGATTTAATCGACTTAAGCTTGTTTCACTGTTATATAACGTTTACAATCGTCAAAAGCCAGCGGTAGTTTTTCTTTTATGTTTGACCTGAAATAAATAGAATGTGTTTTTCGACTGTATTTCATTACTATGGTTTGACTTTTTACTAGCTTATGGCAGGATAACATTTATTAACAGTGGGATAAATAGATGCAAACATAATATTGTGTTTCATATGATTGCTTCACAGTTTATAATTGTTTTAAATTTTCTTTCAAATTGTGAAAAAAGCATTTTCTATTAATATGTTAATAGTATCAAGGAAAAAAATATGATTCATTCATTTCATTCTCATAATGTCAAGTCATTATTTTGACATAAAGTATGTGTAATACCTGGGAAGGCACTAATTTCGCCAGGAAGTTCATTCGTTACAGAGGATCCATCTATTCCAGGAAACTGATCTACATTTGAAGGTATAATCTGATTTGCACTCATTGCAGCGTTTGTTTGCCCTCCTGGAAAGGCTCTGACGTTAGAAGGTACTGCTCCCCCACCATTTCCCGGAAACGACCCAACACTGGAAGGCATAGCTCTTCCTCCACGGCCTGGGAAAGCTCCGAAATTGGGAGGCATAGTTCTACTGCCAACTACACCAGGGAAAGCTGAGTTAACTGGTGGAAAGTTAGGGTTGATCCGATTTGTTTCAGCAACATTCATTGCATTGTTGTTAATTCTGTTTTGTCTGTTCATTGCTGTTTGGGTGGCAGCTGACAAAAATAAAATCACTATTATAAACCAGTGCGCTTCGAGTATATGTCGTTTTTCATTTCTCATTAACTTAGATTGCCGACTATCCAAAATCCTCTTTATCTGTACAATTATCAATAATATTTTTTTTCCATGAATTATGTTATTATGATAATTAATCAAATAAAATTTAATCTGATTTTTTAGTATATTTCTTTTACCATTTTCTCATTTCGAATGACTGTTCAAAACAGTATTAAGCATGAAAATTAATCATTTCAAAATGGTGCTTGTCATTTTAAACATGGTAGCTTACCGAAAGTTGGTGTTGGGAAAGGTCTTTGTCTACTACCAAACGTCATTAAGTTAGCTATATTATTTAAAGGAATATATACAAGATTTAGTAAGTTTAAACATATATTTAATTGCAAAAATAAAAAAGTAGTAACAACAGACCTAAGTTTACTGGTGGTTATTGTTAGAAGATAAAGTTGTGATAGAGCTATAGAGAATTGTCAGATTTCTTTTGAAAATTAACAATTTTTGTGACATCTTCAAAGTATTTGACTTAAAACAGGTTTGTCAGCAGATACAACATATCTAAATTGCGTCCTATAGCATTTGCTTGGGTGAATATCTCTCCATATGATTTCAAAATTACATTTTCCAGATACATAAATACATATTGTTCAATGCAAATCCGTTGAAAACATATAAGTATTAAGAAGTTAAACATTGTTCATCAGCTTGATTGAGTATACAATTATTTGAAATCTCTTTTTGCGATAAAATAAAGTCTGTAAATTCACAACATCCATCAAGTATTAACAGAAAATAGATTTGGTGGAAGTATTGTTTATGTAAAGTTGATACTATTCCAGGTTGGTAAATGGTTGAGCGCTGACAAACATGTTTACCCCGCCCCGTTCTTTATATGTCTGTCCCAAGTCAGGAGCCTGAAATTCAGTGGTTGTCGTTGGAAGCTGTTTGTCATATTTGTGTTTTCGTTTATTGTTTTGTTTATGCATTAATCAGGCCGTTGATTATATCCTTTCATTTGTTTCATATTTTGTCAGGCCGTGGTCTTTTGTAGCTTTCTTAACCGTATTTGGTTTTGTTTATTGTTGACCTTTAGTTGTTTACTTTCTCAACCTTTGATCTCTAGTGGATAGTTGTCCATTGGCAATCATACCACATCTCCTTTTTTTCAGTGTATGTTATATCACGAATTGGTTGAGGGATACGATATGTCGGTGTCTCAACTCACTAGCGACGTGTTTTCACCGTCTTCGATCTTTAGATACCAATATAGTCGTCTGATCTGTAATTTACCGATTATGACATTTTTACTGAGTGTGAATTAGCATAGTAGATGATGCATGCACAGCAGGAGATGCTTACCCTGTCGACAAATCGGGTCTCGCTCCTGATGGAGTTCATGCGATTGCCACAGTTTCTTTTTGTTACATTGATTTGTGAGTTCCTACTCGATTTATGAGATTTGAACATCGGTAAACTAATGTCGCCTTAATTCATATATTATGCATATATGACATATAATTGAGCATTTTCTGTACCAACAAACTACGTCTTCGCGTGTGTTAATTGCAACGGTATACTGCTTAAAGATGTCTTTCAGCATACGCAAAATGATAAAAAGAAACCAACAATCTATTCCTTTTAGATACCACAAATGTAGATATCAATCTTCCCTTTGATATATCTTATTGGATTTAATCTTTGAAAGGAGAAAACACTTGGTCTTTCATTAAACGATGAAAAAAAGAAACTGATTTGATTTTCACTACTCTTGACTTACGTCGTTAACATTACTGTAAATGATGTCGAAACGCACTTACATTAAGTAAAAGTCCTTTAAATATTCTATTACATAAAAGTTGAATTGTACTTATCTAATACATTGATATATGCCTCTTGTTAGTAAACAATATTAGATCTAATTATGCTTGTTATTGGTGAAGAAACAGATTTAAACCCACTGTTCCAGTTTAGGAAAGGTTAAACGCTCACAAATATGTTTTACCGCGCGACATCCTTTATGTACCTGTCCAAAGTCAGGAGCCTGTAATGCATGTGTTTTCGTTGGTTTCTGTCGACCATTTTGGGAGTATTTGTTTAAGCATGAAATCAGGCCGTTGTGTTTTTTTTTGCTTTTTGTCAATTATAAAACATATCCTCTTTTTAAATATATATAAAAAAAAAACATGTTGCGGTGAAATTAATGAAAAGAAATAAGTAACATGCAAATCTACTAATACTTATGATCTACTATTGAAATGAAGTAACACAAGCAATTATACCTTGAACTGGCATCAATCCAAGACGTGGATCTTGATATAAACAAATAGAACAAAATTTGTTAAAACACAAGGTATGCATATATATAGTAATTTATATGAAATTCACTTGCTTTAAGAAAGATGACAACATAATATTTTACAACTGATACGTGTAGTTACAGTTTAAAGAAAACAAAAGAAATTAAAACAAAAGAAATTAAAAAACATGCACATATTTGATAAGTAGTCATTTCCGGTGTCATATACTTTACGCTGATTCCAAAATATTGTTTATCTATACATTTGCTTGATAAAAAGGAGATAATCATCAGCCTGCTTGATGGCATTGTGTTTACTTAAAAATTGTTTTCTTCCGATTTGAAAAATGTCACTTCCAATTTAATTTGATAGGTAACTTGACACCGATTTCAAAAATATATGGTTTTAGAGGCTTTTACATTCAAGTTTTGCCAAAAAAATGCCTTTTCCATGACATTTTCAAGGTCATACATCTTCCTAAATAATGCAAAAGATCCTATGGTTTAATCATGTTTTAATATGAAGTTATAGCAAAGGTCAAAATCTAGAACGTCAAATTAACCTGTGATCTTGATCTCAATTTGAAGGTCATTAGGCAAGACCTTTGGGTATCTCCGTGTGTATTGTAAATGATTTATATCATCAAACATCTTATTTCATACTTTTAAAGGGAGAAAATCCTTATTAAATGACACCGTAAACTTTCGAACATGTTTTTTAATTACGACAAGTCTTTCCTAACAACTGTTTGTTGAAATTTATGATAGTTTCCAAAGAGTAGTAATAACTAGCAAAAGTAAAGAAAGTAAAAAAACATGACTTTGTCAGTTGGTGGACCAAGGACCTCAAATTAAAACATTCTAGGTCTTTCACTTATGGTTCACCAGTTACAATTACATTTCACTTAGTTAGAATACATTAATAAAAATAACTCTGATATGGAGTTTCCGGGACGCTTCAATCAAAATTATTCTTGACATCCTGGGGATTTGTGAAAAGATTTTGTTCAATATCTTTACGGTAGTAGTTTGCAAAGTAGTGCGCACAAGAAAAACATTGTTTGGAGAGCTCTTACAAGAAAAGTGTTCGGTAAAGTGATGTCAGTTTCAAAAGCGTATAAACTTCTTGATATCATATACCAAATGTAATGATAAGCGACATCTTGTGAAACAACAATACAGCGCAAGAGAAAAATAGGCGGAAAAAAATAATCAGTACAAAATCAAACGGAATACAGACCTAATGATAAGAATAAGCATTTTTTACGAACGAACATTTTGAACATGCATTGACAGACGAACAAATTATTGTACTCTGAGTTAAAAAGTATAATAAATTGATAAAAAGAGAAATAAGCTATAAGAAATAAAGAATTAAAAAACCATAAATAAATGAATAAGTTAATGAAATATAAACTGACCTCTTGGGTTCATAATAGGAGTAGGTCTGTTGAGTGTTTGTTGTGATCTTGGAGAATTGAACGCGTTTGATGAACCTGTTCTATCAGTTGCTGCTCCTGAAATCAACATAGATATACCCTGATGTAAATCGGGTTTTGTATCTCAATAACAGAATATAAAATAGTAATTCACTGCAGTACAATTCAAAGTTTAGAACATAAATATTTGAGTATTTATAATGATATTGAAAAGAAAATAAACCATCATTATGATCCTGTTTTAAGCATGATGTAAACAGATATTAATATACACCAGTTATATTTGTTTGTAAACGACGACTGCATGTCGAAAGAAGAATGTTGTACAAATAGATCAAATGAAGTGCCTTTAAATCATCAAATCTAACTTAGTTTGTAGTTATATTGTTCGTTAATTAGCGCAGCTCCTTAGTACTCATTGTGTTCCATCCTGTTTCAGTCCTTCAATAGAATAGCGTTCCAAATCTTTAATATTCAACATGACATTGTTAGATGTAGAAATACACGTTGGATCTACGTAGTGATATAATATTCTTATCATTGTCTTACCATTTTGTCTTGGAATATTTCGGTTTGGTCCCCTTCCTGTGAATAAATACATTTATAGCATTTACTTTCTCGATAGTAAAACATCAGACTGAGAAATTTTAGCCAGATTTGGACTAGCTTTTCTTCAATTCAAAATAGAACTTGAACAATGACTCAGTTATTATTTTGATCACAGGCATCTGACGCATGGATTCCTCATCTTCTTATTAATTTCAAGGTTTATATTTCTTTTGAATAAACTTTTCCATTCAGATTATTAAACGTGTTTTCTTCATATTGTTCATACCAAAAAAAACTTCCATCATTAGAAGTTGACAAATCTACTCAAATTTCCATGCAGGAAAGATCGAAAATCTAAATAACGTACAATTTCTCGCTTCTGGTAAAATTTTATGCATCACATTTTTGTTATAGACGTTTATGAACTGAAAAATATCTAAATACTCAATTCTGTTGATGGTTTGTATGTTCGATCACTGATCTATCGTAAAATTTCAGAGCTTTCATTTCGATCCCGGTTCTTCATAGACGCCTAAATTGAAATAGTACGCGAAACCGTAAGAATTTGTCATACATCATCATTTTATGTATTACATTTATAGTATACGTGAGGTATTGTCAAAATTGAGACAAACTTGCGTTGGCATGTAATATCTTGATCAGAAATAGACTTTTCGAAAATTCAACTGGCTGAAGGGTGGAATTCTGGAAATATCTGTAACACAAAATTGATAAAAGGGGGGTTGGTGGTGTTATTGTCAAATAAAGCTCTCCGTCATAGTTTTATAACAGAAAAAGGAATAATGAGGAAATAAATGAATTGTTTGATATTCATTTACGGAAATAGTACCTGCAACAAATCCAGGTGGAAACATTCCTGGAAATCTTTGAGGAGGAAAAGCGCCTCCTGGTGGAGTCATCATACCTGGCATTCTTACATCTGGTCTCCAAAGGCTTCCTGCGGCTGAAAAATAATGAATAATAGGAAAATATTTAAGAACAATTTCATTGGATAGACGGTTAAAAAAGCGTCTAATGTTAATAAAATACAGTAAAACCTGATAATAAAACAAAACCGTGTGTTAAAGGAAAAGTACAAACATATTTATCAATATCAGATTATAGAGGTAATAGTTTTTAATAATTTTGATTTACTGTGTATACTGAACAACTAATCCCACGCAATCTTCTGACCCGAAGGTTTCATTTACAAAGGTTTCGCCGTATACTGAGAAAAAAAGTTTTGTAATTTTACCACTTTCTCTAGTTCATGTTAACAAATACTCACACACTGTAGTAAACCTGTTTGAAAAAGGGACCTTACAACTATGAAATTATAATTTAGACTTATTAAATCAACAAATTTTCTATAAAAAAGTGTCGATCAATCTCCATTCGTTTAAAGTTTTGTTTGTCTGTCAATTAAAAATACAACCAATTGACGGAAACCCTACCGCAACAGGGACACTCAAAACACAAGTTTTCTCCTTTATACACGGATTTACAATAGTTTCTATTCTTATTAGGAAATGTTACATCAGGATCAATGTAGGTTTTTTTTTTATTTTATTCTCTTTTGAAAGTTAGGCCATAAACATTGCATCTTTTTGCATACTTATAAATGTGTCCTTCTTCTTCTCTTTAGTTCCCTAGATCACATGGTTTAATGCTTGAACTGTTAAGAATAATTTAATGTCAATGTCTCCAATAAGGGTTCAATAGATTGTTCCATATGGCCATTTTTATAGACCATGTTTACGGTTCACAGTTTTATTTTATCTATATAATAGACAAATAACGTAGAAATTGTTTGACCATTGTGATTTAAGTGCAGTACTACAATAAGCAGTTAATTGATGGTTTAATTCATATTGGCATTCCTGAAGATCTTTTATGCTTACTATTGTTGTTTACAGTGTCTGTCTATCTATTATAGTTTTCATTATAAAAGACGAAAAAAATTTAGATAGCGTATGAAACTCCTGTAAGTAGTCATCTGATTATTTGGTAGAGTAGAAAGTTGGTAGATCATGACATTTAGAGCATTTTGCATCCGTTACATTTTCTTTTATAGTTTTCAAGATATAAGACTATTGCATTTTACCTTCGTGTTCTATATTAGGCCATTACAGACTTGTTGTTTATTAGGTGGATTAGCGGACACATTTTGTTTATTAGACACTCTATGGTCCCTTCAGTACAAGTGAGCTTAAAGGGGGAGTTTAGGATTTCTGTACGATCAGTTTAGGAAATGTTATGTAGAAAATGTTGATTCAACTATTTCCTACATGTATAACCATAGTTAAAAAAGAAGGCGGTATCGAAATATTTCAGATCTATCACCGTGATCTATGTCAGATTTAATTTCAGAAAAAAACTCCTATGTATGTGGAAAGTTTTGTATCATTAGTTTGAATCTGATGAATTTAAATTAAACTGTTCGTATTGCAATTAATCACTTTACTATAAACAAAAAAGTAACATCATCAGAGGAGTGGTTCTAGAGTTGTCTGCTGTCAACATTAAAATCACCAGACGTCAACCATAGCCATATCAAATATGAAAGTAATTTTACTGTTGATCAATAGAAATTGCCTATGTTTTGCCACAACATTAAAGGCAATCCTTGTTAAGTAAAAAAAATATCATATTCCAGTGTACTGCCTTTGTTAAGAAACCAAACAAATAATCACAAGATTAATCATTGGAAATTGCAGTATAAATCTGACTATTTAATTTGCGAGGATGAACTTCTACTTGGGAATATTACAGTATACATCTGACTGTTAACCTTGCCAAGGGTGAACTTCCACGTGGGAATATTGCAGTATAAATCTTACTATTTAATTTGCAGAGGTGAACTTCTACTTGGGAATATTGCAGTATACATCTGACTATTAACCTTACCAAGGGTGAACTTCCAGGTGGGAATATTGCAATATAAATCTGACTATTTAATTTGCAGAGATGAACTTCTACTTGGGAATATTGCAGTATACATCTGACTATTAACCTCTCCAAGGGTGAACTACCACGTGGGAATATTGCAGTATACATCTGACTATTAACCTTGCTAAGGGTGAACTTCCACGTGGGAATATTGCAGTATACATCTGACGACTATTAACCTTGCCAAGGGTGAACTTCCACGTGGGAATATTGCAGTATAAATCTAACTAGTACCGTGAATATGTCAATTTCCACCTGGGAACAATGCAGTATACATCTTACTACTTTTACCTTGCATAGGTGAACTACCACTTGGGAATATCCCAGAGAGTTGTCTACCTGACTGTGGGTCTATAAGTGCAAACGAAGGCAGATTTCCAGCTGTTCTTATTCTTAGAAGGGCTTAAAAAATAATTCATTTCGTCTTAAAAGTTTGCAATATGCCAATGCAAATACTATTGTTATTTATACACTTCATCTCCCTACGGCAAAGTTTACCATATACAGTTTTGACTTTTCTGTTTCAGTCATTTTTTTGTTTTAGCTGTGCCCATTGCTTTCTGGGCTCTTGATCTCAAACGTGCTTGGATTGGTTGTTTTGATGATATGAAATGATGCAGTTGAAATTATATTATGCATTGAGGTAAATAAAATAAACCTTATGACACATAATAATTTATTTCAATACCGGTATTATAAAGCTTATGGAAAAAAATTTCCAGAAATTATAATGGATCACATCTGTTAGGAATAGCAAATTTCATATTTCCCCACGCAAATATGGACATAACCCGCTCAACTAATCGTAACAAAATGCCAACGTGTGAACAATTTTCAACAATAATCCAATTTTCATTGTTTTCAATTTTGAAGATTAAAAAATCAAATCTTTCCAAAACTATTCATTTTGACAATTTAACCATTTTTTCTAACCTAAGGCTATCAGCATTTCCAGTTTCTAACCTAAGGCTGTCAGTATTTCCAGTTTCTAACCTAAGGCTATCAGTATTTCCAGTTTCTAACCTAAGACTGTCAGTATTTCCAGTTTCTAACCTAAGGCTATCAGTATTTCCAGTTTCTAACCTAAGGCTGTCAGTATTTCCAGTTTCTAACCTAAGGCTATTAGTATTTCCAGTTTCTAACCTAAGGCTGTCAGTATTTCCAGTTTCTAATCTAAGGCTATCAGTATTTCCAGTTTCTAACCAAGGCTGTCAGTATTTCCAGTTTCTAACCTAAGGCTGTCAGTATTTTCAGTTTCGATAAGTTCTTAAGAATATTGGGAATGTTTAGAACATTTTTGTTCATTTATGATATTTAAACCATTTTTTACACATTATAAAATTTCAACTTTTTTTGGGGTCTTTATAAGCAAGCCTAAGGCATCAATGTACAACATTGTTATCACAGTTAAATGTTTGCAATATATACATGGTACATATGGACATCAGATTTACAGTAGCGAAGGTGTTGGAACAAAATTGTAGTGTAAAAAAGTAGATTTTCAAAAATCTGAATTTTCAAAGAAAATGATACTAGGTAGAAAACTGACTTTAAACAAATTTGAAGTGTTCAACATGATCATAACGGATTATCTCATTGTAAAAATGTACATTTTGAGAAGAAAATATATTAACTGAGAAAGTAATTGTCATCTGAGAGAGAGAGAGAGAGAGAGAGAGAGAGAGAGAGAGAGAGAGATTATTTGCAGTAACTATGTTAATCATTGTTCTGATTAAGTCACAGTTGTTGTCTAAAAAGAGGGAAAACAAATCTACCACAATGCTATTTCCAGTGCCAATAAAAGAGATTCATTGGTTTTTGAAATTATGTTAACTTAAAGAAAGTAGCAGTCAACATATAGGTTATGGATATTTCCTTCGACCGTTTCTATTAACTAAGTTTATATCTAATCAATAAACAGTCTGACCTTGGTGTTAAAATAAGTCTGCATATATATTTTCTGTAGAATTCTTTTCTGAACATTGCATGTATATTAATCATTCACTAAATAAATACAATTATCTCCAAATGATAATAACATAAGATACAGTTCAAACTAACTATAATAACATAAGATGCAGTTCCACATAATGATAATAACATAAGATGTTGTTCTACCTACTGATAGCAACAAAAGATGTAGTTCCAACATATGATAATATAAGATGTTGTTCCATCTAATGATAATAACATAGGATTTATATCAAACTGATGGTAATAACATAAGATTTAGTTCCACCTTATAATCATAACTTAAAGTGTAGTTCCATCTAATGATAATAACATAAAATCTAGTTCCACCTAATAATGATAACATAAGATGTAGTTCCACCTAATGATGATAACATTAGATGTAGTTCCACCTTATGATCATAACTTAAAATGTAAGTCCAGCTTATGGTGACAACATAAGATGTAGTTCCACCTATTGATGACAACATAAGATGTAGTTCCACCTAATGATAATAATGACCGAATAAAGTGTACATAAGTTTCTTCAAATTTCTTATTTCCAGTCACAATCAGACAATCAGACAAGCATTGGAGGGACCCCCCCCCTTTTCACCCGGAACTGCATAACCTCCAAGCGGAGTGATTCCCACCGGTGAATCATCTATTGCCCTACAAGTATCACTAATATCTTCGTGCCATTTCAAATGCATGTCTATTGGTAAGTGTTTAGACCAGAACCATTTGGAAAGCAACACTAACCAGATGAACGAGGATTAATAAGAGAGATCTTTGACAGTAAATACTTCACAAGTAAGATGAGACACCTAGGCACAACACTAAACCATATGAACGAGGATTAATAAAAGAGATCTTGGACAGTAAATACTTCACTAGTAAAATGAGACACATAGACACAACAATCAACCAGCTCCAAAGAAGTTACAAATTCGTAAACTTAGGAAGTGTTCATTTAAGTCGTTTTTCTTCATAATCCTTAAGTACTATTTAATTTATCAGCTCACCTCTCGGTGATATTCAAATAAAGATAAATGGGTTATTGTGCCAGTTGAGAAACGTGAACCCATTAGGTATATTATTACTTAGGACTGAAAAGTTCACAAGGGGAAAATTTAAATCATCCCGCTTGTTTTGGAGTAATTCGTCTATTTGTGTCATGATCAGTTACCAACTTCGAGTATTAACATTGCCTAGAAATTAAACCAACTGCCACTCTTGTTTCAACAAAAAAAAAATGGTATTTGGGTTACGTAGTTTATTTTGATGTTAACTTTTGCTCATGCTTTTCTGTATACGTTCAGAAAAATAAATTATCATAACAATAACTTTAAACTAGAAACATTTATTTCGGATCTACATCTTCATAATTTCAAAAATTAAATAAATGTGTTCTTTGTAAGACTTGTCGATGCCATTATTTCAAAACGTTAATCACAGTTCAATCTAAAGGCTAGTGAATTTGAATTTTCTTTAAGGGTTAACATATATCTGGACAAACGTCGAGCATTAAAAGGTGTATTCTCCATAAAATGAAGTTACTTTCATAAACAAAATAAAAAGAAATACCTTGTTGATTCGGTCCTGTTGCCTGTTGATTCTGTCCAATGGCCTGCTGTCTTTGAGCTAAACCTTAAAATGTATAAAGGTAATATAAAGTTTCTTAAGGCACTTATTAATAAATATTGATAAATCAGTTCTCAGCTCTTTGTATTTCGTGTATGATTCCCCTTAAAAGCATAACATATGAACGGGAGAAAATGGACGTCATATAATAGTAATTATGACAGTTTTATATTTTCTATTGAAATAATTTCGTAATTAAGAATTTTGCAAGATGTCTTCTTTCAATAATTCGACATAAATGGCCAATTACAGGTCAGTTTTAAGTTTGACAGGTACACATGATATTGAATATAGTTCTAAAACATTTATAAAGCATATACCTCTTGTTATAGCATTGTCGTTCGATTGCTGTCTCATAAACTGCTGCTGTGCCATTCTCCTTTGCATAGCTGCGCAAATAAATCAATATATATATATATATATATATATATATATATATATATATATATATATATATATATATGCATTTTTATCAATATAAACAAACTTTATTGAATCATTCGAATCTTTCATTTGCGTACAGTTTCTTTGTATATATATATATATATATATATATATATATATATATATATATATATATATATATATATATATATATATATATATATATGCGTACAGTTTCTTTGTATATATATATATATATATATATATATATCATCAAACGTTTATATGACTCGTTTTAAGAAAATAAATAATGAGATAAAAAGAAGAAGGAACAAGCCGAATCCATAAAAATCTATATTTTTCACACTAAGAAACAACAGAGACCCTATAATTCAGATAATAATTATTCATCAAAACTAAAACGGTACCAATTGAGCTGCATCAGATGCGCATTTTGACAGTTAATGTCTCTTCGGTGATGATAAAGGCCAAAATATCAAATGAACAACTGCACCATAGGACATGATACGGTTGTTCCCCGTTACGGGACATGGGGGTTATTTTTCTTTATTCTTACGTCTTGTAATAAGATCACACCGATGGGTTACAATGTTTAGGTGAAGAAACAAATTATAAGAGAAGTATTTTTAGCACAATTCTGACAGCACTAGTAAGAATTAACTAAATGAACAAAAAAGAACATAAAGATAAACTATGAAATAAGCAGAAAATTCACTTAATTTCAACCAATATTATACAGAATGTGGAAAACTGACATTTTCACAAAATTGATTTGGTAACTTTAGAACGACAAAAAAGTAATCGAAATCAAAAGTCTTTGATATCTTTTTTTTATCTTCGTATTATTTAACGATTTTCGAAAAAATAGAAAAGAAATGTTATGTTTCTCGTCTGTAGTTTAATAGTGAACATCATTGATCGTACATGAGAAAAAACTAAACGGACAGCAGTATAACGTAATTCTTGAGAGCGGTCGTAAAAGAATAGGCCAGAAGTTAAAGTAAAACTATGTTAAAATATATGACCCAATAATATATATAGATATATAGATATATAAGCATACAAACTAATTATACACAGACTGGTAAGACAGTTGTATACACATGTGTCTTGGTTGTAAGTGTTGCAGTCCATATCAATACATTGTTTTTACTTACAGTTTGTATCATCCAACCAAACTGATTCAATAATAAAATATTTTCCTAACTGAAGTGCAAACGGAAGATCACAACAATTTAACAACTATCTGGAATAGGAACCCAGTTACAACTGACCTTCAATTTTGATACAAAATTGCATTAAACTAATAAGGGAAATAATTAGGTCCAGTTCCTCCTGGTACCCTGGCTCATTTTTTGACAATGCCGACGAGAAACAGACTTTGGGTTAGGATGCCAGGCTGAAAACAGATAACACATTAATTATCTCCCATTTGTATTTTAAAACCAACCACGTTCACAAATTTTCTGTAATGAACAGTTCGTTTGCTTAGGGTCCACTGATATAAATGTATATTTGAATGATGTTAAATTCATCGCAATAATTTATCAGTTCAGTTGGATATTACAAAATAAAATGGATAAATATATATTTTCTAATAGCAAAGACATGACTGCAAAACTTTCATACAAGTCAGAATGCGTTAACTGTGTTTCCAACTAGAGGAACAAAGCATATGATATTAGGAGAGGAAGTAAGCAACGACAGCACCTATTCACATAGCAAAAAGGGAAAGATAGATTTTGCAAAGCATCAGCTTTACCAACAAACGAAACAAGTTTGCCTGAAATTGGAAAGTATACATTGCTAAAATCGATAAGAACATATTTATAGTATTTAAAATTCAATAAACATGGTAACAGGTTAATGTGTCCAGTGCAATGCCACAAACTCTCAAATATACCAACACAAAATTAAAAAATCATACATATTTTTGAAGGACTTGATTGTTGAAATAAGTGACAGAAAAAAATACAGAGCAAAGAAATTAACGAAAACGTTAAACAGTTTAAGTACGATGAGAAGTAAAATGACTTGGAAGAAAACGGTTGGATAAATGCAACTTATATATTTTGACCCCCTCCCCCCTTTTTTTACCAATACACATTAATTCCAATGATTACCTCTTCGCGTGCTATAACTATTACATATTGATATACGGAACTATAAAAAAAAACCGTTTTCGTAAAACTCGATGAACCATCATATTTACTATCAAAAATTCACTTTTTATACATTCAAACATCTATTTAAGGGCGCATGGTATAATGTGGCTTATGATTATCAATTTAATGAGTTTGATTTAAATTTTACAAAACTAAACCTTAAAATTGAAAAATCCCCAAGTATTAAATTTTATAGTTTACTTTTCTGTTTTTTTTCTCGCCCTGTAAGTATTCTGTTGTGGTTGTTTTATTGGTAACATATATTTGATGCAAAATTTAAAAAAAATATATAAAATAAGATAGGTATGATTGCCAACGAGACAACTCTACACCAGAATACACCAGAGACCAAATGACATAGAAGTTAACAACTATTTTATAGGTGACCGTACGGCCTTCAACAATAAGCAAACCCCTTACCGCATAGTAATCTATATTCTTTTTAATTTGAAAATTATAATCCAAAGTTAAAAAACCAATACAAAACCAAAAATAATAAACTAAGTATCATATGCTACCTGTAAACTTACGAATCAGGCCGTAGGTTATGTAGTAGAAATCGTATTTTTTCTTAGAGGGTATCTTACGTTCATCATTTCCCCGAAATTTGTTTTGAATCTGGTTGTACATGTAACATGATTTTCAGTAATTTTTCATTAATTTTTGCTGAAATGTGGTAGCTATCTTAAGTTACGACAACCAATTGGTTAATCTCTATTATTTATATAAATTTTAAATAAATGATAAGTACATGCATTTGACCAACATGTTTTATTTATAGTACTATTGGCCTGGTTAAAAGGTCGGAGGGCAAAACCAATAAATTGTAAACAAGACACCCTTAGGATTTTGTTACCAAGATAAGTGGTGTCAAAGGAGATTTTTTTAATGTTTACGACGGACAACGGACGCCAAGCTAAGCAGAATAAAATGAAACACAAATCAAACATACCATCCTCACCCCCAAAGTAAGAAATAAAAAAAGAAACTTTATAAAATTATTTCTGATAAGTTTTTGCACAGACAAATGTTCTTTTCTCTGCTTCTTTCTATCTTTAAAGAAAAACTACATTTAATAACCGTATAATCCAGCTACGAAACATTATATTCAATTATTTAAAACGAAATGATACTGTGTATCCAAAGTAACACAAAAATTCAGTTAAAACTATAGTTCAAATATCCCATTTTATTGTGTTTTAAAGTTTTATATAGTATTATATGGATACCTTAGAAAGTACAAGTATCTTATGATCATTTTGTAAATAGTTATTAGACCTACCTTGTTGTGTATTTTGTCCAACTCTTGTTCTACTAACTGTGACTGTTTGACGTTGATTGAGCCCATTTGTTCCACGAAGTACATCATTGGTTCTTTGAACAGCACTACTGGTATCTCGACCAGCACCATTTGTTCTTTGGACTAAAGTCCTCGTTGGTTGCTGGACACCAGCGCTTTGACCTTGTTGACCATTCGTTTGCGTTTGAACCGCTCTACCTTGACCTCCAGCTCTGTTTACTACCCCTGGTTGCAAAGCAAAAACACTAAGCAGGGAAGCGGGTCTATTTGTTCTTACACCGTTTAAAATAGCCGTTCTCCCAATATTATTTCTTCCAGCCCTTATATTGTTTACAGCCCTATTTGGCAGTATAAGCATTTGACCATTCTCACCTAAACCTAGACCAGAAAATGGTGTTCTCGATCCTGCCATGCCACCTTGTTGTCTCGCCTGTATCTGTTGTGCATTCTGTTGCAATTGTGCTTGTCTCTGTCGGGCAGCAGCCATTTGGGCAGTGCCTACTGCTGTTCCTTGTGGAAAACGCCTCATATTAGGACCAAATTGGGTAAATGGTCTTCCAAGAAAAGCACCACCCTGGGTAAATCGTGGAATAGGTCCATCGGAACTCCCAGTCTGGGAAGCTCCTCTCTGGAACTGAGTGAAGGTCGTTCCTTGTGTCAGGTCAGTTCCAGGAGGAGCTGGTAATATCGGAACCGTTACTGTTCTTACGGAATTTGTAAGTCCAGTAGCTGTTCCTCCAGCTGGTGTTCCTCCACCAACCCCAGAAGCTGCCTGTCTTGTTTGTAGAAATTGCTGAAATTGTGCTGGATTTCCTTGACCTTGTAACTGTTGGCCTGAACCAAACCCTGGGAACTGTTGCCCTGTTTATATTATTGAAAAATGATAAGAACTACGAAATCTACTGATGTTAAATCGACAACACTTTTATTTCAGTTATACGATAATAATAAAATCAAAAAAAAAAACCAAACAAACAAACAAACAAACAAACAAACAAAATAAAATTTTTGCATGAAATGTTTTCAAAAGTTTGTTTTAATGAACTGAGATATTTTTGGTTATAGTTGATATTTGTTTAATTATTTGTCGGAATGGAAAAAGTAATATATAAACGGTATTAATATACATAGACTTTTATAAGAAAAAAATATTATGCAAATGTATTTTCATTGTGCTTATTGTATAATAACAGTATGTGTTACCATTAATTGATGATATCAATCCACATATAAAGAAAAGGTAAATTAATGGTGTCCATTCTTTCATGATCTAAAAAATATAATAGTGTATATGATTAAATGGGGGCGTGTGTTATAAGTCGATGAGGCATCAAATATATAAGCAATCAAAAGACATTAAGAGGACAACACAACGTCTTCAACGATAGATATGTGTCTATACGCTACGTATGGCTAGCTCTTAAATTGTCCAGAGTCTATAAAAGCTACGAACAAATTAAACATATTCAATCAAGGATCTGGTTTCGCCAATTTCTCCAAATAACAAAAAAAAAAAAAAAACAAAAAAACATTTAGATATGACATAAGACAATCACTTTTGCGTGTGTTATAAAGATAAATATTCCTTAAATTGTTTAAAGTCACTGTTCAGGTAAAAAGATGACATTCAAAACGACGTCTTAAATTTTTGGTTACCTTAAAACTATATATAGTTTTCCAATACATTTCACAACTGCGGAGGGATACGAATCCCCAGGAGCAATCAACGAACATGTGTAAAGGTTGGTAAGTAAAATCTAGATTCCCACGGAGGAATTGTGCTCCATGGGAATTAGATCCAAATTTAACCTCCTACACACCGTCACAAACTTTTCATTAATTGGTTCTCGGGATTTGGATCCCTCCGCGGATTTTGGATCGCGATACTCGGTGAGATGTAGATAATAAATATGATTTTTTTGGTTTCAAACATTTATAAAAGTGGAATTTTGAAATGTTCCGCTATAAGCAGTCAATATGGTTCAATTTTGTTAAAATTAGCTTTAAAATATCGCTATCACTACAAACCATTGAAAGTCTGAAATGGCCTATATTTGTAATCGACTGTACTGATTTTTACTCGACCAGTCTGAATTGGTCTGAAATTTACTTGATAATACTCGTACTGGTAATATTAATGGTAATAACTATACTTAACCTCTGAACTTGTACTCGACCAGTACTTGACCATTTTATTTGCGTCTGAACCATGCTCGACCTAGTCTGAACCATACTCGACCTAGTCTGAACTGTACTCGACCTAGTCTGAACCATACTCGATCAAGTCTTAACCAACCTAGACCTATTTTTTGTATCTATCTATTGTATTTCATCAATTTAGGAACTGTTTTTAACGGCTATTTCCCCTGGCTAGAAATTTGAACAACAATTTGAAAATTTAAAATGTATTCAATATGGCATTGAAACCAAAATTTCACAATAAACATAATTATATATATCACCTTTAAAATAAAAATAAAACAAGCTGATCAAATAATCTCAAAACTGAATTGTGACTAATATTTTCAATGTTATTCAAAATTTGTTGAATGTTTCAGATATATTTTATGGTTACTGGACAATTTTCACCATTTACTTAAGCCTTAGTATAGATTTATGGTGTCAGTTGAGTTTAGTTAATAATGCAGTGAACATTTTTTTTATCAAAATATTTTTAAAATAGTATTAAAAGCAACTTAATAAATTTAAAAAATCACACCTTTGTTTTGTAAAACCAAGAATTAATATAATGATAATAGAACTTCCATAGCAATCCTTGATAACCATTTAAAAAAGGAAATGTGTTCCAAAGTTGCAGAAAAAATTTATTTCAATCAAATTTAAATAACTTTTGTCAAAATTAAAGACAATTTTATAGCATACAAGAAGCACTTTAATAGGGTTTAATTACCTCAGTACATGTGTGCTTTACAGGTAAAAAGAAAGCCCTATTTTTCTTAAACTCGTGTATTACTTATCTAGTGAATTCAAAAGGCCTTGCGATTTAAGTTTTACAGGATAATGCAATTTTTAATGAATGTTAATTAGAAATTAATTCTCTCTGACCAGGTATGATCTTTTTAATGAGTTTGCCCCGAGCAGGAGGAATTACTTTATACTTTACCACTAATCAGAAGAAAAACTTTATTTATTTCTTTAATTTTTTTTATCCCTTTTGATATATATTATGTATAATATATCCCAAATTATAATAAGAATAGATATATTTCTAATATAAGGTTAAACAATTTCAGTGATTTTTTTTGGCTGTTGTTAACTCATTTAAAAGATAATTATATAACTATTGTATGTAACCATAAAACCTATGTAGTTTTTCTTTAGGAATTTAGGAAAATTAAGTTTAAAAAAAAAAAAAAAAACACACATGCCAAACAAGAAGCACCTGAATAAGGTTTTATTACCCTCAGAAAAGGTGTGGTTTTTAGGTAAAAGAATCTTTTTTTTTTAACAAAACTCTAAAACTTTAAAATTGATATAATTAAATTATTATGTAAGATAATTTGATTTAACTATCTCTATTTGATAAATCTGAGAATCTTGTAAGGATGTAAAAATATGTTTTTATATATATATATCCTTATTTTATTGTGGCTGTTGTCATGTCTGAAAAAAATGAATTTTAACAGCTAAAATTAAAAAAAATAGAGGTTATTTGGTCAAGTATGGTTCAGACTGGTCGAGTATTGTTCAGACCTTTGGTCGAGTATGGTTTAGACAGACAAAATAGGTCAAGTACAGGTCGAGAATGGGTTAAGACTGTTTCAGACTGATCGAGTAATAGTTCAGACTATTTTCAATGGCAAAGATAAGGGTCAAGTACAAATCAGTACGGTCGAGTAATGTCGAGTAAAATTCAGACCAATTCAGACTGGTCGAGTAAAAATCAGTACAGTCCAGTACAGATATAGGCCATTTCAGACTTTTACTGGTTTGTAGTGTATATGTATTATTGGCTTGTCAATAGTTCAACATCACTTGAATCCGGTTTCAAAAGACCATCAATTTATCCCTCATAAACTAATTATGTTCAGTTTTCAACGAAAATAATGTCAACATTGAAAAGTGAAACCAGGGAACCACCGGGAAGAACCATTTCGTTTACTAATTAGACAAACAGAAAATCATTCTTATACAGGTAAAACAATTAATTACATTTTTTCAATCTATGAAATCAAACATCCCCAGAAAAATTGGTCATGATTATACGGTTGCACGTGATTGTCTGTGTAGCTATATTTATTTTATATCGGGTCATAGACTATCGGCATTCTTCGTAGGTCATTTCGATGGTGAGTTAGATTGGGTCTAGTCTACAATACACACGGAATGCTGCTGCATTATAACGAGTCCATGTCGTGTTGATTGTTTCTTTTGGATCTTTGTAATTTGTATGAACGTTTTAGTATGTTATAAAAACAAATATAAAAACCTTAAGTCAATTCGGCGAACATATATTTAATCTAATGTCCGTCTAAACCTGCTGTAATAAGAGTTTCATCTCATAGAAACCGAGGAATACTGTGTACACATTTTGGGCGGAATGTAAAAGCCTTTGTATGTCATTGATGGAATACAATAAAATATACATATTGTTTCCTAATAAAAATGATAATTCAATAAACATGTCTTTATTGTAATGACTTGTTTGGTGTTTCCCCTGTGGTCATTGGATATACACATTTCACGTAAACAAGCTCATGATAAGTTCAATCGAATTTTAAGGGTACTTTTGTATTTTTGTATTTATTGTTTCCCTTTAAAGGCAATTAAATTAATACGTTTTTCTTTGGGTTCGATCACTCTCAAATTTCGTGATAATCGTTTTACAACTGTAGACCAAAATATAATTTCTAAGAATTTGAAAAATGTTCAAATTAACGTCATTTTTATATTTTTTATTTTAATCCCTTTAAATCTTATGTTTCCTTAGCATGTTTTAAGTTGCATTTTTTTATTTTCAAGTCCAGATATGCAAAAATGAAAGCAAAGCTCATTTACCTATATGCATTCAACAAAAAAAAAAAAAAAATTAAGACACAAGCAATTGATTATTTTGGTCATACTTGGTTTAAATATTAATGTATCCCGTGGTAGACCTCATGTGCCAACGTAAAGGAACTTAACCACCTTGTACAATGCTATTGTATTTTGTTTGATTTTGACAAATACAGAAAAATTGTGATAAAGAGGTTTATGGATCACGTAACAAGTGATTAATAAGTTTATAAGTAAAATAATCGTTTAACACATTCATCATAAACCGGTAACATCTAATAATAATCTGTTAAAAGGTACATGTACGATGACAATTTATAATTATGATCTTTTTTATAATACCAATTACATTATACATCTATATTTTTTTGTAGTCCTAATGTCGCTACATTCAAATTGTTCAGACAACGTATAATCCCCAAATGCGCACAAATGTAACGTGCCCTTTTCGCCGCATTCAAAGTGTTTGTATTGTTGTTAAATGTAAAAAGAAGAAGTAATAATACCCTGTGTTTTAAGTCTATAATAATGAGTATAGCAAACTTATAATTTAGGGCCAGTTATTTATGTAATTATATAATGTATATATATATTTTTCTATTTCCGTTAAAGTACTTGTACATACGTGTATTGCATATTTACGTAAAGCGATTGTTTTTAATGCTAACACATTAGCGCAATTATTATAGCATAACAAGGCCATAAAGTGTCCATATAATGTCATATTTTGTAGCTCAGAATATGAAGTCAAGAGGTTAAAGGACACATGTATGCACCGTTTATATGGATACAAATATGTGCAGTATGTCATGACCTTAGAATTACGAAGTCATAGCAAAATGATGTAAGAATTGTATGAACTCTTTATACGCGTATAAGTTATAATACATTTCTATATTTTATATAAGACTATTAAATGCATGAAGGTCACAAATTTAATAGCAAAAACACTTATGTGTTTCGAAGACACAATACTAACTTTATCAAAATTTATTGTGGATATCGATATGAACAAAACACTTATCGAGAACATACTTAACTTGAATTTCCTTCCACTGTATTGCATTATAGCGCTATTATAATAGAGAATTAACAGGTCTTTCATTTTGTTTTAGCACTCCTCTGTTTACTGCTGTTATAGTACTAAACACTGCCTAAATTGTAAGGGGAAAAACCCTGGTCCACCGTCTTCTTCAATTGCAACATAGTGCACAAATAAAATCGTTCATTTTATCAAGTTTCCCACAATAATATAGTATCAAAACGATACAAATATTGTTAAATTCAAATCTGTTACTAAATCTTACTTGACTGGCACTGATAACATTACTAGATTCCCTGTAAGAGTTCTTAAAACTTTTTTTTTAAATAAGAAATAGATAGTAATTTTTGAAAGATTTATTATTGAGTTCTTAAAAACTAGATTTTCTTTAATAAGAAATAAAAAGTAATGTTCAAATGATTTATAAATGGAAAAGGAAAGAAGAAATATAAACTTCGTGGGTGTACAGTGTATAATGGCTAGGAGAGCATATAGAATAAATTGACCTACGATATTACTATGATGCTACACTTACGATCTTACAAGAAAACACATGTAATTCGTTTGTACAACCATTAGTTATTATTTGTAACAAGTTACGCGATTTCTTTTGGATGAGTTTAGTTCAATTTAACCCCACAATAATAATAATAATAATAATAATAATAATAATAATAATAATAATAATAATAATAATAATAAACATATTAGAATATAAAACTAACAGAAGTAATGCAAAATAAACCAACAATAAAAGCAAAGCTATGTAAAATTGTTTGAAAGAATTTTTGAACAATTGAATGTTGCGATGTTTGAATAAAAAGAACATCAGAGACTTCAGGGAAGGTCTTGTATTAAAGTAACTGTAGATGAAAAATACTTTCGATACTTAATTTTAACAAATAAATCATTGATTCACCACAGAACATATAAACAGAAATGTTCTGTGTATCTTACCTTTAAAATTCCGAACAGAAACCTTTGAACCCGTATTAAGTTCACATATAAGATAAGAGTTTGAATAGGAATTGATATTCATCTGATATGTTACTATTACAATAAATAATTAAGTAGTCAAATATTGTTAAAACCGTAAAGAATGCAACTGTCCTGTTAAACCAATTAGACAGTAAAATAAATAGAAATATATGAATAAGATATGTACGTAGAAATACCCTTTTGGAAAGAATTGACTGAATGACATGATTGAACTGATACACCTTAATCATATACATCAAAATAAATAATGAAATATCCCACAGGAAAAAATCTTAATCGAATTTGCGTGCAATCGAATTCGTCCAAAATCTTTACTTGCAACAATCTACACTAAAATTGGAAGAGAAAATATGCAGAAAAGGCATCATTGGCAACCAGACAATAGAAAAAACTATGTGATATTACCAACAGCTACTTTCCAGACTTGTTTTCTTCAAATTTTTCGAAAGAAAATAAGAATAAGTGTGGGAAAGGGGGGAGGGGGGTACGCCATAAACGAATTTGCGAATTTGCTACATTTTCTCGCAGGATATTGATAATTATGTGATATGTGTTAAGTCTTTAAGAAATAGGTACACGTTTCTCTGACAAACGAAGTCTTCTACTGGTTTTATAAGTTTGAGCACTCATTCCAATTTGAAGTGGAAACGAAAAGAATTCATGTGTGTTAAATCGTACTTTGTACAGAGCATGGTAAAAAAACACAGATTAGTGGATCACTATAAAACAAGAAACATTTATAAGATATAAGTAACACAAGTGATATAAATTTGGTAAATACCGAAATGGAATAAAATTTAAAAAATAATTACAAGAATTTTTTAAACAGTAGTTAATAAATATTGACCATTCAACTATGGACCAGAAGTAATATTGACCATTTCACTATGGACAAAAGAGAAAGAAATCTCGACAAATTTAAGTATGGACAACATCACGATGAGTATAACGCTGCAAATAAAGTATAACTTAAATTATTTGAATCTTGTTTTGAAATTTGTTCTTGATAGTTTTAAAAAATACATGCGGTGTCTTCTTAAAATCACAAAAAAACAAAAGAAAAATTCTGCTTAGTGTTAAAGGAGTGGGGAAATTTAACGGTTGGTATTATTTATAAAATACATATATTGCAAGGAAATGATAAAATTCAGATTTACTTGGTTCCAAAATTTCAAAAAATATACCCATAAGAGAATAATATATCAAAGTGTTTTATAAAACTTCCAATACAACTCAATTATAATACATTTACCTTCTTGTGAGTGATAACTTCCATCATATTGTGTAAACCTTATAATCACCATGCGAAGACAAGGCACGAGGTATTGTTTTTTCTACATGTACCAATCAATCACTCATCTGCCAGGTAAAGTAATCAAACCATTTTGTTCTCGTCATTAAGGTGTTGTTACCAAATTTTCGTCATATAATAAAATGCGACAGTCAATAAAGGGACTTATGCTGTTACTCAACACTTCCGTAGTATTTTTGTGGATTGTTTCCTGAAATACAAATATAAAACAAAAAAACAAGTGACCTTTCGTAATGCCGCCCATACTTTTTATACTACCCCAACAGTTGACTGGTCTATACAAATAATATAATCCTTGGACATTACCCGTCCCGTCCGGCACCTAAACCCTTGCTAAACTGGAAGGTCCGTTTGGCTGTGGTGTATATAAATTCGCAGCCAAGTCCGGTTTAAATTGGAACGTTAAATCCCATGGCTCGTGTAGGTTGAGATGCTCTGCAAGTTGAAGAACCCTTGCAACAACTACATTCAGGGTATGTGGTTTGTAGTGAGGCAACATTTCTACCTCTATCCAACATATCCTCATTTTCCAGTGTCAGTCGACATTTACCGTCCTTTATCCCAGTAGACTCACCAAGTAGAATCTATCTATTGTAATACTTGCTACTTTGTTCTCGTTTAGAATATGTATGGGATATTTTTTATTTTACCTCTTACACTACATATTTTTATTTTTCTCAATGTATGTTTTGTTAATTATCCATACCGCATACGGTTGAAGACTGTAATGTATCCTCTAGAAGTCTTGTCATACCATACATTTGAAGATTGTAATGTATCCTCTAGATGTCTTGTCACACCATACAGTTGAAGACTGTAATGTATCCTCTAGATGTCTTGTCATACCATACAGTTGAAGATTGTAATGTATACTCTAGATGTCTTGTCACACCATACATTTGAAGACTATAATGTATCCTCTAGGTGTCTTATTACATCATACATTTGAAGACTGTAATGTATCCTCTAGATGTCTTGTCACACCATACGGTTGAATACTGTTATGTACTTTAGATGTCTTGTCACACCATACGGTTGAAGACTGTAATGTATTCTCTAGATGTCTTGGCATACCATACATTTGAAGACTGTAATGTATCCTCTAGATGTCTTGTCACACCATACAGTTCAAGACTGTAATGTATCCTCTAGATGTCTTGTCACACCATACAGTTGAAGACTATCATGTATCCTCTAGATGTCTTGTCTTACCATACAGTTGAAGACTATAATGTATCCTCTAGATGCCTTGTCATACCATACAGTTGAAGATTGTAATGTATACTCTAGATGTCTTGTCACACCATACATTTGAAGACTATAACGTATCTTCTAGATGTCTTGTCACACCATACGGTTGAAGACTATGTATCCTCTAGATGTCTTGTTACATCATACATTTGAAGACTGTAATGTATCCTCTAGATGTCTTGTCACACCATACGGTTGAAGACTATAATGTATCCTCTAGATGCCTTGTCATACCATACAGTTGAAGATTGTAATGTATCCTCTAGATGTCTTGTCACACCATACAGTTGAAGACTGTCATGTATCCTCTAGATGTCTTGTCACACCATACATTTGAAGACTGTAATGTATCCTCTAGATGTCTTGTCACACCATACGGCTGAAGACTGTAATATATCCTCTAGATGTCTTGTCACACCATACGGCTGAAGACTTCATGTATCCTTTAGATGTCTTGTCACACCATACGGTTGAAGACTGTAATGGCGCCTCTAGATGTCTTGTCACACCGTACGGTTGAAGACTGTAATGGCGCCTCTAGACGTCTTGTCACACCATACAGTTGAAGACTGTAATGTATCCTCTAGATGTCTTGTCACACCATACATTTGAAGACTGTAATGTATCCTCTAGATGTCTTGTCACTCCATACGGTTGAAGACTGTAATGGCGCCTCTAGATGTCTTGTCACACCGTACGGTTGAAGACTGTAATGGCTCCTCTAGATGTCTTGTCACACCATACGGTTGAAGTATAAGTATCCTCTAATGTATCGGATGAAGACTCTAGATGCCTTGGCATACCATACGGTTGAAGACTGTAATGTATCCTCTAGATGTCTTGTCACGTTATTTTTGTCATCGGGTTGAATATACCCACATCTCCAGTTATTCGTATGATACTGATTTCTGGCCGCACTACACGTGTTACATAAAGTTCGCTCGAAGTATTAAAATTTGAGAAAACATATATATAAGTCAAACACTATGGAGCAAACAAACTTATGTCTCAACAGCACACCATTCGGTTGAACACGATAATGTATCCTCTAGATGCCTTGTCATACCATACAGTTCAAGATTGTAATGTATACTCTAGATGTCTTGTCAAACCATACATTTGAAGACTGTAATGTATCCTCTAGATGTCTTGTCACACCATACAGTTGAAGACTGTAATGTATCCTCTAGATGTCTTGTCACACCATACGGTTGAAGACTATAATGTATCCTCTAGATGCCTTGTCATACCATACAGTTCAAGATTGTAATGTATACTCTAGATGTCTTGTCACACCATACATTTGAAGACTATAATGTATCCTCTAGATGTCTTGTCACACCATACGGCTGAAGACTATAATGTATCCTCTAGATGCCTTGTTAACCATACAGTTGAAGATTGTAATGTATACTCTAGATGTCTTGTCACACCATACATTTGAAGACTATAATGTATCCTCTAGGTGTCTTATTACATCATACATTTGAAGACTGTAATGTATCCTCTAGATGTCTTGTCACACCATACGGTTGAATACTGTTATGTACTTAAGATGTCTTGTCACACCATACGGTTGAAGACTGTAATGTATCCTCTAGATGTCTTGTCACACCATACATTTGAAGACTGTAATGTATCCTCTAGATGTCTTGTCACACCATACAGTTGAAGACTGTCATGTATCCTGTAGATATCTTGTCTTACCATACAGTTGAAGACTATAATGTATCCTCTAGATGCCTTGTCATACCATACAGTTGAAGATTGTAATGTATACTCTAGATGTCTTGTCACACCATACATTTGAAGACTATAATGTATCTTCTAGATGTCTTGTCACACCATACGGTTGAAGACTGTATGTATCCTCTAGATGTCTTGTTACATCATACATTTGAAGACTGTAATGTATCCTCTAGATGTCTTGTCACACCATACGGTTGAAGACTGTAATGTATCCTCTAGATGTCTTGTCATACCATACAGTTGAAGATTGTAATGTATACTCTAGATGTCTTGTCACACCATACATTTGAAGACTATAATGTATCCTCTAGATGTCTTGTCATACCATACGGCTGAAGACTATAATGTATCCTCTAGATGCCTTGTTAACCATACAGTTGAAGATTGTAATGTATACTCTAGATGTCTTGTCACATCATACATTTGAAGACTATAATGTATCCTCTAGGTGTCTTATTACATCATACATTTGAAGACTGTAATGTATCCTCTAGATGTCTTGTCACACCATACGGTTGAATACTGTTATGTACTTAAGATGTCTTGTCACACCATACGGTTGAAGACTGTAATGTATCCTCTAGATGTCTTGTCACACCATACATTTGAAGACTGTAATGTATCCTCTAGATGTCTTGTCACACCATACAGTTGAAGACTGTCATGTATCCTGTAGATGTCTTGTCTTACCATACAGTTGAAGACTATAATGTATCCTCTAGATGCCTTGTCATACCATACAGTTGAAGATTGTAATGTATACTCTAGATGTCTTGTCACACCATACATTTGAAGACTATAATGTATCTTCTAGATGTCTTGTCACACCATACGGTTGAAGACTGTATGTATCCTCTAGATGTCTTGTTACATCATACATTTGAAGACTGTAATGTATCCTCTAGATGTCTTGTCACACCATACGGTTGAAGACTATAATGTATCCTCTAGATGCCTTGTCATACCATACAGTTGAAGATTGTAATGTATACTCTAGATGTCTTGTCACACCATACATTTGAAGACTATAATGTATCCTCTAGATGTCTTGTCACACCATACGGCTGAAGACTATAATGTATCCTCTAGATGCCTTGTTAACCATACAGTTGAAGATTGTAATGTATACTCTAGATGTCTTGTCACACCATACATTTGAAGACTATAATGTATCCTCTAGATGTCTTATTACATCATACATTTGAAGACTGTAATGTATCATCTAGATGTCTTGTCACACCATACGGTTGAATACTGTTATGTACTTAAGATGTCTTGTCACACCATCTGGTTGAAGACTGTAATGTATCCTCTAGATGTCTTGTCACACCATACATTTGAAGACTGTAATGTATCCTCTAGATGTCTTGTCACACCATACAGTTGAAGACTGTAATGTATCCTGTAGATGTCTTGTCTTACCATACAGTTGAAGACTATAATGTATCCTCTAGATGCCTTGTTATACCATACAGTTGAAGATTGTAATGTATACTCTAGATGTCTTGTCACACCATACATTTGAAGACTATAATGTATCTTCTAGATGTCTTGTCACACCATACGGTTGAAGACTGTATGTATCCTCTAGATGTCTTGTTACATCATACATTTGAAGACTGTAATGTATCCTCTAGATGTCTTGTCACACCATACGGTTGAAGACTATAATGTATCCTCTAGATACCTTGTCATACCATACAGTTGAAGATTGTAATGTATACTCTAGATGTCTTGTCACACCATACAGTTGAAGACTGTCATGTATCCTCTAGATGTCTTGTCACACCATACGGATGAAGACTGTAATGGCGCCTCTAAGTGTCTTGTCACACCATCCGGTTGAAGACTGTAATGGCGCCTCTAGACATCTTGTCACACCATACAGTTGAAGACTGTAATGTATCCTCTAGATGTCTTGTCACACCATATATTTGAAGACTGTAATGTATCCTCTAGATGTCTTGTCACACCATACGGTTGAAGACTGTAATGGCGCCTCTAGACATCTTGTCGCACCATATATTTGAAGACTGTAATGTGTCCTTTAGATGCCTTGGCATACCATACGGTTGAAGACTGTAATGGCTCCTCTAGATGTCTTGTCACACCATACGGCTGAAGACTATAATGTATCCTCTAGATATCTTGTCACACCATACGGATGAAGACTGTAATGTATCCTTTAGATGCCTTGGCATACCATACGGTTGAAGACTGTAATGTATCCTCTAGATGTCTTGTCACGTTATTTTTGTCATCGGGTTGAATATACCCCACATCTCCAGTTATTCGTATGATACTGTTTCTGGCCGCACGACACGTGTTACATAAAGTTCGCTCGAAGTATTAAAATTTGAGAAAACATATAAGTCAAACACTATGGAGCAAACAAACTTATGTCTCAACAGCACACCAAAATTATGTAAATTTTCCCGTTAGGAGTTGTAACTTTGGTAACAGATTGTAGTGAAATACAAAAAATAAACATATAATACTTCTATTTAAATGAGGAAGCTCTAATGTTTAGTCAACAATAAGAAAAAATAACGGTATTTTAAAGTTTTAAAAGTCGACCATAGTATACCGGCATTGTATTTTAAGTTCAAATACTGTCTTCTAGTGAAATAATGACTTTTGAAATAATTTTGACTTTTTGAGATTTAGGCAATTGCACCTTGAATCACCTTTAGCCTTGCGTTTGACCTTTGAATAAGGAATATAAATACCTGTACTAAAGTAGTTTTTTTTATCACCGTAATAAATAGTTGAGGCTTAGTGAGAGAATTCCTCTGCAAGTTATTTCATCCATTGACAGGAATTGTTTATCAGGTAATTTATTCATCAACTTTTCTACACTCTAAAATTGCCAAAGTGTTTGTGTGATCATTTGTTTGTTTAAATAAGACAAGACAAGACAAGACAAGACAAGACAATATTTTAATTAAGTCTCACCTCTTCATTTTATAAAATATACATTAAATATCATAAATATGCTAAGACACCTCTCTATTGTTAATGAACGTATGTTGACCTCTACAGGTCTTTTAGGGTTTTTGTGTTTGTTGAATTGTTGTCTCTTTTTATTCGTAATAATTATGTTAATTCCAATAGTTGTCCTTGTAATTAATAAAACTAATTTCATTTTGAACAATACGGTTCCTTTGTATGGTGTAACAAGAGTAACTCGAGGTAATCTGTGCAGAATGTTGCAGCACTAGTGTATATGAGTGTAAAACCATACTCTTCAAATTTTAAATTATAATAGAGAATAGAGACGGGGAATGTGTCAAAGAGGCAACACCCCGACCATAGAGCAGAAAACAGCCCAAGACAATTGGTGGAATTCAACATTTTACTCAGCCGACAGTCATCGTAATGTCCAGTATTAGTGTTTTACACGACAATTTGATATGTACTGCATGTATTGAAAGTTCAAATTCTGAAAACAATAAATACAAGGAATAAATCTAGACAATGTTATAGAAAAGACAATACACACACTATACTATAATTAATTTTGACCTTATCAACTTAGCGGCTGATTCAGTGACAAATAATTGTATATAATGATTTGGACAAGAATTTTTCTTAGCAGCCAGTGAACTCGGTTTTTGTAAACGAAGACGCTGTAATAAGATAAATCTCTGGGGACATGTTCTTAACTATTATCAACTAGAAACGTAAGCGACATTTAGTACTGGATGTTACGTCTTCTGGCGACCCTAAAACTTTATCTTTTCAATTTAAAGAGTGCCTGTATCCACAGAATTTATTAATTTACTTTAAAGGTAAAATATGAGATAAAAAGCGCAGTTGAAGTTTCATATTTGACTGTTTATACATCAAAACAATCTATTTTTGCACCAACATTTGCGAGAGCGACCGACTTACTTTCGGTACGAAATTATGAAGTTGGCTATGTTTAATGACAAACTGTTACAAGAAACATTGCTCTCTTTACTTAGCTGCTGTTTGAATTATCAATTACACTAATCAGTATTATTCTAATATTTATATTATATATTCCGGAAAGCAACAAAGGATTTTATTGTATAATATGTGCAGTACAATTTGCTTTTTAGGGATACGCAGAAATAAAAATTGTAGGATATAGGTGAATTTTCCCGTAAAAACTAAATACATTCGCATTTAACTACTCGTGACGATATTCATCAGTATAAATACAATTTATTATTTCGATTTTATATATATATATATATATATATATATATATATATATATCCTTATCTACAGTATCGTCTATTCTACGAGTTAATTTGCTGGTTGGTCCTTTTATAGTATATATATATATATATATATATATATATATATAATTTATCACCTAAGTTAAATAAGTCTAAATTGTAAACTACGTTCAAACCTATATATATTTTTTTCACTTTTTGGTCTTTTGGAAAATGTTGTTTGTGCTGTATTTAGACCCCTCTACCAAGAATTTTGTTTTGCATGCACACGTATAAAAATTGCGATTTTTATCCAACGCAATCATAGGTTTGAACGTAGTTTACAATTTAGACTTATTTATATTTTTTCGTTTGGGCTTGTAGTGTATTTGCCTTCGGGTTTATATGATCCGTTCATCCTATTTCGACTCTTTCAAAATTCTAGAGGCTATACTAAATTGAGGTAAATTATAGGGCCTTCCAAATACCGTTTCGATTCCTAACATCACTAAAGAGACATTAATTGTCGAAATCCGGATATGGTGTACAAATTTTTGCACCTCATCTTTGCGGTATACCATCTTTTTCGCAAGTTTATTGTTTTCTGTTTGGTATTAAATTAATAATAAAGATCCATTTTGTTACAACTTGTGATTCGTTTATTTGGCAATCGCCAATGGCAGTCAGCAGGGTTTAAGAACATCCGTTGTTCGACCTGTTAGTCAAATGCGTTTTGTTTAAATATACCTTTTCACTTTTTTTGGTCTTTTGGAAAATGTTGTTTGTACTGTATTCAGACCCCTCTACTAAGAAATTTGTTTTGCATGCACACGTATAAAAATTGCGATTTTTATCCAACGCAATCATAGGTTTGAACGTAGTTTACAATTTAGACTTATTTATATTTTTTCGTTTGGGCTTGTATTATATTTGCCTTCGGGTTTATATGATATGTTCATCCTATTTCGACTTTTTCAAAATTCTAGAATCTATCCTAAATTGAGGTAAATTATATGGCCTTCCAAATACCGTTTCGATTCCTAACATCACTGAAGAGACATTAATTGTCGAAATCCGGATATGGTGTACAAATTTTTGCGCCTCATCTTTGCGGTATACCATCTTTTCCGCAAGTTTATTGTTTTCTGTTTGGTATTAAATAAATAATAAAGATCCATTTTGTTACAACTTGTGATCCGTTTATTTGGCAATCGCCAATGGCAGTCAGCAGGGTTTAAGAACATCCGTTGTTCGACCTGTTAGTCAAATGCGTTTTGTTTAAATATACTTTCTCACCTAAGTTAAAGACATCTTGAAGAATTACTCCACTATATGTGTACATATTAAAATGTATCATAGATATAAGAAGATGTGGTATGAGTGCCAATGAGACAACTCTCCATCCAAGTCAAAATTTATAAATGTAAACCATTATAGGTCAAAGTACGGTCTTCAACACGGAGCCTAGGCTCACACCGAACAGTAAGCTATAAAGGGCCCCAAAAATTACTAGTGTAAAACCATTCAAACGGGAAAACCAACTGTCTAATCTATATAAAAACGAGAAACGAGAAACACTTATGAACCACATCAACAAACGACAACTACTGAACATCAGATTCCTGACTTAGGACAGGTGCAAACAAATGCAGGCATATTTCAATGTACGTGATCCTAGAATAATGCACAATCCAGACAAAAAGTTTGGGAAGTTAAAATGTTTGTAGGTAACGAATCCAAATGGACCTAAACGGTGTAGGTAACCTGTTGAAAAAATTGTGTACTACGGAGTCAAAAGTCGTTATAATAAAAGTCTATTGTAAACTGAAAAAATAAAAACAAATGATTAAAATCATGCCATGCGAATACCGAAGCATCGTTTTCTGGGCTGTGGTACACACAATGGTTGTAACACAGAGTTATTACAGTTATTCGGAAAACAGAATGATAAAAATCTAAAAATCTAAACATGTACAAAAATCACAATGATTTATGTGAATCATTTTGTATGTCTAAATTGCACATTTTTTCACAATATCCCCGAGGCAAAATCACGAGAAATAAAGATGTTTACACTGAACTTATTTTCCTTACTGATAGCAAATTATCAAAAAACAATAATAAAATCGCTCTCTCTCTCTCTCTCTCTCTCTCTCTCTCTCTCTCTCTCTCTCTCTCTCTCTCAACATCATGCTTTCCAATATCAATACCTGTATGTTTATGTAGAAAATAAACTTGTAAGCTACATTACAAGAATAGTATTTGAAACTGTGGTTTACTAGGAGTTTTTTTTTTTTTTTGAAAATCCATTTGTATGTATAACATCCAATGTATTTTAAAATCTTTGGTTACATTTAACTTGTTGGCCCCGAGTCATTCTGGTGAAGGATAGTCTAGCTGGTGTTTTTTAAAGGATTTTTTATCTTATTATGGACATATAAAAGTTTTTGCTATATATTCATTATGCATGAGACATTAAACATTTAAAATAGTATCGTTCCTATAAAGGCAAGTTTTTTTTTCTTCTTAAAAAACTACATACAAGCTGGAATGATTTAACAACAGTGTTATTTGTACATATTACGACAACAACAATAAAGTAACAACTGTAGGCTCTGTCAAACATTGTAAAAGATTTGAAAAAAGTACTAGAAAAAAAAAATAATCATATCACAGCAGTACCTGAACTGGCACTATAATCAAACATGGGTATTTTTTTACATTTGCACTGGTGTTAACTATAATCCACGTCTCAGGTTTGGTCTCTGGTTGATAGTTGTCTCATTGACAATCATACCACATCTCCTTATCTTTAAAAAGCAGTTTACTATTAGTCTTGTTGTTTTGTGTGATTTGTATTTTCAATCATCGGAACCAAATAATTCATGTTCTCATTAAACACTAAACCAAGGTACGCAATTAATTGCAATAATTTTCAAATTGTCCCAGTTTTACTATTTTTAGCGTTATCTACTGGTATCACTCTTTATTTCAGTAAGTATTTGAAGAAATGAAAACGAAAAATGCATTGAATATTTCGAAGGTTCTTTTAAGAATAACTTATGATGTCATTTCAACCATATGTTTAATGTTATGTCGTTACCAGCTGTAATGACCAATTGTGTCACTTTGTAGCATACTTGCTGGAAACGTGCATGGTAAATAGTTTCAGAAGTACTGACATCTGTATACAAAAACTAGACCAGCAACCTTCGAAACAAGTTATTTTTTATAGACATTATCTATAATAGTTTGAAAAAATTCTCTTCACTTTTGTCATTAGTAAATGTAGCACCTCACTTTGTCGACAAGTACCAAAACTAGTTGTCTCTGATCTGTTCCTAACATAATGTAATATGTTTTATGGGGTTTTGAATCTGCTTGGATTATTAAGGAGAGCCTGTCGTTTCTAAGGTGGTGATTTCAATAGTTTCTTCTAACCGTCTTTGGTTTAACTTTTTCACAATAAATAAAAAAGACATGGATGTTTGTAAATGGATTGCAGATTTTTAATGAAAGTTATCAATAATTTAATAACAGAATAGTCGTGCCTGTGTATGAGCACGTATATAACATCAAAACAATATACCATTTATATTCCAGTTGTCTTTACAATTTTGTTCAATACTTTTAGAACATCGTGCTTATTTGAGATATCAAAAACTTTTGACCAAACGATATGAATTTCCATGAGTTTGACCATCAATTTCAAATGACAGAAAAGGATTAAAAACGTTGAAACAACTATGATTTAGATAAAGAGAACATTTATCTAAACCCCTCAAGGATGACTAGGAAAAGAATTATGACCAATAAGGTCTTCTTCCGACCGGCAGTGAAACCCTATGCAACGCTCTCTGCACGCTGATAACCATGGCAACATCCTTAAGGGGTCCGTAGATGGCCTTTTGCAAGGCAAAATTTCTATCCCTATCCAATATACCCTCGTTTTCTAGTGGAAGTCTAAAATTCCCCGATCTTCAGCCCGGACGGCCTCTATTACAGGACCTACATGTACCTATTGCATTTATTGTTAATCTGTTCTCGTCCTAAACATGCATGAAATATTTTTCACTGGACGTTGAGCAACTAACAATCAATCAATCATTTATCTAAATCAATATGGTAAGATTGTCAGTTTATCAGCACACACACACACTTGACACAAGTGAATCTGTGTTCCTCGATCGGTGCCCTCAATCGCCGAAGGGCTTCACTAGCGTGACTGGCGGCTGTGAGTTTACAACATCTAACGGTATATGTACACAAAATCTTGTTTTATACACATCTCCCTAAAAATAACAAGGCTGTTAAATTTGTTTGCCATTTTCTCTCTACTTATTTGTTTGAATGTCCCCATAGTATCTATCGCATCTTTTTGATCACTCTCCTTGATATTGTGAAAATAGTCTATTGATTAGAATTTACAATCTTTGATGAGTGTATTTTCTTTAAAATCCCCTACTGATAGCATTCTGGTATGAGAGCATAATTTATGTACTAAAGTAGATAAATAAATGAATAAGGTACAATGATAACATTCAAGTTAAGCATGAATGTCCTTTGAGTTTTTATATTTGATAATATTTAACGACACCATGGAACAAAAACGATAAAAAAGGGAAGAAAACTATATGACAGAATGTCAGTCTAAATAACAACGAAACAATTTTTCAAATTACGACGATTTTTGTTACTGCTGTAGTCCTTTCAACATTTTTTCCGAAATTCAATGACTATTCATTTCTCCATCAATTGAACTGCTAATAAAAAAGAAAATGGAAACGGGGAATGAGTCAAAGAGACAACAATCCGACCAAAGAGCAGAAAACAGCCCAAAGCCACCAATAGGTCTTTAACGCAGCGAGAAAATCCCACACCCGGAGGTGGATACAGCTGGCCCCTAAACAATAATATATACTAGTTCAGCGAAATGGACACCACACTAAACTCCGAAACATATAAATGAACCAAATTTTAAAAACACACAAGACTAACAAAGGCTAGAGGTTCCTGACTTGAGACAGGCGCAAACATGCGGCGGGGTTAACCATGTTTTGTGAGATATTAACCCTCCAACTTGACCTCTAGCCGATGTGGAATAAACAAACACACAGCAAAACGCACATGAAACTCAGTTTAAAAGAAGTCCGAGTCCGATGTTAGAATAGGTAACAGAAGAAACCAAGCAAAATGATAATGATAAACATAAATTAACAAATGACTACTAGCAGTTACTGACATGCCAGCACTAGACTTCAATTAAACTGATTGAAAGATTATTTTTATCATCATATGAAAATCAACCACAATCCCTCCCGTTAGGGGTTTAGTATCATGTCATTATTAATTATACGAGAAGAACATAATCCGTATCATGCCAACAACTGGTTTTGAATAAATGTGTTTATTTCTGATGCAAAGACCCTATGAGTGAATCAATATTAGTTCCAAAAATGTCATATTTAATGACTAAACAACAGCATCGTAACTATATCCCTTGTGAATAAGTCTGTTCAAAGGTTTGGTCAGCTTTTGTATACGTATTCATTTTGAGTTGTCTCATTATTGTGCCTCCCACAGATCTCTGATTTTCAATATTCAGTATTCTCCTTTTTTTGCTTTTAATGTTTTTAATTTATTTCATTGACGTATGGATGTTATTTGTATGTTATTTGTCGGATAGGGTTTCAACGTTCTTTAAAAAAAAAAAATTTTCGACCATCAAACTCGATGGACAGGCTAAGGTTAATATGGCTACAGCCAATACTTCTGTTCCTCATTGGAATAAAACTTTATTGACGACCAAAGTACATTCTACCATGACCCATAATGTTAACCGTAATTCCCTTTCTACTTTCACAACAAAAGTACATCAATTCACGAATCAAGCTTTTACAATAACGATTACCTGTTGGTTTTTTTACGTCAAACAAAGAATAGATGATGTGTTTCTATTACCGCAATTAGATTAAATATAACAAACCAATCATGCCTTTAAGTTCCTCAAGGAAACACACATTATAATATCATGTTCTTAAATGTATGTGTTTAAATGATTCAGTACACGATACAAAAAGGGGCTTCGCTAGCGTAATAAGCGGCTTTCATTATGTTCTAAATTGTTTATACATAATTATGATATGATTCAGATAATGTATGCTTCCTTGTGGCACTCAGAGGCATGTTTAGTAAATCTTTTATTCATATCTGCCTTAGATATAAACAATGATGAATATGTTAAATCTTTGTAAAATAAAAAGAACATACACATAACTGATGATGACTGATTGCTGAATATACATTTCACAAAAAAGGAAATATTTAACAGACAAAAATGTTGATTCTCTTTGTATTCTATGACAAGTAAATGCCGCAGTATTGGCTACCATCCAGAATCCAGTCCAACAGTTCCACACACCAAAAAAGAGGCATCTGAAGGTAAACTTTATAACTTGCATATAACCAAGAGAACCTGGGGGATTGCGTTAACTCCAAACGAAGCTGGAACATGTGCTTGGACAGGGTAAGCGCCTCCTACTATATATGACAATACATACATTGCCCGCTAAACTCAGTCAAACACGACAGGATAGGGAATAGGACAAAATCTGTAAAGTTTTAAAGCAGACGCCTAACTACAATCCCGTCACCTTTTCCCCGACTGTGACCTACCAAATTAGATCACTGTTTTTGTACTAACATGAGCAACATGGCGGGTGCCACATGTGGAGCAGGATCTGCTTACCCTTCCGGAGCACCTGAGATCACCCCCAGTTTTTAGTGGGGTTCGTGTTGCTTAGTCCTCAGTTTTTTTATGTTGTGTTTAGTGTAATGTTGTTTGTCTGTTCGTCTTTTTCTATTTTAGCCATGACGTTGTCAGTTTATTTTCGACTTATGAGTTTGAATGTCCCTTTAGTATCTATCGCTTCTATATTCTGATGTCATAAAATTTAAGACCGTGGAGAAACAGTTGAGACACAGACACATCATACCAGTCAATCAATTGGTAATGTCAACCGTTAATCATTGTGTAATGTTCATTTCCAGTCGTGTAATCAAACACTGGCGTAACGTATGAATACATATATCTAAACGCCATGATATGATGGGTCAGAAATAGGTTACTGTCGAAAAAATAATGGGAAGATGACAAGGGGAAATCTGAAAATCTTCTATTCTGTCATTGTCACTAGTTGAAGTCGTCCGCTTGTGTCAATTTTGAGAAAATGGTCTATATATGAAGCAGACCTTCCAGATTCGGTAGTATCCTTTATAAAAAGTTCCCTATGATATATGAGATGTATTTACTCGCTGAAATAGTATTATCGACAAGACATCTTCAATATATCTTGACTTGAAACTTCAGAACTCGGAAATACGATTTTTTTATTTTTGAGAAAGTTTTATATCAATTTGACTTCATTTTATACCAAAAAGTTCGGCTGATAGGGGTTCACAATAAAGTATCTATAGAAATACCGAATACTCTCACTCATCCTCTCCGTGCTTGTCTCAAGTCTGGTTTCCGTAGCTGTAGAGTTTTTTTATGAGACTTGTTGATATATCAATCCAAATTTAACCCAACACAAGTTCATTTTTTCCGGACTGATAATTTACTCTCATCTGCTGCTACGCATGCTTAATTTTTCCTCGGCTACGCTCAACTATACTGCATCTGACGCAGAATATTCATCCTGCCTTGTTCAAAGTCATGTATTTTCAGTTCGTTCTCTACAGGCCAAGTTATTCATTTTCAAAATCCTCCTCCCTAGAATATCAAATGGTCGTCCCCTTAGTGATGGTTTGTTTAATATATTAGTATGGTAATACTATTTCAGAACTACAATTTCTTGGTAATATAACTATTTTTAACAACATTTTGAGAGATCTTTACAAGTGTGTGTATATCATAGTCAAACTTTTATATTGAAATGAGCATATCATTTTAATTTGAAAAAAAAAAATAAATTTGTGTTTTTTTTTTTGAAGTAAACAGAAGAAAGTAAGTTTGAAAAGGAAATAAAAACACACATAAGTTGAGCTGTATATGATGTAGAATAGTCGTATGAGAAATTATGATCATCAGAATGACTCAAGTTAGCCCAGTAATACCCCCATCACACAAGAACCACGATCCCGCTACGACCTCAGAAATTGGGAAAAACTTTGAAAGTCGTAGTAAGATCGTGGTGGTCGTAGTAAGGAAGTGCCAAGGTCTTCATGATAAAGTTGGTCCACGACCAACTTTAAACATGCTAAAAACATTCGTAGTACAGTCGTGGCCAAAACTAGTCGTAGTAGAAGCGTAGGAAGGTCGTATTAAGGCCGTAGTAAGATCGGATGGACGTAGAAGCATCGTGGTGCAACCAGGAAGCCAATGGAAAAGATTTCGCTGCGAACTTACCACGATTTCACTGCGACTATCCCGATTTCACTACGTCTTTATTACGCTTCTACTACGATATTGGTACGATATTACTACGATGAGAAAGACAATAGTATGCTGCTACTACACGCTTGTCGTCCTAAGTACGACCTTACTACGATACTACTACGTCCTAGACACGATAATTGCACGACCTCATTCTGTTGATATAAAAAACGGATGCAATAACTACTACCTGTAGTTCAACCATGGACACACAAGAGCAAAACCTACTTCTGCAATCTTTAATTCAGCTGCACTGTATCGATTTGGCTGATTAGACTACACTTTTAGTTATAAGAAGAAGGAGAAGACATACTAGACAGCGTAGGTCCTGTTGGTTGCGCCCTTGGCTTTCTGTTGAAAGAAGACTCCAGTTTGGTCATTACGAACGACTTATGAAAGAATTATGGATGGAGGATCAACAGCCATTCTTAATTTTTTTAAGGATACCTCCAGAAATGTTTGATGAACATTTGAACACTAGATCCCAGTCGGAAAGTTGCTATTACCTTAAGGCACTTAGCTTCTGGCGATAGGTATCCAACCATTCAGTATACTATTTCAGAGTCACACGCAATACTATAAGTACTTTTATTCCTGAGGTTTGCCAGGCAATTGTACAGGAATATAAGGATGAAGTCATATCTTGTCCAACAGAACCAAATGAATGGCGAGTGCTTCTTGTTGTAAATAGATGTAGGAGGATATGGTACTAAGTCGGATGCCCAGATTTAAAACGCGTCAGAATAAAAGGAGTGTTTGGAAGATAAGACTATTGAATTGCCAGAGTCAGATCCCTTACCTAATGACGACATGAACATGCCATACTTCATCTTGGGTGACGACGCAGTTGGGTTGAGAACTAGAATGATAAATATGTCTCAAATCTGAGCGTAGGTATCAAGCCAGAGGACAGCACTCGTCAGTCTAGGTTCAGATGTTATTTGATGAAGCCATATTCTAGAGCGCAGTGACAACGTAATGGAAACGTAGTGGAGTCGTTGTTCGATCGTAGTAGACTCGTATTGAGATCGGGAAGGTCTTGGTAGAAGCATACAGAAATCGTGGAAGTCGTGGTAAGGTCTTATTAGACGTAGCAAGAGCGTGCTAAAATCGTAAGAACGTGTTACTATCGTAGCAGAATCGTAGCAAGATTTTATCAGGACCATAGCAAGGTCGTGGTATGAACGTGAGAACTATGAAATATTGAATATTCAAGCCGACCCTACCACGATCTCACCGCGATCTTATTTTTTTATAGATCGTAGTGGGATCTTCATGGTCTTGGTCTAGTGTGATATCAACAATAAAAAAATAAAGAAGAATATTTCAAACAACTGAAACAAACTTGTTCATATTTCAGTAATAAATATGAACCCATGACGTCCAGCGTTTACCATTTATGACATCTCCAAGTAGAATCAACTTTTAATGATGTAAAATAATAAAAGTGTCATCAACTTTGTTTTTACATTACAAATTATCCAAAGAGGTGTTTTAAGTGAAACAATACCACAATAAGTCGAAATAAGTGTAACGTCTCAAAAATAGTATCCGTAAAATGTCGATTTTTGACGTTTCTTACTACCAACTAGGTAACAGATTAGTTAATGCATCAAAATCGAAGCCAGTGACCTTATGAGTATTTAACATCAATCAAACGGAAAATCATGTACCAACAACATAACATTTTTTAAGAAAAAGTTATGGATTTGTAATTGGAGATTTGATGATTTTAAGACAAATTTATGAACGTTTTCGACGATTGTATGTGCTTTCTGTACACTGCACAAGTCACAATTTGAATCTTTTGTCAAAAAAGCGCAGCAAACGAGTTCTTATAAAACTATAATAACCCAGATTCGGCTTTTGAGTTAACTCGGAAATTTAATGACATCATTCTACATTTACTATTGATTATTTGGATAATGAATAAATCAACTGGAGATGCTGTTTGGGTGAAAAGGAACATAATGATATCAAACATCTAGTTGTTGATTTCATTTCGATTAGTCTTGCTCAAAGACGGATGTGCAGTCAAGGCCCTCTCCCTTTAATACTTTTTATAAGGAGATGTGATATGAATGCCAATGAGTAATTATTCATTGATATAGACAAACGGAGAAAAATGTGAACAATTACAGGTCAGTGTACGGCCTTTAAGAATGAGTAAATTTCATACTGTATAAGCCCATGGATGAAAAAATGTGAAACAATTCAAAAGAGAAAACCCTCTCCTAACCTTGGACATTGGTGCAACAACACAATATAAGTCAAAAAACCTTTAAAATTCGTTCGTGGTACTAAAACAAAAAGATGTAAGACACAAAATACCGATCTAAGAGTATACGCAGTTACTTTACATCGTAAAAATGCGTATAGAAAACCATCATTAAAGTTTACAAGCAAATAACATGACATGTAATTCCTTTAAGCATATTATAAATTTATTGATTTATGAATTGATAAATTATGAAGTAATTGATAAATCAATCATATTCATGTAACATGACATTATAATTTCAGTTGTATGTATTTAGTACTTGTACATATGTACTACAGCAAAAAAGACAGGAAAAATCGAGCTGACCTTACATTGAATAATTAAATAAAAAAAGATGTGACCGATTAGTTGGAATGATAATAAAATCATGTTGCTTGTCATCAATGAAATAAAGATAGAAATTTAGAACGCAAGCAGATACATTAATTATGATTTCATAAATTTCCTGTACCAACTAATGAATTTCCCAAATCTTATGATTAATGTATGAAAAATATCATTTTCACGAAAACAGTATACGATACCCGAAAACTTCATTTTTTTCATGCAAGATATGTGAAGGTCTTCGACCACTAAACCACCTTTTCCCAAATATGCATTCAAAAATTGCCGCCTACTGTTAAGCATTATAGATTTTCAAATATTTTGCCAAAAAAAAAGGGAGGGAAGAAAAAGCAGATGATGTTTGGTAAGCTTTTACTATTTAGAAATTAAATACAGTCATGAAGATTGGCCGAAAAATTATTGGATATAGTTCCCAAACATTATCTTAGAAGGGGTGGATCTGGGGGCGGGGGTGAAAAGGGTATTGGCATACCGTTTCAAGAAACTTATAATGATCCTTCTTCATTGTATTCAAACTATAGTTATTCATTTATACCATTTTCCTTAAAGTGATGTTAGAGTTATTGAGAACTGGAGTGAAGAAAATGACATGAAGTTAAAGACAATGATTTGATTTAAAACATTAATATCCATGCTTTGTACGAATAATGTTTTTAATTTCTTATATTTTACTATTTTGAAAATTTTGATTCTTTAAAAGCTGAAAAAATTATTATCAGGGGGGGGTAAACATTATATGACGTCTGCTGTTCTTTTGAGACCCCTTTTGGTCATACATCATTTTAAGTTTTTATACAGCATTGGCCTTCGTTGGTTTTGAGAAGTCCAGATGGAGGTAAATCCAGAAAAGCGATTTGGAAGCATCAAATTTATAAAGTGTTTTAAGACTTTATTGTTTTAAAGCGTCGTGTTATATACGAAGATTATTACATGTAAATATGCATACTGCATTGCTATTTTCCCCCAGGAGTTTAAAAGGACATAACATAGACATTCGGTTGCTTTACTATAATCTAGTATAATGCATTATCGTAATTTAATAATCCTAATAATTTGGTACTCGTGGTAAGATTTCAACTGTTCAGCAACAAAATATCAATTATTTGTTTTAAACATTTTTTTTTAACTAAACTATATAACTCTATTTGGTTCCAGGTGAAGTTAAATCCGAAATACAACATAGAGCGAAGCTATATCAGTACGTTTTACGTTGATTCACAGAAATCAAGGATGTTTCGAGGATCTGCTACAAAAAATAAATATAATAAAGGGCCTAACGAAGAAATGTTGGCTCATTGTTATTCTGTCCTTAAGAAATACTAAAAATAATAAAGGGCCACTTCTAACGAAGAAATGTTGGCTCATTGTTATTCTGTCCTTAAGAAATACTAAAAATAATAAAGGGCCACTTCTAACAAAGAAATGTTGGCTCATTGTTATGAAATAATAAAAATGATGGCCACTTCTAACGAAGAAATGTTGGCTCATTTTATTCTGTCCTTAAGAAATACTAAAAATAATAAAGGGCCACTTCTAACAAAGAAATGTTGGCTCATTGTTATTCTGTCCTTAAGAAATAATAAAAATAATAAGCTACCTAAATAGTAACTGTTATATATAATCTATTGAATGTAAATATCAACATCTTCATTACAGAGGCCATTTTGGTCTACCAGGTATTCTAATAAAAACCCTTTTGCAAATGATGCTGGCCAATATAGGTCACGTGTAAACATAATTTTTTAAACGAAAGCAATGAGCATTTTGAGAACTTCAAGAAAAAAGAAGGTATGCTTATATCATTATCCCCTTAAATATAGGTTGTAATTGTAAATGCTATGATTCTGGTATATAAACACCTCGCCAAAAGTTAAGCAACACCTAAATGTTTTTGCTTCTATTTTTTGTTTTAAAATAAAATTTGATACGGCTTTGTTTCCATATATTTGATTAATCTATTGTTAATCGACAGGTAAGAATTCAGGTATAGATTTTATTCCAAGGTATCTAAAAAAACAGGTTTTCTAAAGCTACATACAAGTTTTTTCCTTGCAAGTTTCGTGCAATAAAATGTAAGGTGTTTCACGTGCTGTTTTGTCAGTGTATACGATAAATATTCTGTTTTGGAAGATGCTCAGACTTAAGTTAACAATTGCACAGAAATAACAAGTCATTGGTATGCGCACTTCTAGTTTGAATATGCGCAGAATAGCTGTTCAATTTGGGGTTGCATACACTGCCATTTCGAGTTTATTAAAGCGCCATAGAGATAGTGGGACCGTTGATGGGCGCGAACGTTCTGGTAGGCCACGTTAAACATCTGCAAGAGATGACAGGGCTCTTTCACAGTCAGCTCGTCGACATTCATTCACTACTGCTCGCCGCTTACGCGACAACTAGGGAATACATGGTCGCGTGAGTCTACGAACTGTTAACGCAGTCTAAATTGTGCCCATTAATGTGCCCGTAGGCCAATAAAAAGACCATTGCTGACCCGTAGGCATCGTCAAGCTCTACATCAGTGGTCACGTTCACCGCAATTTGACTTTGAGACAGTTGCGTCGAGTCCATTGGTCTGACGAGAGCAGATCCCTCCTACATCATATTGATGGGCGCATGCGTGTATGGCGTCCTCGGAATACAGCATACAGGTAACAGCACATCCTTGGAACTGCAGCGTTTGGTGGTGGGAGTTTGACAGTTTGGGGATGCTTTTCATTCGACTGCAAAATGGAAATTTATGTTTTGATGGGACTATGACGGGCCAAATATATCGCGATAACATCATCCGGGATATCGTTGTGCCACATTTCGACAATCACAATCTTGCAACTAGACCAATATTCATGGGCGATAATGCTAGGCCATACAGAGCACGCATTGTTTCAGATTATTTACGTCAGGAGGCAATTGACACTATTCCTTGGCCAGCCATGTCACCGGATATGAATCCCATTGAGCATGTCTGGGAAGATATTGGTCGAAAAATCAAAAACAGGGTTCCAGCTTGTCAGAATTTATATGAATTACGAGCAGCCTTGATTGAGGAATGGCAAAGAATTCCTGTTAGAACATTACGACGCTTTGTTCAAAGCATGAGACGACGTGTGGATGAACTTTTCCGGATGAACTTTTCCTTTTACTGACCTAAATTGTACTTGAATGTATTCACAAATTGTCACTCTCGGGTTTTGAAAAGAATTTCGTGTATAGTGCAGAGCAAATTTGTCAAAAACTTCAGTATAAGTTGAAACTTTATCTTGTCTTTTTGTTGCCATTTTACAACCATTTGCCCAAAATGTAATAGTCAAAAATTCAATCATGAAAACAGTCCAAACTTTCACTTGGCAATTAACATTCTGTATGTTATCTAATAAAAACACAAATTCAGGTCATTTTAGCGATATTTCGATTAGTTATGAATTCAGTAAAAAATAATTCTGAAAAAATATCAGGTGTTGCTTAACTTTTTGCGAGGTGTATATATTATGAGTATGATCAATTATAAATAGTCAATACATGACATGGTATGGGAAGAAAGATAACACAATAAAATCTTATGTTATGTTATTTAGAAAATTAAGTGAAATGCATTTTCATTTCGTTTGAATGTGAAAACTGCGTTAGATCGAAATGGGACGAGCAATAACAAAACTCTCAAACAGTGCAAAATATATCTTGCTTTCAAATTCAGTCCGTTCAAATTGGTTCATGTAGTATAAACTAAAAGACTGCATGAAAATTTAAATCTTCAACAAAATTAAGCCATAACAAATTTTGAAACTGAGAAGAAGAGAAGTTTCATTTTATAACCTATTTGATTGTTTAGATGATATGTTAGTGGTAAATTATAAAACGTGTGTTTCCTTTGAAGTCCTCGAGAAAATTGAGATTACAGAGTATATAAAAAAGAATGTTCATGCTATGATAAACTACGACCAAGTGAAAGTCTATACTTTACATTTGGCAAGAAACTTAATAGGTCCATAATTATTATATTTAATTTGAACAATTTTAGTGAAAATTTTCGCGGACAATATGAATTGCTCTCCAAAATAAGACGATTTTCAAACCGTCATAAAAGCACTTGTTCAATGTTCTGTTATTAACCTTTTCTTAAAATATTTCAGTGACAGTCGAAACTCGTACACATTAACGAATTAAAATGAAAAAAGAAGGATCAATTTAAACATCAGTTATATACTAAATAACTTGTATAGCAATTGGATGTTACTTGTAGAAAAAAAAACCACGATTTTAATAAGCAACCTCTCTAAAAATTATATAAAAATAAGAAGATGATGTATGAGACAACTTACCCCCAGAGACCAAAATGACGTAGAAGTTAACAATTATAGGTCACCATACTGCCCTAAACAATGAGCAAAATCCATGCCACATCGTCGGCTATAAAAGGCCTCAAAATGACAAATGTAAACCAATTCAAATGTGAAACTAACAGACTGATTGATGCACAAAACAATAAACAAAAAACAAATATGGTATACAGCAACAACTGACTACCACTGAAATACAGGCTCCTGACTTGGGACAGGTACATACAGAATTTGGTGGAGTTAAACATTTTACTGGCGCCAACCCTCCCAATTACCTGGGACAGTGTTAGGTTTGCTTTCTCAATCTGAGGTACGTGTCCTTCATTAGTTTAAATATTCAAATCATTATTGGATGGCTATGTTGGTCACGGAGCCCAAGTATTTTTTTCTTGCATAATAGCAATAGTATTTTCCCCCACAAATTTCATCAATATCAGTCTCTTAACTTACTTCCTGGTGTTGTTAAATTTTGTATAAAGTTTGTATAAAAATTAGTGACCTAAAACTGATTAACATCTGCCGAAACAGAATAAAAGGCATTGATTTTGTTATCAGTCAATTAAAACCATACTTAATATTATTGTAATACACATATGCACACTCACGGTACTAAAATCTGTCGATACCTATATTTTTGCACTGCACTATGTCATGTTTTGATGTTGGATGTGTTCTGATTGATATTTTAGTCTTAGATACATGATGTTTTTTATTAGTTGTTATTGGCTTTGCGGTAGCTGTCAGTAACTGCGAGTATCTCCGACCTGTACTTTGTTTCGTTCTTGTTTTTAGGGATGTATAAATACCCTGCCATGTTTGGTCTGTGTTTATTTTAGATGTTTTAATGATCTTTATTGATCTGATGAGTTAATCCCTTTTCAACTAATTTTTATAGTTTGTTCATGTTTAACCCCGCCACATTCTATATGTGCCTGTCCCAAGTCAGGAGCCTGTAATTGAGTGGTTGTCGTTTATTGCTGCTTCTCATATGTTTTTCGTACATTGTTTTGTAGTTTGTTCTTGTACATGCGTTGTGACGTTACACCACTGTCCCAGGTTAGGGGAGGGTTTGGCGCCTTCAAACATGTTTAACTCCGCCACATTCTATATGTGCCTGTCCCAAGTCAGAAGCCTGTAGTTCAGTGGTTGTCGTTGGTTCATGTCTGTAGTATTAGCTTTTCGTAAATTGTTTTGTTATAAATTAGGCCGTTAGTTTTCTCAATTGAATTGTTTCATATTTTTCCATGTCGGTGCCTTTCATAGTCGACTTTAAAATAAGGATTTTTTCATTGTTGAAGGCCGTACGGTTGCAAATAATTGCTGACATGTACTTCATTTGTTCTGTGGTTGATAGCTGTCTCATTGGCAATGATACCACATCTTATTTTTACATGTATCAGTAAAGATGTCTGCTGACAAAATGAACTAACGAAGATGATATAAATTTCGAAAAAGAAGATGTGTCCACTGGATATTTGACATACATGTATATTTAAACAGTTCAAATAGCAATGAACATGTGTACTAAATTTCAAGTTGATGAGATCACAACTTCATGGGTAAACTACCTTAGACCAAGACTTTAAACCTTCATTAAACCAAAACTTTAAACATACCTTGAACAAAAACGTGAACTTGATACACAAAACACGAATGACATAATACCATTCACCTTACTATACTAGACGGGCTTTTAAAAGTAAATGAACTTGTCACTTGACTGTATTATATTTTAAATGACAAAATGGTTGATAATGAAATATTCTGCCCTCGAAGTACATTTTACGAATTAGCTACCCAACTAGTTGACAGATCGGTATTAAGATCGTACAGATAAGCTAGTGTAAGTAAACAAAATAAGACGTTTCAATATTTAGACTTATCAAGTATACTAAAGCGTCCCGCGTACTAAAGCGACGGTATATTGTGATCGTTGTGTTAGGTCGTTCGTCCCAGCAACATGGAATAGCCATATCTTAACAAATTTGAGAGCTTAATATTTTTCTAGTATACGTTTAACAAATTTGAGAGCTTGGTATTTTTCTAGTATACGTTTAACAAATTTAAGAGCTTAATATTTTTATAGTATACGTTTAACAAATTTGAGAGCTTGATATTTTTCTAGTATACGTTTAACAAATTTGAGAGCTTGATATTTTTCTAGTATACGTTTAACAAATTTGAGAGCTTGATATTTTTCTAGTATACGTTTAACAAATTTGAGAGCTTGATAATTTTCCAGTATACGTTTAACAAACTTGAGAACTTGATATTTTTCTAGTATACATTTAACAAATTTGAGAGCTTGATATTTTTCTAGCATACGTTTAACAAATTTGAGAGCTTGATATTGTCTAGTATACACTTTAGCATCATTATTTAACATTATATAAAATAGAAACACGATTAGAGAGAGAAGAGGACGACAGATAACATTACTTCACTTTTATTACCGTGAATGGTGAGGTTTCCAATAAACCCGCGATGATTGGTCTTTATATGAAGTTGTAAATCACTTATGCTTGGTCGATAAAACAATATTGAGATTCTGTTGACATGTTTAATAAAGGTTTTTCTTCTATTTTAATTTTAACAAACAGGATTGATTTTCTAACAGATAACGTAAGTTCACCTAAGGTTTAACTATTGAACTTAAATATGTAAAAGATCTTACTCGTTTAAACATTTTTTTCATATTTTTCTTGTGGATTTCATAGTATATGATACATTGAATCTGTTCCAAACATGTTAAGAAGTAGTAAGTCCTCGAGAGGGTGAGTATTGGCCAATTGCCTACAGAGGAATACAAAAAACAAAAACAAACAAACAAAACAAAAAAAGCTCGTCGTTCATTTGTTTTTGGTTTTGTGTAAAGTTCCATGTAGTTTTCGAAACATTATATCCTTGTGTCTTTTATTTAATTTCATTTACAATGTATATAGAATAATGCATTTTAATCTTGATACTGTCTTTATCATCTAGAATATCAGTGTGTCCAAGTTTTAAAACAGCTTCGATAACGCCAGAGTGTTATATGGAAACTAATAAAATATGAGCGATCGTTCTGCTTCATATCTTAATGAATTATATCTACACATTTACATTTACAGTGACAGTACATGTTCACAATGGATAGATGACTTCAATTTCCCAGTAGTAAACTTACCATTTAAATGTAGCAACTTCTAGTACGTACTGCATTTGGAGTATATGTTTTAGTTGATGAGATATTCTAGGGTTTGAGTTTCCTACAATGATTTTCATCTTGGAAGGATGCATTACACAAAGGATTCTTAATTATAAAGATGAATTTATTTATTCAATTATTTACGAACACCAAAATCATTTGTTCGAACGTGTTGAAATATTTGTATCAAGGATGACCACGGAAATGTTTTATTTGTCGTCGCCGCAATCACGTCCTCCTTCCTCGTGTATGACATCTCCAAATGCGACTAATCGCCGGAATTGTCATGATCAACACGGTAGGGACCATCAGTCAAGAAGGAAATGTTTGCCTTTCTGGAGCACCTAACTTTGTTCATCCCCATTTTGTTGCTCAATCTCTGGTTTTCTGCATAGTGCTTCATGGACGGTCGTATGAAAGGAAGTTAGAAAATAACAACATCGTTACTGCGTTATTCTTCGTAAAAATTCAATAGTGAGGTGTAAAAAGTAATACGGGGCATGCAACCCTACAAATAGACGTTTATAATCAAAAATATAAAAGCAATGTTATGCATATGATATCAAACAATACACATATATATATTTTATTTTTAACTCACCTAAAAGTTCCGTACTCGTTATGTGTCCAGCTCGTCCAAATTAACAATAAATACAAAAGGTAGGTCCTGTAATAGGGGCCGTCCGGGATGAAGGTCGGGAAATTTAGACTGCCACTGGAAAATGAGGGAATATTGGATAACAGACCCTACAGACCCCTTAAAGAATTGTTGCAAGGGTTCTTAACGTGCAGAAAGCATGGCACTCACTTTACACGATGCATCGGATTTATCGTCCCCATTTTGACCGGACGTCGCTGCGTATTTATACATCCCGCAACTGTAGCCGCACGGACGCCCCACTTTGGATAGGGTTTTACTGCCGGTCGGAAGAAGACCAAGAGTGACCATATTTCTATCCCACAGTCACCTTTGGGGTTCTTTCAGAATCGGTTTATGCCTTCTTTCTTTCATGTTTGCGCACTTGCGCTGTGCGATTGTCGGATTTCTAACGGGAGATGTCATAGATAAGGTCATTGCATACGGAAACGCTGTCGGCGAATAAGAGTACGGGAAGATGAAAAATGAATAGTAGTACATTCTGGGTGATTTTGAAGGGTTTCTTGTTTTTTTTATTTTTTTTTACAAAACCATTGTAAAAAGTACTCTACATGTATTTAGAAATTTTTTTTTTTTTTAATTATTAATGAAAATTAGATAAATTGTCAAATGTTGACGCATTTTAAATTTGTATCCATTTTTGGTTTCTATTTACAACTCTTTCTTTCGTTTTCATATTTCTATTTAATTTTACACATTCGCTATCATTCAATGTTACTAGTTATTATTTTTTAAAACCTTTATAGCATATGGATTAAAATTTCTGATGCCACATTCTGCTTTAAAAAAAGTAATCGTCATAAACAAATGGCGGAAATAAAGTGTTTTCTTTTCGAATGTTCCGATAGAGCATTGTTTTCAACAAAAAAAAATAAGACAGATTTTGAAAAAAAATTCCTTTCAAAATATTGATTTGAAGGTAATTGGCCTTGTCTTTTCACTCGTTCAGTTCAAATTTTAGTACATTAAGGCATAATTTGTCAAATTTAAAGACTTCCCATCTATAAGCTCTCCTTTAATTAGCTTCAGTCCGAACCACAAATATCGAATTTTGGTTTTGAACTCCATACGTCAATTATTGAATCTCGCATGAGGAATTTTGAATCTCGAATGGTCTGTTCATGCTTTTCAATAGCCCTTAACACTGGCATATATATGTCAGCTTTAGAAATTATAGGTCATTACCATAAATAGAAATAGAAATAGCGTAGACAGAAATAATTATCACCAGAAGTCCACTATACTAGGATCACGGATATTACATGTGACAGGTGGTAACTATTTTATTACATGTGTGCAAATAACGAAGAATTGGATTTTAATGTAAATATAAGCAGTAAGTTTTACTGATTCGTGTGGGTCATTGATTAGTCGACAAAATTACATCCTGCGTTCATATCAAGTGATTTTCGTCGAATAAGGTAGGTCGGTGAATTTTTATCATAATTATTCTTTTTCTATGCTTAGTCTTATTTCTATGTCGTTTAAATTTTGGCGTCGTGAAAGTACATAAAGGATAAGAGAATGTTTAAAAAAAAGTGTATGGGACAGCGGACATTAATACTACGTTAAACAGTCAAACATATTCAACTAGTCATATATATCTTTGAAAATATTTAACAAAAATTTAAATATATATCCAGTGTGATAATATTTTGAACGAAGCTGGAGATCAAAATGGACATTTCTGTGGGAGTTCCTTGTCTTGAAATGTAAAAATAAAAATGTTTTTAAAAGTAAGTCTGTTTGTATTTGTACGGTGGTTTTCCAGAGTTTTTTGCATCCGTCAAGTTATTACATTTGTGGTAGGTCTTGTACTGTTTTTCAGTCTGATTAAAATACAGTTCCTGTGATCAAGCTATGTTTACAAGATTTGTGATGCAAAGATTGGACATGATTGGTGGTTTTAAGCTTTTTAAGACTCGAGGGGCAGAAATTCACAGTTACAAATAAATAGTACATTATATTTTAAATTTTCCATTATTTTTTGTGACATTTTCTTAATGACTTCCTCGATTTTGACAAGAACTTTCAGGAATTTTCAAAAGGCCTAATTTCGATTAATTTTCAAAAATATATTTTTTTTCTGTGTTTTCCGTAGGCCTTGAAAATCTTGATTCCATCTAATTATCGGCCAATGTGGGGAAAGGTTATGGAACAAGTGGTATATAAACATGTGTACATGCAACCATTAACAAAGTCAAAACTTATTTATAAATACCAGTCTGGATTCTTAACAATAACTTCAACTGCTAATCAGTTGATAGAAATCTACAATTGTTTTGTAATTCACTAGAAAAGGGAGATGAATTTCTTGTGATTTTTCGAAGGCGTTTGATAAGGTTTGACATAATGGCCTATATAAAACGAATTAAAATTCTATGGAAGTCATAATAACTAACACAAATGGTGTCATGATTATCTAATGAAAAAAGGAAGTTATAAAACAATCCTGTTATTCTCTAATCTCTTAGTACCCCAAAATGGTAGGTCAAAGGACCTCTTCTTTTTTATCTTCTATAAATTGATATTGCCGAGAATCTCATATTACTAACTAAACTCTTTGAAACTTCTCTCAGCTATTCAAGTGATGATAGATCGCAAATACAAACTGTCATCGACAATGACCGAAATATAATATCATCCACATAATGCTTTCTCGAATTATGAATTTTACGTTCAATGGGCAAAATATTCCAGTCACCGATTAACACGAACAACTTGGAGTTACGCTTAGTAACGATGCAAAATGAAACATACACATCGATACCATTGTAGTCAGTGTATCGAAATACATAAATACACATCCACCTATGTAAATATATAGACTAAGCAGGTCAAACTTTTAAAAATTAAACTTAGCATGTTTCATTTAAACGATCATTTTTTTAATACGCCACAACGATCATTTTTAAATATGCCAGTAAAATATGGGTTAATTGTGGAATTTGTAATACTAACAAACTAGAAAAATTAAAACTTGAAGCTGCAAGAATTGTTACTGACTTACCAATATTTACAAATACAAGAAATATTTATTAAGAAACTGGATAAGAAGACCGTCGCAGTACAGCAAATGTACGAATCTAAAAGTTGAAACCCTCTTAATTATCTTTGCGATTTGATTCCGCCATCGATACAAAGTGCTACTAGATATTCTTTAAGAAATTATGACACTTTTATGTTACCTTTTGTAGACTTCCGATAAGTAGTGACTCATTTAACCCATCAACTTTAAGGTTATGGAATAACAGAAGCGTGATGTAAGTTTAAAAATAAACTCCTCTTGAAGATTAAATTTCTTCTTCAAAAGTCCTCTTTATATATACATTTACGTCATGTTCTTATGAAAACTCTTAACTGGTAACAAGAGGACCTTGCATTGGAACTAGAAAATATAGCATCCGGTAGTAGCAAGCTAACAAATTAGCAATATGAAGATATTTTTATAAATGTCTGTGTCTGTATTAAATATACCAAAAGTTTCCTATTGTAATCATTACTGTGTAAAACCTTAATGTTGTAAAAAAAAACTTAACACATGTATATATTTTCCACTCCTTTTTCTTCGTATCTTTCCTTTCTCAACATTGTTTTTTAAACTACAAGTGGTTGATTTGAATTATGTAATAATGAATTTAAATATTTGCAAGCTATGAAATTCTATTGATTCATATTGTATCTTAGGAGACGTTCTAATTTTCTTATATCTTGTTCTTTTTGCGATATTGTTGAAATAAAATATATTTAAACAAAAAAGAAACATCTAATTTTTATTTTGACAATCAAGTCGCGCTTTTAAAGATTTGAAATGTATTGTATGGTACATGCACATGAGTAACAGCAAAGACGGTTATAAAATCACTACATATAGATAACAGGTTAGAAATAAGGCCTCTCAGGTGAGAGATATCCCTTTCATGAACGATACTTGAATGATAATTTTCAAGAGCTAAAATTGCATTTAATTAGGACTTTTACCTTTGTGATTGATTGTTGGTTGCTTAACGTCAAGTGGTCAACCATGTTTAAAAATCGCACTAACTCATGCAAGCACTTAGTCTAACCACGCATTTGCAATTCATTTTTTTTTAAATACTAAATAGAATCAAATTGCGTTAGTCTTTAGTTATTACAAACACATGACTGGGTCTAGGACAATGTTAGTTTCCCTCAGTTTTAGTTTGTAACCCGGATTTGTTTTATCTCTATCGATTTATGAGTTTCGAACAGCGGTATACTGCTGTTGCCTTTATTTAGATGTCTCTACTGTCGCTTTTTAAGTACATTATGAACAAAGTGTAATTCGTTTAGTGATAATCATAATGATGTTACTCCTATTTTTCTAAATATTGGGAAATTGAATACAATGTGGATTTCGCATAATATCATAAAACATTTAAATGAGGTATAGAAAGTAATAAAGGAATCAACTTTAGAGACTTGATGAACATTCCTTTGTTTATTTGTATTTTGAATTAACAAGCACCTAATTTAAATAAAGCACTCATTTTCTGGAGAACACAAAACTGCAAAATAATTTAGAAATTGTTTTCTAAATTTCTATTTGAGATGGACCATTAATATTGGAATTCTGTAATGCATGATTTGCAAATAATTACTCATAGGTTGAGTTCAAATTATGCAAAACATTTAATAGTATTACTATGAAGATAATTTTATAAAAAATTAAAGCAATTATATCTTTAGATAATAGAGCTACAACAGTATAACATTACATTTTTCTCTGAACTTCCGGCGCTAAATGTTGAATAAACTATATTATATTTTAATGGAAAGTGTAGAGATATAACGTAGACATATCATATTATAGTTGTATAGAGAGATATATCATTGCACCTGGATCTCAAATGTATAATTATCTCCATTTTTATCAAAAGTGGACATAAGATATTATAAGACTCGCTCATAAGACGAATTTACCTTACAGACTATGCTGCGAATAAAATAAATTTTAAGCACAATTTAATGTAAACTAAGCAAATTGTCAATTCAAGTTGAATCGATTATTAAACATACAAATCTTTATGGGGGAAACCTTTATCTTTATTGATCAAACATGAAGAAAATTAAATTAATGTACTTCAAACTAATAAAAGTTATATAACTTGTTAGGCAACAAGCTGATACACATTCTTGGGGTAAAACACATCATGCTGCCAGCCATTTTCTTTCTTAATTCGTTTAAATCACGGAACCGTCCATCACAGTTAAGTTTGGGTTAGATTTTATGTCTTTAAATAGATACAGTAAACTATACCTTATTTAACTGTAGGACCGTATTGATAAATTGATTAAATGAAAGAAAATTAATTTAAAAGAAAATCGCAGTTTTGAAAGCAGAAAGCATCTAGCATTCGTCTTGTTAAATGTTATATCATGTAGTATAAAACGTGTTGTTTTTTAAGTTGTGTACACCTGATGAGGCGGATTGATGCGATCACAATTCTAAAATTGTTTTATTTTCTCTTTTTTTCTCATTAGTTTTTTTCGTCGGACAAAAGGGCCTTTATGTTTTAACGACTATGGTTCTTGTACTCTTTGTCCTTTGTAACTGGTACCAAAATAATGAAAGAAGAAAAAATATTTTATGATATATAAAATCACCGAAAAGTCCAAGAATAATACGATTTGAATAGCCGTTTTGTATTTATGCATAACATTATATTCACTACTTTGATATTACTTTTTGACATTTTGAAAATGTAGTTGGAATTCCTAAAACATATGTGTTTACTGCACGGCATTAGCACGATCACCTCCCCAATAATAGGCAATAACTAAAAAAGTCTTTTCACTTTTTAATATCTTACAAGAGATGTAGGAATGAGACCACTGTTATTTTCTATTCATTTCTATTTCCAAGGGTAGAATATTTAGTCAGCACTCTTACCTATATAAGCATTTAATATAAACTTATAAGAATTTGACAAGAAATGAATGTGAGAGTGCTTACAACACAATTTTCAATTTAAATTACATTTCAAAGAGATATAAATCCTGTAAAAATAGATCAGCACTGATTTTCGTACCCATTCAAGACAACACTTATATCAACCTATACTATAAATTTCATAACAATCCTTCAATCAAAAAGGATTGAGAAATGCTTACAATGAAAATTTCTATATTATTGATATTTGCAAGGGCATAACTCTTTTAAGAATAGTTGATCGGCACTGATTTTTCGAACTTGTCAGAGACGTTGCTGATATAAACCTTTGATTTAAATTTCATGAATATCTGACAAGAATTGTACACATGAGAGCGCTTTCGATGCATTTTTTGCACTAAAAATAGAAGTGTTGATTTTCGAGCTCGCTTCAGGCAATGCTGACATATAAACCTTCGTTATAAATTTCAGAACAATCTTTCTTACAATGCAATTTTCTATGAAATTAATATTTACAAGGGCAAACCTCTTTTAAAATTTATTGATCGACACTGATTTTCAAACTCGTCTGAGACATAGATGATATAAACCTTTGATATAAACTTTATAAATATGGGGCAAGAATTTTACATGGTCTTGTAAAAAACAACACACTTCTATCAAATAGATAATCATGTATTAGAGCAAGTTCAAACAAACACATACCTAGGTCAAATTGGGAAAATAACAAGCAAAGCAAGCTGTATGCTTGGATTTCTGAGAAGAAGCTTACGCCAATGCCCCAAGATGCAAAAATCTAGCCTACATAGCCATGGTAAGATCGGTATTATATGGTGCTGTCATTTGGAAACCACTTACCATCAGGACAATTTCGTCATGCACGATTTCAAATCCATAGAAACAGGATGTGTAACAGATATGCTTTCAAAGCTAAAACTAGCACCTCTCTAGGAACGGAGAAAACATCAGAGGTCAATTATGTTCTTCAAAGTGGTTGAAGGATTGGTGCCGGCAATTGAACCGATAAAATACCTATATAACACCAATAAGAAATAAACGCCAAGTCAGGGCAAAAGACTTTTCGACTTCCAACAGTAAATCATTGTGGAAAGACAAGAAACCAAAAATACCAGATATTTAAATTGATAGATTATGATACCGACATCCAAAAGATTTTTTCCCGAAACAACAACAGTGCATTGAAACTATCTGGAAGAGAACATTGCATGCTCGAAGACAGTTAAAGTTTTCACAGTTGCTGTCCAACAGTTGGACTAACCAACCAACCAGCTCCCTGTGCTCATATATCTGCGAGCGGATCTGTTTAATTTTAATCAGATGACTTTATTACTGGACAATTTAATTAAAAACAGATCGAGAGAATGGTGATAAAAAAGAATCATTTGGAGACTATGTAAAATGCTGCCCCTGTCGAAGACTGCTTAACATAACGATTTTTTCCGCTAAAGGAACATGTCTATGCGGTATGGATTTTCTCATTGTTGAAGGCCGTACGGTAACCTATAGATGTTAATTTCTACGTCATATTGGTCTTAGGTGGAGAATTGTCTCATTTGCAATCATACCACGTACTCTTTTTTTTATGTCTGAAATTTAATAAGCTTAACTGGTTTTGTGTCATGTTAACATGGATTCATAATTTTGTCTTTCATTTAAACCTGTTAGTTGGATGGTCTCCAATATCACTGACCATTTTGTTTCTTTAAACCATTAGCAATTCGAACCTAACCATTAAAACTCCCTCTATACATTTTATCGCCAAATGAATGTATGAGACGACAATAAACGGTCCATATTATATCAGAAGGTAGTATGATACGGTCCCAAATCAGGTTGTGTAATTTAATTATAAGGAGAAGAAAATTGTCAAAAGCAGAAATGATATTTCACTATTATTACTTTTGTAACGACTGACCAACCAATATTACTGTCAAAAGGGAATGTCTTTATATTACATTGAAGCTTGGGAAAAAAAGGATATCTTTAATACGACTAAACGAAATCAGAAATACTTTTAGCATAAATATTTAATTGTGGAACATACCTAGTTTTGCTATTGTGATGCCAATTGACCAATGTTACTGTAAGCTGCATTTGCTGACCAATGTAGCCCTTAGCGAGGGCATTGTTTTGTACCAGGCTGAAGCTAGCGAACAATAACTAGCGAACAATAAGCCAGTGAACAATAAGGCGATATATCGAGAAACCAAAAAAAAGAATAAGACAACAAAGGCCGTTAAATAAAAAAATATTTAAAAAGGCAGAAAATCCGTCCAAATATTGCAATTTCAACTCAATTTTAAAATGGTTTTTATCCCATCCATTGATAAAACAAGTCACATCTCTTTTTAGGCTAATATTCAGTACCACAGTAACTCTGCATCTATCAACGAATTATTTGTAGGTGTAGGACCACCAATGCACCCACTTCAATTTAGAACGTATGTAAAAGTAGTCCTACACTGGAAAATATAGCACCTTTGATGTCATTGTTTAATAAGCTAACATACACATTTGCAGAAATGGGGTCGGCCTATTCAGGGCTTCTAGAGAAAAATAATGAGGGTGTCACAGGGTATGACTATATACGTCTTGAAGAGGAGAAACAGGCGCTTCTTTTGCGCAAGGTATCAAAGGGTGCTATGTTAAAAATCTGAAACTAGAGCACAAAATTTGAAAAAAAATGGTAAAAACAGGGGTGGGCCTATTCCAGGGTTTCTAGAGAAAATAATGAGGGTGTCACGGGGTATGACTATATAGGTCTTGTAGACGAGAAACAGGCGCTTCTTTTGCGCAAGGTATCGAAGGGCGCTATGTTCAAAAATCTGAAACTAGAGTTCAAAATTTGAAAAAATGGTAAAAACAGGGGTGGGCCTATTCCAGGGCTTCTAGAGAAAAATAATGAGGGTGTCACGGGTATGACTATATAGGTCTTGTAGAGGAGAAACAGGCGCTTCTTTTGCGCAAGGTATCGAAGGGCGCTATGTTCAAAAATCTGAAACTAGAGCACAAAATTTGAAAAAAATGGTAAAAAACAGGGGTGGGCCTATTCCAGGGCTTCTAGAGAAAAATAATGAGGGTGTCACGGGTATGACTATATAGGTCTTGTAGAAGAGAAACAGGCGCTTCTTTTGCGCAAGGTATCGAAGGGCGCTATGTTCAAAAATCTGAAACTAGAGTTCAAAATTTGAAAAAATGGTAAAAACAGGGGGTAAGCCTATTCCAGGGCTTCTAGAGAAAAATAATCAGGGGTGTCACGGGGTATGACTATAAACGTCTTAAAGAGGAGAAACAGGCGCTTCTTTTGCGCAAGGTATCAAAGGGCGCTATGTTCAAAAATCTGAAACTAGAGCACAAAATTTGAAAAAAATGGTAAAAACAGGGGTGGGCCTATTCCAGGGCTTCTAGAGAAAAATAATGAGGGGTGTCACGGGGTATGACTATATAGGTCTTGTAGAGGAGAAACAGGCGCTTCTTTTGCGCAAGGTATCGAAGGGCGCTATGTTCAAAAATCTGAAACTAGAGTTCAAAATTTGAAAAAATGGTAAAAACAGGGGTCGGCCTATTCCAGGGCTTCTAGAGAAAAATAATGAGGGGTGTCACGGGGTATGACTATATACGTCTTGAAGAGGAGAAACAGGCGCTTCTTTTGCGCAAGGTATCAAAGGGCGCTATGTTCAAAAATCTGAAACTAGAGCACAAAATTTGAAAAAAAAAATGGTAAAAAACAGGGGGGTGGGCCTATTCCAGGGCTTCTAGAGAAAAATAATGAGGGGTGTCACGGGTATGACTATATAGGTCTTGTAGAGGAGAAACAGGCGCTTCTTTTGCGCAAGGTATCAAAGGGCGCTATGTTCAAAAATCTGAAACTAGAGCACAAAATTTGAAAAAAAATTGGTAAAAAACAGGGGGGTGGGCCTATTCCAGGGCTTCAAGAGAAAAATAATGAGTGGTGTCACGGGGTATGACTATATAGGTCTTGTAGAGGAGAAACAGGCGCTTCTTTTGCGCAAGGTATCGAAGGGCGCTATGTTCAAAAATCTGAAACTAGAGTTCAAAATTTGAAAAAATGGTAAAAAACAGGGGGGTGGGCCTATTCCAGGGCTTCTAGAGAAAAATAATGAGGGTGTCACGGGTATGACTATATACGTCTTGAAGAGGAGAAACAGGCGCTTCTTTTGCGCAAGGTATCAAAGGGCGCTATGTTCAAAAATCTGAAACTAGAGCACAAAATTTGAAAAAAAATGGTAAAAAACAGGGGGGTGGGCCTATTCCAGGGCTTCTAGAGAAAAATAATGAGGGGTGTCACGGGGTATGACTATATACGTCTTGAAGAAGAGAAACAGGCGCTTCTTTTGCGCAAGGTATCAAAGGGTGCTATGTTCAAAAATCTGAAACTAGAGCACAAAATTTGAAAAAAATGGTAAAAAACAGGGGGGTGGGCCTATTCCAGGGCTTCTAGAGAAAAATAATGAGGAGTGTCACGGGGTATGACTATACAGGTCTTGTAGAGGAGAAACAGGCGCTTCTTTTGCACAAGGTATCGAAGGGCGCTATGTTCAAAAATCTGAAACTAGAGTTCAAAATTTGAAAAAAAATGGTAAAAAACAGGGGGGTAAGCCTATTCCAGGGCTTCTAGAGAAAAATAATGAGGGGTGTCACGGGGTATGACTATAAACGTCTTGAAGAGGAGAAACAGGCGCTTCTTTTGCGCAAGGTATCAAAGGGCGCTATGTTCAAAAATCTGAAACTAGAGCACAAAATTTGAAAAAATGGTAAAAAACAGGGGGGTGGGCCTATTCCAGGGCTTCTAGAGAAAAATAATGAGGGTGTCACGGGGTATGACTATATAGGTCTTGTAGAGGAGAAACAGGCGCTTCTTTTGCGCAAGGTATCGAAGGGCGCTATGTTCAAAAATCTGAAAGTAGAGTTCAAAATTTGAAAAAAAAATAGTAAAAAACAGGGGGTAGGCCTATTCCAGGGCTTCTAGAGAACAAATAATGAGGGGTGTCACGGGGTATGACTATATACGTCTTGAAAAGGAGAAACAGGCGCTTGTTTTGCGCAAGGTGTCAAAGGGCGCTATGTTCAAAATCTGAAACTAGAGCACAAAATTTGAAAAAAATGGTAAACAACAGGGGTGGGCCTATTCCAGGGCTTCTAGAGAAAAATAATGAGGGGTGTCACGGGGTATGACTATATAGGTCTTGTAGAGGAGAAACAGGCGCTTCTTTTGCGAAGGTATCAAAGGGTGCTATGTTCAAAAATCTGAAACTAGAGCACAAAATTTGAAAAAAAATGGTAAAAAACAGGGGGTGGGCCTATTCCAGGGCTTCTAGAGAAAAATAATGAGGAGTGTCACGGGGTATGACTATACAGGTCTTGTAGAGGAGAAACAGGCGCTTCTTTTGCACAAGGTATCGAAGGGCGCTATGTTCAAAAATCTGAAAGTAGAGTTCAAAATTTGACAAAAAAATGGTAAAAAACAGGGGGGTCGGCCTATTCCAGGGCTTCTAGAGAAAAAATAATGAGGGGTGTCACGGGGTATGACAATATCCGTCTTGAAGAGGAGAAACAGGCGCTTCTTTTGCGCAAGGTATCAAAGGGCGCTATGTTCAAAAATCTGAAACTAGAGCACAAAATTTGAAAAAAAAAAGGTAAAAAACAGGGGGGTGGGCCTATTCCAGGGCTTCTAGAGAAAAATAATGAGGGGTGTCACGGGGTATGACTATACAGGTCTTGTAGAGGAGAAACAGGCGCTTCTTTTGCGCAAGGTATCAAAGGGCGCTATGTTCAAAAATCTGAAACTAGAGCACAAAATTTGAAAAAAAAAATTGGTAAAAAACAGGGGGGTGGGCCTATTCCAGGGCTTCAAGAGAAAAATAATGAGTGGTGTCACGGGGTATGACTATATAGGTCTTGTAGAGGAGAAACAGGCGCTTCTTTTGCGCAAGGTATCGAAGGGCGCTATGTTCAAAAATCTGAAACTAGAGTTCAAAATTAAAAAAAATATGGTAAAAAACAGGGGTGGGCCTATTCCAGGACTTCTAGAGAAAAATAATGAGGGGTGTCACGGGGTATGACTATATAGGTCTTGTAGAGGAGAAAAAGGCGCTTCTTTTGCGCAAGGTATCGAAGGGCGCTATGTCCAAAAATCTGAAACTAGAGTTCAAAATTTGAAAAAAAATGGTAAAAAACAGGGTGGTGGGCCATTCCAGGGCTTCTAGAGAAAAATAATGAGGGGTGTCACGGGGTATGACTATATACGTCTTGAAGAGGAGAAACAGGCGCTTGTTTTGCGCAAGGTGTCAAAGGGCGCTATGTTCAAAAATCTGAAACTAGAGCACAAAATTTGAAAAAAAAAATGGTAAACAACAGGGGGGTGGGCCTATTCCAGGGCTTCTAGAGAAAAATAATGAGGGGTGTCAAGGGGTATGACTATATAGGTCTTGTAGAGGAGAAACAGGCGCTTCTTTTGCGAAGGTATCAAAGGGCGCTATGTTCAAAAATCTGAAAGTAGAGTTCAAAATTTGAAAAAAAATGGTAAAAAACAGGGGGGTCGGCCTATTCCAGGGCTTCTAGAGAAAAATAATGAGGGTGTCACGGGGTATGACTATATACGTCTTGAAGAGGAGAAACAGGCGCTTCTTTTGCGCAAGGTATCAAAGGGCGCTATGTTCAAAAATCTGAAACTAGAGCACAAAATTTGAAAAAAAAATGGTAAAAAACAGGGGTGGGCCTATTCCAGGGCTTCTAGAGAAAAATAATGAGGGTGTCACGGGGTATGACTATATACGTCTTGAAGAGGAGAAACAGGCGCTTCTTTTGCGCAAGGTATCGAAGGGCGCTATGTTCAAAAATCTGAAACTAGAGTTCAAAATTTGAAAAAAATGGTAAAAAACAGGGGGGTCGGCCTATTCCAGGGCTTCTAGAGAAAAATAATGAGGGGTGTCACGGGTATGACTATATCCGTCTTGAAGAGGAGAAACAGGCGCTTCTTTTGCGCAAGGTATCAAAGGGCGCTATGTTCAAAATCTGAAACTAGAGCACAAAATTTGAAAAAAAAAATGGTAAAAAACAGGGGGGTAGGCCTATTCCAGGGCTTCTAGAGAAAAATAATGAGGGGTGTCACGGGGTATGACTATATACGTCTTGAAGAGGAGAAACAGGCGCTTCTTTTGCGCAAGGTATCGAAGGGCGCTATGTTCAAAAATCTGAAACTAGAGTTCAAAATTTGAAAAAAAAATGGTTAAAAACAGGGGGGTCGGCCTATTCCAGGGCTTCTAGAGAAAAATAATGAGGGGTGTCACGGGGTATGACTATATACGTCTTGAAAAAAAGAAACAGGCGCTTCTTTTGCGCAAGGTATCAAAGGGCGCTATGTTCAAAAATCTGAAACTAGAGCACAAAATTTGAAAAAAAATGGTAAAAAACAGGGGGTGGGCCTTTTCCAGGGCTTCTAGAGAAAAATAATGAGGGGTGTCACGGGGTATGACTATATAGGTCTTGTAGAGGAGAAACAGGCGCTTCTTTTGCGCAAGGTATCGAAGGGCGCTATGTTCAAAAATCTGAAACTAGAGTTCAAAATTTGAAAAAAGATGGTAAAAAACAGGGGGGTCGGCCTATTCCAGGGCTTCTAGAGAAAAATAATGAGGGGTGTCACGGGGTATGAATATATAGGTGTCGGTGCTTCTTCTACTAATGTTATACAGAAACAAAACAACCATAGAGTTTAACGTTTACTTCATATATATCGGAGGTGCTAAGGCTACGTCGCACACTGACGTCAACCCTAGATACAAATCGGTAAAACGCAACGTCTTAACTCCCGCGGTATTCTCAACATTCTCCTGGCCACCAAAAGTAAATATTAAAATTAAAATACAATAAAAGTAAAAATGGAATAAAATCAGTCTCTCAAATTCAAAACTTATCATATATTCGGTTTTTGCACTTAGTCAATTAATATCAAACATATTCGTAAAAGTCCATAATAATTGAGAACACTTCATTGGTTACGCATTATTTAGTTCATGTTTTAATATTTTCCCTGGTCTTCTGGCTGCTTCTCGGTTTGGCAATATCCGGCTTGTTGTCGCACTTGGTTCCTCCTTCATTCGAGCTTCTTCGTGCTTTGATGTTTCGATGCCCGTACAAAGTTCAAGAGTATATAACTTGACGATGGTAAGTGATGTGGTTCCAGTTTTGGTTCGAATAATAGCGGAACGAACGAGTGCATCATTTCCTTTAGTTGGGTTTTCAACAATCCTAGTTTTCCACATTATTCTTTTGGGTTTCATCATGAATCTGAACAATATCGTCTATTCTGATTATCATAGAATTGTTTCCCGTTTTCTTGTGAAATTCACACAATGTCATCCAACATTCTGTTTTCCATCGGTTTCAGAATTGTTGTAAGAGTAAGGATTGTCTTTCAACACGTTGTATAAATTTTGTTTTGTTCATAAATGTCTCATTAAACATGCCAATTTCACGAGTATCCATGTACGGTAATGTATCTATCCTACGCCCAAAAAGAAGATGAGCTGGAGTAAATGGTTGAAGATCCTCCGGGTCTGAAGACACATATGTTATAGTCCGGTCAAACTAAGTTTTAACCTCAAATTAATTGCAACAGAAAATGTTTTAGTTCTAATCTATAGCATAATGCCCTAACTATACACAGAAAAAAGTCCCAAGAAATCTAACTTGAGGAAAACTCAAAATCAGCATTTTTAATTTCCTATGGAAATTAACATTGGAAGGGGAGATAACCCTGCAAAAATGAGTCTTTTTTTTGTCAGTTTTTGGTTGATTTTCTTAAAATTTATGTAAAGTATGATACTCTGATGCGGTTATAAGTTTGTATTTGACTATATTATATAATCTTCTGCTCATGAAATGTAGAAAACCGAAGTGTTATGGGTATTTTATTTTTTTTGTGCATTTTTCATTAAAGAAATTGCAAATTTGTGGCTTCGTGACCATTTTGAAAAAAATAATGTGAAAATCTGGTATTGTTTATATTTGTATATTATATTTGTTCAGCATCTACCTTGTTTAAAGAAACTTTAAACCACAAAAAGAAGAATATATACTTAATTATTTTTATTAAATTTCAGATTCTTTACCCTGACATGTTGAAAAATTCAATAAATGGTCAACTAATGAATATAGATTGAAGCTTGATAAAAGATATGAAAACCCCTTAAGAGTTGTTTGTTATATTCTAAAGACGGCTAAAATATCAAGAATCAATACATTCTGTTGAATAGAAGCGGTAAAGTTATAATTTATTATCAATTTTTATTGATATTTCTGCCTTTTTTACAGAGTTATCTCTCTAATAATGCATATTTCCATAGGAATTTTAAATCGTGATCTTAAGTCTTCCTCAAGTAAGATTTTATGGGACTTTTTTCTGTGTATATTTGGGGTATAATGCTAAGGATTAAAACTTAAATATCTTCTGTTGCAATTACTTTAAGGTTTGGGTCAAATTTATGCTAGATTGACTGGACTATTAAGGGTCGATCATTTAAGACGGACTCTATCTCTGCAACGATTGCCTGAAGAGTCTCTAAATTTACAAGTGATTTTCGTAGAACTTTTTTCAAATTCGTTTTCGTCATTCCAAAAAGATGCTCACACTTATGTAGACGAAACGCGCGTCTGGCGTACTAAATTATAATCCTGGTACCTTTGATAACTATTCACACCATCCACAAAACCGAGGAGCACGTTTAGGGATGAAAAACCAGTCGATTCCTTGTGTTGATAATGTCTCTTTTAACCTTTTTTTTAATTACGAAGTTGTTTTATGTCTTCTGAAGCGGATACAAAAGTAGAACCATTGTCGGTCATAACTACTTTCGGTAAAGATTTTCTGCTTAAAAAGCGATGCAAAGCTTGTAAAAAAGTTTCTACTGACAAATTTGTAACGACTTCAAGATGTATCGCTCTCGTAGAGGCGCAAGTGAATAAACATATATAGACTTTCTTTATGACATTATCGTTATCTTTTACTTGTAATGCGCCTGTGAAATCTATCCCTGTAGCTGTAAAAGGGCCAGCTTTTTGTAGACAAATCTAAAGCAATGGTAGTAGATACGGTGCTGCATATGGTTGTCCAACCACCTTTCTACAAGTAACACATTTCCCGAGTGTTTTTCGAACAAACTGTCAGATTGCAGGTTTTCCAAAAACTTTGTCTCAAATGCACGATTGTGGCATTTACTCCGGAATGACAAATTCTTTCATGGGCATCTTATACAATAAGTTAAGAAATTGTATGATCGATAGGTAAGATATACGGAAAATTGTGGACTCCGATAAGGACGATTCTTGATTCTTCCTCAACATCTGATGATGTTCCTGTCGTCAAGAAATAATCTTAATTGTCTGATTCTTAGTAAACTGTTCCCTGTTTTACTGTTATACTTCAATGCGTTATATTCCGTAGCAAAAGCCGTCTCCTGACAATTTCGAATCCATACCTCCACAGATTTGGATAGTTCACTTGGTTTTAAATGTTCTAATGTCCTTAGTCTCTTTTCAATTTTACAGTTTTCTATAAACCGTAGTACATATGACGTGATACGTAACAGTTTCTGGTACGACGAATAACGTTCAATATAGATGATAAAGTTAATTCCAAGTTGACAAATCGAATCGTCCTTTGGTTAGCTAATACATGTATTGTCATTTTCTGTTAACAAAACGGATAAAGACGTGTCGATTGATGTTGATTTTGGGCAAGTTGAACTGTCTGTTAACCAATGCGGACCTTGTATCCATAATGTGTTGTTTGTGTATTGCTCGGTCGTTATCCTTCGTGTTACTAGATCAGCTGGGTTATCGCTTGTAGGGACAATACTTCCATTCCCATGATTTTGTCAATTCGTTTATTTCATTCACGCGATTTTGTATGAAACTTTTTAATGTCTTTGTTGACTTAAGCTAGTTTAAAACGATCTGGCTATCCGACCAAAAAGTGATGTTTTTGCACTCCAACGTTGATTGAAGGTGTTTAGTTAAGCGTGCTCCGATTACGGCTGACATTAACTCAAGTTGTGGGAGTGTAATTTTCTTTAATGGTGATACTTGTGACTTTGCCATTACAAGTGCTGTCTCGTGTACGTTACATATATATCCTACCGCACCATATGCCTTTGTACTTGCGTCAACAAATATGTGAAGACTGTGATTTGCTGATACTGTCTCAGTGAAGTAATATCGAGGAAATACTGTTTGTGTTGCGGTCTCAATATTATCGCGTATACTGATCCATTGGTTACATATGTCCCCTTCTATTAAACTGTCCCATTATAATCCAAGTTTTCATATTTCTTGCATTAAAATTTTAGCCGTAATTGTCACAGGACTCAGTAATCCTAGAGGATTGTAAATTCCGGATGAATATCTCAATATTTCTCCTTTAGTTACAAGTTTTGTCGTAATTTCTTCCTTGTGTGGATAGAAAAGATAATCGGTGTGGCTATTATTTCTCATTCCCAATACGTTCGTGTCTCTGTCCGTGTCTAAAACATTCTGAGATACTGCTTGTTGTCGTACCTTTACGCTGTTCGAATTCCAAAACCTCAGATTAAAACCTGCCTAACTCATCATTTTCCGTGCTTGCTCAAAGAAGTTTAAAGCGTCATTCTCTCTGTTAATGCTAATCAAAATGTTATCTACATATAAATCCCGTTCAAGCATTCTTGCATTATTGCTGTTGGTTTGCTGTAAATGTTTCAAAAGGGCTAGGGTAGCGCTCAAGATAAATGGAGAGCAAATTGCTCCAAATAATACTACTTTAAATCTATACGTCATTTACGGACTGGTTACACCTGAAGGATTACTTAACCATAGAAATCGGGTTACATCTGAATCGTCTTTGTTGAGTCCCACATGTAAAAAAGCCTTCTCAATATCGGTAGTGATAGCATAACGATGAAGTCGAAATCTTACCAAGATCTTTGATAAGTCATTTAACACTGGGGGAGTGCTCATTAGGCAATCATTCAGACTAGGTTGATTTTGATACATATTACAACTGCAGTCATACACTATACGTATTGGTATTGTACTGAAATCTTTCTTGACAACGGCATGGTGTGGTACATAATGTACTTTGTTTACTGTCGGTTCTGATTCATCAACCCTCTCAATAAATCCGCGACGTTCATATTCTTCTATTATATCTCTGTAATTCGTATGGTCGCATCTTTGTCTATTCTTCTGATAACGTTCTCCGATCTCCTTTTGCGACATCATAATTTGACGGGAATTCTTCGTAATCTTGTTTCCATGGTAATTTCACCGAATACCTATCTCCTAGAAACTCAATTAATGAATCCTGATAGTCTTTCAAATAATTTGTCTCTTTCTCTTGATTTTCGGATGAAATTATCCCTATCGATTCAAGTTTCCAGAACGCTTCCAAGTTAAATTCTTCTGATTTGTGCGAAACTAGTACGTTAAAAATGCAAGCTGTCGTAAACGAATGTGCTATACCTGACTATAAGGGTCCTGATAGCAAATACCCAAGCTTTGATCGTACCACGATCGGTCTATCTCCTCGTATAACCTCGTCTTCAATAAAATCCCAATCATTGTCGGCACCAATAAGTAAAGAAATTTCAAAAGATTCTTCTTTAGTACCTGGATGAGCGAGTCTTTTTAGATAGTTCATATCTCGGTTAACGTAGCGCATGTGATTCTGAAGTGAGACTGCTATTGTAGGTACAATTATATCTTCAATTGGAAATTTACGCTTATTTTCTGTTTCAATGTATACGGTGGATTTACGTAGTTCTCTCGTGCTGCTGTTGTCCTTTCCAAATGCCGATAGGTGTACATCTTCAACTCCTTCAGTTTTCAAATTAAATTTGTTCGCTAGATAATCTTTCAAAAAAGATCTTTGTGCACCTTCATCAATTAGTATCCATACTTCAACCGTCTTCAATAGCACATTTGTGCGCATCTGTGTCAAAGAACGTAAAATTGTCGTATCTTCCTTGTTTTAAGTACCATTAATGAGATTTAGAGATGTAAATTGATTCAGACTTAGATTATTCTGCTTATCTGGATTGCTTGCAGTTTCCATGTTACTATGATTACTTACATTACATAAGCTGGAATGATGTCTCTGGTTACATTGCCTACACGTTCGTTTTGATTTACACTCATTAGCATGACGATTCCTTAAACAATTAAAGCACAAATTGTCTCGTTTGACTATAGATTTGTGGGCTTTAGGATCACTAACCTTGGTACAGTATGTTGGCGCTTGTATGTCTTTCAAAAACACATGGTCTCTTCTTAATATTCCGGGGCTGGCTTTTCTTCTCGTTGTTTGTTGTGTTTATCCTTGTGGTGAATTAATTCCTGTGTGGTATGGACTTATAGATGTGTTTGAAAACTGGTGGTCTATAGAAACAAGATAAGTACCTGTATTTTGTCCTGCCTCCATGATTTTAATTTCGTTAAGTATACTCTTCCTCAAATCTTTCAAATTCCAACTTGATAGTCCGTGTTCTCCAGCTAAGTTCTGGCTTATTTCTCCGGGCTGCAAGTTTAGAATAACCGGTACAAGTAGTGAAACATAAGCGTCATCAGTCTGTCCGAGTGACTCTAGACCTCGTACATAAGTACCAGTTTTGTCAAAATAATTGCGTAGGCTTACTAAAGTATAAATCGGCGGCGAAATATCAAGTAGAGCTTGCATATATTTTTGTATTATAGTATTATCTGTCCATACCTCTCTTGTACAACAAAATAGATTTTCCGTAGTTAGTCTTTGTCATAGCAAAACCTGATATGGTCTGAAACGCTTCTCCTTGTAGGAGTGACTTTTAGAAGTTAAACTTTTGTACCTCACTGAGTGTGGGATTTGTGTGAATAGATGTCTCATATGAATCCCAAAAGGATTGCCAATTTAGAATATTCCCTTTAAAGGTAGGTAAGTTCAACTTTGGTTATTTGTGGTAATGATTTTTTGCGCTAGAAGACGAATGTAAACTTGAAATACGCTCAGACTGGTTCGTGATAGGAATAATCTCTGATATACTAGCGGGGTTACTAGTATAAAACGATGGTTAATTTGATTGTACAACAGATTTCGACGTGAATCAATTGGAGTATGGGTTCAATTGAGATGAGTCGCTTGCGGGTACACTATTGGCTGTAGGTGAAATCAAGGCATTCATGGGTGTATAAGAGAGAGTAACATTATTAGCTTGAACAACGGTAGTATTGACGGGTAAATTATAAATAGTTGATTGTGAGGATTGAAAGAGTTTTCTAATATGACAGATTTTTTAATCTAAATTGAACTCGGTTCTACTCATCTGTTTTCAGAATTTCATCCTCCACTTCTTCATCCGAGCTAGCGTCCACAATTTTATCGTTAAGATCTATAAGAATTTCCCTTTTTCTAGATCTGTTGCACGGAATCTAAAATAGCTGTGACTCCTTAATTTCTATGTCGGAACTATCTCTTATGTCTCCAAAATTCTTCCAAGGTCTTGTAATTGCTCCTTTATGTCCGGAACTAATGGCGTTCAGCTTTCTATCCATTTTCCCTTTTGGTCACGGCACCATAAATGTTGGGGCTATTTCTACTATCGTTATACAGAAACAACACAACCATACAGTTTAACGTTTACTTCATATATATATCAGAGGTGCTAAGGCTACATCGCACACTGACGTCAACCCTAGATTCAAATCGGTAAAACGCGACGTCTTAACTCCCGCGGTATTTTCAACAATAGGTTTTGTATAGGGCAAACAGGCGCATCGTTTGCGCAAGGCTTCTAGAGGTGCTATGATAAATTATGTCGGAAGGAACTAAAATTTTAATGATGAATTAAGCCAACTCAAATGTCAGACAAGAACGTAAAACCCATGAAAAAGGCATATCAGAGTCAGCAAAGACTAATTATAATAATTTCTTGTCATATGAAAAGTCGAAATGAAAATACAAACTCCCCAAAAGAGATTGTAAAAAGTGTAATGTAAGTACTGATAAAGAGAAGGCTGATTACTGGCTGAATTTTGTTCAAGGGTATTTCGAAAAGAAAACGATGAAGATGAAAGAACTTTAGTGCGAAGGACAGCCGGTATACAACCTAAAGTTCTATATACACTTACAGACTTAATTGACAGTCTACTTTGTATTATTTTCAACAGTTTATTTATATCAGCGCTTTTGTGCCAGAATAAAACAAAATTGACCAAGATTTCTGCGTTGTTAAAAAGCTTTGATAGTAAAACTTCATACAGACCAGTTAACTTTACTAATGATAGATCATGGGAAGATTTTTAAGACTGATAGTTGTAGACCATGACAAGATACGGCCTATTGAGCGATTATTCATTCAAATGTCACAAAAAGGCCATTTCAGCCGTTGATGACAATCCAAGCGCCACATCCTTAAACACGATATAAGTATCCTCGTCCACGAGCGGGCATTATCTGATATAAATAAATGTATAACTATACATAGGTGCATAATAATTTCCACCAAAACACCCTCGTCAAAGTTGGAACTCGAGCAAGAGGTGAACGATTTGAAGTATTAGACTTACCCAAATAAACACGAACGGATCTAGAGACAAATTGGACGTGTTGGTTTAAGGCAACCAGTTAAAGATTTACTTTGATTCTTATGGACGTAAGACCGAACGGTGACATACAGTTGTTAATGCCTGTGTCATTTTGTCATTTGTGGAGAGTTGTCTCATTAGTACTTATACCTCATCTTCTTATCTTTATATTAAAACCTTCTTAAGGAGATGATTGAATACCTACGATGCGATACAACAGAGATGAAAAACAGATAAGAGGACAGATGATCTGTTGGCACCTTTGTTGAAATTAGTCGAAAGGTCAATTGTTTGATGGTGTTCTCGTTGCTGCTATAAAAAAAAAAATAAAACGTGGTACCCTTATTTGATTATACTGATACATCACCTCGATTTCGACTTCGCAATACCTTATCGATTCGGTATTCAGAAGTTCGGCAACCCTGTATTTTCTCATCGTTGAAATCGTGGGAATTAGTAATTACGGGGAACCGACCCTACTGTATTGGATGCATGTCTGCATACAAGTTACAGTACACCTTATTTTCTTTTATATTTCTTATGACTTTCAGACACATGTCTGGAGTCATTTTCATCTATCTCAGTTTGGGGGTGTTTTTGTTGCTGAACGAGATTATCTTAAGTACCAATCACGCATGTGCTCGTAGATTTGGCTTTAAAGTATTTGATCATCTTCTCCTTCATGGAGCGGTCCCAGTGGTCAACAAAACTCAACTATCCTCCATTCTGGCAGGATCGGTGGAGTAGACATCAACGTTGTGTTTCCGGTTAGCACTTTGACCTCTCTGTTGTGGAATTTAGTAACCTTTTCCGTTCAAAGTATTATGGAAATGCTTGACTTAAAAACCGTTTAAAAAGCAACTTTGATCTCACATTTGTTTTTGGTCTTGGGCAGCACTATGCAGTCGTATTTGGAGGAAACATTGATGATGTTAAGAATAAACGTGAATTCTTTGTTCTGTTGAGAAAGAACAGTAGTCCAAGCTTCACCTAAACGAACAGCGATCACGCATCGTTTCTCGAATTTACGTCGAAATGTTTTGAGTAATTCTTAAGCTAATTTATCCGTCCAACGAACTTTTCTATTGAGACGCCGAGACCGATTTGTACTTTGGTGAAGATGAGGTGTCAAACGATGCCGCGTTCCATCTTCTTTCTCATTCTTGGATTATTAATAGTGCACATTTAACAATGCATGTTCCTGTCACTCACATAGTTGCGAGTTGTTATATTCTTATGTTGAGCATCGACAACTCATTTACACGGCTCGGTTCCACGTGGGTGACAAGGTTCGAATCACTAATTAAGAAGTTAGGTACATTTGATAAGGAATACACACCTTCCATTGGACCAAAGAAGTGTACAAACAGCAGAGATCATGAAGATACACAGCTTGAGCGACTCATGGGCCAAGGTTTTTTTGGGTTCTTACCGTATGTAATCGTTTTTTCGGCTTAGTACCAGGTCCAGTGAAGTTGTGCCACAAACGATCGGGGCGTTGTTATTTAGTTTGTTCACGAAACATCCACTGGTAGTACTCACGAAGTTGAATATCCTCGATCCACCCCTCCGTCGTCGCCCCTTGCTAGTCGTAAATTCGAAGTGGCTGTTTGTCTTTGTATTCTATTTACACTTCAGACTGCTGTAAGCCGACGCTGCTAAATAATCTACTCCTCCGGTCGTGGTGTTTATAGTACAATAGTTCAAAACATCTCTTCATCAACCTATATATCTACTCCTGCAAAAAGCACTGAGGAAGAGGTTCTCACGAAATGACATAAGCGACCTGATATCCGTTATGGGTAAATGTCCCACATCACTCACCGATGTCATTGCTTGTCTTCGAACAGACCATCGGGGATTGACACAAACAGTAAGATCTTGGTGGTTTTTGATAACTTGGTGCTAAGGAAGCAAAATAGCGTGAACACTTCTACGTTCATGTAGGGCTCAACAACGCTGATTGATTCTATCTCTGTCAAAACTGCCTGAAACTCTCGCGCAAGATGATCCAACTTTGTTTGTGTCAAGACCTCTTTCAACAATACAACAAGAATTTCCAGACACATTCGCCGTGAGATATTTGGACCTAGCCTTCAAGGTGGTCAAAACTTTATGCTGGTCTGAGCCTTACGGATTTGTCACCATCAATCGCATTTTTTTCCCAAACGCTATCAAACACTACAGGATGTTTTCAAAATAAAGGCAACAGTAGTATATCGCTGTTCGAAATTCATATTAATAAAGTCGATTGAGAAAAAGACAAATCCGGGTTACAAACTAAAACTGAGGGAAACGCATCAAATATAAGAGGATAACTACGACACAACATTAAAATGTAACACACACAGAAACGAACTATATTATAATAATGGCCATTTTCCCGACTTTGTACAGGACATTTTAAGAAAAAAATGTTTTCAAAGGCTTAAGGGAGGTTTTTTTTTGCAAACGGTTTACATAAAATGACGTTTGTTATAGTAGTTATTGCCTATCCCAGGCAGCATAAAGCTCTTCACATGAATTCCCAGGATCAAATCATACCATCAAATCTAGTAATTTACAATAACTACTTGACAAATAAGGTTGAGTCGTGATCTAAACACGTCTTTAAACCAGTCTTAAAAGGGCAAGAGAGAAAAAAAACTTCCTCTCAGTCAACCAAGTCAAATGTATACCTCCTTGTAGTCTTACCACTATCTGCACTGCCTACTCCATCTCCTAATTTGCAGATAAATTACCTATCGAACCAAATAAACGTTCTACTCTCTGACAATCGTGCACAGGAGTACCCACATCTCAGCATTGGAGTTTGCAAAACATCCACGTAACAGTCAACGTTCAACGCTACCCAGTCATTTACTTCAGTGCTGCTTTTACCCAGTGCAAAATATTTAAGTTGTACAAAAATGCAGCCAACTTTTGCAAGAAAATCTTCAATATGGATCGTCTCATCAGTAACAGTAACACCAATCCTTTCGATTTGTCTGTTTGATTTGTTCACGCATCGTTGTCAATATAATGGAATTTGATACGACTGTCATACAAGTGAGAGGTTTGGCTAGCCATAAAACCAGGTTCAATCCACCATTTTCTACATAAGAAAATGCCTGTACCAAGTCAGGAATATGACAGTTGTTATCCATTCGTTTGATGTGTTTGAACTTTTGATTTTGCCATTTGATTGAAGACTTTCCTTTTTGAATTTTCCTCGGAGTTCAGTATTTTTGTGATTTTACTTTTTTTTCGACTTGTCAAACTTTTATCCCTTATGCGTCATCGATTTGATCAACCAATCAGAGAAACTGAAAGACTCTGGACTGGACGACAATTACATAAAAGCTAACTTCGAGCGCTATGTCCTAGCAAAAACACAAACTTTCTGCATTTCGAGTGTGACGGACAAAGAATGGACGTCTTGTTAAAGGTGAATAAATGGATAATGAAATATTATAACCAATCGTCGACAATACATCTCCTGGGCATAACAACGTTTTTTCATCGTGTCGGGAATGAAAAAATCGACACTATGTTCATTCAACTCATTAAAAGTGGAAGGAGTTACGAAATGGTTCTGTTGTAGATTCCAAAACACTCATGCGAGGGAAAAACGCCTTTCGTTCATTGGAACAATAAAAGTAAAAGTTTCAAATTGTTTGCCCTAGTTTTAAATTTTGGAACATAGCGCCACTTGAAACCTTGCGCAAACGATGCGCCTGTTTCTCCTCTACAAGACCTATATATCTAGTTTCAGATTTTTGAACGTAGCGCCCTTGAATACCTTGCGCAAAAGAAGCGCCTGTTTCTCCTCTTCAAGACGTATATAGTCATACCCCGTGACAGCCCTCATTATTTTTCTCTAGAAGCCCTGGAATAGGCCGACCCCATTTCTGCAAATGTGTATGTTAGTTTAATTAAACAATGACATCAAAGGTGCTATATTTTACAGTGTAGGACTACTTTTACATACGTTCTAAATTGAAGTGGGTGCATTGGTGGTCCTACACCTACAAATAATTCGTTGATAGATGCAGAGTTACTGTGGTACTGAATATTAGCCTAAAAAGAGATGTGACTTGTTTTATCAATGGATGGGATAAAAACCATTTTAAAATTGAGTTGAAATTGCAATATTTGGACGGATTTTCTGCCTTTTTAAATATTTTTTTATTTAACGGCCGTTGTTGTCTTATTCTTTTTTTTTGGTTTTTCGATATATCGCCTTATTGTTCGCTGGCTTATTGTTCGCTAGTTATTGTTCGCTAGCTTCAGCCTGGTTTGTTTTGTATTGATTCATATAGGAAATAAATTGATTGTTGTTTCCTTTTCTGAATTGTCTTTAACCAATTAAAACCAAATATGACAAAAGTTGTTCTTTATGCAAACTTACAAACTGACAAAAATCTACATAAATATGCTGTTTTTAGGTGGATGGGGGGTCTTAATTAAAATCCATAGATTTTGTTAATTATTTGTCAAAATGTAGTTTTTATCATGCTTTTTTCCAAAATATAATAAAAAGTATGGGTCACCGGACTTTTTTCACGCTACAGATTCTGCAAAATTGTCAGATTTTGTATAGATTATGCATGGAAATCCAATTTTGTGTGATAAAAAGAAAAAATACACCACAGAATTTTAAGATAAAGTGTGAGAAGATAGCTCTTATAACATGCTTTCAGAAGAAAAAGAAAAAATGGGGTCACCGGACTTGTTTTCTTGATACATATTAGAATAGGTAAATTTACAACACTTTCTATTTTAAAAATTGCTTTATCTGAGTTATCTCCCCTTCTATCTGAGTTACATTCCTTTATGTGGCAAAGTTGAAAAAAAATGAATCAAACAAAAAAATTTTGTGTTTTTTAGAAAATACAGCTGTAGATATGATAAAACACATAATTTTCTATATTAATATGAAAAGTCTTACACATGAACTACATACTACTCTCAAAATTTGCACATTTCATTAAAGATCTAGACCAATTGTCATCTGCTACTTCAAAATCCAAGATGGAGGAAGACACTCCAGCCACCTTAATCTGATTCCGTTTAACTCAAGATTGTCAGCGTTCACACAATTTCACATTCTGTTTATCAAGACTCAACCGTCCCAACTATTTTGTATACATGCGGCTACTTTGGAAAATGGTCAGCTGAACAGTGACTTACGTCAACGTATATTTCTTTTTAAATAAAGTATGGCATCGTATAGATTTAAATTTTCTACTGTTAGTTATTCACTATTGAGAAGGAGAAGTTTCATTCTGAAGTGCCATTTCAATATTTTCAATGTATTAAAAACAGCAAATAAAGTAAGCATCGTGGCTTCTTTAAGGCATTACATCGATGAAAATTCCAATTATGTTAGACATTTATTTTTAATTATTTGAATCATATATACAAGTAATAAATATTTCATGCTGATAGCGTTATTACCCCTCAAGAATTTGAAATAAAATATTTCCCAACGGACTCGTATAAGTTGCAACGTTGCGTAAAATTGGTTAACGGACTCAGTACTAAATAAACCGAACGTCGATTTTGCACTTGCAAACAAAGAGAACAACGCCCTGCATCGCAATTTTTAAGCTGTACATCCACATTCTGTTTTTTTTTTTAAAGAAATAAAATTATTATTCATTTAGGCAAACCAATAGAATGACAAGTGAAAGCAAGCGTGTTATTTTGGCCTATAGTGGAGGATTGGATACTTCCTGTATACTAGTTTGGCTCATTGAAGAAGGCTATGACGTTATCGCGTTCTGTGTAAGTAGTTAACTTTTAAACGTTTCTATACTTTTCTTCAGACTTTACACTTTGTTGACATGATAAATTAAACAGATGGAATAACTCTACATGTACAATAACATTTGATGTTTTCCATTTTTTTTTACTTGGCCACAGCGACACGTATGTGGTGTTTTACGTGCGTTCCATGCGATTATCATATCTTGTTCCACATTATTATTCAAAGACAAATCAAAGGTATATCACTGATTTAATGCTCACTTCCTCTCATCATTACAGGAACGCAAGGGGTAAAAGTGGCATATCAAATTTCAAATTCAGCTTTGATTTTTAACCAGAAATCTGTTTGTTTTGTACCAAAGATTAGTGTACGTAGTTCTTTCGATTTCCAAGTCGTACGCGATTAAAAGGTGCATTTCCTAAAATTTTACATTTGTAATTTTTTTCCGCTTTTGATACGTTTTCATTTTGTTTCACCGTGAAAATGTCGATCTTTTTCACAAATTAAATTCGACATGAAATCAATTTAAAAGTTTAAGGTTGAAGAAAATTTGTTTCAAGTTATAATGGCATCTTACATCTTTAAATCCAGAATGACTTTTTTTCAAAAAGTGTTGGCAATTAAAGATTATATGCTCTTCAGATAAATTGCCTCGTTATAAGTGGATGTAGAAATGTTACTGTTACATCGTCATGTGCATAGCGCAGGCTCATACCTTTACAAGTGTGGGGTTGTAGAACTTGAAAGTTGTAGAAATGAAATTTTAACGATTCACTCATATTGTTTTTCTTAAATTGTTTAACATTTCACAGCGGTATAACAAGTTACTTTAATTATTCTTCCCTTAGTTTATTTATTTTGTATTTACATTGTATCATAAATCAAATTTATGTGTTCAGTGTATGTTCACTGGTATTAATATGTCTTTTGATTGAGTTAAGCCATTTCAATTGATATTTTATAGTGTGTCTTTCTATGTTGTGATGTTACACTATTGTTTCAGATAAGGGTGAAGGTTTGTTACCATTAAAACGTTTAAACCCGCTGCAATTGTTTGCACCTGTCCTAAGTCAGGAATCTGATGTTCAGTAGTTGTCGTTTGTTGATGTGGTTCATAAGTGATTCTCTTTTCTCGTTTTTTATATAGATTAGACCGTTGGTTTTCCCGTTTGAATGGTTTTACACTAGTAATTTTTGGGGCCCTTCATAGCTTGCTGTTGAAGACCGTACTTTGACCTATAATGGTTTACTTTTATAAATTTTGACTTGGATGGAGAGTTGTCTCATTGGCACTCATACCACATCTTCTTACATCTAAAGCACCAAAACAAATCAACATGGAAATATTTGAAAAAAAAACAAAACAAAAACATGTCAAACAATTCAAATATAGATTTGTCTTGTGATTACCCACAATGCCTCCTTTGGTAACTGAAAGTAACGGAGAGAAAAATCTAGGCAAACATCGATGTGCGCATACAGAGCAGAAAAATAAATATTTAAACTTTAAACATTTTAGAAATAAAATCGTGTTAACTGAATGATTTACTTGTTTTCTATAGGCAGATGTTGGTCAGGAAGAAGACTTTGAAGCAGCCAAGGAAAAGGCAAAAAAACTTGGAGCAAAAAAGGTATTTATATTTTATTCACTTAACCATTCAAGATTGTATTTAGGATACACAAATAAATTAATGTTTGAATAGTGCTCAATTATTTGAATAAGAATAGAAAAGATATAGAGTACGTATATGAGACAAACAAATCATTGATTACTAGAACATTAACAATTTGTTAAAGGAAACATGTTTATTTTAGGACTATTATTCATCTCAATGGTTGTTGAATGTATCAAATAATGAACCAAGAGTTCATAAGATAAAGACGGTTCTTTAATTCATATTGGATTTTCATGACTTTTTCCTGATTACAGATTTTTATAAGGTATCAATGGCTGTCGTACATGAACAGTGATCTATTAGTAAATTATTATATTTTGAATTCAATGCAATTCAGTGAAGTCTTCTCAATGAGTAAAAGTAAAATAGTACATGTATTGGACATTGACAAACTATAACCGATATGATAACGTATCCCTCAAGATGAGACGATACTAAATTACCATGACAAACTTATGGGGGAAATGTATTGACATTCATCTAGTAGCGTCACTTTGGTAAACTAACTTTTTAAAAGGTTTTAAATTAGATCACCCAAGAAAGATATTCAACATAAAAAAATCATTTTCAATATAATTTATTGATTACCTCCTGGGTAAAATTTATATACATTTCGTGATATAGGCAAGCAATAAGAATTAAAAGAGAAATCAAATTCAAGGAATGACGTTATGCCTTTACTTCCATTAAAAATAAATAACATGCAATCTACATATTATCCTAAAATCCTATTCAATGAAAAATAAGTGACAAAAGTAAAGATGATATAAAGATAGTATACTTATATCCTAGTTTAGTAATTAAAAATTAACAAATAGAGAGCAAAATTGAAATTAAATTTCCTTAATATGTTTGCTTTGATAAAATATTACTGTATAAACCGGATTTAAAATATTCCCTTAGTCATTTAATTTGTACAAGATAAGTGGATTCATTTTTCTAAAATAATTCTCCGTATTTGTAGTAACATTTTTTTTATATACAGTTTTCACAATTGATGATATTGACACCCTTAATTGGAATAAAACCACGAATTCATGGACCCATTGCTTTCTGTGTTAACATCTGTAATATCATGCTTTCATAGCTATTTTGTCTTTAGTTTAAACAAAGTGACAGTCAGTTCATGTCAAACATATACATTTTGAACCTTTAATTGTAGTTGTCGAAGGTTTGATAGAACAAAAACAGGTACTTTTGATCTTAGAAACAGGCACAAATCGCCTTTCTATTTCAATTTCATATTTTGTTTTTGTTTTTCAATTTAACAAAGATTCTACAGTGGTCCCAAGTCCCTAAGCTTTCAATTAATACAAAAGTACTTAATATCTACAAAGTTTCAGCTATGCGTAGGAACTATTTTGTTTAAAATATGTATACTACTTTCATCTATGTTCTTTCGGACGGGATCCGAATTAAAAGTTCTGAACCTTAATGATAAAGTTGGTATTGTAATGATAATTTTGTTTCACATTTTGTCACCCCGAGGTCTTATATAGCTCACTATACGGTATGGGTTTTGCTCATTGTTGATGGCAGTACAATGAGCTATATAGTTGTTTACATCCTCGTCGTCCTTGGTCCTAGGCCTAGTCTCCTTATTTTGATATTTTACAAACTCGTAGTATTACTGCATAAAATGGAGCTAATAGGACCTTTTATTACTTTAAAGGCTAATTAACAGTAAGGAACGAAAACTATTCTGTTTGTCATTAATTTTGACTTTGGATCCATCAGAATCTAGTAGCAGACAGTGGTTACTGATAATGTTTATCAAGAGTAAGTCCAGGTGCAAAAAATAACTCAGAAAAAGAAAAAAAAAGATAGATGATTGTACATGCAAAACGTTGTAATATGGATTTCCCTCCCTAGATGGTTGTTGCTGATGTCAGCCGTGAATTTGTAACAGATTTTATCTGGCCTGGTATACAAGGCAATGCAACTTATGAAGATCGCTATCTCCTTGGTACCGCTTTAGCTAGACCATGCATTGCAAAGTAAGAATTAATTTCTACATTGTTCTATATCGTTAATATTTTTTAATTTAGTCTTATTTAATGGATACTATATGTCAAACGTTCATTAAAATCACGAAAAAAGCGTTGGAACATTGAAAAGGTCTTCAGATAAGTGTTTTCAGTCATTTCTACGTAACGTTAACATTTGTTCATTTGTTTCTGAAATAAGATTTAAATTCAACTTTATGTACAAAAGAATCAATTGTATTTTCACTTAAATATTTTCACGACAGAGCAATGATTGAGATAGCCAATGAAGAAGGAGCTCAATACATTTCCCATGGTGCAACTGGAAAAGGAAATGATCAAATCCGATTTGAATTAGCAGCTTATGCATTACATCCTTCCATAAAGGTAAAAAATCATAGGTGTTCAACCTGCACTTGTGTAATATCTTCAGTTCGTAAAATAAATGTCTAATGAAGTGCTTTACATGTATAGTTTATATTTCTTACAACATACCAAAAAAAAAGTGTGATTGATGATTTAATTCACACAATTTAACAGAATTAAAACTAGAGGCGCTTACCTAGGTCTATGTGCATAATCTACAGATGACTCTTTCCAGCATTGTAGACAAGAATAGAATTAATGACAAAAATTGATCTTGTATTGCTGATCTTTTTGTCTGTTTAGTTTTTTTCTGTATCTTCTTTAGTTTTTGCTCAAAACACAAAAGAGGGTAAAAAAATCATCATTTAAGGGCAGTCACTCCTATGAAGATTGACAGTCTACTAACTATATCGGCAACATTTGACTTGTTTGTGGATTTTGCCTTGCTGATCATTTTTTTCATTTAAAGTTTCTATTTATCTATTATAATTTTATCTTGTATGGCAAAACGCAAAAAAAATGGTAAAAATCGTCATTAAAGGGTAATAACTCCAATAAGGAGTCGTCGGAAAATTTCCCCCTTATTGTCTTAAATGTAAATCTTGTCTTGCTGATCATTTTTGCTTATTTAAGTTTCTATCTATCTATTATAACTTTTCAAATATAAGGCAAAATCGCAAAAAATTGGTAAAAATCGTCATCAAAGGGCAATAACTCTATTTAGGAGTCGACTGACGATTTCGATCATGCATAGTTATTCGTAGATCTTGTCTTGCTGATAATTTTTGAAAATAAAAGTTTCTATCTATGTCTTATAGTTTTCAAGATAAAAGGCAAAAATGAAAAAAAAATGGTAAACTTTTGTCATTTTAGGGCCTATTAATAGCTATAAGAAGTCGCCTGACAGTTTTGACGTCAATGAACAATTAGTAGAGATTATTAGCGCCGAATATATATAAATCAGCGAAAATATGAACAACTGTTGAGCTATTTTTAATCATATTATTCTGGTTCCTTAATATTCAAATTGAGGCAGGTCTCATCAACTTTTTAGTTTTGACATTGCGAGCATAACATATATATTGAAATTAGTCCTTCTTCTGCCTGTCTGCACGATAGAATGTATGTATTTTTATTTATGTTTAGCCACCTCATTACATGTACACCTATAACATTGAAACCCGTTTTACAAACCACTTAGGTATTAACAAGCAGTACATGAACGATAAAAATATAAACAATTCTCTATGATCAACCTTAATTTCAATAATTATTGTAAAAAGGTTCATTTGCATTCACAAGTGTGTTTCACAGAGTTGTTAAACTTCGTTCGTCTCTTGAAAATGTAATTGCGTAGACGAATGAAGGTCGTTGGAACTATCCCCAGTCGAGTTACAACAAGTATAAATCTCTGTTTGTTTTCCGCCTTGCAGACAACATTCAGAGTTAAGGCAAAGACTGGTTAGCCCGGGAGTCAGAAGGATGTGTACTAGTAGGGTGAGATTACATGTATTCATGTAAAGTATGGTATATTAAAGCTGACTCGGTTTGTTGCTCTAGCAAAACGACAAGGGGGGGGGCTAAAATACATACATGTAATCATATTTGTACTAATATAAGGAATCTATCAATCAATCAACAAAGCATGTGTTCAGCTCTATATTTACTGAATTAACATTACATTACATATAAAAAATAAGAATCTATTATTTAAAGGTCGGGTTTTAAAGTATAAGTTCTTTATTTAATTTTAGGTTATTTCTCCATGGAGAATGCCAGAGTTTTTCACGAGATTCAAAGGACGAAAAGACTTATTTGAATATGCAAAAGTAAGTTGTTATTAACCGAAACGAGATTTTAAACTGCTATTGTCATGAAAATTAAGTGAACCGTTTTATATTTGTTAAATATTTAGATATTCTTGTACGTCCCCACAATCAAAGCTGTGCAAATATTAAAGGTAACACAAAAAGATGTTCGGTGAAACCATCTTTGGTATTTTGTGAGTAGTTGTCTCGCTGTAAACCATATAACTCCTCGTTTTTAATCACAAGGTTACTCTAGTGAAGTTGTACTTAAATTCGCATTTTATGACTTCAGTCTTATTAACTTCTTGTGAAAAATACCGTTTTCTATCCTCAACTTATCCTAAACACCTTATTAGTAGTTATTGAAACTTTCAGAATCTTCACCATTTAATGCCATTATTTATCTTCTGTTATTTATCTGAATTATTTTGGGGGTATTCCTTAGCAAACAGTTGACTTTTCCATTGCTTTAACTGTGGAGGAGTGTACTTATATTGTATCAGCATCTCATCATAAACCCCTTACTAAACTGTATTGAAACTTTCTCAAAATCTTAACCATATAATGCCATAAGCACCTTCTATTTTATTTTTGATCTGTTTTATTTTTTTTAATTTTGATTTTATAATAATTTTTTTTTTTTTGGGGGAGGCTTTCCCTAAGAAAATAATGGACTTTGCAAGGAGCATGGTGTATCATTTGTTAGCTTTACTCGCAGTTCTTATTTGTGTTAGCAAGTGACTTATATGTGTTCGATTCCACAGCTTTGATTATATATCTGCAAAGGAGTCTAAACATGATTTTTAAAATCCCAACCATTTTACTGAAAATTTCAAACACATTTTGCTTAAAACGAATGAAATTATCATGCTTCCGTCTTTTCTTTCTTATCTATTTGAAAAATTCATGAACTTTTTCATTGACCAACTGTGTAGAATCGGTTTAACACTGATAAAATTAAGAAGAAGATACCAAGTGGACAAAAAAAATCTTAAGTTGATGAATGCAGGATTAATTTCAGGTTTGAAATGTTACTGTATTCGTACTGTTTGAAGAAAAGACTTTTTTTGAATACTGTAAAAGAGTCTTTTGGTTTTTTCTTCCAGCTTCACGATATTTCACTCCCGGTTAACCCCAAAGCACCGTGGAGTATGGATGCAAATCTAATGCATATAAGGTAAATAGTAAAATCACAATAATGAAACAACCTACAACGACAGCAGTTATTATTATGTGAAATTCTATAAACAATCACATATAAATGTATGCTTCAGATAATGTACAGATAGCAAAGTTGGTGTGTATTATGGTAAATTAATGTAAAACATACTGAATTTTCTGCGTTTAAGTCGTTTTTCGGCTTCACCATCAAACACGCCTAAGAGCAAAGCTGTATATTTTATTAATGCAATACACGTTATAAACAAAAGGAGCCTTGTAACAAAGAAGAACCTAGCTGTCAAAAGTTTGTGATACTATAAGACATTTTTATTGTTGATATTATTATTTATTTGCAACTGCATTTCGCCTTCGTATAGCCTCTTTTAGCTCAGTTTGAATAACTATTGCAGTTTGGAGATTTTCTATAAAAAAAATTGTACAGTACATGCCTGTTTATTTCGCAAGTCTGCTTGAAATGAGTTAAAGGATTAAAGAAATTAATGTTTCCGAGTCATATTAATTGATATATAACGTCAAACTGAAAAGCTATCAAACAGCTTATAATGTGAACTAACATCTTTTGTCATTCAATTAATACAGCTATGAGTCTGGCGTTTTAGAAAACCCTAATACAGAGCCTCCAAAAGATATGTATCAAATGACAACAGATCCTGAAAAATCTCCAGATGAAGCAGATGTTCTTAGCATAGATTTCAAAAACGGTAAAGGCAATCTTCTTTTGATAAAAAATATATTCATACATAGTAGGTGGTTAGTGGAAATGAATATCGAAAAGAACATACAAAAACCATAAACAAAAGAAATAAGACGGTAGATACAACAGGAACAAGACAAACAATTATCTTCAAAACTTTCTAAACAAAACTCACAATTGAGAAACAGGAACTGCTAAAATACGCGACTGAATTCAAACGTTCTTGATGTGAGCAGTTCTTGCTCCACTGGCGGCTTTCGACAAGTACAAATTCGGATATAACTCTAAATTCGTGTAAAGGAATTAACGGTAAAATATGAAATTGTGTCTGTCTGTGACAGATATTTCTAAACAATTCAACAGATCATAGTAGCATCATGATAGATAACTTTTTCTTTCCTATTTATAGGTATAAATCATACTTAGCTGCATATGTACTATTATTATGTTTTAAAGTAAATTATCATTTTTATCTTTTTTTTTGTACGAAAATGATCTATAATTTGTTCGGATGTATTACACTAAATGATCTATGACTATAACTTGTTCGGATGTATTACACTAAATTGATCTATTACTATAACTTGTTCGGATGTATTACACTAATCGAATTATTACTATAACTTGTTCGGATGTATTACACTAAATGATCTATTACTATAACTTGTTCGGATGTTTAACACTAAATGATCTATTACTATTACTTGTTCGGATGTATTACACTAAATGATCTATTACTATAACTTGTTCGGATGTTGTACACTAAATGATCTATTACTATAACTTGTTCGGATGTATTACACTAAATGATCTATTACTATAACTTGTTCGGATGTTTTACACTAAATGATCTATTACCATAACTTGTTCGGATGTTTTACACTAAATAATCTATTACTATAACACAATAAATGATCTATTACTATTACTTGTTCGGATGTATTGTACTAAATGATCTATTACTATAACTTGTTCGGATGTTTTACACTAAATGATCTATTACTATAACTTGTTCGGATGTTTTACACTAAATGATCTATTACAATAACTTGTTCGGATGACTAAATGATCTATTACTATAACTTGTTCGGATGTTTTACACTAAATGATCTATTACTATAACTTGTTCGGATGTTTTACACTAAATGATCTATTACAATAACTTGTTCGGATGTATTGTACTAAATGATCTATTACTCTAACTTGTTCGGATGTTTTACACTAAATGATCTATTACTATAACTTGTTCGGATGTTTTACACTAAATGATCTATTACTATAACACACTCAATGATCTATTACTATTACTTGTTCGGATGTATTGCACTAAATGATCTATTACTATAACTTGTTCGGATGTTTTACACTAAATGATCTATTACTATAACTTGTTCGGATGTTTTACACTAAATGATCTATTACAATAACTTGTTCGGATGTATTATACTAAATGATCTATTACTATAACTTGTTCGGATGTTTTACACTAAATGATCTATTACTATAACTTGTTCGGATGTATTACACTAAATGATCTATAACAATAACTTGTTCGAATGTATTACACTAAATGATCTATTACTATAACTTGTTCGGATGTATTACACTAAATGATCTATTACTATAACTTGTTCGGATGTATTACACTAAATGATCTGTTACTATAACTTGTTCGGATATATTACACTAATTGATCTATTACTATAACTTATTCGGATGTTTTACACTAAATGATAATATATTATGGATGCCGAAAATAATTTAAGTTCTTCAGAGTGTTAAGTCGGAATAATATGCAGGATCAAAATTGTGAATCGTGCAGTAATTAGTCACCGAGACTATAAATAATTGCTAACGTTAATCGCAATTCTAGTCTGTAATCACATTTCTACAGCTTATTGACAGGTGGTTGACATCAGTTTGATGCATCTTGATTAGTTTTCCCTACTGTATTAATGGTTTTGCTTAAATATCTTTTGGAAAAGTGATTACTTTTTTGGGAATATTTTGAACGAAGCTAAAAAGAATAAGAATGTGATGCAACTAGAAGTTTTATTTTCAATTACTGTAACAGATAACAGCAAATGAAATGATTAAAAGTTATAAAATTTGATAAGTAAGTACAACACACAAACAAAAACAAAAGAAACAACGACGATAATTTATATAACATGAAATCATTGAATCCAGTTTGTTAATGCACTGAATAATATTAGTTCACAGTGTGCTAGTGACCTAATACGCTATATACGGGGTCAGTAAATTTCATTTATCGGTCGTCCCTCCGTCTGTATCACTCTGCTCGGCTCTTAATAAAATTGCATATCACGGCTTTGTGACATCAAATACGTTGACCAGGCCTTAATAACTTTGACCCGGACATATCACCGACATCATAATATATGAACCGACGTTGATAAGTTTGACCCGAACTTATCACGTCATCTTCTGGTTTGCTGGTTAAACAAAGAAAACACTTGTTCTATCATGCAAAATGCGCAAATACTACCCGATAAATCAATTATCTGGTTATATGCATATTGATATTGTAAAATATCAACTGCTCGACACAATATGAAGCCTTTTTGATCTCGTTCGCTGCGCTCACTCGACAAAAAGCTTCATATTGTGACTCGCAGCTGATATTTACGATATCAATATGCAGACAACCTGATAATCGGTACATGGGGGTTCGAGCGAATACGATATATACGGGATCAGTATTAAAATGTCATTTATATCGTATTAGGTCACTAGCACACTGTGTATTGAATTTATCTTACCGACTATCTTAACATGTGGAATTCAGACAAGTGGCCTATTAAAGTGAGCAAGTCTTCAATATTAAAAACCTACTTCCATTGGTCTATTCAAAATATATACCAGCAATAACAATTTGTTAGCCTTTAATGTGTTTTCTGCATTAATTTTCAATCGTTATCATCAATTTCTTTATCTGTTGTCAGATTTTTCTTCAACGTCATTGTTGTTTTTGTCTCGCCTTGACGGAGTCCAAAAGCGAGACATAGGTATGCTGTTTCCGGCGTCGGTGATTAGGTTTAGTTTAAGGTGAACCACTAGTGGTTGGTCAATGATATTTGGTATGCAGTTGTATTAGCACTGGCACATATAATTTCCATAGAGATTGTTTGGCCTTGGCCCCTCAGTCGTGGTCTATTGACTTTGAAACTTTTGCTTAGTTTACATGTATTAGTTTGTGATTAGGTCAGTTTATGGGGAACCACTAGTGGTAAGTCAATGATATTTTGTATGCAGTTGTATAAGCATTGGCATATCTCATTTCCATGGAGATTATTTGGCTCCGCCCCCTCAGTCATGGTCTATTGACTTTAAAACTTTTGCTATGTTTACATGTATAAGTTTGTGATTAGGTCAGTTCAAGGGGAACCACTAGTGTTAAGTCAATGATATTTGATATGCAGTTGTATAAGCATTGGCATATTTCATTTCCATGGAGAATATTTGGTCCCGCCCCCGCAGTCATGGTCTATTGACTTTGAAACTTTTGCTTAGTTTACATGTATTAGTTTGTTATTAGGTCAGTTCAAAGGGAATCATTAGTGGTAGGCCGATGTTAATTGGTATGCAATTGTATAAGCACTAGCACATCTCATTTCCATGGAGAATATTTGGTCCCGCCCCCTCAGTCATGGTCTATTGACTTTGAAACTTTTGCTTTGTTTACATGTATTAGTTTGTGATTAGATCAGTTAAGATTAACCGCTTATGTTAAGTCAATGATATTTGGTATGCAAATTTATTGGCATTTGCAAGTCTCGTTTCCACGGAGATTATATAGCCCCACCTCCTCATCATGGTTCATTGACTTTGAAACTTTTACATAGTTTACAAGTCAATGTTTGTGTTAAGGTTTGTTGAAAGGGAACGACTTATGATAAGTCTATGGTATTTGGTATGCAGTTGTATTAGCATTGGCACATCTCATTTCCTTGGAGATTGTTCTGCCATGTACCTTCTGTCATTGTTCATTGACTTTGAGTATTTGCATAACTTACATGTTAAAGTATTGCTATTTTAATTTCAACATTTGCATTATCAAAAGTACAAAAAGTCGAGACATATCTCTGTGTTAACAGTTTATTATAAATGGACGTAACACTGCTAATATTAAATAAACAGGGTCTCAACGTGTTCGCTTTTAACTTTTGGTATTCCTAGAAATGTATAGGAGGTAAGATAAAGGTAACTATCAATATACATGTGATTAACTACAAGACAGTAGACTGCATTAATATTACAAGATTTGGCTTTAATTACAACTTCCATATTCGATTCCAAAATGGAAATTCTCAAGGACAATCAAAATTACATGATTTATGTATACATATCCTGTTTAAACCTCTATCATGTGATTGATTTTTGTGCAATTTTCATATTATATTTTGTTTATGCATTAAGGAATACCAGTAAAAGTGTCCAATCAGAAGACAAAGGAATCAATGACTGATCCTTTAGAACTTTTCACTTATCTTAACAAAATAGGGTAAGATATTTGGTGTAACATACTGAAACATTCTGTACAATATAATTGTATGAATGTTTACATGTACATTTGTTTCTTAAAATGATAGTTACAAATATAGACTAGACAAAAGATGTGTAGGTTGTCAATGAGTAATCTTAGTACTTTTAAGTATCATCTGAAACACGGTATCCGCTTTTAGTGGATATTTCACAACTTTTATTATTTTGGTTTATTGTATGTACTCTCACAACTGATGTTTGTCTACATATAGTTATTGCTTTAATTGAATATTTTCCCTCATAGATTATAGCCATAATAGCATTTAAAGATATTCGTTTCTCTTCATTATTTGCCTTATAAATGAGATCAAAATTCCAGTGTATAGAGACATACTTATTCGGTTGATGGTCACGTAAGGGCCACCTACAAACACTTTATCCTTATTTTAGGGAGGAGACACCACGATACATACTTGGCTCGTATATGTTAAAATATTTTGCGATATTTGGTTATTCTGATATTGTCCGCATGCAGAATCGGTATATATATGAGTTTCTAAAAACATATATATGTTGGATCTCCACGAGTTAAAAGTCTGAAAGAATTGTCTTACATTCGGGCTAAAATTCTTAGGCTTCTCGTTAAGCATGTTTAACATTAACTTAAAAGTGTTCAAGCATCAAATTTTTTCACTGGGCATTTTATTGTAATAAATTAACTCCTGCATTTAAAAGAACTATCAAACGAGTTCGAATGGCGTGGATTTAAGCAAATATAGGTTACAGGCCGTACAGTCTTCAACAATGAGCAAAACACATGCCCTATAGTCATCTGTAATTGGCTCCGACATGACAATATGCGAAACAATTAAAACGGGAAAACTATCAAAACAATAGACGAAAGACAATATATACAATGAACAGCAACAAACGAAAACCTCAAATTCCATGCATTTGGCTTGAGACAGGCACATGTAGAATGTGCCAGGGTTAAACATGATTATGAGTGCACAACTCTCTCTAACCTGGGACATTGGTGCAACATTTTTTTTATTGTAGAGGTAAGCATGGAGTAGGTAGAATCGATATTGTCGAAAACAGGTTCATTGGAATGAAATCAAGAGGTAATTACTCTATTTATTCAAATTTGTCTCAAATTACGATAATTTACTAAATCCTGACTTTACAATGTATTACATGTAGTCATATAATATACATTCATTTTGTCGAAGGTTGTAGCAATTCTGACTTTCTTCTATAGCCGATTGAAAAAAAAATTGGTGCAATGTCAAAAGATGGAATATCATTTGTTCCAGATGACGACAGCGACAATTATTTTCGGTATTTTAATCACATCATTAAAAATGCAAGACATTTAAAGGAACAAATGATAGATTTATAGAAACAGACAAGAAATACGTCAACTCGTACTAATTTGAGATTTTGGTGACCTAAAACTTGAAGTTTATTGTACCGAACTTTTCTGTTGGAAAGTGCCTATACCAAGTCAGTTACGCCGGTGTTATGGCTGTTCTTATTCAGTTTATCATTTGTAAAACTTTTTTCTAGGGGTTTTTATTCTAAATTGTCGGTGGAAGTTATTTGACATGGTGTATTTATCCATTCTTTTTTATGTCAATAAGTATTAGCTACTTTTGTTCACTTATTTTCTTTTTTTGGGTTATGAAGATATTTAATTGTGCAATGAATTTGTGACATTTTAATCATCTTTTAAAACATACGTATTTTGAAACATGTCCCTTACATTTTTCTTTTCGGAGGCATACACATATATCGCTGTTTGTTCTTGAATACTTATCAATACTTTTTCGTTACGTCAAAATAGTAAAACTTTTGGACGGCAAGATAATTTTCATTGAATTGTCACCCATAAATAATGTTTTCAATCAAATGGTTGGCGAATAATAGGATAAAAACAGATATTATCTACATTTATCGTTTTTCTTAATTTTAGTTTAAGAACTTTGCATTTTCTGTTTCAGGCGTATATGAAACTCCAGGCGGCACAATACTACTAGTAGCACATACGGATATAGAAGTATTCACAATGGACAGGGTAGATCACTTTAAACATATTTTATTGTTAAATTCCTACAATGAGATTATATACCTCAACTAAAGAATTTGGGAGAAAATGTTAGTAAGAAAGCTTACCCGTTAAATAGAGTTACCATGCTTGAACACTGTATGTCCAACAAATACATGTTCAACGATAAGCAGTGTGATTTCGCTAAAAATTAAATTGGCTCGACGAACTATAGTAAAATAATTTTACTGGACAAAATAGTACATTCACAAATTCGTTACAATTTAAATATACAAATATTTCAATAAACAAATATTCGCAGAACGAGTTAACATTATTTTTAGGGGCCAGCTGAAGCCCGCCTCCGGGTGCGGGATTTTTCTCGCTATTTTGAAGACTCATTGGTGGCCTTGGGCTGTTTTCTGCTCTTTGGTCGAGCTGTTGTCTCTTTGACATATTCCCCGTTTCAATTCTCTATTCTTAACAAAGTTTACAGCCAATAGCCAATGAAATCAAGACCGGCTCTATGTTTAGTTTATCACGTTACCATGAGGGCCAAACTCATTCCTATTCAACTTCGGTAGAAAATGTTAAATATAGGGCGAAATCTTTTGTGCAAACAAAGACATTACTTACGAAGAACTCAACACCACAAAATGAAATCAACAACTAGTAACTGAATTCTTTCAATAAACGAGGGATATCGTCAACTAAATGAATGCATTCAATAAACTAGGGATATCGTTAACTTAATGAATGCATTCAATTAACTAGGGATATCGTTAACTTAATGAATGCATTCAATAAACTAGGAATAACAATATCAAGTTAATGAATCCGCTCACAATAGAATGACCTGAAATTTGCTTTTTCGATATTCGATGTAGTAATACACATTTTGCATCTTGGTATCATAATATTCAAATTGCCCATCTTTTGTGCTATCTAACAAGACTGTACAGAACGGTTTCCGATAATGTACGTATTGACAATTTAGCCTTGTCATTGATAAGATCACTTTGATCATTTTACTTTTTAAGACTATGTGCATCTTGATTTATGAGATTTTTGACAATATTAGTCTTTTATTTCAAAGATATAATAAAGAAAGATTGTGAATTAGTCAGTTAATCAGGATGCAAGATAATAAAAACATATCTAAACACCAACTTAAATAGCAATCTTGAATGTTTCATATATAGAATAAGTTTTTTTTTCTACAAATTGTAAGTTTAACGAAATTCCAAGAAACTTATATTCATTTGTCTTTCTAACAATACCACCACGCATCTAGATACTTTTGCATTGTTTTCCATTTCCCAATGGATGTGTAATGATTTGAATTAAACACATGAAACAATGCATATTACGTATTTCCCAAAAATACATGACATTAACTGTATCCAATGTTTGTTGTTTTAATATTTGTCTAGGAAGTAAGAAGAATAAAAAGAGATCTTGATGTAAAGTTTGCTGACCAAGTATACAGAGGTAAGGTATTATATTCTGTTAAAAGTATTATGTCAACTTTCTCTCGTGTTTTAGCTGACTCGTTTAGATGTTCGGTTAAATATTTTTCCAAAGAGTTTAACTACCATTCTTTCTACAGAAAAAACATGAAATATATACTCCATACGCGGCTAAAGCTGGTATATTGCTGTTAAGGTGGGGACAATTTATAATTTCAAAATTGAAATCGTCTCGTTTGTCATAGACTCTGGTACTGAGATGACCGCTTGAGCCAAATTGGAGGTATATGTCTAACAATAAGACAAATGAAGCTGTGTCTGTGGTGTCTTTAATCTCTTAGTTCAATAGGATATATCAATGAGACCCAATCAGAAAAGTTTGGATTTTGAATGGAGAGAACATCATCAATGTATCTATATGTGCAATTAAATGATCTAGCTTCTTTGATTTTATTGTTCTTACAAGGATCTTCGACTCATATGACAATAAGAAAAGGTCTTTAAGGAGAGGTGCAAAGAAAATTCCCATAGGAATGACGACAACCTGCTGGAAATTTCTACCTCCAATTCAACAAATACGTTAAGGAAAACCTCCAGCATACTGATCTCTTGTTCATCGGTGTTGCATGTTTTTTCCACATGTTTTATTTTTAACAAAATATTGTTATTCCAATTGTAAACAAAAACAATTAATTTGTAACGTATAAAATTAAATTTGATGTGTTCAGAAACACATACAACACCTTCTTTGCAAACGATGTTTGGTTGCTGATATCTGAAAATGAATGAGAGGATCTGTACATGAGACTAGTTTTACCAGTTTTACAACAGTTTTTCGTATAGAGCAAAACGACATTCAACATCCAACAGAATATTGTCGTATGAACATCTAGATGATGATATTATCTAGATTCTACGACCGGCGCTTGTCATACCTTCTCATTTATCAATTACTTGGAAGGAATTGATGTTTAATAGTATTTCTAAATTCTAATTGATTCTTTTTAAATTGTAATTGTAGGGTTTTGGTTCAGTCCTGAATGTGAATTTACACGTATGTGCATATTGAAGAGTCAGGATGGCGTCACAGGTTCTGTTAACCTAAAAATCTACAAAGGTTGTGTCTACGTCCTTGGTAGAACGTCACCAACATCGCTTTATAATGAAGAATTAGTTAGGTATGTCACACACCAGTTAATACTTTTCTTTTCTTAAAACATTTGATAAATATTTATCACTTATGTCATTTGATAGCCTCAATATAGTCTCCGAAATAGACAAATACTTTCTGGAAATACGTTTGCGGAAATGATAAAGACGCATTTGTTCGGAACAACTACATGGATTTTTCAGAAATACAAAACATTATAAGTGAATAATCTATGTTGACTTTTGATCAAGATCAACAAATAGCCTTACTAAAAAAAACTTGTATATACTATAGGATTTGATTCCTACACAACGTATTACTTTAACGTGGTACAATGGTTGGCATAATGAGAAGAAGACACCTTGATGTCAAGGAACGAGGTCAAGATCTGGTTATAATAGCTTTTTGACAACGCGTGTATAGGCAATACAGAATTCATCACAGAATTTATCTCTTGGAATCTGACTTCAAGAAGTAAATGACGTCTAATGCGCAGCAATGAAAAATATGAGCAAACACTTAACCAGATATACATTTATTTTGAAACAAGATAGATTAATCAAACGGTAGTTTCTGAATAAAGTTCATTATGATATGGTTGAGACGTCACATGGATGTCACAAACTACATCCCGATACAATTAAAGTGATCAGACAGCTATGCCATTCTAATCATTTATCAATAAAATTAAAGTAAATATGGCGAATATCACTATTTGTGGTATTTTCAGGAGGCAACATATGAGATTTTATACATAGTCGTTAGTAAACAGTCAAGTTTCTGATTCATGTTTTAATCTGTCTCTACGAACTGTGTCAGACTTGCAATAGAACGCGTAATTGCTACAAAGTAGATCTTATTTATTGTTCATACAGTACACAGTAAAGACAGATAGATACGAGAATACAACATCTCTTTTTTCTTTATATAAGGAAGGACAAAACACGTATGATATCATTATCATGTGCACAACACATCTTTCTGGAATATCCATCATCAGTTACGCTTGAAACCAAACACTATGAAAGCCAAAAAAAAAAACTTGATGAAACTACACAACTAGACTTCGACCGATATACATAGGACCACATGGTTGAAGGCATTGAAATATCTTCTCTTAAACACACGTCATTAGTTTCAATACAAACGCACTGAACCATGCTTTTAAAAATATAAACTGGCTAATCTGATGTCACCTAAATCCTCATAATGCAAAATATAAACAGACAAATATAACAATGAAAACGACGGAAACCGCATGAGCTACAAATAAGGTGAGACAGGACCATCACCAGGGTTGGTATCTCATGACAAACATTTCCTTATTTGCACTCAAGATGAACCAAGCCTACGATTAGAATAACTTTTGTAAAAAAGAAATTAGAAATATGCAAATCAGTTCACCGAATGTAACTAAATGTTGTTCTATGAAAGATAAGTATGCCGATTTTGAAAATAAATATGTGATGACATGGTTACATATGATGGATTCAGCACAATCATTATATCATGTAAAAAAACTGTGTTCTTTATTGTAGTATGGATGTTCAAGGTGATTATGAACCAACAGATGCCACTGGCTTCATCAAGATAAATGCTTTACGGTAATTTTTCTGACACATTTAGTATGCGTATATAAAGGGTTACATTAAAACATTTGTTATTGAAGGGCGTTGAACTAAAAGATTCACTATTTTGCCCTTAAAATTTATCAAAACATATACAAACATTTACTCTCAATCGTCTAATCGATAAAAGGTATCAAACCACCAACTTGGCTCCATTGCTTTCTATGTTAAATTTTACCAATTTCGGGCATTCCTATCTATTTTGTCTTAAGTTTGATTAAAGTTGCAGTCATTCCATGTCAAAAGATTACATTAGTCTGACCTGTGCTGGAAAATGTCAACATACATTTAATTGCATATAAGAACGCAATAGTTCCTGGAAGTCCGGAAGGACAAACACAGGTACTTCTGATCCAAAAAAAGGCACAATTGTCCCTTCTATTTCAATTTTATATAACTTTTTTATTATTCAAAATTCAACGTTGTTTCAAGGTCCTTTATCTTGCATTTCATATCAAAATTACCCAAATATTTGACATATTTTGAAAGTTACAGCTTTTTTTTATATTTAAAATTCAGTTGGTCGTGGAATATTGCCTCCCGTAAAAAGAAAATAAAACAATCACAAGAAAAATTAATATTTATATAGTTTCTGCTGACAAAAAACAATGATATATCTTTTAGTGATACTTTCATGATACAATAAAGACACTAGTTACATGGATAAAAGTTAATTAGATAATGACTACCTTGTTCTTTTTAATATTTTCAGTCTTCGGGAATTCCAGCGACTTAGAAGTTTGTCGAACAATTAAACAACATGTATTACTTATTCCTGTGCAGTTTACGATGACGTTATTTTTATTTTGTATCGATACCTTTCAACCAATATACAATAGTACTTTCGATATGTTTATTATAATTGCTTATCATAGCTATTAAAAAAAAATTATAATTAGTTCCGAATATCATTTTTATTGAACTCTAAAGGTATCTAAGTATAGTTATTACACTTTTTTAGAGACTGTAAAATATATTTGCACGGATCGTCTCTAACATTTTATAATAGCTTCTCTTGAAATAAAAACTTCTTCTCAATCAGCTAAATTACTGGTACCTTTGATAACTATTTACACCACTGGGTCGATGTCACTGCTGGTGCACGTTTCGTCCCCGAGGGTATCACCAGCCCAGTAGTCAGCACTTTAGTGTTGACATGAATATCAATTATATGGTCATTTTTATAAATTTACAAAACTTTGAATATTTCGAAAAACTAAGGATTTTCTTATCCCAGGAATAGATTACCTTAGCCGTATTTGGCACAACTTTTTGGAATTTTGGGTCCTCAATGCTCTTCAACTTTGTACTTGTTTGGCTTTATAACTATTTTGATCTGAGCGTCACTGATGAGTCTTATGTAGACGAAACGCGCGTCTGGCGTATTAAATTATAATCCTGGTACCTTTGATAACTATTTACTGACAATTTTCCCATTCGTTTTCCTACTTAGACGATGATAAACATTTCTTTGTCTTAGATACACAGAAATTATGTTAAATTCGACAGGAGGCATTTTTTATCGTTTGAATTCGAAAACGACTAAAACTGTTCTTTATCATGAACAGAGGGTGTTCTGATTTGCGTCATTTAAAACTGTTCTACTCTAGATCAGTTATTGACAGATGTACACTTAAGATTCCATAAATTTGTGAGCTAGAACAGCTTAAGACAGTTCAATCATAGATCTAGGCAAAAGAAGTTTGTCGATGTTCAAATCTCATAAATCGATGAAAACACAAACAAAATATGAGGGAATTACATGAACTCCAAACGAAACAAGCCCGGGTGCGTCGACAGGGTAACAGACCTCTGCTATGCATGGATCAGTAAAACTAGAACAGATTCCATCAATTATTATACTATTATTTGTCTGTTTGTCTTTTTATTTTTGGCCGTGGCGTTGTCAGTTTGTTTTCGATCTATGAGTTTGACTGTCCCTCTGGTATCTTTCGTCCCTCTTTTATACGCTAGAACTCATTTGGACAGCTCTGCCCGTAAACAGATTCTGACAGTCATGCTTTAGAAGATTTCTTGACTGTTATAGAGCAGTTTTATGACAAATGATGCTAATAGTTGTGGTACTATCACTTCCAATTAGATTCATGCAAAGATGTTCTAACCATGAGATGAGAATTTTCGTATAGTCAGATATGACGGTGGAAAAGTCAAATTGTACTCTTTCCATGTTTGCATCACATTTATACTCAATACATATACAAGCCCAGACCACACACTTTCTAATTCATGACACTGAATCTAATTCAAATGATGATAATCTGACATATATGTTTCATCTTAATGAAAAGAGAAAATAATTGAAATGATAAAATCTTAAACGGTGCAAATAAACATCGCTCATCCTTAACTAAATAGTAACCCTCTCAAACTCGGTCAAAATGGTGTTTACTGGCCATGTTCATGCAATATTTGCTGCCGAAAAATTTTAACATTTATATCGATGTGGCGCGTGGTTGTCTAAATGCTTGTATTGATCACGCATCTTCAAGTGACATTGCTCGTTTATTTCATGGCAATATTTGATTTTATGTGAATATGATGCTTTGAAAGATAATGTCACTTTACGATGTAAATACCATGTGTAGCATATTGCATATGAGGGTAATCCCCAAATGGACGGAGGATTAATCAAGGAGAAGAATAATATTTACAACGTCAAAGAATTTCAGAATTTTCTACTTTTGGAAGAATTATGCATCAAAAGTGAACGCAAAAGGCATTTGTAAATGAACGCAAAGAAAATGTATGCATGTTTGAGAATACTCGAAATCCGGGAATATCTTCTACAATCTAAAATATATATCTTTCAGTTTAAAGCCAGTACTTTTCCTAAATAAAAAATTCCATAGATTCGTTCCATCTTGTATTATGTATTCGCACTGTAGGGCAAGTAAATTTTTGACGCCCTCGAGTTTAGAGAGTGAAATGGTGTCTCATTCTAAAAGAATCTTGCAACTATTCTACTGAATATCCGTACATGCCCTGTTACAAGCCAACATTTAAGAACTACCAAAACAACCATAATTTTCCAATGGTTGTTCGATTTGCCTCATCTGCATTTTGGCCTATGTTGTTCTCGTTCTGAATATGCATGAACTATTTTCCCCTGTTAATATTTACAAAAAAAAATTCTATTATCATTTACCAGAGTATTTTCTAGTCCGCTTAAAATTTATAGTTCTTGGTGGAAAACGTGCCAAATATCGGAAATCGAAATTAGATTTGAAAAATTTCTGTCACATTGTTTTTCGATTGAATAAACAGTTTTATAATCCTTCCCTTCGTCGATATCACCCTGCTCAGTCGCTCCGTAAATCTCGTATCACGGCTTAATTTCAGACGTAAGCAGACATTATCAGCGACATCACAATGTCTAAGGAGAAGTTACCAGCGACGTCACGATGTGTGAGGAGACGTCATCAAGCTTTCTTTCGTTAAAGATAATGCTGTCTAAAGGAGGGAAGAAACAGTAATAGAACGGTAAACAGAATATCGGGTTTTCTACGTATAGATATCGTAAAATATTAGCCACTCGACACAATGTGATTTTTTTAGCTCGTTCGCTGTGCTCACTCGACAAGAAGCTTCACATTGTTGCTCGCGGCTGATATTTAACGATAAAAATGGGTAAAAAACCAATAATCTATACAAACACACTACTAGTAGCCGTGGTGGTCTCAAACATACGACATCACTTAGAAACCATTACCAATGAAAGAAGCAGATATTTAACATAACAGCATACAACAAGAAAGGCAAATCAAATGGAACTAAATTATTCAAGTTTTTTTGCCATTTTGTAACTTAAACAGCAGTCGATATTTACATTTAATGCATTCTTAGCGATAACTGTGTAATCGGAATAAACACAGTGGGCGTATACAATATGAAGACGCATATGCGGAGAAATCTGTATATTAATTATTTTAGCGCCGCAACTTTTTGCTCACTCTAAACAACAAATTACTCATGTATTTTTATAGGAAAGATTATACAATGTAGTCGAATACACAGTTCCATATTCGCTTATACATTTTGATTTGATGTTCTTCTTTTTGTACGCTGCGTTAATGGGTTTTTTTTCATAACGAGAGAAAAGACCAAGCTGGCTTCAGCATTTCTAAGAAATGATCAACATATTCTTACATGCATTTCAATTACTGTAAAGAAACTATATGGAGTAATTCCTTGTAATTTAAAATGTGTGTTCTTGACATCTTTACTTTAATACATAAAGAAATTGTCCTCAACATCACAAAAGTTTGATAGTTTTGAATTGTTGACCGATTGGGTTCAATATATTCTGATGATGAACGGGCAGTTTAACTTTTTGTAAATTTGTAATGTAACAATAAGTTGTCATTTTTTCATTTATAATGAGATGATAAATATAGTTATATGTATCACATCAGTTCCCTCTACGTAGATTCACTGGGTTTGCGTTCATCGTTAATATTTGCTCCTTTTCATCCTAAACTTTTGAAGGTAATCAAGATTTGGTTATTTTCGTGTAGACTTCACAGTTATAAGAAAAAAGCAATTAAGTCCATTTTTGAAGTTGCTCTTTTTGTGGCATTCTCAACCATTGGTCAAAATGTACCCTAATAATTATATATACAAATAAGGAAATAAATACAGTAAAAATTGTGAAAAGGTACAACATTTGTGGCGGTTTTTATTTAAGTACTATCACCTTCTCGGGAAATGGACATTTGTGTATTCGATTACCCGCATGACGCCCTTGTTATTGTGACCGTACATTATGATGAATATAATGTCCAAACTGGATGCAACGTTCTCTGGCAGAGGCTTTTTAATCGGAAGTAACTATATTACTGTTTTGGGTAAAAGAAAATGGAAATGATTTATTGTAGTATTTTTTTTTATAGAACAGAATAAGTTATTAAATTCATGTTTAATGATATCATTTCTGCAGTCTATAATCAACGTCTATTTTTTCTTTTCGTGTCGCTTGAAAATAACCTTTTCTAGTCCCATCATCGGCGCCTCAAAAGCAAGAGAAGTCAAAAATGCTGCTGCATACGACAAGGCAAGATGTCCTAAAAATTCATATATCTACAAGTAAAAATATCGTGCTTAATAGATTTAAAATTCTGTTTAATTTAACAAATACACAATGTATTTTATATATGCTGCAACATATCCAAGTTTACTCAAGTAATTTATCTTATTTACCGTGTTTTATCCTATTCAAATTAAATTAGAATTTTGAAAGCATTTGTCTTGCAATTATAAAGTTGATCCTGTAGTTTCATAAAAGATATAATTTTTCACTATATTCATTTGGACCAGTTTGGCTCCACGTAAAGAATAAGCTCAATATTGTGTTTGGGGGGAGGGGGAGGCTCACAATCAACACTCCCATAAATTATAATAGAGTGGGATGTTGATGTTTCAAAAGTGGAGACAATCGAAGATTTACTTTTCAGAATCCAAACTTCCGTATGTTAGGAAAGTTTGTAATCTGATTTTGACAAAATGTTTTCATTTACTTCCTTGCGCTGTAAGTCCAAATATCAAGAACTTTATCCTGACCAACCTTCTTAGCGTAACTAAATCTTACAGATCTATCTGATTTTATTAGTATTGCATAACTTGTTCTTGTCCAAAATATTTATGAAATACTTGGTACTGGACGTTGCAAGAACCAGATAATTAGTTTTCACCAGTTGAACATATATTGCATTATATTTACTTGATTAAAAGGGGGGAGTGGGGGGGTCAACCATGAAAACATAAAATAAGCATAAGATGATATTCAGGACTTCCAAATCCCATACAATATGAACAGTTTGTTTTTGTTTTTGTGCTTCAGTGGTAAACACATGTGAAAATGAACAAATTACAATCAAGAAGTAGCTCTAAAAGAATGTATTGTGTATGTAGGAAAAAAATAAAGCAATTTTCATAACTAGAGTGGGAACAAAATAAGGGATTTTCCTTCCAGTCATGATTTCTATAGTGTTTGAAATGATTTAAAGTTTGGCTTTTAACATAGTATTTTTGAAGATTTTTACGATCAATTGAGGCTACTTATGCCAAGTAATGTTTTTAACTGACCCTTTTCAATAAATGAGCTTTACCCCTACGCATATGCATATGCAAATCTTAATTACTTTAGCATATTGTCTTATAACATATCTTAATGTTTTTGTTATTTTGAGAATATGCTGTTAATCTTTCTGTTAATTTATTCATAACTTTTATAGACTCGAGAATGTATTGCATTTTTTGGAAGACCTACATTGTCATCTAAAAGTATTTTGGACATTTTTGTCGCTTGGTAGCTGTCTCATTGACGTGTACCCCTCGTTTCCTTTAATCAATAAATATTTACCTAGTTACTCTCTCCTTTTGCTCATTTTGATACCCAGATAATTAAAAAAAACCTATGAACGCATTTAAAATTGTTCTGCACTTGGTAAATAAATCAATATTTCTGCTGTGTAAAGGGGATAATTGGTTTTGCTAAGTAAGATAAGGTACCGTTTTATTGCACGCACGACGGGTGTTTCTAAATAATCGTCTTTAGGCTCAGATTGTACGATAGGAACTAAAAAGTGAAAAGTAAAATAATAAAAATACCGAACTACAAGGAAAATTCAAATCGGAAAGTCCCTTATAAAATGGCAAAATCAAAAGCTCAAACGCATCAAACGAATGGAAAACAACTGTCATATTCCTGACTTGGTACAGGCATTTCCTTATGTAGAAAATGGTGGATAAAACTTAGTTTTATAGCTAGCTAAACCTCTCCCTTGGACGAAAATCGCATAAAGTTCCATTATATTGACAACAATGTGTAAACAAAACAAACAGACATAATAGGTAAAAACAACACACATAAAATGTTGATGACAAACCAAAAGGGCCAGAAACGGTTTTTGCACCACTTACAATTTCTGTATCAGTAAAATGAATCAGCCTTCGTCTTGTCAGTAGGTAGTAATAGATAATAGGAGGATGCACAAGGTATGCACAATATGTAAGTCTGCTAAGTGGAATAAAACCTTTCCAGGATAAAATTGTGTTCACATAACCTGAAAAAGTGGAAGGTTTTATTGAGTTATATCATCTAACCTAATTTGAAATAAAGAATATATCAAACATACTGCACGTGAAATCATTACTTGTTATATATTTTGTTTTAAGTTAATAAACTCAATAAATGTAATGCACTGTATGTGTAAAAGTAAATCTAGATGAAAGGACAATTACATACAAAGTACGGTGTAGATTCTGTTCCAATGTTCCTATAAAAAATGAAAGAAAAAAGTGTTTAGCACAAATTGATGTTCAACTAAAATGTCATAAAGTATGTTTAAATCAATTATTATAGCAGATAGATCACACAGTGGGAAGAATGTTTTAATAGGACAATGTTTAACAAATCTGGCAATACTAATAAACTTAATACATTATTTTGTACTAGAAATAATCCAAATGGTAGCTTGTGTAACATATTACCTCCATATCCATGAGCACATGCAAATATCACCCAGGAGATTGCAGCGCCCCAGACCGTTCTGTGCACCGAAAGGTAGAATGACGACACTTCCTGTGACGGACGATTACCGTTAACGTCATCATATATACCGTATAAAACTGCACATGCTGATACAGAGGCCACTAACCAACCAAATAAATTAACAAACTAAAAAAGAGAAGCACTTCATTAAAAATTCAATTTAAAAATATTCCTTAAATACTGACATCAAATGGATATTATTCTGGATGTACATCAGCGGGATTCGAGCCCTTGCTTCTGTGACATCGTGGCAACACCGCCTGCACCGTGTCCAGCGCCCTAGACCACTCGACCACCTAGGCTACATAAAATATAGCTTTCGGTGGTCGATATAATGCCTTTCCTCGTCGTCTTTTTCTAGGGTTGTAACACAGTACATGATGTTTAGTGGCAAGTAGATGTTTTAACTTTCAGATCAGCTATTTCGTCTGTCGTAAATGATGATAATGTTAATTACCATGCCGCCACATCAAATTTTAATTTTGAATATATATATATATATATATATAGAAAATATGAACATAGAAAACAGAAATTCTCGAGAACTCATAATAAATTTTCTTATTATTTTCAAACCGTATGACGCACATAACATGTGAACATATAATTCTGTCAGCTGTGTTCATTTTGAATGTGTTCACATGTACATATAATTGAAACGCAACAAAGTAGTTTGAGATATTTAGAAGAAACGTAAATCTTTATAATCAAAAAGAAGAGGAAACATCCTTTAAAAAGGTCAGCTAACTTACAGATTACATACATAAATATAAACATATAAATATATGAAAACTTACTTTATTTATTTTCAACTTTAAATCTGTTTTATAAAGCAGATATCCAGTAAACATTCCCACTAAGTAAGGGCCCATTCGGAAGTAAGGCCTGGTATAAAGTGTTCCCCAGTGAGTCATATCTCCTCTGAAACAATTATCATATATAAGTACCTTAAGTGGAACAAGAACTGCCTTCCCTTCTGCTGTAGCACCTGCGTTTTTCCTTAGTTCTTTTAAAGGACAATAGGTGCCATTGTTTTTGCTTGAGTTTTCAGTTTTTTTGCTTTCAATATTTGTCTTGTATATCCTTATCTCATCCAAAATGTTATATTTGGTAAAAGTCTTAGAGTTCGATACGTTTACCAATGGTCTATGTATTTGGTAATTTCTGAAAGTTAGACAATACGACAAGGGAAATTCGCTTTTATATTGAACAGATATATCATGTTATGGAGGGGTATTTGCGAAAAATACCAGTCAAGGGACTGTAAAATTTCCCGAGCCGCTAGGCGAGTGAAATTCGGTCCCAAGACTGGTATTTTTCGCAAATACCCCTCCATAACATGATATATCTGTTTAATTACACCGAATAGATTTGGATTGAAACTAATTCATTCACATGTTTATGCATAATTTTGAGAATAAGATGATATTATCATAGAACCGCGGGAATTATACATGTACTAATACGCGTTAGCTCACTTTTTTATGTAACGTCATATCCGAAAAATTTTGCCATGAAAATGCTCGAGAGGGTAAAAAGGAATATCAAAAATGGCAAATACCATGGTATTTGAGGCAAATTCACCGGCAGTGGTGAAAAACAGGCAAATTCGTTTGAAATTCGGTCCCAAGACTGGTATTTTTCGCAAATACCCCTCCATAACATGATATATCTGTTTAATTACACCGAATAGATTTGGATTGAAACTAATTCATTCACATGTTTATGCATAATTTTGAGGATAAGATGATATTATCATAGAACCGCGGGAATTATACATGTACTAATACGCGTTAGCTCACTTTTTTATGTAACGTCATATCCGAAAAATTTTGCCGGGAAAATGCTCGAGAGGGTAAAAAAGGAATATCAAAAATGGCAAATACCATGGTATTTGAGGCAAATTCACCGGCAGTGGTGAAAAACAGGCAAATTCGTTTGAAATGAGGAAAAAATATTAGAATATGCGAAAAATACACTGGCTATCAACCAATCAAAATCTGGCTTTCTTATATAAGGTGTAATTAGATGCATAAACTTTGGATATGGCCCCTCAAGTATTTTAAGAGGAGAGACACTTGTGGTATCAATAGTAAAGCAGGAATTGCTTCCCGAGCATACAGATCCACTCGTGGGTTTTGGTGTTAATCGTTTTTTTGATTATTTTTTAAAAGTTTTTTATGGACTGTTGGTCTTTTCGTTTGCTTTTTTTTCGGCTATGGTCGTTTATAGTTTTCTTTTTCTTGTATTGTTTTATTGTCAACTTAGTATCTTTTCTACACGTATATTTTTTCATAATGAATGAACTATGATATTAAGTTTATATTTACCCATCAAACATTGACATTGTAGCATTCCATTTCGTTGCCATAACACCCGTTGCTACCAATGTTCCAGTCAAAAAAGCTAATAGTACAGCAAATCCAGCAACTTGAAAACTAAATACAATTGATTTAAATATAAGAACGATTAAATTTTATTCATATTCAATAAAATTTTGAAAAAGTAAGTCTTATACGTTATTACTGTTAGTCTTCGTTATTATCCTACTTGATCATGTTAAAACGAAGTCATCTATGAGATCTACACTGGTATAGTATTGCTAGATGTTCAAAAAACTTTTGATACAGTTCATTCTATTTTATGCTATAAACTACAAATAATGCGTGTAAAGCCCATAAAATGGTTAAAAATGGTTTGCAAAACACTCTTTTGCAGATCCGGCAAATCCGGAAATACTAAGTTCTAAGACTATAAAATTGTTTTGCAATTTGAATTAAAAAAACATGGGATTAAAAGTATAAAGTTTAATAAAAAAAAAAAGATGAATTTTGTCTAAAACTCTCTTTTTTCTATTGTCGGTAAGCCCAATTTTTTGAAGATTTTGTAAATTTCAAACGGTAAAGTTCCATAAAAGTTTGTCATTTTCAGGTTTAAAACAATAATTGTGTCAGCAATTTTTGCAAGAATTAATAGATAAAACTAAATTCTGGCGAAGTTTGACAAACTAAATGTGTTATCTAATAGTACCAGAATTTCGACTTGTGCAATAATGTTTAACCATTAGTTACATTCAGACTATATATATCATGTTTATATTTCATGACATTTCAGATTTACTTTAAAATTTGTTTTTTTTTACACATTTTTTCAGTTATGGATATTCTTTTTGAGAACATCTGCAAAAACAAACAATAATATATGCGTATACGTGTTTTCGGCCGTTTTTAAGAGTACCCCATAACGGGTCATTTTAAATATTACTCTAAGCATAAAATGAAACGGTAAATTTTAATAAGACTTTTGCATGGACCCCTACTCTTCTAAATTTGTTAATATAAGTAAAATAAAACGAGAGAAAAAGTTTGGGGTTGCCAAGGCCTACCCACTTAAAAGTCTTAACTTACATGTTTGCGATAACATCACGACTCCATATACTATTTCTTGTTGGGTAGCAATGGTAAAAAAAACACACACACACACACACATTGATTCATATTGTCTGTTACAAAGCATAATTGTAATCAAAGGTTTTTTGCCTGTGAGTTAATTATTTGTTCCTTTTTTCACTTCAATAATTTAGTTTATTGAAATACTTACAAAAATAGCGGAAGTAGTATTAATGGACTAAGTACAAAAAACTGCATATCATTAGCTAAATACCAAGCCCATCCAAAGCACTGAAATAAATTGAATAGATACGAAATGCTTTAATATATTTCATATATATATGTTTCAGTAGACATGATTTAATATGCTATGATTATAAATCAAGACTTGTAGTATTAACATCAATTTCCGAGTTATCATTAAGTATTTATCCATGAGGGCTTCTGTTTGTAGAAATGTAATTGTATGTTGCTCAACGCCAACTCAGATACTTACATTTGTAAATGATTTTTTTTTGTGATTTGGATGACCGTTATGGAATATCTGTGTCACAGATGACCACGGAATGACGGATATGTTCTATTTATCGTACCCACATTCCGTCCTCTGTTCTTCGATTGTGATAATTCCGATTACAACTGATCAACAATATTTACATGCAATGAGTAACACGACGAACAACTGCTTACACTTCTGAGAACACATGTGAATTTTGGTTGGGATGAGTTATTTGATCTTTTTTAGTTTTCTATTTAGTGTTTTCTTGACTGTAGTTGGTTGTCTTTTCGTCATTTTGCTTTGAATCCATGGTAAGGTCTATTTATAAGGAACTTATGGTTTCATATTGCCCTTCGATATTATCTCCTTCTTTTTTATCCAAACCCCTTAAGATACTCGTTTTAAATAACTTTACATCATTTTCCATATCAGTTCTAATATCATCCGAGATGTGCATATATAATGTGGTGGAGGAGTGATGTCGTGGAGTATCGGGGTGATATCGAGGCTACCTAATATATGAATCTCTAGATTATATCGGTACTGATATTAAAATTGTTTGTCATAAAATGTACATGTACAGTATACAATACATTTCCGACTGAACTTTTTTTAGCAATTTTGATATTCATAAAAATAATTGTTTAACATAACTGATGTAGTATGATTAGTTATGAGACAACTATCCATTCAGAGAGTCAACTATACATTAAGACCAAAGATGTGGTGAACATTACAGGTCATCGTACGGTCTTAAAAATAGGCAAAAATCATACTGTATATTCAGCCATTAAAGATCCCGGTTGAGAAAACGTGTATTAATTCAAAAGAGAAAACCAACGGCCTGATTTATAAAACAATGCACAAAAAAAACACAAATATCACAGGCAACAACCACTGGATGAAAGGTTTCTAGCTTGAAACAGACAAGTAAAGAATTTAGCTGAATTAAACATGTTTGTGGGCGCTCAATATTCCTGGGAGAGTGGTGTAACAACACAAACCCAGAAGAAACTGTAAAAATTAAGTTAGAAAGTTTTGACTTGTACGATCGGTACTCAGTACTAAATCAAGCAACAAAAAGACAAAAGACACAAAGTACTGATCTAAGGGTAATTGTCTTTACTAAAAGATAGTTATAAGACCAATGTTACCTCAGAGATTACCTATTTTCTCCTTAACTTAATTGTAGATCAACTCATCCCCGACGATCTAATGTAAAGAGGTCATCTGCAGTTTGAGAAAAAGATGACATTGTGCAAACGTGTTTATTTGGTTAGAACATTTGGCTGTACCTGTAAATTCTTATAAAAAAGGGCAATCGCATGTTAATTTTTATGGTGATGTTGTTTATACAGCCCTTACAATTAAATACGATCCATGTAAACTAATTGATCCTTTGAATAAACTTATTCTTAAAGGTTATTAATTAAATACAGTAGTAAAATCTTTAAATATTGTTTAATTCGGTACTAATATTAATTTTGATTTTTTTTAGTGCTTTGTGTCTATTGTTTTTATGGAAATGGCTTTTGTGCCTCGTACCGATCTTTTGAGTTTTGCCGATTGCAACTGATGTTTACGGTTTGTTATTGTGGTGTGCTGTCACACCACTATCCCAGGTTAGGGATGGGTTGTACACTTACCAACATAATTATTTAACCCCGCCACATCCGTTATGTGCCTGTCCCAAGTCTAGATCTTGTAGTTCAGTGGTTCATGTCTCATTTTTGTTTTTCATAAATTGTTCTATCATAAATTAGGCCGTTAGTTTTCTCATTTGAATTGTTTCACATTTTTCACGTCGGGGCTTTTAGAATCGACTATATGATACTGGTTTTTCTTTTTCTGGGAGGCAGTACAGTGGCCTATAATTGCTTACATTCAATATATTTGAACACTGGTGGATTGTTGTCTCATTGGCAATCGAACCGCATCCTCATATTTTTATAAAAAACGTGTAATGACATGGTGATTTTTTAAGACAATAACTACTTGAGCCATTGTTACTATGTAATAGTGAAATACTCTATAAATTGTCAAACGTACCGAATCTTCTGGTTTGTCAAAAAAGTTGTTGATGTACAGCAAATTATAGTACCAAGAAGTTTTACAGTAATTATATTCATTTCCGTCTTTTTTCCACAGAGGACCGCTACCGGTATATGGAAATAATGAAACATAAACCATCAATACCAACATGTATGGTGGCGTTAATCTGGAAAATAGAATTATCATAGACCATCAATACCAATATGTAAGGATGCGATCTAGAAAAAAGTTATATCACAAACCATCAATACTAACATGTATGGAGACGTTAATCTGGAAAATAGTAATATCATAAACCATCAATACCAACATGTATGGAGGCGTTAATCTGGAAAAATAGCAATATTCAATAGTAACTAAACACGTTAGTGTCATTTTCATACAACCTATTTCACCACTTTGTAAAAAGGTTCTAGTCATAACCCAATATATTTTCAGTTTCGGTAAAAATCTTGTTTTTTTACTGTTGTTGTTCAACAGTCTTATCTACATTGGTCCAAACATTTATTGGGACATTAAAGTCATAAAGTATGTAATTTCCCGAAACAAATTTCACAAAAAAATCTTACGAGAAAAAATACACTAAGTCATGACCGTTTCAGTAAAATTTACGAACAATTTTTGTCGTAAGTTTTTTGTGAAAAGAGTCATAGTTAAAAATGAATAAATGGGATGTGGGTATATGGCAAAATGCTAGCAACACAACCATTAAATTATTCATTTATTAACAGATCAGAGTATTTTTTTTCTTTCAGTCATATATGTAAATAACGTCTGCTGAAAACTTTGATAATAGACTGAACATACCATATTTGACCTCACAAGTGTGTGATTAGTAGTTTAAAATTGCAGTGGAAATGGCTGAAATAGTGAACATGACTAACTTTTTAGATTGGTTCGGAAAAATATGGAGGTTTATTTCAAATTTTAATTAATAGCGAACACGACTTTCATATAGCATTCTTATTACATGTAACTGTATTTAAAATATGTATCAAAATCTTCTTTGAGCATTGCACACTATCGTATTTTGTTCACTATTCATGATGTTGCTGTATTAAAGCAATCAGAAGTACAATGCCCGATATTAACATATGAAAAGGCATAATTTTACTATCAGCAGAAGAAATAATTTTGAATTTATTGTCGTTAGTATACAGGGTAAGAGGGAACAAAAATGTAGTCAAAAACCATAAGCTGAAAAAAAAACTAAACAACACTGTAGTAAAATCCGAAAGGACAAATCAGTCTCACAAAACACCGCACACAAAATTAATGATTGAGTAATATGAACTCCATCAAACCCGAATTCAGGTGTTTTTTAAGGGTGTGCACTTCAACTAGAGAAATTTTGTTTCGTATTCTCCATACTTAAATATACGATAAGTCATAATAGGTGATAAGGCATTATACTTTATCAAATTGGTAATAGTATCTTGTCAAATTCTTAGACAAACCCAAACTGTCGCCACATGAAAATTCTAAGACCCAGCTATATAACCACGTATTAAAGAATTGCAATAAAAACAAAGTGTCTCGGGACAAAGATTATAAAGATAGAGATGTGGGTATACGGCAATATTCTTTGAAAACAGTTTTACGGATTTTCTAGACTCGGGGGAAAATTAGAACCAGTCATATGGTATTAACATTTTCTAAAACTGAAAACTGAACATTTACATCTACATGTCTTTTAGAGTCTTGTTGTGTTACATTGATGCATAAATCATACATCTCCTCTGTAAATCGTAAAAAGATCTTACCTCCAAAATCTATGAAAATAAAACATTGCCCAGTTTAATTTTCCTCTTTTCTTTGTCATTTCTTTCATCACAAGGTATGTCAATAAAAGGCCACTTTGGAAATTGGAAATAAAACAAAAAATCCAATACTTAAGTAATATATCAATTATTTAATGATTTTAGAAAATAAATTTGATTGTTTGCAACTCTACACATGGACATTTTAACTGTGTATTTTAGTCTTTTTTTTAACTACGATGATTTTGTTTTTATCTTGCTATAGTTATCAAATATTGCATTTACCTCTTTTTTTCAGTTTTGTTAAAATTAAGATCATACAACTTGATGATATAACATCTCCAGCTTTAAATGATTAACCGTTGTTCTAATAGAAAGTTAAGTTTTGATTTGTCGTTTGTACTTACATGAGCAATACGACGGGTGCCACATGTGGAGTAGGATCTGTTTACCCTTCCGGAGCACCTGAGATTGTTCGTGTTCTCAGTCTTTGGTTTTCTATGTTGTTTTGTGTACTGTTGTATGTCTGTTTGTCTTTTTCTTTTTTAACCATGGCGTTGTCAGTTTATTTTCGACTTATGAGTTTGAATGTCCCTTTGGTATCCTTCGCCTCTCTTGTGGGAAACTAAGCATCGTGCAAAAGGCATTGCTTTTTATCCTTACAACAATTCTGATAAGCATTTTAGAAATAAGCGCTGTTTTCATTAATCATCTATTTAATTGTTTACCTCAAAACAAAAAAGGTGTCCACTGATACAAGAGCGTTACTGACAGCAGGAAAGGTAACTCTTTTCATCATTTCAGGCAGAAATGTACCAACATTATCTTCAAATAAAAATGCTCAGTATAAATATTCAAAGTAAACACAAAATAAACAATAATTTCTCGTTCCCAACTGTCTTTCGTTGCTAATACCACATAGCCGGCGTATGGTATGCATATCCTCCGTTCGTTCGCTTTTTTAGTGTCTACATTTTAAAGAAGTTAACTTGTATGTTACTATAGAAACTCGTCAAAGATACCAGGCATGTAATTTTGTACGCCAGACACTGTTTCGTCTAAAAAAAATACTCAGTGATGCTCGAATCAAAAAAGTTTAAAGTCTAAATTAAGTACGAAGTTAAAGAGCAATGAAAACCCAAATTCTGAAAGGTTTTGCCAAAAAAAGTCAATATAATCTATTCCTGTGGTAGACAATCCTTAGTATTTTAAACAATTCAAAGTTTTGTTAACAGTTAATTTATAAATATGATATGACCATATCAATGATAATTCATGTTAACAATATAGAACTATTACACTAATGATTTCATTACCACAGATCATGTTATATACAAAGATTTACGTTTCCTAATTCTAAGGATAAACTCGTAAATGTAAGTGCAATCAATTGCAACTTGTTTTTTAATTGAATCACCTCGTCTATGGACGTCGTATTGTAGTGATTCGTTTTTGAATTGTTCCTTAAAGCATTGGCATCATTTAACATTAAATTATTGTGAATCTGCATGAGCTAATGGTGTTTGACTACAAACACACAAGAGTTGCATTGTTTTATATTACAGGCGAGGAAACATGCTGTTTTTCAGTGGTTGTCGTTTGTTGGTGTGGTTCATAAGTGTTTCTCGTTTCTCGTTTTTTATATAAATTAGACCGTTGGTTTTCCTGTTTGAATTGTTTAGTCTTTTTGGGGCCCTTTATAGCTTGCTGTTCGGTGTGAGCCAAGGCTCCGTGTTGAAGGTCGTACTTTGACCTATAATTGTTTAATTTTTACACATTGTGACTTGGATAGTTGTCTCATTTGCACTCATACCACATCTTCTTATTTATATTTATATATTAATCAATTGAACTCTGATTTGAATAATTGTTGCAACTGTTTTGCTGTGATACAAATTTCCTATATATTTCTGCTTTCTGAAGTATATAAACTGGTGAATATATATAATTATCTTAAAAGATATCAATTCTTGGTTGTACAAATAAATTTGAATACGTGTTGTTATGGTTTTACCTTCTTATAGCAATTACTTTGATATAACTTCCTGCCAAATTTTGAAGAAAAAAAAACTTGTTTTTTTTATAAATTCTTACCAACATCAGAAAGTACAAATATGTATGCGTGTCCAAGTATAACCCAAGTCATGGATATAAATCTGATTCCATTGATAGCTGTCAATGAACCTTCCGGCTGATGTGTACTTAGAAGTTTTTCACCATTAGTATATACAGAAAAGGCGAGCAGGATTTTTCCAAATATTCCTGAAATTGCAAATAGAAGTAACATTTCAGTTATAGACATATTTACATTTCAGACATATACATAGTTACATTTCAGACATATTTACTTCTGAAAAAACGAAATGTTAATTATGACACAATTTCATTTTCACACTGCAGCTTAAACCGAGCAGAATTAATTTGTACCCTGATACAGCATGATAAGGAAAAACTTCATGTTTGATATGTTCAATTGTTCATAACTATTTTGAACTCAGTTACATTTGATATACTGAACAAAAACTATCAAAGGTGAAACATTTTTTATCCAAATGTTAGCCATACCGGGTTGATATTTGACGCAATTGTTAGCCATACCTGGTTGATAACTGACCCAAATGTTAGCCATACCTGCGTGGTTGATAATTGACCTAAGTGTTAGCCATATCGGATTGATATATGACGCAAACTTTAGCCATACCGGGTTGAAAATTGACACAAATGTTAGTCATACCTGAGTGGTTGATAATTGATCCAAATGTTAGCCATACCTGAGTGGTTGATATATGACGTAAACTTTACCCATACCTGGTTGAAAATTGACACAAATGTTAGTCATACCTGGTTAATGATTGACCCAAATGTTAGCCATACCTGGTTGATAATTGACTCAAATGTTAGCCATACCTGGTTGATAATTGACACAAATGTGACAAAAATAAGAAGATGTGGTATGATTGCCAAGGAGACAACTCAACACCAGAGACCAAATGACATAGAAGTTTACAACTATAGGTCATCGCATGGTCTTCAACAATAAACAAAACCCATACCGCATATTCAGCTATAAAAGGCCCTGAAATGTCGAAAAATGTCGAATGTAAACAATTCAAACGCAAACACCTAACGACCTGATTTATGTGCAAAAGAATAAACGAAAAACAAATATGATATATAGCAACAAACGACAACCACTGAATTACAGGCTCCTGACTTGGGACAGACACATACAGAATGTTTGTTGGCGCCAGCCCCCCACCCCGCCTTAACCTTGAACAGTGGTGTAACAGTTCAACATAAGAACAAACTACAAAAATCAGCTGAAAAATGGCTTAACTCATCAGATCAATACAGAGTTTGCCATACCTGGTTGAAAATTGACTATCTGAACACTATCTGTTATTAATGGAATTTTCTCGTTTGCCTCAACTGCAATTTCATCGGGTTTTCTTTGCTTTGCGGCCTGTTGCCACTTAGGCCACTGTATTAATGTAATATCATATGCAGTACCAGCTGCCATTATGGATATGAAGAAAGATATCACCACACTGTAAATAAATAGATATACTTTTTGTAGAAATAAAAACATTTTTTTTTGTAATACACTTCATCATCATTGCTTTAATTTCCATTCAACAATTACACACCAAATTTGTATATGTGAGAGAAAGGATTTAAGATGAGCGAGCAAAAGTTCAACAACATCCATTTCAATAATTGAGGTGCATCAGATGTAACGTCCTATTTCTTGCCGGATGTGGCTGCATTATTATACATCCTGAACAGTTTAATGGATGACTTGCAGTATAATTCTCACAGTGGGACGGGAGAAGACCAGGTAGACTTCTATCCAAGTCAACTATTTGGGTTCAGTATGGTATATGAAAAATAAGAACGCGTAAATTACGGAATTTGAACATAATCTTAATGAGTTATAAATTTCAATTATTAATTAAACTTCAGGTCGTCCTTTAAAACAGTATTTGTTCAATTTAGCTGTAATGTAATTTTATTCAGATATAGTTTCTTAATAATTTGACACTACAGGGGCGGATCCAGCCATTTTTTAAAGGGGGGTTCCAAACCCAGAATAAAGGGGGGTTCCAACCATATGTCTCCATTCAAATGCATTGATCGTCAGAAAAAAAAGGGGGGGTTCCAACCCCCGGAACCCCCCCTTGGATCCGCCACTGCACTACTTACAGAACGATTACAGCTCTAGTATCATAAGGTCTATCTGGTTGTTGGCATTCTGCTTGGTAGGCTATAAATAGGTTGTTTGTCACATTTTTCAGAGCTATAATTACAATATAATACAATATCAAAGTCAACAATATATCATGAATAAATAAGTTTCAAATCATTCAAAAAGTTCATATAAGTATATATAAGTATATTTCGTATATTGATTCCAAACGTATTTATATATATATATTGAATTATATTTACAATTTATGAATTGAGTCATCTGGCTTTAACGGTTTTAACCATTTCCAAGAAATAATACTGTAAGTACTGAGTAACTTTCAAATACGATAATCTATATAGTTTGCACAAAATGTATTACTAGTGTATATCACCACCTGATTCTACCAGTTTGACAATATATGTTTGAATTATATGTTTCGTTTACTGACAATACTGTTATACCTTTTCAACACTCATATTTCAATAATGTTTCCTTTTAATTCAACATTAAATTATTCAATTATATACTAGATGCAATTTTTTTAGAGAAATTATGCAAATTTAAGAGTTGAAATCATACATACCTATGTCGATTAAACGTTGCGTATCATTAACTGTACAGCTGTCAGGCATACACATTCCAATATTTAACGGTGTGTACTAAAACAAAATCATTGCGATTAAGATATGCTAACCAATTCATATTTTTGCATTCCATTTCGTTTTATTTGAAAAGAAGAATGCCTGCTATTCTTTGTACCTAAGACACAGTCTGTTTAGGTTGTTTCTAAAATTATCCCTTTGCATTTTGTTATAGATGTTTAGAAATTTTGAAAAAGTTAGAGAAGACCATAAGTTGCAAAAAGACAGAGTCTTCGCAAAGAGTAAAAAATACGAATAAAATAACAACTGTCTACAAAACCGTTCTCCATGCAAATATATTTTGTAATGCTCACTTTTTAATTCTCCTCTTGTCCTTGGTTTTTTTAATTACGTGTTTCAATACATTTTGTACCGTAGCTTCATAATTATTTCGTTTAAGAAAATAACTTATTGCTATGACTATACATGCTTGTTTTAGTTTCTTAATTTCAAAGTCATGGAGACATACGATAGTGGCGGGTAGTTCCGTTCGTCCCATGATGTACGTTTTGCACATTATGTCAACGAAGTGCACGGACTTACCGGAAGTACAATATTACTGAGATTGACTGTTACGTAACTATAGCAATTATACATAAGACCAAGCGTAATGTCTCACCAGTGGTAGTATTGGTGGTAAAGCTTGTATGTTAACAACGGTAACCATGCAATATTGTGTTCCAAAATTATAAGTTAAATTTTTAGCGACTGCATGTCCTTCGATGTCTAGACATTCTTCATAGTCACCCAACCATCTGAATCCCCCGCCCAGCAGATTAGCTGGGGGTTTACCTGCTGAATCCAACACTAAAAACACAAAAAAAACATCTCATTGTTAATGGTGCTGATGATTATTGTAACTATATCTTTCTATTCTAACTAGTGGCGTATTAAAAGTCTTCTCCTTTCAAAGTAAAAAACATAAAAAACAAAATTTGGCCTTTAAAATACTGAACATAAATACATCGAATAAATAGAAATTCTTTGTTTATGTGTGACACCTGTCTAATTAAAAGCCAGAAATGGATAGAAAACTTAAAGAAACGGAAAGTAGAATTGTTCAAACGAGCTTTAATCTGGCATACATATAGTGCTTTTGTAATGGACAATAGATCTTTTTATATTAGAACGATCTACCTGCAAACAGGATAAATCAAATACCTTGCAAACGTGATAATCATGTTTTTGAATTTTGCTTTCCGAACAATCGATATCGCATGAAATCTAGACAGAGTAAGACTAGTTGCGTCGACAGGTGTACCATATCATACGATTCAAAAGTATTATTCAACAGTAAATGTCAAAACAAGAAAGATGACAAAACCGGTAAAAATATTAGACAGACCATAGCCACCTGATGTAGGTCTATGGCAATATAAGCATGTGTCTAGTGACTTGAGAGACTAGGACATTGTTACGATTGACAAGTTCATAGTGTAATCCCAAAAGTTAAAGTCATATGAAACGAGTTTCAAAAAAATTAATGTTCTGAAATTATTGAACGAATGCATGCATATATACTAAGCTAAGTCCTATATGTACGTTTTTTTTTAACATTTATTAAGAATCTATAACGTATAATCTACACATAATATTTCATTCGGTGATTGTTGATCGCAAGCTCATTAACTTTCGAGTTTGTTGCGTTCCCATGTGTTTAATAAACTTTTCAATAACTGTTGTTAAATGATTTTGTGTATTTAATTTGTTCTTTAAAAATCAATTATTACTATTTACCTTCCAGTGCACGTTTGTTTACATTCTGTCATCACGGTTTTCCCTCGCACTTGCGCTGTGCGGTGGCCGAAGTTCTAACGAGAGGTATCGTAGTTAAGGTCACTACATACGGAAAAATATCGACGAATTAGTTTAAGGGAAGACAATAATTCAATAGCAGTACATTTCTGAAGATTTTGATAAGATACTAGATTTTCTTTCACAAGAAAGTCCATGTACACTTGTGTTATAATACAACTTAGCCATTCAAGCATATAAAACATATTCAACTATTTTTTTTAAATTTGAAGTTTCATATGACTTTAAATCTCTAAACATTATACTTTAACAACGTAAATTTTGTTTTCTGTGTATTGACGGAAAGCTCACTAAAAGCTATAATTACATCAATATTAACTTATGAAAGGATTAATCTTCACTGTTTTCAACATGTTTGTGTTTAAAAGTTCCTATTAGAGGCCTCATGTCACTCAATTTTTAGCTTTCCTGTTGCATTTTGTTATAGATGTTTAGAAATTTTGAAAAGTTAGAGAAGACCATAAGTTGCAAAAGACAGAGTCTTCGCAAAGAGTAAAAATACGAATAAAATAACAACTGTCTACAAAACCGTTCTCCATGCAAATGTATTTTGTAATGCTCACTTTTAATTCTCCTCTTGTCCTTGGTTTTTTTAATTACGTGTTTCAATACATTTTGTACCGTAGCTTCATAATTATTTCGTTTAAGAAAATAACTTATTGCTATGACTATACATGCTTGTTTTAGTTTCTTAATTTCAAAGTCATGGAGACATACGATAGTGGCGGGTAGTTCCGTTCGTCCCATGATGTACGTTTTGCACATTATGTCAACGAAGTGCAAGGACTTACCGGAAGTACAATATTACTGAGATTGACTGTTACGTAACTATAGCAATTATACATAAGACCAAGCGTAATGTCTCACCAGTGGTAGTATTGGTGGTAAAGCTTGTATGTTAACAACGGTAACCATGCAATATTGTGTTCCAAAATTATAAGTTAAATTTTTAGCGACTGCATGTCCTTCGATGTCTAGACATTCTTCATAGTCACCCAACCATCTGAATCCCCCGCCCAGCAGATTAGCTGGGGGTTTACCTGCTGAATCCAACACTAAAAACACAAAAAAAACATCTCATTGTTAATGGTGCTGATGATTATTGTAACTATATCTTTCTATTCTAACTAGTGGCGTATTAAAAGTTTTCTCCTTTCAAAGTAAAAAACATAAAAAACAAAATTTGGCCTTTAAAATACTGAACATAAATACATCGAATAAATAGAAATTCTTTGTTTATGTGTGACACCTGTCTAATTAAAAGCCAGAAATGGATAGAAAACTAAAAGAAACGGAAAGTAGAATTGTTCAAACGAGCTTTAATCTGGCATACATATAGTGCTTTTGTAATGGACAATAGATCTTTTTATATTAGAACTATCTACCTGCAAACAGGATAAATCAAATACCTTGCAAACGTGATAATCATGTTTTTGAATTTTGCTTTCCGAACAATCGATATCGCATGAAATCTAGACAGAGTAAGACTAGTTGCGTCGACAGGTGTACCATATCATACGATTCAAAAGTATTATTCAACAGTAAATGTCAAAACAAGAAAGATGACAAAACCGGTAAAAATATTAGACAGACCATAGCCACCTGATGTAGGTCTATGGCAATATAAGCATGTGTCTAGTGACTTGAGAGACTAGGACATTGTTACGATTGACAAGTTCATAGTGTAATCCCAAAAGTTAAAGTCATATGAAACGAGTTTCAAAAAAAAATTAATGTTCTGGAAATTATTGAACGAATGCATGCATATATACTAAGCTAAGTCCTATATGCACGATTTTTTTTTAACATTTATTAAGAATCTATAACGTATAATCTACACATAATATTTCATTCGGTGATTGTTGATCGCAAGCTCATTAACTTTCGAGTTTGTTGCGTTCCCATGTGTTTAATAAACTTTTCAATAACTGTTGTTAAATGATTTTGTGTATTTAATTTGTTCTTTAAAAATCAATTATTACTATTTACCTTCCAGTGCACGTTTGTTTACATTCTGTCATCACGGTTTTCCCTCGCACTTGCGCTGTGCGGTGGCCGAAGTTCTAACGAGAGGTATCGTAGTTAAGGTCACTACATACGGAAAAATATCGACGAATTAGTTTAAGGGAAGACAATAATTCAATAGCAGTACATTTCTGAAGATTTTGATAAGATACTAGATTTTCTCTCACAAGAAAGTCCATGTACACTTGTGTTATAATACAACTTAGCCATTCAAGCATATAAAACATATTCAACTATTTTTTTTAAATTTGAAGTTTCATATGACTTTAAATCTCTAAACATTATACTTTAACAACGTTAATTTTGTTTTCTGTGTATTGACGGAAAGCTCACTAAAAGCTATAATTACATCAATATTAACTTATGAAAGGATTAATCTTCACTGTTTTCAACATGTTTGTGTTTAAAAGTTCCTATTAGAGGCCTCATGTCACTCAATTTTTAGCTTTCCTGTTATTTTTCTTGTTAGTCGATTATCTATCGGAAAGGGTATTGACTATTCTTCTAAATTTTTCTTTCCTGTTTTTAAAGATGACATTAATTGTAGCATATGCTGCAGTGCTACACATGGTTCACATTCCTCAATGTTTAGTCCCTTACCAGCAAAGCCGAAAGGGACATTAGGTTTGCACTCCGTCCGTCTGTCCGTCTGTCCGTCGTCAGTCCGGCAAATCAGTTTTCCACATTTTTTTTCGTCATGCTTGAAGATATTGATTTGATATTTGGTATATAGTTTAATCATGGCCAGTTACAGATCAAGTTTGAATTTTGTTCCGGTCTGGTGATTTTTGTAGAGTTATGGTCCTTGGACTTAGAAAATACAAGCAAGTAATCATTTTTCCGCACTTTTTTGTCATTTTGTTCCAGTACAATAATTTTTAACCCGGTAGGGTATTATGTATTGCCATGCAATACTCTCTAAATGCTTGTTAAATTTATGCTTCTTATTTTTTATTTTTTACTTTTTTTCAATTATAAGTTTACGATACAGCTTATTTTTCTAATGTGTGTCTTAATATCTTTAAAGTTTATCTATATTTCGGCTGATATTAACTTCGATCTCTGAATACACATTTGATTTTTTTTTAACATTTTCTCAGAGTTGACAATATTTATATGTAAGTTGCTTTGTCATGTTTTAAAACGGTGCTTCTAGTTTAATCTAGCAAATTATTCGCATGATTTTTTAGTTCTTTGTTGAAAAGAAAAACTTACTTCTCAGTGCCCAAAATTGTTGTTGATTTATTCCTTCAATGATGCCGGTTGCATGAATTTCACAAAGTTCTGATATGTATGGTTCAGGAGGCTTGGTTGGTTTTTGGCTTGAACTGGTGCTTACGAGACCTGGAATTTCTGTGACATTGTCTGCCATAACACCAGTTTGTGCTGATAACGCTTTTTGCAGACTGAACACTGTTTTAAGGTCTGTAGCTTTACCTATGGATCCGGCCATTTGCGCATATTTCAATGGCGATTTTTTAATGTTATACTTATTTTCTTGAACAACTCTGTTCACATGTAAAAAAATATCCATATATCCTTTGTTTTGATTTATAGAATGAACTTGTATTGTGAAAAGAACAAGACACGTGAAAACTGACAGATTCATTTTAGGAATATTCCCCAGATCTGAGTTTGAGATAGATCACCTTATTGTTCACAACGTTGATTAAAATTGAGGTATTTTGTAACTTTACTTCGCATAATATTTACTGATAAATTGATATGTAAATATTTTCATTCTGACGTTTATCAAAGTTACAAAGGACAGTGTGCATGCATGTTTCATAAATGATGTCATATACATGTGACAATATCTAGTGAAGGGCAAAATAGAGGATAGTCATTTTATATATTGCACATATTAACAAACTTTTAATCTAGTAATTGAAATTTTCTGTTTAGAAAACAAGAAGAAGATACAGAGTGGACAACAAAAATAAAAGTCAATTAGTTGATTGATTGATTGTTGTTGTTGTTTAACGCCACTTTCAGCACTTTTTTTTTCATGTCGGCCAGTGTTTTTTGGTGGAGAAAGCCGAAGAGAACTATCGACCTCCATTTAAAGTCGAAGAAGCTTTAGTTAATAAAAAAAAACACAGTCATTAGGAAAACAACGAAAATAATCTGCATAATACTTTTAAAAAACCAGGAATCGAGAAAAATGAATGCTACTAAAAGCGGACGTCATATCGAGTGCGTTAGATGTCGTTTTCACTAAAGCCATCGGTTGTATATGTAGATAACGTTATAAAAGAGATAAAGATGATGGGTCATCTTCTGGGACACAGATATTCCGTAACGGCAAAAAGTTACTTTATAAACCTTTCGAAGACACGTTTTAACCAAGCATACATAACATTAAAATACTTTTCCTTTAGGAGACAGACTAGGTATGCAATCAAACGTGTCTTTAGATTCTTTTATAATTGTTTCACAACACACTTTTAGTTGGTAGGTTAATTGTTACTCTGATATCCGGTTGCGATTAACGTTGAGTAAATATTAATAATTTAGATAGAGGAGAAGTGGAGCTATTGGCATATCGTGCAATATAACGATGTTTTTAAGGACATTTATATAATTTGGATATGCTGTTGAATAAAACAATATCCAGTCGAAAAATCATTTTAAACGTAAAATTTAAATGAAATTTACCTATTAAATTTTATTATTAATTGCTTAAAAATATTAATAATAAAACAATAAGTTAGCCAGAGTTAAATAGAACTTGTGTTTCTGAATCCCCCTCTTATCAACCATTAGTGAAACAATATTAATGGACAGTTGATCGACGACGTGTAGGATACATTTCTATTACTTAGTTTTCTTGGTGTACAAAAACATAATAATAATAATAAATCTATTTTATTTGAGTGTCACACATTGATTGATACAGTACATATATACAAATAAAAAGTAATATCTTTAAAATGCAATCAATGCCCAGCCAAACAGTTGACTTATGAGACACTTTAAAAACATACATGTACATACAATGAACTGCATGTTAATTTGTAAAATATTTCTAGAGTTAAAAATCTTATTAATTTAATTTAAAATCGCTTTCAAAATACTACTAAATATAAAATGTTATAAAAATCATATAAAATTCTCTATTAGAAATTCTGTATAAAAATTATTAGTTGACTTCTAAAACAGAAATGAATATATATTTAAACTGAATAAAATACCTTGTTTTAAAGGTTTGAAAAAAAATGCTTGACGTTTAAAACTTAAACAAAGACTAGGCTATCAAAATAAAACATTTTATATCTTCAATCGATTGTAAATAATTTCCTTCTCATAAAACATTTTTATAAAATTTTACATAGACATTTCTGGGTTTGCTCGGATCTCATTATAAATATAAACTTATCGTCCATATGCATTGTATCAAAATTCTCAATTAAGTGTTTACATTCACAAAATAAATCATATAGTAGGTCTGCATACAAAGGGCATTCCACCAGAAAATGTTTTCTGTCTCTAAATGTTCGAGATCGCAAAATATACATAGTCTTTCTTCAATTGGAACTTGCGGCCTGGAGTAGCGACCCGTCTCCAAGGCCAGAGTCAACGAGCCGGCGCGAAACATGGCCATATATCTCCTTTGGTTAAGTGGGATGTTTATTTCTACATATGGCTCAATGCTTACAGTTTGTTTGTAGAGTCTGCATGCACGGAGTTTGTTTCCGTTTAATGTACCACGAGTGTTGAAAATGTCTTCACACAATTGATGATTGTCTATTTGTTCTAGCTTTTCATTAATTATTTTCATAACGTATTTTGTGGATAAAGATGAGTCACTTATAAGTCCACATACATCAAGTTTAGTCATAAGTTTGTTTACTTCGAAAGTCCACCCTTTTCGTCGTTGCGCCGCCCAACGCCAAACTTTACTTGGGAGTCGATTGTTTTCAAGAACTGGTTCTACCATTGTGTTGTATAGCTTAGTAAATACAGAATGGGTCATCCCTCCAGCTGATATTACTTTTCCACATACTGCACCAAGAGCACGGCTGGCGGCTTTAGAGAGTTCTTTGGCATTTTTCTGAAACGTTAAGTATTCATCCAACCATACACCAAGGTATTTATATGAGTCGGTAAAAAGTAAATTATGTCCGCCACATGTAAATGTACTTTGCGAAATGTCTATCGAAGGTGGTCGGAAGTGAACTATCTTCGTCTTATTATCGTTTAGCGACAATTTCCAGGCTTCACACCATTCCGTTACAATATCAAGCATGTTCTGTAAACGTGGTTCATCCGGCGCAAGTAATACGATGTCATCTGCGTACAGTAATATACTCTATTGGTACTCCACAGTTTAAAGCGTTAATACGCTCCAAGCGAGGTCGTTAATGTACAATGAAGTCATGATTTCTCTCACATGCTAAAAAGGTTATTTTTCATTCCTGTTGTTGGTAGTCATAGCATAGATGGAACATAATTAAATGACTTCAACATTCTAACATGACTCGCACTGGGCGATACCGCTGCTGGTGAACTGTTCCCCGAGGGTATCACCAGCCTAGTAGTTCAGTATTTAATTCTGGCAAGAAAGACAGACTATTTATTCAATTGTTTTATTGAAATTTGCTGTTACGCAACCATTTTAAAGTGAGGAATGTATCTCCTTTATACATAACTGATTCGATGTCAATATTTTGATATGTTTTTACCGTTTTTAGTTATATTAGCTCCTCAAAAGAAAATGAAAGGATAAGGAGTAAATGTACATGGGACAAAATCGCACACAATACATAGAAAAAATAGAAAACCATCAACGAACAGGGCTTCCATTCCCGGCCCCCATCCCGACAGCCGATGCAAGGTCTCCAACAATGAACAAAGTTTGTATTTGATTTGGATTTTCAAATATTCAAGTCTCGAGCTTCGTTGTAGAGATAATAAATGTCGAAATGCGCATCTGGTAGAATTCTCCGATTTATGATTTTGATTAACCCTTGGTATCTTCTGCCTCTTTTCTTGTTTTCTTGTGGTTTTTTGGTAAGGTCTACGAAAAATGATAATACGATTTTTGTTTGGATGTATTTTATTCACACGTAGTACAACAGATCACCTTGTAAAGCGGTTGTAATTTTTTTTTTGCGTGAACACCCTGAGGGGTTCTTGCTTATATATTGGCGAGTTTTGGAAGCTTCTATGGGCCATTCGATATCCTCGAAACAAGAATCTCGGAACGTCTCGAAAATTTTCGATCATTTATACAGGTAGATATCTATGTCTTTGATACGGTCCCTCTATTGATATTTTACCACGTGACATTTATATAATTTGGATATGCTGTTGAATAAAACAATATCCAGTCGAAAAATCATTTTAAACGTAAAATTTAAATGAAATTTACCTATTAAATTTGATTATTAATTGCTTAAAATATTAATAATAAAACAATAAGTTAGCAGAGTTAAATAGAACTTGTGTTTCTGAATCCCCTCTAATCAACCATTAGTGAAACAATATTAATGGACAGTTGATCGACGACGTGTAGGATACATTTCTATTACTTAGTTTTCTTGGTGTACAAAAACATAATAATAATAATAAATCTATTTTATTTGAGTGTCACACATTGATTGATACAGTACATATATACAAATAAAAAGTAATATCTTTAAATGCAATCAATGCCCAGCCAAACAGTTGACTTATGAGACACTTTAAAACATACATGTACATACAATGAACTGCATGTTAATTTGTAAAATATTTCTAGAGTTAAAAATCTTATTAATTTAATTTAAAATCGCTTTCAAAATACTACTAAATATAAAATGTTATAAAAATCATATAAAATTCTCTATTAGAAATTCTGTATAAAAATTATTAGTTGACTTCTAAAACAGAAATGAATATATATTTAAACTGAATAAAAATACCTTGTTTTAAAGGTTTGAAAAAAAATGCTTGACGTTTAAAACTTAAACAAAGACTAGGCTATCAAAATAAAACATTTTATATCTTCAATCGATTGTAAATAATTTCCTTCTCATAAAACATTTTTGTAAAATTTTACATAGACATTTCTGGGTTTGCTCGGATCTCATTATAAATATAAACTTATCGTCCATATGCATTGTATCAAAATTCTCAATTAAGTGTTTACATTCACAAAATAAATCATATCGTAGGTCTGCATACAAAGGGCATTCCACCAGAAAATGTTTTTCTGTCTCTAAATGTTCGAGATCGCAAAATATACATAGTCTTTCTTCAATTGGAACTTGCGGCCTGGAGTAGCGACCCGTCTTCAAGGCCAGAGTCAACGAGCCGGCGCGAAACATGGCCATATATCTCCTTTGGTTAAGTGGGATGTTTATTTCTACATATGGCTCAATGCTTACAGTTTGTTTGTAGAGTCTGCATGCACGGAGTTTGTTTCCGTTTAATGTACCACGAGTGTTGAAAATGTCTTCACACAATTGATGATTGTCTATTTGTTCTAGCTTTTCATTAATTATTTTCATAACGTATTTTGTGGATAAAGATGAGTCACTTATAAGTCCACATACATCAAGTTTAGTCATAAGTTTGTTTACTTCGAAAGTCCACCCTTTTCGTCGTTGCGCCGCCCAACGCCAAACTTTACTTGGGAGTCGATTGTTTTCAAGAACTGGTTCTACCATTGTGTTGTATAGCTTAGTGAATACAGAAGAGGTCATCCCTCCAGCTGATATTACTTTTCCACATACTACACCAAGAGCACGGCTGGCGGCTTTAGAGAGTTCTGTGGCATTTTTCTGAAACGTTAAGTGTTCATCCAACCATACAGCAAGGTATTTATATGAGTCTGTAAAAAGTAAATTATGTCCGCCACATGTAAATATACTTTGCGAAATGTCTATCGAAGGTGGTCGGAAGTGAACTATCTTCGTCTTATTATCGTTTAGCGACAATTTGCAGGCTTCACACCATTCCGTTACAATATCAAGCATGTTCTGTAAACGGGGTTCATCCGGCGCAAGTAATATGATGTCATCTGCGTACAGTAATATACTCTATTGGTACTCCACAGTTTAAAGCGTTAATACGCTCCCGAGGTCGTTAATGTACAATGAAGTCATGATTTCTCTCACATGCTAAAAAGGTTATTTTTCATTCCTGTTGTTGGTAGTCATAGCATAGATGGAACATAATTAAATGACTTCAACATTCTAACATGACTCGCACTGGGCGATACCGCTGCTGGTGAACTGTTCCCCGAGGGTAACACTAGCCTAGTAGTTCAGTATTTAATTCTGGCAAGAAAGACAGACTATTTATTCAATTGTTTTATTGAAATTTGCTGTTACGCAACCATTTTAAAGTGAGGAATGTATCTCCTTTATACATAACTGATTCGATGTCAATATTTTGATATGTTTTTACCGTTTTTAGTTATATTAGCTCCTCAAAAGAAAATGAAAGGATATGGAGTAAATGTACATGGGACAAAATCGCACACAATACATAGAAAAAATAGAAAACCATCAACGAACAGGGCTTCCATTCCCGCCCCCATCCCGACAGCCGATGCAAGGTCTCCAACAATGAACAAAGTTTGTATTTGATTTGGATTTTCAAATATTCAAGTCTCGAGCTTCGTTGTAGAGATAATAAATGTCGAAATGCGCATCTGGTAGAATTCTCCGATTTATGATTTTTGATTAACCCCTTGGTATCTTCTGCCTCTTTTCTTGTTTTCTTGTGTTTTTTTTTGGTAAGGTCTACGAAAAATGATAATACGATTTTTGTTTGGATGTATTTTATTCACACGTAGTACAACAGATCACCTTGTAAAGCGGTTGTAATTTTTTTTTTGCGTGAACACCCTGAGGGGTTCTTGCTTATATATTGGCGAGTTTTGGAAGCTTCTATGGGCCATTCGATATCCTCGGAAACAAGAATCTCGGAACGTCTCGAAAATTTTCGATCATTTATACAGGTAGATATCTATGTCTTTGATACGGTCCCTCTATTGATATTTTACCACGTGACATTGTATTAATATTTCGACAACCAAATTAAAGTTCATTTGTAGATCGGAAAATAAAAAAAAAATTAAAGAATAGATTGCAGTATGAAAGCCATTTACATATTCAACCTATTTGCTTTTGACAGCATATACGTTTTTATATGAAAGTGTATATAATTCATGTTTTGAGACGGACCCTGTACGCATTGTTTGTGTAGTATTACAACGTGCTATTGTCCATTGTGACTGAGACTACTATAACACATATAGTGTTATAGTATTCTTAGATTGTGGCAATACACATGGGAATAATATACTGACATTAAATTATGTCCCAGAATAAACTGATTATTTCTGAACGTTTAACATGTCGTATTTGTAATTCCACCATAGCCTGAGCAAATGTCGGAATACAAGAAGAAAATGAACAAAACGATATTACTGTAAAAAATATTTATCTTAGGTCGGAAAACAGAAAGAAAATTAAACAAAACGGTATTGTGTCTAAAATAGTTATTTTCATAAATAGATACTTACAGACCAAGGGAACATTCATTAAAATTATTAAAGTTTAACATGAAACTAAATTTATCATTAATAGTATATAATTAATGTTATATTATCATCCCGCGGGTTTTAACAGTGACTACATTTATGAAAATCATATGCAACATATGAGTACCAATTATCAGGAATGAACACAAATAAATTAGTATCTAATATTCAAACTGTAGGGAATGAAAAAAATAGTTGCATGGTTATAATTCACAAGAATTTTGAATCCTTGCATTTCATAATAAACGTAATTAATATTTTACAATAATCATAATTACTGCGTATACGTTACTAATTTTATACTGTTTACGTATGGTTTGATAAGTCTCTGCTTATATTTTGTAAAGAAATAAAATAGAAAGTGAGAATTGAAGAAGAGATTGATTTGATAAAAATTGCCATTAGTAAATACTTGACGTTTGTGTTTATTGATAGTATATTTTGAATTTCTGGAAAAGATTTATTAACAGTTAGGAATGCATGTTAATTGAATTTTAATTCTTTTTTTTTTAATAGTTCAAACTTATAGCATCTAAATCTTTGCAACGATTGTGCGATTTTGAAAATTGTATGCATTGTGTTTACCAGCTACCCTACAAACGTCTTGCCGTTCATTTACATAATATTACTTATTAATTCATCCCTGTTCACACGACACAATAAAATTGGATTTAAAATCTGGTTTGACAACAATATTGGTTTGCGTTGACACAAATTCCGGATTTAATGGCAAAGAATCTGGAGTCAAACCACTTGAGGTAGGCGGTTTGACACTCGAATTCAACTAACATTAGATTTGAACCTAGAATAAATATACGTGATGACGCAAATGCATATTCTTATCCAGAATATCAGTGCGTATGCTTGCCATTTACTATAATATTTCTTGCGCAAGAAAACTACGTGCATGTGTAAACATTGATTTCACACGTGGTAGGTGATTTTTTGCATTTCTTATCTAAATCTAGGACACGGCAGTAAGAGCTTAACGTGATTTTGAAGCATGCTAATCATTGAGGTACTCCGACATCTAGTTGTTTTTCTAATCGTTTTCTTTCTTTTTAAGTGACTGTCCTATAATAAACTTTGTGAAATTTTCGAAATACTAAGGATAACCCGAGGAATAGATTACTTTGGCTGTATTTGGCAAAACCGTCCGGAATTTTGGGTCCTCAATGCTCCTAAAGCTGTGGTCACACCTTACCGGATAGCTCGAACGGACGCCGAACGGATGAAAAAATAAAGTTTTCCGTTGACAAAATTTGTATCCGTTGGGTGTCCGTTGGTATACTGATCAAATAAAACGAACGGGTAACGAATGCCTAACGGACACTCACGGATATGCAACGTACGAGAAACGGAAACGTACCGGACAGAACGGACGTCGAACGTACATCCAACGGACGAGTACCGCATAAAACGGACACCTAACAGAAGCGTACCGGATAAAACGGATGAACAAGATAAGCGGAAAATTAAAGCCTCGGTCACACCTTACCGGATAACACGAACGGACGCCTAAAGCCTCGGTCACACCTTAACGGATAGCTCGAACGGATGCCTAACGGATAACTTTTTCAATCCGTTCATGTCCGTTAGACGTCCGTTCTTATCCGTTAGACGTCCGTCCATATCCGTTGCATGTCCGTTTAGCGTACGTTTATCCGTCGACGTCGTTCTGTCCGGTGGAATTTTGAGCATGTTCAAAACTTTGAACGGACGTCCAACGGATGAATGTCCGTTGAACGTCCGTAGGCGTCCGTTTTCGTACTCGTCCGTTTCGTTTCCGTTATCCGTTACGTGTCCGTTATACATCCGTTTGAGGTCTGGAAGAAATTCACCAACGGACTTCTACCGGACGTTTAACGGATAAAACGGATGTTGAACGAATGAGAACGGACGTTTACCGGACGTATAACGGATAAAACGGATGATGAACGGATCTGAAACGGATAAATGCCAATTGAATTTCGTGTCAGAAATGCCAATTATTGGTATGTCAGATTTCTTAAGGTTCATGAATTCCTATTATTCATAATCGATCTTAGAGTAGGCACGTCATCACAATCAAGCAGCTTTATTCAGACCAGACACTGTGGCGGCATTTTGAAGAACAAACCAAAACCAGTTACACAGAAACATTTTGAATATTTATGCGAATTACATGATATTATTGTCGCCTTTAATTTTTCCGTATGTCTTGTTCATCCGTTTTATCCGGTACGCTTCCGTTAGTTGTCCGTTTATGCGGTACTCGTCCGTTGGATGTACATTCGACATCCGTTCTGTCTGGTACGTTTCCGTTTCTCGTACGTTGCATATCCGTGTGTGTCCGTTATGCATTCGTTACACGTCCGTTTTATTCGGTCAGTACATCAACGGACTCAAACGGATAACAATTTTGTCCACGGACAACTTTTATTTTCATCCGTTAGCCGTCCGTTCGTGTTATCCGGTAAAGTGTGACCGAGGCTTTACGGATGAAAATAAAAGTTGTCCGTTGACAAAATTGTTGGGAGTCCGTTGATGTACTGACTAAATAAAACGGACGCGTTACGAATGCATAACGGACACACACCGGATATGCAACGTACTAGGAACGGAAACGTACCGGACAGAACGGATGTCGAACGTACATCCTACGGACGAGTACCGCATAAAACGGACACCTAACGGAAGTGTACCGGAAAAAGGATGAACAAGATATACTGAAAAATTAAAGGCGACATAATAATACATGTAAATCGCATAAATATTCAAAAATTCTGTGTAACTGGTTTTGGTTTGTTCTTCAAAATGCCGTCAAAGGCAGTGTCTGGCCTGAATAAGATCTGCTTAATTGTGAAGACGTGCTCTTACTCTAGGATCGATTATGAATAATAAGAATTCATGAACCTTAAGAAATCTGACATACCAATAATTAGTATTTGACACGAAACTTTCAATTGGCATTTATCCGTTTCAGATCCGTTCACCATTCGTTTTATCCGTTATACGTCCGGTAGAAGTCCGTTTCACATTCGTTCAACATCCGTTTTATCCGTTAAACGTCCGGTAGAAGTCCGTTGGTGAATTTATCTGCCAGACCTCCAACGGATGTATAACGGACACGTAACGGATACAAAACGGAAACGAAACGGACGAGTACCGTACAAACGGACGCCTACCGGACGTTCAACTGACATTTCATCCGTTGGACGTCCGTTTAAAGTTTTGAACATGCTCAAAATTTTCCACCGGACAGAACGGACCTCGACGGATAAAACGTACGCTAAACGGACATGCAACGGATATGGACGGACGTCTAACGGATAAGAACGGACATGAACGGACTGAAAAAAGTTATCCGTTAGGCATCCGTTCGAGCTATCCGTTAAGGTGTGACCGAGGCTTAAAAGAGATAATAATAATACATATCTTTCAGGACTAAGCAATGATCTTGCCCACCATCTCCTTTGTTTTCTCCTTCTTCTCCTTTCGACAACTAGTAGGTTTATATTTGCAACATTTAAGTTCAGTCGGACCTGAATAAGAGCTGCTAGGTAGTGAAGACATGCTCTTACTCCAAGGTCCATCATGAGTAATAGACGTTCATGACACTCAAGAAATCTGACATATCAATAATTGTCATTTCTGAGTGATGCGAAATTTTCAATTGGCATTTATCCGTTTTACATTCGGTAGGTATCCGTTATCCTTCCGTTCATGTCCGTTTCCCATCCGTTCATCATCCGTTTTATCCGTTATACGTCCGGTAGAAGTCCGTTGGTGAATTTGTCTACCGGACCTCTAACGGATGTATAACGGACAAGTAACGGATACAAAACGGAAACGAAACGGACGAGTACCGTACAAAACAGACGCCTACCGGACGTTCAACGGACACTTCATCCGTTGGACGTCCGTTCAAAGATTTGAACATGCTCAAAATTTTCCACCGGACAGAACGGACGTCGACGGATAAAACGGACGCTAAACGGACATGAAACGGATATGGACGGACGTCTAACGGATAAGAACGGACATCTAACGGACAAAATAATTGTCAGTATATAAAGCCTCGGTCACACCTTACCGGATAACACGAACGGACGCCTAACGGATGAAAATAAAGTTGTCCGTTGACAAAATTGTTATCCGTTGGGAGTCCGTTGATGTACTGACCGAATAAAACGGACGTGTAACGAATGCATAACGGACACACACCGGATATGCAACGTACGAGAAACGGATACGCACCGGACAGAACGGATGTCGAACGTACATCCAACGGACGAGTACCGCATAAAACGGACATCTAACGGAAGCGTATCGGATAAAACGAATGAACAAGATATACGGAAAAATTAAAGGCGATAATAATAACGCATGTAAATCGCATAAATATTCAAAATGTTTCTGTGTAACTGGTTTTGGTTTGTTCTTCAAAATGCCGCCAAAGGGCAGTGTCTGGCCTGAATAAGAGCTGCTTGATTGTGAAGACGTGCCCTTACTTTAAGATCGATTATGAATAATAAGAATTCATGAACCTTAAGAAATCTGACATACCAATAATTGGCATTTCTGTCGCGAAATTTTCAATTGGCATTTATCCGTTTCAGATCCGTTCATCATCCGTTTTATCCGTTATACGTCCGGTAAAAGTCCGTTTCTCATTCGTTCAACATCCGTTTTATCCGTTAAACGTCCGGTAGAAGTCCGTTGGTGAATTTATCTTCCAGACCTCCAACGGATGTATAACGGACACGTAACGGATACAAAACGGAAACGAAACGGACGAGTACCGTACAAAACGGACGCCTACCGGACGTTCAACGGATACTTCATCCGTTGGACGTCCGTTCAAAGTTTTGAACATGCTCAAAATTTTCCACCGGACAAAACGGACGTCGACGGATAAAACGTACGCTAAACGGACATGCAACGGATATGGACGGACGTCTAACGGATAAGAACGGACGTCTAACGGACATGAACGGATTGAAAAAAGTTATCCGTTAGGCATCCGTTCGAGCTATCCGTTAAGGTGTGACCGAGGCTTAAGAGGTCCAAATAAAGCTGGTGTGTTACTCTCAAGAACAAAACACGAAATATTCTTATAATTTGTATCACAGAGTTACACTTCACATGGAAATTGGACTTTCAATTTCTCTATACAACCTCTTCCATGAGTATAGACAGCTTTAATGAGTATACGAATAATTTAAAGCATCCAGGAAACAAAATATGAAGATATGAAAAACAAAATAAACGCATTCAGATTATGAAGCAAACTGAGTGCTGAACTTTATATCTAGATCGGTCTGTGCAATTTGCTTCAGACATCCGGTTTGCAGAAATTGAGAATTGCAATGGGATTAGGTCTATGTACATAAAACACGGAGAAAAAATGATGTACACTCCCAAGTAATAAATAAAATAGTCAAGCCTTAACAGATAATTTCAAATGGAAGCTGTAAACAATTTTCTATTTACAACTAAAATCCAACAGTGCTTTTAATTGACTTGTGCAAGAATCTACACACAATAACATATTTTCAATAAAGGTGTTTTAATATCTTCATTACCTCATTCTATTAACAGTCAATTATTTCAAATCAAAAGCAAAAATAAATTCAGCAAAAAATATTTGGTGACCTGTCAGCGGTCTCGGGTTCACGTATTGCTTTTCGTTTTTAAAGAAAGCAACTTGTTTTGTCTCGCCTGCGACGAAAGTTGCGGAATGCATAACATAGGGATTACAATACGGCGGTGGCCTAAACTATTTGTATAAAACCGTATATTTCCGAGGGTAGAAGAACTGGATGCTTCATTCTTTGTATGCAGTTGCCCTCTGTTACAAGTTTCCGTCTGTCATGTGTCCATTATCCTTTACCTCATTTTAACAGTTCAGTGACTGCTAATGTATAGTTTTTCTGTCATGTGAATTTCTCTCTTATAATGAGAAATAGGATAACTGTATTTGGTATATGGGTTTCTTGCAACGTCTACGTGTCCGTCAGACAGGACTCACCTGACCTCGATCACGTTTCATGTATCAGAGATCGATGTTAAAATAGGTAAGTTATATGTGGAGCATGAAATGATTGTAAGGTGTACATGTCAGTCTGGCTGGTTTTATCTAACCTTGATCTCATTTCAATGGTCATTGAGCAATGTTAAGTTTTTTGGTGTTTTGGTCTGTTTTTGAAATACTAAAAACAATAGGTCAACTATATTTGGTGTATGGAATGATTTTATGGAGTAGATGTTTTTTTCTGGTAGGTATCATATGTCCTTGACCTCATTTTCGTGGTTCATTTGTCCGGCAATATTTAGTTTCTTTAGTATAGTTTCTTCTCAGATACTACTATTATAAGGTCAACTATATTTAGTGAGAATATGGGAATGATAACGTGTCAGTCTGGCATGTATAATCTGACTTTGTCACCTCATTTTCGTGGTTCATTTGTCAATTTTAAGTTTTCCTGTTTAATGTTATAAGAAGATGTGGTATAATTGCCAATGAGACAACTTCCGATTAAATGACATAGAAGTAAACAACTATAGGTCACCGTATGACCTTCAACAATGAGCAAAACCCATACCTGCATAGTAAGCTATAAAGCCAGAAATGACAAATGTAAAACTTCAACAAACTAGAAAACTAACGGCTGATTTAAGTAAAAAAATACGTTCAAATCAGAATATGTTAAAACAGCAACAAACGACAACCACTGAATTACAGTCTCCTGACTTTGGACAGGCACATACAGAATGTGGCGGGTTAAACATGTTATTTCAAGGCAACCTCTTAACCTAGGTCAGTGGAGTAACAGTACAACATATGAACAAACATAAAAAATCAGTTGAAAAGGGCTCAACTCATCAGATCGATAAAAGCAGTAAAACAAGCAACAACAACACAGACCGCTGCAGGGTATAATAACATATTTTCAATAAAGGTGTTTTAATATCTTCATTACCTCATTCTATTAACAGTCAATTATTTCAAATCAAAAGCAAAAATAAATTCAGCAAAAAATATTTGGTGACCTGTCAGCGGTCTCGGGTTCACGTATTGCTTTTCGTTTTTAAAGAAAGCAACTTGTTTTGTCTCGCCTGCGACGAAAGTTGCGGAATGCATAACATAGGGATTACAATACGGCGGTGGCCTAAACTATTTGTATAAAACTGTATATTTCCGAGGGTAGAAGAACTGGATGCTTCATTCTTTGTATGCAGTTGCCCTCTGTTACGAAGTTTCCGTCTGTCATGTGTCCATTGTCCTTTACCTCATTTTAACAGTTCAGCGACTGCTAATGTATAGTTTTTCTGTCATGTGAATTTCTCTCTTATAATGAGAAATAGGATAACTGTATTTGGTATATGGGTTTCTTGCAACGTCTACGTGTCCGTCAGACAGGACTCACCTGACCTCGATCACGTTTCATGTATCAGAGATCGATGTTAAAATAGGTAAGTTATATGTGGAGCATGAAATGATTGTAAGGTGTACATGTCAGTCTGGCTGGTTTTATCTAACCTTGATCTCATTTCAATGGTCATTGAGCAATGTTAAGTTTTTTGGTGTTTTGGTCTGTTTTTGAAATACTAAAAACAATAGGTCAACTATATTTGGTGTATGGAATGATTTTATGGAGTAGATGTTTTTTTCTGGTAGGTATCATATGTCCTTGACCTCATTTTCGTGGTTCATTTGTCCGGCAATATTTAGTTTCTTTAGTATAGTTCTCTTCTCAGATACTACTATTATAAGGTCAACTATATTTAGTGTATGGAATATAAGTAAGGTGTACGTGTCAGTCTGGCATGTATAATCTGACTTTGTCACCTCATTTTCGTGGTTCATTTGTCAATTTTAAGTTTTCCTGTTTAATGTTAAATTAAGAAGATGTGGTATAATTGCCAATGAGACAACTCTCCAGAGATTAAATGACATAGAAGTAAACAACTATAGGTCACCGTATGACCTTCAACAATGAGCAAAACCCATACCGCATAGTAAGCTATAAAAGGCCCAGAAATGACAAATGTAAAACAATTCAAACGAGAAAACTAACGGCCTGATTTAAGTAAAAAAAAAAATGAACGAAATGCAAATATGATAAACAGCAACAAACGACAACCACTGAATTACAGTCTCCTGACTTTGGACAGGCACATACAGAATGTGGCGGGGTTAAACATGTTAGCGGGCACCCAACCCGGTCAGTGGAGTAACAGTACAACATATGAACAAACATAAAAAAATCAGTTGAAAAGGGCTCAACTCATCAGATCGATAAAAAGCAGAAAAACAAGCAACAACAACACAGACCGGACGTGGCAGGGTATTTATACATCCCTACAAAAAAGACACTAAGTAAGTATGTTTCTTAGATACTATACGCTATAGGTAAACTATATTGGCTGCATTGAATGATTGCAAGGTGTACATGTCTATCTGCATATATCATCTGACCTTGACCTCATTTTGCAAGGTTCAATGGTCAATGTTAAGTTTTCATGGTTTGATATGTTTCTTTGAAACTTCAAGCAAAAGGTGAATTATATTTGGTATGTGGAATGATTGGAAGGTGCACATGTCTGTCTGGAAGGGTTTGTCTGCATTTGACCTTATTGTTATGGATCATTGATAATGTTAAGTTTATGAGGTACTTGTAATAAAACCCTTATTTGGTGAGACATTTCAGCGTGTGCACTCATTCATTAATGTTAAGGATTTTTTTATATATACTATAAACAAAATGTATCAAAGAATGCTGTCAGCTACCACGATAAAACTAAAAGTATTGACCGTTATTCATGAGCAATACAATTTTTCCTTTTAGTGACCTGTCTATTGCTTTGTGGACTATTGTTTGTATTATTGTTTTTAACAGGATGTTGTCTATCCTTTGGACGTAACTTTTGTATTATTATACATAGCTTGGTAGTGTTTTCTTTTTATTATGAAATAGTGGCTTCTTATGTTTATATCGACTGCTTGTGTAGATTCCATTTCAACAACGTCATTAAATTGGGAAATTGCAAAACAGGAAAAACATAAATATTTTGTTCATTTTTGTAAACTGTAAATAAGACAAGCAATACAAAAATGAAAGGATCAGTGATATCAAGACAACAGTACAATTATAACTTATACATTTATTCATGTGCTTCAAGCCATAAAGAAAGATTTGATTTATTTATTCCAAACATTATTTCATTTTTCAAATCTATTAAATTTCGTGAGCAGGCATGCCTACTTTAAAAGCCTTGTCAATAATAAAAACTCGTTTTTCTAAACTGAATAGCCTCCCTTCCAGAAAAATCGATTATTCAGCAACGATTGTCTTTTATGAGTAGCTATAACTTACAAAGTAAAAAGTAACTACATTATTCAGCTTCCTTCAGCTGAAAGCAATGTACTTGGCAAGGGTTTACACCTTTGGGTAAGTGGTGTTTCTGAAAAGTCATTTGAATAAAGAATCTAATAACTATAGGAACACAGTGATATAAACATGAACTTTTATTTCGACATAATATAAGAAAATTTTACCACAGTATCCAAATTAATGAAGACGTTGATTGGCATATGTATCCCAATTATTTTATGCCTACGCTTGCGCAAACACTCATTTGTCATAGCTACAACACATTATGCCAACTCAATACATAAATGTTTTAAGTTTTGAAGATCAAAACACTCATTTTTTATGCTCTTTACTTTTAAATATAACTTTTTCGAGTCCCATCATCGGTGCTTCAAAGGCCAAAGATGCTAGAAACGCTGCAGCATATGACAAACCTAGATGTCCAAGAAATTCATATATCTGAAAAACAAAAATTTAGAACTCAACTAAAATATTGTTACGAATTTATTTCAATGACTTTTACTTTAAAAGAAATCGATCAATTTTCATGTTTTAATTTTATTTCAGTCTTTCATGTTTGAGAGGCTTTTCTTTTTAATGCAAGATATGACTGGTAATTTAAAAAAAAAAAAAAAGTATTTTAGTGATGAAGAACATTAAATAATTTTTTGTTAAAGTTTTGATATGATAAATAGCCTGTATTTTTTTCAAATAACCTTAAACATAAAATTATGTTGGAACTCGAAATTAAGTAGACAAAGTAGAGTTAATCTTTTTGCAATAAGAAAAGGGTCCTTACGAGATGAATACGGAATAACCCATAATTTTACGTCAAAGTAAGACTTAGAATCTTTTGATAACAATAGAAAATAGAACAAAATAGTTGGTCGACCGTTATGGAATATCTGTTTCACAGATGACGACATATATGTTGCAATTGTCGTAACCACAATCCCGTCCTCTTTTCCTTGGATGTGGCCTACCGAATTAGACTTATCACCGGATTTGTACGTACAGATGGATGCCACATGTGGAGCAGGGTCTGCCTACCCTTCTAGAGCACCAGAGATCACCCCCGGATTTTGGTGGGGTTCGTGCTCAGTCTTTAGTTTTGTAGACGGTTGTTTGTCTTTTGTCGTTTTCGCCATGGCATTGTCATTTCATTATCGACTTATGAGTTTGACTATCCCTTTGGTATCTTCCGCCTCTCTTTAACTTAGTAATTCAAATGATATCGGAACAAAATAACATTTCTTCGTATCGTCTCAGGATGGTTTACTTCTTATGCATGTATTTTTTTTTTACCGAATTTGAAAAGTAACATCGAACTGTTATTCAATCAGGTTTTTTTACTGTCGTACTAACTTATACATACAGAGTATATATTTGCGTCACACTTTTTAGTATATATATAAGGAGATGTGTTATGATTGACAATGAGGCAACTATCCACAAGATTTCAAAAAACGAAGATATAAGCAATTAGTGAATAGATTAAAAATAAAAATTCTTTCAAACCGGATTGCAAAGACGAGGAATTTTCAAAAAAAAAAAAAGCAACTCTTGAATAAATAAGCAAAAAAGTATTAAAAAAAAAAAAAAAAAAAAAAAAAAAAAAAACAAACTCCAAGGTGAATTTAAAAAGGGGAAGTTCATTAAACCTGACAAAATCAAATGCTCGACTTTATCAACCAACGGAACGAATGGAAAACAACGGTCAATTTCCTGAAATGATATAGCAACATGAAGGTATAATAGAAACCGAATAACGAGCCTAATACAAAAACCTCTACAAAAGTCTTTTTCTTAAATTAAAAGTGAAATTTAATGTTTATTACAAATTGACAAAAAAATACCTCGTCGATTTTATACTGATCTAACGGATTTAATTTAAACAAAGGTAGCGTAAAGCAGTCAATTGTTTCATGATAGTTCATAGATCACTGTTTCAAATTCAAAATAAATAAACAAAATATGATCAGTAGGGTAAAAATATCAAATGCTCGTGTTGAGAATAATAATTCATATCATTTACAGCGAATTGCAATTGAGAAGTTTATAATTAATAGTTCAATGAGATATTGTGATGTTATTTTAAGTATTAGATACACCCTAAGGACGTAAGCCCGATGGAATGTTTCTTATTTACCACATTATAATTTTGTAAATGATAGCTTTCAGTTACTAGGGAAGAGGAGGTCTTTCAGCAATTTGACTAAATATTTAGATTATATATTGGTAAAGCATGATTAATGCAAGACATCAAAATACATTTAATGGCATCATGATTGTATAAATATATAGGAAGATGTGGTATGAGTGCCAATGAGACAACTCTCCATCCAAGTAAAAATTTATAAAAGTAAACCATTATAGGTCAAGATACGGCCTTCAACACGGAGCATTGGCTCACACAAAAAGTCATAGACAAATATTACCCAATAAACATATTAAAAGTTTATTTTGTATATGTGTACTCTTTTCTACTCACAATTTCTATATCAGATAGATGAATCAATCTTCGTCGTGTAGACAGATAGTAATATATCACAGGAGGATGTACCAGATATGCACAATATGTTAATCTACTCAGTGGAATAAATCCTTTCCAAGATAGAACTGTATTCACATAACCTGTAAGTTATTTCAGTGAAATGTCTAAATACTTATAATGATACCAGGAATGTAACAGAAAATAGGTAGAAGCTTCAACGTGGTAATCAAAAACAACAAGTCGAAGACAAACTGATAAAAACATGGTGAAAGGATAAAGACGAAAAGAAAAACAGACGTGCATAAAATACCACACAGAAAACAACAGAATGAGCAACACGAATCCCACAAAGCTGGGGATGAACTCAGAATTTCTTGATGTCTGGTTTCCTTTAGTTGTTGATTGTTATTTTGATTTGTGAGAACATTGGTTATATCTACTGTTGCCTATTTTCGAACTCTGACATATGGAAACCAGACCATCCTGTATATATGCTTATATTCATTAACAAATAACTAATTGTAAACGCATAACATTTGTTTTAAAATATATTATAAGAGGAATATTCTTTTCAATCCATTAGAATAATTCAACCACGGAGACATTTTAGGTCGATTGTGTGATCGGGTATAACTGTCCCTAAATTTGAACTGTATTATTTCCATTCTTTTCAAACTTAACTGTTTTAATGTGATTGAATCCCAAAGATTTGATTTTTTATCTTTTGAGAAATATATGGTTAAACATTTCTCATTGTTGAATGTTGAGTTTTCATTTAGAATGATATAAAGGTCCGAGATTAAGATTTGTAATTAATTTGCACAGCAAAAAAAAAAAAAAAAAGAGGGGGGTTCGAGTAAACTCAACTCTTCAGTAACACCATACGAAATATGTGTTGTTACTTAGATCACTCTCGTGATTAATGCTACTTCAGCAACAGATAGTTTATTATTTCGGATCATACAAATTCAATATTAATGTGTTACAATTTGAACCTGTCGCATGCGCTTAAAAAAGAGATGACCGGGTTTATGAACTGTAGATACCAAAGAAATCAACAACTTTCAAATGATATAATAGTGTTTAGTAAAAAAGGTGACAAATGCTATATCCATAAACCTATACTATTTAACAGCATATTGTAAAGATATGCTATAAAATTGTAATTACCTCCATATCCATGAGCACAAGCAAAAATAACCCAGCCCACAGCAGCACCCCAGACGGTTCTATGCACTGTTATGTAGAATGAAGATACATCTCTTGATTCACGACTTCCGTTGACGTCATCATACACACCATATAAAACTGCGCATGCTGATACAGTCGCTATCAACCAACCAAATAAATTTAGAAACTATGAAGATAAAAAAAAAAAATCTAATACTATTTTGGACCAAGGGCATCCGAGGAAAATATTTTTTACAAAACACGTTCCTTATTTTTGGCGGGAATATCCTGTATGGAAATAAATCAATCGTCAATTAGACATATCATCAATAACTCAATCGTCTTTTTATATTTCGTCCCAATAATTACCTTTTCCATCAACTAATCCCCTGTAGTACAAGAATAAGCATTTCCCCCATTAACTATCCGGAGACGGAAATGAAGGTTTGGAGGAAAAACAGCTTACATTTGTGCCACAGGGTCTGGTCGAGTTGATCTATTTTTATTGTGATATTAGGTTGTTTTTCTCATGATATGCGTATTTCATATTTATTCTTTTTTCTTGTGTAAAGTAAATTAATGTTTATGAAAGTACAGATTTAATCACTTTTTGTATCGCTGTGTTATTTAATGTAATACTTACTCTGTTCATTTTTAACTTTAAATCTGTTTTATAAAGTAGATATCCTGTGAACATACCAACAAGGTAAGGTCCCATTCTAAAGTATGGCCGGAAGTATATTTCATAGTAGTGGGTCATGTCACCTCTAAACATATACAATAATTAATACATGCATATAAATCCAACGAAAAGAAAGAAGGAGGAAAAAAAGACATTAACTCAAACGAAAGATAAGTCGAACACCAAATGATTTTCTCTTAATCTGTCAAAGATCTTGTTTGTAATGCATACACATGTAATAACAATTAAAACATTAAATGAGGGCATGAAACAAACATTATTATCAAATAGGATGAATAAAATATGGACAGGTTGTAGTTATTTTAATATAATATAAGTTTGTATGTAACACGTCTTCTGATTGGCTGAAAGTGTTTTGTCTATCAGCTCATAAACATAATTTTGTCATGTGACCGTGACGTCATCAACGTTTTTATCATGATTTACTCCTTTTTAGAATTAAATTATAAGGAACGAATGTAATATTTTTTCTGTCTATTCGAAATAACCTAAAAAATGTGGTGCACACTTTTAAATAACCCGCTACGCGAGTTATTCAGTGTGCACCACATTTTTGATGTTATTTCTTCATAGACAGAAAAAATATTACAGTCATTCCATAAATACTTAATAGTTAAATAACAATTAATAAAAACGAAATCCCGTATAACAATCAGTTGCTTCGAAAATAATTCATGATTCATACAAATGACTGCAAGATAAATTGTTTAGATTAGATACAATATTACACATCTAAAGTAGAAGTTTGGTTGAACTAGCTTGCTATGCGGTACGGGTTTTGCTCATTGTTTGAGCCCATACGGTGACCTATTCTTGCTCACTTCTACACCATTTGATCTATGTTGCAAAGTTGTCTCATTGACAACCATACTACATCTTCTTATTTGTATAAGCTGAAAAAAATATTATTCACCCGTCAAACGATGACATTGGAACATTCCACTTCGTAGCCATTATTCCGGTTGCTATCCATGTTCCACATAGAAAGGCCAATAGTAAAGCGTAACCAATCATCGGGTAACTGAAGCAAATACAATACATTACCTTAATACATATTTATCAAGCAAAAACAGTTATATGTAACACATAGTTTTCGTAATTTTATGGAATAATTCAAATTAAGTGATTTGAATTTTTATACAATAAGTAAATTCCTGCCATCATTCAAACATTCATTCATTAATCTGTACTTTACAAAGTCCAGAGTCTGTAATTCAGTGGTTGTCGTTGGTTGTTATCTGCTATATATCTGTTTTTCGTTTAGTTTATTGTCTTTCTATAATTCAGGCCGTTAGTTTTTTGTTTGTTTGAATTGTTTCACATTTAACCATGTCGGGGTCTTTTATAGCTGACTATACGGATTGGGTTTTCCTCACTGTCGATAGCCGTACAATGAACTATAATTGCTTACATCATTGTTGTCTTATTGGCAATCATACCACATCTCCTTATTTTATATTAAACATTCAAATTGCTTGCTTTTTTTTTTCGGACAATTCTCAATTTTGACACTCTAATAAGTTTAAACATTAATTCTACTATTTAAAGAAATAGTCGTGCAAATCCTTTGATCAAACTTGTGAAAGAGTTACCACAGTATCTCAAATAAACTTACAAAAATAATGGCAGTATAATCAAAGGACTGAGTACAAAAAACTGCATGTCATTAGCTAGATACCAAGCCCATCCAAAACACTGAAATGCATTGCATATTTTTAGGAAAGCAAATTAATGAAATCAATATCACAACTATCGATTAAAACAAGTATGGATTAAACCTTAAAAAGAACAGAAAGAATATAAAATCACATGCTGTATTATTGTAGTTGTAAAAGAAAGAACTCATTGCAAAAAAAACCCCAAACTTCAATGAATAAGTTTGTATAATTACGATTTTCGTGTATATCATATATGCAGAGTATTAACAAAACCAAGAATTGAGCGCAGTTTATCTTTTTTAATTGTTTAAATCAAATCATTTCGACTTATAAATTATATTTTACAAAGTTTTATAATTTTTTTGTACAAACAGAGACATTTCTCAAAGGAGGGGGTATAGTAAGAGCCATTATTGGTCCCTGAAATTCCAAAAAAAATCAAATTAATCTAGCCTTTCCAAACTATGTTAATTGCATATATATGAAGAACACGTAAATACTACATGTATTATTTGAAAAATTTAGTACAGAAATGTCACTTGTCAAAATGGCATCATTTGGAGATCTTTTAAGTAGCCAAGGATTTATTGTCTATTTTGTCCAAATAATGTGTCAAATGGTCATTTCAAATGAAATAGGTCGATTTCAACAAGTTTATAATGTCATAGTACTTAAAAGATCTCCAACATTTTGGCAGTTTTTGCAGTTTTGCAATACATGAAAAAAGTTTGAAGCCCTAATTCAAATATGTTAGACAAAGTTCTAAATATAAATACTGATATATGATAGACTAAGGTCTTGTGAACATATAAAGGATGTTGTTTGATAGATTTATAACACTTTTTGATTTTTCGAATTCAAGGGGCTCAAAAATGGCCGTATCATACTTTCTGTTTTAATCATGTGACCAAAAGCTGGGCCACTTTTGATAACTATAAAAATAAGAAGATGTTATATGATTGAAAATGAGACAACTCTCCACAAGAGACCAAATGACACAGAAATTAACAACTATAGGTCACCGTACGGCCTTCAACAATGAGCAAAGCCCATAAGTTATTTTGAGCAAGTATTACAAATTTAGACATATTCATTTATATTTCCTTGTATTAATGTTCAACCCTACAAGAATGCACAAATGTTTAAAAGATAATTTAAAATGATTTCAGTTTAGTAATCTTACCGTGTCCTCTGGTTTTTCAAAGAAATTATTTATATACAAGAGATTGTAATACCAGGAGTGTTTACAGTAATTGTACTCTGCGCCATCTTTTTTCCATATTGGACCACTACCGATATATGGAAAGAGTGAAACATATACCATAAGTACCAACATGTAAGGTGGTGTCAACCTAAGAAAAGAAAAAAACTTCAGGAATCTTAATCTAAAAATGAATAAAAGATACAAAGTTATAAATTTGTTGCGTCCGAAGCGCTTTTCTGTCAAACCCCAAACAATATTTAAGATAACAAATATTTTCTTGGTAAACAGAGAAACTTGATGTTTTTGGTGTAGGTTGCTACATTTTTGTACATTAGATACTATATAGTTCAGTATATTCAGTGAGTATATTCAAGAAAAATAGCAAAAGTCTTTTCGAAGAAGAAAACAAACGAATAGATAAATAAATAAACTATAATCATATGTTCAGTTGAAAAAGAATGGTTGATATGGTACAGTTGTCGCCTGGATTCTATAACAACAGTTGTTTAACAAGGTGACCAAAATGTTCTTATAAGTAAGAAACTGATTGTGACAGTTTAAATCTGGAGGTCTATCAAAAACAGCTGGGTTTTGTTTAGAACACAGTTTATTTACATTTATAGGCAACTGGTACTTGCGCTCTGGTGACATACTTTAAGAAACAACCCATTAAATTTTTTTTTCTCTTTCAAATGAAAATAAATCTTAGTTTATTTAATTCATTATGCATGTGAAAGGGTAGATATTTTCTTTTTGAATAAAGTTTGTACTATTAATTCTAAGTAAAACATAGTTTACTTTAAAGTTTTAACTCTAATATTTTAAGCTAAGGCTTTATTAACCGATCAAATACAAGAAGATGTAAACCTAACACCGGCGTGACGTTCATAGCCAATCAAATAAAAACAGATCACTCCATGAATAAAAATGTCAAAAGTGTTTCTTTAATTTCTTTATTTGCTTTATAAATAGTTTTTTTTTAATTAGAAATAATTTTTGAAACAGATAAAATGCAAATAATTATATATAATACAGTATTAACATACGAAAGCATAACCAAGCAAGTATTGTATCCAATTCTTAATAAATATATTTGAAGTGAATTAAGGATTAATTGAATTAGAACCAGGCAAACTATGCTTGGTTGTCTAACCATGAATTATAAAGTAATTTAAAACCGAAAACTTGACTGATATTTAACTTGATTTTATACGAACAGCAGCCTTATGTGTTTAAAAATATTCCAAATCCAGACAACGTAAGGTCACTACATTATGCATATTTCTTTTTGAATATGTTGTATGCATACCTCCAAAATCTGTGAAAGTAAAACATTCCCCAATTAAGTTTTCCTCCTTTTTTCTTTAGTTCTTTCATTACTATGTACACCAGTAACGTTCCACTGAAATAAAAATGCATACTGTGCTATTGAAATGGTAAAAGGCGCTGGGCACACTGCAGAAGGAGTTGCCATAATGTCACATAATTATTGGTTAAAAACCCGTTGAGGGACGAACAAAACACTTGTTATCGCTGTTTACATTATTTGGCTAAAAGTAAAATAACAAAATACCGAACTCCAAGGAAAATTCAAAACGGAAAGTCCTTTATCAAATGGCAATATCAAAAGCTCAAACGCTTCAAACGAATGGGAAACAACTGTCATATTCCTGACTTTGTACAGGCATTTCATTATGTAGAAAATGGTGGATTGAACCTGGTTTTATAGCTAGCTAATCCTCTCACTTGTATGAAAATCATATAGAATTACATTATATTGATACCAATGTGTGAGCAAAACAAATAGAAATATTAGGTAAAAATGTCAAAAATTGGGGTACAGCAGTCAACATTGTTTTATAATCTTAATCACTATAAAACAAATAACTATTTCAACAAAGAAAAACAAAATGGCATACAGACACTCTGTAGACAAAGTACATCGAAAGACAAGAATACAAAATTGACCACAAAACAGCACAATAACACAATGGCGGGAGGTATAAATACCTAGACACGCCAAAAGTATATTACCGAAAAATGGACTAAACAGTAAAGGTTAAAAATATACAAAGACAAATAAAAAAAGCATTATAACACATAATAAAGATGATAAACAACGTCAGTACCTAGAATCTATACGAGACCATCATGTATCATTTGTGAAATTGATACGGAATATTTATCAACACGGTCTTGGTATCATTAGATCAACTTTTTTAGAAAAAGGACGAGACGTTCTTTGACATAACCCTGGTTCATCAACTTCCTGCTCAGACACTGGTGATGTTTTATAAAGTCTGAATAGCAGCTGCAAGGTCTTGAATATCGAATGATTTGGGAAATTCCGACGGAATATATTATGTACTATTCTGTGTTAGCCCTGTATAACCCAAAGTTGTCCAATGGAAAACATCGACACGATGTTATATAAGTTTAAGACGAAGTATTTGTAACTTTTTTGAAACATATTGTAGTTTTACCATCAAGTCCCTAGGAAATAAAATGCAGATGGATTTTGATAAAATCAAACCTAGATCTTCTTCAAGAAGTTCTCCTTTTTTATGACTGTGAGTTTTATAATTATTGTTTACAGATTTTGTAAAATTCCAACCGTCAATCGATTGAAACGGTATTTTTTTAGTATTTTGTTAGGAGATATGTCATGTTAATAAGAAAAAGTAAAATAACAAAAATACCGAACTCCAAGGAAAATTCAAAACGGAAAGTACCTTATCAAATTGTAAAATCAAAAGCTCAAACACATCAAACGAATGGAAAGCAACTGTCATATTCCTGACTTGGTACAGGCATTTCCTTATGTAGAAAATGGTGGATTTTAGGTACATTGTAATACATATAACTTTAAATTTTTTTCGACTAGACATGTTGATAGTAATGTGTGTTCCAATGTACGCCTACTTGACTTTTTTTTGCATTAAGAGTACCCCAAAACTTGTCATATTTAGTATACCCTAAACCAAAAAATGTCACGGTGAATATCAGCAAAAATTGTGTAGATCATGTATTCACTCCATGATGTAAATTTTAGATAAATTAAACGAGAGGAAAATGTTGGTGTCTTAAGTCTGCATATCTATGTGATTGTAAGTATAAATTGTACTTTTTAGACAATCTACAACTTTATTGAATGAAAACTGATTTAATCCTATGTATGAAGGAATCACTAGACAAATTTACACCGTAATACGAGAGAAGAAGATAATTTTTGTAATTTTGAATAATTCTGAATCCTGAAATTCCGAACACTAAAAAAGTTCTCTCTTTTGAATTTACCAGTTTCAAATGACAAATTTTGATTTCTGAAAACGTATAAGCGTTCTTTGATTTCGTTATAGATTTAAATTTTTGATGTTATCACCAACAAAATAACAACCACTAAAGAGTAATATTTACCTAAGAACAAAAAATGTATCTACCGAAACCAAGGCATTACTGATGGCGGGAAATGTTGCTCTTTTAATCATCTTTGGTAGAAAACTTCCTACATTATCTGGAATTAAATATTTCGCTAATATTTATATCAAGTGTTAATACGAAGGTATGACAAGACCAGTTTTTGTTTTCGAAAATTACAGTGTTTTATAGATCTATCTAATATCTATTATACTAACATCCTTCTTATGGTCATTAGTCATGATTACATGTACTATTTCGTATATCATAAATCGTATATTCAACATTTGTCCTCGAATACAAAATTCTTATATTAAACGAAACACTAGAAAGGATGTCCCATTAAGTGATCTTCTATGCCATATTTCGTTAATGCCACCAGCCTTACCCTCCAAAAAATATTCATTGATATACATATTGCCACAGAATCGTATATATAAAGGTAATGCAAGTAAGATAGCTTTTCATAAAATCTCGATCATATTCTTCCTAAGTAATGTTTGTAAATTCCCAATTATATAACATGTTTATGATGACACAATAAAACATGTTTATTTTAAAACACTGAAAATGACCAAACTGTGTCATCATATTCATTTTCTAAAAAAATAATATTAATTTGATACAATTATCAAGTTTTACGACGTTTTCAAATTCAGGGCCCCCGTATGGTTTTTATCATGCATACTTAACATATCAATGCGTCTTCAGTTTCTCTATTCATGTATAGTCAATAAAGACATTAAAGCTTTGTGTATGTTAATTTGTTTGAAATGTGTTTTGTTATTTCACCAATCACGATTAAACAGCATACAACTTCAAAATGGCACTATGTTATATGCTGTTTGGAAAAACTATTTTAAACTGCGTATAATAAAGTATCATTTTTAAGGTTTCGCAATTTTTTAAAGGGTTCATTATCTAAACTGCTAATACAAAATGAAACTATTCTTAAAGTGTTAGTAGTATAATTTTAGATCTATCTTTTTTCTAGTAATTTTTGTAATTAATGATTCAATCACCACCACCCTCTAAATTAAAAGTAAAACCACAAAAAAGAATGTTTTGCGGTAGACACAGACGATTGCTCAACCAAAAGTTGCTGACCTTCTTATGTTTGATTGCATCAAAAAAACTTACCAACGTCACTCAGAATGAATCCATACGCATGTCCAAGTATGACCCAAGTCATGGATATAAACCGGATTCCATTGATAGCTGTTAAGGAACCTTCCGGTTGATTTGTGTTTAACATTTTTGCACCATTGGTGTACACAGAAAATGGCAATAAAAGTTCACCAAACATTCCTGGAAATAGTATAAGATATTTTTTAAATTCTATAAAATAAAACAAGAAAAAGTGCAGCCATCTTGTTTAGACTATGAATATTTCTATATTCTCGATTGCTGATTGTCATGCGGTAGCCACGATTGAAATAATCCAATTGCATATGCTATTTAACGTTATTTTGAAAGCCCAATTCCCCCCAGATGTCTTGAATGAAATGACGGCGTCTTTTTTATTTGTTTTTGTTTAAAGACTGGGTCTCAATGATTAGGATGTATTTTTTACACTGTAAAAATTTTAACTGTTTAGACCAGAAAATCTGGAAGCGATTATAAAAACAAGTCAATGAAAAACCAAAGTATAATGCAACATTTTTTACTCTTAACAGACGAAAAAGTAGCATAAATTTTATAACAAGCTAACTGATAGCGATGGAATGTAAAGCTAACAATACTAGTCTGAATTGCTTTTAGTGATATATGTAGGGAAAGATTGAATCTGTTTCACACTTTTGATGAAGACTTGGTATCAAAATACAAGCAAATGTACTAGCCAATTAAATCAAGAAGTACACGTAAGTCTTTGAACAAGTTTTGAAACGAGTATCATACTATTTATGTCCCTAAACATTCTATCACTTTTACGCTGGTATAAACAGACCTGGTTTATATTTACTATAACTATCTGTTACATCATGATGAATCAGTGGCGTCTTTTCACTCTCTACAAATGCTGTTTCTGCATGAAGTTCCGATTGTCTGGTTGTTTTCTCCCATTTAGGCAACTGAATCATTGTTACATCATAAACGGTTCCAACAACCATTACAAATACGAAGAGAGAAATAGTAACACTAAAAATGTTAAAAAAAAATGATCTGAGATAAGATTGATAGCTGGTAGAAAATAGTGGCATATATTTTAGGATGGAATTTCATGATTCCCCAATATACAAAAATAGGGGCGGAAGATACAAAGAAGACATTATAATGTTGAAGAGAAACCGACAACTTAACGTCAGACAAGACTAAAAAAGGGCTTCATATAGTTTGTGATAGAATTTATAACATAACATAATTTGTAGTGCAAATAATTGACCTTTGTTCATTTTAGTTTGATTTGGGAGTATAAATGTTACAAATAAGGCCATATATACGAAATATTTCAAATAAAACATAGTTAAGAGTACAATGTACAAAGCTTAATTGGTTTATCAATCATTCTAAGTTAAATAATTCTTAAATGTAAATAAGCGTGTCGTAATTTTCACAAAAATGTAAACACTAAGATCTGTGACACATGTGCTTAAAGCTATGGATGCAGACTGTTATTCTAACTTAAACTGACTTATAAGGTTAATAAATTATGTAACTGTAAGTACATGTTTATAGTGAAACTTTCCAAATGTATATACAAAACGGACATGACCTTCAAAATGGATATGACGTAAAGAATAAAGGCAATGCTTAACAAAAAAGCCAGTCTATGCAATCATACAGCTAGAAGTACAAAAAAAAAAAACATATATAAGTACCTACAGAACAATAATAGCTCTCGTATCAAAAGTTTTATCTGGTTCCTGGCATTCTGCTTTATTAACAATAAAAGTATTGTTTGTATAATTTCTAAGAACTAAAAAAGAAAACAAAAAGTTGCATAAAAAAGAAGAATAGGTTAGAACAAATGTACTAAACCTCCAAGTATAGTCTCAATAAAAATCAATGTCAATATGAATTGGCTAATTTTGGAGAAATCATGTCAAGCGGTCCTCGTTGGAACAATTCGCGATTGACTTTCATAGTCATAAGGAGATGAGGTGCAGAGGCCGATTTAGAGGGGTGGGTACCCCTCCTTATGGAGCTACATATATGGTAAATCTATATACGTTTTACAAGTTCCGCTCCTAACGTTGCCTTGTTGGTGGGTAATCCTGACTAAAAATCCTGGATCCGCATTTGTGGTATGATTTCTAATGTGTTATAGTACTGACTGTTGTTACTTCTTTTTGTCGAACTGTATTTGAATTTTCATTTTGTGTTTTATTATTTTTTTATTCGACCTGAAAACATAGATTTCTCTTTGACAAAAAAAAATAAAAAACTTAATTTAGTTTTGTGATCAGGTCTATCCAGCATACTTACTAGAGTCAATTAAAATTTGAGTATCCTGCTCTGAACAGCTATCAGGTAGACACATACCAATACTTAATGTGGTATACTGTAAAATTATTAATATGAAACAGTATGTTTAACTTTCAACCTTCAGCACTCTCGACACAAGTATATCTTAATTGTAAAGTGAAAAACAGGTTGAAATAATTAATCCACATTTGTGTAAAACAAATGTCAATGAACATATTTTGTTTTAGGAAGGAACACGTCATCCGTAAGAAAAGCGATATGATTTGATTAAAAAGTTCGCGTCATAAAATTGCCTAATTTTTTCGTTGACAATATGTTTGAAACGTTTTGGTGAACTTGTCTTTCAATAGACGATCGGCTATAAAGACGATGTTCTCTAACTTAATAATGCATTGCTTGGTGACTATGTTAATCGCATCTATCCCATTGAAATGCAAATAAAGGATACTACAGATGCAGTAAGACCTGCTGCATATAACTTGACTGATAAGTAGACATTGTCCGTTAGGGTCTATTGAAAACTGCGCTTTACGACAAAACAGATGACACTAAAAACCGAATGTGAACGTTTATCTATTTTGTGGCAATATTCAACAGGGTCCTGCATATGGAGGATATATCTGGAAGCTAATACAGTATTTATTTTTCATCCTTCTTTTTGATCATCGTTTTTTCATTTTTCTCGAACTAATATGGATTTTTTTTTATCTTTTTATGTTTTTTTTTTATGCCCTACTTATAATTATAATTTCAACACTTTGGTGTTTATTTGAGCCATTGCGCAGTATATCCGCTTCAGGTGTAAACTTTGTAAAGACTTGTCTATGAAAACCATTGCTTTTTACCTCTTTCGAGAAATTTGTGTCTATTATTTCAAGAATATACTCATCACTGTTTCTTTCATCTTTTGACCTCATTTTGTTTTGCCTCGGTAAGGGTTTTCAAATTTAAAAAAACCCAATTACTTTTAATAATTATTGTGATTTCTTCACGAACGTGAAAATTTCATCAGGTAAATTTAGTTTTCTTTATTTATTCTCCAATTAGGTGTGATCGGCTTAAATTTATTTAGTGTAAATGTGGATCATGGACGACTTATTAATCAACCAAAATAGATCTAAACGCACTAAAGGACACAATAACAAACGAACAAAGTTTCAAACAAACAACCACGCTAAGATTTCACTAAAGGCAATCGCTACCGAGGTACTTGACTTGTGACAGGCACATTGAAATGTCACGGATTTAAACTATACAATTTTGGAGTAAATAACTGTTCGCATTATCACGATAGGTTGGATAACGAAAGGTACGTAGAAGAATGAAATTCCCTTTAAAGCCTTTTATTAAGCAATATTGGCATAAAAGACGACAAAATACAGGTACATATTCAAAATGATAGTTTTATAGATACCATTGGATAATCCTGTCTTTCTTGATAAAAAACATTCATAGTTATATCAAAGTTTGGTGCATTAAATCAAAGGAATATAACAAACAAATTAATTACTCATAGCTCTGTTATTGCATATAATAAGTATTCTGAAATATATTTTAATTTGACAACACAAGTTCAACCATTACTATATTAAGAATACTTTTATTACCTGAGGTAATATGTTTGTCACAGCTTGTAAGTTCAGTACAGATAACATGCAATATTCGGGACCAAATGTCCATTCCTTGTTTTCGATAGCAGTTGACCTTTGGATATGCAAGCATTCGTCGTAGTCTCCAAGCCATTTAAATCCACCTCCAAGTAGATTAGCAGGTGGCTTTCCAGCAGCATCGATCACTTACAAAACAAGACGGAATAAGTTTTAATCTCAATCAAGATATATACTCTTTATTTAACATTCATGGTTCCTTCCCAAAAAAGTACAAACTACCCGGACCAAGAAATAATAATTAACAGAACAAAAGAAGCAATATATTGGTACAAGATATTATAGAATAATTTCGGTAGCGCTAATATTTTTTAAAGACGGAAATGTAATTCCTGTTGACATATATCAAATCAGGAGATGTGGTATGGTTACCAATGATACAACTATCGATCAGAGTTTTCAAGGTTTATATAAAGGCAAAAGTAGTATACCGGTGTTCAAAAGTCTAAATCGATTGAGGAAAAAAATAAATCTGTCCCAGGTTAGGGGGAGGGTTTGGCGCCATCTAACTAGTTTAACCCCGCCACATTCTATATGTGCCTGTCCCAAGTCAGGGGCCTGTAATTCAGTGGTTGTCGTTTATTGCTGTATATCATATTTGTTTTTCGTTCATTATTTTGTACATTAATCAGGCCGTTAGTTTTCTCGTTTGAATTGTTTTATATTTGTCATTTCGGGGCCTTTTATAGCTGACTATGCGGTATGGGTTTTACTCAATGTTGAAGGCCGTACGGTGATCTATAGTTGTTAATGTCTGTGTCATTTAGTCTCTTGTGGAGAGTTGTTTCATTAGCAATCATACCACATCTTCTTATTTTTATATAAAAAGGAATTCATTAGCTATCAATGTGAATAACTCAATGAAAGCAAAATAAATTGTGCTCAATAGAAGCAGTAATAAAACAATTAGAAGTTGAAGTATGATTTCCAATGAGAAAACTATCCACCAGAGACCAAATGATGTAGATGTAAGCAACTATAGGTCATAAATCACCGACCTCCAACAATGACCAAACCCCAAACCGTATAGTTGTATGTTTAAATTTTTTTCCATATGGCGATAACACTTTGTTAAATGATTGCTCTACTGGTTTTGGGATAGATTTCTATCATTTCAATTTTTTATTTTTCACTTTTCAAGTCAAAACCTTGAGCCATTTTATTTTGTTCTGAAAGGAAATAGTAACGATTAGATTGAAAAAAATTGTTCATGATTTACTAGTCCAGATAATCTAAAAGAGGACAATTATTACAAAAGTGAATCTCTTTTGTTTACTTCATGTGAGAAATTGTACTTTTGTTTCTAAACTGCTTCACTTGTTCAAACAAAACAAAACACAAACCAGACAATGAAACAAACCAACAACAACAAAACCAAAACAAAACCAAAATAAAGAATAACAATGTTAAATCAGGTTGCGAAAATTTAATTTATGTATTTTATCAAAAAAAGTTGTAAATAATCTCACACGTATCGGTATCATTTACAGACATTTTAAAGCATATATGTTAGTGGAAGATCCCAAGATTAACTTACTTTTTAATGCCCAAATTTTTTGTTGAGCTACTGCCTGTACCACACCAGATACATCAGTAAGACAACGATTTGACACCGTTGGTGATGATGAATTTGAAGTTCTTTCGTTAGGTGGAACTTCAGTCACGTTGCCTTCCTGTACTTCGTTTCGTAGGTTTGAAAAATGATAACTGGATATTGTTCTTAAATCTGTAATATTGGACAATGTCCTGGCAAGCTTTCCATATTCTATGGGTGATCTCTTCACGTTAAGATCTGACCCCTTCAAACTATTGCTGACATGCAAAAATATGCTGTGATATCCGTCATAGTTATCGAATGAATATGCGCATCTGGTCAAAGACGAAACACTAAAAAGTAACAGTTTAAAGATCAAATTCATTCTTTAAAACATTGCAAGTTGTTTCAATGAAAATGGACGGACAAAAATATTTCATAACATTCACATATATACATTTATAAATATCAATTATATCTTATTCAAATATTATTTTTATTTTTATCTGAGCATGATTATAAATCATCAATACATCTCATTAATGACCCTTTATAATACATTGTAGTTGATATTACTTGGATTTGATAAATTAAATGTAATGTACAATTACTCTGTGTATATACGGTACATGTCATTTGAATTATCATTTTTGTTGCAAATTAGCAACTACAAAATTACATGAACAAAAAGTGAAAACTTTTATACAAATTTAAAGCAAATCTGACACACTCTGAGGGCACTATCCCGACGAAAAGAATTAAAATATGACATTTTTACTATTCTCCCTGTCGCAACACAGAGCTTTCTGGACACAGCACCGGGATATCGGATGGACTGACGGGCTGACGGACAGACAGACGGACAGACGGACGGAAAGTTTATAACATTATACACTTCGTTGCATTGGGTAAAATAAAATTGCAGGTCTCTAGAATCACTCACCTAGCAAATATACATTTATTGCAAAAAAAAAAAAACCCCGCTAAACAACTCAGCTTCGAAAATCTGTGTATTCATTAGAAAAAACTCATATAGAGAAAATGAATTATTTGTTGATTCTTCCAGTTCTCAATTCAGTACTTTGGTAAACATCTTACATGTGAGAGCCGTAATATTATGACCTTTAACTCATCTGGTTATTAGTTACTGCAATGACTATCAAAACTTTTTTTTCTAAAAAAAAAACGTTCATCGGAAGATACCAGGATCTTGTGGATAAATAATCCGTATCAACTTCCCTAATTATACACGATGGTCTTGTGGTATAGATTCTAGGTACTGACGTTGTTTATCATCCTAATTATGTGTTATAGTATTCTTTTTATTTGTCTTTATATACTTTCAACCTTTACTGTTTAGTCCATTTTTGGTAATATCAGTTTGGCGTGGCTCGGTATTTATACATCCCGACATTGTGTTATTGTGCTTTGGTCATTTTTTTTGTATTCTTGTTTTTCATTTTTGCCTATGTACTTTGTCTATAGAGTGTCTATATGCCATTTCGTTTTTCTTTGTTGACTTAGTTGTTTGTTTAATAGTGATTAAGAGTATAACACAATGTTGACTGCTGTACCCCAATTTTTACATTTTTACCAATTATGTCTGTTTGTTTTGCTTACGCATTGTTGTCAGTATGATAGAATTCTATGCCACTTTCATACAAGTGAGAGGTTTAGCTAACTATAAAGCCAGGTTTAATTCACCATTTTCTACATAAGGAAATGCCTGTACCAAGTCAGGAATATGAAATTTGTTTTCCATTCGTTTGATGTGTTTGAGCTTTTGATTTGCCATTTGATAAGGGAATTTCCGTTTGAATATTCTTGGAGTTTGGTATTTTTGTTATTTTACTTTTTATTAGGTAAGCTGTTTATATTCCCTCAATCTATTGGAATTATCGAAATTCGTAGTATATGAAGGGTTTGGTTCCTTTCTCTTTCTGACCCAAACAGAACACATGTCTAGAATTAAAAAGAAACAGCGCGAATACAAAAAATTCGTGTTTATAATTTTAATACGCTTTTGGAATGAAAACTTACGGTTGCATGCAGGTCCCGGTTAAGCTAGAATCGAAAAAAAAATCGGAAAGTGAAGATGTTTTGTAGTAATGGCCTTAATTAGCCTGCTATACCAGGAACAATTTTCTACCAAACCTAGTACTTTTGTAGTTCATATGTTCAAGATGACTCACACTCTATACCGACTACAACAAAATACGCCTATCAGCATCACTGGGTCCTTGCAGGTCAAGAAATAGGGAAAAAATCGTCAAAGTTGACCTTTTTTTACGAGAAGGTTGAATTTTGGGCCGAATACCGAAAACTTAACTAAACATAATGGCAAAAAAATCCTACCAAGTATGAAAGCTTTTTTTAAAACGGAACCAGAGGAGTTGTGCTGACAAGGTTATAAAAGATGGTCAAAGTCTCCCGTACCAACTTTCAAATCAAATTGGCAATATAGCACGGTCAAGAGAATATAACGACACATAATCCTACAGGGTATGAAAACTTTATGGCAAACGGTCTCCGGGTATTGATGTGTTTCAGTCGAACAGAAGGACGGACGGACGGAGACCATTAGCATATCCCCGTGGCTCCGTGGCGTTTGACTTTAACTGTGTATCTATGCTGAGTTTATTATAAACAGTTATGAGTTGAGCGCCACTGATGAGTTTGATGTAGATGAACGCGCGTCTGGCATACCAAATTGTAAGCCTGGTATCATTGGTGAGTTTTAAGACATTAAGACATCAATTAAATTCAGAGAAATATTTTTTTTAAACAAGTCAATATTAGTAAAGAAATATCTTTGGTGGAACAAATCTACGGTCATCTGTGACACAGGTTTACCATAACGGTCAACTAAAATCATAATGTGTTCGTAAAACTTTCGAATGGATGACTGCAAAAAGTTAAATCACAAAAATACTGAACCCCGAGGAAAATTCAAAATGGAAAGTCCCTAATCAAATGGCAAAATTAAAAGTTCAAACACATCGAACGAATGGATAACAACTGTCATATTCCTGACTTGGTACAGGCATTTTCTTGTGTAGAAAATGGTGGATTGAACCTGGTTTTATAACGCTTAGCCTCTCACTTGTATGACAGTCGCATCAAATTCCATTATATTGGCAACGATGCGTGAATAAAACAAACAGACATTATAGGTAAAAATGTCAAAATAGGGGTACAGCAGTCAACACCGTGTCACAATCTTAATCACAACAAAAACAAACAAAAATTTAACAAAGAAGCACAAAAAAGCATGTATCACATTTAACAACCTCGTTCATTGACTTATTTTTGTATTTTATCTATGTATGCCAAATCAACCTATAAAGGATGGAGGGATTTTAAGCAATGGGACCGAATCGTAATTTTAATATTACCACTGGCGTAGAATCGCGTGTTTGACGTCAGAACGTTAACGTCACACAGGTAGAGATATAAAATAATTTTGTCGTTCAAAGTATGCAAAAATTATAATAGAACAATAACACAATGGCGGGATGTTTAAAATACAGAGACACGTCATATGTATCAAAGAAACATAACAAGTCACACAGACAAAGCACGCAAGTAAAAATGAAAAATAATACAAACAATACAATGACGGGATGCATAAGTACAGAGCCACGTCAAATGTATATCACCAAAAACAGACCAAGCAGTAAAAGTAATATTGATAAAGACAAATAAAAGAACACTTTAACACGTTTTTAAGATGATAAACAGGGTCAGTACGCAGAATCTATACTTCAAGATCATCATGTATTATTTGTGAAGTTGATACGGAATATTTATCAACAAGGTCTTGGTACCTTCCGATGAACTTTTTTAGAAAAAGGACGAGACATTCTTTGACATACCCCTGGTTCATCAACTTTCTGCTCAGACACTGGTGACGTTTTACAAAGTCTGAGTAGGAGCTGCAAGCTCTTGCATACCGAATAAGTTGGGAAATGTATATCCCATATGCAGGTGAAGTTGTTATATTGCTACTAAGGTGGGGGAAATTGATAATTTTAAAATTAAAATCGTCTCGTTTGTCATAGATTCTGGTACTGAGATGACCGTGTATGTAAAATTCGAGGTATAAGTCTAAAAATGAGGCGGAGGAAGCCGTGTCTGTTGTTTCTTTAATTTCTAGTTCTGGGGGATATATTTATGGAACCCAATCAGAAAAGTTCGGATTGTTAATGGAAAGAACATCATCAATATATCTGAAAGTGAAATTAAATAATCTGGCTTCTTTGATCTTCTTGTTTTTGATTTTGTTTTTGACAAGTGTCTGAAGGAACTCCGATTCATATGAAAATAAGAAGAGGTCGATATGGAGAGGTGCACAGTTCGTTCCCATAGGAATGCCAACAATTTGTTGAAAAAGTTTTCCTCCAAATTCCAGAAAAATGTTGTCGATAAGAAACTTCAGCATACTGATCACTTGTTCCTCTGTGTAGCATGTTTTCCCCTTCTGTTCGCTTTAAAAAAAATATGCCTTATGGTATCCCAAAGTAACAAATTTATAGCGTATGCTATCATTTTTATGTTGAAAGGCATTGAAATGGTCATTGAAATGGTTCAGTAGCTCTTTGTCAGCAGCAACCCTCTATGAAGTATCCATAATAGGAAACGTAAGCCAAAGGATATTGTTTCAACTAGGAGATATATACACATTATGTAGGTGTGTTGGAAAGTTGCTTCTGAAATAAATGTAAAATTAAAACCACAACCCACCTTTATCATTAAACTCTATGTGTAAACCAAGATATGAATCAGACTTAACTGCACCTTTCATTCTAATTAAATATGATAGATGCAATTAGCATAGTCACCATTTGTTTAAATGATAAGACATCATCTCTATAGCTGATTTCTAGGTTGAAGGGTTATAACCAGAAGCCCATGATTTCTTCCCCATACGAATAATGAAATAATTCGTCAAAGAAGTGGGCACAGTAAGAATGCTGATTTTCCGCTGAAAAAAACAGGTCTTTTTTAAACAAACATTTTGTAAATAAAACAATCTAGCATTTTGATGATTTCAGTTTAAAAAAACTTATCGCTTGAATCACATCGATTGTTTTTAAATTATGATATATTCTCCAAAAACAGAATAGTTACTTCTGCGTTGGCCATTTATTTTGTTTAAAAATTATTTTTCATTTATCTTTGAACAATTCATGAAAGCTATATTTAGGTTTGAAATGAAATGTACTAGTTTAAAGTGTATAGAAATCAAATACTTTAAAAATACTGCACGTTGATAAGGACGTTGATTGCAAACATTCTAAACCTTCCAAACATTTTAGTATCCACATCTAATGTACGTGTATTGTGTAACAAATTATAAGTCTGAAATCTTTTATGAGGTTTTTTCATACCGTCCGTCGGATAAAGTGGATGGTCTCTTTTTAAAAAGGTGTAAATTTGTTTCAGAAAGGATATTTTATCTTACTTGCTACTGTTGCTACATGATTTCATCTACTTATAATTGGATGTTGTTATCACATATTTGCCGTCCCTTGACGAAACGTTGCCGCGATCTAGATCTTGTCATATGATTAAACCCTAACTATTGTTGAAAGACATGTAGATGATTTTTTGGTCAGCATTATTTGTTTATTTGCTGTCTTCATGTCTCCTTGAGCTCACAATTAAATGAAAATTTATCACCAGCCATATTGTCGCCACCATATTGTTGAAGGTTCTTTAGTACATCTCAACAAGATTCATCTTAGACTCTGTGAAAAGTAAACTTGTGACAGACTTCAAAGACAAGTGGTTTAACGAAATAAACAATATGCCAAAGTTGAGGACATACAAACATTTGAAAACCGAATTTTGTGCCGAGCCGTACGTAAAAAATCATTTAACAAGGACCAAAAGATCTGCAATCGCTGAAATTCGCTGTGATACTTTCCCACTAGAAGTCGAACGAGGACGCTATAGAAACATTCCAATCGAACAACGAGTCTGTAAACTGTGCAATTCTGGGTCTATTGAAGATGAGAAACACTTCATCTTATTCTGTGATCGTTACTCTGTTTTGAGAAATCAACTATTTACTGCAATATCTCCAGACCCTGCTTATCTTCTACGGATAAATGAACTTCCTCCAAATGCTGCTTTAAATGAACTGTTATCTAACAACAACAAATGCATTGCGAACTTTATCTTTGACTGTGACTGATCCGAAAAGAAATTCTCTAATTATTTTACTTTGACTGTTACATTTTCGAATAACTTAGCCATTCCTCCAAAACTTTTTGTTATCTATTTTTCAAATATATTGCGTTTCAATTTGGCAGTGCATCGTAAGCCTATTTGGCTGGCTGTAATGTAATATTTTACTAATATGTATTTATTGTATATAAACAGGTTGCATTATAATAAACCATTCATTCATTAAGTACATTAGTGGTATATACCCAAATCAACCCCTCTATCATGCTTCCTTTATTGAGTCCTTCAGGGCATAATCATCTTCTATTCATGTCACCATTTATTAAGTTTGAAATTTCATTAAAAGTTAAAGTAAAATTGTATTTATGTCAATAAAACAATGACTATGTTGCAAACACATCACATTTTAATTTTCTATCGTCGTTTCTTTCTTTTTTTCTAAAATGATCATTCTCTAGTCCCATAATTTGCGAATCCAATGTTAAACTTGTCACAAACGCTATCATCATAGATGATACTAAAACTTTCATTCGCCATCAAAGGTCTCGATGCCATCAACTTGGGCAATATCTTTCATCCTTAATCAGTTCAATCGAAAATACCTCCCTATTTTAAAGGTCAGTCTCTACCTATCATTTCTTATACCTATACAAAACCAATTGCAACTGAAATTTTCAATTACAAACACGTGTTACAGGATCTCAATATTGACGACTTCAAATCTGAACCTCCTGATTGCACCTGTGCTAGTTCACTATTCATATAATCCGGCTGGCCATGTTATTACTGGTGACCTAACCATTTCAATATCACTTCTCTGCGAAATGTGTTATCCGAAGACCCGAAATATCGTGAGCCTTAATTCATCAACTGGAAACACAACTTCAAAATACTGATGGATTCAGACGAGGATTATGCCAGGCAATGGATTAAACGCGAGAAAGAAGACGTAGATATACTTTTCCGAATGGATTAAGGCTGTGAGGTAGTTGATACAAATCAGAATTAAAAAAACTGAATGGGTCTATGAATACCTATTCTACTTCAATCTTTAAAGACCCAAATGTTATAAAACACCTGTCCTACCTCCTTGACCAACATGATGTTGTCCCTACAGATAAAGCCCCAAGCAACATCTTTTTTGTGTGTAAATCACATTACATGAACTGCTTGATAACTGAATTAGGTATTGACAATTCACTTGGAAACTCAACATATCCCTTTAACAACACTTACCAAGGAGGAAATCATGGATAATCATAGGTCTTTTCTATGTTCCTTTGGAATTTCAAGAATAGATGAAGAACTGTATCTTCCACTGTATTGGATACCTAAATTACATAAGTATCATTACAAACAACGTTATATTGCTGGGTCTTCCAAGTGCTCCACGAAACCTCTTTTTTAAATTTTTAACATCAATTTTATCAGCAACCAAAGCCGGGCTTCAAAGTTTTGAGAAACTACCTATTCTAGAGGTGGCGTGAATCAGATGTGGATACTAAAAAATTACAAAGATCTTATAGAGTACATAAAATCTAAGTCTCTCTATTCTTGCAATAATAACACATTTGACTTACTACACTTTCGAATTGCTTGGAGTTCAGTATTTTTGTTATTTTACTTTTTACATAAGTATTCCCCATTCAAAACTAAAAGACAAATTGAAAGAGTTGGTCCTGCTTTGTTACATAAAAAAGAATAGCATACGTAGATACAAGTTTCTTGTCTTAGGGAGGGTTAAATCGTACTTTGTAAAAAATCACTCTGATTCAAACAGAAAAATATCTGAAAGTTACATTATCCAGATGCTTGATTTCTTGATTTACAACATAATTGTTACGTTTGGAGGACGTGTTTTTCAAAAAACAATCAGCACTCCCATGAGAACCAACTATGTTCCTCTTCTTGCCGACTTGTTCCTTTATTCATTTTAGGCTGCCTTCATACAGGAACTTTTAGGAAGAAAGAAAATAAGTTAGCAATATCCTTTAATTTTACTTTCCGCTATATAGATGATGTTCTCTCACTAAATAATTCAAAATTTGGTGAACGCATATATCCCATTGAACTTGAAATAAAAGAAACAACAGATACAGTTAAGTCTGCCTCATTTCTTGACTTACATCTAGAAATTGACAATGATGGTCGTTTGAAAACAAAACTTTACGACAAAAGAGATGATTTCAGCTTCCCAATTGTAAACCTTCCATTTTTATGTAGCAACATTCCAGCGCCTGCATACGGAGTATATATCTCCCAGTTGATACGATATTCCAGTCCAGAGTTCCAAGTGGTGTAGCTGAAATCGTCCCTTCGTAAATTTTACAGACGTCATCATGAGTTGGTTAACCATTATGAAATATCCGTTTCACAGATGACAACGGATATGCTTCAATTGTCGTAACTACAATCCGGTCCCCTTTTCCCCGAATGTGACCTACCGAATTAAACTTATCACATGGTTTGTACTAACATGAGCAACACAGCGGGTGCCACATTTGGAACAGGATCTGCTTACCCTTTCGGATCACTTAAAATAACCCCAAGTTTTTGGTGGGGTTCGTGTTGCTCAGTCTTTGGTTTTTAATGTTGTGTTTTGTGTACTGTTGTTTGTCTGTTTGTTTTTTTCTTTTTTAGCCATGGCGTTGTCCGTTTATTTTCGACTTGTGAGTTTGAATGTCCCTATGGTATCCTTCATCTCTCTTTTTTCATTGCATTGACATATTTGCCAATTAGATTGAGAAAACTTGTTTATTGAAATGCATATCACATATATGGTTAGATTATGGAATATCTGATATAAATGACAACAGACTTGTTTCTTTTTTTGTATCGACTATCCAGTCTTCATCCAATGTTTTAACTCTATCGATTTCGAATTATCTTTAGACATTTACTTGTCATAAACAGTTGTTATGAATAGCTTGACAGTTGGCGGTAGAATAGCAGGAACTGTGTGCCTTTCTACAGTATTAACTCTCAATTCACCCTGTGAGGGGGCAGGGGTTGTGTTTGTGAGGGGGTAGGGTTGTGTTCTTAGTAGTGTTACATAACAGTTGTATGTTTTTCTTCTTCATTTCATTTTGGTTATGTATTTATTTTACTTACGGATTATGATTGGTCACATATTTTCTATATGTCATTAAAACTCGACTTCTGTACTCATTTAATTTAGTTGTTCCAGATATGTATTGTAGTGACGGTAAAATGTTAGTATATTTGAAGCGTTGTGTGTTTTCCCGACTAAAAAAAATGTTTCAAGAGCTTGTGAATAAGATTAATAAATTATAACTTTTAAAACTTACATCGTCTCGAAATATGAAAATTATTTCTACAAGGCTAAGAATAGCACATTTGATTAGATAAGATTATTTTGATTAAATGCTTTAAATAATTTAAACATTTGCCTATTTCAGCTAAATAATGTTATATTTGGAAATTTCGCGAAAATCCTTATCCTTGTACAAATACATTTATGACGTCAATAAAGAATACAGGTTCGCGGAATATCAGTGGAAAATCTAGTGACAAAATATTACCTCCCCTGTAAACACTGAAAAAAATTAAATATATTCAATGTTTGTCCCATTTTAGCAAGGACGCTATCAATTATGAATTCACTGGAAAACGTTTTGTTAAATAGTAAAAATAGAAATAAATTGAAATGAAAACAAAACTTCCATTAAATATTATCATTTCCCTCCTCAAATAGCAAACGACGAGTACAGCATGCTATAGGAGCTTGATGTAAAATTGGTTTAAAATGTTGCTATGCAAAAAAATTTCTGGAGTACTAATTTATTTTTCTATTAGCTGTATATCTCTCTGGAACATGTTCATTATCCGTATATAAATGCAGCTAGATCAGAGAAGTTCAGGGAAAACAATCCAAAGAAATCGATTGGTATGCAACCAAGATTAACACTTTTGAAACTAAGTTACTAAGCAAATTCAAACGGACCTTATCCAGATTTAAAAATTGAATGTGAATAGATCGAGAAGAACGCTAATAAATGTACAAAAATCGAGACGACCTTTTCTGAAAATTGTATAAAAAATAGTAAAAAGATACATACTTTATAAAAATATTGATCTTTAATTTTTGAACCTGCACAGACAGACTTTTGGATTGTTATATTCACGAAAAGACAATATTTCTATATTGAATGTTCACGTGGCAGACCGGTTAACTCAAAAGCTTAGATATGAAAAATAAGTATATTTTGGGAAATTGTAACACGCTAAGGTCTCTGTGGAACACTACGAAAATTGGTGATCCGACAGATCTTTACATTTTGTATGCACATGATTTTTTTTCAGATTTTGATATCAATATTCATCAAAGATATTCTTCAGATTTCAGTTTCACAAGCTTCTAATGCAATTATCTCGATAAATAATGAACATAAACAGTGTATTTCATGTATATTTCTAATAACATAGTTCAACAAATAATTTCTTTAAAATGTACAATTGTTGTCTAGAAACAACTTTTTATCAGTAACGTCAACGGCATTGTTTTATTATTAATTTTCTCGACTTTTTCATAAGAAGAGTGAATTTTTTATTGTTCTCGATTACTAGTACTAGATTTCCAATTGATATGCATGTCTTACGCTTCAAAGCTTCGCTTTCTATCTGTTTCTAAGCCTTGTTCAAATATGTTAATATACTGCAACTGAGTTAGTCCAATTGCATTGCCGTATTTTCATTTGTAATATATAGTAACTGACCGTTTATGGTCTTGTTTATGATGTTGACGATGCGTTTCCGTAGAGTTTATTTTGAAGTCAATAAAGAATACAGGTTCGTGGAATTTTTTCAAATTCATTCTATACATGTAATACTTGGACATTACCTCTTTTCAAGTACAAACCTGTGATTGCTTGTTAGTATGTTATTTTAGAAAGTGTACTAGGGTTTATATTAATATAAATATTTAACTTATGTAATTTTTAGGAGTAGAAATCCTTGAAACAAATATTTAAACATATATGCATTAAGAGTAAAACCTTGACTGAAAACAATATTTTTCATAAATACTATACACGTAGTTGTTATTGGAATAAATGCGGAGATGTAGTATGATTGCTAATGAAACCATAATCCAACTGAGGCCAAATGAAGCAGATTTTAAAAACTAAACGGTCTTGGACAATGAAAAAAAAAATTCAATCCGTAAAGTCATCTATAAAAACCACGTCATGACTAAATGTGAAAAAATCCAATCGAAAAACCAACGGCCTGGTGTATGACAAACGAAGAGCAAATATAACAGACAGCGCCCAATGACAACCACTGAATTACAGGTACCTGACTTTGGACAGGCACATATAGAATATGGCAGTGTTTAGCATGTTTGTAAGATCTAAACCCGCACATAACCTGGATTAGTGGTGTAACAGTACAAAATAAGAACAAACTGTAAAAATCAGTTGGGAATGGCTAGAATCATCCGATTGATACGATCTACAAAAGACAACTAATATATTTACAAAAGACAAAATGTACCGATGTAAGAGTAATTCAACTAGTTCAAAGCAAATAACAATAAATGAATAAATCACGTTCTCCCAGACTACATTAACCATGTATTGTTAGAACTGAAAAATATAATTATGGATTAACTGTTTCCACACATACAGCTAAATTAATCCTAATGAGGTTTTGTTTTAGTTTTTACCTACATATAAACCGATCATAAGATCGTTGGTAGAACTGTATTAACTTTCTTTATGAAAGGAAATGTAGTTGTAGACATAAAATCTATCTCGGATCGCATATGATATGTATGATTTTGAAAATGATAGCTGAAAGAAGAACGGTGAAGGTACAAACGTTTAAATGGCTTATGGAACGACATACCATACATGTATTTATACTATATTTTTAATATGGTACGAAACGGTAAACATGTAATTGACCAATATGGTACCAGATAACTATGTATGGTACGAAATAATTTTTGTTTACGGCACGAATTTAAGGCATTAACTGGTAAATATTTTGTATGAAATGGCTATGGAATGAACATATAATGGCATGAAATGACTGGCGTTGCTTCAAAAACTAGATATACATCGCCACAGGTATCTTCCACAAGACAAATATCGGGTTCGAGGTCTTCACTGTTGCTGCATGTTGTTGTATCTATTGATAATTTGATGTTGGTGTAACATATTTAGTTTTCCTTTACCGACAATTGGTGCTATATTGATGCTGTCATACAATAACGTTCATAACTAACAAAATATAAAACATTGTTGTTGAATTACTTATTGTTACAAGCGCCTGTACAAGAATACTTGATTGGATTTGGTCGATCCAGATTTATTTAAAAGCGGGATACCGAAAGGCATATAGAGAGAAAGAACGACCCTTGATTCCATTCCAGTATTGACCATTACTTCAGAAAAAATTGTAAGGTACTTTGTATTGTAGTCGGCTGTCAATTCATCTGATAATCATGTCACTAAAGGACTGTCGTTATGCATAAGAGTGATCCAATTGACAACACGTATAATTCGTGTTTTGTCATAACAAACCAAACAATGGTTATCAGTCTTCTTATCTCTTTTGTAATGTTGCAAAGTATATCAAACCTTAAAAAAAACGACACTTTCACCTCGTTTAACGGTGACGGACCTCCTTTCGAATGAATGTTCCAACATAGAAAAATTAATTATCGTTCAATCAGTTTTAAAATACATTAGTTTTTTTTTGTGGAAAAGACAATCAGTAAATGTAAAAATGTTCAGTAATTAAATCATGACAAAATAAAAAGATAATAACTGAAACAACAATGGTTCTAATAAGCTTTTAATGAAAACAGATTTATTAGATTCAAAAAATATTTACCGATGTTCAAATATCATAAATCTATTCAGAGCATGTTTTTTTTTCAAAGTAACTAATAAAACCTGAGGGAATTGCATCAACTCAAAATGAGCGAGACCAGGCGTGTCAACAGGTTAAGCGTATCCTGTGCATCAATCCATGCGACTCCACATTCAGTCATACTGTCACAGTAGAGAAAATCCCACAATCGGTAATTTTATTGTAAATCAGAAGATAAATATGAAATCTGAAGATCTAAGACAGTGAAATCATGTCACTACTGAAATATTTTATCGGTCAACCAACGTAAAATGTATGAAGTGTCAAATTCAGTCGTTCTTCCTCCTATAAACCATGTAACAGCAGTTTCGCAAGTGCAAATAGAGAAAGCAAATAAACAACAAAGCACATGTATAAAATACAGTTATGTACTGAAACACGTAACTTTAATAAAATTATAAACATCTCGATTTCTATTTTCATTTATAACAGTTGAAACTTCATTGAAGGTCGATATTATAATTGGTGATACAATTCTACTTTACCCTAACATTAATATAATATTAATATTTCTATAAAATATATACAATGTAATAATGACATGACTGTAACAGGGGAAATATGTCCCATCAGATCTGCAGCAGTTACACCGACGAAATATTACATTTCGTCAATAAAACAATAAAACTGACTATCCTGATTACATTTAAATTTATTATCACCGTTTCTTTTCTTGTTTTTTAAAAATAACCTTCTCAAGTCCCATCATTGGCGATTCAAATGCTAAACTAGCTACAAATGCTATCATCATCGATATTACTAAATTTCCAAGGAATTGATATATCTACAAAAAAAGAAATAAAAAAGATTTATTTCTACTTACATATTTGGTCGAATTAAGAAATATATGTGTTACCATGAGCTGTTCAATTTGTCGTAGCCACAATCCCATTCAAATTTTACACTACATTAAGACTCCACTGATGGTGTATATTAGTTATTACCGTTATTCAATTATGAACATAATTTTGAATTTATGAATGTATCTACCTCAAGCATAGCTCAGATTCCTTGAACGGGTTTGTCTTTACATTTTGTCCTATTTAATTTTATTATCTAGTCAACTGTGTACAAATTTTTGGTTTACAAATCATTTGGCCTCGAGATCAACGTTTTAGAGAAATGTATTGTCGAAATAAGCATCAGTAAAATCGGTACCGTTAATGATATTTATATCAGCAACAATTTTTTTATCGTTTTTGTGAATTGTTATATTTTTTACTCAGTCTCGATTTACATCGCATGAGATGCAAGAAAGAGTCTTATGCATTTGAAAAACGTGCAGAGAAAAGTTCGTGTGTTTTCTGAAGTGTTTTGATGTTCTTTGAATTGTATGATTCTGTTTTTTTCAATTTAATTGATCCAGATTTATCTTATTGACAATAAAATCTAAGAATGTTTTAAGCATTGAATATTTTCGGAGGAAAAAAAATATATTGCAAGAGCTTGCGAATGAAAATGATAAATACCATTTAAAATGTTATAATTATTGAAATAGCTATATTAAATTAATGTATCGAGTGACATTGCAAGATGCTAGGGGAAAATCTCACAATATTTACGTGCTATTCAGTAAAGTTTCTTAGAAATACAATGTATTTCATAACAAACGAATTATTGAAAATCAAGTCCACCTCTAGATTATCTATCAGTCGTGTATGTACAGTCAAATTAAACGTACTGTAACGTTCAAAATGTGCAGAGGGCATATATATGTATTAACATACAACATGCATCCAAATGGAATGATCATAGACAAAAAAAAACCCGGAAAATCCGGGAAAGAAACTAAAGTAGATATGATCTGCTAGATAATCTAAAAGCGAGATGAAGAGAATAACAATCATTTAAAAATGTATGACAAAAATATCGAACTCCAAGGTAAATTCAAAAAGGGAAATCCATTAAAATTGACAAAATAGATTGTTGAACTTTATCAATAAACGGAGCAAATGGAAAATAACTGTCATATTCCTGACTCGGTACAGGCATTTTCCGAAAAGAAAATGTGGGTTAAACCTAGATTTATAGCTAGCTAAAAAGCCCTTAAAGTTAGTTTTTACCTCAAAGAGTTTAAACCTTTTTTGATAGAAACAATATAGTTTATAAAACTTACGACATCACTATCTGTTAGATGCATCAATCGTTGTTTGGTGAATTGATTATAATAGATAACAATTGGATGTACCAGGTAAGTACAATAGGTTAATCGACTTAATGGTATAAAGCCTTTCCATGACAAAACTGTGTTTATATAACCTGCAATATTATATATCAATGGAAATTTAGTACGACAATAAGAAACTAGTCTTTTGAAGGCATTAACATGTTCCAATCAGTGGAATAATTTTCATTTAGACCAGATTTGTAAAGAGTTCAAGAGTTATCACCATGAAATTGTATTTGTAACTTCAATAATAAAATTTAAACAATGCAACTTAATAAATCTCCGTATATCATTCTGTTATTAATTGTATATATATGATCTGCGAGATAAGTTTTATATATTTTAAGAACAAAAGGACACATATGTTTACAAATCAAAATTAATTTACCTCCATAACCGTTTGCACATGAGAATACAACCCAACATACACATGCTCCCCATAATGTTCTATGTACTGTGTTATACAGAGAAGATATCTCTTGAGATACATGGTTACCATTAAGATCGTCATATTGTCCATATAGTACAATACATGCTACTACGGCTGCAACTAACCATCCAAAGAAAGCTGCTACCTAAAATACCGGAAAATAACAGTAGGACAATAAGAAGAGAAAAGTATATAAAATGCACATGTGGAATGATAACCAATAAAACGACTATCCATGAAAAAGAAAAACTAATGGACAAAGATGTGAGCTATAACAGGTCACTGAACGATTTTCAACAATGAGTATAACATACATCTAAAATCAGGTCGACACAATTTGTATCTTACATATGAAAGGAGTACAGGGTTATTTATAATGAGAAATGGAGTCTATGAAACATCAAACAGCAGATTATAAAAGATCAGACTTATATAGAAATAGTTGTCTTGATGGCTTAAAAGAACATGTAAGTTGTATTTTCTCTTTAAAAATATGTAGTTTAAGTATACATTAAAAAACTAGTCAGTTTTCTACAATATTATTACCTATGCATTTTGATAGAAATTTATATCTATTTTGAGAATTACTTACTTTAGACATTCGATGTTTGAAGTTAGTTCTATAAAGTAAATAACCAGTATACATTCCAACTAAAAATGGACCCATTCTGAAGTATGGGCGGACGTAAAGCTTCATGAAGTTAAGTCCTCTGCAAGCAACAAACAAATCAAGATATTACTATGATATTGCGATCGATACGTCTCCAAACCGAATTAAGCTTGTTCAAAATGTCTGTAGTTTATTATATGTGATGATATGGATTATCGTCTAATGGGAAGAAGGTCAATTCTAAATGTGCACCCCTTTATAACCTTCAAAATACATCGGTACAAATAAGAAAGAGATTTTGGCAATTTAGTTATTATTGGAGTATGTACTGCTGGTAAATAGATTCACTTTAAGTTATTTGCACCCCTGTTTAACCCTAAAATGCAGAGAATGCCCTATTCGTGTCCCATTGAAAACTTGTCAATCCTTCTCTCACAAAGCCTTAACCGATTGGTCTAAGGGACATCTGCCAAGTCATATCACAGAAAAATAAGCATTTTTGTAAATTATTTTTTCTTCGGGAATAACACAATTTTACTGCTGTATTTTCACTTCTCTTTAATACAGTATAAATCATTTTAGGGCCTTATTAGAAGAACGAATTGGTCAGCGAAAATAATGTCATTTAAGCATATATTTCAATCTGTTTGGGATCTAATTTCAAATGACGGATCTATACGTTGTTTTGTACACATATTAATTTGAGACTTATTCAACGATTCATATTGCTGTAAGCAAAAAATTATCAAAACAATATCTTCACATAGGATTATTCTCGTAAACTCCGTCTTATTTTGGGCCCCTAAATAAGCCTTAGTGGACCCCATGAACATAGAAAGCATTTGATGGTGTACTTGTATACCAAATCACCTAATTTATATTGTATTTATCATAGAATCTAAAGTATAATAGACTTGCGCTTTATGAGATCTGAAGTGGTGATGTTCAGGTGAAAAAAAGAAAACAAAAGATGAGCAGAGCAAATACGGGTTTGTCTAAATTTCGTTTGAAGGCATTAAATAAGTCGACAAAAGATTTCAAAAGATAAAAATAATACCAAAATATTAATAAAGAAACATTTGCCATGAACCATTAGATTGAGGTAAATAATTTGCATTTTCAATGTTTTTATTTGCTAAAATCTTTTTTTCTTGGTTGATAAATACAGGTACAGAAAAAAAAACTGTTTCTTAATACATTGTATATATATATATATATAGAGAGAGAGAGACTATAACAAGGACCAACTAGCAAATTTAATATGTACCGGATCGCCTAGAATAGACGATACTGCGCAGATAAGGAAAAAAATATAAAAGTCTAAAGATTTGTGCAACAGTACTAATAGAAGATGATGTTATAAAATCGTGTTGACAAATATTTCGGCTTAACAAATAGTCTGAATTACAGATTTACAGTATTGTAAAAATTATTGACACTGATGAAGGCTATTTGTTAAGCCGAAATATTTGTCAACACGATTTTATAACATCATCTTCGTATATTACCATCTTATATTAGTACTGTTGCGCAAATCTTTAGATTTAATATATATGTGTGTGATGTAGAATTTTGATCAGTATTTCGTTTTTCTATATGGTGCTTTGTGGATTGTTGTATTTCTCTCCGACGTTTTATTGTTTTTTGCTGAGGTTTTATCGGTTTCTTATTGGGTAGCTAATTTTGATAGTCCCTTTGGTATCTTAGGTTCTTTTTTTAAACAAGTGCATATTATAATTCAATAATTCTGAATTTACCAAAACTATTCTCATTCTATAAATGATTGTAAATGTGAAATAAAGACTTACCCGTCAAATAACGATAAAGGTATATTCCATTGTGTGGCCATTATACCAGTGGCAGTCCATGTACCCAATAGAAAAGCCAAAATTACGACTAAACCAGCAATATGGAAGCTGAAAAGTGAATAACGAAACTATAGTTTAATTCCAAAATTTAGAAAGCCCGAGATCATATTCAAATAATATGAGGAACGTGTGAAAATTCGATTGTTAAATATTTAAAAGAATGTTTTGTTGAACGTTTTTTTACGTCTGGAAATGTCTATCCGAACCAATTAAAACAAATTCGTAGAGAAATCCGCAGCATTATCGTCTTTCAGTCATGTTCTAGCTTTAAGCTAGAATTTATATATGGAAAGCAGTATGATTTACGACGACTGGTCCTTTGTAACGAACATTTTTCATCAAAATAGTCCCTAATGACAAATAAAAAGAATTCTGATGGTCACAATTTACAAAATAGTCCCTAATGACAAATAAAAAGAATTCTGATGGTCACAATTTACAAAATAGTCCCTAATGACAAATAAAAAGAATTCTGATGGTCACAATTTACAAAATAGTCCCTAATGACAAATAAAAAGAATTCTGATGGTCACAATTTACAAAATAGTCCCTAATGACAAATAAAAAGAATTCTGATGGTCACAATTTACAAATAAAAGAATTCTGATGGTCACAATTTACAAATAAAAAGAATTCTGATGGTCACAATTTACAAATAAAAAGAATTCTGATGGTCACAATTTACAAATAAAAAGAATTCTGATGGTCACAATTTACAAATAAAAAGAATTCTGATGGTCACAATTTACAATTTACAATTATGTTATTACTATTCTGCATTTTTTTTGGACAAAAACAAAAACAGATTTGTTTAAATTTCAGACGTCCATAGTATGTGTGCATCTCACCTCTGTTGTACTACTAATGACTGTTTGTATGTTGTTGTAAATGTAATGCCTAGCAAGAATATCAGTTAAAAAAACCAAAACCAAACAAAACACTACCATAAACAACAAAAATTGCTAACAAAAACAAAACAATAATAACAAAATTGATTTTTATCATGATTATAGTAAATCACTTAAAAGTTCCTTAGAAGATTAGACAAATTAGAAATATTACAAATCAGTTGGGGCCTCGGTGGCCGAGTGGTCTAAGTAGTTACTACTGTAATCATTAGCCAGTCAACACTGAGGATGTGAGTTCGAACCCCGCTCGTGAGGGTGCACTCGACTCCAATCTTAATTGACTAGGATTGTCAGTTTTCCTATCGAAGGTCGGTGGTTTTCTCCGGGCACTCCGGCTTCCACCACCAATAAAAACTGGCCACCACGAAATAGCCCAAAAGCGGTGCTTAAAAGTGGCGTTAAAACACAGAAAATCAAAATCAAATCAACAAATCAGTTACTGTAACACTTTTCAGTAACGTCGAGTAAACAATTATTGCCACTCATACCATAGTACAATAAATTGTGATACATTGTGACATTAACTGGACGAATCTTTATTAAAGTATTGATACTTACTAAAACAATGGTAGAATTATTAAGGGACTGATAACGAAGAACTGCATGTCATTAGCTAAATACCAAGCCCATCCGAAACACTGAAATAGAAATAAATATTTATTGATGCATTTATACTTTAATTCAAAACTCTATTTTTAATTCCACTGAAAAAGAGTTAAACGCGTCAAACTGCATAGAATAATTTGATTTTCATGAGTATTACAGTATTTGCTAGAGCGGCTCACTTGTTTCTTCATAGACCGACCTTCTGGTATAAAAGTTTTCTTTTCTTCAAAAAATGTAAACAAAATGCATTTCATGATCTTAACTACTTACTACACCTAAATTAGATTGTACGAGAACCGTCGTAGGAATCTTTACCCAAAATATTCCCCGAACCTATGCCCTTAAAAGTACATACCGATTTGTCTGGATCATCAACAAAATTGTTGATATACAACAGATTAAAATACCAGCCGTGTTTACAGTAATTAGGCTCAACACCATTTTCAGGCCATACAGGACCACTTCCAATATATGGAAATAGTGCAAGATATACCATCAAAACTAACATATAGGGTGGTGTTAATCTGTAAAAGAAAGCATACTTTAAATTACAATGCCCTGTGCATGTACACTATCAAAGCTAACTTTCATAACCATCATTGTATAAGCTTCAGTTTATTTACAGTTTTATTAACAACTAGTGTTGTTTGTCTATCTTTTAAGTTTTTTTAATGCTGCAGCAAAAATATTCTTTAAACACATGTTTAATCAGTTACGCTTGAATGCTTTGAAAGATTTTAAAGAAGGAAACAAAACAGAAAACTATTTATACAAAACAAAATGGCTTCTTAATAAAGTTGAAAAACTATATGTATCTCTATGTTTTGAAACTCCTCGCACATGAAAATGTCTTTCCTTGGCATCTGCTCCATTTCTGTCCCGCGTAAAATGTTAACAACATGATATAATCGTATTTACTTCCATTTATCAACATTCTTTTTCGTGAGTAAGTAAAAGAAGGTCAGCGAAACAGAAACCCAACGACACACAAAAAGCCAAAAGACAACAAGAGGTCAACATATGTATTCAGTGAGCAAATCTGCTCTTTTTCACGATGATGATTTAAACTTCCAATAAAGAAGTTTTAAAAGTTAGCTGTTGCTTAGGCTCGTCGTTAACTAAAGAGAACCTTAAATTTTTGATAGGTTCTTGTCAAAAGTAAATTAATGATTGTATTTCTGGTGTATGCGTTGACTCTTAGGAGTAAATGACCAATTCTTCATAAATATAATTTCATATTTTAAGTGTATTTCATGAAATGATATTTTTTATTGTAAAATATAACGCTGCTATACCTCCAAAATCGATGGAAATAAAACATTCCCCAGTTCATCTTTCCGTCATTTTTCTTCAACTCTTTCATTATCAAATATGTCAACAAAATTCCACTGAAAAATGCATAATATGAAATATTAAATAAGCTTTATAAAATAATCTTCATCAGCAAATAAAACAAACAAATTACAACTATACTTTTGTACAATCCTTTTCTTCAGCTTTTTAAGTTATATTTGCACAGGAGTCATTTTTTGTTCTTTTCTAATAAAGTCAAGAGACGGAATTATTTGGTATTATCGAAATTTGGGCAAATATCCATCAGTGAAAAAGAACGAAGATGTAAACAACTAAAATTGGTTACTGTACGTCTTCAACAATGAGCAAAACCAATAGTGCAAAGCAAGCGTTAAAAGGCCTATGCATACCAAATGTAAAACAATTCAAAAGAGAAAACTAATGTCCTTATTTATGTTTAAATCAATAATGAGAATATGTAAGGATGCAACGTTCAGGCGTAAGCACACAGATGATTGGCCAGAGTCAGAATACTTAATGTTTCTCATCTGGAAACATTACTTCTCTCCAAGATTGATACCTTGGGATAAAATAATAGTTTAAAAAGAATTACTTGATATCGTATGCATGTAGTAATTGCCGCATTGATCCATTCATCCATTCGACATCACTGATAATGGTATTATTAGTTTAATATATTTAATGTTTCGACATCGGAGTTGATTCATAACTGATGCTCTACAATTTCATATTACAAAAAAACTGATGCAATCTTGTCATTTTCTTTTTTTTTAGCACTGAGTCGATATATATTAGTCCCCGAGAGTATCATCAGCTCAGTAGTTACTGCTTCGATACTGGCATGATTTATAACATACATATAAATTATAAAGAAACTCATATAAATTATTAAGAAACTAGGGTTCCAACTCCCTCAGTAAAGTTGACCTATGATGGAATTGGCTATTTTTGGTCATATAACTCTTCGCATGTTTCAGTACATTCATGTCTTTCGAATTTTTGGTTTTGAGCGATCCTGATGAATGTAAAAGAGAGGAGAAAGATACCAAAGGGACATTCAAACTCATAAGTCCAAAAATAAATAGACAACGCCATGATTATAGTACAGCGCTTCGGACGCATAAAAATTATAAGGTACTATTTTAATTTTTTTCAAGCTTCCTGATCTCTGCTTCTTATAACTTTTGTTTAATCTAGTAATGAGCATCAAATACAGCAAACTCGTTGCATTTTATTTTAGTCTAACATATCTAGAGATGGGGCCAGGGCGTACGTGTATATCGGGTTTAATCGATTTGAAAAGCTTACTAGAGCTTGTGTTTATGTAGTCTGTTTGCTGAATATTGACATTAATCAAAACTTTGAATAGTAGAGAATGTCACATAATAACCAGCATAGCAAACACTTTCCCTTCCAATCAAAATCTATGAAGAAACATAAGGTAATGACCAGATTGGCTTTTTAAAATAAAATGTATCAAAACGTTGATATCCACTTATAGAAGCAAATGTTACCATTTATTACTAATTTATTACCTGAGAGCGAAAAAGGTATCCACAGAGACGAAGGCATTAGCAATAGCCATGAAAGATATCCTGCTCAGCATGCGAGGAAGGAAAGTGAGCGCATTATCTAAAACATAGATATATGAATATTTTTATGTAAAAATGAAATTACTCTATATGAATTTTATTTTATTCAAGATGATCAATAGGGAACATTGGAGAATTTAAATTTTCCAATTTTTTGCAAAAAATGTCAAAAAAAAATCCTCGTTCCTGTGAAATATCTGATTTCTGTTTAGGAGTTTTGGTTTTAACATTCACAGACAGTTTGTGTTTTTGGCATGGTTTTCCAAAATATTGGTCACCGTCGTCCCTAATTTGGGTATTGAAGAAACTTCATAGTATATCTCAGCAATTTATGGAGCAGTAAACTGGAATTTTTAATTTCTGATGCACATTACTGTAGGTGTGACCAATTCATTGGTTGGTACCGGTTAACAATGTACTGGGTGTCTCCCTGTGATGACTGATATCTCAAAACAATTTTTGGTGTAATAAAATTCGATATTTATGTCTTGATACTGTAATGAAATATAGATTTTTTCTACTTTCAATACGTAATCCTTAATTAGACAGTGTAGACTGTTGTTTGTCTTTTCTGCTTTTTCTTTTGTCTTTTTTTTGTTATAGTGTAATCTGATTTATTTTTACTTGTCGTTTTTTATTCTTAGGATCTTCAATCTTTTTTTCCAATCTCAAAGATCATTAATACCTTTTATGAAATATAAATTGTATTTTCAACCTTATTCCAGGATTTAAGAACTCCTCCACAACTGCCAAGATAAGAATCCCCCAAAACGGGTTGGTATCTTGTAATATATTATACAAATTTAGAAGATATGGTATGACTGCCAAAAATACAAATTATTTCCCAGTACTTAGTATGATTGTGCTATTGTCTGACGTAAATCCCCAAAAATATCACTTCTTTGCCAAAAGCTGAAATTTTACCCAGCCGAAGCCTTTTTTTTTCTTATCCTTGATTTAATTATCTGATAACGGGTTTTAATTGCACATCTTTTTAAAAAATGGTGTCATAAACTTACCATCTAACGAAAGCCCGAAAATGTAGCTGTGACCAAGAATAACCCATGACATTGACAGAAATCGTATACCATTTATCGCTGTCAATGATCCAGCACTTTGATTGGTATTCAGAATTTTAGCTCCGTTCGTGTATATGGAAAATGCTAATAAAATCTTCCCGGAAATACCTGCAAAAAAAAATAAAATAAAAAGGTGTCAAACCTATAATCGAAATGATGGTCGAAAATTGATTATCTAAAAGAATTCAACTAAAAGTAGTTTAATCTATGTAAAAATATGAAATATATCAACTAATAGTCTATTTCAAACCAATATCCTTTGAACCACCTATTTGTAATTGAATTTTAAAATTTGTAATTTTGCCACGGTAAAGAGTATAGAAATTGATTCGGTTTCATTTATTTTCTTCAAATATCTTATCTAAATTCTACTGATACTCCGAGCTTGTTATTGGTCAATTCTGTGATAGGCAAAATGTGTGAGGCCAATTCTGCCGGTTACACCTTGGATTGTCTTTATATTTTCATAAAATGGGATTTCACCTGAGTTTTGGAGATTTTAAGGTCACCATTAAGTCGACCACAATAGAAATTCTTTTCCTTTTTAGTGTATCCATATGCCATTACAAGTTTGATATCAATACATTAACTTACGTGTCACGTGGTTTCTGATTTTTTCCAAACTAACCTGGATCAGACGTTTCTTCTACAATAATCTGTTTATTCTGTCCTATCAGTGGAGCTTTTTCAGTGGCTTCGACAACCAAATCACCATTGAGTTCAGAAAGCATCGCTTGTCTTCGCCACTTCGGTAGCTGAATTATTATAACATCGTAAAGTGTTCCAGCAACCATTATCAAAATAAAACAGGCTATGACTGCACTGAAAATAGTTTTATTTAAAAATAATATACTTATCAGACATTTCATAAAAAGCAGGCCAAATGTTGAAATAGTTTCATAAAGCATATTGAAATATGACAAGATAACAGTAATATGTATTGAATTCTTATTAATATGTTTTAACAAATTACTGATAAGGTAAAACACTTATATATCAGTTTATTTGGAATTGAAAAAGAAGTCAATGTTTAAAGTTAAAAGTAGAGGTAAAATAGAAGTTCGAAGAAGGTATTCAGAGACAAAAAATAAAAACTTTTATTAGTTGCTATTGGCTTGGAACTAGCTATGAGGAACTTCGAGTACTATCAGATAGGTTCTATGTGTCGTTAGTATTTTTGTTGGTTAATTCTATAGTTTGTTCTTATCTTGTTTAGTTATACCACTGTCCGAGGTTAGGGAAAGGTTGGGCGCCCACAAACATGTAAAACCCCGCCAGCTACATTATGTATGTGCATGTGTGTAATTCAGTAGTTGTCGTGTGTTACTGTTTATCATAGTTTTCCACATAAATCAGGCCGTTGGTTTTCTTATTTCATTATGTCGAGGCCTTTCATAGCTTGCTATATATATGGTATGGGTTTGTTTATTGTTGAAGGCCGTATGACGACATGTAGTAGCTAACATCTATGTTATTTGGTCTCTTGCGGATAGCTGTCTTATTGGAGTTTATACCACATCGCCTTATTTTACAAGGTATAAAGAATTCGTGTTAATCAATGGGAAGGGTATGATATGGCCTCTTTTTGATCCTTCAATAAGAAAATAAGAAAATATGATAGATAAATAAATTAATATGTTCTGCTGTTTTACAAGACAATCTGTTACATTTCAGTAATAATTTATTTGAATTTTGACTGTCATTTTTTTTTCTTTAGATCCTTACAATTATAAAAACTGACAAAAACAGCCTCATTTTGAATTCTTGTCGTAAATATCTAGATATAATCGACAGCATTCCTCAAAAAGATGTTTTGTTGTATCTATAAAGAAGTTTAAGTTAGTGAAAGTTCTTTTGAATTAACAATATTGCCTGTGTTTAATTTCAAAGCGAACTTGATGTTACATGAAAACTTTCACTCAAAAACTGCGAGTAAGACCATCATGTGACCAACCAGTGACATCACATACATGTATGACATCTCCAACTATATCATTATTTTAAGTTACGAAAGAAAAGACATAAATTTGAAATGACTTACAGGTTATTTTTTTTTAAATTTATTTCAGAGGCCAAAAAGTGTCTTATCAACTTCCTGCTTTCTAATTAACCAATCTTGATAGATCTATGACAGTTTCAGTGAATTATATTCACAATTTTTCTAACTTCGGGACGATTTCGAGCTGGTCATTTTGTATTATTGAAGAGCGTGTCACTGTGCTTGAAATGTCTTTAGATTAATATGTTGTTGTGTTGTTTGTGGGGATCTTTGGGAAGGGTGTGGTTTATTAATGAACGCAACTTTTTATTCCTATTTTATTGTTTCGTACTTACAGCACAATTATTGCCCTGGTATCATATGGTTTATTTGGATGTTTACAACTGACAACTGCTTCTGTAGAACTGTTGGATACAAAACTTATAACTGAAAGTGTAAATATCAAAATGGTTTTATAGAAAGAAGTTAAATCTAACACAACTCTTCTTTCTCCTATAACAGGCATCATCGTTAGAAATAGACTGTCTATGGAGTATTGACTGTCGTTGGAGTATTGACTCTCTTTGGAGTATAGACTGCCTTTCGAGTATAGACTGTCTTTGGAGTATAGACTGTCTTTGGAGTATTGACTGTCTTTGAAGTATTGACTGTCTGTGTGGATATTGGCTGCCTTTGGAGTATTGGCTGTCTTTGAAGTACAGACTGTCTTTGGGAGTATTGACGAGGAAATTAATAATGTCATCGCCTAAGCATCCGACATTATTAATGTTTATTTCAAATACTGCTGATCCTTGGGCTTTCTTTATTACACAATATGCGTTCTATATATAACTATTATGAAATTATTTTATTCTAATTTTTCTAATCAAACAATATCAGAATCTATGCACAAATGCACGTATCATGCTACTTCAATTCATCACAATGATCATCATTATAATTTTTTAACCAATTTATTATTTATTTATTTATCTATTCATATTATTTTTTGATGAAATATTTGTTTTCAATTCTTAATACATTTTAATAGTAAATTTTCAGTTGATGGTTGTTCCATAAACACATGTCAGTAATTCATGTATGTATTTTTTACCTACCAGAATTGATTAAATTATTGGCATCAGTATCTGTACAGCTATCAGGTAAACACAATCCAACGCTTACTGAAGGAACCTGAAAGTTGAACAAAAAATTATATAAACATTTGGTATACGGGGTTCGTGTTACTCAGTCTTTGGTTTTCTATGTTGTGTTTTGTATACTGTTGTTTGTCTTTTGGTCGTTTTTCGTTTTTGCCATAGCATTGTCGGTTTGTTTTAGACTTATGAGTTTGATTAACCCTTTGGTATTTTTCGCTTCCCTTTTGTTTTAATATGGCAAAAAGAATTCAACACACTCAATAGTTTGATCAGCTGCAGTAACATCTTTTGAACATTGAGATTGAAGTGACAGAGAAAACATGTTTGGTTGAATTCCTTTTAATGGTAGAGTGGCTATACAGTGCTTACAGGAAAAAACAAGTTTGGTTCAATTCCTTTAAATGGTAGACTTGCCATACTGTTCTTACAGAGGAAACATGTTTGGTATAATTCCTGTTAATGGTAGACTGACCATACAGACTTGAGAACCTACAGGAGAAAACATGTTTGGTTGAATTCCTTTTAATGGTAGACTGGCTATACAGTGCTTACAAGAAAAAAACAAGTTTGGTGTAATTCCTTTTAATGGTAGACTTGCCATACAGTACTTACAGGAGAAAACAGGTTTTGTTTAATCCATTTTAATGGTAGACTTGCCATACAGTACTTACAGGAGAAAAAAGTTTTTTTAATACATTTTAATGGTAGACTTGCCTTACAGTACTTACAGGAGAAAACATGATTGGTTTAATTCCTTTTAATGGTAGGCTTGCCATATAGTATATACAATAGAAAACAGGTTTGGTATAATTCCTTTTAATGGTAGACTTGCCATACAGTACTTACAGGAGAGAAAAGGTTTTGTTTAATCCATTTTAATGGAAGACTTGCCATACAGTACTTACAGGAGAAAACAGGTTTTGTTTAATCCATTTTAATGGTAGACTTGCCTTACAGTACTTACAGGAGAAAACATGTTTGTTTTAATTCCTTTTGATGGTAGGCTTGCCATACAGTACTTACAGGATAAAACTTGATTGGTTTAATCCCTTTTAATGGATGACTTGCCATACAGTACTTACTGGAGAAAACATGGTTGGTTGAATTCCTTTTAATGGTAGACTTGACATACAGTATTTACAGGAGAAAACATGTTTGTTTTAATCCCTTTTAATGGTAGACTTGCCATACAGTACTTACAGGAGAAAACATGGTTGGTTGAATTCCTTTTAATGGTAGACTGGCAATACAGTACTGTCCACTGATACTGTATGATGTTGTGTTGATACTAACAGCAGCAGCTTGGACTGAGAGACATTCATCATAATCCCCAAGCCATATAAGTCCTCCTCCGAGTATATCGGCAGGAGGTTTCCCAGCAGCATCAATCACTGTAAACATAGGCAAATAATAATGAGTAGTGCTTCTTCAATATATAACCAAACGGGAGAATATGCAATTCTTGCCTTTATATTTCTAATTTTTTGAAGGCTGTGATTATTATTTTAGACATTAAATAAACACACAAATACAAAATAACTTTCTAACGACTTAGATATAAAGTAGAATTCACATTCACCCTTTAAATGTTGAAATCACTTTTTAATTCAGTTTAAAAAAAATAGTCTTGGAGTGAATTGTTGACTGTGCTAACTATTACTGCGACTATATAAGATTTACAAGTCAGGCAAGATATAACTGAATACTAACATATAGACGTGCTCATACCATTTGTTATAATTCTGGTTTAAAATCTCTTGTATTTAAGTTATTAATTCCAGCTATTGATAAGTGACTTTGTAGCTCTTTCAAAAATCGTAAGCACCCCTAATAAACTTTCAATCTTCAAATATTTAGTAAACTTGCTTACAAATTGTCCCTTGAAATAGGTTGTATATGTATTAAAAAATCTCACGCAAGTTATGTCATACGTAATATATACACTAGTATACCGATTCATATCAAATGTTCTGTTCATTTCTAAAGTATAATGTATGATGTCATGTCGTGTGTGGGTTTGATCTCTATCAGAAACAAACAACACAAAGCGAAACATCTCATACTGTTATCATGACTTTTTTTCATGTGCTAGTGCTATTAAGGGGATATAACGTATTTAAGCCTTTACTTCATTTATAAAGTATGCAACTATTTTCTTTTTCAAAGATGAATATGGGAAGATTTGGTGCACATGTTGTGAACACATTGTAATTTTGTGAAAGTTATAAGTTTTACAAACTACCAGTTTTTTACTAACACCTTCTTTCACCAGGTGATTCAATCTATCTTCAATAACTTACAGCTAAACAATTTATTTACAAATGTATATACTTCGGCCTAACATTAAGTAAGCATAAAACTGAAAATAAGAAAACCAAAGATAATTGGTAAGATTCTGTTTATATTTCTTTCGCTTTAACCACATTCTAAGTCTCCAGAATATAGTTTAATGTCCTGACATCTTATTTGTAGCAGTGTCGTGCATAAGGCTATATATTAGTATATCATGTAGTCATGCAAATATGATATTGATGAGCTGAATTAAAGACATGGTCCTTTTTTCCGTTTTAATCTTTTTTAAACGTATGGGCATACTATGCAAGATGTTGTATTGTGATCACCTATTCGTTGTTTTAGCCAAGTTCATACATAGACTTGTATGTACTTTTATAACTTCCAAGACACATGAGTACGAGTGACGATAACTATGTAATTGTCTTCACTTGAGAGTTCCGGACGTCAAATTGAATATCAATGCTGTAAGACATAGTGTGTATAGAGTACACTTGTGAATACATCATGAACTCAACCTCACCTCACTTTATCATTAGGATATAACATATCAGATAACTGGTGCAATCACATATCATGATGTCCATATTTGAAATATGGAGTGGACATTAGACTGAACTAAATGAAATACCAGTATTGAGAAAATAACTTCAAGATTTTAAGGAGTGACATCAAAACGTTTCTGTCCGTCATCGAAAGAAAAACTTCAAGATTTGTCAGTTGAAAGCTAATCCTGACAACATGCTTATGTTTATCCTTCAATGTATAACAACCAATGTCACTTTCAGCGAAAGAAGACTTAGGGTTTGGATCTTAAAAAAGTGTTTTTTTTTATCTCAAATTTTGACACAAGGCCAAGTTTAATTTTCTGTAGAAATATGCAAACTAAAAGGGGTATGTCCAGCAAGGGTCAATATATGTAAAAAAAAATAAAACACAAAATTTTAACGTTTATAAATATTTGATGTTATTATATTCAACTCTACCATCATGACAAATAAAAAATACACAACCTTAGATGAACTACATCAGTAATTTATATGTCATTCTGATGAACATTTTAATCAATTTATTTTTTGCTAGTGAAAGTTTTTGCTTTAGATGAATCTGACCACATTGCATGAGCCAGCTCAATTGTTTGTAAGAATATGTATCTCACCGATACATTTCTTTTGATAAAAAATTGTTTTGGTCGAAGGATGAAAACCGTATTTTTCATGAAGAAATATACCTTACAAAGGACTATAGATGGTCTTAAACGGGAGATGTAGCTAAAAACTTGTAAAATAATCCTCTTCATAAGCTTGAGACAGCAATCATTATTTTTTTTCTATTGAAACTTCTCAAATTTGGCCTTTAAAACGTTTCGAAAGTATCAGTGTAACAGAGTAGTTGAGACTTTCTTGACATACATGTCAAATTTCTTTGAATTTCTATCTTATATTGGAAATTACAGGCGATAAAAAAGGGAAAGTCTCTAGATATAATGTTCCTGCGGCTGGTGACAACTATACATATGTTCTTTCCAGAGAGTCTATTACGGACCTTGTCCGGACTTCTGTTCACCAAATAACAACAAAAATTAAAAAAGAAAAAAATGTCGTACCGAAATAACCATTTCAAAGATTGATTTGTCTATAACACAAGTAGTCTGATTAGGTCCGTTGGTAGGGTAAGCAATGTTAACTATGCTCTCACTCAGAGAAAATATCCTTTAGATTGAATCCAGGTCTTTTTGTAACTACCTTATTTAAATCTGGCGCAAATAATAGCAACTGGTGTAAAATAAATTGCAGCTTTTTAAGAAGAATAGAAGTTTCAATTAGTTATAATTACTTACTTTTTATGGCCCATTGCTGTTTGTCAACCAATCCTTTAATCACACCTTTGACATGATTAATGCATATTTGGGACACGGGCAAAGATGGAGGCGGTATAATAGTGGTCAATACTGGAGAATCGGTATCTGTTTTAGGTGTTGTAATAGTCCAGTTAGATGCTTGAGAGGTCCAAGTTAGAGGAACTGTCGTCACATCAGATGTTACATTTTCAAAAGCAAAACTTTCACGAGTTCTAGACGATCCAAAAGTATTTTGCTCGCTGATGAGATTTCGGAGATTTGTGCTTACAGCAAGTAAGTCTGTTATTTTAGAAAGTGTATTAGGGTTTTTATTAATAAAACCGTTTAACTTTTGTAAGTTTTGTACATCTTGCATTAATGACATGTATCCTTTATTGTTGTTTAAGGGTTCTATTGGCATCCATGCGGCAGAGAATGCTAACATAAATAATAGAAACATATTGGAATAAAATATCCTGCCTAATTAATGAAATGTTGTATCAATGAAATGTTCTTTAGTTTTATATCATATTCATATCATTCAGTTGTTTAGACAGTGTGATGATGACATTATGTTATCACTCATGAATCATACATAAATTTCATAACATCCTTAAATATCATGTGATCATACGGTTGAATATCTAGGAATGATGACGAAAGAGATTTAGCCAAATTCACTCATAAGGTTAAAATCGGAAAGTATTTGAAACCTACTTGACTTTGAAGATATAAATCTAAACAATAAACAATATAACTTGCAAGATTTTTCGACAATTTCATAACCTTGCAGTGTTATTGTTCCAAAAAAGTCATAATGTAGAACTATAAGGGCAGGTGACTCAAAAATTGTTCCATTTTATTTCAAGCTTGCTTGTTATAGTCTGTATTGTCTTTTCTAACATGATTTGTTAAAAGTTCGGACGCATATTTGTAACGTTTTTTTTCACTTTTTATACAACACTGGGTCGATACCTCTGCTGGTAGACTGTCAGTCGTCGAGGGTAATATCAGCTCAGTAGTCAGTACTTCAGTATTGACATGATTTATAACAAACATTTCTAAAATTGTCCGTATATAAATTTGAAATTATAAAGAAAATAAGGTTTCAACTCCCTCATGCAAAGTTGACTCTGGATGGATTTGGCTATTTTATTAGGTCCTTTTTAGTCATATAGCTCTTCAACTGTTTCGGTTCTTACACATCCTTGGATTTTGAAAATGAATATCTTGACCTGGTAAGAACTGAAAATATCTTTGCACCAGACAGGGTGAAAATGAATATTCTACAAAACGAAATGCAGGAAACAAAATTGTTAACAAAAGTGAAAATAAGTTTTCGCGCGTCATGATCCGTCATAGCCAAGGCAAAAAATAAGAATGCATAGCAACAGATGAAAATAACTTTTTAATCCGGAAATTCCTCCTCCCCCCTTAACTCCGTTTAGAATATCAAATGGTCGTACCCTAAATAGACCCTTAAAAATATCGCAAATGTGTATGCTAACACCACTCGGTTCAAGATGGATTAATACTTCGCCGAGTTCTGTAAGTTAAAAAAAACACACACACATTAAAGTATACAATACGTCAATCATTGATTGGTAAGAAAATAGAGAGAGAGAGAAAATTCAAGTAGTAACAAAATATTACACAGAAAACTAAAGATAGAGCAACACGAACCCTACCAAAAACCGACAATGAACTCATGACTTGTGCTACGGAAATCCGTCGTGTTACTCTTGTTAAATTAGATTAAGTATACCTGTTGTTAAAAATTTACAACTTTTTGGATTTTTAGAGATAACGTGCTAAACATATTGTATAGACAATTCTCTATTGTTGAAAACTGTATGTGAACCTCTGTCTTTTGATTATTTAGGTCGTCGGGTTGCTGTCTTTTTGTGGTTTACCCCACATTTTCTTTTATTCATAGCACCACTATATCCTCGTATTTCACAGAAAACGACGGAGACATTCAATGCTAGTGTGTTGCCCCTGTCTATTCGGCGGTCATAAGCTGGTTTTTGAGGCATGTTGAATAAATTGCTTCGCCGAAAGCAGCTGGATACGACCGCAGAGGTCCAACTCTGAACAGTGAGGGCAAAAAGGGACACAATATTCGCGCTTGATACGGGTCTGAATTTTGATTGTAATTAAATATTTGACACATAATAGGTTTATGACACAGAATAACTATAGTCAAAGAACTTAGAATTGGTTATATGATTTCAATTTATATTCAATTTTTTGCTTTTGTGCAATACACTATGCTGTTGTGAATTATACCCCTCCCCCAAAAAATAAATTTAAAAAAATTTTACCCCCCTTATTTTTTTGCTTTTGTGCAATACACTATGCTGTTGCAAATTGACCCCCAAAAAAAAGTTTACCCCCTTTTTGCAAAAAAATATTTGAAGAAATTTTCTTTTAATTTCTGAAATCTGAAATGAGAAAAAAATGTTCCCCACAATTTCTTTTTACCCCCAAATTTTTTTCACCCCCTTTTCCATAAAAATTCTTTCCCTCAAGATATGGTCATTATCTCAATTCAAATTTCCAATGGAGTTTGCAACCATAATTACCCATTTAAATACATCATAAAAAGTCTTGAATTAGAAAATGACATACATAATCATGTCTAAAATTAATATTCCTTAATCAGCATTTTTAATAGTAACTTCTAAAAATAAATTGACAGCTAATCACCTCAAAACAATACAACATTTCTTTATACATAATTTAAAAGCAGTGTAAGGGAGGTAATCCAAACACAAAACATTGTACTTAAAAGTACTTGTCCATTAACAAGGAAACCCTTGTTTTTCCCCCTTTTTTGCCCCTAATTCCTAAACGGTTTGAGCCATTACCCCCCAAAGCCAATCCTAACCATCCCTTTGTGGTATGGAAACTTGTGGTATAATTTCAGAGAGATCCATACACCGTTCCACAAGTTATTGTCTGGAAACTAGAAAAATGCTTATTTTGGCCCCTTTTTGGTCCCTAATTCCAAAACTGTTAGGACTATAACCTCAAAATCAATCCCAACCTTCCTTTTGTGGTTATAAACCTTGTGTTTAAATTTCATAGATTTCTATTTACTTATACTAAAGTTATTGTCCGGAAACCAAATGTCTTCGGACGACGTGATACCAATATACGGCCGCAAAATTTTTTGCGGTCGTATAAAAATTAAGCTTCTGTGATGTCTATTGTCATGTACAACTATGTAAAATAAAAAATACACAATTTTAGAGGAATATCATGGCGAGCTGTTAATGCATGGCCTTCATTACACATCATATTAGATCGAATTCCTTATTACTATAGTAACATACGTACATTGTTCTTCTTTTCCAACCTGGGAACGATTGGAAAAGTTTGTACAATCTAGATAAAAATAGAAAATGAAAACAATTTGTCTGTTTATATTGTCAAAAAGAATATACTCTTATACGTGTGAAAACAACGTATACAAACGACTTTTATGAAATTTCTATTGTTTTTTAATGAAATGTTTAAGAAAATACACTATTGTTTATATAATAATGAAATGTTTAAGAAAATACACTATTGTTTATATAATAATTGTTTAAAGCATTTGTTGTGTATGTGTTTTTTCTTTGGGCCTTTATTTTTTTCCAAATTTTTGTTTATTTACTCGATAAAACCTGGACGCTACTCGTATTATTAGTTAGAGAGGTTCTTGATGGGGTTTACAGAATAGAGAATAATAGCTTAAAGTGCAGAATAACGAGCTAAAAAAAATAAAGAATAGAGAGAAATGACCTAAAAATTTAAAGAAATGAAGGACCCCTATTAAGACTCTCGTTAGATATTGCTTATATAAAATGCAGTTTTTTCCTTCCCTTTTCATTTGATTTTTTTTTCACCTTTTCACGAATTTCTTCTTCCGAGGAGACAAAACGCTTGGACGTTTCCCGGAAAAAATGGTTAGCAACGTCCGGGGTTATGGATTTTTTAACGACGTATCATTAGCCAATCGAAATCCGAGAAAAAATACTATTTAGCCGTGGATACTAAGTATTAGTTATTCTCAAATTGTACGTATTCGTCCAATTAAAAGTATAATTGGTACTGTAAATGCAGTGGAGTATACTGAAAATCTGAAAAGTTTGTGAGTGTGGTGAGAGGGACGTCTGAAAGTGACAAGCAAATAAAAAATAAACAACATCTATAGTCTTATTGTCTAGAAGTTAGTCAATGTTCCCTTTCATTTTCATTTTTTATTTTCAAAAGTTCTTCGCCCCTGAAATGCAGGAATATATAGATTTTATGGATGCATGTCTATGATTTTTGAATTCCTATGTGTATCAAAAGGGCTAAATCCTTATTTTGGAATACAAACATTCTAAGAGAATATGTAACCTTTTTTTTCACATATACTAACTAGCCTTACATATTCATTTCAAGCTTCGGTTGCACGATTTACCAGAAATGAAGTCTGTTTGTAAACACTTTACATCGAACCTGGTGACCACACTCGAAAACCCGACCAATTAACTCAAACATACAGTGATTCAAGTCGAGGTAGACAATAATCTAGATCAATATTAGATTGTGTCAACTTTTGACATTGAGTATGTGTTATTAAATACATTTTTTTTCGACGTATTAAATATGTTTATATATATATATTCTGAACCCAAAAAACACTTAGAATGATCGCGTGGTCATATGTATCAACCATAGGTCAAGGTGTAAGCAGAAAGACTTTCAAGTGATAAATATCATTCCGTTCATTTGAATTTATGATCCAAGCTAAAAAGCATATAATTTGAGTCTTCTACCATGAAAGGTATGTACTTGACATTAGACAGGCCATTCTTTAATGTTCTTTTATAAAACTGTTGTAATGATAAAAATAATCACTGAAATAAAGCGCCGATATTATATGTATGATAATATGAAAAAGCTATTCCGGGATTTCCGTAAATTATATTCGTCCTGTTTCCTTTGAAATTTGTTTTGCACCGGTTTTAAGAATATTGAACAAATAATGCCATTGCAAACGGTAAGTGTAAGTCTAATGCCAATTTATTGATATAGTGTATTATATCATGCATAGTTAATGTGCATAAAGTTGGTATATGGAAAACCTCTGTTGCCTCCGTGTTCCGTTCAACACTTGTTGCTGTTTGAAAAAAGGTGCTGAATAATTAGATGTCAGATAACATTTACTAACTAACCATGGCCGAGGCAACAACATTTTTTAGAAGTTCCCAGTGGATGCCAATTCAAGCCTCATATGTTGCATTCGATCCTGTGGATGATACTTTTATTTACTAGTCAGATTTTGCCTTGTATCAGTTAGAATAAAAGATGACACAAACTTTTAAAAAATTGAGTATATACGTAGTTGTAAATTAGTCAAAGACGTGATTTTCGTAGTGGAACAAAATCAAAGTTTTGAAAACATCACAAAGTATTAACCGTATTGTTGGTACTAGTATCCAATCATTTCATACCTTGAACTCTTAAACTTTAAAATAAACTGTTTAATCTCTATATTTTTTTTTTATCGAAACGAAACATAGAAAAAAAATCTATTTTTCCTGTTTTTTTTTTTTCTTTATGAAGGGGTACATGCATGTTGACTTTTGAAATAGTGTATCCCACCTTCAGTGTCAAACTAAATCTGTTTATGAAGTAAAATAATCTTAACAAATGATAGACAAGCAGGATTGTCTCCCCTGACACACTGTTACACAAAATGATGTTTAAAGTAGTGTAAATAGTAACAAAAACATTCAACGCATACCTACCAACAAAAATTCCCTGCGGTTCTTCAAGTGTACTACCGACCGACAAACAGACCCAGTGGTTCTACAAGTGAACTACCAACCGGCAAAAACACCCAGCAGATCAACAAGTGTACTACAAATTGACAAAAACACCTAGTGGTAATACAAGTGTAATACCAACCAACCATAAATTGCTTCGCCGAGCGCAGCTGGATACGACCGCAGAGGTCCAACCCTGAACAGTTGGGGCAAAAATTGATATAATATTCGCACTTGATACAGGTCTGAATTGGGATTGTAATTAAATATTTGACACATAATAGGTTTCTGACACAGAATAACTGTAGTCAAAGAACTTGAATTAGTTATGTGATTTGAATTCATATTCATTTTTTTTTGTTTTTGTATGCTGTTGCGAATTGAATCCCTCCCCCCAAACCCGCCTCCCCCTTTTTTTTGCAAAAAAAAAAATATTTGAAGAAATTTTCTTTTTAATTTCTGTAATCTGGAGAACAAATTGCCCCCCTCCCCAATTTTTTTTAACCCCCTTTTTTCCCAAAAAAATTCTTTCCCTCAAGATATGGTCATAATCTCAATTCAAATTTCCAATGGAGTTTGCAACCATAAAACCCATTTAAATACATCATAAAAGTCTTTAAATTGAAAATGACATACATAATCATAGCTAAATTTTAAATAACCTTCATCAGCATTTTTAAAATAGTAATTTCTAAAAACAAATTGACAGCTAATCACCTCAAAACAATATAACATTTCTTCCTTGCACTGCTTTTAAATTATCTTTTGTACTTAAGTAATTGTCAATTAACCAGGACACCCTTGTTTTTCCTTTTTTTGCCCCTAATTCCTAAACGGTTTGAGCCATAACCCCCAAAGCCAATTCTTTCCATCCCTTTGTGGTATGGAAACTTGTGGTATATTTTTAGAGAGATCCATACACCGTTCCACAAGTTATTGTCTGGAAACTAGAAATATGCTTATTTGGGCCCCTTTTGGCCCCTAATTCCTAAACTGTTAGGACTATAACCCCCAAAATCCCAATCCCAACCTTTCTTTTGTGGTTATAAACCTTGTGTTTAAATTTAATAGATTTCTATTTACATTTACTAAAGTTATTGTCCGGAAACCAAATGTCTTCGGACGACGACGACGACGACGTGATACCAATATACGACCGCAAATTTTTTTGCGGTCGTATAAAATGGATCTACAAGTGAACTACTTGATGACAAAAACACCCAGTGGTTCCATAAGTATAATACCAACCAACAAAAACATCCAGTGGATCTATAAGTGTAATACCAACCAACAAAAGCACCCAGAGGTTCTATAAATGTAATACCAACCAACAAAATCACCCAGTGGTTCTATAAGTGTAATACTTACCAACAAAAACACCCAGTGGTTCTATAAGTGTAATACCAACCAACAAAAACACCCAGTAGTTCTATAAGCGTAATAGCTACCAACAAAAACACCCAGTAGTTCTATAAGCGTAATAGCAACCAAGAAAAACACCCAGTGGTTCAATACGTGTAATACCAACCGACAAAAACACCCAGTGGTTTTTAAGTGTAATACTGACCAACAAAAACACCCAGTAGTTCTATATGTGTAATACCAACCGACAAAACACCAAGTGGATCTGGATCAGTGGTTACAAGTGCACTACATATAAACACCGATCAGATATACGGCAGGTGGACAAAACACCGGCAGTCAGGTTACACACCCAGTAATACCAACCAACAAAACACCCAATGCACTACCAGCCGGCATATAAACACCGATCAGATATACAAGTGTAATACCATCCAGCATAAACACCAGGTGGATCTACAAGTGCACTACGAACCGGCATATAAATACCGATCAGATATACAAGTGTACTACAAACTCACAAAATCACCCAGTGGTTCTACAAGTGTAATACCAACCAACAAAAACACCCAATGAATCTACAAGTGCACTACCAGCCGGCATATAAACACCGATCAGATATACAAGTGTAATACCATCCAACATAAACACCAGGTGGATCTACAAGTGCACTACGAACCGGCATATAAATACCGATCAGATATACAAGTGTACTACAAACTGAAAAAAACACCCAGTAGTTCTACAAGTGTAATACCAACCAACAAAAACCCCCAATGAATCTACAAGTGTACTACCAACCGGCAAAAACACCAAGCAGATATACAAATGTACTACAAACTGACAAAAACTCCCAGTAGTTCTACAAGTGTAATACCAACCGGCAAAAACACCAAGCAGATATACAAGTCTACTACAAACTGACAAAAACACCCAGTAGTTCTACAAGTGTAGTACCAACCAACAAAAACACCCAGTAGTTCTACAAGTGTAATACCAAACAACAAAAACACCTCGTAGTTCTACAAGTGTACTACAAACTGACAAAAACACCAAGTAGTTCTGTGTAATACCAACCAACAAAAACACCTAGTGTATCTACAGTGTACTACTAACCAATAAAAACACCCAGCAGATCAACAACTGTACTACAAACTGACAAAACACCCAGTGGTTCTACAAGTGTAATACCAACAAACAAAAACATCCAGTGGATCTATACAAAAATACGAAAATACCGAGCAGATCCACAAATTGCCTACCTTTCGACTAATAAAAAACCAGCAGATTTACTAAGCAACAACACAATTTTACGGATCTACAAGTTATCAAATAACCGACAAAAACACTTTGTGATTCCTCAAGTGTACTAACAACCGACAAAAACACTTTGTGATTCCTCAAGTGTACTAACAACCGACAAAAACACTTTGTGATTCCTCAAGTGACTAACAACCGACAAAAACACTTTGTGATTCCTCAAGTGTACTAACAACCGACAAAAACACTTTGTGATTCCTCAAGTGTACTAACAACCGACAAAAACACTTTGTGATTCCTCAAGTGTACTAACAATCGACAAAACAATCTGTAAGTTTACTATAAACCGACTTCCAGATGAAACCTTTTTGTAAAGAAATGAAAGACAATAAAGGGATGATTTTCCAAAAAGACAGAATAGTTCTTATCAACTTTGCAATTTTCAAATATATTTTTTTGGTGATAAAATTTCAAAAAATCATTAACATTAATACCGAAGTATTTTATATTTTCAAATTAGCCATGTTTTTCTTCTGTTTTCAGGGAAATTCCTGATTATCAACGTATTTGTTGTCTTCATATTTTATGGTAAGCGGCTAAAATCAAGCATGACAATAAGATTAATTTTATTCGTGTACTTTTTATAGAAATTGTAAATGTTTACGTAAATTATCTTCAATATTGGGTTGAAGCTTACTATCACTGTAGTATTTAATTATAAATAATTCTGTCATTCGAATACTTTTTTCTAAAGCAAATGCATGATTTTGAATTGACAAACTGTTGCTTACCAACCATTTTTAATTCAATATTCAAGAACTAGCTAAAAGCAACAAATTATATAAAAAAAAATCAAATAAAGAAAAAAAAAAACACCAACTAATAATGAGAGATAACGACATAAAGGGTTTTATCAGTGACATATTATACTATATATTATTGTATTATAAGTCTCTGGTTTTATTAAGCTTGTGTTTTTGTGGTTTTAATTGCGATAAAATGGAGTTTAGTTAGGTCCTTATTTCTAAACTAACATGTGTTTGTTTGTTTTATTTTGTTGCTTGCTGTCTAATTTGCGTTAATCCAACATAATATGTAAATCCGTCTATTGTAAACTTTACAGAATTTAAAAAAAATGTGCAAGAGTTACAGCATATTTTGCATTTTAATTGATGTTAGTCTTACTCGACAGATTCATGCATGGTTGATTTGACCTCAGCCCACTGCTCTTGGTCATCTAAAACAACCGAACCACCTCCGGAGGAAGACTGTATGCAAGTTTTGAATGACCGGAATCAACAATGGCTAACCTGTGCTGCAATTGAAGAAGAAGTTGCATGTAACCGTATGACGAATCCACTTTGTTCTTACGACATTGCTTTGTCAGCCTGCTTTTTAAATGAACCACTACCAGTGCTTTGATTAAACAGTATAAAATATATAGACTACATTATTCAAATATGTGGCATAATCCTCCCTTTTTAATAACCAATGTTTCTAGAGTGAACGTCTCGATTGCCCGACCAATATTGAATGGAACAGGACAGTTGTTTAAATACATTTATATTTAGAATCAAATTTAGTATTTAAACCTAAAAAATAATTTTATATGATCATATAGTATGTTGGTGTGTGTGTGAATTAAGGATGTTTAAAGTATATGTCAACAATGAAAATAAAACTAAGTTTGTAAATTTGGTGTTTTCAAGGCGCTTTCTTGAATTTGTCTTCATAAGGAACGCTTAAACCAAAAAACTTGAAGGCCAAAAATGGATATAAAATAATTGCAAAATTCATTTAAGGATCAACTAAGATAATTTTATCCGCAGTACTTAATCTGTTCTAGTTCGGCAAGTTTATTAATCAAAGTTGTAAAGCAGTCAATACGAATTGCTTGCCTGTTTTCTTACAATATAAAAATAAGGAGATGTGGTATGATTGCCAATGAGACAACTATCCACCCAAGTTCATATGAAGTGGATGTAAGCAATGATAGACAACCGTACGGCCTTCAACAATGAAAAAAAACCCATACCGTATAGTCGGCTATATATGGCCCCGGTATGAAAAATATGAAAAATTCAATAGAGACAACTAACGGCCTAATTTATAACAAAACAATTTACGAAAAACCAATAGACAGACATGAACCAACGACAACCACTGAACTACAGGCTCCTGACTTGGGACATGTACATATAGAATGTTGCGGGGTTAAACTAGTTTGCCAGCGCCAAACCCTCCCCCTAACCTTAGACAGTGATGTAACAGTAAAACATAAGAACAAACTATAAAAATCAGTTGAAAACGGCTTAACTTATCAGATCGAGGTGTAATAAAACCAAAAATATAGTACGTCACATCCAGTTTCATTGCAACAAAGGGTCGAACAAAAATATTCCCTTGAATTTGACAGTTGTAGAAAATTACCCATGTTTTTTCAAATGCAGAAACAATTTTCTAAGTCATAAACATATATCTTGGGTGTTACAAAGCACCATTCTTTTTTATGTTGGTGTTTCTATAAAATAATTTAGAAAATTGAGGTGACATGGTTACTAAAGCTTGAAAACAGGAAGAAAAGTTGCTTGGTTTACTTCCAGTGTTGGTTATTTTCTTATATGCCATGACATGTTATGTGAAATTTTCACTGTAGTACTGGACAGGATAAAAAACTACTCATGTCAAGTATTTCTTTATTTGAAACAAAGATAAATTCTGCACATGGTTTTGAAAAATGACAATTAAACAAAGACTAATGGGAGAAATACAGATGTGGTATTACTTCATTATGTCCATTTGTTATCTAAATTGTTTGTGTATTTCAAGTTTAGATTTTCGGTAAATTGATGAGAGTATTTGTTAGATTTCTTTGCCCAATAAAGTTTATAATTTGGTGATAATACCCCCAGGAGTGCTCTTCGATGCACTGATTTAGCGTGATAGACATGTAGCCGACAATTCCACGGCAACCGATCGATGCTAGCGATTGAGACGTGTGCGTTTGCTCAATGTTTTAAAAAGACTCACTGTGGCTTTGAGATGAAGAACAGCAAAAAAGGCACCATTTATTTTGTTTTGGAATGTGCAATTGCAATGGAATATATAACCTATATGATTCTCGGACTTTTTTGTTCCGTATATGTCATTGATACTAAATTTAATGATCTTACCAATGTAGACAATGTTCCAAAAGCTTACCAGGATGTCATATTAAACCTGTATATGATTTATTTATTCAATTGATTGAACATTATTTTACAAGACATTAAACAATTACATTACAATGCTAATTTGCATGTGACATCCCGTTTAAAATAGGGTATTAGTTGTACAGACATACACTTTGCATTTAGAGAAAAAAAAAAAACTGCGTAAAATGAAGGTTTTTAATTTCATAAAGGCATGAAAACCCTTGACTTTATAGTTTACAAGTTAGTTTTAAACGAAGTACGTAATTTAATCTAAAAAACCACTGAATATGTAAAATGCCAAATATGTCAAATTTACACATCGAAATGAATGACAGTTAGTAAAATATATTTTTTGAATTGTGATGCTAGGTTGCTGAGTTAATAGGGTTTGCAGGAAATTTAACATACTGCACACAAGGCTAAGGCACCAATGCAGTATCCTCTATGTTGATCTAAATAAGATGCATGAAGTGAATGGTTCTAAATTTTCCTGCGGTTCTACTGTTGAAGATGCCATCCATTAATTTCTACAATGCCGATTATAATACAACCAAAGAACATCTATGGTCAATGATCTTGAAAATATGAACATACACATTGATACTGGTACGTGTTTGTTTGGAAAAGATGCATATAATTACGAAACTAACTCTAAATATTTTTATATATACAGTTCGTTGTTTCAACAGTCGAAAAGATTTTAACATTCCAAGTCTTTTTTTTTTTAACTTTTTATAGAAAATCAAAAATTCAAATTTAGTATGTAAAGAACAGAACAAAACAATCAATTTAATTCTCTGGGAAAATGGTACTTTTAGTTTCAAAAAAGGTTAAAACACAGATATATGATGTCTAATTAAAGTCAATATAAAAGTGTTTATTTGAAGAAAAACTTGTTGGTCTGGAACATACACATTCAATTGATGAATGGATTTTTGAGTAGTCTTGTAAAAATAACTCATCATAAATATCAAAATTAAAAGGCTGCACGCCAGACGCGCGCTTCGTCCACAAAAGACCTACCAGTGACTCTCAAACCAAAAAAAAAGCCAAAAAGGCCCAACAAAGCACGAAGCCGAAGAGCACCGAGGACCCAAAATTCCGAAAGTTTGCCAAATACAGCTAAGGTAATATTTGATGTAGACATAAGGAAGATAACGCTATAACTCAGTAAGGATTTATTTTCATTACTACTTTTAACCATTTATGTGAAACAGAATTAAAATGATTTGTGATATTCAAAAGTTATGTCCCTTAGCTTAATGTCTGAAAAGAAATCATCCAACTAAGACAAAGAGATAGGTTTGTTTAAAATCTGTTGGAACTTACAATAAATTGAAATATAACGAACAGCTTTTAAAAATTCTAAGTCGATATTCAAATGAGAATCTGTTACTTTGTTTTGCTTGATGATCACGTCAATCCAACAGTAAAAAATGATTAAATCAACAGGGTTATTTGAATATATAAAAGAAAGATCTTGAAATATTTTCTTTTCATAACATATAGATATAAGAAGATGTGGTATGAGTGCCAATGAGACAACTCTCCAGCCAAGTCAAAATTTATAAATGTAAACCATTATAGGTCAAAGTACGGTCTTCAACACGGAGCCTAGGCTCACACCGAACAGTAAACTATAAAGGGCCCAAAAATTACTAATGTAAAACCATTCAAACGGGAAAACCAACGGTCTAATCTATATAAAAACGAGAAACGAGAAACACTTATGAACCACATCAACAAACGACAACTACTGAACATCAGATTCCTGACTAGGACAGGTGCAAACAAATGCAGCGGGTTTAAACGTTTTAATGGTACCAAACCTTCACCCTTTTTCTGAAACAAAAGTGTAACATCACAACATAGAAAGACACACTATAAAATATCAACTGAAATAGCTTAACTCAATCAAAGGACATAGTAACACCATTGAACATACACTGAACAAATAAATTTGACCTATGATACAATGTAAATTCAAAATAAATAAACTAAGGGAAGAATAATAAAAGTAACATGTTATATCGGTATGAAATGTTAAACAATTTAAGAAAAAAATATGCTCGAACAAAAATATTTGCAATAACTTTAAACACAGGTAAATAAAATAATTTTGTTGTTAGGTATACGTATACAGTTACAATAGAGAAAGGAAATATTTTAACAAAATAAATAATTTTGATGTTCATAGTACGAAGTGGAAATCTATATTAGTACCAAACACTTATTAAAGCTGGTATATAGACCAGATATAACCCTGAATAACATTAAATAACAAAAAAAGCATTACAATTAGTATCAACAGGTCAAATAAACAAGAAAGTACGATTCATTTTACAGTTTATGAAATTGTTCATTAGTCTTGATAAATGAAAATTTATTAAATTTTAATCATGCAAATGATACATTTCGTGGCATCATGAAGCCGTTTAAGTGCCAAGCCACTTTGACATTTTGTTTTCTTAACAATTATTTGATCATAATTGATATAATAGTTCAAGAAAAATACAAAATGTTTTTTATAAATAAGTGTTTTCTTATTCAAAGAAAAATAATCTCAAAACTGAATTGTGACTTTTTGTCTGTGACTTTTTGTCCTGTGACTTTCTGTCCTACATTCGTCTTGCTTATTCATTTTATATAAATCTTACAGTATTTGCGCATCAAGACAAAAGGGGATACTTATCTAAACTTAGCGGTAAGTGTTTTGTTATTTGTTATTTGAAATGTTGAAGAATTATCAAAAAATAAATATATATATTCACATGAAAAATTATACAGTTATTGTTAAAAAAGAATGTTTTCTGTACAGAAAAAAATATCTTAATAAAATTTGTCATTTATGAAAATGGTATTGGTTAATACCTAGTCCAAATAATTATTACGTCTTGAAAGGCTATTTTATTTTTTGCTGTGACGCTTTCCTGTGACGTCTTGAAAGGCGACAGGAAGGTGTCACAACAAAAAAATAAAATAACCTTTCAAGACGTCATAATTATTTGGACTAGGTTAATACCACTAGTTAACACACACACATTAAGCGCCTTTAGTATGAAATGATTTACATGTGCAATATTCTCACTCTCGATTTATTCAATTATAGTGGATTTGTCTAGCAGGCAATACAACTACAGATGCAGAAAATGTACAACCGTATGAACATTATGAAGTTTTTATATGCCTATAGGTTTTGTTTGTTGTTTACATTGTGCTTTTCTGTGTACCGTTATATGTACTAGACAGGTCTTAATCCTTTTAAGAGTTGTTTCGGTCTTGTATTGTCCATTACAATTTTTGTGTTCTCCTGTCTATGAGCCTATAAGTTTGTCTGTTGGTCCGTTCTCGTATCAGGTTAACGTTTAAGGAAATGGTAGTTTTCCATGAATTTGTGGCCATTTCAACTTCAAATGTTCCTTATGATGTTAAATTTATAATGATATGCCAAACTTGAGTTTTGAGTCAGATTTCGAGCTTTACAAAACATGGAAATGTGATAGTGTTATTTTTATTCTTATTTTCGAATGTGTCGTTTGACCTAATAATACAGCATGGTCTTGAGTTATGGATTCTAGACACTGACGTTGTGTATCATTTTATTTCTTTTGCAGTTTTCTCTTTATTTATTTTTGCAAGTTATGTTGTTTTAATTTGGTCGTATAACTCTTGACGTGGCTCGGTATTTGTGCATATAGCTTTGTTGTTTTTGGCTTTGGGCATTCCTGATACGTCTGGGTCCAGAGGTGCTTTTGGCATTCCTGATATGTCTGGGTCCAGAGGTGCAAATAGGACGCATGCAGTTTTGATAGTGTTGTTTTCATTGTGTATATCACTATATTTATGTTCCGGACCATATGTGTATTTAGATCATACGCGTATGGTCATGACCAGATGCGTATACTCATATGGTTCGACCATACGCGTATGAGTATATACTCGTTTGGTTATTAACGGGAGGGCCATATCAGTATTTAAAACATTTAGGTATTTTTCGAATAAATTATCATTTCCTTAGTAGGAACACACAACTCGTTCTTTAAACCAAAATCAACACAAGTTACTTATTGAAATTCTTTATCTTTGGCATGTTGTCTAAATGTTAGTGTATCTTTGCCTACGCTAAAGTCAATTCAAAGCGCCTAGGTGAAACCACCGGAGTTTGGGGCATGGACTTTCTCCGGTTTTTAGATTATTTTTTTTTTTATTATTATTCTAATTTCTTCTTATTTTCACTGGATTGATGCGTTCTTGCTGATATTAATAAGATCTTACAACAGTAGTTTACACTTAAGAATATCTGGACAGCACGTATTAACTATTGTGATTGTAAAATCGTATGAATAGGAGCATGAACACTTTGAATAACTAAAAATGATTTGAAATATTCAAGAAGTTTTTACTTACTAAAAACAACTTAAAACATCAAACAAAATAAAGGAAAACTGAAGAAAAAAAAAGAGTGCCCAAGTATCTGAGTATGGAAGCGTCTAATTGTCACAAGTTGTTGAGTTATTTTGTCATCTTGTTGACTTGCAACTATGCGACAAGATGTATTGTGTGTCGACAAATCAACTTAATTTTGTATACTTGTTGAGTTGATACTTCATCTTTGTGACTTGAAAAAAGTTTACTTATTGTGTTATTAGTAGCGTTGTTATTGTTATCTCACTTTGATGACTTTTCTTATGTCATCTTGCCCTGTTCTGAAAAAAAGATTATGTCACCAAGTAAACATATTAAAAGTTAACTTGAGGCGAATGTTTAAAACATGTCTACTTAATGAAAGTCCCCATGTTCTAAATATGTCAGCAAGTAGACATTAGAAACGTGTATTTGACTTGTTCTTAAATCGAGGTGAATGCCGCCATTTTATATATGTCTTAGTATGCTGGAACTAGCTTTTTTCAAGGTATGTTTGATATTTTTTTTGATTTAATAAGACTATGAAAAAATGCAAATTGAAATGTGCAATATTTGCATTCAGTACCCTGTATATAGGTTAGTGATTTCATACGACTATAAGGGACAGCAAACGGTAGGGCACAATCTAATAATTGTACAATCTAATACATGTAACTAAACTATTCTTTTTCGTTCCCATTCAAAGTACTTGATTTCTGTTGATGATTAGCATAATATTGTCTTTAGACATACCCGTCCCGCCTCGTTCAAGACAATAGGTCTCTTAATAAGGTAAACAAAAATGCAGACTGATTAACTCTCATTTGGCATTTGGCGCGGAGTTAGAGTTGGCATACAGGGGCTGATCAAGCCATTTTCAAAGGGGATGGGGGTTCCCAACCCAGGGTGAAGGGGGTCCAAATATATGTCCCGATACAAATGCATTGATCGTCCAAAAAAAGGGTGGTTCCTACCCCCAGACCCCCCCTTTTCCTGGATCCGCCATTGGGCATGCGCCTCCTTAAATTGAAAAAAAAGGTAGGACAAAATAAAATATCAGGAAAAAAGGTCTCACATAATTTGCCCATCACTCCGTTGCCGAAAATCAAAACATCAGTTTTACAGACTTTTTTATTAAACGCTTCAACTGCATGGTTTGATATTTGGTATATAAATTAAGCAAAATAGTAACTGATCAAGTTTGAGTTTTGTGTTTGTGTGAGTTATGTTCCTTGGAAAAAAAACACCAAAATATTTAATAAATATTGATGTTGGCCACCGGTAGTGGACATTGTATTGTTTTAACAACACTCATATTGTTGTTATTGGTTTATGAAGGCGGCTTACTTATATAGTAATTGCGCCTTAAATTCATAAATAATATATGTTCGTGTGTATACAAAATTATGTGTATATACCTCTATTCCTTACTATGTTTTATGTCTTTCAATTTCAACACTCATATCTTAATATATATATATATTTTTTTAATTTACAGATAACAATATGCATCTCTATCCTTCATATTGTAAATGCGATCCCGTATCCTGGAGATCATGCATCTGTAGAAGAATATGTTGCATATTATTTCAACTCCGTATACACCACTAAAGAAATTTGCGGATTTCTCTTGCTGGTCCATGGTATTTTGATCAGTGCATCAACAATAGAGAGAATCAAAAGAAGATTAGGACTAAGAAGACTCCATTGTCGTACTGATATAAGTCGTGTACTTCAAAAGATAAGGGAGCTCCATCGAGAAGGGTATGTTAATCTGGGATACAGGCTGCTTTCTATAAATCATGGTATTTATGCTTCCCAACAAACGATAAGAATGTGTTTGAAAGTTCTTGATGAGGAAGGTGTAAATTTACGACGAAGATATCGTTTACACAGGAGGGCATACGTCAATAATGGACCCAACTACCTGATTCATATCGACGGTTATGACAAGCTGAAACCTTTTGGCATCGCTATACATGGCGCAATAGATGGATATTCGCGGAAAATTTTGTGGTTAAAAGCCGGAACATCTAATATAATCCTAGATATATTGCAAAATTTTACTTAGACCTAATTAAAAAACGGAGATGCCTTCCAAGACTCATACGTTCCGATGCTGGAACTGAAAATGTCCTGGTCAAAAACTTGCAAATTGCCTTGCGTTATGGTCAGAATGATGAATTGTCAGGTTCTAAAAGTTTTTTGATTGGTAGGTCTACTGGAAATCAGCGTATCGAGAGACTATGGAGGGATCTGTCAGAAAGCTTTATTCACTTCTGGAGGAATAAATTTTTGGACTTCAGCAGTTTGGGAATTTTTCGTACATCTAATCTTCTTCACATCGAGTGTGTACGATTTTGTTTTCTTCCACTTATACGAAGGCAATTGCAAACATTCATGGATACATGGAAACCAGAAATATACGATACCATGGATTATTCTTGTCCTTTGCAATGTACAATGGAGAATGTAGATGAGTTAGCTGAAGAATACGCTGAAGACTGGCCCGAAGGAGGATGCTGTGAAGAATTCCTTGAGTTGATCCGATTCCTTACAAATGAAGAACCACAGCACGCCCTTATTCCAAATAACCTGGATGAAGCTATCATATTGTTTTGTGTGTTGATTGACATGTGTGATGAGCTTATATTGCATGTGTAATACTTAATTTAAAAACATCACTTGGAGACTTAATTTTGTAAATAATATAAAATTTGTAAAAAACGATTAAGTGTTCTCAGAAGCTTGGAATGAATCGTTTATTATATTTTTATCCTGATTTACTATTGCGATATATGTATACACTATATATAATGTTTTAATGTTACATATATGGTATAACGAACTTGAAATTTAACCCACAGTTGTAATGTAAATAAGGTATGACATGTTTTTATACTGTTGTAAAAAGTACATTTATAACAAAAATACCCGAGAAAAATTCAAAAAGATGGGAAAGTCCATAAAAAAACTGGAAAAACCAAACGCTCGAACACATCAAATAACAGGACTACTGGACTGGAAAACAACCGTCATATTCCTGACTTGGTACAGGCATTTTCGTTGCATAAAATGGTGGGTTAAACCTGGTTTAATAGCTCGCTAAACCCCTCACTTATATGACAGTTGCATTAAATTCCATTAATTAAGTGTGAGCAAAACCAAATAAGACACAATAGGTAAAAGTGGCAATAATTGGGATATAGCAGTCAACATTAAACAATTATATATTAATACTAATACAAGCAACGGAATCATGGCTACAGACATTTGTAGTCTGTAGCAACAATTTCGTTTCGCATGGCTCTGTTATTTGTTAAGGTGTTTATCTATGGATCATCTATGGTGTTACAAATTTAGGCTGCCATGGTTTTATTTCGAAATCGAATAGCAGACCCCTGTGTCTTAGTTATTGTGAGTTTTGTTGAAAATGTTATTCCACCTCTGACAGTCGAAACTACAGGTTAAAAACAACGTTACATTTGGATAGAAGGTTTGAAGGCCTACCCTATTCTAGCATTCCAGAGTTTTGGTTCGTGATTTAGAAAAAAATGTGATTTGAAAAGTTTCAAAAAGCTTCATTTTTACGTCTTCTTTATCATAAACGTTCACACGTTTACAATATTGATGTTTAGTTATTTCAAATGATACACATTTGATTTCTGTAATACAGATTTTTGTACGGAAGCGTATTAGCGCCACGCAACTTTAAAAAATTCTTTCTATGTTTGCGTTACATGTTTAACGCAAACTTTTGCAAGATAAAGCAAACATTTTGAATTTCATTATTCATTAAATTTTGTATATTTTAAAATCAAAAATTATATTTAATTAACTTTTACATTTATTATGTAATGTGAAAAGTTGTCTTTTTTCAAATATCCGTCTGCCAGTAAAATTTGGTTGTAATAATTATAGTTAAGAGATGGACCATGAATACGAAACCAAATGATTAACATAAAGATATACACTAATTAAGAATGATTTTTGTATCAGAAAATTATATAAATTTAACAGGAAAAATAGATATGGTATGACCAATTTTCAATGGAAAAGACATGCTTTTGAAAATCTTGATTTACGGAATTAAAGTGAAATCTCAGAATATCATAAAAATTCTTTGACAAAGATCAAGAGGTTTTAGTCTAGTAAGTTAACCACTGAAGACGCTTGGATAGCAATTTGAATGTAGAATACATAATGATAATAATAAAAAATCAATATTTTATACATTTATTTCTAGAGGTAGATTGTTTTGATCCAACCATATTATTTATAGCAGCTACATCCTTTGAAACTTAAATTAGAAATAAGATAACACAAACTAGTGTTTGCGTTAAAAGGCAAACATAGATAGATATATAAAAAAAAAGATTGGGTGGCGCTTATACTCTTCCGTACATTTGTACAATACTGGTATATAACTTTTTGGGGTTTTGTTAGGTGTACATTATACATCTATTTTCAACAGCCGCTTATGGAATTGCCTTCCCCTTTTCTATATACTTATTTGAGTTTTGCCTTTTTTTTGCAACTATCCCTTAATGCTTCCCTGAACGTATTAATTCTTCGATGTCTTGTTGTTGGATTTCTGTCTTTAGGGTATACCTTCATTTCCCTTTGTTTATATCAATTACACATGTATATTGAATTGTTTTGGTAACTAGTAAAAATGACAATAGTTTATGCGATCCCTTATCTATTGATTATTTTTATATATAAAGAGATATATTATTAAGTTTTCATCTCATGCTACTCTTTACGGTCAAATCTATAAAGTTGGGTCGCCACGATGGTCTCCTGGTAGCATACTTGAATCGAGTGCGGGAGGTAGTGGTTTTATCAAAAAAATATGCAACGGGATCTGTATGTTGTTTGTGATTTTATTTTCATTGCCCTGTCGGGTTTCGTAAATATCCTTTCATTCAATGTTACATTCTACTGATTTAATTTTATTTCTTCCTTACCGAGTGCACATTTAATGTTGATTTAATTTTATTTCGTCCTTACGGAGTGCACATTTAATGTTGAATTAATTGTATTTCGTCCTTACCGAGTGCACATTTAATGTTGACATCCGATGGTGCAATCTTGTGTAATTTACGCTAATAACGATACCAATGCTGGCATTGTATTTTTAATGACTTCGCAATAAAGGCCGAGTACAATGACGTGTATTGTTTCGTTGCTTGTAAGCTAGAACGTGAAAAAACTGTGACATGTCATTATGCAGACTGTTAGCTTTTGAGTTAGCACATTAAAATATTGTGACATGTCTTTATGCGTACCGTTAGCTTGTTAGCTAGCACGTCAAACTCCGACTCCGTGTGTCGCTCAGTACATAGCAAAAAGTTCACGTAAATTAGAACGTGATCGTCCTAAATGTTTCATTTTATATTTCCCGCTATACGTAAAGCATTAATCAGTCATATTGCCAGCTAGACGTAAAGCATCAACCAGTCACATTGCCCGCTGGACGTAAAGCATCAACCAGTCATTTTGCTAGACGTAAAGCATTAATCAGTCATATTGCCCACTAGACGTAAAGCATCAACCAGTCATATTGCCCGCTAGACGTAAAGCATTAATCAGACATATTGCCCGCTAAACGTAAAGCATCAACCGGTCATATTGACCGCTAGACGTAAAGCATTAATCATTCGTATTGCCAGCTAGACGTAAAGCACCAACCAGTCATATTGCCAGCTAGACGTAAAGCATCAACCAGTCATATTGCCCGCTAGACGTATAGCATCAATTAGTCAGCATTCAATCAATCTATATATGACTTAGCGGGATAATAAATAAATCATTCAAGCATACGCAGAAAAATTCAAAATATTCGTATGCAGCACAGTAATTTTAGAAGTAATAAATACATGTTTTTATGTTTGTGTATTTGTGGGTTGTGGAGGGAGGGAGTTTACTCCGGTCCTTTTATTTAAACTTCAAACTACTCTCCCTGATGCATACATGTTCCTTTTTCAATGAATACTAAACAGTGATGTTCAACATACAGACTGAAGGTAAATGGAATCTGAAAACGAATCCGCACATTACAAGTCTGCAAATCAAGGTATACGTGATCAAATTAACCAGCAAGATGTAGAACAGCAATAAAACGTTAATATTTCAGTATTTCTATGCGATAGCTTGTGTGCATTCCTCCCTTATTGCATCTTTTCCAATTAATTATTCCCCATTTTATATCGTTGTTATGGCTTACTTCGTGTTGAATTGTGTAATTGTTTTGCTTGACAAACATTCACATATTTTTCTGATGAATATGGAAACCGGAAGCGGCCAATTTTGCGATTTCGCGTTTTATATTTAAAGGAAAAAGTCGAAAACGCGAAGGCGAAATCACGAAAACGCGAAAGCGAAATCGTGAAATCACTCTCGTAATTTTCCCCTTTAAATAAAAAAGCGAAATCACGAAATTGACCGCATTCGACAACCAGAAATGAAAGTTGAAAGAACAATTTATCTTGTGAATTAACAATTTGTTGGTGCGCAGCATTAATAATTATGTAACAACATTAAAAGTCGTTGGAAAGGACTTTTTGTATGTTACTCGTTTAGATTATATTTATTTATATATATATATATATATGTTTCGTAATTACATTGAAACATTTTTTTGTGAAAATAGATCATAGATTTGTGTTAAGATAGATGCAATGGAAGCATGAACTCAATCAATGCCTTGTACAATATTTCTACTTGTTTTTAACTTTGCATAATGCCTGCATACATATGGAAATTGGTACTGTTGTCTGTTGATGTTATTTCCACCACTGTGTCTGCTAGTAAAGTGTTAGTCCCCGAGGGTATCACCAAACCCTATATAGCTCAGTTCTTCTACTCTGACATAAAAATACGGATATTGTTTTATTGAGATTTGCCGTTATAAATCTTAGAAAATCATTTTAAATTGAGGAGTGTACGTATCTCCCTTATGCATAGCTCTGATTCCTTGTACGGATTTGACTCTGCCTTTTTTGTCATTTTAAAAATTCTACTATATCTGCTCTTTAAATTTATATTAGTTTTCAGATTTTCGAATAGTTTCGCCCCCATCATCACTTGTCGGAGTGCGCATATGTTGCAGTAACATTGGTACCGTTTAGTGTTAATGTTTTAATTATTAAGTGCGTTGAATTAAGTCATTCTTGTCATTAGATCTAAATGCTTTAGAGCATTTTTTGTATTATCTGGAAATTTTGGAAGTTCATCTACAACATTATTCAAACATTACTATAGAGTTTCATTCAGATACCTACGAAAAAGAGAGACCATGCAAACTTCTACAACATACAATCTTCCTATAATTAGTTTAATCCATCAATATAAAACCATCCATCTGAGAAGTTACCTGCCTTTGAACTATCTTATTTACACTTTTTGACTGGTGTACTATACTATTACAATTTGTGAAATTCTTACACATTAAAATTTTCTAATCTTTTCGGTTTATCATTATAACACCACCGTTTAATACAGATAAACACACGCACTCGGTCTTTTTATTATCAACATAAGCGCAAGTATAAAATACGCTTCAAAAAGATATTTATGAATACATAATCCATTTTTACTTTTTTCTAAATTTTATTTCAAATGAATTAACTGTATATAAAATATGTTCATGATTCATACAAGCAACTTTAGCCCGTCATACTTTTTTTTTTTTAATTTCATTTTATATGAATTTACCAGACAGAGAGTAAATAGAATATTCTCATAATCCAACAACCATCGTTAGTGATTATCAAAGATCATCAAAGACATTGATAGATTATACCATGGAAATTGGATTTTCCCGCCAGTGTATATATCTGGATGGATGCGCAACCATATTGATATGTCGGAAAAAACCGAATTTATTAATTGTCATTATTGATTACACGGAAAACAAAAGGATACGAAAGGGTGTAATTTGTTACGGAAGCCCATTTAGGACCTCCTAAAAATATATATTTGAATTCGAAATCACGAATTTAAATCGTTATCACGAATTGAAGAATTCGTTATAACAGATTAAATTCGTGATAACGAATTTCCGGAATTAGTTATAACAGTTTTTGTAATTCGAAATAACGGATTAAAATCGTAATAACAAATTTTATAAATCGTGATAACGAATTGTATAAATCGTTATAACGGATTGAATTCGTATTCACGAATTTGTAGAAATTGTTATCACATTTTTTTGGTAATTCATAATAACGGATTAAAATCGTTATAATGAATTTCATAAATGGTTATAGCAGATCAAATTCGTTATCACAAATTCGTAGAAATAGTTATAACACATTTATTCCGTTATCACAAATTATAAAATTTGTTATAACGATTTTAAACCGTTATCACGAATTACAATAATCTGTGATAACGAATTTAATCAGTAATCACGAATTACAAAAAAAAAACTGTGATAACAAATTACACAAATTCGTGAGAACGGTTTTAATCCGTAATAACGAATTATAAAGTTCGGTATCACGTGTTTAATCCGTTATCACGAATTACAAAAAATTGTGATAACAAATTAAATCCGTTATTACGAATTACAAAAACTGTTATAACTAGTTCCATAAATTGTGATAACGAATTTAATCTGTGATAACGAATTCTACAATTCGTGATAACAATTTAAATTCGTGATATCGAATTCGAATTATATTTTCTGGAGATCCTAAATGGGCTTCCGTAAATTTGTAGACTAAACAAGGCACAACATAAAAAGATTCGTTTGAGTAGGTACCTAGTGTGAATATTTGTGACGTCAAAGAATTCTTGAATTTTCTTAGGTTGGGAGAATTTAATTTTCAAATGCATTTGTTAATAAACGCACAAAAAGGAGCAGATATACTAATGCGAGAACAACATGCGCAATCTAAACTATATATGTTTTAGTTTGAGCCACGAGCAGTCCTGAAAATCCAACAAATTCTTCCCTTTAGTATAAGGTCATATAATACTATAGATTTTAATAGTAGTAGAAGCAGTCGGACTAACTTTTATTTCACTTTGCTCATTTGAGTACATAAAATTTAGGGAAATTACCTGTCTTTTAAATAAAACTAACAATCTTTATCAATAAATCAGTTTACAATAAATAAATATTTATTAAATTTGATAATGTTTCATTACAGAATAGAAACAAAATATGAAAATAATGCACTATTGAAATCGTTTTATTATCCAGGTCCCCAAAGGAATCATAGAGTAGCCTGAAACGTGCTGATATTGAAAACACACGGCATTCCTCTTGGCTGGAAGATAAAACAGCTGGGGTCATTGGCACAAAGGGCCATCAAATTAATGTTCATGCAACTCCTCCATGCTTCATCTAAATCTATAAGCTGTTGAGTGCAGTTCAGTGGGTTCTGTATGTAGCCTGACGTCTTCAACTTCGGAGCAATAGACGCTTTGATATACCTATACATATTAAATGCTGAGGTGTGCGTACTCCACTGTAATATCAAAGTATGCACGGCTGTAAAAATTTAAAACATGTCATAAGGAATCACCCATTACCATTTAATTATTCATGAACAAGGTTTTCAAGACCTACAATAAACAGATCAATGAAAATTTGTCATACTAAAGTAAACATGTTTATAGTTGCTGTTCGGTGTGAGCCAAGGCTCCGTGTTGAAGGCCGTACTTTGACTTATAATGGTTTACACTAACAAATTGTGACTTGGATGGAGAGTTGACTCATTGGCACTCATACCACATCTTCTAATATCTATGCGTTTTAATTTGATCTGAATCGATCAGTTCTGCAGATATCATGCTCACTTTCTCATAAAGAGGTATTCTGCAGATATCATGCTTTCTTTCAAATTACGAGCTATTCTGCAGATATCATGCTCACTTTCTCATTACGATGTATTATGCAGGTATCATTCTATCATTCTCATTACGAGGTATTCTGCAGGTATCATGCTCACCTTCTCATTACGAGATATTTTACGTCTACATTATGCTCACTTTCTCATTACGAGGTATTATACAGATGTCATTTTCACTTTCTCATTACGAGGTATTATGCAGATGTCATGTTCACTTTCTCATTACAAGGTATTATACAGATATCATGCTCACTTTCTCATTACAATGTATTCTGCAGATGTCATGCCCACTTTCTCATTACGAGATATGATGCGAATTGCATTCCTTCTTTCTCATTACGACGTATTTTCGAGATATCATGCTCACTTTTTCATTATGAGGTATTCTGCAGATAGCATGCTCACTTTCTCATAACGGGGTATTATGCAGCAGATATCATGCTCGCTTTTGTATTTCGATTTATTCTGCAGATATCATGCTCAGTTTCTCATTACGAGGTATTATGCAGATGTCATGCCCACTTTCTCATTCATTTATCACACTGTCGGTTACTAAAAAATGATTACAAATATAACACCTTGTAGGGTGCTGGGGTTTATAAAAATATAATATAACATAAAAGAGAGGCGAAAGATACCAATGGGACATATGTAAAAACAGCATTTTTATTACCATATTAACTTCAAATAGTAAATGCTTAAAGGTGGTTCAATACTTAGTAAGGATCCAAAATAGAATAAAAAGTGAACACTATTTCAGAAGCTAAATTATTCCTTAGCAGCACTAGGCCTCATATCTATGCGAGCATAGAGATCGACGCTTATGTCCATTTGTTCGTATAACAGCGCGAAAAGATGCCTCTAACTGACACAAAATATTTTAGAAAATTCATTTTTATTCAAAAAAGAAATATTTGACACCTTATTCCATAACACATCGACACAAAAATTGCTTACTCACGGTAATCGAAAAATGGGCATGTGTTGAAGAATTATGCAAAAATTCGTCGTGTGGAGTTAAAATGTCACCGGATATCCTCAAAAGCATTATTTTCACAAGATTTTGGCACATCTTAAGGCTTGAAACTTTAGATTTGTAAATTTTAAGCAGCCTTTTAGGATAATCGGATGTTATTATTATATAATTCTGTTATTAAATTATACAATCTAAACTGCCCGAAGTAACTAAAGAGGCCTACTTCGATTTCAGGCGAGTTTACTAAATTACGGAATCACTACAATGGAATGAAATTGTATTCTGACAGATCAGGCTGCATTTAGATCATAATGTTCCTTTTAGTCTCAAAATATTCACTGCTAAAAAGTCGACCTACTGGTTCTTAACATCCCCCTTATAATTCCTTTATTTACCTTCGAGCACCTTCCCCTTCCTAAGGTATCTCTCCGGGATCCGTCCATGATTTAAAAGGACCTGCTCGCGAAATAAAAAAAAGGTAACTGGTTATATTTCTCTTTGTATTTACACGTTAATAGAATGCAAGAGCGCTTGTTAAATTATCGAAACTTACCAAAATTTCCAATAATACTCCTTTCCATGACAGGAACATTTTTTGATGAAATCAAATAAATAAAGCAAAACAAACACCAGTGTGATATTCCCATCTGAAAAGATTGCTTGGTATTAATAATTCTTCAAATTTCATTTCCTTTAATAAATATTGTTCATGTATCTGGTGTGTAGTTAAGATTTAATCTTTTTCAGCTAAAATACAAGAAATAAGTTATAGGTTTTCATCCCCGCCATTTGAAAGGTTTCGTTGAACAAGCTTTACATGTCAAAATAAATTTTATCGAAATTTAAAAAATTCTCTTAAATGTCAATAAGGTGAAAGATTTCAAAGAAAGCAGATGATAACAACCATTTAGTTTTCAGATCTTCTTGTTGACTTTACACAGGACCCTCCAATCTTAAAACATCTTCTTTTTAAATCATACTAAATGTATCCGATTGAGTAAGATTTTGATACTCTACAACTACCAACAGACGGTATACCTTATATGAGGATTGATGAAAATTCTTTGATATGGTATTAATAATTATTATTTTGAGTGTTCCTGTTCTATTGTTGTCTGTATATATCGTTATTACAGAGCTCAGTTCTTTTCTGAGCCGATCTTTATTGCACGTTCTCTTGATTATTTTGTTATCTCACTGGTAGAGATTAAAAAGGGGTGTTTAAAGAAATCTAAAAATGCACGTTCGTGTACCGTCTCAAGCCAGAAACTTCAAGTGTTGTCATAAATAATTAACATATCTTTTAAAATGATTTTGTTTCCGAGTATTTTGTATTGATGTCAGTTCTTTAATAGTCTGTGTTCTTGACAACTTTTCTACACTCTATGTGATTTACAGCTTGACATATTGTATATTTGTAATCATTTCCCACGGTTGAAGATATCTTTAATATTTTGTGATGTTGGTTTGTTGTCTAATTAACGTTTAGCAAGCAACTTAATTTATTCATATTTACCTTAATATATATAAGTGGTTTGATCTGTAAACATTGAGAGACTGTCCTCGGTTTGATTGTTTTTGTAAGCACTCAGAGAGTGACCTTAATTTGACTTTGATACATTATTACTAAGTATTTTTTTTTTTTTTTTTTGTATAATTTTTATGAACTTCTAACCTCACTGACTGTCTTCCATCTGTCATAAAGTTGAAGCATCGGTTTAATACCACCAACTCAGTAAGTGTGTGTGTGTGTGTTGTGTGTGTGTGTGTGTGTGTGTGTGTGTGGGGGGTAAAACACAATAATACGCGAATAATTTAAATTACCAACTAATATTTAAACAAAACATTAAATTGTAAATTAACTGGCCCACTAAACATTTGATACATGATTACACGTATAGCTATTCTCTCAATGGTCATATTTGATAGTAGTTTACTTGCTAACATAGAAATAAGCATGGTGAGTACATTAAAGAACAATTCAGATTCATGTGTGAAATGTCTTAATTTTAAAATCACATTGTATGATCTGTAACATGTGTAAACACGTATTTTCTATAAGTGACTAAATTTTTCTTATGTACGTTGTCATAGGAATGGATAATAGTCCGTACCTTTCTTCAATCAAGATTAAATTGGCTCTTTCTAGCTAGATGTATTTACCCTTTTAAAACTAGTTGGCGTTGTAAAGTCTCTCTCACATACAATGATAGGTTAAATAACTTGTCTTACGTTCAGTAAGATTAAAAACGGATAATCCCTGCTCAAATTCCATGACTCATTTAATATATGCTTATTGCATTTTACGGTCAGAAAGGTGTACAAGTGTATATAAATTTCATGAAATGTGTATTATTTAATATTGGTAACATTATTTGAGCAAAATCTTATCCCAAGCTCTTTGACACTAGAATTGAAACATTTTCTATATATTTTGCCAATCCAAACATCGGGTACGATTTTTTAATTTGGTTTATAGATGAAGACTGCAAAGTCTGCTGACAATTTATGTCAAATAATGGAAAAACGGTATTATGACCTTGACCTTCCACCCAAAAATCTACAAGGGTCTTGTTTTTCCAAGCTAGTTTTGGTGAATATTTGACATACGGTTCAATAGATATCACCCAGAAAATAAATCTTGTTTGCCCAATTTCATTCTTTCAATTGCTGTAGTGACCTTTATTATCTACCTAGTTACCTAAAATAAATTAAATAGATATAAGAAGATGTGGTATGAGTGCCAATGAGACAACTCTCCATCCAAGTCAAAATTTATAAAAGTAAACCATTATAGGTCAAAGTACGGTCTTCAACACGGAGCCTTGGCTCACACCGAACAGCAAGCTATAAAGGGCCCCAAAAATTACTAGTGTAAAACCATTCAAACGGGAAAACCAACGGTCTAATCTATATAAAAAAAAAACGAGAAACACTTATGAACCACATCAACAAACGACAACTACTGAACATCAGATTCCTGACTTAGGACAGGTGCAAACAATTGCAGCGGGTTTAAACGTTTTAATGGTACCAAACCTTCACACCATACCTAAAGTCTTCTTCATCCCAGGGGATTTTATCCCACCAATCCAGAGAACCAAAATTTTGCCCAAATTTCAATCAATAAATAGCTGCTAAGAACTTGACCTTTTTAATATTGAACCCAAATCAATATGGGTGTTTTCATTCTATGGGGTATTTATATCAAACAAAGTTTGAAAATTTGGACATATAATGGTTCAAACGATAACATCTGGAAACCAAAATATTGATCAAAGAGATAGGGACTTTATCCTTTGATCCAAAATCATAGGGTTATTCCTCACTCCATGGTGAATTATCAAACCGTGGCAGTTGGTCAAGATATATTTTGAGGCTCAAAAGATGTTGTCTTGAAACCAACATTTTGACACCTACCCGGAAATCCAGACAGCATTTTTCGTATCTGAAGTCAAGTTTGACTTCATTGCAACTCAGCTAATCATGATTACCCTCAGAAATTAAATACACCAAGTGTAACCTGTATATGACAGTATGCCTTAGCAATTCAAAATAAACCGAGCACTAACAGAATTAACAGAAGTTCCCAGCTATCAAGAACAAAATTGTTACAGGAGAGCCATTGTCTACAACCGAAATACTGGAATGTTCCATACCACTTACAAAAGGGACATAAAAAAAATTAACTTCCCTTAAATAATGTAACAGATTTTAACAATAGTAAAAGACATTGCAGATTTTAACCTTTTACATTCATTCTTTAACATTCATTCTTTAAAACTCCCAAAACAATGTAGGGTGTGAGAGCTCTTGCATGTTTGATTTTTTCATATTATTTACATTTCGAAGTGGCAAACTGAAATTGAACACTGCTGACTATTCAATTTGTCTGAGCTATTACTGATGTTAACATTTGACAAGATTCTCATTCAACATCAATGAGAAATGATGGTTCAAGAACACTTACAGTTTAGTTTTCAGGATGATTTACAATTTCAAGGGTCATAACTCAACCAAAATTATTGATCAGCACTGATTTTTATTCCGTTCTGTGATATTTCTGATGTAAACTTTTGACATAAACTTCATTAAACTCTGATAGAAATGAAGCCATGCAAGTGCTTACCATATTGATTTTCCATATCAACTTGTATTAATATATCAAAGGGCCTATCTCCCCCATGATGATTGCTTTATTATTTACACTTGTCGCTGGCATAACTCACCAAAAAATAAAATATCAGCCCTGAATTTTGAATTTGAACCAAATAGTTGATATGAATATGTATAAATATTATCAAAATCTATGAGAATGTTAGGAGTACTAACAAATTTAGAAGGACAGCAGAATTTCCAAATAACCAACCCACGCCAATTTGTGGCAGGACAATAACCTCGTGATTTGGAAATTATAACAATAAACAAAACTAAAATTTGGCACAAACTTTAATGAGATCATACAATTTTTAAGCATTACAATAAAATATACAAAAATAGATTTCTTTTATCAATAAATAACAAAACATATTGGGAATGTATCAAGATTTCTGTTATAACAATGCCTTTCAATAAATAAGTTTTATGTTTTTAATATACACAGCAAAATCTACAATATTTTGTTCAATTATTACAAGCAGCACTGGTTTTTTTCATTATTTTTTTACAATTATACTAACATAAAAAAAAACAATTTGAACATGATCTGAAAACAATTTTATAAATTTGTTTCCATGTCTCAAAATTTTATTTTAAACTTAAAACTTACTTGAGCAATAATTTACATGAAATAAAAACAGGTGTTCCATCCATAAAGAAAAATAAATTATTTTAGTAAAATAAGACTAATAGTAATTATAATAAGTGGTACACAAAATTTACTCAATACAAAAAATTCAAATCATTTAATGCACTATTTTGTAATATTGTTACAATGCAACAGTTGCATATCTTAAACAATTAAAAAATAAAAATCTGGCAGACAATTAAAATAAAAATAATTTCAAATGTATTGATAGAGCCAAAAAACATTTTTTTCAGGAGACGGATTTATAAAAGTTTTCCAAAATTGTTTCCGAATCCCATATCTGAATTTTATGTAAAATTGTACTACTTCATTGTTATAACTTTTCATTAATAAATACTGTTTAAACTAAATATAACATTAAGAATATATGACTTTGTATTCAAATTTGAATATAACATTAAACAAATATGATTGATTGATTGATTGATGTTTGCTTTACCCAGCATCAGCGCACTATCATATATTGGTGGCGATTAAATAGATACGACTTTGTCAGGGTAGGGAGCAACATTGGATATTGGTATTATCTGAAGCTGAGAGCGGTTGTAAAATGCAAGTTGCCGTACATATAAATACAGAAGTTGCTGTACACTATCGAAACTTTGTCTTCGAGATTTACATAATTTTAAAGACAATTTATGAAAATTAAGGTCTTGTGTATTTACTGTATAGTGGGTCATAATTGAATAATAGGAAAGAAATATCCAATATTTAGATGCATTAAATCAGCAACTTTTCTTGAACTGAAGTAATCAGTGCCTCTTTTTTCCGGTACTACATGGTGTTTGTTTTTTTTTAACTTCCAGATCAACGCTGATGTCTAACATTCCTAAATGATTTAGGGAACAGGTCAATTCCCAATATTTCATTATACAAATCTTTAGACATGTGCAATAATTGCAAATGTATAAAAAAATTGGAATTCTTAACTGTGACTACAAAATTTGACAACTTCTCTCCCCTTCAGCTAGTACCAATATCTGGTGTTGCTCATAAACAGTTTGTATTCAAAATTGAATGTAACATGTAAATGTTTCTCCTTGCTTCATTATTACAAATATTAAAAAAAATTACAAAAAAACGAAACCAAATGTTAAATATTCAATTGATATTTGAGAAGCTTAAAAATTAATTTAAAATTATGTTATACTATAACTTGTAACATTTTCACAGAGGAATTATAGGGATGAAAGATTATTTATTCATCACTTAATGGGTCATAATTGAATAATAACTTTATAATGAATTGTTAATGAGACTATGGAAACAGTCTTTTATTTACAAGGCAGTGCTCTCTCTAAACACTTGTGTAAAAACTATATGTACAGGTAAGTAATTTTTTGTTAACATTTCTTTTATTCAAGTCTCTTTGCTTAAATTATTTTTTGTGTTTTTTTTTCTTTCTGTTACTTTTAGTATAAGTATTTCAATAGCATATAATACAATAATTTAAACTTGATATGTGATTGAAGAGAGAACTAAAATAACAAGAAATCTACATAACAGATAAGTATTTCTAGTGAGTAACGCCACTGTTAAAAATGAATACAACACAAGCAACAGTACATAAAAAAACTAAAATGTAAATTAAAAGATTCATTGTCATGTACCCACCTAAAAAGAAGGGTAAACTTGGGTGCTCCTGACAGGTAATCAGTTCCTGCTGTAATAAATGCATCCTGCATACATAGTTAAATGACCAGGAGATAGTAATTCTGAAGCCAAAACCCTAAATTCTCACCAATCAATCTAACACTATGGAACTCATACATATATCACCTCTTCACTCAGAAGTCACTCTAGTAAAGGAAAGACACAAAAAACACATTATAGCACGGAAGGTAATGACAGCCCCCCCTTAATCAATGATGTACTAAAAAGGTCTTGTCATTGAAATTAAAATGGTAATGGGTGGAAATCTAAACTGTTTTCTTATAAATTTAACAGTTATCAATTTATTATAGAAGGTGCTGGGCATCACACCAAGTAATTTTATATATCATAAGCAACAATTTTCACAAAAATTACTCAACCAGAAAGCCACTCAAACTAAATCTATAACTTCTTCAAATAGGACTATATACTAAATATCTAAGCAAATTATTCATGCATTGCCGAATAAAAATGCCCAAGAATAATATTTGTAAGTAACTTTCTATGTCCTAGGGCCACAACTATGCAAACATTACTCTACCAGAATAAAATTCAATCTTAACCTATACCTTTTCATGATATGACTTTATAACAAATATATGTTCTCAATAGATTGTATCAGAAAGGTATTATCACAGCAATAAGACTCTAATCAACTAATGATACTACGGGGGGAGGGGCATACTCAAGGGACAAAACCTAGGGTTCACTAAAAAGTTCTTATAATGGCAATTAAGAATGTACATGATCAAGGGGTGGGGATCTGAATCGATTTTTAAATATTTAAAACTTATTACATGAGGTGGCAGGGCCTGAACCCAGGGTCAAACTCTAATGCATACAATAATATAGTCTTTGGGCTGGACATAAGAGTTCCCAAAAAATTAAATTACTTAATCTTAATTTTAAAGGTCAGTTCAAATGTTATCTGGAATGATATGCAACACATCTTCTTATGGTGTCAAACACCTATGTCAAAGAAATATCATTAATAATAAATTGTTTTGACCTAAAGGTTAAAGGTCAAGGTTAAATGAAATTGATGATAATATGAAATAGTTTGATTGTTGGTGTTAAATAAATGCCTCACTGTTGACTATTTCATGGCTGTCAGGTTTTATTGGTGGAGGAAACTGGAAAACAAGAGAGAAATATGACTTTCACCAGTAAACCTTAAACCTCTCACATTCCTATTCAATTAAGATTAGTCCGAAGTTTCTATCACTAGAAGATTTGGAACTTTTCAACCTCAGTTTAAGAACGACAAGTAATCAATGTAGATTAACTACTTAGACCACTGGGTATGGCACTAATGTCCTTATGGTAATACAGGTTCATGCTTAATATCAATGGTACTTAGACCACTGGGTATGGCACTAATGTCCTTATGGTAATACAGGTTCATGCTTAATATCAATGGTAATACACCTTCAAACCTAATATCAATGGTACTTAGACCACTGGGTATGGCACTAATGTCCTTATGGTAATACAGGTTCATGCTTAATATCAATGGTAATACACCTTCAAACCTAATATCAATGGTACTTAGACCACTGGGTATGGCACTAATGTCCTTATGGTAATACAGGTTCATGCTTAATATCAATGGTAATACACCTTCAAACCTAATATCAATGGTACTTAGACCACTGGGTATGGCACTAATGTCCTTATGGTAATACAGGTTCATGCTTAATATCAATGGTAATACACCTTCAAACCTAATATCAATGGTAATACATCTTCAAACTTAATATCAATGGTAATACACCTTCATTCTTAACATGCTTAATATCAATAATTTAATGTCATAAGATAAAATAAGGTTGAACCCGGACAAGGATGTATGAGAATCAGAACTAGAAAAACAAGACAAAAAACTACTAAAACAATATGTCTCACTTCATTAAAAAGGAGACAGTTAATGAGAAAGATTTATTCAGAATGTAACACATTGGCACTGATAAGTGAAATTAGATTTACTCAACCTAAGTCAATGCAACATAAAATGCAGATAAGAGTTACCATGGATGTCTAGCATATAAAAAACCAATGAAAATGAAATATGAATAAAGTATGACAAATATGACGGAAGTGGTGGACTATATTAAAAGTAACTGCACAACAAGTTACAGGAATATAGGTGGATTGTTTTATTGGAAATGGCTATTGCTACAGAAACAGTAACGGTCTGGTTGCCAAGGGTACCATAAGTCAATCAACTTTGTTGACGTGAATTAGCAAGTATAATTTTTAACACTATGAGCAACTGTATAATATCAAACATTCTAGATGATGTATAATTTAATTCAGGAATAAATTCAACATATCAGACTACTTCTGTACAAATCACCATTGATGTTTTCTTCCAATGTTTTAGAACTACCTAAAATTGATAACACAATCCCTCATGTTAAAGACTGACCTCAATGTGTATTCAAATTAAATACAATTATTCTACTTTTATTTCAAGCATCCTCTTTAGGCTTTTAAAACCATTTTGACTAAGGTGAAACATTAATTACATCCATTAATACTTAAAGACATTGTTCAATGAATTCTATAAATAAATATAAGTAATACATTTGAACAGTTTTTGACTAGATTTGATAATCTCAGTACTGACAATTAAGTAGATAAGATACAGAAAAGATATGACATTGTTTTATCCTCCTGAAATATTGAAACGGTAAATTTTCATGCCTGTTTGTAAAGAAAAATATAACCTCATGACTCACTTTTAAAGATATTTTACTTTCATAGTTTTTTTGCTGAAAGATTTGGGAATTTACAATTTTATAGAAAAATATCATAGCTTTAAGCAAGAACAGACATGTTTCTTTCTTCCAGATTTCTACAAAACCTTTCTAATTTGGCAGGCATTTAATATATTAACAAATTATAAGTAAATAAAAATTCAAACTATTTTAAATTACGTATCTAATATTGCAATAAAGGATTTTGACTAGTAATTAAAAAAAATAGACAGAAAAATATTTGGCCATTGTGTATTTTTAAATTTTCATACAGCATTCTGAAGTTTGTGCATATTCATCCAGCCAAGAAAAATCGGGGGTGCCTATGATAGCTTTTGAAATTTTGAGGAAAACATCTTTCCTAGATGAAATTGATTGTTTTCCATTATTCCATAAGAAACATTACCTCCCCTGGCCACCTACTGTATCATATGCCCTTAAATCATTTTTGAGTATCATTCTCAATCCTAATTGTCATTCTTTGATTAAAAAAAAGTATGGATTTGATTTTGATCCATGATTTAAAAATATTGATCAAATAATAGTTGCCATCTGAAATTCCTAGTAAATTTTCTTAACAAAGACCTATTTTTCATTATTTTCCTTACAGGCACAGAAAGGTTCTTGAGGGACAGTCTTAGAAATTGAACCCATCTACTAACCAACAAAAATGAGATCTCCAGTATACAGATTTTCATGTGATATTTCATGGGTAACAGGACAACTTACCATTTTTTAAGAATCTATCCACTAAATGATAGACATTATTTTTAATTCCATCTTTTTCAGATAAGCATAACTGCAATGAAAATGTTTAATCAATACTGTTTATTCAATTCAATATAAATAAAATGTATATGCTGATGTTTCAAATTAATTTGATTAAAATTTTAAACAATATAAGTAAGTTTCAGGTTTTATTTTAATAAGGAAACATATCTAATTGAAATGATTCCATGGTTCTGTGGGAACATAGAATTTACATACCTACTGTGCATAAAACCCTTATAAATTATAAAAAAGGAAATGATTTATTGCAGATGCAGATAGGTAAAAATTTTGAAAGATGTCTTCTGGCAACTATTATTTAATGTATGTAAAACTTGCACTTTTGTCTAAAAAGAAATAAATCAATGTTGTGTTCTCTGCTCCTTGTACTATGTTAAGTATGGTTCAATGTACTTGTTGAACACTGTTGTATTTCTGTACCAGTAAACATGTTCTACTCCAGGTATAACATATGTATCTATTGCTCCTCTACCATCTAATTCCTTCAATCCAAATGTATCATTCAAAAAATACTGAAAGAAACATAAAGATTGAAATTAAGAAATATACAATATTGACTACTGGTGATTTATTCATACTTTAAGATGTACTTGATTATGACAATCTTACATTAATTTGAATGCTAACTACCCAATTAATACTCTTTGTTTATACCTAGCAATTCAATCAACATGTAAAGAATACTAACTTGTTATACTTTTTGATTACACATGAGCCTGGTTTATCTCTAAAATATTAAAAACAAAACTTCATTCCAATTATTAATAGAAAATAAATGGAGAATGTGTCCATGGGACACAGATAATGAACCCGCCTGCATATAACATTATAAAGGGACATAAGTAAAGAACTGTAAAAGTGACGAAATCGAACTTGATCTGTGTTTTGTGGTAATAAGTATTGTGTATAAGTTTCATATCATTTAGTTGAGGCAAACTAAAGTTAGAGAACGGAAACAAAAAATTCAGCATTTTTTCCATTTATGAAGGGGTATAACTCCAGAACAGTAAAAGTGACACCACCCAAATTGGAACTTGATCTAAGTTTTGTGATAATAAGCATTGTGTATAAGTTTCATAACATTAGATTTAGGCAGACTTAAGTTAGAGAACGGAAACCAATTTGGGGACGTACATACGGACTGAAGTACAGACAGACAAGGGTTAACCTTAATGCCCCCTCCACTACGATGGGGACATAAAAATAGAAAATCACCTGTTCATTTAAATGCATTGAACTATCACATGAAGTTTCCTAATTTTACAGGGGGCATCGGTGGGCGAGTGGTCTAAGTAGTCGAACTACTGTATCACTAGCCAGTCAACACTGAGGTTTAGAGTTTGAATCCTGCATGTGGCAGGTGCACTTGACTCCAATCTTAAATCAACAAAGATTGTCAATTTTCCTATCAAAGGTCATGGTTCTCTCTGGGCACTCCGGCTTCCTCCACCAATAAAAACGGACCCCCATGAAAAAACACAATAGTGCTGAAAGTGGCGTTAAACAACAATCAATCCTAATTTTACATTTAAAACAAAAACAAATAAAATATTTCAGAATTTCTAGCAAATCTTTTATTTTGTTACATTTTACCCTTTTCAGTCAAATTATTAAAGTATGCCCACACATGAAATATTGTAGAACGTGAAAATATTAACCTGTTTAATAGTATTCTAGGTGACTTATAGGTTCATTGGGCCAGGTGTATTCATATTACTTGTATATTATATCTTTATAGTTTGTACATATTTACACATGTCATAACAATAAATAATTTAAAACTATTGCAGCTCTATACTACTACTGAAGCTATTTTTTTTCAAACATGCAAATTTCTAAATTGTTTAACTAACCTCTTGATTTCTCATTTCTTTGATTTTTTCATTTTCATCATAAAATCCAAAATGGCTGAAATGAAAAGTAATTTTATGTCAGGTAAATAAAACAACTAAGTTGACGAGAAAAACTAGAAATTACAAGACACCGATTTTGCAAACATTAATAGGTTTCTCACTTCATTCAGCAAAAATTCAAAGAGTTAACTCCAATCTATTTTATCTATCATAAACAAGTCTATCTCAAAAACATTTGCTGCCACTGTTCCATTAATTTATTTTTCTTTCTATTTTTTGATTTACTAATTTGGTGCAAATTTTCTATTTCCAGTACTAAAAAAAGACAGGAAATGTGTAATAATTCTGACATTATCACAAAATTATTCATCATAGAAAAGTGAATGGAAACAAGGAATGTGTCAAAGAGACAACAACCCAACCAAAGAGCAGAAAACAGCCCAAAGCGACCAATAGGTCTTCAACACAGCGAGAAAATCCCACACCTGGAGGCAGGCTTAAGCTGGCCTCTAAACAAAAATGTTTAAGAGTTCACCAAAATGGACACCACACTTAACTCCAAAACATACATATTATGCATATTACCAACTTGGTGGTTGTACTCCACTCCATAGCAGAAGGTCTTGTGTTGGAATCCTTGCTATGTCAAACCAAACACTTGAAAATTGATATTTGCTGTTTTTCAGCCAAGCATGCTGCATTTGGGAATAAGAGCAAAGACTGGTAGCTTCAGTCAGAATAATGTGTCTGGGGAGGGAAACATGTCTACCTTTGTACTGTTACCTCGAGAACTAGGCTCAACATGTGAGTCTATTACAAAGCAAGGTTCATATTCATATTTCATTAACATGTTCTTGTCCTGTTATGCATGTAATATAATTATTTCCGGCTGGGACTTAAATGCCAACCCATCATCCTCCTCACCATATTATGTACAATGTATATTAAATCATATTTATAGCAAAAGATAGAATACAAAGGTACTAAATGAAGCACAACATCTAGATATATAGTTAACTCACAGAATAACAGCTATATAACTCATTTCAAATAAAACACAACAGATCTAACATGTTTACAGGACAATGGTTGCTTTTTTTGAATATATGTAATGTATTTTGCTTCAGTACGCTTGATCGAGAAACATGTGTCCTGCACACACAAATTGGAAACATTAGGTCATATTTCCAATGAAAAATTTCTCTTTATATTGACCAAACAAATAAAAAAATTCCTACAGGTTCCCTGTAACCCTGGGTCTTGCCTGCAATTGCTGCTGTCATTGTAAAAGTGTAATGTTGACTGTGAACAGTCCATACATCAGTAAAATACAGATTTTTTAAAAAGCAAACTTTTTTCTTTAAATGCTATTTCTTGATCTCCAAGATTAGCTTCTGTCCAAGTTTTTAACAATTCCTGAAGGTTTACAAATTTGTAATGTCATAAAAATTTAATCCCAAACTGTCTGTAAATGTTAACTGTAAAAAACTAAATCGATCTATATATTAGGCTGCATTACGTCATTTGAAATTTTGTCACAGTGCAGTAAACATGGCGTTCTCTTACACAAAGTATTGAAAATGAATAATTACATGGGTTTCATTAATTTTGCTTTGAACATGACTTTAATTATGCCGAATAATAATGGTAGCATACCGGTAAGTCATTTTTTTTTTTTTTTAATTTTTAACAAAGGATCAAGCATAGAATGATACGATATGAATCAGCAGATTTATCATTGTTTTATAAAAAAAATAGAAGTTATAACTTCAAGTTAAATCTTTTTAGTTATTTGGATGGATAATTTGCTTAAATATTACATTTGTCTTGTCATAATATGCTCAGCGTTCATCCTGAAAACGATCACATTGACTTCAAATCATGTTAGGAAAGCACTGTGTAAGCAGATAGACATAAGAAGATGTGGTATGAGTACACAGACATTTATTTACAGGCAGGAGGCAACGAGTCTGTGTGCTGACTGTAAATTATATGAACAAGCTCATTTCTTGTCGACTTCATAATTATTTCAAACATTTTAATAGATGTTGCTCAACTTTGGTCTATTTCACTTCCGCTTAAAATTCATGTTTTTTTAAATGTCATGTCATTTATTTATCAATTGGAAGAAATATAAAACATTGAAGGCCCTCTGGTTACCTTTAATTTCAGAAGGGGATTTAGGGGAAGGTGACCCGGGTCACCCCTTATAATTTATGGTTAATGCAGACTTTTTACCTGTTCCGCACCAAACGTTGTCATCCCTTTTTTCAAAATTTATCCTGGATCCGCATTTGAATTTCTTCGCTTATTTGTTCTTTGGTCTATGAATATCTGTCTATATATTGACAATGATACCACATCTCCTTAATTGTGTATGATTGTCCCACAAAAATGTCGAAAATGTGTACATTTCATTTTTTTCCCTAGCTTCTCTAATGCGATAGCGGTACCTTTTTGGTCACTATTTATGTGTTGCATCTAAATATGAATTGTAACACTTAATAGTGACTGAACAGGTTGAACACATTCTTCTCAAGAAACAGAAAAAGAAGACAACTTGGAACAGCACCAGACTGTGTATGAATAAAAACTCAGATCAGAATAGCATGGACGATATGTTAGTTATACCTCCTTGTGAATAGTAAGGAAAGCTATCAATAATACTGAAGATAATGCATTTTTTAAAAAGTTTATTGGGTTTTTCGTACATTTTCTGTTCATATTTTTTACACAATCGTTCAAAAAGGCTAAACTAAGTTTACTGAAAGTTTCAAACAATGACAAGTGTTTCAGTCACCAAAAAACTCATGCGTTTATGCGAAAAAATCATGCGCGATTTTGTGAACGAAAGGGAAAGTAGATCCTTACGCGATGCACTCGCGCATGTCAATTGCAAACTGACCCAATAATTTTTTTATCACAACCAGTCCACTGATACTGACATTATCAGCGTGTACACATCAAAGGAAAAATACACAAACTACCGATAAAAATGCATACAAATATCATTGACCTACCATTAGTTCTTCCCCTTAAACTGGTCGTATCACAAACTTTAGAAAGTTGTTAAAAGTGTAGCCACCACTGACAGAAACATCTTTCAGGCAAGACAAAAACAAGAATAAGTGTCACTAACACTATCACATTTCCATGTTTGGTGAACCACAAAATCAGGGTCAAAACCATTATTTTGCATTATAATACAAAGATCACATCATAATACTAATGTCTACTTTAGTTTAAGTTGTTGTGACCACAAATTCATTTTAAATTTCCTTATACTAAAAATCCAAGATACATTTCCATGTTCAGTGAACTTTGAAATCTGGGTCATCAAAATGATGTGTATTAAGTTTCAAGTCGATGTGACCACAACTTATGGTAAACAACCCTAAACCAAGACTTTGACCTGATAAGGGACAAACAGACAGACTAACTGACAAAGACAGACAGAGGGAGGGACAAACATACAGACTAATTGACAAAGACAGACAGAGGGAGGGACAAACATACAGACTAATTGACAAAGACAGAAAAAGGGAGGGACAAATAGACAGACTAACTGACAAAGACAGACAGAGGGAGGGACAAACAGACTTACTGATAAAGACAGAAAGAGAGGGGGACAAACAGACAGACTAACTGACAAAGACAGACAGAGGGAGGACAAACAGACAGACTGACAAAGACAGACAGAGGGAGGGACAAACAGACAGACTTATTGACAGACAGACAGAAGGAGGGACAAACTGACAAAGAGACAGAAGGAGGGACAAACAAACAGACAACTGACAAAGACAAACAGAGGGAGGGACAAACAGACAGACTAACTGACAAAGACAGATAGAGGGAGGGACAAACAGACAGACTAATTGACAAAGACAGAAAAAGGGAGGGACAAACAGACAGACTAACTGACAAAGACAGACAGAGGGAGGGACAAACAGACAGACTGACAAAGACAGACAGAGGGAGGGACAAACAGACTAGGTGAGGAATAAAAGTATACAAAGAAAGTACTAAAATGCCATCATTTATGAAAAAAAAATGTTTGCATCTTTTGTATGAACAAGAGGATTTTCATGCTATGATCAACTTTCAAGACAAAGTTTTACTCCAGACTTTCAGTATAGTAAAACGTTCTCATCTATTAGGTCTCAAATGTTTTAAAAGTTACCCAGGATGTTTTACATTAATTTTATTACAAAGTGATTATTACAAACCAAAACTCATTAAAAAAAACGTCAACATCTGTGACTACAAAAATAGTTCATTGTTTGAACAATGAAGGTCGAAAAGTAGTTATATTATAAGTCCTGAGTATGATCATTGTCATATTTATTGATCAATTACTGTTAATATCTTGTTGTATATACAGTTACACACATACTAGCAATGATCACATGCATGATTTCATTGCCTTGTGTTATCTGTACTAATACTAATATATTTGTACTCTATTACTGTATTCAGTAATTCCAGGATTTAAAAAATTATATCTATTTTTTACTAAGGATTTGGTCAAGTAAATATCTAGCTTCTACTTGATCGTTAAACAGTACAGGTTCTTTATGTTGGGGTCTAAAACACAAAAAAAGGGTAAACGAATCGTCTTTTAAGGGCAATCCTTCCTATAAAGAGTCTACTAATGATTTCGGCAAAATTTTACTTTTTTGTAGATCTTTTCTTATTGATAATTTTTGCTTTTTAAACTGGTCTACCTATATTTTATAGCTTTCATGGTATTAGGCAAAACATTAAAATTGGAGCAATAACTCCAATAAGAAGTAGACTGTTGACTTTGGCCATTGGACTTATTCGTAGATCTTGTCTTGCTGATCATTTGTACTTATTCTAAGTTTCTATCTATCTATTATACTTTTAAGATATTGGGCAAAAATGCAAAAAAAATGGTAAAACTCATCATTAAAGAGCAATAACTCAAATAAGGAGTCGTCTGACAATTTCGATCATGAAACATTTATTTGTAGATCTTGCCTTGCTTATCATTTTTGGTATTTAAAGTTTCTCTCTATCTGTTATAATTTTCAAGTTAATAGGTAAAAATGAAAAAAAAATGGTGAGGTTATTTCTTTTTTTACTTGAAAACTGCTGAACACTTGCTCATTTTGGCCAAATATTCTGAAGAAGAAAATATTTTCTGCAATATCCTAATGAAAATTTTCATATTCAATATGCACTTTTGTAGTTTTTAATGAAAACAGACCAACTGATCTGATTATATAAAAATTTTTAAAACAGACCTAACATTCATAAGATACTTTTTTCTGTCAGATTTATCAACAGCTGCCTCTAACATATACATGGTACAGGAGGATATTTTTACTCATTGACATTAGAATGTTTATATTTCAGATCTAGTTAATGTACAGAGACAAGTTTTGTTCAGTGCTTATATGCATTATTTTATGTAGAATACAACAACAATACAAACCTAGACTGCCATGGAGTAATAACTCCATCATCAGGACCTCCTATCAATACCAGCTTCTTTAAACGTAGAAAGTTATTTCTGTAGTCTGAAAAAATATTTTGTTGATTAATTACTTTTATGAATATGAGCATTATTATGGACAGACCAAACAATTATTTATCTGCTCAATTACTTCCTACATTAACTATCTTCTGGAATTTAAACAATTCAACAATCCCTTGGATAAACTGTAGGTACATTTGTACCTCATGCAGCTTATGTGAATAATATAAAACAAATTATAGACTAACATAATATACAACAATTTAATTAATGATCATCATTGATGCAGCCTTCATAAATTCCTCAAAAGTATTAGTATAAAAATTAAGAGATGTGGTATGATTGCCAGTGAGACAATCATATATCCACCAAAGTTCAAATGAAGTGGATGTAAGCTTATTGATATATTTAATCAAATTGAAATACCGGTTCTGTAGATTAGTCATATGTTGATCATGACAATACAAGAAACACCTCCTTATGATGATACACCCACGTGTCATAAGTTTTTATTAAATTACTTGCCAAAAGAGTATTTATCTTGAGCTTAAGGTGAAATGCTGGTCAATTCCCATTGTCATAATGGCATATGACACATCAGTCTAACTTTGTAGCAAATTAAAGAACCTAAGTTGAGCACGCTCACATACCCCATGTCCCCACATTGTGAGTCTGTCACTGGAGAATTAAAATAACTGTAAGAAAAAAAATTGTATAAGAAAAAAAAATTGAATCATAATTTCCTGTCGATATGCACATCTACATAGCATGTCCTTATTATCGACAAAGTTTCATGAAATTCTGTTGTGTGGTTTCAGAGGAGTTGCGATGACAAACTGTTGCAGAGGTATATTGAAGCAAATAAGTTCAAAGGGGCGTAACTCCTAGAAAAAAAATTGAATCATAATTTCCTGTCGATATGCACATCTACATATTATGTTCTTATTATCTACAAAGTTTCATGAAATTCTGTTGTGTGGTTTCAGAGGAGTTGTGATGACAAACTGTTGCAGAGGTATATTGGAGCAAATAAGTTCAAAGGGGCATAACTCCTAGAAAAAAAATTGAATCATAATTTCCTGTTGATATGCATATCTACATAGTATGTCCTTATTATCTACAAAGTTTCATGAAATTCTGTTGTGTGGTTTCAGAGAAGTTGTGATGACAAACTGTTGCAGTAGTATATTGAAGCAAATAAGTTCAAAGGGGCGTAACTCCTAGAAAAAAAGTTGAATCTTAATTTCCTGTCGATATGCACATCTACATAGTATGTCCTTTGAGAGGAGTTGCGATAACAAGAAACAGGACTGACGGACTGACGGATATACTGACAGACGGACGGACGGATCAAAAACATTATACCCTCCGCAACTTCGTTGCGTGGGGTATAATTACTTGCCAAATAAGTAAGTTTTATATTGATTCTATGTGGAAAACTTGGTCATGATTGCATGTGACACATCAGCTTACGATGATAAATCCAAAATGACAAATATCATAAAAGTAAGTCTATGCTTAAAGATGATAAAATTCTGGCTTACTAAAATCTGGCTTATTTGACCTCAAAGGTAATTGATATACATCATCATGATTGCCACATGGTTTTAAAGTGTAAGACTTAGTACTTTCTATGAGAAAATATGTACACTTTTGTAAAGATAAGAAGTAGTGGGAGTTCTCCCTTTCCTGAAGTAAAGAAATAATCAAAGTGTAGATATGCTGGAAAGGTAGTTTCTTTGAAATCAAATTTGTAAATGGTTCCACAGAAGCTTGTGTCTTGCCTGCAACTGCTGGTGTCAGTGTAAAAGTGTAATGTAGCAAAAAAACTAAGTCCATCTATCAGTGAATTTCAGTAAAACAGATAAAATCAGATGGCTTGATAGTGCAATTTGTTTCTTAAACAATGGAGAATGGTCTATACTGAACATTTGAATATTTGGAAACATAAAATTGGATAATGGGAAACATTCTTCAAACAACTCCACAACGGAAGGTGCACAGCCACAATAGAATTGCAATCTCTCCGTGAAATTCCAAAAATCTTGGTTAAAAACAAAAAAATGTTACCCTTAGTGATAGTGAATATGAAAATTTTCATTAGGCCATCTTTTGAAAATTATTTCTGAAAAATCATTTTAAGTTCCCAAGTCTGAAAAGTTATTCAATCAATTCAATATATAGCAGTTGTGTCTTTTGTAAATTTTAATAAAAAATTACTAAGTTCCCAAGTTTGAAAGAATTAGAATGAATTCCTGAAACAATTTTATCATAGCAGGTGCACAACCTCAACCTGTGTGCAATTTTTCTGTGATTTTTTAGGGACATGGGTTGAATGATGTAGGAGGAGTATATTACACAAAACCGGTACCATCCTTCATAAAATATGTTGTGGACAAAGTTGATAACAGGGCCCCAAAATCAAAAATCTAAATACATGGTTAGATTCAGCATACCAAAGAACCCCATATATTCAATTTTGTTGAAATCAAACAAAGTTTAATTTTGGACCCCGATTTGGACCAACTTCAAAACTGGGCCCATAATCAAAAATCTAAATACATGTTTAGATTCAGCATATCAAAGAACCCTAAGAATTCAATTTTGTTAAAATCAAACTAAGTTTAATTTTGGACCCTTTGGACCTTAATGTAGACCAATTTGAAAACGGACCAAAATCAAGAATCTAAATATACAGTTAGATTCGCATATCAAAGAACCCCAATAATTCAATTTTGATGAAATCAAACAAAGTTTAATTTTGGACCCTTTTGACCTCAATGTGGACAAAGTTGATAACAGGGCCCAAAATCAAAATCTAAATACATGGTTAGATTCAGCATATCAAAGAACCCCATGTATTCAATTTTGTTGAAATCAAACAAAGTTTAATTTTGGACCCCGATTTGGACCAACTTCAAAACTGGGCCCATAATCAAAATCTAAATACATGTTTAGATTCAGCATATCAAAGAACCCTAAAATTCAATTTTGTTAAAATCAAACTAAGTTTAATTTTGGACCCTTTGGACCTTAATGTAGACCAATTTGAAAACGGGACCAAAAATCAAGAATCTAAATATACAGTTAGATTCGCATATCAAAGAACCCCAATAATTCAATTTTGATGAAATCAAACAAAGTTTAATTTTGGACCCTTTGACCTCAATGTGACAAAGTTGATAACAGGGCCCAAAAATAAAAATCTAAATACATGGTTAGATTCAGCATATCAAAGAACCCCAAGTATTCAATTTTGTTGAAATCAAACAAAGTTTAATTTTGGACCCCGATTTGGACCAACTTGAAAACTGGGCCCATAATCAAAAATCTAAATACATGTTTAGATTCAGCATATCAAAGAACCCTAAGAATTCAATTTTGTTAAAATCAAACTAAGTTTAATTTTGGACCCTTTGGACCTTAATGTAGACCAATTTGAAAACGGACCAAAAATTAAGAATCTAAATACACGGTTAGATTCGCATATCAAAGAACCCTAATAATTCAATTTTGATGAAATCAAACAAAGTTTAATTTTGGACCCTTTTGACCTCAATGTGGACAAAGTTGATAACGGGCCCAAAATCAAAAATCTAAATACATGGTTAGATTCAGCATATCAAAGAACCCCATATATTCAATTTTTGTTGAAATCAAACAAAGTTTAGTTTTGGACCCGATTTGGACCAACTTGAAAACTGGGCCCATTATCAAAAATCTAAATACATGTTTAGATTCAGCATATCAAAGAACCCTAAGAATTCAATTTTGTTAAAATCAAACTAAGTTTAATTTTGGACCCTTTGGACCTTAATGTAGACCAATTTGAAAACGGGACCAAAATTAAGAATCTAAATACACAGTTAGATTCGCATATCAAAGAACCCCAATAATTCAATTTTGATGAAATCAAACAAAGTTTAATTTTGGACCCTTTGGACCTCAATGTGGACCAATTTAAAAACGGGCCCAAAATCCAAAAACTTAATACACGGTTAGATTCATCATATTAAAGAATCCCAAGATTTCAAGAATAAAACCCATTGAAATTGGTCAAGAAATAAGCAATTTATACAAAGTATCTTCTTTGCACAATACTGAATATTTCTTGCAATTGCGCAATACTGTGCAATTCAATATTTCTTGCTATTGCCCAATACTGTACAATTGACAATTTCTTGCTATTGCGCAATATTGTGCTATTGGATATTTCTTGCTATTGCGCAATACTGTGCAATTGAAGATTTCTTGCTATTGCGCAATACTGTGCAATTGAAAAAATGAGATTTAATTAAAGTTATATTTCACATGACTTAATTAAAAAAAAGATGTGGTATGATTGCGGAGACCAAATGACACAGAATTTTTAACAACTATAGGTCAACGTACAGCCTTCAACAATGAGCAAAGCTCATACCACATACTAGTCAGCTTTAAAAGGCCACGAAATGAAAAATGTAAAACAATTCAAACAAAAACTAACAACCTAATTCATGTACAAAATAATGAACGAAAAACAAACAGCAACAAACGACAACCACTTAATTACAGGCTCCTAACTTGGGACAGGCACATACAGAATGTGGCGGGGTTAAACTAGTTTGAAGGCGCCAACCCTCCCCTAACCTAAGACAGTTGCTTAACAGTACAACATAAGAACAAAGTATAAAAATCAGTTGAAAAAGGCTTAACTAATCAGATTGATACAAATTGAAATTCATCCAACAAAAACAGAGTGGATGTGGATGGGTATTTGGCAGACTGCTGCATTTATAATTAAATTCATTTAAATATAACAACTGAGGAATAACTTATTTTCAATATCAAATAAAAACAAAAAACACACTTTGACTTTATCTTGAAGTATTAATGAAATAGCAAGAAGAAACAAACTTGTTCATTCAGATTTCCAGTCAAACAAGGCAATCAGTTGGTCAGCATGAACTAAACAAGTTTCCTAGCTCACTAACAATGCAAAGCAGGAATAAGCCAAGACACACGGCAACACCAGGAATATCATAAGTTACACTGTGTGCTAGTAGCCTAATACGATATATACAGGGTCAGTAAATTCAACAAGGGGCAAGAGCAAGCAAAGCTAGAGCCCCATATGGAATTTCCTGACCCTGTTTATTTCATATTAGGTCACTAGCCCACTGTGTAACAAATCTATCCTACTATCTTAATATGGGGATTAGAGATGTGTGGTAAAAAAAAAAATATATGTAGTTGTTGTAATAGTGATCGATATAAGTCAATAAAGTAATATTAGGTGTCTGGTGGACTATTACACTGATCATGTCTTCAATATTAAGAACCTTCTAGCACTGATTAAACAAAAATAAATGTCAACAATAACAATTTAATACCAAAGAACCTTGATTTAACAATTTTAACACAACATTAAACTGAAATTTCAATTATCAACAGTTAAAACGTCAGTGTATCTAACACATGACATGTTTTTCTCTAAAGGCTTGAAAATTATGATTATGTTTGGTTACAACATATGTGGATTCGGGAACAACAATGTTTTTTTTTTTCAATGAATGTAACTCTACTACTAACTACCCCTACAGACAGTGTATTTGAAATATGACACGCCCTCTGACCTTCATTAAATATATATACACAGTATCCACATGTTCACTTAACCAATGAAATTTCCTAGAAGTTTATAGGCAGTGAGATAAAATATTAACACCCTCAAAATGTCTTCACACAATGGCGATAAACTGCAGAAACTGCATTTTAAAATCTAAATAGTAAAACATCCTATCCAAATGCACATCAATACATTATGATCTTACAATGAATGATTATCACATGCATCCAACAAACTGAAAGGTTTTGTAACTAAAAGGCATATACTGAAACAAATGTATTACACATAAAGAGGCATAAAAAAAATTAAATGGATTGGACAAGTTTGATTCTTATAGACACCATGAAGGCATGGTTAAACAAGGATATTTCTCACATATTATATAAGAAAATGAGTAAAGAGAAGAGATACATATCTCAGACTTAGTCAGAAAGGATGTAATGGGAATACCCTCTAACTGTGATTCAAAGGTACATTAATTTATTTTCATGGATTGAGGAAAAATTGCATTTTCATGGATACTTAAATTCATGGTTCTTAGGAATTTTGCAACATTCAACCGAAATCTTAATTTTCGTATTTCATTGAATTTTTCTGCGATTAACTTCCAATTCATGCTTAATATTAACTGGTGAAAACGCCAAATGACCGAGGTGAGAACTTTTGTTTAGTAATGTGTAACTGTTACCTTGATTACTACAATTTATTGTTCTGAATATTCTTTATCTGAAAAATTGATTCAAGTGTCGTAATAGATATTGCCATTTATGAATGAGTCTGACACTTTTGGGGAAAAATTAAATTTTTGAAATTTTGCATTTTCTTAGGAATTTTCAAAAAATATATGATACTGAGATGTGTGTGGATGACATGTTTTTACATAACCCTCATCAAACAATAAGTATGTAGAGATAAGCAGTCAATATAGTTTGCTTTTTCATAAGGCAGATGATATATATATATAAAACATCAATAGGAAAATGCTTTTGAAAGTTTATAAAGAGTACTACAATTTATTTAAGAATAAAATCAGATTCTGGTTTCAATTCAATCTCCACAAGCACCTGTGTCCATTGGACACCATACCCAGCTCTGACTATATTTCCATGTTCAGTGAACCATGAAATATGGGTCAAAACCCTACTTTGGCATGTAACTTACAAAGTTCACATCATAAGGAGCACATGTACTAGGTTTTAAGTTGATGTGATCACAACGTCCTGGAAAACTATTTTGACCCAAAAAAAATTCCTGATACAAGACGGACAAATGGACAAAACAGAAGACAGACAGACTGCAGACTGGAAAACATAATGCCTTACTAAAACTAGAGGAACCTCAATCTGTGTGCATATTCACCACTACCCAACACTGATTGATTGCTGGGTGCTTAATGATATCCAACATTGAAGACTAGAATATAATTCATGTCTAATATCTCTTTTGTTGATTTTGTATTGATGTTGTCAGTTTCTCTCTATTTATTATAGTTTTTGCATGATATGCAAAACTTGGGTAAAACTTACCATTCAAGGGCAATAACTCCTATAAGGATTTGACTGAAATTTGAGCCGTGTTGATATATTTGCAGATCTTGTCTGTCTTGATCATAATTTTTGCTGTTTACAATTTTTTTTTAAACTTCTGTATTTTAGCCAAAAATTTTAGAAAAATGGGTAAGAAGTCAACCAATGATTTCTGTCATCTTGACAAATTTGTAGATCTTGTCATGATTTGATCATTCTTGCTGTTTACAGTTTTTCCTTATCCACACATGTATTATAGTTTTCAAGATAATAAGGCAAAATGCAAAAAATTGATAAAAATCATCATTTAGGGGCTATTACTCCCTTTCTGATCTTGTCTTGCTGATACTTTTTGCCATTTAAAGCTTCACTCTATCTATTATAGTTTACAAGATAATAGGCAAAAATAAAAGAAATTGGTAAAAACTTGTCATTTAAGGCAATAACTCTTATAAGGAGTCATCTGACAGTTTTGGTGTAAATTTATATAATGGACAGTTGGTTGATCTCAACATTTTTAACACTTTTGCCACTGTCAAATTTTCTGTATCTATAGCTGTTTTTAAGAAAATAGACAAAACTTGCATTTTTCCCCTATGTTCTATTTTTAACCATGTCGGCCATGTTGGTTGGAAGGCATGATCATGGAACACTTTTTTATTTAAAACTAGATACCCCAAGAATGATTGTGTGGCCAATTTTGATTGCAATTGACCAAGCAGTTTCAAGGAGAAGATTTTTGTAAAAGTTAAAGGATGATGAGAAAAGCTCACTTGACACTTTGGGTAAGGTGAGCTTAAAAGCATTACTGATTGTTGGTAGTTAAACACTACATCTGTAGATATGTTGCTGTTTCATTCAAATATATCCCACAAGTTTTATTACTTACTCGAATTCTGTCCGCTATCAAGCTTGTATAGGTAAGATGAAAACTGGTGATACAGATCTGTATGGTGGGGATCTGTAAAACATACCAATATTTTTAAAAATAAAAAAATGTTTTATATTATACTGAGTATCATGTGGGTATCTATAAATACATACATATATTCAAAAAATTTTTTATATTATACTGAGTATCATAACAAGAATCATAACATTAACACTAGATGTTAGTCCATAAATGTCTTTTGTTGCTTCCAATTTTACTTCTATGACTTATGTAAACAAACATAAAATAAACTGTTAACACAGAGATGTCTCGCGGCTCTCGCCTATTTGTTATTTTGATAATGCAAATGTTGAAATTAAAATAGCAATACTTTAACAAGTAAGTTATGTAAATATTCAAAGTCAATGAACCATGACTAAAGGTACATGGCTAAACAATCTCCATGGAAATGAGATGTGCCAATGCTAATACAACTGCATACCAAATACCATTGACTTTTCATAAGTCGTTCCCTTAAAACAAACCTAAACACTAATTCAAAGTCAATGAACCATAATGAGGGGGTGGGATTATATAATCTCCATGGAAATGAAACTTAACATCTTAAACTGACCTAATCACAAACTAATACATGTAAATTAAGCAAAAGTTTCAAAGTCAATAGACCATGACTGAGGGGTAAGGACCATATATTCTCTATGGAAATGAGATGTGCTAATGCTTATACAACTGCATACCAAATACCATTGACCTACCACTAGTGGTTCCCCATAAACTGACCTAATCACAAACTAATACATGTAAACCAAGCAAAAGTTTCAAAGTAGACCATGACTGAAGGGGCGAGGCCAAATAATCTCCATGGAAATGAGATATGCCAATGCTTATACAACTGCATACCAAATATCATTGACCTACCACTAGTGGTTCCTCATAAACTGACCTAATCACAAACTAATACATGTAAACTAAGCAAAGTTTCAAAGTCAATAATCTCCAGGGTAATGAGATGTGCCAGTGCTAATACAACTGCATACCAATTATCATTAACCTACCACAAGTGGTTCACCATAAACTAGACCGAATCACAAACTAATACATTGTTGACGCCGCTGCCGACGTCAGAAACAGCATACCTATGTCTCGCTTTTTGACTCTGTCAAGGCAAGATAAAAATCAAGGAGATGTGGTATGATTGGCAATGAGACAACCCTCAATGACCAAAGGACAAGGATGTCACTGTATTTCCTTCAACACTCATACCATAGGATAATAATGGTCATTATTTGTATATTCTGAATAAATGTGCTGGTTAATACCTCTAAGACTGATTAACACTGTGCATATTTGTCCTTAGACAGGTTTTAATGTTCTATGTTAATCATTATTTATTTTTTATTTTTTTACTGTTTGTATGTTTTCCTAGATTTTATTTTAATTTCCTTTCACCATATTTGAGAAAGTTAAGAAGGTGGCTTGCCATTTCTTAAAATGTTGGATTCTCTTGGATAACTCTCAATTGTTTTACTGAATCATTTAAACAGGTTTAGCACAACCTGCAAATGTGGAATAGTTTCATAACTAAGTAGCAGTACTATTGTATTTTACTAATAAGGGCAATATTGATATCTTGACTAGGACATTGGAAATACTTTTTGAAATAGATCCATTCAGGTTGCAAGCAGTCCAAATTTGATTTCAATTAGCCCAGAGAAGATTTTTGAAATTTTTTTGAGATGATGGACATAAAGTGAAAGCAATAGATAAAATTTGATTTATTGGAAAAGACATATTGATTGAATACAGTATATCAGGCTTAAACAAGCATTCAACTACTGTTTTATTGTACAGTATCAATTCAAGTTATGTTGAAATACATCAACTGTGGCATCACTTAACATAACTTTGTCTTAGTATTTTGATGAAAAGATAGGTTATAATATAAATGAACAAATGAACAGCAGTGTGGACAGTTTATTAAAAAATAAGGAGATAAGGTATGACTGCCATTGAGGCAACTTCTTTAGCTTACTTTAATATCCTCAGCTTTTGGTGGCATTTAATTGATAATAATTAGTTTTAGTGTTATTATATTTATATATACCTCTCCAATAATTTGCTACAGACCATTTCTGTCCATTCTTTGTGTAGAAGAATCTGTAATATCAAGGAAAGAGGGATCACTCTTACAATTTAATGACAAATCTATAATGAATTCAGTATTATTTCACCTTTCAGAAATATTATTTAAAACTTTTAAAGTTATTATAATATTATAATAAAAGTATACATTGTTCAGGTAGAACTGAAATTACACACAGCTAGTAAATGTGGTATGCATTGCACATAAGATTAGAATTTATTTTTTGCAGTGTATTGAAGATCACAAAAATATAAAAAGCAAATTAACAAAACTTTTACCAGTATTTACAGGGGCGTAGCTACCTTCTTAATGAAGTGGAATCACAAACTAAAGGGCGAGGGGTCTGGGGGCTGCTGAAGGTCCCCAGTAGGTCCAGGGCAAAGCCCTGGTAGGGGGTCAGGGGGAAGCCCCCGGAAGCTCCGCATATATAGCGTTTCAAAACAATCACAACCAAAATAAAACTTGGACATTTTTGCTGTGGTTTTTTAATCAACTATTTGTTTAATTTCGAGTCGAATGAAGACTTAATATTGTTGTTTGCGTTTTTTGTACTGAAAGCTTTTAAAATCACGGAGATTTGTTCCATATGCTAGTATTTGTATTGAGCAAAGTAGATTTTAAAAACAAACAATAAACATAAACACAATACTATATGTGGAGTTTCTGTTAGCATAAACATCATTTGATACCAAATACTTGGTGGACACATTCTCATATATTTTGCTTAACATATGTATTTAGATGTTTAAAAATTTTGTGGGTAAACTCTACAAGAGAGAGATGGGAATTTCTAATTTTATGCAGTTAGAAGTTTTCGAAGTTGAAATTAATGAACTTTTTCAGAGGGAATGGTACTTTGATCACAATCTTTTTCATGATCTGTGTTTGTTAATTAGCCAGCTAATTAACAAATACATATGCGTTCGACCAGTTTTGTGGCAATATCTAGATGATAACAGTGAAGATAACTGTATTAAAAGTTTGGTGTATCTTTCGAATAAGAATCAGCAGTTTAGTGTCCGACTCGGAATGAACATTCTTTTTAAAATTGAATGACCTAATAGTCCAGTAAAACGAGTTCGAATTAACAATTTATTTAAATGCTTTTACAATCAACTATTCGTATAGCCGGCCCATATAGAAACGACTTCAAATTATCGAATCTATATACAAGATGTTTTTTGTAAAATAAATAAAAACGTAATACATATACTGGAAAATGTGTACTTTTTTTATGATAACAGCAGTTCCAACTTCTCATCTACTAGTATACAGAAACTATTGATTGATTGAATGGTTATTAATGTCCGGTAGCAAATATTACATGCACACAGGACGAGAATGCGTTGACGTGATGTAAAAATGAACTATTCGTGTTGTCAAGACCTACATACTTAGTCTATTTTGAACTAGTTCACAGGGTAACAGTCATTATTCCCGAATCGATACGAGTTGAAGAGTCTTCGATCTAGTAAGATGTGTGCTTTGGGCAAAGCGGAAAATAATAATTTTCAAGTTTTTTTGTTAACCCCAAAGGGATTATGTTTTTTGTTTGCACTCAAAGCAAGTAAACGTTATGGTGGTGGTACTGACAACTATGTGGCTGGTATTTTCTAAACAATGTCCGTAATATAAAAAGTTCCGCTACGTTTACACCAGTTGTATGTATTTATTGTACACATACATGTCTTACAGGATTAAAAATTCTGCTGCATGTGTATTCTTCTGGCTTTTATTCTTTATGTAGTTTTTAAAATGCATACATAGAAAGACCAATTCCTATATGTTAACTTTGTCCCTCACTCTCTCTGTTTTTTTTTTTTTGTGAAAACGACGTGGATACACGTGCTGTCGTGCCTCCAGGTAGCTACGCCCCTGATTTATTATTCTTTATATAAATAACCCTGTTCATTACACAAAAATGCTAGATAAGTATTAAGAATTCAATAAACATTATTCCCCTTATTCTGCTCTCTATGTATTTGAGTGAATGAGTGACCTACTACCCATGTTCCATTTCATCACAAGTTAAGATGATCCTACTACATAAAGACACTGTGATATAACCTTGGATGTAAAATTTTATCAAAGTTCAAGAACCATGGAATATAGGCCAGTGACCAATTTGTGCCTAAATATTGATCAACACCATTTGCAATTCTTCTCAAGATAAGATGATCCTCATACTTAGAGGCACCAAGTGAGGTAAAATAATTAGGTCAATGAATAATATTTCTGATGTCATACTTTTACTTTGATACTTACCACCTCCCAATGATAAAGTGAAACTTAACCAAAGTAAATAAAGTGTGAAATGTAAGTCACACCGGACTACAATTTCCTTGATGCTGACCTACTCATAAAAATGCATATTTACACAAGATTACAAGATGCTTCTTAACTTAAAAGTAATGGAGACATAATCTAAAAGGTTAAACTGCATTTAAAGAATAAAAAAACAAGGAACTTTCTGAGTGTTTATTAGTAAATATATTATAAAGACATTTAGTTTCCCATAATAATATATCAAAAACTTACTTATATATGGTTTCCTTGAGGTAGTGTGGAAAAAAATCCTTCAGGTAGTCTGTGTCTAAAAATAAATAACAAATCCAAACTTGTCACAATGTCGAGTATAAATAGAAAATGAAAGTAGGTATGTTAGTGAACTCCAACCTTAAATAAAATGTGAATGTCATAAATATAAAAAATGTCTGTTGAAATTATTCTGCCAAAGTCTGCTATTTACTAAACAAACAAAAATGAATAAGTGTTTGACATCTTGCATAATATTTATTCATTTATAATACTTAATAAAAATGGATTTTGAATCAACAACGATATGAAGCTAAAATTGTGAAAATCAAACTGGACCTTCATTTAGTCACAGGAAGCAACATATTTAAATTTGAAAAAATTTTGTTGAAACGTTTTGAAGTTGTTGCACGGATAACGCTCTAAGTTTCACTTTTTGCTACTTAATGGTCTATAACTCAACAACGATTAAAGCTAAAATTGTGAAAATCGAAATTGACCTTCATTTAGTCACAGGAAACAATATATCTAAATTTGAAAAGATTTCGTCAAAGCGTTTTTTAAGTTATTGCACAGACACTGTTTGGCAGCTGCCCGCCCACCGTACATCACAAAATTAATAACCGATATTATCCTTTGAAAATCCGGTTAAAAATCAATTCCAATATTGATTTTTAAAATTGTTTTTTATCTTAAGCATAAAACTAGCTACTGATATTCTAATGATAACAAAGCTCAAGGAATTGTACTGGACATTCAAAAAGTTCAGTTCAGTAAGTATTCTGCGTTTTTAAAACAATATCTAAACAGCACATGATGTCCACCCATTCCAGTTTAGTTATTGGTCATAAAAAGTATGATGGCAAAGATGCAGTTAATTCCCATCCTCCTATGCCATTGACAGAATGTATCCTACTTACCACCATACTGGCCAGCTAATGGTGAACTTAAAGCTATAAACGTGTCAACATTATGTTCCAATACAGATAGTAAACCTCTACATATCAGACCACCTAAAATAAAAATCATTATGGAATTTACAAAAATTGTCTACAAAAGTAGTGTTACAACATTATAATATAATTGATTAGATCAGTGGCGGATCCAGAGGGGGGGTTCCGGGGGTTAGGTATCACAAAAACTTAACATTATCAATAATTCATGAATATGAGGTGAAGATGCAATGAACAAAGCCAGATGGACATGTTTTCCATACAATCATTTGATACACACTACACACAATAAAGTTGACCTACTGCTTATAGTTTCTGAGAAATAGACCTCACCATAAAAAATTTATGTTGATGATTGAGACAAATGAAATGAGGTCAAGGTCAGATGAACCCTGCCAGATGGACATATACACATTGCAATCTCTTCATATACCAAAGAAATTTTACCTATTGATTATAGTATCCAGACTTGGATCCAGCATTTTTGAAAGGGGGCGTAAATCTAGAAAATTGAATATAAACTGCCCCCATTTTCCACTGACAATTAAATTTGGAGACCAAGACTTAATTCAGGATATTGTTCTATGTAGACTCCATTCTCAATTCTATCAAATTTGGTTGTAATATGAACACTTTGAATGTATATATATATATATATTTGGGAGTATTTTGAAAATGGTGACTAAACAGGTTAAAGGACTTGTGGAGCATTTTACTATATATATACATCAATTTTGTTGAAATCCTACCACAAAAAGACAAGTCGCAAAATTTGTGATTACTTTTAACAAAAACTAAGTTGTGTTAAGTAAATCCTCTTCTTAACTATTCTATAAATAAATTTCAAAATCCAGAATTCATTTGGTCAGTGATTTATTTCCATCTCATCAAAGTTTTATAGATAATCTGACAAACCTTGAGAAAAACATATGATCTGACAAACCTTGAGAAAAACATATGAGATGGACACCATCTGGATTGCTGTTCATTATAGGTTGAACTATCTTGGTTATATTGTTGACTTGTTCCCATAGTGGTGAAAAACTTTTCACTTTATTGAAGGCATTGACTGCTGTTATCTGTGTTCCTGGATGAACCTGAAGCACAAATGATACAACATTTTTTAGTACAAATTTAGAGGACTATCAAATTAATGAGTCTAAACTCAATAAAGTGTAAGTATATAAGAGACAGAACTTAAAATTCTGAAATGAAGGGTTTACTAATATAAATATCAATCCTGAGACTTGTATAAAATCTTCTATGTACATATTGTGTTAACATATCTACATGTATAATAAGACATGATGTTATATTGTCAGTATACTATTCCCAGGTAGAACATAGGGACCATCCAAGTCCTAACTTGTTTAAAATTTTTATCAATGACTTCCTTTTATTACTGAAACAAATATCTGACCCGATTATACTAAATTCTCGACCTATAATAGTATACATTGTTTAATTCTCAGCCTATTATAGTATAATTGATTTAACGTTCTGGTCTAGGTCTCTTTTCCTTTCCAGTGACATGAACTATTTCTTCCTTTAACTTGCTTTTCTGGATACCTCCGTTATGATAAACTGAATACAATGTTTGTGTTGGCACTCTGGCATGGCAGTAAAATCAAAGATATGAGACTTTGAAAGAACTAAACTAATTTGAAAAATAATAATATGTATAATAATTAGTAATATGTTGTGCTATTGTATATACATATATATATATATACATATATAAGATCATATTATGATATACATTATTATATGGTAATCTCATCCACTTCATGTGAATTTTAATCTAATTTCCATTTATATATGTTTATGTGTTATGTGTTGATGTGTTATGAATGAGAATGTATTATTTGTGTATTATTGTTATTAAGTCCCATCAGTACCCTAAATTGGAAATAAAGAACTTTGAACTGTACTTATAATTGTTGTTTTTTTGTATCGATATTTCATAATACGATAATTCCTAATGATATCCTTTTGGGTGGTGACAATGATGAAAACAATTTATAGAACGAATACCCAGTATCAGTAATGATTTAAACTCGGGGCGAACGTTAATAGGGCGAACGGACCCAGATCCGTATCCTCAACAGTATCTGAGTATACATGTATGTTTTTGTACTGTGCGTTTTTACCTTATTAAGAGTAGAAATCAAAAATTCTGCCTCCGAGGGACTCCCAATAATGCCATGCATAAATATAATGGGCTTGTATTGAACTGTAACAGGAACTAATGCAAAAATTAGGAATGTTAACGTTAATCCTATCTCCTTCCTCATGATTGTTTTCTGTCGACCTTTAACCTCACATTATTACGATAAATCTCCGACTTATGATGATTCGGCCCACAAGGAGCAATACGACCATTATCTTAATTGAAATCAAAGCATCATTAAATCTTCCTTCAAAGGAAAAACTCCTGCAAGCCATATTGTTTTGCTTCAGTTATAGGTTACAAAATACATTTATGACTTTTTAATATGACTACTCGGGCCAAAGACCTAAGCCAACTCGGACCAACTTAAGACAACTCGGACCAATTCAAGACCACACGGATTATGTTGAAAAAACATCTCGGTCCAGTTTGAAAGACAACTCGGTACACTATAATAAAGACGACTCGGACCACTTTTTAGTGTTTTTTTAAAGACATCGTGAACCAGTTTGAAAGCCTACCCGGCCACCTATATTATCTGTAAGTGATCTGGCCGGATGTCATAGGCGAGAAGAAAAGCTATCACAAAATTCAGGATTTCATCTCATAGACTCAAAATTGAAACTGGGAGATATTCCAAATTAGAAGTTCATCAAAGAATTTGCGCTAAATGCGATTTAAATAAAGTGGAAGATGAACTTCATTTTCTTATTGAATGTCCTGCATACTCTAAGGATAGAGACTTAATTGTTATTTGATCTTATATTTAAAGAATGTAAAAATTTTTACTCCTTAGATATGGTCAATAAATTTATTTGGTTATTAAACTGTGAATCTATTAATATTTTGAAACAACTTGGCTATTTCTTATCAAAACACCTGCCTTGAGTAAACATTTATTATATAACACTGGGATACTGTTAGCAATATTTATAATGTCTAACTTTAGTATACTGTTTTGCTGTTCTGCTTTAATGTATTTGTAATTGTAACTTTATATTGTCATATATGTATATGCACCATGCCCCTTGAGGGTACCTCTTATGGAAATAAAAGATATTCTATTCTATTCTATTCATACCTTCCTGAATATGTACAGATTATAAACATACAAATATTTATAATCTGGTAGGATTTTTTTTTTGAAACACCCTGAATCAAACAAGAAGTTGTCTCTGAAACTGACATCATATCAAAATGCTGGATTTTTTTTTTTTATGACTACATACTTGTTAATTTGGAAAACGTGTTGCCAATAAACGACAATTGACATTCAAAGTGGAACCAGCCGTTGTTTCTATAACGCAAAACTTTATACCGGAGCTCCGCTAGGAGAATGAAAAGAAAGGGCATGTCTTTTAACTTCACGTTCCGCTGTGACAGCGTCATCTTACTGAATAATTCAATGAATTATTGAACTACACGAAATTATGACAAAATGTATCATTATTAGATCATTCCAGTACCGAACTATAATAACAGTACACAATATAGTTTTTTTTCATAGGTTTTTTCCTTTTTACAATACATATTCCAATTTCATCCACAACAAACACTGAGGCCGAACCTATGTTTCAGCGGTCCCGTGCATCTATTCATTCACATTTCGAAATATAAAGACCTGGATGCTTCATACCTTGTATGCAGATGCCTTATGTTAAGAAGTTTCCGTCTTTCATATGTTTATTGTCTCGACCTCGACTGCTTGAATGAATTGTTTTGTTATATGAAATACTCCGTGACTTTTTATGAGTAATAGGATAACTATATTTTGTATACGGGATCCTTTCAAACTCTTCGTGTCCTTCAGACAGGGTTTACCTGACCTCAACCTTATTTCACGGATCAATTATCAATGTTTAGTTCTCATGGTCAAGGCCATATCTCAAATACTATAAGCGATAGACCAACTATATTTGGTGTATGGAAAAATAGTAACTGGCAATTTTCATCTGACCATGACCTCATTTTCATGGTTCATTGGACAATATTAAGTTTTTGTGTTTTCTTTTTTTTGTCCAGATACTTTTAGTGATAGGGCGACTATATTTGAACGGAATGATTCAGGCAAATATGTATTTGTCTGTCTTGCATGTTTCATCTGAGTGTAACCTCATTTTCATGGTTTATTCGTCAATTTTGAGTTTTCATGGATCTGTCTGTTTATAGATACTATAAGCAATAGATCAAATTTATTTGGTGTATGAAATGATTTCATGCTGTACATGTTGCCATGCCAGGGCTCATCTGTCAGTGACCTGAGTTTTATGGTTCATTGGTCAGTGTTCATTTGCGTAATTAATATAAGTGAGAGGTTTATCTAGCTATAAAACCAGGTTTAATCCACCATTTTCTACAGAAGGAAATGGCTGTACCAAGTCAGGTATATGACAGTTGTTTTCCATTCGTTTGATGTGTTCGAGTTTTTTTATTTTGCCATTTGATAAGGGAGTTTCGGTCTTGAATTTTCCTTGGAATTCGGTATTTTTGTTATTTTACGTCTGTTTCTCTGATACTATATGCAATATGCTGACTGTAGTTGGTGTATAATATGATTGTTTAGTGAACATGTCTAACATGCAGGGTTCGTCTGACCTTGATCTCATTTACTAAAGTACATGAATGTCAAAAGTATGTGATACTTGTAGTAAAACCTTCATCTTACAGATTTTAATGCAAAACATTAATTCAATCATGATAAACAGGCAAAATATTTCAATGTGCGCACTCTTGTTAAATTTATGTACGGTAAAATTTCCAAATTTTAGATATTTACATAATATATCATGTCAGTGGCGAAGCAGTCATTTTAACCTTACTTTTAGTTCAAACATCTCATGTTGATTGGTTTACGAGATTGAAACAACTTTAAACTACTGTTGCCCCTATTTTGTTCCATACTTGAATACAGGTCGGTCAAACATTGGACTTATTGATTAACGTATTTAATGCTTCTATCAAAAATATTTGATAACCAGCCGGGAAACATAAATAAGGCATCAATGCATTTGTTTTTGTATCATTTGAGCATAATTTAGCGGAAAGGTGGCTATGACACTGAATTAAATTATGTGAACTAATTGATTAAAATCAAACGTGTCACCGGAAAATCCTATTTGTTAAAGTAACCTTGACGTGGAAAGTAATCTGTTAAATGTGAAATAAAGGGGGAGTTGTAACATTTTTACATTGTGTTATTTTTGGGATTTTCGGATACTTAAGTTAATGAGACTTTGAAAAATCATACAATAAAACATAGGAAACCGTGCTTGTTTAACGTGAAAACGAGGCCAAAAATTGGGTGTTTTTTTTTCTAATTTCATTGAGATTTGCGAATTTTTTTAAACTGGTATTGTTGGCATTTAACCAATTTTAAAGCTTTGATAAATGTTCATCAGGGAAAAAATTATGCCAGCAGTATAATTATATTCATTTCTGAATCCAATACTTGTATTACATGTTAATATAGTTCCTGAATTTAATTGTGCAGTTTTACTAAGTTCTTGAACCCCAAGGGTTGACTGAGGTATAGCAAACCTTTACTAAATTCTTCAATAGATACAAAGATTAGGTTTGGAAGTTTGGCTGTAGAGTGACTAGAAAATTTATTTCAAACGGGATAGGACATCATTATTTTTACGGAGATGTCTTTTACCGAGCCCAGAAATTTAGATACGATCCGGGTAAACTTATCGATCCTTTAAATAAACTTATTCTAAAAGGTTATCAATTCAACACTGAAACTAGATCATTGAATATTGTTTTTATTGGTATAAAATATTATTTTATATACATATGCACATTCATTACTCTACAATCTTTCGATACCTGTATCTTGGCATTGCACAAAGTCATGTTTTTCTCTGACTGTTAATGACGTCTTTACACTAAACCCATTGGATGTTGGATATGTACTGATTGATATTTTAGTCTTAGATGCATGATTTTTTTACTAGTTGTATTTTGCTTTGAACTAGCTGTCAGTAACTGCGAGTACTCTCAGATCTGTACTTAGTGTCTTTTATGTTGTGGGGATATATAAATACTCTGCAATTCAGTGGTTGTCGTTTGTTGCTGTATATCATTGTTTTTCGTTCATCATTATGTACATAAATCAGGCCTTTAGTTTTCTCGTTTGAATTATTTTACATTTGTCATTACGGGGCCGTTTTAAGATGACTATGCGGTATAGGTTTGTTCATTGTTGAAGGCTGTACGGTGACCTATAGTTGTAAACTTGTATATTATTTGGTCTCTGGTGGGGAGTTGTCTCATTAGCAATCATACCACATCTTTTTATTTTATACCCGTCCACCATTAATAGCCTTACGTCCGTTTGGCTGTGCGGGATGTATAAAATCCCAACCAAGTTCAGAAACTATGGGGGCGTTCAATCCGACTCCTCGTATCGGATGCTTTCTACACTCTCTGTAGTTAAAGAATCCTTGCAAAAACTCTTTGAAGGGTCAGTATGTGACTGTTGCAAGGCAAAATTTCTGCCCTTTTCCAACATATATCGTCATGTTTTGGTGGCAGTTCTGTCTTGCTCCCCATCCCGGTCGACCTAGCTTGCAGTTCTTATCTTTTGAATAATTCTTTGTTTGTTTTCGTTTTGAAAATGCATGTAATATTTGCCACTGGACATTAAGCAAGCAACGATCAATCACTCAATATAGTTCATGCATTGTATTTTTCTATTATTTATACAGGAGTTGGCTTTGATCGTGTATTTTGAAAAACTTACTAAATAAGTAAATGGTAAATGTCACCGTGTATGCTGCAAAAAAAAAAGAACCCTCTAAAATTGTTCCTGGAAATGTGTTTGCTCAAATGTAGCCTTATAATATAGGGGAGGTGGAATATATCGACGTCACTTTTTTCAAAACTATACTTACCTTAGTTACCTCCCTTAAAACGTAGTTTATTATAAGTTTGAATCAATCACTTATAAGATAAAATCATATGAAAGTTGTCATGTAAATATAAATTGCATTTCTTGACCAAAATTTACTGATTTGAGTTATCATTTGCGTTGCAATAAATAAAATGATGGAAGATACCAAAGGGAAATTAAAAAATATTAAGTCCAAGAAAAACTGACAACGCCATGGCAATGCGAAATAAGACGAAAAAGTCCACAAAGCACTTTATACAAAACTCAAAGACCGAGCAACACTAAAAATGGCAAGGACTCTTAGACACGTACTTCCTTATTATTCTCCATTGATTCGATTTGCAGTGTATACACTTTATTTTTTAGTTACAGTATACAAAATTGGTAAATACTGTGAAAAAATATAAATGATTTCTGTATGAGGTATTGATGGCCCAGATTTTTGTCCCCAGTTCCAGCATCATGAAAAATCTAAACTATATACTTTCCCCCAAAAAATCGGCAAATTCACTCATTTAATATTCTAGAATATAGGTTTCAAGATATTAGAGTTTAATCTTCTGTTTTAATTTTGTTTTACATTAAGGCCATATTGGTTGGTTGGTGGCAATGAGAATCACAAACCACTTTGAAAAATTTTTACGACGACGACGACCGACGCCAAATAATGGCAATAGCTCTCTCTCTCTCTCTCTCTCTCTCTCTCTCTCTCTCTCACACACACACACACACACACACACATATATATATAAACAAGTTTAAATTGAAAACAACGTTCAAATCTATGATTGCGTTGGACAAAAACCGCAATTTTTATACATGTGCATGCAAAACAAATTTCTTGTTAGAGGGATCTAAATACAGCACAAACAACATATATATATATAAGATCTTTGGACCATGTGCTGAAAAAAAAAACAATTTTATTATCCATAGTTCTGTAAATGCGTTGCATTACACTTGATTTTAACTGTTAAAGATGAAAATACATCTAAAGCTGAAAAGTCTTCATCTGAGATGTAAAAGAGATCATTTGGATATTCTAGAATTTCATAAAAACTGTCAAAATGTAAATCCGTCCCAGAAAGTAATCCAAACACTTCAATGTTAAAATTACTTAAGTATTTTACTTTCATTTTTATATCATAAACATCTAACCAATCTCCGTTTGCTACTAAAATGATTAACTTCCTAGAAGCTGGGCGTGCCCCTGTAGTTGCTTCAAATCCTTTTTCTAAAACATATTGCAATGCATGGGATGTATTTATAGTGCTGAATGTTCTATCTTTGTTGACTTGATACATTTTTGCAATCAGTTCATGTTTATTTTTGGACAGGGATAGGTTGAACAAAATATCGGGTTCGTCAGAGAATACAGTCATTCCAAAGAGAACATCCGGATTAACGGCAACCGTCTTTGTTATAAGCTGTTCTAGCGCTATTTGACGTGACCGGTAGTTGTCAAACGACTGATTCTTTCGTGTATCCATCATTATGATAATGTCAGTTTTTAACTTCATTACACAATCTGAAAAAGAGACTATAACATGTATGAAAACCTATAATGAGCTACGATGGCAATACGATGAAAATGTTGCATTGTAAAAACTCTTGATATTTGATCGCAAAAATATGAGTAACCGCGAAATATATCTAAGTATTTGAGGTAAATAGATAATTAGGTATATTGCATATTATTTTGAAAAATATTGTGTTTTTCAGCGCTCGAGATTTTAAGGGCAAAAGAATTAGAGAAAGCGACAAAAAGTAGCACATTTCATGATCTATCTCTCGAAATCAATGGTAATTATTTTTACGTGTATGTGATATCAATGCATGTATATTTCAGAACTTTCCATTTCTTCTGTCTTTTTTAATTTATTATTTAAAGCTATTTACATGCACAACCTCCATATTCTTGAGCCAAAGATAGGCATAAATGCCATATTCCTTTTATATTTGGTTCTCGCCACGAAATGTATCATACACGTTCCAAGTGAGCCTTGTATTGTTTTTAAAGTTTACATTTTGATACATTGATTTAGTCGTGTCCTTCGTTAGCTGACTGAAGACTTATTAACTGCCATGATGTATGTTAATGCCTACTCTGTTCATTTTGAAAATGATTTTAGTTTGAATTTATGAGTTTTTGTGTGTTTTATCTCTTTCGTGGAATACTTTCAGTGTCAAGGTTAATCAGATTTTCATACCTCACGATGTCTTTTACAAACCACTAGCCCATTAGTGTCCGAAATTAGTGTTTATTATTGACAACTTATTATCTTACTTGTACAACTTGAATGTAGACTATCTTTAATGATGCTGTTGTAAATTTCCTCAACGTCTGGAAAATGAAAAACATAGTCACCCCTGCCTGACATCTTTAGCAAATTAGTGTGACTGATTGAATCTCCTATCCCAACACTTAAGATTCGTCCCCCGTTGTTCCGGAAATCTGTTGCTGCATTATTTATCGAGTTCTGGTTCCGATCCGAAAAAAGTCCATCAGTTAGTAACACTACAAACTGCATAATACCATTTCCTCTCGCTCCCATGGAACAGTTTCTTAAAACCTTCAAACATTTGGGAAATTATTGTGCAAGTTTATTAGGAAGAATTTTTGTAATAAATTTTACTACGGGATTGTATTTATTTTTATTTTGAGTATTGACGGATCGGTAAAAATGTACGAAACCAAGAAGATTAATGAATTCAAAATTCGAAATTCAATAAATCATCCAATATTTGAACTGGATTAGCAAAACGACTGGTGCCATTATTGAAGTATATGTTTACCCTTCCGGAGCATCTGCCATGGGATCTTTCCTGGTTTTGGGTTCTTCTTGCCCTGTCTAAGTTTGTGTAGTGTTTTGTAAACTGTTGAAGGCAGCTTTTAAGTTATAAATTATTATAGCCAATGTCAATTTCAGCAAGTAAGAAATGTCCTAGAACTAAATTGACAACAAATCGTAGTGGGGTGTATCGAACTTCTAGTCGCTGCACTCGAAGCCTTTCGTGGTAAAACTTCATCACTCTCGCTGCGAGCGAAAAGTTTTAAAGCTAAATACAGATTCAATTAAATAGATATAAGAAGATGTGGTATGAGTGCCAATGAGACAACTCTCCATCCAAGTCAAAATTTATAAATGTAAACCATTATAGGTCAAAGTACGGTCTTCAACACGGAGCCTAGGCTCACACCGAACAGTAAGCTATAAAGGGCCCCAAAAATTACTAGTGTAAAACCATTCAAACGGGAAAACCAACGGTCTAATCTATATAAAAACGAGAAACGAGAAACACTTATGAACCAAATCAACAAACGACAACTACTGAACATCAGATTCCTGACTTAGGACAGGTGCAAACAAATGCAGCGGGTTTAAACGTTTTAATGGTAAACCATTTATTATCCTAGTTATCTACTCGAGATTTTTAAAATTTGAAAATTTTCGATCGAGAGTGGATAAATGTTGTAGTCAGCTGGATAAGATGAAAGTATCTGTTTCTGTTAAAATTTAATGGTTGTTTTTTTTTTACAAACTGTCAAATGTAACAGAGAGATTAAAACACAAAAGAACCGGTTGTTAATAACTTGTGTTAGAACTACTAAATATAGTATGCCTTATTTTCACTTTTTATGACGTTGCTTACACGTTTTCTTTTCAAAATTTTAGATATGAAAAACAAGAAAAAATAAGAAAATATTCATAATTTCCAATTGCCGCCTCCTAATTCCCGTGATACCGTGGTAACCTCAAGAAATGTAGTAGTTCCCGAAATTCCTACCAGTTTAATTACTATTATAATTTCGTTTAAACGGGTTTGTGGTATTGAATTTTAGAAGAGAGGCGAATGATACCAAAGGGATATTCAAACTCATAAATCGAAAACAAACTGACAATAAAAAAGTATAACAAAAATACCGAACTCCAAGGCAAATTACCGAACTCCAAGGCAAATTACCGAACTTCAAGGCAAATTACCGAACTCCAAGGCAAAATACCGAACTTCAAGGCAAATTACCGAACTCCAAGGCAAAATACCGAACTTCAAGGCAAATTCAAAAGGGGATGTCCACAAAATCAAACGCTTTCAATCAACGGAACAAGTGAAAAAAAAACTGCCATATTCCTGATTTGTTACAGGCATTTTCCAAAGAAAATGGTGAGTTTATAGCTAAACCTCTCACTTGTATTACTGCTGTTTATAGTTCCGTTATATTGACAAAATTGGGTAAGCAACCCAAACAGACATAATAGGTTACTGTGACAATAGTTGAGATCCAGCAGCCAAAACTGTGTAAACATATATCACAGATATACAACACAACTGACTAAAAAATTCAAACAAACATACAAGTTAATCTAACAAAGACGTCAATAAAAAAGGTGTAGTAGATAGTAATAAACTCATCATGGCATAAAAACAAAAAAACGACGAAAGGATAAACAACAGGACACAACACACAATATAGAAAACTCGACTGCGCAACACGAACCCCACCAAAAAACCGGGAGTGATCTCAGGTGTTCCAGAAGGGTAAGCAGATCCTGTCCACATGTGGTACCCGTCATGTTGTCATATAAGTACAAACCAGGTGAAATGTCTAATTCTGTAGGTTGAAAAGAGGACGGGATTGTAGTTACGACAATTTTAACTTTTATAGTTGACCATTTTTTTCTGGCTAAATAAGGGCCTAAATGTCCTTACTTCTTTGTTCAAGTATAATGAATAAAAGAAAAGTCTCTCTCAGCAACATATACTAAATACTGTATTGATGGAAATATGTAAAATATTTAACATGTATAAAATTCATCAAATATTCATCAATATTAAAATTCCAGTATCTTTTTCTTAACCAATTTCTGAATTGACCCAGTGAGTGAAACACATTCAGAGGGAAACTAACCCTAACTATTTATGTTAGACAGTAAAACAACTTAACCATTTACGTAGAATTCTTATCACGTATTAACAAATAGTTCAGGTTTTGGCAATTAAACCAGGAAAAGACCAAGATTGTACAGCGATTCATATTGCCATGCAAAAGCAATGATCGATAAGGTAACAATTTGCAATTGATGAAAGAAAAATAGACGCAATTCAGATTTCACTTCAAATCCATAAGTATAAAACATCTTCTAGAAGTATTACTGCATCTGGAAAATATGAGATAATGACACTATTCCTGTTTTATAATAGTTTTTAGAACAAGAAAATAATTATCTATTACTTCTATATTTAATCAGATGTAGTCGTCTCATATCTTCGCCACTCAGATATGAAAAGACTATATATAATACCTATACTAAGTAAGTCAATCACATCACACCTAATGTTTATATATATAGACTTGGATACTTTGGCCATACCTTCTTTTATTCGGAAGCTCAATTTCGTAGCTAAATTCTAGACCATGCATTATGTTTTAAAACCTTGATCATACGAAGATTATATGAAATGCCTGATACCAACCGGTGTATAGTTAAGTTTATTGTACATTAAAACAATTTAAAAAACTATTCTTACCGCTTCAGCCAGATTTAGAGCTTTGATTATATTTGTACTTCTATTGCCGGCCTTTATTGTCTGGATAGATAATAAAATAGAAGTCTTGTCGTTATCAAAATCATTAAAATCAAACTCTATCGTTGGATTCGAACTGAATGTTATAACAGCAACTTGAAATTCGTTGATACCAAGTGTTAATTTGCTCACTAGGTTGTAAACAAAATCTTTGGATTGATTTATATTGTTACTGTTACTTTGAGATGTGTCGATGACAAATAAAAGATCAGTAAGTTCTGGGATACATTCTGTAACTGTCACGTTGTTGGAAAAACAATGATCTGAAGAAAATAAATGATGATATTTCAATGTTAAATGGCAAACGGTCAATGCAACAAGTGTTAACAGAATCAAGGGTAACATCTATGAATGTTTTGGCAATTAAGTTTATCGACAGGTTTTAGATATTCATATGGCTACCAATTAATGCACCCCTTTAGAATCAGACTTGCCCTGCATTTGACAGTTGTTTTCCATTCGTTTGATCTTTTAATTTTGCCATTTGATAAGGGACTTTCCGTTTCGAATTTTCCTTGGAGTTCGATATTTTTGTTATTTTACTTTTCATTTATGAATCACAATTTCTGGCAAAACTCAGCGATGATCCTTCTTAACTCCTTTTAACAGAAAACGCTATCTTGATGATAACTTCGTTATAAATAATCAATTTTCTTTAAAATTATGATGTGGAAATTCAACCCATGGAACCTTTCTAAAATATATCTACTGTATATATTAAAGCTTATTTTTTATTGACGAAGGCCGTAAGGTGTTCTAAATACTTTATTCACATCGTTGGTCTTTATGATATATTTGTCTAACTGGCAATTATAGCACAGTTTCTTATACTTTTCATAATTTTTATAATTTGTTAAATAAGAGTAACAACACAGATCCTAAAGTTGTAAATGAAGATTTAAATATAGAAAATATCATTGTTTGTGATTTATTAGATAATGAAATTACTTTTGCTGAAGTTAGCAATATTGTCATGAGTTCAAAGAATAACAAAAGTCCAGGTGTAGATTTAATTCAATCTGAACTGTGTAAAAATTTCATAGTTATTTGTACTTTAACAAAACTATTTAATTTATGTTTTAAATCTGGTAAAATTCCAAATACTTGGAATAAAGGTATAATTAATCCAATACCAAAATGTTCAACTTCTGATTATAGAGATCCATTGTCATACAGAGGTATTACTATAGCACCATGTGCTTACAAACTGTATTGTAGTGTTTTAAATAATAGATTAACTGAATGGTTAGATGAAAGGGAGATAATTAATGATGAACAAAATGGTTTTGTTAAAGGCAGGAGTACAATTGACCATGTCTCTTCTTTGACGTCAATTATTGAAACTAGAAAAAAGTGTAAATTGTCAACTTTTGTCTCCTTTATAGATTTTAAGAAGGCATACGATACAATTGACAGGTCATTTTGTTTAACAAATTAAATGATATAGGTATTAGTACAAAGTTTATGTTTGCTTTGCAAGCCATTTATTCAAATATAGAATGCTGTGTTCGTGTGAACGGTAACACTACTGATTGGTTTAGTGTTAAAACTGGTTTAAAACAAGGATGTGTTTTATCCACAGTCATGTTTAATATTTTCATTAATAAGTTAATTGATGATATAAAAGAATTAAATGTTGGTATAGACATTGACGGTGAAAAGGTTTCTATTTTGTTATATGCAGATGATCTTGCATTATTGTCTGAAAATACAGAAGATATGCAGAAATTGATTGATGTATTAGGTGTATGGTGTAATAATAATTGTTCAAAAGTTAATTTAAGTAAATCAAAAATCATGCATTTTGGAAATCCCTCTGTGATAAGATCAGATTCTGTTTTAAATATAAATGATGAAGTCATTAATTATGTTTCTAGCTATCAATATTTATGATTGGTATTAAATGAATTTTTAGATTATAAAGTTATGGCAAAGGCAGTTGCAAAGTCAGCAAGTCGAGCATTAGGCCTTCTTATTGTAAAATGTAAGGCACATGGTGGCTTCCAACACAATATTTCACCAAATTGTTTGACACTTTAGTTTGGTCAGTCATCAATTACGGCTCAGCTATTTGGGTACGAGTGAGTTCTCTTGCATTTCAGCAGTTCAGAACCGAGCCATGAGATTTAGAATGGGAGTTGGAAAGTATACTCCCAATGATGCTGTTTCAGGTGACATGGGTTGGAAGCCTCCATATGTTAAACAGTGGACTAACATTTTAAGACACTGGGTTAGATGTTCAAAAATGGATAATGACAGAATAAACTATAAAGTGTTCAAATGGTCAATTAGAAAAGGTAGTTTTAAAATTAAAAATTGGGAATTATAAAGTTATGGAAATGTTGAAACTTTATAATATGGACAGATTTTGTAATGTAGATGAGTATATACTGGATAAAAATACAATTTATCAGTTAGAAGAAAATATTTTTGATAATTATAAAACTGAATGGAGTACAAGGCTTGATTCTTATGGTCAAGGAAATAAGTTGAGAACTTATAAATTGTTTAAATTTTCATACTATACTGAACAATATTTGTTACAAAATATACCTACTCGGTGTCGCAGTGCATATGCTAAATTTAGATGTGGAGTAGCACCTTTAAAAATTGAAACTGGTCGTTACGAAAGATTAGATTTAGATAAAAGATTGTGTTTCAATTGTGATAATATAGAAGATGAAAAACATGTATTGTTAACATGTCCATTATATAAAGATCTAAGAGAGTCTTTATTTATTGAAATATTTCATCAACATAATAATATGTTTTTAACTTTATCAGATGATGTAAAATTTATGTTTTTATTCAAAAATGAAAATGTTTGTAGTTCTGTTGCCAAAACCTGCCATAATATTTTATTGCGACGAAATAGTATTTTATATCGTTGAAATTTAAAGATGATATTTTTATGTACATGTATCATTTTTATCCTTGAATGTGCGTGGTGATATTGCACTTTTATGTTTTGTGTAAATAGCAAAACTATGTTTTATTCTGATGTTTTAATATTGTATATAACAGTCTCTAATAGTTCTTTTAAGAATGGCACATGCATTCTAAATTTTATATTGTGTATTAAATGTCATATTGTGTTTATACTTGTATGTATGTGGTGAGACTCTAATAAACTATTGAACTTGAACCTGAACATATCATAAGGTAAAATTCCTCATGGTAGAATGTTGAACTAATATTAAAATGCAAAAACGTTTTGTTTTCCAACAATGGAGAGTAACATTTGTACCTCTGTAGAGGATTTCTTCCAATAAATATAAGTGTTTTTGAATAAATGTTTTGATTTATCAATAATGGTTTGCTGCCAGACAATCTTATTTACCAGAAAGTATCATCTTTGTCTGCCATAAGACACCTTATCAAAAACCCTTTTAACAAGTTAAAATAAATTACAGTTTTTATCAAAAATAAATTTACTTGGTCGGTAAACCTCCTTCCAGCGAAGTCAGCTTTGTTAATTTTCAGTTTAACTGAAAATAGTTCTAGGTAAATGACTAAAGATTTTGTACTTTTATTGGACCCACAACAAATGCTGGTATTTTAAAATGATTTTTTTTGTTTATTCTCTTAGTTTTGATAATGTTATTACAATATAAACTTTAGATGGCAATTTTACAATTTTATACATAATTTATTATTTTAAGGGAAGAAAATGTTTTTTCCCCGACGAGAATTTTATACTTTTCGTGTCATTTGGTTGGATTAAAATTCTGATGATTTCAAACATAACTCTAATGCATTTCAAAATGAAGAACTACTTCTTATTGTTGAAAAGTAATTAAAAAATAGTAGGGTTCTCCGTGTTGAAGGCCGCACTTTGACCTATGATTGTTTACTTTTTACACATTGTGACTTGGATGGAGAGTTGTCTCATTGGCACTCATACACCATCTTCTTATTTCTATTTTATATCAAAGGTATGTGTATGTATTCATAAAAATCCTTTTGATATTGTTACTTTTCTGTAAATAATTTCATGTAAGCAATGTGGACATTGAAATTTTCCATTATGACTTATCTATGTTTCTTTATTCGATAATTTTGGTCCTCTTGAAGAAAAAGCATTATAAAACAGAAAATTAGGATACCAAAAGGTTTAAATAAAGTTGTCGTCCATTTTTATTAACAGAACATAACAATGGATGATCAGCAGATATTTTTTCATCTAATCTTTAAAATGTGAGTCAAAAACCCATGAATAAAGATTTTACAGTCATGAAAAAGTAGAGTGTTCAAAAATTAGATACACAATATGTTGTACAATCCAATGACAGGCAGATTGTAGCTTTGTTAGAAATATCTACTTTTACAATTTCTTTGTATTAACAATCCAAAACTTCCATTTAGATTGTTTTGCCCTTCAACTTGATATCTGCGTGGTATTGATGTGAAACAAATAATGACTCGATGTCATTGTTTGATCTTTTTATTATTTTATTTTATAGCTGATTGACAAATTTTTGTAAGGTCACTTGCTAAAAAAACCTTGTTCTTTCTAATCTGCAAGATGACATGACTTCAGATTATCATTTATTGTAAGCATAATGAAGTCCTGATCGAACTAGTTTATCTTTTTAGTCTTACTGTTTTCTGTTGTTACCCAAAACTCAAAAACTTAAAAAACAAGTGCTGCTGCTAGAAGTAATGTTGTTTAGGCGTTTTTTGTTTCGCTTTGATTCTTTTTTCTTTGTTATATATTTAGAGAGCTGATACAAAAGCCTTCGTCAAAATTAGAACCATGAGAATATATAAGACTAGATTGCGAGATAAATAGATTCCTGATATATAAACAACAGATAGTACCTGATAAATAAACAACAGATACTATTACTTGAACAGTATCACTGAATTGACTGCTGAGTCCTGAACCCCAAACTCCACCAATGTAAACCATATGGCCTAATGAAGATTTTGGTTTCCAAAATAAAATTTCTCTAGTAGTATAAACAAAAACGATGCCACCAAATCTTGCTGTTTCAGTTGCAACTGACGACCCAACTGCGTTAAATATCATATTTGCATTATTTCCGTCGCCGTCTGGAATTCTAACCTTAAATCAAAATGTTGTCCTAATATTAGAATTGTATATTATATAGTATATACGTCTAAATATGTGACAACTCTACCACAGACGTTTTCCATCGGATAACCTGTTGTTATACAGGGCTAACACCATAATTTATATAATACTTCGTCTCAAATTTAGCCAAACAATGTTAGATCTGAAAATTTGATTCGAACCCATGCATATGAGACATCGTGGCAGAACCGCCTGCACTGTGGCCAGCGCCATAGACCACTCGACCAACTAAGCTCTATATAGATCCTACCACTGCATCGAGTGTGATACGATATTTCTCCACTCGAGACAGATAAATATTAAGATTTTAACTGCCGAGACTGGAGAAATATCGTATTGCACGATATTTTGTTGTAGATAGAAATATGAAGATGTGGTATGAGTGCCAATGAGACAACTCTCCATCCAAGTCACAAAGTGTAATCATAGTACTGAAGTACTGAACATCGGATGACCGCAAATTCTGGTGGATCACAACCAATTGCCTCAGAAAAAAAAATCATATCCCTTTACCTGAAAGTTAAGTTAAGGTACATAGATATATTTTTTTCTGAGACAAGTTCCTGTGTGGATGATGAATAAATGACAGGGAATTCAACCTCACCGTAATAACTATTACATTGTAGTGATATAATCATTTGTTATCAGTATACTCTGGTTTGTTGTTATATAGATCTATTATATTAATATGTGTATAGCAGTTATATATATAGCAGATCATCTTAAAAACTCTACAGGCAAATTTTCATCCATCTGTATATCATTCTATTCTTCTATTCTAATGATAGTACAGTGCAAGTGCATGGTGGACACTCTTCTGTAATAATCATCGTTTTTCTAATTGATTGGATTTGAGTACTCATTCATATTTTCCCGCTTTTGTTGCAAAACGGTCCCGAGATATTCTTCCGCCTGCGTTAACACAAATTTTCGGTATTCATTTGTTACTGATATATATATTTCTCTCGAAAAACATTGCCATACCATTTATCTATGTTCGTAAAAATTATTTTCATGAATATTTATTGATGAAATTACAAGCGATAAGGAATGTTATTTTGCACTCGATAATGTCCGCGTATTTATACGATCGGTTACCAGTCAAAAACGAGTTACGTAAGTAGAAATCTCTGTGGCAACAATACACCGGAATGCCCTCACGGTCATCCGATGTAAAAAGTAAACAATTATAGGTAAAAGTACGGCCTTCAACACGGAGCCTTGGCTCACGCCGAACAGCAAGCTATAAAGGGCCCCAAAATTACTAGTGTAAAACAATTCAAACAGGAAAACCAACGGTCTAATCTATATAAAAAACGAGAAACGAGAAACACTTCAGAATCACATCAACAAACGACAACTAATGAAACAGGTACCTGTGAATCTGTTTCTCTAATGATTTGTGGACGATATGCAGACAAACTTGATCTTTATTTTTGATAATGAGCTCTTTCTACGTAACGTCATCAGGCAAGGTCGCCTTTTTTTTGTGCCGTCACAATAGGAAATTCAGAGGAAAGAAAGAAAATTTGACGTCGTAATTGAGTTTTGAGCTATGAAGAACTGAGATCAATGAAATCATACGTTTATTAAATGAATATAATCAACAGGTGATGAAAGGATAAATCGGCTAAGAATAAGATAAATAAAATTACACTCTTTCTCAATTATACTTCCTCTATAAATCGTTTTTAGCGAAGGAAAAAAATGATTAACTACATTGATGAAGTGCAAATAAACACTTTGAATAATTCGTACGCCCGATGCTCTTTTCTGGGTTAACATTCATATGTAACACCCTAACCTAATCATTTGAAAGCCAGAGATGTAAACATGTGTAGAAACGTTAGGAGCTAAATGACCAAAAGGGACAGAAAAGAATAAGTCGACGACGACGAGGGTTTTTTAACAACATTGACTAACCATGAGGGTCTTGCACGGTCGGTAAAGAATAAGTCGACGACGAGGGTTTTTTAACGACATTGACTACCCATGAGGGTCTTGCACGGTCGGTAAAGAATAAGTAAGTTAATCTAAAGGTCAACTTTGCCTGAGGGGAGTTGGAACCTAAGTTTCTTAATAATTTCTTAATTTACCAATGGTAAATTTTGAAAATATGTTAAAAATAAAGTCAGCACCGAAGCACCGACTACTAAGCGGATGATACCCTCGTGAATTAACAGTCCACCAGCACTGGTATCGACCTTATGCTAGTATATGAAAATAAAACTTTATAAAAAAATTTGCGTCTTAAGCGATTTTTGAGATTTTTCCAATGAAAGGGACAAGAATCCTCCCTGGCATATGCCCTGATTTTTTTATTTGTACTATTATGCCAAAAGATGAAGTCACAGTTTGTTTAGTATTTTCAACTTTATGAGTAACTATGAAATTTTGAACAATGTTTGGAGTTTAGAAGTTTTGAAATTTGGAGTTCGGCATTTTTGTTATATTTTTTACTAGATACCGTATGTCACCCACTTTTTTTTACGTTGGAGAATTTCACAAAAAAGAGAATGAAAGAAATTTTAAAGATGTTTATTGTGTTTAATTTTTTTGGGGGGTAATTTATTTTTTTTTTTGGGAGGGAGAGTGAAGTTAAGTTTCTGTGTGACATTGGAATGTTGACAATGGAAACGAAGTTAACATTGAAAGGTTGACCTGTTACATGTGTAACAAAAGTGCAACATGGATGTCGACAATGAAGCCAATGTGATTTAGTATTAGCAAGGGTGTACAAAGTTGATACGATGAAGGTAAAATATTGCCATTATCGCGCTCGAACATGTAAAACATATTAACTTAGTGCAGGAGCAATAGAAAATGTTGATATGATGTCGTAGAGATTTGATTTGTTAACATTGCAATGTCAACATGATCGATCGATTAATTATTGGTGTTTAAGGCCACTTTCAACACTATTGTCTATTTCGTGTTTGCCAGCTTTTCTTCATGGAGGAAACCGGAGTGCATAGAGAGAACTACCGATCTTCAGCTGGAAAACTGGCAATCCTAGTCAATTAAGGATGGAGTCGTGGTGCAACCACGTGTAAGGTTCGAACTCACAACCTCGGTGTTGACAGGTTAGTGATGCAGGGGATGAACTACTTTGACCACTCGATCCCAAATGTCGATGTGAAAAAGGTTAACAAAGTAGGACGATATTGCTATGATAATGAAGTTCTATTTTTTAACATGGTCAACGATGTGAACAGATGATTTTATTAATAAAATGTTAAAATGATGTGCATGGTCAATATCGAAACTATAACAAGAGAGGCGAAAGATACCAAAGGGACATTCAAACTCATAAGTCGAAAAAAACTGAAAACGCCATGGCTAAAAAAGAAAAAGACAAACAGACAAACAATAGTACACAAAACACAACATAGAAAACCAAAGACTGAGCAGCATAAACTCAACCAAAAACTGGATGTGATCTCAGGTGCTCCAGAAGGGAAAGCATATCCTGCTCTACATGTGGCACCCGTAATCAAGGTAATCGATACAATCAAAGTCTCTGAAGGCTGGACGGTGATGATATGATGTTAAAATTATTTTTTTTCACATCGCTATAGGTAAGACCAAGGTTTTCAGTTCATTGGACACACGATAATATTTACATATTTTCACAGGATACATTTATTTGCTCACATCGCCTAAATATCTTACCTGTACAGTTATTAGATAATTTGAAAAATCATATTTCCTCGGAAATTTAATCGATGGTTCCGGTACATTATTCTTGGTAACGGTGAAATTTGTCTGAAACATTACATTAGATTTATCTGTTTCCCATCCAAGAATCGATACATCACCTCCTTTACAATATACGTTTAGGCCCCATCCATCTCCTGCTCCGAAGATACCAAGTTGATGGACTTAAAAATAGATCATACCAATGGTTTATGTAAGTATTTTGATATATTAATCTAATAACATAAACGGTATCAATTTTTCTGCATGAGATGCGCATTTCGACAATCAATGTCTCTTCAGTGATGCTCGAGGCCAAAATATTTGAAAATCCAAAGCTTATTTAAAAGCTATAAACCAAAAAGGACAAAAAAGTATAGCCAAAGCCGGGCAAGGATTTCAAACGAGAAAAACACTGGCCTGATTTAAGTCCTTTTATGTTTAATATATGATCGTAAATAATGCATTATACGACAATGAAAATGAAAAAGGATGATCTCGTTGTATTGTTTAAAAGCAAAATAATTGATCGCATGATGTCAATTTCTATTCCTACGAAACTCACGAACTCACGAATTCTGAAATAACAGGTACTAGGCATAGTACATTTTATCATTCTCTTATTTTGCTATCCATACAAGGGGTAGCCAATAGAGTGTAAAGCCAAGTCTTTGTGTCAAAATGTCTATATTTGGTTGCTCAGCACAATAAACAACAAAATTAACATATATTGCCATCCTAAAAGATGTTTCTCCCTCATAATTGGACCAAGAATCGAAATATCAGTAGATTTGTGGTATGATTTGTTTTAAAATAAGCAATTCTGTGTTTTCTCAATGCAATAAAGTAGCAGTACACAGTTAGGAAAAACAACTTAAAATTGACATTCATAATTTTTAACCACCCTCTTTCCCTTGCTTTCTACCAAGCGTAATGTATGTAAACATCTTCTTAAGATATGATACTCAATAGTTAAAATGTTGAAATCTAATTTCTTTTTGGTGTAACCATGGCAACAATCTGCATTTATTTGATACAAAATAATGCAAAAAGTGGGGTGAAAATGTCGCAAATGGCCCCAAAATTTGGTCCAAAGTAGAATTTCAATCTATTTCAGTTATTCCTTTTCTGCAGCCATTGCCATTTATCTATCATGAGATCAAATAACAATCATTTGCGTTTCATCTCATTTTTCAAAAAATTGTAAAGTTCGAGCGTAAAACATTTGTTCGAAAACATCACAACAATTTCTGGACCCATGGACGGTACGAATGTGAAAATACGGACTGTCAAACAGAAAAAATGACGTTCATATAAACCCACTTTACTTTGACGGCTATATTATTCTTCAGCTATCTGAATTTGAACCTGATTTCTTGCACAATAACTTTCATATTTGAAAAATTCATCGGGACCAAAGTGCGAAAACATGAACCTAACTATGTATTGCTACCTAAATAAATCTTCCAAGCGAACTTGATAAGATTTGACGGAGCTGAATCTCCGGATAATATAAATCGAACGTTCCAGATATACGGGTTTGTCACATTCTTCGGTTGGAAGATTTGTTTTATCCTCTCTTTCTCAGGTGTCCCACACATAGCAAATTTGTATGTATGATTATGTGTTTCGTGTCAACCCCTTTATCAAACTAAATTTTCAAATAAAACATTCCCGCATGCAGCGATCGAGTAAATATAGATATTGTTATAAGAGGATATAACTAATATTGCTTCAATGGTGAATTTAAAATATTAAGATTTTTCCTTTTAACAACCATGCTTCCATATCATACTTGCCTTCCAATTTAGAAACTATCCCCAAAATTTATAAAGGCATGAAATAACATTAATTCTTGTATATTAAGGACGATACTAAATGAACAATAAACAATGAAATGGGTTCTGGAAAGAGGGTCGGCCGGTATGAATGTTGAAATATTTGAACTGCCACTGGGTAAGATAGTACGTTTGATATGAGCAAAAATTACGTTTGCAAAATACATGTACCAAAAAACTCAAAGAGTTGTTGAAAGGGTTCTTTAATTACAGAGAGCATGACACACTCCCGACACGAGGTATCAGATTTTAGATTTTGAGTAGGCTCATTTCCAAGAGACAAACAGTCTCCCGCTCCTTTTTAGCATGATTTTCCCTGACGGATGAGAGAAGTCCGCGGATAAAGTTTATGTTATGCAAACACATTATTTTCTGAGCAAATTATACAAAATACAGCATATTTTCGTTAATTTCCAAATAAACTATCCGTTGATGAGTAAAATACATTTAACGCAATCCGTTAAGAGTTTGTTACCGAATGACGGCCTTGCAAACAAAAATACTTGTTCATAATTGAAAATATTTATATAAATTACAAGCTATACAAAGAATAACTTTGATTCATTTCATAAGTGAGTACATACTTTTTTTGTAAATCAAACACGCTATTGTTTGCAGAAGTCTGGAGCATTTTTTTTAAAACAAGCATGCCATTACATGTTGTAATATTGTCACGCAATCATTATTAACATAACTTCGGTTATTTCAATGTAGTCGACATGACTTGATTCGTAAGTGTTATGACAGTTACAATTATCACCCAGTTTATCAGTTCGAAAGATGTAAGTTATTCCAAAGTTTCACGTTCGTCATCTTGATTTCTTGACTGATTTGGAATGTCTGTTACTTTTGACCACTGCAATGTCCATAATCCCTTCCTTATTTCCAGTTTATTGCTAAAAACGAAATTTTAAGGTCTGTGAAAAAACGGGTGTCACTAGTGAAGCAAACATTGATATCAATTTGAGATAAAAGATAATAACAAATCGACCGTCATTGTGTCTTGTTCACCACGAATTGATTTCTGTCTCGTACGTCCATTGGTGTCTTATCACGGAGAAAACTTAGGAAGTTATATGTAGTTTTCTACTTACCCCACAAACGTACTTTGTTGTCGTCGTATCCAAATATAAGTCCCCAAATGTCTCCTTGAAATCTGGAGTCCATAACTGTACCTATAATAATGAAACGTCACAAAAAAAAAACCCAAGGAAAACTTCATTATATATCGCCTTACATTTCAATAAAACGTCAAACGAGTATTTCTGTTCACCTCTTAAAGCACCTCTTTTCATGCATCCCCTGACTTCTGAGGACAATAGATAACAGAATTGGGTAAGCAACCCAAACAGACAAATAGGTTGATGTGACAATAATTTGGATCCAGCCGTCAAAACTGTACAAACATACATCACAGACATGCACCATAACCGACTAAAAAATTCAAACAAACATACTAATTGATCTAACAAAGACGCCATCAAAAAGGTGTAGTACATAGAAATAATTCATCATAGATGCCAAGACAAACAATTTGTACGCCAAACGCACGTTTTGCCTACAAAAGAATCATCAGTGACGTAAATTAGACAATGAAGTCACCACCAAATATTTTTTGGTCATTGATAGTGCATACCGTTTATAGTATACACTTTCTCGATAAAGTAAAAATTAAAGTAAATAGAAATACAAGGGCAAACAAAATAGAAACAACACTGTATAAACCCTTGATGTCCGAATCACACATCAGGACCCACCTGCACCAGTTAAATTGTCAAAAACCCGATGGCGGGATGCATTAAAACCGAGTCACATCAAAAGTCATACGACCAAAAGAAACATAATAGCACGAAGACAAATAATGGGGAAACTAAGTAATATTAAAAGATACGGAACTTCAGCACTTAGAATCTATAACTCAAGACCATCTTGTATTATTTGTGAAGTAGACACTTATTATTTATTTATAAGGGCTTGGTACTTTCCGATGAACCTTTTGAGTAAAAGGACGGAACGTTCTTTTTCAAAACCCTGGCTCATTAATTTTTTACTCAGACACCTCTGACGTCTGAGCAGCAGTTACAAGCTCTTGAATATCGTATGTGTTGAGAAATATATACTCCATACGCTGGTGAAGTTTAACAATTAAACGAGTCTTACCTTGGTAAAAGGCGAAGTTTAATTGGAATTTTATGAGTTGTGGAAACACTGATGGGATTAAATGAGATTGTGCTGCGCATGTGTGAACTTCAGTCTTCAAATTCAAGTTTTATCATTATGGCATACAACGGAAATAAATACATACATAAGTAAACCACAATAGCTTCATATTTGTCCTCCCTTAAACTAGGGAGGGAGGGTGTGGCATTTAATCCCATCAGTGTTTACACAACTCATATAAAATTCCAATTAAACTTCGCCTTTTACCAAGGTAAGACTCGTTTAATTGTTCAATTCTATTTCGTTGTAACACTTCCGGGACTAAATGAGACTTTAAAGCCATAATGATAAAACTGAATACTAAGGATAAGCATTATATAATCTCTTACCTTATGATTCATTCTTTAACACATTAAAGCTGAAAGAATTTTCATCTTTTTCAATCTTTTTATTATAATATTTCGCAAAGGTTTTTGCATCTGACCATCCTGCTTTTAGTAGCATATGAGAAATAGGTACTGCATTCATCTTTGCTTTGGAAACTGATGCAGATCTAACACTGTGAGGTTTGAAAATTGTTGTGTCAATATTAGCTTTCGTCATTACTACTTTTAACCATCTATAAATTGTATCTTTTGAAACAGATTCATGTGGTTTGACATAACTTTAAAGTAATGGTTCATGTTTCCCTCTAAAAAATTGGCTAGACTCAAGCTAGCAGCCACTCGCTAGCAGCCACTTCGCTAGCAGCCAGTTTTCAGATATGTCTATAAACCCAAAAGTTGCATAAGATTCAAACTTACTAAAACTTTTTATTTTATATAACCACAACAATATCTGTTTTAACTTGAATTTAGCAGTCGAAAACATAATTCAATGAATTTTGAAATTTCATTTCATGTTCAATATTTTAAAACAATATTAATATGTGCTTTCAACATCGTGCAGCACGCTTTAAAACTTCAACTGTCAACACTGACAAAATGAAATGTTTTAAATATGGCCAAATTTTCTTGTTACATGGTATCGACTTTTCCATCAGACAAATTTTGTTCGATATTGTGTGAAATAGCTTTCCATATTCTCGGCATCCTGTAAAATAGTTCCTAAAAGTAACACTATTTCTACGCTACAAGAATTAAAAGTTGCGTTCGTACTTTAATACTTTCATGTCAGCCAAATCTGTTTCAGCGAATCATTCTCTTTCTATAACAATGGGTTTCGCTTAGTTTTGATGATACGCAGGGTTTATTTTAGTAATCTAAGTATGGTGTGCAGGGACATTACTAATTAGTTATATTACCAATTTAAAAAAAATCCGTGCTATACCCCACCTGGATATTTTAGTCAAGCATGCCCAAGGGTCCCAACTTTCATTTGCACAGAGTGCGGAAAAAAGTATTGCCGTAGGAACATTTTTATTATCTTTGAAAGTTAGGGTAGGGTAGGGTGTCGGACCCCAACTTTGGACCACTTTTAAAAAAAATTCGTGCTATACCCCACCTGGATATTTTAGTCAAGCATGCCCAAGGGTCCCAACTATCATTTGCACCTAGTGTGGAAAAAAGTATTGCCGTAGGAAAATTTTTATTAACTTTGAAAGTTAGGGTAGGGTAGGGTGTCGGACCCCAACTTTGGACCACTTTTAAAAAAATCCGTGCTATACCCCACCTGGATATTTTAGTCAAGCATGCCCAAGGGTCCCAACTTTCATTTGCACAGAGTGTGGAAAAAGTATTGCCGTAGGAAAATTTTATTAACTTTGAAAGTTAGGGTAGGGTATGGTGTCGGACCCCAACTTTGGACCACTTTTAAAAAAATCCGTGCTATACCCCACCTGGATATTTTAGTCAAGCATGCCCAAGGGTCCCAACTATCATTTGCACCTAGTGTGGAAAAAGTATTGCCGTAGGAAAATTTTTATTAACTTTGAAAGTTAGGGTAGGGTAGGGTGTCGGACCCCAACTTTGGACCACTTTTAAAAAATCCGTGCTATACCCCACCTGGATATTTTAGTCAAGCATGCCCAAGGGTCCCAACTTTCATTTGCACAGAGTGTGGAAAAAGTATTGCCGTAGGAAAATTTTATTATCTTTGAAAGTTAGGGTAGGGTAGGGTGTCGGACCCCAACTTTGGACCACTTTTAAAAAAATCCGTGCTATACCCCACCTGGATATTTTAGTCAAGCATGCCCAAGGGTCCCAACTATCATTTGCACCTAGTGTGGAAAAAGTATTGCCGTAGGAAAATTTTATTAACTTTGAAAGTTAGGGTAGGGTAGGGTGTCGGACCCCAACTTTGGACCACTTTTAAAAAAATCCGTGCTATACCCCACCTGGATATTTTAGTCAAGCATGCCCAAGGGTCCCAACTTTCATTTGCACAGAGTGTGGAAAAAAGTATTGCCGTAGGAAAATTTTTATTAACTTTGAAAGTTAGGGTAGGGTAGGGTGTCGGACCCCAACTTTGGACCACTTTTTAAAAAAATCCGTGCTATACCCCACCTGGATATTTTAGTCAAGCATGCCCAAGGGTCACAACTATCATTTGCACCTAGTGTGGAAAAAAGTATTGCCGTAGGAAAATTTTAATTAACTTTGAAAGTTAGGGTAGGGTAGGGTGTCGAACCCCAACTTTGGACCACTTTTTAAAAAAATCCGTGCTATACCCCACCTGGATATTTTAGTCAAGCATGCCCAAGGGTCCCAACTTTCATTTGCACAGAGTGTGGAAAAAGTATTGCCGTAGGAAAATTTTATTAACTTTGAAAGTTAGGGTAGGGTAGGGTGTCGGACCCCAACTTTGGACCACTTTTAAAAAAATCCGTGCTATACCCCACCTGGATATTTTAGTCAAGCATGCCCAAGGGTCCCAACTTTCATTTGCACAGAGTGTGGAAAAAGTATTGCCGTAGGAAAATTTTATTAACTTTGAAAGTTAGGGTAGGGTAGGGTGTCGGACCCCAACTTTGGACCACTTTTAAAAAAATCCGTGCTATACCCCACCTGGATATTTTAGTCAAGCATGCCCAAGGGTCCCAACTATCATTTGCACCTAGTGTGGAAAAAGTAATGCCGTAGGAAAATTTTATTAACTTTGAAAGTTAGGGTAGGGTAGGGTGTCGGATCCCAAATTTGGACCACTTTTAAAAAAAATCCGTGCTATACCCCACCTGGATATTTTAGTCAAGCATGCCCAAGGGTCCCAACTTTCATTTGCACAGAGTGTGGAAAAAAGTATTGCCGTAGGAAATTTTTTATTAACTTTGAAAGTTAGGGTAGGGTAGGGTGTCGGACCCCAACTTTGGACCACTTTTAAAAAAATCCGTGCTATACCCCACCTGGATATTTTAGTCAAGCATGCCCAAGGGTCCCAACTAACATTTGCACCTAGTGGGGAAAAAGTATTGCCGTAGGAAAAATTTTATTAACTTTGAAAGTTAGGGTAGGGTAGGGTGTCGGACCCCAACTTTGGACCACTTTTTAAAAAAATTCGTGCTATACCCCACCTGGATATTCTAGTGAAGCATGCCCAAGGGTCCCAACTTTCATTTGCACAGAGTGTGGAAAAAAGTATTGCCGTAGGAAAATTTTTATTAACTTTGAAAGTTAGGGTAGGGTAGGGTGTCGGACCCCAACTTTGGACCACTTTTAAAAAAAATCCGTGCTATACCCCACCTGGATATTTTAGTCAAGCATGCCCAAGGGTCACAACTATCATTTGCACCTAGTGTGGAAAAAGTATTGCCGTAGTAAAATTTTATTAACTTTGAAAGTTAGGGTAGGGTAGGGTGTCGGACCCCAACTTTGGACCAGTTTAAAAAAAATCCGTGCTATACCCCACCTGGATATTTTAGTCAAGCATGCCCAAGGGTCCCAACTTTCATTTGCACAGAGTGCGGAAAAAGTATTGCCGTAGGAACATTTTATTATCTTTGAAAGTTAGGGTAGGGTAGGGTGTCGGACCCCAACTTTGGACCACTTTTAAAAAAATCCGTGCTATACCCCACCTGGATATTTTAGTCAAGCATGCCCAAGGGTCACAACTATCATTTGCACAGAGTGTGGAAAAAGTATTGCCGTAGGAAAATTTTTATCAACTTTGAAAGTTAGGGTAGGGTAGGGTGTCGGACCCCAACTTTGGACCACTTTTAAAAAATCCGTGCTATACCCCACCTGGATATTTTAGTCAAGCATGCCCAAGGGTCCCAACTATCATTTGCACAGAGTGTGGAAAAAGAATTGCCGTAGGAAAATTTTATTAACTTTGAAAGTTAGGGTAGGGTATGGTGTCGGACCCCAACTTTGGACCACTTTTAAAAAAATCCGTGCTATACCCACCTGGATATTTTAGTCAAGCATGCCCAAGGGTCCCAACTATCATTTGCACCTAGTGTGGAAAAAGTATTGCCGTAGGAAAATTTTTATTAACTTTGAAAGTTAGGGTAGGGTAGGGTGTCGGACCCCAACTTTGGACCACTTTTAAAAAAAAATCCGTGCTATACCCCACCTGGATATTTTAGTCAAGCATGCCCAAGGGTCCCAACTATCATTTGCACCTAGTGTGGAAAAAAGTATTGCCGTAGGAAAATTTTTATTAACTTTGAAAGTTAGGGTAGGGTAGGGTGTCGAACCCCAACTTTGGACCACTTTTTAAAAAAATCCGTGCTATACCCCACCTGGATATTTTAGTCAAGCATGCTCAAGGGTCCCAACTATCATTTGCACCTAGTGTGGAAAAAGTATTGCCGTAGGAAAATTTTATTAACTTTGAAAGTTAGGGTAGGGTAGGGTGTCGGACCCCAACTTTGGACCACTTTTAAAAAAATCCGTGCTATACCCCACCTGGATATTTTAGTCAAGCATGCCCAAGGGTCCCAACTTTCATTTGCACAGAGTGTGGAAAAAGTATTGCCGTAGGAAAATTTGTATTGACTTTGAAAGTTAGGGTAGGGTAGGGTGTCGGACCCCAACTTTGGACCACTTTTAAAAAAAATCCGTGCTATACCCCACCTGCATATTTTAGTCAAGCATGCCCAAGGGTTCCAACTATCATTTGCACCTAGTGTGGAAAAAGTATTGCCGTAGGAAAATTTTTATTAACTTTGAAAGTTAGGGTAGGGTAGGGTGTCGGACCCCAACTTTGGACCACTTTTAAAAAAAATCCGTGCTATACCCCACCTGGATATTTTAGTCAAGCATGCCCAAGGGTCCCAACTTTCATTTGCACAGAGTGTGGAAAAAAGTATTGCCGTATGAAATTTTTATTAACTTTGAAAGTTAGGGTAGGGTAGGGTGTCGGACCCCAACTTTGGACCACTTTTAAAAAAATCCGTGCTATACCCCACCTGGATATTTTAGTCAAGCATGCCCAAGGGTCCCAACTATCATTTGCACCTAGTGGGGAAAAAGTATTGCCGTAGGAAAATTTTTATTAACTTTGAAAGTTAGGGTAGGGTAGGGTGTCGGACCCCAACTTTGGACCACTTTAAAAAAAAAATCCGTGCTATACCCCACCTGGATTTTTCAGTCAAGCATGCCTAAGGGTCTCAACTTTCATTTGCACCTAGTGGGAAAAAGTATTGCCGTAGGAAATTTTTATTAACTTTGAAAGTTAGGGTGGGGTAGGGTGTCGGACCCCAACTTTGGACCAATTTTAAAAAATCCGTGCTATACCCCACCTGGATTTTTCAGTCAAGCATGCCTAAGGGTCCCAACTTTCATTTGCACCTAGTGGGAAAAAGTATTGCCGTAGGAAATTTTTATTAACTTTGAAAGTTAGGGTAGGGTAGGGTGTCAGACCCCAACTTTGGACCACTTTTAAAAAATCCGTGCTATACCCCACCTGGATATTTCAGTCAAGCATGCCTAAGGGTCCCAACTTTCATTTGCACTTAGTGGGGAAAAAGTATTGCCGTAGGAAATTTTTATTAACTTTGAAATTTAGGGTGGGGTAGGGTGTCGGACCCCAACTTTGGACCAATTTTAAAAACATCCGTGCTATACCCCACCTGGATTTTTCAGTCAAGCATGCCTAAGGGTCCAAACTTTCATTTGCACCTAGTGGGGAAAAAGTATTGCCGTAGGAAATTTTTATTAACTTTGAAAGTTAGGGTGGGGTAGGGTGTCGGACCCCAACTTTGGACCAATTTTAAAAAATCCGTGCTATACCCCACCTGGATTTTTCAGTCAAGCATGCCTAAGGGTCCCAACTTTCATTTGCACCTAGTGGGGAAAAAAGTATTGCCGTAGGAAATTTTTTATTAACTTTGAAATTTAGGGTGGGGTAGGGTGTTGGACCCCAACTTTGGACCAATTTTTTAAAAAATCCGTGCTATACCCCACCTGGATTTTTCAGTCAAGCATGCCTAAGGGTCCCAACTTTCATTTGTACCTAGTGGGGAAAAAGTATTTCCGTAGGAAATTTTTTATTAACTTTGAAAGTTAGGATGGGGTAGGGTGTCGGACCCCAACTTTAGACCAATTTTTTAAAAAATCCGTGCTATACCCCACCTGGATTTTTCAATCAAGCATGCCTAAAGGTCCCAACTTTCATTTGCACCTAGTGGGGAAAAAAAAAGTGTTGCTATTGCTAACATGGAGAATCTCTTAGTTTGGCCAGCCGGCAATAGTAAAGTTGTGAAATACCAGGTACAACCTTTTCACCCTTTGCAGAAAAACTCGTCGGGTTTAGGGCAAAATTGCTACAGGCCATTTTAGAGGTAATATCTACCTCTACCTCTGGTACCATGACCAAGGTGAAGAATCTCTTAGTTCGACCAGCCAGCAATAGCTAGTTTGGAATATATAAAATACCAGGTATCCCCATCCTATGCTGACAAACTCATATTGGTGTTTAACATAAGTGCTATAGGCCATTTTAGAGGCATTGTCTATCTTTTCCTGGAACCATATGGCCAAAATGGAGAATCTCTTAGTTTGGCCAGCCGGCAATAGTTAAGTAGGACTATTTGACATACCAGGTAACACCTACTCTTACTCTATATGCCATTTTAGAGGCAGTGTCTACCTCTACCTCTGGTAACATGGCCAGCATTGAGAATCATTTAGTTTCGCCAGCCGACAATAGTTTGATTTGAAACATATTTTATTCATTAAGATATAAAAGTTTTGAGCAACAGGCAATAGTTAAGTTGGACTATGTGACATACCAGGTACTCCCCACCCTATGCTGAATAACTCGTACAGGTATAGGACAATACAATTGCTATGGACCATTTAGAGGCAATGGTTATCTCTTCCTCTGGTACCATGGCAAACGTGCAAAACTCTACGTTTGGCCAGCCGGCAATAGTTAAGTTGGACTATGTTACATACCAGCCAACCCCCTTTTCATCCTATGATGGCAAACTCGTACGAGTCTAGGGCATAAGTGACATGGGCAATTTTAAAAGCAATGTCTATCTCTTCCTTTGTTATCAATACCAACGTCGATATCTCTTAATTTGGCCAGCCGGCAATAGTTAAGTTGGACTATAAGTCATACCAGATAACACCGCTACTGCGCCCACCCTATGCTAATAAACTCGTTCAGGTTTAGGGCCATAAGTGCTATTTGTCATTTTAGAGCCAATGTCTACCTCTACCTCTGGTACCGGGGCCAAGTTTTGCTAGCCGGCAATAGTTCATTTGTACTATGTGACATACCAGGTACCCTCAATATATGTGGAAAAACTAGGGTGTGTTATAGCCAATTTTAGACGCAATGTCTACCTCTACCTCTGGTATCATGGACAACATGGAGAATTTCTTAGTTTTGCCAGCCTACAATAGTTAAGCTGGACTCTGTGACATACTAGGTACGCAACCCCTTTTCCTAATGCAGAAAACTTCGCACGTGTCTACGGCATAAGTACTATAGGCTATTTTAGAGGCAATATCTACTCCTACCTCTGGTACCATCGTCAAGGTGGATAATTTCTTAGTTTGGCCAGGCGGCATTAGTTAAATTTGGCTTTGTGACATACCAAGTACCCTCACCCTATTCTGACAAACTCGAACGGGTCTAGGGCATAAGTGCTATGGGCCATTTAAGAGTCACTGTCTACCTGTAGAGCCATGGCCAACATTGAGCATCTCTTAGTTTGGCCAGCCGGCAGTAGTTAAATTTCACTATTTGATATATCAGGTAGCACCCACTCTATGCTGCCAAACTCGAACGAATCTAGGGCAGAAGTGCTATATGCCATTTCAGAGGCAATGTCTACCTCTACCTCTGGTACTATGACCAACATTGAGAATCATTAAGTTCCGCCAGCCGGCAATAGTTAAGTTGGACTATGTGACAAACCAGGTACTCCTACCCTATATGCTGAATATATCGTTAGGGTCTAGGTGCATACAATTGGCATGGGCCATTTTAGAGGCAATGTCTATCTCTCCCTCTGGTACCATGACAAACGTGCAAAAAATCTTAGTTTGGCCAGCCGGCAATAATTAAGTGACATGAGCATTTTTAAAAGCAATGTCCATCTCTTCCTTTGTTTCCAATGCCTACGTCTAGAATCTCATAAAAATATCAGAAATAGAGACAATGTTTACCTCTACCTCTGGTACCATGGCCAACGTGACGAATTTCTTTGTATGGCCATCAGGTGATAGTTAACTTAGACTGTGTGACTTACCAGGTAGCACCAACTCTATGCTGCCAAACTCGTACAGGTATAGTGCATATGGGCTCACTCTCTTAGTGAAGCTGGACTATTTGTCATATTAGGTACCCCACCCACACACTCACACATCCTATGCTGATAAACTAGTACGGGTCTAAGACATTAGTGTTACAGGCCATTTTAGAGGCAATGTCTACCTCGATCTCTGGTACCATGGCCAACGTGGAGAATATCTTAGCTTTACCAGCCAGCAATAGTAAGTTTGGACTATCTGACATACCAGATATTCCCACCATATGCTGACTTATTCATACGGATATAGGGCGTAAGTGCTTTAGACTATTTAAGAGGCAATGTCGATCTTTTCCTCTGGTAACAAGGGAAACGTGGAAAATCTTTTAGTTTTGCTAGCCGGCAATAGTTAAGTTGGTATATTTTGTCACACCAGATACCCCACCACCCTATGCTGACAAACTGGTATGGGTCTGGGGTATAAGTGATATTGGCAATTTTAGAAGCAATATCTACCTCTACCTCTTGTACCATGGCCAACGTGGAGAATCTCTTGATTTGGCCAGGAGCCAATAGATAGTTTGAACTCTATGGCATACCAGGTACCACTAACCCCCATTTTCACCCTATGCTGATTAACTCATACTTGTCTAGGGCATAAGTGTCATGAGCTATTCTAGATGCAATGTCGAACTCTGACAAATTGATATTGTCTCTGTAGTTTAACGGATCCAAGTATGATGTGACTGTCACTCAAAATATTATGAAAGTTCCCGGAAAGTTTTTGCAGATGTGATCAGCAAGTCTTGATCCAACTACATCACCCTGGAGCTTTAGTTTTGATAAAGTAATATTCTTGATACGCACAACTCGATTCTTTGCCATCAATATTGTTGGTTTTCTGTGGTACATGATGTGTGCGCATGTGCCGTTATCATGTGTTGATGCATCGGTAAATTTTGTGTTACTCCTTTTGTGTTGTAGTACTTGAATGATCTCTAAGCTAAATGCAAGATCTCGTGAAATTGATATCCATTTTATTGAATATCTTCCGGTAATATTTCGTCCAATTTAGCTTCCAAAGTGATTGCATAAAGATTTTTGCTTTTACAGTTACTGAGCTTAATAATACTAACGGATCGAAAATTTTGGATGATTGTCGTAAAATATAACGTTTGGTCAATTTTCTTATTCGTCTTTCTCGAAGTTGTTACTTTGATAAAACAACTTGTCCGTTTGAGCGTTCTATTGCATACCAAGAATTTTTGCCTAAGGTTTTTTTGCAATCGATTTCTTGTAATTTTGGAATGTTTGAATTCCAAAAGTGAAGTTTGAATCTGCCTTCGGTGAGTTTTTCCATGTATCGTCTGCAATAATCTTTTCGCTGTTTTCGTTATCTAGTTAAAATGTTGTCCACATATAATCCATTTCCTAGAGTATTTGAAAGTTTTCCCAGATTTTCCTTGAAGTGCTTCCGGAATGTAGCTCCGAAGAGTACAAACTTGAAGCAATGTGTTATTAGCGGACTTGATGTATTTTGCAGGGTCGCTAAGCAACAGGAACCTCGTTGCATCTCGGTCTTTTCGCCGAGCTGTAGAAATGCATTTTCTTAATCTGCGGACGTAGCATATTTCTTAGCACGAAATCTTATAAGAATTCCTGTAATATCATTCATAACAGGAGGTGGTGATTCTAAACATTCATTTAAACTATGATAACCTCTTCCATCTTTGCAGCTACAATCATAAACAATGCATTTCGGCGTAGTAGATGATTTATTGGTGACCGAATGATGCGGAATATAGTGTACTGGTCGATCAATAGGAAGTTTTGTTTCCTCAACCTTTTAATAAAGTGTCTACTCTCCTGCTCGCTTACAATATCTCCATAAATTTTTAGTAAATCGGGCTTGTTTGCTTAACTCCTAATAATGTTTTCTATCCTTTGTTTAACCAATTCCATGTTATGCAGCAGCGGACGAACGTCTGATTTCCATTGTAACTTAGCTTTATATTTTCCATTATACACTTCTCTCCGAACTCCCTTACAACTTTCTACTTGCTTTTATGTGATCGCTTCCTAAAATCACTACGATTCTAAGCTTCAAAACATTTTCAAGTCGCAAGCAACTGATCTGTGATTAGTCAAAATGTTCCTCATGGCAGATTGATTTGAACTACTTCCGTTCTTACTTATTACGGGTCCCGACAAGAGATAACCCATCCTGATTTTACTGCAGTCGATCCATCTCCTCTACCAAGTTTATCTTCAACTATTGACTAGTAATAATCGTGCCAACCTACAAGCATACTAAAGTATGTTGAATTTGCCCTCTGCGCTTATCTAATGTGCAAGTCGTAATCCATGTAAGAATGACAGTGCTTTGATTTTCTTTCGTGATTTCGTCCGAATAGGAGCGGCTATTTTAGGTACGATGATTACTTCAATTTCTCAACGAACTGTTTCAATCGCTATTTTTGCTTTGGTAAGGTGACAAATGTATCCTTCGTTGTCCCATAATCCAGATATTTTGAGTGTAATCTTTTCGGTGGACTCAATTTCAAATTTGCGCGCTAAGGTTTCAGTTAAAATGAGTTCTGCGCTCCTCTTCAAGTAAGATATTCGGACCAAACTGGTGTCACGGCAGGTTCAAGAAAAACATCTCTATGTGCGGTAACAGTAGAATGCAACAATGATGTCTGCTCTAATAGTGTTTTATCTACCGCAGTATGTGCTACGATCTTGTGTGCGCTATTCTCGTTTGCTGTCAAGGTCTTTGATTATGTGTATGTACATGTTTACAAGTGTGCTGTTTCTTTCAGCACTGTCGAAAATTAAATTCAGATTAAAATTCAACTACTGTTATTTTCAAAACAGTTAAAACATACCTGTTCCGCTTAAAAATTTCTATGCGTTATTTACACGTATTCGGATGATGCGAATCCTCACAAAACAAGAATTTCTTACGCGTCATCGACTGAAAGTGTTTTCCGTTCATTCCTTTCTCATTCCGGTAAAAACGAAGCGGCCAGTAAAATGTATCATTTTCACGATTTCCGCTTGTTGATTGTCCTGCGACCTGAACGCACACTTCCCTTATTATTGCTGCCCTCAAAGATTTCAGTCCCAATCGTCGTTTCTGCGGTCTCGGGTTATGTTTTTCGTACATCAGACGGCAACTTATTGTATATAATAAGAGTAAGAATGGTTATTAATGTTCTCTTGCTTGTTCCTAGAGATTCTATACAGTGTATGCTACACTCAGTTCTGTATGGAAAGTTGCCTGCTTTTGACCTCGGCGCAGGTAAATCAATAAAACCTCTATCATAGTATTGCTACGTATACGACTTGATAGTAATTTGCACTTGTGAGTGCTAATCCGGCGAGACATTGTGCGGGTATGCCCAAAATTTGTTTATGTAAATACGTTAAACTTTTGTACCTCTGTTAATATTTGGTTAGCATGTATTGTTGATAGATACGCATGCCAGAAAGGTTGCCATTTTAACAAATTACCATTAAAATATGGACGATTCAATTTTGGTAGCTTGTGATAGATGCTAAAATCTGTACTAGAACAAAGTTAACAAAGGATATAGTGACGATACCAATGGTAAAATGGAAAACTGCGCTCAAAGTGACGTTAACGTTTGAAGTAATTTAACTGTCCCTAAATTATCAAATCGACAATACAACCCCCTCCTCCTCCCCAATCATAACAAACTATTACAGGTCTAGGGCATTAGTAATATAGGCCATTTTAGAGGCAATGTTTACTTATACCTCTGGTACAATGGCCAACGTGAAGAATAGATTATCACAGTTTTGCCAGCCAGCAATAGTTAAGTTAGACTATACTAGACTAATACATACCAGGTAACCCCTTCTCCCTGCCCACCCTAACGCTGACAAACCTGTACGGGCCTAGGACCATAAGTGCTATGGGCCATTTTAGAGGTAATGTCTATAGCATCCTCTGGTATCATGCAATAGCAAAAGTGGAAAATCTCTTAGTTTTGCCAGCAGGCAGTAATAAAAGCAGGACTATGTGACCTACCCGGTACCTCCTCCCCATCAGCTCACCCGACCCTTTTCACCCTAAGCTGGGTTTTTAATATAGGAAGATTTTGGTCTTTGCCATTCATATGCACCACGTGGAGATAAAAGTATTGCCGTAGAGAATTGTATATGAATGAAAGACACAGTAATATCTGACCTCGATATTGGACCTGTGTTGTAGACTCTACAAGAGTTGTCCCACCGGGCCTTTTGGCTTAGGATACCGTAGGCCACTGACATTTATTTGTACCTAGTGCGAATAAAAGAATTGCTATGCGAAACAGTTATACAAGAACCCGATATTTGACCTGCATGAGTTGTCCCAAGTAGGTTTTGGGGTCCAAGAAACCTTATGCCCTGGCTTTTATTTGTACCTAGTTCGGATAAAAGCATTGTTGTAAAGATGTTAATACAAGTTGAAGGGTGGTTGGAAGTCAGTTATGTCAAACCCCGATATTTGGTGTAGACCTTCCGTGAGTTGTCCTACTTGGACATTTTGGTCCTGGAAATCATAGGTTACTGCCTTTTATTGTATCTAGTGGGGATGAAATAATGTTAAAGAGAATTTTCTTTTAAATTAAATTTAGGGCGAGTGACGACGGTCAGTAATGTAAGACCTGAGGTGAAGACTTTTCGTGAGTTTTCTCACCTTGGCCTTTGTCCGGGAAACCTTTACATTTTACAGTTTACATTTCAATCTTGTGCAGGTCATATAAGAGCGTACCATAAGGATTTGTTTATGAGTAATATTTAGATAGGATAAGTCAGACCCCGATATTGGACCCATGGTAGAGATTTTCCGTAAATTGTCTAACTTTGGCCTTTTGGTTCAGAAAACATTGGGCTTCTGGCTTGTTTTTGTACATAGTGCAGATAAAAGCATTGCCGTATCGATTCTCCTATTACGAGTCAAAATAGGGTTGATAGGGGTCAGTTATGTCTTATTCTGATATTGGATCTATAATTTAAGCCTTCCGTGAATTGTCCTATTTGCGCCTGTTGATTAAAAAACCACAGGCCACTGCCTTTCATTACCATCTGGTGCAGATTAAAATATTGACGTAGGGAATTGTTTTATTGATTGATTGATTGTTGGTTGCTTAACGTCCAGTGGCAACTATTTCATGCATGTTCAGGACGAGAACAAGTTAACAATAAATACAATAGGTAGGTCCTGTAATAGAGGCCGTCCGGGATGAAGGTCGGGGAAATTTAGACTGCCACAGGAAAATGAGGGTATATTGGATAAGGACAGAAATTTAGCCTTGCAACAGGCCACCTACGTACCCCTCAAAGAGTTGTTGCAAGGGTTCTTAACGTGCAAAGAACGTGGCACTCTCTTTACACGAGGCATCTGATTTAACGTCCCCATTCTGACCGGACGTGACAACGAACTTGTACATCCCGCACAGCCAAACGGACGCCCCACTTCAGCGAGGGTTTTTTACCGCCGGTCGGAGGAAGACAAATGGTGACCATATTTCTATTCCCCAGTCACCCTTGGGAGGGAATTGTTTTAGAAATTATGTTTAGGGTGGGAAGGGTTCAGGAATGCCAGACCCCTATATTGAACCTTTTGTGTTTACCTTCCATGAGTTATCCCACCTTAGCCGTTTGGTCCAAAAAAACTATAGGTCACGATCTTTTATTTGTATCTATTTTGGATCAAATCATTGCAGTACGGATGTTTTAAGTGTTAAATTAAGAGTAAGTATGTGGTCAGTTAGGTCAATCCACGATTAAGAACCAATGATGTAGGTCTGCCTTGAGTTGTCCCACCAGGTCCTTTGTGTCCAGTAAACCTTTGGTCTCTGACTTTTATATGCACCTAGTGCGGATGAAATTATCGACGTAGGAAATCTTTAAGAATTCAATATAGGCCGTGGAAAGGGGGGCAGTAAGTTGAGACCCTGATTTTGGAAATGTGGTGTAGACTTTCCAAGAGTTGTTGGGCCATTTGACTCAAGAAACCGTAAGGCATTGGTTTTATTTTTCCTAGAGTCTTTAAAAGCATTGATGTATGGAGTTACGTTTAGAGTGGCTAAGGAGTCACTTATATCAGACCCCTATATTGGACCGACAATGTAGACTTTCCGTGAGTCGTATAACATGGGCCTTTTGTTGCAGGAAACCTAAGATCACTGCCCTAAATTTGCATCACCCGCGGCTAAAAATGTTGTCGTAACTTTTAATTGAGTGATGGTACGGGGTCAGTAATTGCAGACTATGATTTGGACATTATGGTCTAGATCTTCTGTAAGTTATTCCAACTTGGCTGTTTGGTCCATAAAACCTTATAGTCTACCTTTCATATGCAGGGAGTCCGGAGAAAAGTATTGTCGTTGGGATTTCTTTCGAATTAAATTTAGGCCGTAGAAAGGAGTTCACTGATATCATACTTCGATATTGGATCTGTGGTGAAGATCTTTGTGGGTTGCCTCCGCCCCTCCCTGTTTTTGTTTACCCTTACAAATATTAGTCCTGTTTGAAAGAACAATTGGTCCTACAAGAGGATGATAAAAAGAATCAGGAAACTATGAAATGGAAAAATACCAAAAATGTGATACTTAAAATCAAAGAAATTACAGAAGTGGATGGAAAAGTTTGAAAGGGTAAAGTTTTAACTCTTACAAATAGAAGAAGGGTACATTGATGGAAACTTATGTTAAAAGTTACGGTTTACAAATACCCCAAAAATAAAAATAAAAAATTCTACACGTTTATTAACAAACTAGAATCGGGGTAGGTATAACAACTCAAATAAAGTTTAAAATGAAAAAAAAGTTTTAGAAGGACGATAAAAGTATATAAAAGATATAAAATAAAACACGAAATGAACGAATAAAATGATATTGGTTGTTAAAACAGTAAAACAGTTGAAAGGTATTGCTAGGAATCAATTGCTTAAACAAATTATAAGATAGGAAAAGCTAAGATAAGTGAACGGATTCAATCCAAAACTGAAGTAAAGCTGACGGAAAAGGAATAAACATACAGGGAACTTCAAAGGTGGACCCAGGAAAGGGAATGAAAAGGTCAGTAGATTGAACAATAATGCCTTGTTAAAAGGTGTTGTGAGAAAACCAGTAGAAACAAGAAACAATCGAAAGAGAAATTGAAGTAGTCAAACCGAGAAAAAGCCTTAAATTATAACTTACCAAAAGGACAAACAAATCCATAGTCCAGCTGAATCTAGAGACATTTTAAAATACCACCCGTTTCAAAAGTCTGGACTTATAAATGGGGTACAACGAAAAGGGCAAAAGTTAATGTGATTTTAAATTGTATGTTTGAAAAATTGTTTGTGATAAGAAGGAAAAGAAGATAAGTCATCATGGTCATTGCGGGACAAAGTAACCAGAGAGGCGACGAACTTCGAAGATATGTTAAAGATGCTGAAAAATAGTTTTGAGGAGAAATTCCAGGTTGGGCAGGGGATAAAACTGATGACGCACTTACTTTGGTTAGTTTAAATTTCAAATCGACAAATATAGACCAATTGCCTGATCTCAATACTAGGGCTTACCTCAAAAGTAAAATTACAAAATACCGAACTCCAAGAAAATTCGAAAGGAAAATCCCTGATCAAATGGCAAAACAAGATCTCAAACACATCAAACGAATGGAAAACAACTGTCATATTCCTGAATTAGTACAGGCAATTCCTTATGTAGAAAATGGTGGATTAAACCTAGTTTTAAGTGGCTGGCAGACAAGAAAGTCATAATTATTGTGAATAACCAGGAAGAGCAATGTTTTAAGTGAACGATCTTAGCGTCAATACATCACGAGGAGATAGACCATAAAGTGCTGCCCGAGTGATCAAGTTAGTAAAGTGATGGGTAGACGAGAGTGAAGGATTGAAGGATTGGATTCATTATAAATCTCAAGAACATTACCAAGTTTTAGAAAAAACAATCAGAATATATCAATCAACGTGCATGGTTTAAAACGAAAGAGATCTAACTACTAATGAGTTAAGACTTCGAGAAAAGAGAACTGAATGTGGACTTGTTGGTGATTGAGATGGAAGGATTGACACATTACTGTTGTAAAAAGTACCTTAATTGCTATCGCGTAATGTATAATAACTTGATATAAAGTATCAACATGTTTTATAGCAGTAACACGACGGGTGTCATATCTGGAGCAGGTTCTGTCTACCCCTACAGAGCACATGAGGTAATTTCAAGTTTTGGTAAGGTTCGTGTTGGTCAGTTTTAGTTTTCTATGTTGTGTTTTGTGTACTATTGTTTGTCTTTTCGTCACATTCTCTTTTGGCCATGGCATTGTCAGTTTGTTGACGATCTATGAGTTTAAATATCCCTTTGGTATCTTTCCCTCTCTTTTATAACTTCCACAGTGAGTAGACCCTATTTCAGCAAAAGAGTACTGTAATAACAAGATAACTGTGTAAGTTTCGATGCCAGATAAAGGGCTTACCAAGAATTTAAGAACCATACGATATCAATGAAGGTTCAATTCGTAGTGTACGCAAAATCTGAGTGTTTTACTGAGGGCGTCAAGCCGGATAAATTGTTAAGGACTGTAGAGAAAAAATTCAAGACAAAAACATTAAGGAACGGAATGAGATCGCGGACAAAGATATTATGAGTCACTTCTTTCGAACTGATGACTGCAAACCAGACTTCAAACCCTACCAGAAACACAAACCATCCAGAATTTTCTATTGTATAATGTGCTATGACAACAGGGTGTTTACTAGAGAACAAGTTTGTTATACAATATGTACAATGCAGGAAGAAAGGAAGATGTGGTTCATATTTTTGTGGGTAAACTTGAAGAAGATATTTTAGTTCTGTACCAGATATATTATTATCGAATGTCCTTGGAGATGTTGCAAGTATTCGAGCAGGTAACGACGTAACAGATCTGAGGGAAAAAACTAGAAGATGACAAAGTGAGAGACAACTGTCACTTTACCGGGGATTACAGAGGTGCAGACAACAAGTGCAACCTGAAATACACGGTACTTAAATTATTTCCGGCAATCTTCCACAACCTGACCGGGTACGACAGTCATCTCTTCATTAAGAACTTGGGAGTAACTGAAGGACAACCTTACATGTATGCACAAATTTATAGGAACGTGTAGAGAATAACCCACCTGTCGAATTTCCAAACACAAAGAAAGAGTTTTGAAAAATATCATATGACCGGCAATTGTACAAAGTGAAACAACGCAATTCGGAGAATAGTAGGAGCATAACCATAAGAGAGATATGGACAGGCGGAAGTAATAGCACATTAATGATTTCCAACTTAGGGCTCGCTACAGCATAGGAGTTAATGTAGACAAGAATACCTAACAATAAAATGAATGCTCGACTACCTAGGCAGCATCAATGTCAAACGTTGAAGTCTAATGCATTACTCTCAGTGGAATGCTTTTGGAAGAAATGTGACTGCGGTTCAACTCGGATTTCAAAATATACGCCAGAAAACTTAGACACAAACTTAAATTTGCGTCGACTATATGTATGAGATTGACACGAAGAATTCTCGTCCAACCTTACTGTCTGATCTGTTGCGAAAACATCATACCTTGGCTGAGGAAAATATTGATGTATCATCGTTGGTGTTCGATAGATTAATGATTCGTAAAGAATGTATAGCACGCGATAGACTGCCCGGATTCATCAAGGATGTTTCAAGAAAGTAAAAATGATTGCTTGTGACATCACAGGAGATGGAAAGAGATCTGCGCGATTACTACAATGATTTTCTAGTGGCTCCAGAATCTTTGCAAGATTAACGATCAAGAAACCGGTAGGTAATCTTCAGAAGACAATATATGCGGTGCATAGTGTGAACCTTAAGAGTTATCTGGCCCGGGGTATGATTCTTAGGAAGATACAGTAAATTATCAAGTACAACCAAGGCCAATAGTTGAAACCTTACATTGATAAGGAAAGGAAACCCGAGCCAACTCTAACATTTGAAAAAGAATTCTATAGGAGGATGGTTGGGAAAAGCATGAAAATATCATACACCGTGTTGATATCCGACTTGTCAATAACAAGACGAAAGCATTAAGACTAGCTTCCATATCCATTTTCAAGAAACGGACTATATTAGACGAATTATGGGCTGCAATCCACATAACACGAACCAAGTTGGTAATAGACAAACCAATCTACCTAGGTTTTGCGATTTCAGACCTGTCTAAAACTTTGTTGGATGACTTTGTATATGACTTCCTGTTATGGTATTGTAATTATTATGTTTATTTATCTTGGCCTTATTTGTTTTGTTGCCTTATAGTTGTTTACAAGGTAAACTTATATTGCGCAGTTTAGAAATCACTGGAACAATCATAGATACTGATGGAATGAGATTGGAACTTCCAATTTGACTTACATAATAATTCTGGAATGATCATAATCTACGATGTGTAATTAAAACTTTTATCGTATTCTAGAAGTTTCGTTCTACAGTTTTCTAGGAGTTTCACTTTTACAATGTTCTAGAGATTTCCGTGACAACTATATATATATATATACAAACACTTAAGTTAAACTTTAAGACATAGACATAGGATTCTCAGAGGTTATCTGGAGTTGTTGAATTGACACTTTTATTTATGAACAACATCATACTAGATTGTGACTTATTAGACGTAATATTCTGTTTGGATTTCCGTACAGTTACGAGGATTACGGATAAAAGAAAAGACAAAGGATCGGACTTATATTTTGACAGCTAAGTTGACATTTCTACTTGTGTAATACTTCTTGTAAACTTGTGTATAATAAATCTTGTTAAATTTTATTATTGATTTGTGTCTTTTGTTGGCTACAATTTAAAAGTGATTTCTGGCCGTAACGTTAACAAAAATTAAAACCCCAACAAAAAACCGCGAGCCACGATCTGTTACACAGACACTTACAGGCTCGTTTAAGATATTCAGACCACAAACATTTACAAAGACAAAGATAACAATGTGCATTAGCGGTTCGAGATGTCCAACTACTCGACTGACCATGAATGCAAATTCAAGACTAAGGTCAACAAGAATGTTCTTGGAATGTTTAAGAACGAGTGTCCTGGAATACCAATAGTTGAATTTGTCGGTCTAAGACTGAAACGGTATGCCATCAAAACAGAAAGGTCTGAAAGCAAGAGAGCTAAACTAAAATTTGGCTGTGATTCCTACCACACAACGAACTTAATTTGGAGCAAGTGAGACCAGATATATAGTGAAAATCTCTTTCAGCAGATGACAAGCAGCACAACTTCATCCCATGTATTGTAGATCATGACGATAAACTTATAGAAATTATGTGAGATGAGGATACTTAAAGGTGAGCTTCTAACCGACGATCTTCCACATATGTCGCAAACAGATCAGACATATTATTCAAGCGTCAGATTTTGACGCATATCATTTATAAAGTGTTATTTTCATTTTCATCAAACGAACCTGGTTATTTATGTTCGAATCACCTAGATTTATGGCGGTGCGAAGTTTTTACAACCATACGGATATGCATATGGATATAAGTATCTCTTTGACCCTTGAAGAAGCTATTGTATATAGCCTGACGGCAGTAGATTTTCGCAACCACATGTTCAAACAACTACTATATACCTCAAGTCTTCAGGAAATTGTTTCTGTACTAGAATGGAGACTTGAATATACTGAAGATGAGTTTGTGCCGTATATGACCGCGGAGCTTGACAATACAAATAATGAGAGTTATGAGTCGAATGAAGTCGAATGAAGAGGACTACGAAGTGTCGGATGAAGAAGAGTGTGAAAAGTTGTATGAAGATCAGGAATATTTAATAAATGAGTGTAATACACATTTTGATATAGCAATCCCAAAAATCAATATCTAATGTTGGATTCGAAAAGTAGGCGAACGACTTAAACATTTAACACGTAAGAAGGGTCTTTTGCGGAAAAATTACAATATGAACCACAGAAAATATAGTTTGGTATTTCAATCCATGATTCTTTCATGGCACTTGTAATACACTCTGCATGGTGGTTTCAAAACGAATTGACAAAGATATATTTTGATTATTATGTATTTCAACCCCAAAAGAAAAAATGAGTATTTAAACCCGAAATTGACTACAAAAACGCGGAACAATGATGTGAGGACATCTTTGTTTGTATGTTATTAAATGCTATCATAAGTTCACCCTTTGATTAAGTGACGTTTTCATTCACATAATAAACAAGAAAGACGGTAGAAAATTTGTATTGGCAAAAGAGAAGCGAAAGGGTTATATTTTCGAAGACCTCGACATGAATGATGATCGTATCCTAAACCCGGGTATACCCAAACGCAGGAAGTTTCGAAAACGGTGGGATATGCAACAGCTAAAAAACTTTCAGACAGAATACGACCAAAACATCAAGGAACTTGAACATGTTACAAAAAACAACACAGATCAAAATGGACAAGTCCTGATGTGTTTCAACCAACGATGGTAAAATAAATACATACCTAAATATGCAAACCATCCAATTAGTAATCCACCTGCGAAAAGCCAGTCAATGAATTGATGAGAAAAGGCTGGTATGCACAGAATTGGCCCGAATTAATCGCAAACATGTAAAAGAAAACTAATTAGCTTGTGGAAAACATGTTATCGATTTGCGAAGAAACAATAAGAAGATCTCGGCAGGGTTATTGTTTGATTCAAACATACAAGTACATCTAAGCGATCACTAACAAAAGTAGATGAAAAGATAGTGGTTGACGGCATCAATCTCTTTGTTACATTCAAGATAAAAAATAAAATGCAAATCTTAAAATTTATTATTTTACTTTATATCTTGAAGAGAGTTTTGCAATATCAGCCTTCACGATCCATGAGTTGAACGTCGCGAAATAATCTATCAATTTAACCTAGAGCTCTTTTACATCATTACGGGCTGACCAGTGACAATTTCAATGCGATACAGACCTTTATCATTCTTCTGAAGAAACAGTCTTCTGAAGCTCGGTCTCGTAAATGGATCCTTATGTTATTTAAAAAATCTTTGATATGGTAGGTTGATGGTTGATTACTCAACACTTTGGAAATAGTAAACACTTCTCCAGTCCACCAAGGTTGTATCCCTTTTCAAATGTACCCTTTTGCTGATTCGCACACTAAATTTGGGGTTTGACATTGTGGGATTGTTTCAACAGAGTTTCAAGAACACCTTTTTATGTTCCTTTTACTTGCTGCCACGGGAATTAATTTGATAGCATCACGAAACATCAATGTGTGGAGTAGAATAGGATGAGAAATACTTGAACATATTTTCTGTCACTGTTCGGTTCCGCCGTTCAAACTGTTATTCATTTTCGATCAAATAAAGTTTCATGTCATGCTTTCAATGGCTCAACATCATTGTTGTAAAATTCCGGGTTTTTTTCGTTTAAAAGGAATAGTCAGAGTTCAATTTAGCTCTCTTGATTTTTTTAAAAAATTTGTCCAAAGTTGGGGTCCGACACCCTACCCCACCCTAACTTTCAAAGTTAATAAAAAATTTCCTACGGCAATACTTTTTTCCCCACTAGGTGCAAATGAAAGTTGGGACCCTTAGGCATGCTTGACTGAAAAATCCAGGTGGGGTATAGCACGGATTTTTTTAAAAATTGGTCCAAAGTTGGGGTCCGACACCCTACCCCACCCAAACTTTCAAAGTTAATAAAAAATTTCCTACGGCAATACGTTTTTCCCACTAGGTGCAAATGAAAGTTGGGACCCTTAGGCATGCTTGACTGAAAATCCAGGTGGGGTATAGCACGGATTTTTTAAAATTGGTCCAAAGTTGGGGTCCGACACCCTACCCCACCCTAACTTTCAAAGTTAATAAAAATTTCCTACGGCAATACTTTTTCCCCACTAGGTGCAAATGAAAGTTGGGACCCTTAGGCATGCTTGACTGAAAAATCCAGGTGGGGTATAGCACGGATTTTTTAAAATTGATCCAAAGTTGGGGTCCGACACCCTACCCCACCCTAACTTTCAAAGTTAATAAAAATTTCCTACGGCAATACTTTTTCCCCACTAGGTGCAAATGAAAGTTGGGACCCTTAGGCATGCTTGACTGAAAAATCCAGGTGGGGTATAGCACGGATTTTTTAAAATTGGTCCAAAGTTGGGGTCCGACACCCTACCCCACCCTAACTTTCAAAGTTAATAAAAAATTTCCTACGGCAATACTTTTTCCCCACTAGGTGCAAATGAAAGTTGGGACCCTTAGGCATGCTTGACTGAAAAATCCAGGTGGGGTATAGCACGGATTTTTAAAATTGGTCCAAAGTTGGGGTCCGACACCCTACCCCACCCTAACTTTCAAAGTTAATAAAAATTTCCTACGGCAATACTTTTTCCCCACTAGGTGCAAATGAAAGTTGGGACCCTTAGGCATGCTTGACTGAAAAATCCAGGTGGGGTATAGCACGGATTTTTTAAAAATTGGTCCAAAGTTGGGGTCCGACACCTACCCCACCCAAACTTTCAAAGTTAATAAAAATTTCCTACGGCAATACTTTTTCCCCACTAGGTGCAAATGAAAGTTGGGACCCTTAGGCATGCTTGACTGAAAAATCCAAGTGGGGTATAGCACGGATTTTTTAAAATTGGTCCAAAGTTGGGGTCCGACACCCTACCCCACCCTAACTTTCAAAGTTAATAAAAATTTCCTACGGCAATACTTTTTCCCCACTAGGTGCAAATGAAAGTTGGGACCCTTAGGCATGCTTGACTGAAAAATCCAGGTGGGGTATAGCACGGATTTTTTAAAATTGGTCCAAAGTTGGGGTCCGACACCCTACCCCACCCTAACTTTCAAAGTTAATAAAAATTTCCTACGGCAATACTTTTTCCCCACTAGGTGCAAATGAAAGTTGGGACCCTTAGGCATGCTTGACTGAAAAATCCAGGTGGGTATAGCACGGATTTTTTAAAAATTGGTCCAAAGTTGGGGTCCGACACCCTACCCCACCCTAACTTTCAAAGTTAATAAAAATTTCCTACGGCAATACTTTTTCCCCACTAGGTGCAAATGAAAGTTGGGACCCTTAGGCATGCTTGACTGAAAAATCCAGGTGGGGTATAGCACGGATTTTTTAAAATTGGTCCAAAGTTGGGGTCCGACACCCTACCCCACCCAAACTTTCAAAGTTAATAAAAATTTCCTACGGCAATACTTTTTCCCCACTAGGTGCAAATGAAAGTTGGGACCCTTAGGCATGCTTGACTGAAAAATCCAGGTGGGGTATAGCACGGATTTTTTAAAATTGGTCCAAAGTTGGGGTCCGACACCTACCCCACCCTAACTTTCAAAGTTAATAAAAATTTCCTACGGCAATACTTTTTCCCCACTAGGTGCAAATGAAAGTTGGGACCCTTAGGCATGCTTGACTGAAAAATCCAGGTGGGGTATAGCACGGATTTTTTAAAATTGGTCCAAAGTTGGGGTCCGACACCCTACCCCACCCTAACTTTCAAAGTTAATAAAAATTTCCTACGGCAATACTTTTTCCCCACTAGGTGCAAATGAAAGTTGGGACCCTTAGGCATGCTTGACTGAAAAATCCAGGTGGGGTATAGCACGGATTTTTTAAAATTGGTCCAAAGTTGGGGTCCGACACCCTACCCCACCCTAACTTTCAAAGTTAATAAAAATTTCCTACGGCAATACTTTTTCCCCACTAGGTGCAAATGAAAGTTGGGACCCTTAGGCATGCTTGACTGAAAAATCCAGGTGGGGTATAGCACGGATTTTTTTTTTAAATTGATAATATAGCTAATTAATAATGTCCTTGCACACCATACCTTGTTAGTTATGTCCTTGCACACCATATTTTGATTACTAAAATAAACCTCGGTGTCATCAAAACAAAACAAAATCCACTGTTACAGAACGATAATGATTCGCTTAAACAGATTTGTTTGAGATGAAAGTATTAAAGTACGAACGCTACTTTGTATTCTTGTAGCGTATACAAATTGTTACATTTTAGGAACTATTTTACAGGATGCCGAGAATATGGAAAGCTATTTCACACAATATCGCACAGAAATTTTCTGATAAACAAGTCAATACCATCTTAATACAAGAAAATTAGGCCAACATTCAAACAATGTCATTTTTCAGTGTTGACAGTTGAAGCGAAGTCTTAAAGCGTGCAGCACGATGTTGAAAGCACATATCATTGTTTTTAAAATATTGAACACGAAATGAAATTTCAAAATTCATTGAATAGTGTTTTTGACTGCTAAATTCGAATTAAAACAGATATTGTAGTGGTAATAAAAAAATTAAAACGTTTCAGTACGTTTGAATGTTATTCAACTTTTGGGTTTATAGACATATCTGAAAACTGGCTGCTAGCGGAGTGGCTGCTAGCGAGTGGCTGCTAGCTTGAGTCTAGCAAAAATTGGTACGAAATACATATTCTTGGTACACCGTATATACACAAAGTCTCCTATCTGGCGGGTAAGCCTTTATATTTACAGTTGGTTCCTTATACCAGGTCGGCTTTGTTTTATAAGTCCATTCAAAACAAAAATAATTTCTCCCTTCACTTTATGTACATGATTAATATTCATTAAATGAATTGATTGAGCTCGAGCTGCATTTGTCAAAGCTATTAACAATGTAAGTTTTAATGTTAAATCTTTCAATTTCGAATATTTCACTGGTGATAAGCTACGCAAAAATTAAGTACTTTACTAACGTCTCATGTAGATTCATATCTAGGCCTGGGTGGAACAAGATTAAAATTCCTTTCATGTATCGTATCACCATTGAATGACGTCCTACTGCAATGCCGTCAATAGTAAGTCCTAAAGACGAAAGTGCCCCTCGAGCCAAATTTAAGCTACTGTATCCAAGATTACCTTCCTTGAATAAAGTTGTAAAAAATTCAAGCACTGTTCCTACAGAAATTTGAAAGCAATTAATTTGTTTTTTGTTACAATATTTGAACCATTTCCTGATATACACTTGGTATTGTTTCTTTGTACCTGATTTACAAGACGAGATGAGTATGTGGGTTGTTTCTTGAGAAAATCCTCTTTCTCTGAAGCTAGTCTTGACACTGGACATGCAATTAGTTTCATTTTCTTGTGTAAAGAATGAACAGACTGCGGATCGTGAGGAAGACTCAAAATCTTCTTGCTCTTTGGAAGAACGATGGGATTGTCTGTCAACAACTGCATGAGTCTTGGAAACCAGGTTTGTGTCTGCCATAAGGGAGCTATTATTATTCCTCTGGCACCGTCCTCTCTGATTTTGAAAATGCAGCGACTCAATAAATTGAAAGGAGGAAACAAATAGACAAACTAATAATTTGACCAATTTATACTGAAAGCATCAATAAATGCAGATAATGGGTCTGGCTTCCAAGAACAGTATTTTCCTAATTGAAAATTTAATCTAGATGCAAAAAAATCAATAACTGGCATTTGCCATAAACTACATAATTGGTCAAAAACAGACCTTTTAAATTTCCATTCTAACTTGTCATCAAATTCTCTAGATTTTTTGTCTGCTAAATTTTCTTTGCCTGCTATACGAGTGCATGTCAACCAGATGCCACTATCTTTACAAAATAATCAAATTTGTTTTGTAATTGTGTTGCAATCTATGGACTTTGTGCCGCCCATGTTTGATATGTAGGCCACTGCCGTTGTATTGTCTGTAAGAACCTTAACATGCTTATTTCTGATCAGAAGAAGAAAAGATTTTAATGTAAAATATATAGCTAGTGTTTCTAAATAGTTTATGTGATTTTTAGATTCTTCATCTGTCCATCTACCTCCTATTTCATTATCACTCAATATGCCACCCCATCCTAATAATGAGATATCTGTCTGTATAACACTTTGTGGACTGCCGTGACTTATATGTCTTACTTCGGTAGACACATTAGCAATTCACCATTCTAAATCTCCTTTCATCTGATTAGAAATATGCATGCTTTGTTCAAAATCTCCTTTTGAGTTTTTCAATGCTATAATTTTTTCCTTTTCAAGGCACCGATAAAACAATTTACCGAATTTAACTGCAGAAAAAGACGATACTATAAGTCCAATGACTTTTGCTACATCTCTAGTTTTAGCAAAGTTTCTCTGCAGTAACCATTTACATTCTTTTACTAAGTTTTGTTTTTTGTCTTCAGTAAGAGTTATAATCATATTTTCTGAATCAATAATGTTACCCAAGAATATAATTTGTTTTGATGGTTGAAAAACAGATTTTTCTTCATGTATGACAAATCCTAATTTTGACATTCATTCAACTGTGTCATTTATATTTTTATTGCATTCTCCTATAGTCTCTCCTAATAAAAGACTATCGTCTATGTAAACAACATTTACATAACCTAAAACTCTAAGATTAGAGTATACTGGTTTTGATAATTTAGTAAATATTCTAGGTGCTTCTTTGCAGGTGGTTCAATTTCATTGTCTTGTCCCCCCCCACCCCCCCCCCCCATCTTCATGAGGGTTTTCTTCTTCTTCATCAAAATTATCATCATAATTATATCCCTCTCCCTCATATTCCTCAATGTCTTTAACACGGTCTTTTAAAGACTTGATATCCTCAGACTGTTTTTTCTGACCATCTTGAATTGATCTGAGCATAGTTATGATTGCATCATGATTACCATCATTTGATGTAGAGGGACCAGGGTTTTGAGTTTGTGTTTCAATAACCTTCGCTGTTTTTTACCTTTTCCACTCGCGCTTGGAGTGTTTGCTCCGCCATTCTCGGAAGCCTTTGACTTGCCAGAGTCATTTTTCTTTTCCAGCCGCACTGGAAACAACTTTATCTGATAGAAGTTCATCTTCATCTATCAAATCTTCCTGCGAAGACCTTCTTTTACTGGCCGCAGAGCCCTTCTCAATCATTTTCTCTGCCATGTTTCTTAAAGAACCGGTTTACGGTCATTTGCCGGAACCAGTTATTAAGTCGTAAAATTTAACCGAATTACATCCGGTAAGTACTAACACTTTTTATTTATTTTAAATATCAAATTATTATTAACTATGGAATATAAATCAACTTCGTTGATTCAATCTAGCTGAGTTAGGACAATTCAAACTACGTCCGAACTGCCCAGCACACTGAAATTCACACATGCGCAGCACAATCTCATTTAGTCCCGGAAGTGTTACAACGAAATAAAATTTGAATAATGCTGCTAAGGTGAGCAAATTTTATAATTTCAAAATTGAAATCGTCTCGTTTGTCATAGATTCTGGTCCTGAGATGACCGCTGTTGTCAAATTCGATGTAAATGTCTAGAAATGATGCGGAGGCAGCTGTATCTGTAGTTTCTTTCATCTTTAGTTCAGGAGGATATATTAATTGGACCCAATCAGAAAAGTTTGGATTGTTTATGGAAAAAAAACATCACCAATATACGTGTATGTAAAATTAGATAATCTAGCTTCTTTGATCGTCTTGTTTTTTACAAGTGTCTAAAGGAACTCCGATTCATATGAAAAAAAGAAAAGGTCGCCTGCTGAAAAAAATATACCTCCAAATTCAACAAATATGTTGTCAATGACAAACTCCAGCATACTTATCACTTGTTCTTCGGTGTAGCATATTTTATTTTCGGGCTCATTATTAACAAAATATGTAGAATTATATCCCAAAAAAATATATCAACTTTTAGAAAATTGTTTATGGTTTAATAATGATAAAACTAATCAATAAAAATTAAAATTACGATCGTTCCAACATCATTTTAAGGTGTTTTTTCTTTATTCTTTATAAAAACGGAAATAGCCTCAGGGGGTTGTACACTTCATCAGTGCAGTTATTAAAAGTTCACTATCATGATTTATCTACAATAATTACATTACATGAATGTTTCATTAGAATCATTTATTTTGATTGTATGACAACAGTCGCGAGGCACTTTCATATCAAATTGTATTTCCTTGTAAAACGCATCAGCTTTAACTGCATGTCCTATCCATGACAATGTTAAAACAAAGCATAGAAAACGGAAAACTTGATGTAACTCTTAATCTTATGGTTGTAGCATAAAAATGTAATTATAAGAATTGAATGCTTCTTTTTATGAATTATATGGTTGTATAAGCGTTGATCGTACGCACATTTTTAATATGAAGCTCTTCCGGCTTCATACATTATGCTTCGGTCAATCCTGTTACATCCAAATAAAATATAGAAAGAAGCATTCCTTTTTTTTAATGAAAATTCATTCATGTATGGCATTTTTAAGTACATGGAAAGCCATGCACTATGAAAAATAGAAGGGGGAAATTCTACTTCATCGGACGAAAAGGGATGAGTATGTTTTAATGTAATAACTTACCTTTGACTTGTAAATTTTGATTTGCCGTACCTAATGTTCGAACTTCCTCCTTGAGGTATATTATGTGTCATTGTTCATGAACAAACCGACGTAACCTTTCGGATTTGAATAGGGTCATAGTCAAATGTCGATTTTACATATATCAATACGATACAGAATATACAATATAAGTGTTAGTTGGTGTTAAAGAATTAACGTTGAAAGTAACTCTTGCATGCATAGGGTGCTAGGGGCCGTCTTAAACTTGCAGTGAGGTGAGAATCTTTGCTCCGTGTTGAAGGCCTCACTGTGAAATTAAGATGAAGAACGCTAATAAAAGCACTGTTTGCTATTTGTGTTTTTTTGCTGTGCATGTACTGATTGTGCGTTAAAGATGGATATCCCATATCCTTACTTTTCTGTTATACTGTAGATTAATTTGTTTTCGTGGATACATTATACATGTTTGTGATTCAGAAAAAAAATATTATTTTGGATTTTGATTAGTTTTTTCTACAGAGGATGGAAATAATAACCAAAGATACCAGGCCTATAATGTGGCACGCGAGACAGTGGAAGGCCATGTTAAATACAAAGTTAAAGAGCATTAAAACTGAAAATTGCGAAATAAACTGTGCCAAATTCAGCTACGGTAATACGGTAAAACAAACACCGGATTTTCATGTGATACCGTACACTCAGCTACATTATTTAAATCACCTATTGCGGCAGATATAGTATCTTATATTTATTACATGAGGTATACATCTCAAAGATGTTAGCTAACTGACTATGATGTGTGATGAAGAACTGTAATAAAAGCGCTACTCCTTTGCTTTATTTCATATGCATGTGGATATTTTGTGTCATGAATTGATACACCATATCCTCTCTTTTGCATTAGTTTATTCATGCCATCCTCTGTAGCAACGATACAATGGAAACCAAAATCCAATAAGGATTTAATGTTCTAAAAAAACAAAATGCATTTAACTTTTACACTAGGTCCAAACATTTCCAGTTGCACAAGGTTTGTCTGTACTCAGAATAAAACTTGAGATGTTGACACGGCCATATTTGACAAAATGTTATGACGATCATTTATATTTGATTTTCGATCATTTTTTAAAGGTTTAGATATCTGCTTACCTTCTGCTTCAGCTATATAACCATCATACGTTTGTTTACTGCATTCTTTCAACTTAATTTGTACAGACATGATGTCAGGATAAAAACTCAGGGTGTGATTCAGCTCTTTGTAATTCAAATTTTCTAAATATGAGAAAATTATTGAATATAATGTATAATCTAATTTGGAATGTTGGTCGTACGACAAGACAAAAATCTCAAACGCATAATAACTGAACATGGAAAGACATAATTAAAATCCGTTCGATTAAAATCATTTTTTTTTAATTTGAGAAAGTTGGGGTTTTTTACTTTTAAAATAAACATTTTTATGACTGTCGTTGATTTAATAGCATGTTTGTCCTTTTATAGCTATCAAGACCGGAACTTTGTTGATCCGCCTGGATAAATGTATCCGCTTAATAGCACAACGGTAAACCGACTGTCGTTAAGAAAACAAGTTAAATAACAGTTTAGTCCTCTGAAATAACATGACTGGTAAACTAGCAGCCAACCTACGAAACATGGTAGTGAGTTCGAATCCCGCACGGGGCAGGTGAACTTGACTCCAGTCTTAATTGACTAGTATTGTCAGTTTCCTACCGAAGGTCAGTGGTCCTTTCCGGGCATTCCGGCTTCCTCCAACAATAAAAATTGACCGCCATAGCAAACTAGTGTTGAAAGTGGCGTTAAACACCAATCAATCAATCACTCAATTTTTATGTAGCAACATTCCAGCATTACCTGCATACGGTGTATATGTCTTTCAGTTTATAAGATATTCCAAGGCTTGATTTCCTTGATAGAGGGTTGCTGCACACAAGGAAGCTATTAAACAAAGAGCTCCAAATGGTGAAGTTGAAATCATCCTTTCGTTAATTTCACGGACGTCATCACGAGTTGGTTGACCATTATGGAATGTCTGTTTCACAGATGACGACGGATATGTTCCAATTGTCGTAACCACAATCCCGTCCTCTTTTCCCCGACTGTGAACTAAATCACGGGACCTGTACTTACATGAACATCTAGATGGGTCCCACATGTGGAGCAGGATCTGCTCACCCTTCCGGAGCACCTGAGATCCCCCTCCCGGGTTTTTGTAGGTTCGTTTAAAAATAGATATGATTTGTCAACTTCAGCATTGATATTTCACTTAAGAAAGTATGTGTGTGTGTGTTTTATACATAATAATGCACCTTAATATGTTTATCTCTTTAAATATTTGTCCTACAAATACGCCATAAATGTTTTATGGTAATAATAAATAATGTTCAGACTTTCTTAAACATTATTTACTCAAAAACCATATTGTACTCACTATTCATGTAAACAGACATGTTGATGGAAGCTGTTGGGAGATCTGAAAATAGCCATGCTCTTGCTTTTACTTTTCCCTTAAAGTATGGTCCTCGTAAATTAGTATTTGTTGGTCCTTGGTATAATCCATAAGAGCCTATTGAATGTACAACATAAAACACATAGTAGACTTTTTCGTTTTTGTTTTTGATCGTTTTCAGAGACACAAATAACAGGATCTCAAAGCAGTGAAATGGAAGTCCTGTAGATTATATTGTATGGGTAGAGTACGCTCAGATGCGTCCCTGACGGCCACGTCATACCACTCAACTTGATTATGGTATTGTCGTATGCTGTTAATGTGAAATTAACATTCCAGCGAAACCCTTTCCACAACCGAGATAAAATTATAGGAAATATTTTTGAGAATACTTTTTCCTTTGAAGAAAAATTCAATTTCGAAGCAAAAAGAATAATATGAAAATAATGAGACATGGTATGATTGCTAATGAGACAATTATCCACAAAAACCAAAGGACAGGGACGTAGAATAAATGCATTGTTATTTCCTTAGGCGCACAGATTTTAGGAGTTGAAACTGAGTCATAGCTTTGCATAGAGTAAGATTCCAAACATAAAGTAGAAACGCAGCAATAACCTATTTAAAATAAAATTGAGAATGGAAACGGGGAATGTGTCAAAGAGACAACAACCTGACCAAAGAGCAGAAAACAGCCAAGGGTCACCAATGGGTCTTCAACGCCGGAGGCGGGCTTCAGCTGGCCCATAAACAATAATGTATACTAGTTCATTGATAGTGGACACCACCCTAAACTCCGAAACATATAAATGAACCAAAATAAAAAAAAAACATACAAGACTAACAAAGACCAGAGATTCCTGACTTGGGACAGGCGCGAAAATGCGGCGGGGTTAAACATGTTTCGTGTTATACCTCTATACCTCTAGCAAATGTGGAATAAACAAACAAACAGCAATACGCACAGTAAAACTCAGTTTAAAAGAGTTCCGATTCCGATGTTAGAATAGGTAACAGAAGAAACTATGCAAAATGACAATGATCAACATAAATTAACAAAGGACTACTAGCAGTTACTGGCATGACAGCTCCAGAACTCAATTAAACTAATCGAAAGATTATGTCTTCATCATATGAAAATCAAGCACAATCCCTCCCGTTAGGGGTTTAGTGTCATCATAAAATATACGAGAAGAACATAAAGTTTGTTTTGACCTAGACAGGTTCAAATTAACAATCGAGGCGTTCTCACTACCACCAACGATCCAAATCGGAATAAAATGAGAAACTAATTACAAGAATAAACAACGAAATCACGTTGAAAGAGGTAAGAACTGTTAGTTATGGTGGCCGGTTAAGGCCATTTCGCGTTTTCGCGTTTTCGCCTTTCATATTCTATAGGGCGAAAACGCGAAAACGCGAAATCGCGAGTCGAAAACGCGAAAACGCGAAGTCGAAAACGCGAAAACGCGAAAACGCGAAGTCGAAAACGCAAAATCGATTTCGCGTTTTCGACTTCGCGTTTTCGCGTTTTCGACTTCGCCTTTCGCCTTTCGCGTTTTCGACTTCGCGTTTCGACTTCGCGATTTCGCGTTTTCGCGTTTTCGCCCTATAGAATATGAAAGGCGAAAACGCGAAATGGCCTTAACCGGCCACCATAGTTAGTATCTGTTTGAAAACAAAATTATTGTGCTTAGATTTTCAATATTTACTGCGGTTAATTTTATTACCTGTATAAGCAAGTCCTCCGGCAGAATTTTGATTATATCGCACAGGAAAAGTCACAATTATTTCATTCTGATTGTAAATGTAAACTGCTCCACCGTAAGGTATGTTTGAATCGTCATCTCGTTGCGAGGATCTCGAAGCAGTGAAAATATAATCGGTGTTGTTATGTCTAATTTTAACCTGAACATCCACTTTTACAGGGTAGTCTTGTAGATTATGTTGTATGGATTGAATACGATCGACTTGGGCGGCTACGTCATACCATGCACTTTCAAAACTAGGTTTTGATATTGTTTCCCGCTGTTCTGTGGCTTAAAAACAAGAACAAAAAACATACATCACAGGTCTTTTGTCTTTGATTTTTGTTCGTTTTTAAATATAGTATTGTATTTTTCTGACTTTATGTAAGGTGCGAGAAATTCTTGTTTAGTAAAATGTTAAATATAAAAAGTGCATTGCAAGATGTCTGGTAAATTTGCAGACTACTTCTAGTAATCGAGAAGTCAGAGAGCTACTCTGTTCAACAAGCGAAACATTTATATCCTTCTCATATCCATCATTGTAACTGCCATTTTCAAAAGAAATTGTTTATTTGGTGCGGTTTTATAGTTAGACTTGAAGGACATTCAGGTAAAATGTAAAATAACAAAAATACCGAACCCCAAAGAAAATTCAAAACGGAAAGTCCTTTATCAAATGGCAAAATCAAAAGCTCAAACATAAAAAACGAACGTAAAACGACTGTCATATTCCTGACTTGGTACAGACATTTCCTTATGAAGAAAATGGTGGATTAAACCTGGTTTTATAGCTAACTTAACCTCTCATTTGTATGATAGTCGCGTTGTATAAGGCTACTAATACTGAATGCCGGAAGCTTATGCTGTTTCCGGAATCTTATTCACTTTTAAGTTCACATGGCCTTAAAGGCTATGTGAGCTTTTGCCATTACTTGGCTTACGTCGTCATCGTAAACTTTAAAAAAAATATTTTGAAACTACTTCGCCAAATATTACCAAACTTTATTTGTACGTAACTTTTTTTAGGGAATCTTGTTAAAAAAATGAATCTTGGGATTCAATCTACCAATAAACATAGCGTAAAATGCAGTTTTTGGTTTATATCTCATTAATTAAAGCATTTAGTGCAAAACAGATAGAAAAAGAAATGATCAGCAGGACAAGATCTAGTAGTACGGTGACCAGACTCAATATTTTCAAAATTTAATCGTCAAACATACAATATGGCTATATTATATATCATTGGATTCGTCAAAATAAGTACTTTCGAAATATCAATGTCGTCAAAAAGAAATGTGGTAACAGTTCTGCATAAAATTAGGTCAAAGATCAAATACTATGTTAATATTTTCTTCTATATTTTTTTTTAAATTTAAAGATAAAGGTAGCAATTTATGTTAAATTTAAGATACAGACAGTTTTTAAAATCAATTTACAATGAATTATCTCGAAAATGTAAAAAGCAACTTTCAAAATGTCGATTTATATGAATATTGACATTTTTCAAACACTTCTTCTATTAGTATCCAAGATCAACACATATTCTATTAATGTTACAATAGTCACCTTGCCTGGTGACATTCAAACTCTGGAAAAAAATGACAAATATTGCTTTTACTTGAAGCCTACTACCTTGAACGCGTATTTAGTAAAAGCTCATGCATGTAATTCATAAAAACCTAAACCAATAAATACCTCGCAAACAATTACAATAAAGCTAATACCATCGAAGAGGTCCAAACAACAGAATTCAGCAAGGAGTTTATTTTGTTTCATCTGTCAACGAATATGATAGGGAGTTTCTGCATAATTCTGACCCCTGACAGGTGCACAGCTCTGTACACGTAAGGTTTTGTTGTGAACAAACACATGATTTTTTACATGGAGATTTCCCTTTGCATGAACACATAAGATCTTGCAAGAATTCTGTTGAAAAATGCCTTTCAAAATACACGTGGTGAAATGTATTATTATCCTCTCGCCATCCGTACTCTAACGGTGATGGAATAGGGGTTTAGCAATGTGTGATGCTGTCCAAATTTTAGTTTGAAAAGAAGCACTTAAAACATGCTGTTTCAGTGCCGCTTCACAAGGAAACAACCTGACTAGACTTACATCGTTACTGGCTGGCCCGAGAACACAGTTATTTCGTAGTGCATTTCTTTTAGACAATAAATTCAAATAAAAAAAATCGCACCTGCTCTATCTCAAAAAGATTTTTACAGTGTAGTGTTCTACTATTGGGACAAATAATATCAAAATTATAGAAAATTCTACCAGCTCTAACTCAAAATATTGACAATTCTATGTTAAGGGGGTCTAAAATTCAGTTTGACAGCTTCAGACATACTAGTTTTTTGACCTTTTTGAACTGGACCAAATCACTACTTAACAAAGATTCAGCACCCAAACTTTTTTAACATGTAATTTCATCCCTTTACTTAATATTTCATGCATAAAATATAAAATATAAAGAAATAAATTTGGAAAGTGTATGAACAAAATTTGCAAGTTATACACTGTCCACACTAGGGACTATATTTGTAGACAACGAAAATCTAAGGACGATAACTGTGTCCTCGGACCTACTGGTGGCAAGCTTGACGCGTATTTTATTCATATCATGGTGACATAATTTATATTTTTCTGATCATAAAGCTTTGTAGCTAACTTTCTTACACACACACGGGCTTCATCTTTGTCGGGAGTCCCGAAGCTCTGCAAACCACTGAAATCATTGTGCGTATCCTTCAAAGTCCTTTAGACTGATTTCTTACCTACTCCAAACAGAGAATAAGTTGTGTCGCATCCGGTAAGAGTATGTACAAAAGGCAGTTGTTTACAAATAGTTGGGAAAAGGAAACTACATAGTTGGTGAATAGGCAAATAAATTATTCGCCGGTCCTTTAAACATGTTACACTGCTAATGTTCCCCGTCTGCACCCACAATTCGTTTGTATAGTAGTGTACACACAGAACAATCACATCCGTATCAGAGTCATTAACGAAAGTCATCAATAGTAGTGTCTGAAACGACTTTGACAATTTCATGATGTCCAAACGTTCCGGCTAAGTAAAGCTGACAACCAGGTAGAATCATAAGGTGGTTGTCAAAGTCTTGAAGAATAAAACTACCAAAGAAATTAAGGAGAGCCTGTTTGTTTTCTTTATAAGATAGGAATTTCTTCTAGTCATGAATACTTCTGCCTTGTATAACCTGTCTTTGTGCGGCGTTCCCTTTCAGCAGACTTTAAAAAGTTATTTTTACGTCGTAGAGGTAAAAAAAGTCTGCTGCTGTGCGCGCTAGAGTAAAGCATTGAAACATATTTTTATAATGGTCAGCTGCAAGATAACCGAATGTTTTATTTTTTTTAGCATCAATACATTGAACCAATGGAAGGTATATAAAGTGCAGAAGAGACTTCAAATTGCTTCACCAAATCAGACTTGCATGATTTTCTCATGGTGACCTCATCGTGAAAAGGAGAAACTGGAAGGGGACCGACAGGTCGAGACAGCACATTATCTATTGTAACATCATCTCTGCATTTTGCCAAAACCAATGCACGTCTGGGTTCTAGATTTTTGAGATTATTGCCCCCGATTTACATTTTAATAAGGTTTGTTTTTGAGGTCATATTTTCAAACGTCTTTACTTTTGACTCTGATATTGGACTTTAAAAACTCCTTGATTGACCTTCATAAAGAGTACTAGTTACGAAATGTTAAGACATGTTAAAGCCTTCCTCGGCTGCATGAGCATGCATTCCGGATGAGATATTGATAAGACATGGAGGATTGGATTCGACATCAAAGGGATCAGTCATGATTTGATTCAGATGGTGCACAATGGCAATAAAATGTTATTCGCCTCTTGTCATTTCTGTTGGTCTTGTTTCCTCATGTTAATTTGCATTATTTGCAGCAATACTACCTCTTAACATAGCACCACAAAGGGATGCTAGGAAATGTCGGGTAAGTGTCAATCTAACTAGTGCAGACTTTTTGATTTTTGTATACCTACAATGCCACCTGATCCCTTTGAATCTTTTAAAATGTTTTTTTCGGTTGCCATGTCGGTCCACATACCGTTAAAATGCCCCGGAGTCTGTTTAAATGCAAATTCGTCACCTGTAAATGCTGATCGAATTGTCTCTGGAAGTTGAAGCATTTGGATTATGCAAACTGGCATCCACCTAGATTAATTGGTACGGTTGGTTACTAAAAAATAATGTAACATTTGAGATGACGATCTCAAATGAAGTGATCAATTACCCTCTCGTACTGCTCTAACATTTGGCAGCAAAATTTCTACAGCTTCAGGAAACATATATCAGTATTTGAATGTCGTTTTTGCAGCACATCCCACTTAATTATATGCTTCTATAAGAGGAAGTATATGAACTTTAACTAACTCCATCATATTAGGCGTTAGGCCTTGTATCTGGCTTGAATTGTTGGCAATGCCACTGTGAAACTCCAACAAAGCATTCCAAGTCGAAATTATGTTTCTGGGATAATGAATTTGATATTGTTGTTTAATTAAGGTATAAAATAGTATGTTAATGTCGATTATTTTACATTTAGAGTAAAAACAATTATGTAATTGAATTGAAACGTACTCTAGTAAATGCAAAATATTCGTAGTGTCAAACTTTTACATAAACTCTTCAAAAACGGATAAATTTGGTCAAACTTTATTTGATATCGTGAAAATAAGGTGGAACAACAATGTATATAATAACAGAAAGCATATAACATTGTATAACGAATGTTATTTAAGAATGCTAACCTAAAACTTTGTCGATTTCAATTTTTCTTTAAAGTAAGCTAACGTACTTTAAAGCCCATTTTACAAAAATTGCACCATACGATTTTTTGACGACAAGTAAAAATGTAAAGTTTAGTCTTTTAACTACTACCAATATTATGATTTATAGCCATATAGTCCGAGTGACAATTAAACTCTGTAAATATGCGACTTTTCCTCACTCGGTCACCGTACTATAGCTGCTGGTTACATATAATCATAACAATCCGATAACTAATTTTGAGTTTTGAGTAATTGCCCCTGAAATGTCAATTATTAGAAAAGTTTTCAGATTTTGGCCTACATCTCCAAAAACCAAAACACTAACAGCACAACTGACGAGGTGAAAATGATAAAAGAGTCAACGTTATTTCTTATCAGGCAACCTATTTACAGATAATTGCCCCTGAAATATCATTTTTTGCGAATTTCGAAGTTTTTGGTTATTATCTTCACAACTAAAACAGACAGACAGAAATTTTAAACAGTAAACTTGACAAGAACAATAAGGTCTACAAAAAAAGGATTTGGCAGAAATTGTCAATTGACCCATTGAAGGATTTATTGCCTTTGAATGGTGCTTTTTATTCTTATATTGAAATATTTGCCGATAATTTTTCAGTAGTAAAAATGTTCAGCAAAATGAGATCTACAATTAAATCAGCATAGAAGAAATCGTCAATTGATGCGTCCGAAGCAATATTCTGGATTTATCCTTGTCTCATTTGTTTTCGTGCTATTAAGAATGCATTGTGACGTTACAATTTCCATTGGAAAAGCAGGCATAGTACGAATTCACATGACGTACGAAAACATATGATCTGACCATATCTTCATCAGAAACGCTCAATGTCGAATATTTGAAAGTTAAGGATGCATTAGACCCTAAACAGTTTAAGAGCTACATGACCAAAAGGATCAAAAATTCTAGCAAAATCCATCTATTATCAACTTTGCCTGAGGGAGTTGAAACCTTCGTTTCTTAATAATTTATAAATTTATAAACAGACATTTTAAGAAAGTTATTTATAAGTCATGTCAATACCAACATACTGACTACTGAGCTGATGATACCCTTGGGGACTGATAGTCCAACAGCAGCGGAATCGACCCAGTGATGCAAAAAAATTAAGAAGAAAAAAACATATTATAAATTTCATGCATCTGAAGAACTTTTCTGGATTAGCCTTCATCAGGAATTTGTATGCTTATTCCTATATTTTGCCTTTTTTTTAAAAAGATACATGATTTACAAAATTGCCATTAAATAAGATTCACAAATAAGCAATCATAACTGATTGCAATAAAGGTGAGATAGATATGAAAATGGCATTATTTTACCAGGTGACCGATTCAGACTGTTGGGAGCCTTTATTTATATCAAATCTTAGTAATCGGGAATGATTCACTCTTACATCTCAAGTAAGAAATATCAAAATGGAAGATACTTTATTTGGACTTCCTGTCGAGTTTAGATGCAACATTTTATGACCTTGGCTCTGCGGGTTGACCATTAATCAATCTAATAAAAGTCTCTTAGTGACCGAGTTGGATAATGTCATACCAAAGATATATGATAATAAAAACGGTTCTTTTTCTCCTTAGTGTGAAATTCTTAAATTAAAATCACAGTGACTTTTATAATACAAATAAGCGCATAAAAAATTATTGTTTTTCCCAAACTGATATGCTATGATGTAAATTGCCTAACAAACAAGTGTGTCATTATGTTGCTATTTCTTTTTTTTTTTTAATTTACTAATTGCAACAGTCGTTTTTTGCAAAAAATACTAATATTAACTTGTAGGTCCATTTACAGTAAAGTAGAAAATAAAAATAAAAAGGGTTGAAATTTGAAGACAATAATTGTCACAGTGTTGAGATCTACAACTTATATATAAATTTTGTATTCTTGTCTTTCATTTTTTCTTATGTGCTTTGCCTATAGAGTGTCTATATGCCATTTTGTTTTTCTTTGTTGAAATAGTTATTTGTTTTTATAGTGATTAAGATTGTAACACAATGTTGACTGTTGTACCCCAATTTTTGACATGTTTACCTATTATGTCTGTTTGTTTTGCTCACAAATTGTTGTCAATTTAATTCTATGCGACTGTCATAAATTAGAAGTTTAACTAGCTATAAAACCAGGTTTAATCCACCAATTTCTACATAAGGAAATGCCTGTACCAAGTCAGGAATATGACAGTTGTTTTCCATTCGTTTGATGTGTTTGAGCTTTTGATTTTGCCATTTGATCAAGGACTTTCCGTTTTGAATTTTCCTTTGAGTTCGGTATTTTTGTTATTTTACTTTTTTCCAGATACATTTATATTTCAGAAGGGCATGCAACTGTTTGGCAGTTTTGAAACCACAATGTCTATATGTTCGGTATTAATCATAATAAGTTGGCATACTTAAAGACCTTTTTGCTGTTAGATAAGTCACTGACTGCTCATCTTTTGTGGGGCATGATTGGTTTTCCTCATAGAACAAACATTGTATTCGACTTTAATCAAAAAAAAAAAAAAAATTTATGGCAATAACGTACCGGAAAAAAAGAATAATTTGAAACTCAATGTAGAAATGCTGTTTTTTTTTTTTAATTTTAGATGCACCCATTTTTCTTTACTTTCCGTCTGAAACCAACTATAAATTACTCCAAAAAGATTTTAATTGAAACCATTCCTTTAAAAAACATGCCTCCCCCAAAAAAAGATGAACGGTCGCTACCCAAGTGTAGTTGTATCACTAATAGTTGCATGGAGAGCAGCTACGACAAACGTTTCGTAAAATTCCTAATAGATATCGTTTTGACAATATACATTGATACAGATCTTTCTCAAAACCCTCGCTTTGCCAACAGTTGAAAAAAATCCATACAGACCCATTCCTACAGTACTGCTTGATATTTTAATTTGAGGATTATGATTTATTTATTAGTTGAGATTCAACTTTGAACTAGCATCAAGTTACTACAGTACTCTCAGATCGGATCTATGTGCCGTGCTGTATCTTTTGTCTTTTATATTTGTCTACGTATGTGGCTTTTGCAATTTGCTCATATGTTGTGTTGTGAAATAGCAGAGTTTATATCCACATATCATCGTAAATATAGCTAGAGAATTGCCAGTTATACTGCAAAAACAACGTTCATCCATTTATCAACACTTACCGTATACAAATGTAGTCAAGGAAAGGAATAGCAAATGTAAAATGCCTACCATTGTCCACATGAACACGTATGTGTGTGCATATAAAATGTATGTGTGGTTAATGTCAATAGAAGACCATTTAAACATTCCTTTTGTAAAGATTAATACACAAGTGTCTTTGAAATTACACGAAAAACCTATCTGATTGAAGATTTTGCTATTCAATGTACTTTCGATTGTTCAATATAGCTCGGTTTTTCCTATGCATATTTCTTTCCCATTATTTAGTTTTAACCTGTTTTAAGGAAACATTGGTATTCGAACCTCACAGTCATTCCAATAACCTTTCGGGATATCTCCAATCCTCAGACCTCCAAACTATAGATTCTTTACCAGATAAATCATATTAATGCCTCTTCTTCACAAGACAAGATAAGATAAGATATTTCATATCAATAGGGTTGTTACTAAATAACAAAAATATGCAATAAACAATACAAACATGTAACATTGACAAATTTGTTTGTTTGTTTCTTCTTTTTTAATGCATGACAACATGTTAGCAATTGAAATTATAATTATTTTAATTGGAACAGTGATAAAACAACAAAAAAGTGTTGCGATTAAGAGCTTGTCATATGGTAGAATTGTATGGCCACGAGCTGGTGTGTTGTTGGTTGTATGTTGACCGCTAGATACTATGTTTAAAGGTTGTTTTGTGTTTTATAGACGAATATCCATATCGCCATTATTTCATTTATATGTAGGAACAGAAAAAACATGATCTTTGAAAACCGCATTTAACAATTTTCTTTGAACAATAATGCTGATTGGTAATTTTTAAATGAATCTCAAGAGTTGCATCAAGGAAATGAAAATTATTAAAATGCTTTCACACATTCAAACCTGAAAATCTTCTATAGAAAATTTCAGTTGTATTTGAATTATAGTGGTTAAACAGATATGTATGGCATTTAACCTTGTTTAACAAAAATCATGTCAGTTCTAATTGAACTGGAATTGTATTTTGTAAGATTATACTAGAGGAACGAACAACATATTTTATGAATCCTATTGGTTAAACACCCTAAACCTCCAGAATACTGCTGTATAGAATCTCTGTAAAAATCTTGAAAAATAAAATTATTTTACCACAAGTCCCGTTGTATACCAGGAGATAGAAAACAAGTTCTTGGTCATATTTTTGGGGTCTTATATTTATATATTTGCAGTATGCGTTCAATCATACAAATATTGATTTTTTTATTGGCTGTCAGACAAATTACCTGATTATGTCATATGTTATGTAAATCCAACCTAAGAATACATGTATTAGCTCTACACACCTAATTGATTTACCCTTTTTTTTACATTGTACATGTACTGTGTACTGTGTCAAAGAGACAACAACCCGACCACAGAACAGACAACAACAGAAGGTCAAGTTCAATGTCTGCCCCTAAACAAATATAAAAAATTACGTCATACTAAACTCCAAATTATTTAACAAAGGCCAGAGGCTCCTGACTTGGGACAGGCGCAAAAGGCAATGTCTGTAAAAAAAAATTATTTGAAAAAAAAATTACATTATATATTGTCAATATGAATTAGAATCATGCAACGACAAATTGTTATCCTAAAACATAACCATTGATGTTGCCATTGATGAAAACAATTTATCAAACAAATACTCATTATCCGTAGTCTTTAGTAATCGATCTAAACTTGGAGCCAATGTGAATTAGGGCGAACGGACACAGATCCGTATCCTCAACAAAAATGTCTTTGTACAGTGCGTTTTTACCTTATTAAGAGTAAAAAACAAAAATTCTGCCTCAGAAGGACTCCCAATAATGCCATACATGAATATGATAGGCTTGTACTGAAGTGCAGAAAACAAACATTCTGCCTCTGAAGGACTCCCAATAATGCCATGCATGAATATAATAGGCACTGTACTGAAGTGCAGAAAACAAAAATTCTGCCTCTGAACGACTCCCAATAATGCCATGCATGAATATAAAAGGCCTGTACTGAAGTGCAGAAAACAAACATTCTGCCTCTGAAGGACTCCCAATAATGCCATGCATAAATATAATAGGTCTGTACTGAAGTGCAGAAAACAAAAATTCTGCCTCCGACCGACTCCCAATAATGTCATGCATAAATATAACGGGTTTGTACTGAAGTGCAGAAAACAAACATTCTGCCTCTAAAGGACACCAAATAAGGCCATGCATAAATATAATAGGCTTGTACTGAAGTGCAGAAAACAAACATTCTGCCTCTGAAGGACTCCAAATAAGGCCATGCATAAATACAATAATGTAATGAAGTGCAGAAAACAAAATTCTGCCGCTGAAGGACTCCGAATGATGCCATGCTTAAATATAATGGACTTGTACTGAAGTGTAACAGTAATAACTAATGCAAAAATTAGGAAAGTTAACGTTAACCCTCTCTTCTTCCTCATGATTGTCTGTCAACCTTTATCCTCACATTATTTCGATACATCTTGGACCTTATGCTAATTGAGCATACAAGACGCAATTAAAATATGATTATTATCCTAATTGAAAGCATGAATTTTTCTTCAAAGGGATACAGATTCCTGCAAGTCATATGGTTTATCGTCAGTAATAGGTCATAAAATGCATTTATGAATTTCTGGTACTGCAATGCCATATGGTTGCAATGATAACATCAGAGGAGTGGGAAATTTGTCAAGTCCAGCCTGCAGTGATGTAAATGTAATGAGCTAAATTAATAATACTATAAGACACCAACGTAGTCATGGGCAAAAACATTACCATCGGCCCAGTGTAAAAAAAGTCTTCTAAATCTAGATCGCCCTCCGGGAGCTTTGATGACCTTCTTTCACATCTTCATCATCCGCTAGGGTTACATTACATTAGAACTATTCTTTTTTCACTGCCTGTTAATTTTCTAAAATGTCTGAGAGATTGTGCACGTGACAAGGTATGCATAAATACATTTTCTCCAATATACAGACTGGTCAGTATAATTTGTGATGTAGCTCTTTTCCGTCTTTTTAAACCAGTAAGATCGGAACCTTTACATGACGAAAAGAGGAAATTCCTTCCAATTCAGTTTACTAATAAAGGAATTGATGCTATCAACATCAGCAACGTTCTTCATCACAAAGAGGTAACATCTAAAATTCCACTTTATTTTCAAAGTCAGTCTGTTCCTATTTTTTCCTACAGTTACACCAAAATCATTGCGCCTAAAATATTTAACTATACGCAAGCATTGCAGGACCTTGATTTAGAAGAATACCTAAAAAAAAACCTCTGACATGTGACTGTTCCCACTCGCCTTATATTTACAACCCCTCTGGCCATGTTATTACTAGGGATCTAAACATAATTCAACATGAACATCTCCGAGAGGTGATATTTTATGGTCCTAAGTTCAGAGAACCCCAACACATCAATTGGAACCATAACTTCAATATAATTATGGATTCCATTGAGGACTACGCCAGAGCATGGGCTAAACGAGAAGAAGTTGAACTGGACACTTTGTCAGAATGGGTCCAAACAATCAGGTCTCTGATAAAACGTCAAATTCATAAGTTGAAAAACTGTGTGAATGATCGACCAAAGTCCGTTTTCAGAGACAAAGAAGCTGTAAAATGTCTATCATCTCTTATATGACAAATATGTTGTTGTTCCTACGGATAAAGCTTCAAATGATATTGTCTTTGTATGTAACTCGTACTACTACGAGTGTCTTGTAAAAGAATTAGGAATAAATGAGCACTCAGGTAATCCCACATACAAAAACATATTATTTGACAAGGATGAGATTTTGGCGAATCATTAGTCCTTCATAGCTTTAATGAACATTACATTGAACAGCAAATCTGAGGACTTATCTTGTTTGTATTGGATACCTAAGCTTCACAAAATTCCGTACAAACAACGGTACATTGGCGGCTCATCTGTTCTTCAAAGGAATTGTACATTAGATTGACAAAAATTCTGTCCGCAGTGAAAGAGGGTCTTCAGAAATACTGTGAAACTATTTACTCGCGTAGTGGTATTAACCATATGTGGATTCTAAAAAACTCGAAAGAACTTATGGATAATTTTAAATCTCGATCTTTCTCTAAAATTAATTCTATCAAAACTTTTGATTTTTCAACCCTGTATACCACCATTCCCCATGTGAAATTGAAAAATCGTCTAAAAGATATAATCCAAAATGCTTTTCAAAATAAGTGGTAGCATACGTTATAAATTTATTACTTTGGTATACCATACGGCACATTTTTTTAGTGAACAAAAAGGTAAAACATGCTATACAGAAGAACAAGAGATCAGTATGCATGTTTGTTGAATTTGGAGGAAGACTTTTTCAACAATTGTCGGCATTCCTATGGGAACGAACTGTGCACCTCTCCTTGCCGACCTCTTCTTATTTTCATATGAGTCGGAGTTCCTTCAGACACTTGTCAAAAACAAGAAGATCAAAGAAGCCAGATCATTTAATTTCACATTCAGATATATTGATGATGTTCTTTCCATTAAGATTCCAAACTTTTCTGATTGGGTTCCATTAATATATCCTCCAGAACTAGAAATTAAAGAAACAACAGACACGGTTTCCTCTGCCTCATTTTTAGACTTTTACCTCGAATTTGACATAAGCGGTCATCTCAGTACCAGAATCTATGACAAACGAGACGATTTTAGTTTTGAAATTATCAATTTCCCCCTCCTTAGTAGCAATAAACCAACTTCACCTGCATATGGGATATACATTTCCAAACTCATTCGGTATTCAAGAGCTTGCAGCTGCTACTCAGACTTTATAAAACGTCACCAGTGTCTGAGCAGAAAGTTGATGAACTAGGGTTATTTCAAAGAACGTCTCGTCCTTTTTCTAAAAAAGTTCATCGGAAGATACCAAGACCTTGTTGATAAATATTCCGTATCAACTTCACAAATAATACATGATGGTCTTGAAGTATAGATTTTAGGTTGTTTATCATCGTAACTACGTGTTAAAGTGTTCTTTTTTTTTTTTTTTGTAAATAATAAACCTTTACTGTTTAGTCCACTTTTGGTAATATCCTTTTGGCGTAGCTCGGTACTTATACATCCCGCCATTGTGTTATTGTGCTAAATGTCATTTTTTTGTATTCCTGTCTTTCATGTTTGCTTATGTGCTTTGTCAATATGCCATTTTGTTTTTCTTGGTTGACATATTTGTTTGTTTTTATGTAGTGATTAAGATTATAACACAATGTTGACTGCTGTACTCCTATTTTTGACATTTTTTTCCTATTATGTCTGTTTGATTTGTTCACACATTGTTGTCAATATAATGGAATTTTATACAAGTGAGAGGTTTAGCTAGCTATAAAACCAGGTTTAATCCACCATTTTTTACATAAGGAAATGCCTGTACCAAGTCAGGAATAAGACAGTTGTTTTCCACTCGTTTGATGTGTTTGAGCTTTTGATTTTGCCATTTGATAAGGGACTTTCCGTTTTGAATTTTCCTTGGAGTTCGGTATTTTTGTTATTTTACTTTTTGTTAAAATGACAACTCGGACCAAAAACAAGTCGGCCCAAAGACAACTAGGATATGTTTGAAAAACAACTCGGTCCAGATTGAAAGACAACTCGAGCCACTATAATAAAGACCACACGAACCACTTTTTAAGACATCGTGAACCAGATGGAAAGACTACTAGGGCAACTTTGTATAACTGAATAAATGAAGTGATCTGGACGGATGCCATAGGCGAGAAGAATCATATCCTCCCGGGGCACAGAGGATGTCCCCGGGTTTCTGATAGGATCGTCATCTGTTGCTCAGTCTTTAGTTTTTAGAAATAGTTTTTTTTTTTTTTTAAAGCCCCTTCAGTGTCAACCGCATCTTTTTTTTATTATAGTTATTGATACTTCTAACAAATTTTGAATCCTGTTTTGGTGTTTTAACTGCTATTGTTTGCCCAAAAGATGAGAGCCCTTGATTTGGAATATATAAACATATATACCAAAAGTATCTGGAAACATAAACATGATTTCCGTGCCGTTTTCATCATTATTTAAGACGTATATCTAGTACCATTATTATAAGTTTCTTCTGATACTAGTATTTAAATTTGATTGCAACTAAGATTACTAGCTTTTATCGAGTTACAATTTTGTAGGACCAATCCCCCTCCCCGAGGACAAAAGTGACTCAAAAGGGTAAGAAACCGATCTAATCTATGGCAGATACCCTAATAGAGATTTACAATAACTGTCAGACTCGGAGTCCAAATACGAGTACGACTACAAATCATACAGGTAAGCTATAGGGGTGATCTCAAAATAATGTGTACGCTAATTAATCATTTTACCGTGTTCAATCTTTGTGTGATGATAGAACAAAACCATTTATCAAAATAATTGACTTTTTTTTACTGAAGAGTAGAAAATGCGCTTTTTCGTGTGAGTTCGCTACCAGATATGTTCAGAATTTAAAAAAAAATCACAACAAATATTTATTGCTCCAGTTATATGATAATTTTGACCGATTACATTAAAATAGCAACCTGTTTTCAAGTTTAAAAAATTGTCCTTTCATAACTGACAGACTATGTAAAAGGGAATTGGATAATACTATTGTTCAGTTTACTATTTTTGTTTTTGTTTTTTGTTTTAGGGCTATTTGTTTCCACTGTGTACAGTCTTGAAGAAAAGTCCGGAGCCCCTTAAGTGCTATGTAAATAAAAATATTTTCTTTTGCCATAGATTTAATCTGTTGCGCAACAGTTTGATAAATCGTGCGCACGCCTTTATAAAATGGTGCGCTTAACTCTCAAACTCGTGCGTACGACTTTCAAACTTCGTGCGCACGACTTTCAAAATAGTGCGCATGACTTTCAAACCCGTGCGCAAGTTCGTATAGAGTCAGTCAAACTTGTTTGAAAGTTATGCGCACGAGTTTCAAAGTCGTGTGCAAGATTGTGCAAACTGGTGTGCACCAGATTAAATCTCTGTCAAACGAAAATATTTATATTTATATGGCACTTAAGGAAACCGTAGTAATGCATACTCCTGTTCGCATTGATTTTGATGAGAATAAAAGACCAGAGTTCCAATGTCTCCCGCGTTTCACATATTTTGTCTGTCAATGTCTGTCCAAGGGCAATACCGAATTTTATAAATACCTGATAAGAATTGTACACGTGAGAGCACTTATAGTGCAATTTTCTATATCATTTGTATTTCGAAATGACATATCTCTTTTAAAATTAGTTGATCAACACTGATTTTCGAAGTGTCCGAGACACTCCTGATATACACCTGTGATATAATTTTTATATTTTAAGAAAATGTTAATTTGTTTTTTGAATAGACATTAAGTTTTCTGTCTGATGGTTTTACGGCTGCAATAATAATCTAAATCAATTTTGGAGCCTGTTTTGAAATAAATATTCCATATCTTACTGCGAATCAATTGCATTAAAGATTCTTTGCTACCTTTTTATTTCATTTATTTTATTTTTTTGGGGTAGGGTTTTTGTAGCTTCAAGATTTACAAGAGCATCATAAATATTCTGGCTGTAGCATTATCTGTGGAAAATTCTTCAGCTTTCGCTGTAGCATCGCCCGCATTTATATATATATTGTCAGGCCGACTATTCATTTATTTTTTGAAGTTCATGTTCTTCTACTGCTCATTCAGGAGTGGATGGCTCCTGATCCACGTCGAGAGAAAGGGGTTGAATTATTTCATCAGCTATATACGACATACACCAGACAGCAGATAACCAGAAAGCCGGAACACAAAAAAGAGAAAATGTAGGAGGCTCAACAGACTCATTGCAGAATACAGAGTCTCCGTTGAACATGTTATTGGCGAATTGAAATGTTATAAAGCCATTAGATTTCGTTTGAGGCTTCTGCATCACACACTAAAAATCCATTGTTAAATTTTGCGGCTGGCATTGTTTTGTCAATCGCTGAAAACAACTTTTCAATTTATACCATAATGATTAAGTACAATGTTTATAATAATATTACTTTGAGATCGCTCCCGTCATTTAAACTGTCTTACTCTGACTCGTATTTGGACTCGGGTCAGAGTCCTACACTTATTGTAAATCTCTAATACACGTCATAATATGTAAAAGCAAAAACACAAAAACACAAAGAAACGCCCCGTTAAAAACAAGAAGTTATCTGAAATTGACATCATCAAAATGCTTGATTGGTTTTTATTGACTACATACTTGTTACATTTCGAGCACGTGTTTTCAGCAAAGGACAGATGACATTTCAAGTGAAGCCAACTACGTTCCTCTTATTGCCGACCTGTATCTTTGTTTTTATTAAGCATGTATGCTTTATACATGTGCTTGTTTAGAAGAAGGAATTATCATTTCACTTCACGTTCCGCTGTGATTGTGTTATCTACATGAATAATTCAATGAATTAATGAACTGCATGAAATTATGACACATTGTATCATTATTATATCATGCCAGTAACGAACTAATGGCTATTTATTTGGCGGATGGTATCCTCAGTGACTGACTGCATACCAGCAGCGGTACCTACGCAGTGGTAGTAAACATTAGGAGACGTGGTACAAATGCAATGAGAGAACTGTCCACCAAAGAATGTTTGACATGAAAATGACTAATTGCCGACTTACGTACGCAAAACAAATGTTTAAGGGACCAAAAATTAGAAATACGTCTGAGAAAAAAAGACCAAAAGGGCCCACATATAATATCCAAATTGAAACCTTTCTAAGATTAACATTGTCTGAGGAAGTGTAAAACTAAATATAACACTTCGTAAATTTGGTGTGTCAGAAGCGCTTTCATGTGGATCTGGTTGGATACTCCTTCATTTCTTTATTCTTTGAATTTTTTGGCCATTTCTCTCTATTTTTTATTTGTCTTACCCATTATTCTCTATTCTTTATCTACTTTGCCCATTATTCTCTATTATTTATATTTTAGCAACAAATTATTCTCTATGCTTTTTTTTTTTTTTGCGCATTGTTCTCTATTCTTTAATTTTTTAGCTTTTATTAAGCACTTTTTGTCGTTAATTATTCTTTATCTGTAAACCCCATCCAGACCCTGTTTCATGGGTTACCTTCATCAGGAACGCCCAAAAACCATAATATGAACGCCAATGAGGCAAAAATACTTGTGGAGCTAGATGGCCAAATGCGACATAAAACTAACGTATAGCCAAAACCCTTTCATTTCCAATTTGACTAAGGGAGTAAGAGTTTCAGTTTCTTAGTACTAGTAATTGTTATTTCGCCTGCGTCGAAAATCGCGGTATGCAAGACACAGGGATTACAAACCGGCGGCGGCGGCGTAAACTATTTGCTTAAATCTTTATATTTCACAAGATAAAATACTTGGATGCTTCATACATTGTATTGATTGATTGAATGATTGCTGTTTAACGCCACTTTCAGCACAATTGTGCTATTTCATGGAGGTCAGTTTTTATTGCCGGAGTCCCAGGAGTTCCCGGAGAGAACCACCGACCTTCGGTACGATAACTGACAATCCTAGTCAATGAAAACTTGTAGCCGAGCGCAGCTGCCACGTGCGGGATTCGATCTCCCAACTTCATACCTTGTATATATATGCCTTATGTTACGAAGTTTCTGTCTGTCATATGACCCTTGTCATTGATATCATTTTCATGGTTCGGTGACTGCTTAAAAAAACTGGATAGTTTTATTGTCATTTGAATTTCTCACTTATTATGAGTAATATGATAATGTGATTTATTCTATGGAATCCTTGCAAGGTCGACATTATAAAAATAAGGAGATGTGGTATGATTGTCAATGAGGCAACTATAAACCAAAGTTCAAATGAAGTGGATGTAAGTAATTATAGGCAACCGTATGGCCTTCAACAACGAGAAAAACCTATACCGTATAGTCGGCTATAAAAGGCCCAAACATGAAAAATATGAAACAATTCACGACAACCACTGAACTACAGGCTCCTGACTTGGGACAGGCACGCATAGAATGTGGCGGGGATAAACTAGTTTACTGGCGCCATACCCTCCCCTAACCTGGGACAGTGGTTTAACAGTACAACATGTTGGTTTGCAAGGTTCATCTGATCTTGGTCTGATTTACATGAATCATTGATAATGATATATTTATGTGATAGTTGTATCAAATTCTTTATCTAAAAGACTTTCAACATAAAATCAATCGTGATCAGTAAAGCAGGCATGACGTTTCAACGAGTGCACTCTTGTTCAGCTATTTAGTTCATAACATAGAAGAACAATCTTTATGTAATTAAACTTTGCAACTTGAAAGAACAGTATATGATCGAAATAGCTGTGACGTGTTATGAAAATCCCATGTGAAAAAAAGTACAGGTAATTTTCAAAGATGACTAATAATTTTTTAGTAGTTCCCTTTAAAACTAATTTCATTTTTAAATAATGCAGGATTCATATACATTTTAACCTGATATAATAACAGTACACAACAGTTTTTTTCATAGGTTTGTTATTTTTTACAATAACTGAGGCCGAACCTATGTTTCAGTCCCCAGCATCTATTCATTCACATGTAGAAAAAAACAGATACAGGATGTGGTGCTATGTTTTGGTTGATACACCAAAAAGCTTTTGTTGTGCGCGACATACGGATTATTTTCAGGCGTCCGCAGGAGTGGCGTGTAAACTATCTGTATAAAGCTTTATTTATCAGAAGGTAGAAGACCTGGATGCTTCATACCTTGCATGCAGATGCCTTATGTTACGAAGTTTCCGTCTGTCATAAGTTCATTGTCCTTGGCCTCCTTTTCTTGGTTCATGGTTCCTATGGAATACTCACTAATTTTAAAAATAAGATAAATATGTTTTGTAAATGGGATCCTTGCAAACTGTTCGTGTCCTTCAGACAGGGTTGACCTGACCTCAATCTCATTTTAAGGATCAATGATCCATGTTAAGTTTTCGTGGTTATGTCCATATCTCAGATACTATAAGCAATAGGTAAACTATATTTTGTGTATGGAATAATAATAAGATGTACATGTCCGACAGGCAGGTTTTATCTGACCTTGACCTCATTTTCATAGTTAATTGAACAAAATTAAGTGTTTGAGTTTTCTTTCTATTTTCAACATACTTTTAGAAATAGGGCGACTATATTTGGTGTATTTGTCAGTCTGACATGTTTCATCTGACTGTAACTTCATTTTCATGGTTCATTGGTCAATTTTAATTTTTCATGGTTCTGTCTGTTTATAGATACTATAAGAAATAGATCAACTATATGTGGTGTATGGAATGTCATTTCATTGTGTACATGTTGTCATGCAAGGGTAAATCGAGAGTTCATTGGTCAGTGTTCAGTACTCGTAATAAGGTCTGTTTCTCAGATAATATAAGCAATAGGCTAACTTTTTGGTGAATAATATGATTGTATAGTGTACATGTCTACCAGTTTTTTTTTTTTTTTACCTTACCTTAATCTCATTTACATGGATCATTGATAATGTCAGGATAATGTGATACTTGTAATAAAACCTTCATATTACAGACTTTAATTCAAAGCATTAATTCAATCATGATAACCGGAGAAACATTTCAATGTAGGCACTCTTGTTAAATTTATGAACGGTAAGGTTTAAAAATTTTAGATATGTAAGTAATATATCCTGTCACTGGTGAAGCAATCACTAAAACCTTAGTTTTAGTTCAAACATCGGATGGTAATTGGTTTACGAGATTAGAACTACTGTTGCCCCTATTTTGTTCCATACTTTCATACAGTATAAAAATAAGGAGATGGTGTATGATTGCTAATGAGACAACTATCCACTAAATTTCAAATGAAGTGGATGTAAGCAATTATAGGCAACCGTACGGCCTTCATCAATAAGAAAAACCCATACCGTATAGTCGGCTACAAAAGGCCCAGGCATGAAAAATATGAAACTATTCAATTGAGAAAACTAACGACCTAATTTATAACAAAACAATTTAAGAAAAACAAATATGAAAGGATGAACCAACAACAACCACTGAACTACAGGCTCAAGACTTGGGACAGGCACATAAAGAACGTGGCGGGGTTAAACATATTTGATGGCGTCAACCCTCTCCTAACCTGGGACAATGGTGTTACAGTACAACATTAGAACAAATTATAAAAATCAGTTAAAAAGTGTTTAACAACATTAGACTAATTGATTAACGTATATAATGATTCTATCAAAAAATATTTGTTAACCAGCCGAGAAACATGAACAAAATAATTTATTTATAATCAAGGTTGAAATTTTCATCTTGAATTAATCTGAAATTGTAACAGTTAAATTATCAACTATAGGCAAAAGGTAAGATTCGCTTTTATTAAGAATATGCATAAGCCTGATCTTTCGATTTTTGTTGTAAGAATAGGCATTATCTAAATTTCATGATTCATGATCCTTGACTGACTTTTATCTAATCTTTGTATTACTATTTTTTTAAATATTGTTTAGCCTTGGGCGTACCGAAATATCAAGAGCTTCGATATTGGATTGTTTTGAATGATACATTTTTAATAGTAAGTTTTCTAGTTGATTAATCATTTTGATGGTACTCAGGATTAACAAGCTCATACTCAAATGATATAGAAACAAACGCATTGGTGCGCATTGGTGTGACATCCTGGTTGGATAACACGGATAAGGATGTATTACTTCTTTCACACTTCACAAGGCAAGTCCTGTTCTAACGTTATTAACTTTGCATATTTCAAAGATGTAAGGTTATCATTCTTCCCTTCACCACTGGTTGTTTAGTTTCTCTCACTAGAACTTTTGTCCTTTGTACGTGTGAATTATCCTGCAAGTCTCTTCAAAGAATGTAACAACACACCAATACGTTTGTTTTCGTATCATTTGGGCATAATTTAGTGGAATGGTGGCTATGATACTGAAAGTATGTGATTTAATTGATTTAAATTAAACGTGTCACCGGAAAATCCTATTCGTTAAAGTAACTTTGACGCGGAAAGTAATCTGTTAAATATAAAATAATGGAGGAGTTGTAACATTTTTACATTGTGTAATTTTTTGTGATTTTTTTACTTAACATTTAGTATTTGAAAAATCATTTAATAAAACATAGGAAACCTTGTCTGTTTAAAGGGAAAATGAGGCTCAAAATTAGGTGTTTTTTATTTCATTGAGATCTACTGACAACTTTGAAGATTTTTTTAAACTGGTATTGTTAACAGTCAAACATCCAATTTTGATCTATATTGTATTAGAAGCCAAAACGTGTTATAATTGCTGAATTTTATTGTGCGGTTTTTGTAAGTTCTTGAACCCGCAGGTTTGACTGGGTATAGCAATATGATAATATCCATCCGGGCGTTCCAACCGACGCCTCGTGTCTGGTTATTTCTACACTCTATACGTTAAAAAACCATCGCACAACTCTTTGATGGGTACGTATGTGGCTGTTGAAAGGCAAAATTTCTGCTCCTATCCATATTTCCTCATATTTTGGTGGCAGTCCAAATCTCCTGCTCTCCATCATGGTCGACCTACCTTGCAGAACTTACCTTTCAAATAATTGTTTGGTTTTTCATTTTGAAAATGCATGGAATATTTGCCACTGGGCGTTAAGCAAGCAATAATCAATCAATCAATATAGTTCCTGTATTGTATTTTCTACTATTTGTACAGGAGTTGGCTTTGACTGTGTATTTTGAAAGAAATACTAAAAAAGTAAATATCACTGCGTATGCTGAACCCCCCTTCTAAAAAGTCAAGTGACATAAACCATAAAATTTCATTTTTAATGCACCCACCCAACATACGGCTAAATCATATATCATTCGAAAGCATATCATCTGTACTATATTTCTTGCCCGGTCGTCAAATATTCGTACGGTGCAATTTCTGTCAAATCACGATGAAAGGTCAAAGAAAGACAATATCTTATCTTACAAGACGTCAATATTTTTGCATATTCTTTCTTCTAAATAATAAAATTCTGTATAGTATTATGAAAATCTTTTAGAACAGAGACTAATGGTCAATTTTCAAACGCTCTTTAAAATATGAATGGCTTATTCTTAATAAATAGCACCTTTTTCCTGATATTCCGGTGAAAAGGATAAAAATAGTGAAAACCAAAATATTTGTCTGTGATTCAATTGTTTATCACCATAAAACCAAATTGAATATTTCATTTAGTGCTAAGGAAGTTTTTGACATCATAAAATTACTGCAATCACGCTTCTTGCTAATTACACAGCCAAAAATAAAACCCATACAGTTGCCCAAAATACCACCATCTGCAAAAAGATAGCTTTTTATCTGTTCTACGTTAAAAATATTTTTATGTAGACAATTTTAGGTTGAAGAAACACATTGAAAAAAATCAAAAATGTGTGAAGGAAATAATACACGTGGGATGCATGCCTTTAAGGGAATTTAGGGAGCTAAACTTTGATATGTCAATATGTAGTTTAATTACAAACCTGTTAGTTAAAAACTCTTCTGTCTTTTCTTGTTATTTTGTTTGTAATTTCATGATTATCATTAAAAGAAATAAAGGACTTTATATATAAATAAAAAGCTAGCTCCAGAAAATTAAATACATAAATAGATGATTTCATAGTTTAAAAGCTAATTAATGAAAACTTGAATTTCAAATATTTCTCTTATACAAACATGAAATTTGTTTTCTTGGTCGCTTCAACTGCACTGACGAAAAAAGTAAAAACTATTATGTTCTAGGCACTGAAAATGTTCTTTGTGCTTGTTTGAAGTAGGAAACCCTATCAAACTACGTAATTTTCTAGTAAACAATTGACATGTTGCAGTTACATGCAGTTGCATGTTGTATTTGGCAAAACCTTTCGGAATTTTGGGCCCTCAATGCTCATCAACTTCGTACTGTATTTGGCCTTTTTAACTTTTATAATTCGAGCGTCACTAAAAGAGAGGCGAAAGATACCAAAGGGACATTCAAACTCATAAGTCGAAAATAAACTGACAACGACATGGCTAAAAAAGCAAAAGACCAACAGACAAACAATAGTACACAAAACACAACATAGAACACTAAAGACTGAGCAACACGAACCCCAACAAAAAACTGGGGTGATCTCAGGTGCTTCGGAAAGGTAAGCAGATCCTGCTCCACATGTGGCACCCGTCGTGTTGCTTATGTTAGTACAAACCCGGTAATAAGTCTTATTCGGTAGGTCACATTCGGGGGAAATGTGTCTTTTGTGAACAAAACGCGCGTCTGGCGTGGAATATTCAAGCCTGGTATTTATGATGAGTTTATTTACAATCACTGGATCGATGCCACTGCTTGATGGGGTTTCCTCACCAATCGTATCACAAGCCCAATAGTCAGCACTTCTGTGTTGACATGAATTATAACTGATATGGTCATAATTATAAATTAGGAATATGACAGTTGTTGTCCATTCGTTTGATGTGTTTGTGCTTTTGATTTTGCCATTTGATTAGGGACTTTCCGTTTTGAATTTTCCTCGGAGTTCAGTATTTTTGTGATTTAACTTTTTACCTCACTGTTAAAATAGATATAGGAAGATGTGGTGTGAGTGCCAATGAGACAACTCTCCATCCAAACCCATTTCATTTTTTGAAATACTAGTTTCTTCTACAGGAATAAATAACCTTAGCTGTATTTGGCAAAACCTTACGGAATTTTGGGTCCTCAATGCTCTTCATCTTTGTGCTTTATTTGGCCTTTTTAACTTTTTTTATTCGAGCGTCACTGATGAGTCTTTTGTAGACGAAACGCGCTTCTGGCGTACAACCTTTAAAGCCTAGTATCTATGAGGAGTTTATTTACATCAACTTACAGTCTATATGTTTTGATTTGAAAATTCTAGCAATTTGCAATAATTATAGTTATAATTAGACTTCCTAAATAATTAAATAATTACATATAGAACAAAAAGCTATAAAGAAGGAAATTACTGTGTAGGTTTCACACCAACAATTCAACCAATCATCACCAAGAACGTTTTGTAAAAGTAAGCAATCTCTGACAAAACATATTAAGCACTTTTCATATTAGAATCGCGTTAAGCCCTCTGTTGTTGGCCTGGAAAGGATGTTTTGGCGATTTTCACACTTTATTTTCATAAAAGGGAAGAACGAGGTTAATTCTATTCGCGTTATTTTTCTAATCACAAACGTCGCGAAAACAAATTGGTTGCCAAAACTAGTTGGTTTGAAGTAATGTCTTTTCCAAAACTAAATTATGAAGAAACCCTAAAACTTTATCCAAACAATAACATGAATAAGTAACATCGGTTTTATTTTTACATTCCAATGCTTTGCATGCTATAATCTGTTCGTTTGGTTTTCTAATGATCCGTAGTTCTCATAACTGCAATTAGTGTCTCATATTAGTTGACATAAAAAATTTGTTTATAAATGTGAGAAAAACAAGCGTTAAAAATGAGATAACTGAAAAGCAGGACTGTAATGGTGAATTTAAATTGCTTGCTATTGAACTCTTTTTTGAATGTGTTTATCATGAATAGAATCCCTTCATTTACAATCTCCATATGTGCACTTTAAAACTTTGAACTTCACAAATATTTACCAAGCGATGTAAACGTAGGAGGAGTATTGCTCATTTCAAAGTTTTTTTTAGACTAACGGATAGACATATGAATGTAAAGAACAAAACAAATTGGCATAGGGACAAGATGATTCCTACATTTCCGATAAACACAAATATGACACCATGACCAACGCGATAAAAGTAGGACAGACAAACAATAGTCATCAAAACACTAGACCGAAATGTACGAACACTACCTTAAACCGGTGGTGATTAAAAAATGCTCAGTCTTCCACGATATCAATGTTTATTCATATTTGATAAAGCAACTGATACAAAATGTAATACTGTGCTAACATAAAATAATTGCCGGGTTTTTTATTGTTTATCGCGTGGTGCAAACAGTATTTATTCGAATATTGAACAAGAATAAACTTCTTAACATGTCTTCAATTTTCGACATCGAAAAACATATTTTTACTGTATATACCTTATATTTTCCTTAATCACGTTTATTATCCCTATTTAAAATATGCTAAATCATTTTCTACAGATAATGACAACAACCGATGTTTTATTTAAACATTGAAAATCAAGATGATCCATATTTGTAGGTATTAGGGCAACTGCACAAGCTTCATTAGAAGGCCGATTCCTGACCATTTTTATATCAATTGCAGTTTAAAATGACGAAAAAAAAATCCTTCACCTATAAACGATAAATTTATTTTACATATTGATACCTAAAGAAATATTTTGCTTTTAGCGCAATTTTATCATTTTTGAATGATTTTTAAAGAATTGCAATTTTCAGTAAATATTGCGCAATTAACATTTTAATATGCATTTGATTTGGAATTATGATGTTCTGTTCTATTATGTTCATAGATATTTAGAAAAAAAAATAACATACAAAAACCAGCAAAGGGCATTTTGTTTTATGTTCATTCCTGACCTTTGACCTTGATTTAAAAAAATTGCACCGTACGAATTATTGACAACCTGGCAAAACAGAAAGTAGAGACAATAAGCTTCCGAATGATATATAATGTAGCCGTATGTTATGTGGGTGCATTAAAGTCGTTAACTAAGCGTCTGTTTGAAAAATGTCACTCGCCTAAAAATTGCTCCTGCAAATGTGTTTCCATTCTCAGTTCTATTCCTCAAATATCGCCTTATAATATAATGGGGTGGGGCACTTTTTTCAAAACTTTATTCACCTTGGTTTCCTCCCCTTAAAAAAAAGTTTATTATAATTTTGAATCAATCACTTTTTAGATAAAATCATATGAAAGCTCTCATGTAAATTTACATTGCATTTCCGGATCCAAATTTACTAATTTGAGTAATCATTTTCTGTCATGTGCATTAAAAAAACTGATGGAAGATACCAAGGGGGAGTTCCAAACTCATCAGTCAAAATAAAACTGACAACGCCATGGCAACAAACGAAAAGACGACGAAAAGACGAAAACAAGTCCACAAAACACTACATGGAAAACTCAAAGACTGAAAATGGAAACGGCTCACATACATGTACTTCCATTTCCTTTTCCATTGATTCCATTTGCAGTGTATAAACTTTCTTTTTTCTTAATTAGAATTTACAAAATGTTTAAATACTGTTAAAAAATATAAATGATTATTGTATTAAGTATTGATGGCCCATATCTTTGTCACTTGTCTTAGCAACCTTATCTGACTAAGATGTAAAGCTATTGATTTTTATTTTGATATCTGGCATTATGTTTATTAATATGGTATTCATAGAACCAATAAAAATAAAGGTAACTACAGTGGGCATTTTCGCAAATAAAATCGACAACTTAAGTCCGTTGAATTATTTATTTATAACATAGAATTTTCATACACGTTTACTTGGATTTTTGTATTGTTTCTTTTATTACTTATTTCAATTTGTTTTTATGTTGTTCTTTTTGTTTTTGTTTTATTCTGTATTTGTTTACCCTTTTTAAGTACTATATATAGACTGGGATTTAAGCAGGAATCAAACGATGTAGTTGCAAGTTTATCCCAAATTAGTAGTTGTTTGAGAGGCATATCCCGAATAGGTTTAGTAATCAAAAGCATTTACCTTTTTAAAATATAATATTGTGACAATTACTTTCTGTCTTTCTGTATGTCAATTTCAGGATAACTATTTTGTTTATCATTATGATTGAACTCATGATCAATATGCATTTTCAGTTTGATGCAAATGATTTCGTAAATGATGACATTGAAAGAACAAGATGTGTTATAGCTATCACTGTAGAAAATTTAAAAAAAAAGACTGTCTCTAATGCTATGAAGTATTTACCTTTGATATGAAATAAATGTATGCATATTGGCGCACTGCCTTCGCTCGGTATATCGATACAATTGATCGTGAAAGAATAAATATCTGTGGTGATGTATGGCGATTTGAACGTGAAAGACCTGGTATCGAATTGTGAAAGAAATTTTATTGAGAAGACACATGCAAGGTCAGTTTCCAATCCAATTTACTAAATTATAAGGACAAATATTGGAAAAAGTAAAGATGTCTGTCAGAATTATTCACCAAAATGATAAGTTTCTGAGAGAAACCAACATCTAAACATTCAGCGTTTTATGAAGCTACAAAGAAAAAAAAATAAAATAACAAAAATACCGAACTCCACGGAAAATTCAAAACGGAAAATCCCTTATCAGATGGCAAAAACAAAAGCTCAAACACATCGAACGAATGGAAAACAACTGTCATATTCCTGACTTAGTACAGGCATTTCCTTATGTAGAAAATGGTGGATTAAACCTGGTTTTATAGATAGCTAAACCTCTCACTTTTATGACAGTCTCATAAAATTCCATTATATTGACAACAATGTGTGAACAAAACAAACAGACATAATAGTTAAAAATGTCAAAAATATGGGTACAGCAGTCAAAATTGTGTTATAATCTTAATCACAATAAAAAAAAAAAACCAAATATGTCAATAAAGAAAAACAAAATGGCATATAAAGCACATAAGCAAAAATGAAGAATACAAAAAATGACCATAGCACTAGAACACAATGGAGGGATGTATAAGTACCCATCCACGCCAAAAGGATATTACCAAAAATTGACTAAACAGTAGGTCCGAGGACACAGTTATCGTCCTTAGATTTTCGTTGTCTACAAATATAGTCCCTATTGTGGATAGTGTATAACTTCCGAATTTTTTTCATACACTTTCCAAATTTATTTCTTTATATTTTATGCATGAAATATTAAGTAAGGGGATGAAATTACATGTTACAAAAATTTGGGTGCTGAATCTTTATGTTAAGTAGTGATTTGGTCCAGTTAAAAAAGGTCAAAAACTAGTATGTCTGAAGCTGTCAAACTGAGTTTTAGACCCCCTTAACATAGAATTGTCAATATTTTGAGTTAGAGCTGGTAGACTTTTCTATAATTTTGATATTATTTGTCCCAATAGTAGTACACTACAGTGTAAAAATCTTTTCGAGATAGAGCAGGTGCGATTTTTTTAATTTGAATTTATTGTCTAAAAGAAATGCACTACGAAATAACTGTGTTCTCGGCCTAAGAGATGAATTCAGGAAATGTAGATTCTGTACTTTGGCAACTTCCTGAATGGTTTGCTGGTTCCAATTTGTCAAACTGAATAAAAGTAAAGGATTTACATCTTTATTTTAAAGAAATTCTGTTAAAATGTCCAATTTTGACATTATACGGCTAAAATAAGCGTTTTAAAGCAGTGTCCATTTTTAAGCCTAAGAGGCATGCTGACTTTCTATCTGACAGCTTTTCATGTTTTGATATTTGTGTTTCTATGATTAATTCAAATTCTATTAGCCATTTGTGAACTCTGAATGTAGAGAAAAGTAGATTATCACAGAAAAAATGTGCAAAATGTGTTGTATTTAGGCCCTGGTCGAACGGCCTGTTTGATGTATGCGAAATGTTAAGAGCTCTGTACATATAATTTGTAGTCCATCATAAATATTTCATTAAATCTGTAAAAAAAGCACTTTTCAATGATCTGTGCACCTTATCCATTTCATATACTACCTTTATTTTCATCTATAGGATAGTATGTGGTTCAAATATATGCCAGTTGAGACTAAAACTACATGCAAGATTTCCATTGAAAAGTGAAAAAACTATGCATCAGACCATACTGTCTGCAAAAAGTTGAATGCAAGAGTCCTTTTTCAATTAGACTTCTTGTATCATGACATCTTAGCATAGAAAGAAACAAAAGTTACAAATTTCCATTTCTTATAGCTTCTGTATGCATTTTTATATGTAAATATGTGCTACGGCCTAAATTGACTCTTAAAAATGTTCAGTCTTACATGGCCTTAGATCATTTTATACTGATGTGGTATGCTTTTTATAACTCTTCTTTCCATTTAAAGTACATTTAATATATATGGAAGAATAATTGTTTGGTCAAAAACTTCAAAAACTTCAAATTGGTTGAAAAAATGCATGTTTATATAAGGCTCCCCTTAATTCGAAAATCTCTATTTTCAGGCACAGGCTCATATAAATTTGACTTTTGGATAATTGTAATAAATCTGATAAATCAAATGAGTGTTCAGTTGCTTTAAATACTTAATATATTATATTTAAGAGCATTTAAAAGCAAAGTTTTGCAATATTTAAATTTTTAAGACCAAATCTTGATAGTTGAAATTATTTGATTTAAACGTCAAAATTAAACATCCAAATTTCAATAATAAAATGGCCATAGTTTCTATGATATATATCCTATGGCCATGAAACCTAGCCAACTATCTTATAATTCCCTAAGCTTAGGTCATGCAAAGTTTTATTAGAATTGGTCAAGTCTTTCTATACTATTAGGTCCGAGGACACAGTTATCGTCCTTAGATTTTCGTTGTCTACAAATATAGTCCCTATTGTGGATAGTGTATAACTTCCGAATTTTTTTCATACACTTTCCAAATTTATTTCTTTATATTTTATGCATGAAATATTAAGTAAGGGATGAAATTACATGTTACAAAAATTTGGGTGCTGAATCTTTATGTTAAGTAGTGATTTGGTCCAGTTAAAAAAGGTCAAAAACTAGTATGTCTGAAGCTGTCAAACTGAGTTTTAGACCCCCTTAACATAGAATTGTCAATATTTTGAGTTAGAGCTGGTAGACTTTTCTATAATTTTGATATTATTTGTCCCAATAGTAGTACACTACAGTGTAAAAATCTTTTCGAGATAGAGCAGGTGCGATTTTTTTAATTTGAATTTATTGTCTAAAAGAAATGCACTACGAAATAACTGTGTTCTCGGGCCAGTAAAGGTTAGTAATATACAAAGACAAATAAAAAACACTATAACACGTAATTAAGAAGATAAACAAAATCAGTACCTAGAATCTATACTTCAAGACCATCATGTATTATTTGTGAAGTTGATACGGAATATTTATCAATAAGGTCTTGGTATCTTCCAATGAACTTTTTTTCGAAAAAGGACGAGACGTTCTTTGACATAACCCTGGTTCATCAACTTTCTGCTCAGACACTGGTGACGCGAAAAGATTGCTGATCAACATGATAACAATGACAGAACTACTTTTCTCTAAACGATGTCGTTCTTTGCATCTTTGTACCTCGTATGAATATTGATGGAGTCACAGAATCCCAGGATATTATTTTTCATTCAAACATTTGCAAACAAGCACGAACAAGGTTTATATGTCTGAAAGAGGAGATATATGCTAGAGTACGTGAACTAATTAGTATATACTTTTTCCTAAAAAAAATCGAAAAATCATTTATTTAGTAATTTAGAATATAGGTTTCAAGATATTAGAACGGTATTAGAACGACTCTTTATGTTATATTGTTTTTGGCATTGCGGCCATATCGGTTGATCGGCGGAAATGAGATTCACTAACTAGTTTGAAAAAAGTTCACGACGACTACCGACGCCAATTAATTGCAATAGCTCACATATATATATCTAATTGGACCATAAAAAGCAATTGTATTACCCATTGTTCTGTAACTGCGTTGCATTACACTTAGTTTTAACTGTATAAGATGCGAATACATCTAAAACTAAAAAGTCGTCATCTGGTGCGATTCCATTTTATTATTTTACTAGTACAACTTGAATGTAGACTTTCTTTCATGATGCTGTTGAAAATTTCCTCGACGTCCGGAAAATGAAAAACAAGTCACCCCGGCCTGACATTTTTGCAACTTATTGTGACTGATAGAATCCCCTATTCAAACACTTGAGATTCGTCCTCGTTGTTCTAGAAATCTGTTGCTGCATTACTTATCGACTTCTGGTTTCGATCAGAGAAAAGACTATCAGTAAGTAATACTTCAAACTGCATAATACCATTTCCTCACGCTCTTATGGAACAGTTTTTTAAAACCTTCAACATTTGAGAAATTATTGTGCAAAATCACGAGGAAGGATTTTTGTGATATATAACCACGCGATTGTATTTTGTTTTAGTTTGATTATCAACAGTTTGATAAAAATGTTCGAAACCAAGAAGGTTCAGTATTCGAATATTTGAATTTGATTAGCAACACAACGGGTCCATTTTTGAAGGATATGCTTACCCTTCCCGGTTTTGATTGGGTTTTTGTTGTTCAGTCTTAAGTTTGTGTTGTGTTTTATAAATTGTATTTTTGTAGAAGGCAGCTTTTAAGTTATAAAATTATTATAGCCAATGTCAATTTCACCAAGTAAGAAATGTTCTAAACCTAAACTGACAGCAAATCATAGTGGGATATATCGAACTTCTTTTCGCTGCATTCGAAGCCTTTCGTGGTTAAACCTCGTCAATCTCGTTGAGAGCGAAAAGTTTTAAAGCTAAATACAGATTCAATCACACCGTTGATTACATAGTTTTCTACTCGAAATAAAATAAATCTTGAAAATTTTCGATAGATAGTGGATAAATGATGTAGTCAGCGGGGTAAAGTAAATTAATCTGTTTCTGCTATAGTTTTATAGAAACTGCTGGTCCGGAAATTTTTTTTAAAATTAATGCGATTTCGGTCTTTTTACAAAGTAGGAAAGAAAGTCGTGGGTAATTGTCACGTCATATTTTCTTGGAAATCTAATCGGTGCTTCCGATATTTTATTCTTGGTAATGGTGAAATTTTTCTGAAGCATCGAATTCGAATTATCTGTTTCCTATCCAAGAATTGAAACATCACATCTTTCACCTTCACAACTTAAGTTTAGTCCCCATCTATCGGAAGCTCCAAATATACCATTTGAAGGACAGAAAGCATTGATCCTTTGCTTTTAGTTTTTTTGGACGTAGCGATTTTGTGTCATGAATTCCCCTCTTAGTTTATTTTGTCACCCATTTTGGCGATAATACAATTCACTTCAAAATCCGGTCAAGTTTTTAATTTGCTAAAAACACAAAATGCATGTTACTTTTACAATATCTAGGTCCAAATATTTCTTAAAACTTTTCCTTGTACAGGTCTATCTGTATACATAATGAATTTTGATTTGAACTTGCCACGCCCATATTTGCCAAAATATGAAATATTTAATATTTGTGTTTTTTTTTCATATTTAAATCTTATACTGGTTTAAGATACCCGATTTCCTTCTGCTTCAGCTATATAACCATCATACATTTGTTTACTGCATCCTTTCAATTTAATTTGCACAGACATAATGCCAGGCTAATAGCTCAGGTTGTGATTTATCTCTCCGTAATTCAAGTATGCATATAACGGGGGTGGGGGTGGGGGGTGCGAGTTCCTATCAGAATTTCCATAAGGGAGGCCGGGCTGTTGGTAACAATGAATATTCTGAATGGGTTCTAAATATCAAAGTAAACTCATCACATCGAAAGTTTTACCGTCGCCATGATGGTCCATGATTTTTAAACGGCTTATCACCTCTTTATTTAGATTGAAAATTGTAATGTGTAAATAATCAAAGTTTTGAATGTTGTTCAATTATTAAACTCAACACCTGTCAAAGCCAAGGTCCAATGTAACTCTTAAACTTTAACGTAATTGGGTGCTCGTCATAGAATAATTTGCCAACAAAAGTAAAATATTGATTTCGTTGAAACAGTTTAGATATGTTTTAAAGGAGCAATCCTAAATAGTTTGTATACTCTGTCGAAGGATAATATGAGAATGTATTTGTTTGTATGTATAACGAACTTTTGATTTATTGATGTGCCTCATGTTCATTTGACTTATTTTGAGGCTCTTCATAAAAAATTAGCTTTGGCATAGGAGGTTATGAGGTTATCGACTTAAAAAAAAAGGTTATTGATGCATTCATTCATCTCTGACTATCCGAAACCTAATACAAACGTTGGAGAGCTGATAAAACCCCCCAAAAAATCAAAAGAATAGCAAAACCAGGACAAGGATTCAGAGCTATGCATGACTGTGCCGAAGAATCATTCCTTAATTTAAAATGATTTCCAAAATTTTCAAACAGCAAAAAGTAAACAATTATTCAACTATAATATGTACCGACGTCGGTAAACTGGTGGTCTATTTTGATAACACAGTTTGTCGAATCATGGAAGTATAATACTTCCATGGTCGAATGTTTTTTCTCTGAGATAATACGATTTCATCATCATTGTTAAATTTGATTAGTTCGCTACGATACGTACCACTGCAGGTAGACTGGTAGTTCATTTAGATAATACAGCCGTTGGAATGATAGTCCACTGAGAAAATACAATTGATGGACTAACATTCGGCTACAGTCCGCTTATATGAAACAACAAATAAACAGTTTTGATTACAATGAAAAAGTGCGATAGTAGGGATGTTAGTCTACTTAGAATTGTAAACAATAAGTACACATTTAGTCAACTTCTATACGCACAGCTGTCAGTGGACTAATATAACAGGTACCAAAGGCGGTCAAATTTAAGACACTGATATAATACGACGGATAATGACTGTTAATCCGTGGGTAACAATATATTATAAAACGGCCTGCAGAAAATATATATAATTGCAAAAATCAAGGTATGTTCATGCAATTTAACGGGGTTCACAAAAATACGATTTCCAAAAAGTTATTCTTTAAAAGATCTTAATTGTTTTCGTTGATCAATTTTAAAAATACATATCTAAGACATTTGGTTTCCAGACAATAACTTGAGTATAAGTGTATGAATCTCTACGTAATTGTACCACAAGGTTCCATACCACAAAAGAAGGTTGAGATTGATTTTGGGTGTCATGGCCTTAACCGTTTAAGAATTTTGAGCTAAACAGCTAGGGGTCAAAAGCAAACATTTTTCTGGTTTTTCGGACAATAACTTGAGTATAATTGCAAGGATCTCTATGAAAATGTACCACAAGGTTACATACCACAAAAGGGTCAAAATTAAACTTTGTTTGATTTCAACAAAAATTGAATGGTAGGGGTTTTTACTGTGCTGAATTTCTTACATTTGTTTGTTTTCTACATTAAGAGTTACCTACCTACCTTACAATGTTTTAGCGTATAATTTATGTCTTATCTTTGAGGTGATATACAAATGAGAAGCTGTCATAAGAATTTTGCTGATACAGATATATTAATTTTAGTGATAATTGTTCATGCTAAGAGTGTTAACATGTTTTAAATGATTTCCTATGCTTGAAAATTCCATTGGAAATTAAAATAGACATCTGTTTATTTAATTAAAATAACATTCCAACCACTTAGAATTACAATCCCATAAACCACAATTACCAATTCATGCCCAATTTCATGCCACAATTTTATCCCATGTTATTATCCTATTTTGCAAAAAGATTTTAAAATCTTCATCAATATCCATGGCGTTGTCAGTTAGCAATTCACCAAACCAAGGATTCCTTGTAAAGTTTAAAGTTTATGGCTTTGAATGTTTTACGGTCCCATTTTGATTGTGTTGATCATTACGGATTACCTTATTTTCGACTTATGAGTTTGAATGTCCCTTTGGTATCTTTCGTCTCTCTTTTTGCTCATTATAAAATAATTCTATTGTTCTTTTAACTTAGATATAATTTTATTCTGCTTTTCATTTCCACTACATCAATCATTCCTAAAATTGCTTAATTATCAATATTAATTTCTAAATGCTGACAGTTTAACAATATCAAGAATAATGAATTTCCTCCCCTTCCCCACCCTCTAAAGTCACAATATGTTTAAAAACTTCAATCATTATGACAAATAAACCTCAACTACTATACACACCAATCTAGACCCCACTTGTAGCAATATTCAAATATTAAAAAATATTAAATAATTTAATAAAAGGTTTCCTACCAATTACAACTTAAACTAAATTCCTTTATGGAGGGAGCATTTTAAAAACTTAGCTAATATTGTCCACTAACTAAATATTAATCTATGTTATTGCTGAACTTGGATATGCTGAAACTAACCGTGTATTTAGATATTGGGTAGTGGACCATAATAGGTAAAAGTCTAATTTCATGTTTTTCATTTCTTTGACCACATTAATTCTGTATCAGAAACCTCTGCTGTGTCAAATATTTAAGCTCATTCCAAATTCAGAGCTGTATCAAGCTTGAATGTAGTGTCCATATTTGCCTCAACTGTTCAGGGTTCGACCTCTGAGGTCGTATCAAGCCGCGCCCCGCGGATCATTTTTATTAAACATAGTTTTGTATTTTTTTTAGATTTTATATAAGGTGCTAAACATTCTTGTTCGGTAAAGTGTTTTAATATAAAAAATACATTGCAAGATGTCCGCAAGATTTTCAAATACAAGTATCAGTAACCAAAAAGTGAAAAAGCCATGAGTTTAATAAGTGCAACATTTAAATCGATCTTATATCCGTCATTGTAACTGGCATTTTCAAAAGAAATTGTTTGTTTGGGAGCGGTTTTATGGTATGACTTTTAAGGAAATTTTTTCCATTTTCTCTGAACTAGTACACATTTTTGTTTAGGGGCCAGCTGAAGCCCGCCTCCGGGTGCGGGGTTTTCTCGCTGTGTTGAAGACCCATTGGTGGCCTTGGGCTTTTTTCTGCTCTTTGGTCGGCCGGTTGTTGTCTCTATGAAAAATGTCCAGTGATCAACTTTCTGTTTAGTACACACTTAACTGATGTAATCTCATTGCCATTTATACCATAAATCTCAATATAATACATAATATTAATACAATAAACAAATATATATTTGCCGACTGCCTAACGTTATCTAGAGGACACCGGATTTATTACGAATAAATAAACATGATAGCATGTGAAATATAACAGCATGTGTGATATTACCATAAAAAATAAATTACTGTGGTGTAATTAATAATAAATTATCAAAAATTGCTCCATCTTTAACGATTCTGCCGGCCAGGAAAAACCAACAAATGTCGGAAACCTGTGTCCAGACCCTTTGCTCGAAAGACCGTTTCTGGAGTCATACTTGGACAGTATACTTTAAGATATGACATATGACAACAACAACAAAAAAAGTTCTTATAAAAGGGAAACATGAAATTAAAATAACCCTGTATTATATGCATCAGTACAGGAACATATATAGTGACTACTTAGATATACTAGTTCATACATAAGCAAATACATTGCACAAACATCATAAAACCTAATAAAGAACGAGCTCTGGAATATTATAATGAAACGATATATATAAATATCGTTAAGAAACTTGACTGTATCAGTGTTGGGTAGAGAGTGATTACTACACGGGAATATTTGCCGCTCATTTATTACATGTACATGTAAACATGTGATTAATCACATGATTAATCAGACGGAATCATAGTCAAATCTCTAACAATAAGCAAGTCATTTTCAAATTCATTAATCTTACTGAGTTCAAGTATTATATCCAAGCTAACAGGGTCTTTCTTTACGACTGGTTTTCCATTTAATCTTTTACATGATTGAGCTAACGAATGAATGTAAGAGTTATTTGTAGAATCAACGTAACCATGAAGTTCATGTACCCACTTTAAAGCATAAATTATCGAATCTAAAGAACAAGGTGATGACTTCTTGTCAATCAAAAATGTTAAAAACAATGAAACGTGAATCGGATTAGCTGGTAATTCGGTAAAACCGTATCCTTGAGCAAAAGATCTCCAACGATTGTAACTAGCAAAGTACTTTTTTGTAGTATTGTCACTTCTAGACTGAATTAGATAAAACTTGGCTGACATCTTTTCTGCTAACTTTCCAAGTTCACCCGTACATCCTACACCACTCTTCTCTACAATATCCACAATGTTGCCTCAGTCCTAAACCTGAAAATCGCAAATATTTGATTTGTTTTCTAGTTTATAACTGTAATTTAATGGAGAACAATATTATATATTTCCAATAAGTCACAAAAACATATTACATTACAATGTTGATCAAATTAAACCATTTTCGATTAAATGTTAATTTTCTGTACTGAAAACATTTTACAATAACCTTGCAATATTACGACATATAAGAAATCACCGGGTCCTTTCAAAACAGCCTTTAGAACCGAGTACAGGGGACTCATAATCTTTTCAATTTCATTTCATGTTAGCTTTATTTTTAAAGTCAACAATATTTTATAATAGGTAGCTATTAATGTGGCGAACCTCTGAGTTTTAAAAATAGGGGTAGGAAGACTTAGGAAAAGAAGTGAAAATCCGAAAAATTCAATATAAACACAAATATTCTACTAAAAGAGGCTTCTCCAAAAACAAAATTACAATAACAAAAAAACAAAATAAAAATACCACATGCACTTAATCCGCCAATGTTCTATTCCCCATTGACAATAAGATTTGAATTGAATGGAATATCTAAAAAAAAATAAAAACATTTTTTTTTTTTGAAACGCTTTTCTGGATTTATCTTCATACAGAACGTTCAAAGCCAAATATTTGAAAGCCAGGGGTGTATGAGTACCGAAACAGTTGAAGAGCTATATGACCAAAGGGGACCTAAAAAATAGCCAAATCCATCTAAGGTTCAACTTTGCATTTTTTCTTTTGTAATTTATAAACGGACAATTTTAGATGATTAAAAGAAATTATTGGCTGCTTAACGTCCAGTGGCAAATATTCCATGCATGTTCAAGACGAGAACAAATTAACAACAAATACAATTATAGGAAGGTCATGTAATAGACGCCGTTCGGGCTGAAAATTGTTCACATCAGTAAACAACATGTACACGTAATTTACATGTACATTACATAGAATTGAATAAAAAATTTCTCTCTTTTGCATCAGTAAGGTGTAGACCAATTCAATTTTTTTAATTTGTTCTTCTCTTTTTTTCTGGAGGGGTGGGTGGGTGAGATACATTGTATAAATTCAGTTTTCTTTTAAGAAAAAAAAAATATTTGTTCCAGGAGAGAAGTAAGAAAAATTGTTTGATTTTTTGAAAATGAAGGGCGGGGTGGGTTACAACATGGAGTAAAAAATGTTCCTGTATATTATTGAAAAAAAATGTTTGTTTTTTTATTAAAGTAATGAAAAAAAATGGTTTGTCCCACGAAGATGTAATGTTATTGAAAACGTTAATTGATAACATTAATATAATGTTGAAAATAAACGTTATTTAGTAACCTATCTTTAACGTTATTTTTTTTATGTTCTTATAACGTTGGTTGAACATTATGATTATTACGTCACATTTGTAATGTTGAACTCACGTAAAGCTAACGTTATTCTATTAACGTTTGTATTTGAACAAATTTATAAGGTAACATTTATACCATAGTACAACGTCTAAATAATGTTATTGAAAAACGTAAATTAATAACATTTATATAATGTTAAATTAACAAAATGATGTAACGTCTGATTACTAACCATTGTATAACTTTAAATCCCATGCTGGAATGTGACGTCATTTAACATTTTCAGAAAGACGCTAAGATGGCGTTCCATTACAAGTACTTGAAAATTGACAATTCTTTTTTGTTTATGTCTTACCTATATCTGCATTTTGATTTACCAAAAGCAAAAAAGAATCTAACTAATGGTAAGTACAACTAAATAATTTGCCAATCTTCTGTAGAGAATGATTCCACCTATATTAATATGTATTTGTTAAAAAATGTCAATGCATGACTGCATGGTTTTATTTCTATGTCGTTGAACGACAAAAAGCCATAGTTCTTTAAAAAAATTCTCGGTACAGTCGTGCAACTTTTAGAAGAACAAAAATGTTTGCTAAGGTCTACAGTAATTCCCCTCATAGTATTCCATGCTTTAAGATGATCACGTATTACGTTAGAATAACGTTAGTATATTATGTATATATAACGTCGAAGAAATGTATTTTTATGTTTTAATAACGTTCGTATAAAGTTAAAACATAACGTCTTATTTATAATGTTGAAATTACGTAAATGTAACGTTAAAATATTACGTTTTTTCTATACGAAATTATAACGTAATATTAATACGACAGTACAACGACTACATAACGTTTTTGAGGGGAATTACTGTAGACCTTAGCAAACATAACTACACATATTAATTTACGTTAAATAACTAACCATTCTATAACATGATGTCATACGCTAGTATATGACGTCATTTAAAAAGAAGAAAACATAGAGTGCCATTATCATAATTACAAGGAGTTTAAAATGAGCAATTCTTTGTTTACATTTAATTATTTATGCGCTTCGATCTTTACGCTAAAAGTAATTAGTTAGTGAAACATCGGTAAGTAAAACTTTACAATTTTGTCAATTTTTTCAATCATACGACATGAACAGAATAAACATTGAACAATTCATGGGATCATTTTAATTTATTTGTACTTTGTCAAGACTCTATTTAATCCTTGCCGAAACTCATCAACATTGCAAATTTTAAATACGCCTATGCTTGATGGTCAGTTTATTTTGGATTAGCACATATTATAATGTAGTGCGAGTACTCTCAAATCGTACTTTCTTGTTTATTTGACCTGTTGATACTAATTGTAATGCTTTTTTTGTTATTTAATGTTATTCAGGGTTATATCTGGTCTATATACCAGCTTTGATAAGTGTTTGGTACTAATATAAATTTCCACTTCGTACTATGAACATCAAAATTATTTATTTTGTAAAAATATTTCCTTTCTCTATTGTAACTGTACACGTATACCTAACAACAAAATTATTTTCATTTACCTGTGGTTAAAGTTATTGCAAATGGCTGATATTTTTGTTCGAGCATATTGTTTTTCTTAAATTGTTTAACATTTCATACCGATATAACATGTTACTTTTATTATTCTTCCCTTAGTTTATTTATTTTGTATTTACATTGTATCATAGGTCAAATTTATTTGTTCAGTGTATGTTCAATGGTGTTAATATGTCCTTTGATTGAGTTAAGCTATTTCAGTTGATATTTTATAGTGTGTCTTTCTATGTTGTGATGTTACACTATTGTTTCAGAAAAAGGGTGAAGGTTTGGTACCTTTAAAACGTTTAAACCCGCTGCATTTGTTTGCACCTGTCCTAAGTCAGGAATCTGATGTTCAGTAGTTGTCGTTTGTTGATGTGGTTCATAAGTGTTTCTCGTTTCTCGTTTTTTATATAGATTAGACCGTTGGTTTTCCCGTTTGAATGGTTTTACACTAGTAATTTTTGGGGCCCTTTATAGCTTACTGTTCGGTGTGAGCCAAGGCTCCGTGTTGAAGACCGTACTTTGACCTATAATGGTTTACTTTTATAAAATTTTGACTTGGATGGAGAGTTGTCTCATTGGCACTCATACCACATCTTCTTATATCTATTAATTTATATCGCTTATTCGGAGACTTAGGGGGAAAATCATTTGATTTTTTTAATGTTCAATATTTTCATATTCCACTGTTCTTCCTTTTAATATATCATAGTTCAGATTTCAAATGATTATAAGAAGGGTTTTTTTCTATTACAGTATCGCATTATTTTTCTAAAGAATATTCTTGGTTTTCATTTTTTTAAAGTGTTTTCAAAGATGTCTTTACTAGTTCTTGAAAGATGAAGATGCACTGGTGTCGTTCCTATTTAAGTTTAAATATATTTTACATTTAAAACCTTAGTTGCAAAATTTAATAGTATTAGTACACTTGTGTTAGTATCATAGTAAATAATACTAATACAATATGTTTTAAAAATATTAATTTGTCATTACATATACATTGAGTTATGTCATGACTGAACATTGAGATATATTTTTAGCATTTCTGGAGCAGTAGCCGTACCTTTCTGGTTACTAGTTGTGTGTTGCATATGATATAAATTGTAACACTTCTTAGTGACTGGATAGGTTGAATAGAATCTTCCACGAAAGATACAAGCAAAGAACTTGTTATCGGATAATGTAACATAAAAATAGCTAAGTATGCAAGGACAGTTCCAGGATGAAGGTACAGAAATTGTTACATTAGAAAGGAGTGTTTTATTAGAGTTGATAAAAGTTAATAATATTACTCAACAATGTAACTTAAAAGTTTTCTCTATCAAATGCCATGTTATTAGTAAATGTTACAGTAACGTTAGTTTTATGTAACTATAAGAAATGATGGTCGATACCTTAAGAAAATCGTTCTATTGATTTGGAGAACTTTTAGAGTTCTAAAGATGTCACGAAATACGTTTTCTAAAACAGCGTAACATTAGAAGAAAAAAGGATTTTGAAAATGATTGATTGCTTAACGTCCAGCGGCAAATATTTCATGCATGTTCCGAACGAGAACAAATTCACAATTAATACAATATAGGTCCTGTAATAGAGGCCGTCCGAGATGAAGATGGACGTGGCTGAGTACTTGTACATCCCGCACAGCCAAACGGACGCCCCGCTTTGGAAAGGGTTTTACGGTCGATCGGAAGAAGATCTAAGTGACCATATTTCTATTCCCCAGTCACACATGGGGTGATTTTGGAAATGAATAGTCTGGACTGGTACTATCTAAAAAATAACCTTGTCCACGACATGACGAAAATGAATATTTTGTGCTACAAAATGCAGCACTTTGCAAGAAAAAGTTGTATACAAAAAGTGAAAATAATTTTTGAGCTAAATATATTAGCCGTACATGAACTGTCAACCGGTGTAAAATAAATATTCTATCCCACTGAAAATCAAATTGATCCACTAAGGCTATTATTAATTTAATTATTTTATGCTCAATGTGAACACGGCCTTAATCCAACATGTCTGTGCTCACATACAGATTGTTTACACTACGAAATATTATCTGTATGAAATCATTATCGGTACACTTACACGAAAATTGTTCACATCACGTTAATTTATCGATGGAATCGACATCGGTATACGTATGTGTGAATCGATACATGTTTATCTGGGCTTTGGCATAGTTACATGGGACCGATGTGGACTAGGTTGATTCCCTCCGTAAAATATTCAGTATGCCTTCGGAAGCTTGTCAATAACGGCCGGGTACCAGTCTAGGTGTGGACATGTTTGATCGATCCATGTGTGAATTGAGACAGTGGGCGTGCATGATGTGAACAGTCTTTACTTGGGCGCAGACATGTATAATCTATCCAAATATTCGTATGCTAGCGTCCATGTTGACTTGGCACACAACAATATATTCAAATGCACGATGCAATTTGTGATATGTACGTGTTGATATACCATTATCAAACTGGGTTAATGCACTTGTGTCGTGCTTTGAAAAGTACTTTATTTTAACCTTTTCATTGTTTTTTTAAACGTAAATGCATGAACATATTACTTTTTTAGCCATAGGAATTTCGTTGTTTTCACTCGATAAAACATGGACGCACTCGAAAAAACACGGAATGCTCTCGAAAAAACACAGACATATAAAAATGAATTTACTCTCCAAAATGTCCTTTTCAATGCAATAACAAGAATTTTGTCTGTATATCTAAGTATATATATATAGATTCCATGTATGCATTTCCTTTGAAATTTGCATTGGTATGTGTCAGGCGCGGATCCAGGGGGTTCCGGGGTTGGAACCCCCCAATTTTTTAGATGATCAATGCATTTGAAAGGGGACATGTAGTTGGAAACCCCCCCCCTTTTTAAAATGGCTGGATCCGCCCCTGTGTGTATAAAAAAGCGCTTTAATATATATTTTGGAACAAAGCACTGTAAGGCTAAATTAAACGTTTTAAAAAAAAAATGTAGGATTGATAATATCTTATTATCACAAATACTTATTTACTTTGTATGATCTTGTATATTAGGTTCCAGCACCCGTTTTACGTCTTATCAGAATCATTTTTGATCATATATCACTCAAAAAAACATGATCAAACTCGAAAAAAACGATCATATCACTCGAAAACACACGATCCCAGCCGGACACTATACCTACTATGGGAAAAGTCAGTGTAACATTATTTCTGCCAATTTTGGTTTAAGTCTGTTCAGTGCTTCTAATAAAATTCAAAAAGTTAATGTTAAAGGACAGAGGATGAGTGCTAGTGATTGCCCACTTTCCCTTTTTAAGCTTTTCAGCTAAAAACTTGTATTTCACATTCGTTGTATGGTATTTTTTCTATAAAGGAAATACGTATAAGAAATGTCTTTCAAATTTTGTGTTGACTAAATATACATGGATATGAAAAGTTCTTTCATGCTGACATTATATAAGTAGCAATTCAGGGAAAGGTCATTACAAGAAATATTTCTACCAAATTTTGTTTTATACTGAGTGCTTCTAAAATATAAAAATAAAGTGAATGTGTATCCAAGTTGATACGATATTCCAGGGCTTATATTTCTATCATGATTTCTTTGATAGAGGGTTGCTGCTAACCAGGAAGCTATTAAACCAAGAGTTCCAAGTGGTGAAGTTGAATGATCCCTTCGTAAATTTTACGGACGCCATCACAAGTTAGTGGACCATTATGGAATATTTGCACAGATGACTTCGATATGAAATATTGTCGCAGCTACAATCCTGTCCTATTTCCTCCGAATGTGACCTACCGAATTAGACGTATCAACGGGTTTGTACTTACATGAGCAACACGACGGGTGCCACATATGGAGCAGGATCTGCTTACCCTTCAGGAACACCTGATATCACCCCCGGTTTTTGATACTGTATTTAGTTTTCTATGTTGTGTTTTGTGTAACATTGTTTGTCTTTTAGTCTTTTTCTTTTTTTTGCCATGGCGGTGTCAGTATATTTTCAACCTATGAGTTTGAATGTTACTTTGGTATCTTTCGCCTCTTTTAAAAAAAAAGGCAGAGGTTAAGTGATAAGGATTGCTCACTTGACCTTTTCGGCTACAATGTTGTATTTCATATTTTTTTTTTGTGGTGCTTTTTTTTTTTTAATTATAAAGCAAAAAAGTATAAGAAATGTTCTTTAGTCTTTTTGTGGACTAAATAGACTTAGAGGCATTTGGTACGGAAGCATTTTAGGAACATAAAAAATAAAATTGGCGTTGAAGCTTTTATCTAAGAAAATTTTGACTTGAACTCGTAATTTCGACCAAATTAAAATTTTGAAATTTTGACTTTAAAAAAAGGTCGAAATTTCGAGTAAAAGTCCAAAAATTTCAAATGTCAAAATGTCGTCTTTCAAGAGAGTGCTCAATGATAATTTTATTGTTTCTATGATAAATGGTAGAATGTTTCCTCAAATGTTCCTAATTTGGTTTCGATTGGACAGATTATTTTAAAACAAGACATATACGCTATAATCATTCCAAACACGAAATATAGTTGACATATTACTTATAATATCTGAGAAATAGACCAAAACAAAAACCTTAAAATTGATCTATGAACAATGAAAATGTGGTAGATGAAATGAAACCTGCCTGACGGACATGTACACCCTACAATCAGCCCAAACACCTAAATTATAGTTGGCCTACTGCTTATAGTATATGGATAACGGACCTAATCGTGTTACTATTAACCTTAATCACTGATCCTTGAAATGAGGTCTCGCGAGGTAAGGTGAACCCTGTATAATGGTCAGGTTCGCCTTGTATAGATTCCATAAACTTATATCATTAAATAATATTTGGTGTATGGAATCCTTGAAAAAGTATCATTGACTTGTCAAAAGTGTTTTCACTTAAACTGACCTAATTACAAACTTTATAAATATTCAAAAGTTTCAAAGCAATAGGCTATGACTTGGATGCAGGGCCAAATAATATCTATGGAAATGAGATGTGCCAAAGCTTCTACAACTGCATAACTTAGATTGTCTTACCATAAGTGGATCCGTTTAAACCGACCTAGTCACAAACTTTCACATGTAAACTATGCACAAGTTTCAAAGTCAATAGACCATGTCTGAGGGGCAGGGCCAAATAGTCTTCACACTTCCGGTCAGCATTTGACCACAAGGTTATATATGCATTGTACATGAATAAAAGTTGAACTGGGTGATGTTGATAGTCCTCAATATAAAGCTTTACTACAAGTATCACATAAAATTAACATGATTCAAGAAAATGAGGTCAAGGTCAGATAAACTTAACCGGAAATACATGTACACCTTACAATCATTCCATACACCAAATATAAACCTATTGCTTATAGGATCTAAGAAACAAACAACCATGAAAACCTAACATGGACCAATGAACCATGAAAATGAGGTCAAGGTCAGATGATAATGTATATTATTCAAGGCACTCAAAAGTTACTGATATTGTATTTCAAGGATAGAGTTACTCCTGTACATATATATGTGTGTTTGCAGTTGAAATAATGTTTCAATCCATTTCATATTCAGCAAGTGTTCTGTTCCACCATCTTGTGTGTCAGTGAATAATTATGATTTACATCCATTGGGAATATACATACATATCAGGACAAGAACATGTAAATGCAATTAGTGTATGAAACCTTTGTACAAGGCCTTCAATCTGAGCCATATTTATCTATAATGTGCTAGTTTACAAGGCAACAATCTGCAGGAAGCACCTTACTTAAACACATTATTTTGACTCTGAGCTGAAGTCTTTTCTCTTGATCTTAGTGAAACAGCAAATACCAATTTAAAGTCTATGGTTTGACCCGTCAAGGGATCAAACAAACAACCTTCCACACTACCATGAGACCACCTATTGTAGAACAATAAATGGACTTATTTGTAAAAAAAAATTCACCAACATTTATATTTCGTCCTTGTCGACTAGAGGCAACTTTTTACTTTCATGTGTACAGGTCTTTTCTACAATTTAACTAGCAACTGTGAAGATGAACTTCAAAATAAACTATTATCAGAAGGAATATAAACCTGGGGCAATGCTAATATGACCCCAATGGTTTTATTTCATGTTGAATTTTCTTTTGCAATCCTTTTCTTTAATCCATATGAACAATGATACATTTTTTTCAGAAATTTTGTATTACATATTTAAAGTTCCCTACTAGTAAGGTATTATAATTGGACTACAAAAAAAATGTTAGATTTTTTAAAAGTGTAATAAAAAATTAAGGCCACAAAGCTTGTTTTGAAGCTGCAGATTATGCAGGATTTTAATATGTTATGGATTTCACTTGTACACACATCACTTCCATGTGACTTGAAAGAAAACAAGTTTACAGTTCGTTGCATTATTAAACAAAATATTTTTTTTATATTACATGTTCATGCTCTAAAAAGTGTGATACAGATTGTACAAGAATATTTTGTTGTAAAATGAAAATCAGATGTTAAATTAAAATGTATTTTTGAATAGAATACACTCATCTAATGGACTCAAGTAGAACTGAAGGACCCAAGTAGCCCATTATGCCTAAAACAAAACTTTTTACAAACAATAAACTTTATTCATAACATATCATGTAACTTGCATATATACATTCATAAAACCATTTTTGCCTCTCTACTTCAAAAAGTTTACACACAAATCATTGCACTATCATACACATTTATACACATTTACTCATCTGCTAGTTGTACTATTTCTAACAAAATGTATAAACATATTGTATATACAAAGTATATATATCATTCATACGGAGTAACAAAATATGAACTTTATGCATCACTCTCAAACTAGTAGTAGTATGGAGCCAAACTTCCACTCTTAATGAAAATGAGCCACACAACACCCCAGTGCCTTGATACAGTACATACAAGGCGATTTAGTTGGAAAATCATTCTAAAAACTTCTTTGTAGATTAACCAGCTATCACCTTTTTTCACAGTGATTCACCACCAACAGCAAGGGTGACTTTAGACAGAATTCCCTTGTGTGTACTGTAAATGTTACAGTTCTTTTTATCTGGTCAGAAAATCATTCATACTTACTGAGGAAAATTATGCACAATTGGTTTTTATGCCCACTTTAAGGCTATACTATTTTATGAAAATTAATGTTCACTTCAAATATTTAAATGAACCATGTAAATGTTTGGATTGAACATGTAATCTCACCTTGTTAGTTGAGACCAGATTTTGATGGAAAACAAAAAGAACCCTATCACAATAGTGTTAATAAATAATTAAAATTAATCATCCTAAATAGAGTCACTTTTATAATTCGTCTTTCTCTGATCCCTCTTCCTCTCCTCCTTCTCCTCCTGGTGGTGGTGCACCTCCTGCACCTTGGTAAATTTTACTTATAATTGGATTCACAATTTCTTCTAAAGCTTTCTTTTGTTCTTTAAGTTCTTCGGTAGTAGCATCAGGATTACTGTCCAACCATTTAATTTTTTCATCTACAGCGGTTTCTATTGTTTTCTTATCATCATCACTTAATTTTGCTCCCAATTTTTCTTTATCGCCTATTTGATTTTTAAGATTGTATGTAAAGCTTTCAATATCATTTTTAGCTTCTACTTTTTCTTTAACTTGTTTATCTTCATCTGCAAATTTTTCAGCATCATTTATCATACGTTCAATGTCATCAGGAGATAATCTGTTATTGTCATTTTGAATAACAATATTATTTTTATTTCCTGTACCTTTGTCTTCAGCACTTACTTTAAGGATACCATTTACATCAATTTCAAAGGTTACCTCAATTTGTGGTACACCTCTTGGTGCTGGTGGAATGCCAGTCAGGTCGAATTTTCCAAGTTGATGGTTGTCTTTTGTCATTGGACGTTCACCTTCTAGGACTTGAATTGTAACTGTTGGTTGATTGTCTGCAGCAGTAGAGAATACCTGAGATTTCTTTGTTGGAATTACAGTGTTTCTTGGGATAAGTTTGGTCATGACGCCACCAACTGTTTCAATACCCATAGTTAATGGATTGACATCCAACAAGAGCAAGTCACCTGTGTCTTCTTCTCCTCCCAGAACTCCAGCCTGGACAGCTGCACCATAGGCAACAGCCTCATCTGGGTTTACACCTCTGTTAGGTTCCTTTAAAAAAAAACAAATCAAACAATATTTAAATTTATGATATGACTTCAATTTAAAGTAGTTTTCTTTTGCAAATACAAATTACAATAAATAAAGGTTTGAATTTTCTTAAAGTCAGATTTCTTCCTTCAGACAGCCTTTAAATTGTCTTCAGAGTAGCTTGTCAGATTAAAGCAATTTTTTTTATAATTTTTGTCAAGAGCTTTGGTCAGACGCATTGCAATAGCTTGTCTAAGTGAACCAAAATACTGTCAGACCAATTTTAAGACATTTGCTGAAATATTTAAACATTTTACTACTGAGTGTTTCAACTTTTCATGTAAAGACACATTACACTATCTGTAATAAACATCGAGGGCTTATTAATTACATGAAAGATACATTCTATATATTATTTGATGAAATGGAAATGCACTTACTTTTCCATTAAAATAATCTTTGACAAGCTGTTGGATCTTTGGAATCCTGGTAGAACCACCAACAAGAACTATTTCATCAATTTCTTCTTTCTTCATATCTGCATCTTCCATTACTTTCTGGACTGGCTTCATAGTAGATCTGAACAAGTCCTGAAAAAACAACACTCCATAAAACACTTGTTTGCAGTAAACATATCATGCATGGTAAATACTATTTTATCCTTTTTTCTAAATAATTCTTGAATAAAAGGTCAAATAACTCCTCCAAACAAGGCCTTAGAAATTGTCTCAGATTGCAGGATTTTGCATCTCATTTTTCAAAATTTTCTTGTGGGAGAAAGTTCAGGAAGAATAAAATTGATTCACTGAATGTTAACTTTTATCTGAAAAAACCAAAATATTTTCAAAACTCAAATGAACATTTGTGTGCTTTTGAGGTGCTCAGATGGCAGGAAATTGCATCTTATTTTGAAAAATTTTCTTGGAGGGGGCATGCCCCCAAACCCCCCTAGCTAATTCGGGCCGCGTTGCGGCCCTCACTGGTGATAGAGGTGGACTACCAGGACTACCCCAAAATTTTTCTTGGTAGTCCTGTGGACTACATATCCTCTAATGTTAGTGTCTAACCCTGAATACTACCAAAATAAAATGCTCCAGGGCGCAGCTTGATACGACCGCAGAGGTCGAACCCTGAACAGTTGGGGCAAGTATGGACACAACATTCAAGCTTGATACAGCTCTGAATTTGGATTGTGATTAAATATTTGACACAGCATAGGTTTCTGACACAGAATGAATGTGGTCTAAGAACTTAAAATTTTAAATTGAACATTCACCTATTATGGTCCAATATCCAAAATCTAAATACATGGTTAGATTCAGCATATCAAAGAACCCTAAGAGTTCAATTTTTGATGAAATCAAACAAAGTTTAATTTTGGACCCTTTTGACCTCAATGTGGACAAAGTTGATAACGGGGCCCAAAAATCAAAAATCTAAATACATGGTTAGATTCAGCATATCAAAGAACCCAATATATTCAATTTTGTTGAAATCAAACAAAGTTTAATTTTGGACCCGATTTGGACCAACTTGAAAACTGGGCCCATAATCAAAAATTTAAAGACATGTTTAGATTCAGCATATCAAAGAACCCTAAGAATTCAATTTTTGTTAAAATCAAATTAAGTTTAATTTTGGACCCTTTGGACCTTAATGTAGACCAATTTGAAAACGGGACCAAAAATTAAGAATCTAAATACATGGTTAGATTCAGCATATCAAAGAACCCCATATATTCAATTTTGTTGAAATCAAACAAAGTTTAATTTTGGACCCAATTTGGACCAACTTGAAAACTGGGCCCATAATCAAAAATCTAAATACATGGTTAGATTCAGCATATCAAAGAACCCTAAGAGTTCAATTTTTGATGAAATCAAACAAAGTTTAATTTTGGACCCTTTTGACCTCAATGTGGACAAAGTTGATAACAGGGCCCAAAAATCAAAAATCTAAATACATGGTTAGATTCAGCATATCAAAGAACCCCATATATTCAATTTTTGTTGAAATCAAACAAAGTTTAATTTTGGACCCTTTTGACCTCAAAGTGGACAAAGTTGATAACGGCCCAAAATCAAAAATCTAAATACATGGTTAGATTCAGCATATCAAAGAACCCAATATATTCAATTTTGTTGAAATCAAACAAAGTTTAATTTTGGACCCGATTTGGACCAACTTGAAAACTGGGCCCATAATCAAAAATTTAAAGACATGTTTAGATTCAGCATATCAAAGAACCCTAAGAATTCAATTTTTGTTAAAATCAAATTAAGTTTAATTTTGGACCCTTTGGACCTTAATGTAGACCAATTTGAAAACAGGACCAAAATTAAGAATCTAAATACATGGTTAGATTCAGCATATCAAAGAACCCCATATATTCAATTTTGTTGAAATCAAACAAAGTTTAATTTTGGACCCCAATTTGGACCAACTTGAAAACTGGGCCCATAATCAAAAATCTAAATATATGATTAGATTCAGCATATCAAAGAACCCTAAGAATTCAATTTTGTTAAAATCAAACTAAGTTTAATTTTGGACCCTTTGGACCTTAATGTAGACCAATTTGAAAGCAGGACTAAACATTAAGAATCTAAATACACGGTTAGATTCGCATATCAAAGAACCCCAATAATTCAATTTTGATGAAATCAAACAAAGTTTAATTTTGGACCCTTTGGACCTCAATGTGGACCAATTTAAAAACAGGGCTCAAAATCCAAAAACTTAATACACGGTTAGATTCAGCATATTAAAGAACCCCAAGAATTCAAGAATAAAAAACCCCATTGAAATTGGTCAAGAAATAAGCAAATTTATACAAAGTATCTTCTTTTGCACAATACTGTGCAATTGAATATTTCTTGCAATTGCGCAATACTGTGCAATTGAATATTTCTTGCTATTGTGCAATACTGTACAATTGACAATTTCTTCCTATTGTGCTATTGGATATTTCTTGCTATTGCGCAATACTGTGCAATTGAAGATTTCTTGCTATTGCGCAATACTGTGCAATTGAAAATTTCTTGCTATTGCACAATACTTATTATATAACAATTTACACATCCTGTTTGGTGTGTATCTCCTGCCATATCATTATTATTTGCTTTTAAATATAAATCAGAAATAACCAACTTAAATGGAACATTTTAAACCAAAAAATTATCACAAGTAGCATGCCTGACATTATTGTTAACTCAACACTTCTAATATTGTCATTGCAATCATTTTAGTATTTTTTTCTGAATAATAACATACTAGTCAATTAAACAAATTAAGAGGACACCAAAAGTTATTTTAAAATTAATCATCTATGTGCTATTCACACATGATTAACCCAAAGAGTTAGAGATGACAATCAAAGAAATACAATGATTGAAATTGGTTATATGACCCTTAACCTACTTAGCTAAACAGGAAAGCTTCTGCTAATCAGCTATGTTCACCTTTAGCACTCCATACATTAAGTGACATGCTTACCATGTTAAGTTCTTCAAATCTAGCTCTAGTTAAAGTTTCAGAGAAGTCTTCTCCTTCAAACAAGGATTCTATTTCAATTCTGGCTTGATGGGCAGATGACAAGGCTCTCTTTGCTTTTTCCACTTCACGTCTAAGTTTCTGGACAGCACGGTTATCTTTTCTGATATCTTTTCCCTTCTTCTTTTTGTATAGTTTGATGAAGTGTTCCATTACTCTCTGGTCGAAGTCTTCACCTCCCAAGTGAGTGTCACCATTTGTCGAAACAACCTCAAATACACCATTGTCAATAGTCAGCAACGATACATCAAAAGTTCCACCACCAAGGTCAAAAACAAGGATATTCTTTTCACCTTCCCTTTTGTCAAGACCATAAGCAATGGCAGCAGCAGTTCTGAAATGGAATCAAATCATTTTTACTACAACCATAAACCTATTCATAATCAAAGTCTATCAATATAGTTCATCTAATTTGAAAATATTTCATGTTCATATATTGTTTGTCAGATGTTGACTAAACATTTGTAGAGTTCAGATGACTTTTTGATTATTCTAGGGAAAAAAAAATAGATACATACTCATTTATAAATATATTTCTAATCATAAACAAATTATCAAAGCTTTTTAATCACATCTGGTCTGTAACCACTATCATGACAAAAAATTCTTTATATCCAAATACCTATAAAACAATTATTATCATATTCAACTATAACATTATTTCAATCTGACAACAGCAGCTTGACTGATTATTGTTTATTGACATTTAAAGTTTTTTTGTTATACATGTACATGTATATATTTGCATGAATTTATGGTGTTCAATTTTATTGGTTGATAATATTTTAGTGATTTCCAAGTTGCAACCTTAATAAAATAAACAAGAAAGAAAAAACTGCACACTTACGGCTCATTTATAATTCTCATGACATTAAGACCTGCAATGACACCAGCATCTTTGGTAGCCTGTCGCTGGGCATCGTTGAAGTAAGCAGGAACAGTGACAACAGCATTGGTTACTTTTTTACCAAGGAAGCCTTCTGCAATATCTCTCATCTTTCCCAATACCATAGCAGAGATTTCCTCTGGTGCAAAACTCTTCTGACTATCTCCAACATTGACTTGAATGATTGGTTTGCTGTTTCTGTTAGTAACTTTGAATGGGTAGTGTTTAATGTCAGCTTGAACAGATTTGTCATCCCAATCTCGCCCAATCAAACGTTTAACATCAAAGACTGTATTCTCAGGATTAGTTGTCAACTGATTCTTAGCTGCATCACCAATCAATCGATCACCTTCCTCTGTGAATGCCACATATGAAGGTGTAATTCTGTTACCTTGATCATTGGCGATTATTTCAACTCTTCCATTCTTGAACACACCAACACTATAATAAAAGATCAATGAAAATCTAGTTACATTGTAGTGGGTATTAATTTATACAATAAGCAATATCATGTTCAAATGTTTCTTAGGCAAAAATAATATTAAGATGTTAATTTCACAAACATATTTTAGTCCTGCACTTGGGGATTTCCTTTTCTAATCAATGAAAAAATTCATACATCCATAAATACATGTATAACTCAATGTCCAGTTACAAAAGAAGCTTCCAATTCCTGTGCAACTTCTGTACTTGTGTCCATTCATTGGAGGATATAAATTTTCGAACCCTGAAACTTATAAATATATAATGTTTTGCATACCATGAGTAAGTTGTTCCCAGATCAATACCAATCACTGTACCAACAGTTTCTTTTTTAGATTCTTCATCTTTGGCCATAACACAGCTCATACCCAAAAGGGCTATCAATCCTATCAACTTCATTCCTACAATAGACATTAATGTTTAAAAGCAATGATATATAACTGATATTACAGGGGTGTGGAAATATTTTGTTTATTGTCCCTTGTTGAGTAAAACTGTAAAGTTTATTTGCCTGGAAAAAAAGTTACTTGCCCTGAATTTCCCAATTCATATTGAAATATTTTATTGGAAGCTTGGTGGATTTTTAATAGATATAAGAAGATGTGGTATGAGTGCCAATGAGACAACTCTCCATCCAAGTCAAAATTTATAAATGTAAACCATTATAGCTCAAAGTACGTCTTCAACACGGAGCCTAGGCTCACACCGAACAGTAAGCTATAAAGGGCCCCAAAAATTACTAGTGTAAAACCATTCAAACGGAAAACCAACAGTCTAATCTATATAAAACGCGAAACGAGAAACACTTATGAACCACATCAACAAACGACAACTACTGAACATCAGATTCCTGACTTAGGACAGGTGCAAACAAATGCAGCGGGTCTAAACGTTTTAATGGTACCAAACCTTCACCCTTTTTCTGAAACAATAGTGTAACATCACAACATAGAAAGACACACTATAAAATATCAACTGAAATAGCTTAACTCAATCAAAGGACATAGTAACACCATTGAACATACACTGAACAAATAAATTTGACCTATGATACAATGCAAATTCAAAATAAATAAACTAAGGGAAGAATAATAAAAGTAACATGTTATATCGGTATGAAATGTTAAACAATTTAAGAAAAACAATATGCTCGAACAAAAATATCAGCCATTTGCAATAACTTTAAACACAGGTAAATAAAATAATTTTGTAAAATAAAACTGTTTTGAATCACAATATAAATGATTGTGATATTTGTTTATGTTAAAATAACTGCTTTAATAATGCTGTCTAAGTGTTATCAACGAGACAGAAACCCAACAGTAAAACAACAAAAGGACATCCAGAAGGTAATTTTGCAATGTGTTTAAAGTGCTAGTCATTAGGTTCATGTACTCATCTGAAGCCAGTGAAGAAATGTAAACTTATTGTACATAATAGATCAACAATTGAATTGTAAGCGACGACATCTTGAATTCTTGCTTCCGCTTTTTATTTCGAGGACTCCATGTTTATTTGGCCCTTGACAAATGCTCAACTATAAAAAACTCGGCCTCACAAACTGACTATAATAAACTTGGTCTACTTGTATAAATGATGTTGTCTACTTTTTATGAAATCAATTATCAATATCAGCAGCCTGATGCTGTATTCTGGAACCTTGTGGAATTGTGTTTTCTTGTATTGTAATGTGCTGGCCTGCTTTTACTTTATATACACTTTATTAAAATCGTTGGTACTTGTCTAATAGTGCTCTCTGTATGCTCTTGTGAATAGTGTGTTATTCAAATCATTGGTATATGTCTACGTGTACCGTGTACTGTGTACACAGTACAGTGAATTACTTTTTTTTTGGTTTATCTACTAATATTTGATTTGTTTTATCGTCTTGAAAATTGTGTCTGCTTGTATACAATACATGTAGATATTCAAGGCCACGGTGGATTAACAGTTCTGTTAACTATGTTTCATGTTCCATCCTGAAAATTAAGAATTCGCAACTAAACCAGCTGTCAAATACAACTGTCACGTTGGTTCTGTAACTGCATATGTAGAATTTTTACACCGGCCGGTGTCCGAAAAAATAAACAATTGAAATATAGATAAAATTGTGTGTGTACTTACTTACTGTGTGTCTCTATTAGGAGAAAAGGTTTCTTGATGATTTAATTCTTTAAAGAATTTTTTCTAACTTGTCGCTTCTTCAATTTCCAGTCTTTCAAATATGTCGTATGTACACGATAGTGTCGTCTTTTTTCCCTTACTACGATTCGTGTCGAAAGCTGATTGGTTAATTATTTACATCCGTAGTAATGTGATTGGTCAACGTGTGAATTTCTCTTCATTCAAGTCAAGGACACGTACTCCGTAGAATTTCTACGTCATTCTCGATTTTACCGATGACCAATAACTTTTTTAATCCAATTTACAATTATTAATATTGATATTTATAAGTAAAACGCACATTCATTTATAATGTTTTATTAGACGATTTAAAAGAATTTAATCGAAATAAGTGTAATCGTAAAATGTAAGCGAAAATGTCGGGGTTCAATAAAGGGTTATTTTTTTTAAAGGAATTAAAACAAAATGTCCCTGGAAAACCTGGCAACTTTTATTCTTATATGAGCGAGTACAGTTCTTAACTTATGAACGGCAGTTTTGATTTCTTTCGTTCCGATCATCGTTTCATTTTCAATAATTTGGATTTTAAAATAATCCTTATCCCCCTTTATCATCCGTGTCGGTAAGAAAACAAGTAGCCTTTGAAATATTGTCAATTGTTTAGCGAGATTTTTTTTAATGAAAGACAAATTAATTTCGCGGAACTTTTATGGTTATTTGCTTGTTTGTTTGTTTTTTCGTATGTTTGTTCATATTTTTTTACTCACGGAAACAAACGATACAACTTTCCATTTCCGGTTAGGAACCACGTGAGATATCATTTTGGGCCACGAGGTTGGACAGAAGAAGTCATTGAACGGAGTGGGATGGTGTTTTTGATGAGGTATGATTCGTTCGGTACATCACTTTTCTTTTATACATTTCACTGTAAACTAGACAAGTATTATTGATAATTATTTGGTTGATGTGTTATTTCCTACATTTCCTCACTATATTTGCATATACAGATTTATTTTAGCTTGTACTTACACCTAGAACTGGACCTATATATACATAATATGCTTTATCAGTATTGAAGATATATCATTTATTTTTAAATTAAAGTGAACAAAAAATGTTCGTGCGTCAACTCAAAGATGCTGAAAAAAAATAACTTGTATAGAAGCGTGAAGATGAAAATGAATCTAATCATCCGCCCCCAACGGCAACGATCGTGCCTTTTGCAAATATTGTAATTCCCCTTTTCAAAAAGAACTGAATTATCCCATTAACGCTGCAAGTGAACACATTTATTTTATAATTTACAGACATGAATTATTAAATAAGTATCTAATGAAAATTGAATCATATCTAATAAATGCACCTTATTAAAAATTTATTGGGGTTAACAGATTCAATTTTCATTATGTATTTATGATTAAATGTTGTAAATCTAGACAAGGATTTGTATTATCTTGCTATACAAATCCTATGATCTAGGTTTAAAAAAAACCACGTGCAAACATGTTCAAGTTGGAACTGAACCCTTTATATTATTTTAATGAATAGTACTTTTTCATTTAAATGGCCATTTACCTTTTTAAAAATACTCTTAATTTTTAGAACTAAAATTGCCTCTAATTACATTTCCCGGTTTAAATTGTCTCCCTTCACTTCCTGTGACAATATGGCTGCTGACAATCACCTGATGTATTATTTTAAATCCAAGCAATCCTTTGTCGACATTGGTTTAAAATATCTTTTACCACTGTTTTATCGACAACTGGGAAGCAAACTCGTTGATGACATGCATATTTATAATCTTTTGATTTTTGTATTTCCTTCATTTAATTTTGAATATGCCGCATGCGAGTTGTCAAAAATCGGAAGTTATCGGCTTATCTTTGTAAGAAATGTTCATATGAAAGTTTTATTTTGTGTCGATTCACATATAACAATACAAACAAGCTCTTGAGAGCTTTTTACCGAATTCGAATATAACCATGGAGGTTAAACAGTTGAGTTGTTGCCCCTGAAAAATACACTTAGCACAATTTTTGTTGTAAGGAGCTAGGTTTAGTTTACTGCTTAAATGCTAAATATGACCAGATTTTTCTACTCTCTGATATTTTGGAGTTGTTGACTCTTCAATGTCGGGTTTTTTGGCAGTTTTAGCTATTATCTAAAAATATTTTAGGAGCTGAACTTTTTGAGCACATGAAAGAAAAATTTAAAAGTTTTTAATACCAATCTTTTAGTGCTGTTTTCTATCAAATAGGTCCGCGGTGCAAATATGATATAGCTTAAACGGTTTTGAGTTGAACAATGCTTGTTCATGGACAAGGGCAAGGGATATATGTACTGTAGTAAAATAAAAAAAATAAAAATTTACACCTGTTGTAATGAATTTAGAAGTGTCACAATGATGATTATTTGTATTGGGTATTCTGATTTTGTTGATGAACAAATACAGTATTAGCTCTAACTGAATGGACACAGACATTTTCATGACACAAAAGAAGTATGGCTTCAAAAGTGGTTGTTTTGTGTTATATAAAGTCAGACAAATTATATTCTGCACTTGTGTCGAGCCTGAAGTGGACCTGTAACATTGGTTTGCCATTTTAACGTGATTCAGAACAGAAAAAAAAAGCAAAAGTTTGTGGTCTTTTTGACCTAACCTTTTGTCTTAAACAGCCACACATTTCTGGTCATAAAATTGACATGATAAAATGAATAAGTAAGTCCTACTCAAATACCCCCTCATTACAATCCAGGTTAAGGTTCATCATAAATGGACAAAATTGGCTGTATTTACACCCAAAAAAACTACTTTCAGAGTACAGACTAAACTGTCAAGTAGGAAAAGTTTTAAGGCCTGGCATCCACTGCATATATATAAAAGTTGAAAGCATTTTGTGTTTCTGAAAGATAAATATTTTTTCGATTTTGATGGGCATTTTTTTCGTTCCTGCTGTTGGTGTAAAAATAAACACCTGAATTGCATTTAATACTGTCCACTCCGTTACACCCTTTAACTCACCTATAGTTGTGTAGATCTCTATTGTCCATGTCAATCAAGGACAATCAATACAATACAGTTGTTACCTGAGAGGGAGCATCTCAAAGTTGTATCCCAACTTAGTTTATTTTTACACCTTCTGCAGGAACGAATAAAAATTGCCCATCTAAATCCTAAATAGATTTTCTCTTTCTGAATCCCAATGCATTAAACTTTTATTTATCTAGTGGATGCTAGGCCTTAAAACTTTTCCAACTGGACAGGTAAGTCTGCACTCAGAGCAGTCTACACCGTTAGCCACTAGTCTGATTTCCCAGACTAATAAGGCCAAAAAAAAAATATTTCTGTTTACGGTTACCCAACCGTCCCTATTTTAGGGTGCCGACCCTGTGTCATTTTATTCAAAAATGAAATCGAAAGTGAAAATAGGAGCGTGTTCATCTAAGCGCTTTAATTTTTTTAAATTGAAGTGTTTTATCGACTCGATATTGAAGTGTTAAGTAAATATAAGCATTTTCTAGTTTCAGGACAATAACTTGTGTGTAAGTGTATGGATCTTTCTGAAATTGTACTACAAGGTTCCATATCACAAAGGGAAAGCTGGAATTGAGTTTGGGGTAATTGCCCTAAACGTTTAGGAATAAGGGGCCAAAAAGGGGCCAAAAATAAGCATTTTTCTAGTTTCCAGACAATAACTTGTGTTTAAGTGTATGGATCTCTCTGAAATTGTACTGCAAGGTACCATACCTCATTGAAGGCTGGGATTGAGTTTGGGGTGATAAATCATAAGGGGTTCAAAAATTGGGGGATTTTTTTCCCCTTTTCTTCCTTTTTCCTTTTTTTTCTTTAAAATTTTCCATTTTAAGTTGGTTATTTCTGATTTATATTTAAAAGCAAATAATAATGATATGGCAGGAGATACACACCAAACAGGATGTGTAAATTATTATATAATAAGTATTGTGCAAAAGCAAGAAATTTTCAATTGCACAGTATTGCGCAATAGCAAGAAATCTTCAATTGCACAGTATTGCGCAATAGCAAGAAATATCCAATAGCACAATATTGCACAATAGGAAGAAATTGTCAATTTTACAGTATTGCACAATAGCAAGAAATATTCAATTGCACAGTATTGCGCAATTGCAAGAAATATTCAATTGCACAGTATTGTGCAAAAGAAGATACTTTGTATAAATTGCTTATTTCTTGACCAATTTCAATGGGGTTTTATTCTTGAATTCTTGGGGTTCTTTAATATGCTGAATCTAACCGTGTATTAAGTTTTTGGATTTTGGGCCCGTTTTAAATTGGTCCACATTGAGGTCCAAAGGGTCCAAATTAAACTTTGTTTGATTTCATCAGAAATTGAATTATTGGGGTTCTTTGATATGCGAATCTAACCGTGTATTTAGATTCTTAATTTTGGTCCGTTTTCAAATTGGTCTACATTAAGGTCCAAAGGGTCCAAAATTAAACTTAGTTTGATTTTAACAAAAATGAATTCTTAGGGTTCTTTGATATGCTGAATCTAAACATGTATTTAGATTTTTGATTATGGGCCCAGTTTTCAAGTTGGTGAAATCGGGGTCCAAAATTAAACTTTGTTTGATTTCAACAAAATTGAATATATGGGGTTCTTTGATATGCTGAATCTAACCATGTATTTAGATTCTTAATTTTTGGTCCGTTTTCAAATTGGTCTACATTAAGGTCCAAAGGGTCCAAAATTAAACTTAATTTGATTTTAACAAAATTGAATTCTTAGGGTTCTTTGATATGCTGAATCTAAACATGTATTTAGATTTTTGATTATGGGCCCAGTTTTCAAGTTGGTGAAATCGGGTCCAAAATTAAACTTTGTTTGATTTCAACAAAAATTGAATATATGGGGTTCTTTGATATGCTGAATCTAACCATGTATTTAGATTTTTGATTTTTGGGCCCCGTTATCAACTTTGTCCACATTGAGGTCAAAAGGGTCCAAAATTAAACTTTGTTTGATTTCATCAAAAATTGAATTATTGGGGTTCTTTGATATGCCAAATCTAACCGTGTATTTAGATTCTTAATTTTTGGTCCCGTTTTCAAATTGGTCTACATTAAGGTCCAAAGGGTCCAAAATTAAACTTAGTTTGATTTTAACAAAAATTGAATTCTTAGGGTTCTTTGATATGCTGAATCTAAACATGTATTTAGATTTTGATTATGGGCCCAGTTTTCAAGTTGGTCCAAATTGGGGTCCAAAATTAAACTTTGTTTGATTTCAACAAAATTGAATATATGGGGTTCTTTGATATGCTGAATCTAACCATGTATTTAGATTTTTGATTTTGGGGCCCGTTATCAACTTTGTCCACATTGAGGTCAAAAGGGTCCAAAATTAAACTTTGTTTGATTTCATCAAAATTGAATTATTGGGGTTCTTTGATATGCCGATTCTAACCGTGTATTTAGATTCTTAATTTTTGGTCCCGTTTTCAAATTGGTCTACATTAAGGTCCAAAGGGTCCAAAATTAAACTTAGTTTGATTTTAACAAAAATTGAATTCTTAGGGTTCTTTGATATGCTGAATCTAAACATGTATTTAGATTTTGATTATGGGCCCAGTTTTCAAGTTGGTCCAAATTGGGGTCCAAAATTAAACTTTGTTTGATTTCAACAAAAATTGAATATATGGGGTTCTTTGATATGCTGAATCTAACCATGTGTGTATTTAGATTTTTGATTTTTGGGCCCGTTATCAATTTTTTCCACATTGAGGTCAAAAGGGTCCAAAATTAAACTTTGTTTGATTTCATCAAAATTGAAATATTGGGGTTCTTTGATATGCTGAATCTAACCGTGTATTTAGATTCTTAATTTTGGTCCAGTTTTCAAATTGGTCTACATTAAGGTCCAAAGGGTCCAAAATTAAACTTTGTTTGATTTTAAGAAAAATTGAATTCTTAGGGTTCTTTGATATGCTGAATCTAAACATGTATTTAGATTTTTGATTATGGGCCCAGTTTTCAATTTAAAATTTTAAGTTCTTAGACCACATTCATTCTGTGTCAGAAACCTATGCTGTGTCAAATATTTAATCACAATCCAAATTCAGAGCTGTATCAAGCTTGAATGTTGTGTCCATACTTGCCCCAACTATTCAGGGTTCGACCACTGCGGTCGTATCAAGCTGCGCCCTGCGGAGCATTTTATTACGATCTAGATCTCAAAGGCAGCCTGCATGGCCCAACAGGCTGAGGCAGCAAGCATGGTCGCATTAAAGTTAAAAAAATGCGACCACATGCTTACAAAATCTATTATGACAACGTTACCACACAAATTAATAATTGGTACCGATGTGTTTGATTTGTACAGTGATTTTCCTACCCTTTTTCAAATGGGGCCTGGGCCCTAGGCAATTGGGAAAAATGTGTCGTATAATGTATGAATTGGGAAAAAATAAATCAATGTGTTCAACATTTTTTAAGGATGTAGATACAAGAAGATGTGGTATGAGTGCCAATGAGACAACTCTCCATCCAAGTCACAATTTTTACATGTTATTTATTATTCTAAAATTCCAATTTTCTTTCGTGTTCTAACTTGAACATATAAACTCAGTCATACAACCCTGAGATTAATTGCAAGTTTACTTGTCAGTTAGATTTCTCTCACAGACACGTATATGGCATGGTATAATGTTTTCAGTGCTTAGGTCTGATCTAGAATCAACAAAATTAACTGTCAATTAAACTGATTATGGTTGTACTCAGAGTGGGATTGACGGTCAGTCCCTCTTTGTACATGTATATGAGCAGGGTTCATTTCAAGTGAATTATGCTCAGGTGTTTGGGTAGAAACAATTTGTTTAGTGTTAGCACTTTGGGTCGAGGTGACTGCTGTAGTGCCTTTGTCCGCCACAACCACGGCTTCATCCTGTTCTACATCAGTCAAAGTAGAAACATTTTTCGTTCAAGATATATCAGTCCCTGTAGCATCTTCAGTACTAATTTTGGATTTTTTTAAAAGCCAAACAAGTTTTACAATCAGTGGCATCTTTGCCTTTTTTAATTTGTGAACTTAATACTTTGAATAATGAGGCGACATGTTGTATGTTTGGGCATGCTCAGTTCACAGCAAAAAATAAACCAAACCAGCAAATCTTTGCTCAGTACGACATTGCCTCTAGAAAAAAATTACGAGCGAGAAAATAATTAAAACCTTTTAGTTTTTCATGTTGGCATGTATTTACAATGTTATTCAGTTAATAACACAGCATCATCACTTCATATCATACCAAATTCTTAGGTACCGTTAACCACCGGACGTCATCCAAATGCTGAACTAAGCTTACCCATTGTAAAACTGGTTTACGGTTGAATATAGTTACCTGTATATTCAATATGTTTAGATCGGGAACAGTACAACAACCTATATTTTGAACCAAATCATACGAACAATAAAATTATCAATTACCTTTCCGCTCAACTTGATTGAATTGGGAATTTTACGGGTTCAATTGGGAAAATTTTTAGGTATTTTCTGATTGGGAACAGGGCCGATATTCGGACCTAAAATAAAGGCAGGAAAATCACTGTTGTACCATAGTAAACAACCTGCAAAAACATACAAAGTAACGGTGACTTGCAAGACTGAAATTCAACAAGGTGACGGTTTTATTGTTGATGGGAACTTGACTGTTGGAGATGTAGATAAATTCAATGTTAAATGTATAGAATTTTTATGTGAGAAGGAGATCAACAATAATTTTGTATCTACATGTATTGTCCAAAAAGCGGCAGACAATGCTACCAACACTGCAATAAATGTTTTTATACGACCGCAAAAAATTTTGCGGTCGTATATTGGTATGACGTTGGTGTCGTCGTCCGAAGACGCATTGGTTTTCACACTCTAACTTTAGTTTAAGTAAATGGATCTCTAGGAAATTTTACCATAAGGTTCAATACCACAAAAGGAAGGTTGGGATTGATTTTGGGGTTATGGTTCCAACAGTTAAGGAATAAGGGCCAAAATTAAGCATTTTGTAACTTCAAACAATAACTTGTGTGTAAGTGTATGGATCTCTCTGACATTGTACCACAAGGTTCAATATCACAAAGGAATGCTGGGATTGATTTTGGGGTAATTGCCTCAAAATTTTAGGAATTAGGGGCCAAAAAGGGGCAAAAATAAGCATTTTCTAGTTTCAGGACAATAACTTGTGTGTAAGTGTATGGATCTTTCTGAAATTGTACTCAAGGTTCCATATCACAAAGGAAAGCTGGAATTGAGTTTGGGGTAATTGCCCTAAACGTTTAGGAATTAGGGGCCAAAATAAGCATTTTCTAGTTTCCAGACAATAACTTGTGTTTAAGTGTATGGATCTCTGAAATTGTACTGCAAGGTACCATACCTCATTGAAGGCTGGGATTGAGTTTGGGGTGATGAATCATAAGGAGGTTCAAAAATTTGGGGATTTTTTTTCCTTTTCTTCCTTTTTTTTTTTTTTTCTTTAAAATTTTCCATTTTAAGTTGGTTATTTCTGATTTATATTTAAAAGCAAATAATAATGATATGGCAGGAGATACACACCAAACAGGATGTGTAAATTATTATATAATAAGTATTGTGCAATAGCAAGAAATTTTCAATTGCACAGTATTGCATAATAGCAAGAAATCTTCAATTGCACAGTATTGCGCAATAGCAAGAAATATCCAATAGCACAATATTGCACAATAGGAAGAAATTGTCAATTGTACAGTATTGCACAATAGCAAGAAATATTCAATTGCACAGTATTGCGCAATTGCAAGAAATATTCAATTGCACAGTATTGTGCAAAAGAAGATACTTTGTATAAATTGCTTATTTCTTGACCAATTTCAATGGGGTTTTATTCTTGAATTCTTGGGGTTCTTTAATATGCTGAATCTAACCGTGTAGTAAGTTTTTGGATTTTGGGCCCCGTTTTAAAATTGGTCCACATTGAGGTCCAAAGGGTCCAAAATTAAACTTTGTTTGATTTCATCAAAATTGAATTATTGGGGTTCTTTGATATGCGAATCTAACCTTGTATTTAGATTCTTAATTTTGGTCCTGTTTTCAAATTGGTCTACATTAAGGTCCAAAGGGTCCAAAATTAAACTAAGTTTGATTTTAACAAAATTGAATTCTTAGGGTTCTTTGATATGCTGAATCTAATCATGTATTTAGATTTTTGATTATGGGCCCAGTTTTCAAGTTGGTCCAAATTGGGGTCCGAAAAATAAACTTTGTTTGATTTCAACAAAAATTGAATATATGGGGTTCTTTGATATGCTGAATCTAACCATGTATTTAGATTCTTAATTTTTGGTCCTGTTTTCAAATTGGTCTACATCAAGGTCCAAAGGGTCCAAAATTAAACTTAATTTGATTTTAACAAAAATTGAATTTTTAGGGTTCTTTGATATGCTGAATCTAAACATGTCTTTAAATTTTTGATTATGGGCCCAGTTTCAAGTTGGTCCAAATCGGGTCCAAAATTAAACTTTGTTTGATTTCAGCAAAATTGAATATATGGGGTTCTTTGATATGCTGAATCTAACCATGTATTTAGATTTTTGATTTTTGGGCCCCGTTATCAACTTTGTCCACATTGAGGTCAAAAGGGTCCAAAATTAAACTTTGTTTGATTTCATCAACAATTGAACTCTTAGGGTTCTTTGATATGCTGAATCTAACCATGTATTTAGATTTTGGATATTGGACCATAGTAGGTGAATGTCCAATTTAAAATTTTTAAGTTCTTAGACCACATTCATTCTGTGTCAGAAACCTATGCTGTGTCAAATATTTAATCACAATCCAAATTCAGAGCTGTATCAAGCTTGAATGTTGTGTCCATACTTGCCCCAACTGTTCAGGGTTCGACCTCTGCGGTCGTATCAAGCTGCGCCCTGCGGAGCATTTTATTCTAGTTTCCAGACAATAACTTGTGTTCAAGTGTATGGATCTCTCTGAAATTGTACTGCAAGGTACCATACCTCAAAGGGAAGGCTGAGATTGAGTTTGGGGATGATGAATCATAAGGGGGTTCAAAAAATTTGGGAGGGGGGATTTTTTTTCCTTTTTTCCTTTTTTTTTCTTTAAAATTTTCCATTTTAAGTTGGTGATTTCTGATTTATATTTTAAAGCAAATAATAATGATATGGCAGGAGATACACACCAAACAGGATGTGTAAATTATTATATAATAAGTATTGTGCAATAGCAAGAAATTTTCAATTGCACAGTATTGCGCAATAGCAAGAAATCTTCAATTGCACAGTATTGCGCAATAGCAAGAAATATCCCAGAGTTCGCGAAAACTTGTTTTGATCCGTCGGTCATGGGACCGACAAAGCAAGATTATTTGTCAGTCCTACAAAATTTTAGCCAGTCCTAAAAAATCTGTCAACTTTATTCTGAAATAAAAGTAATAACATATTTTATCGAAAATAACTTTATTATTATTTACAGTTTTTTTTTCACAGCCACGGACAAATAAACAATGAATGACCAGTTCTTTTCTTCTGATTGTTCTTATTTAAAGTAATCTTCACTATCCATTTCATCATCTGAATCACTTTCTCAGTATTTGTTAACTCCATCGAAGGGTTCAATTGCCGATTGTTTGCCTGGGATGGCTACATGAACAAATTCAGCAGGCGCTTTGGTTTCCGTAGGTTTCCGTTTGTTTATAATGGGAAACCAGTACCGGAAATTAGCAGCAGGTACATCTGATGACCGATGTAAACGCGTATTGGAATTAGTTGCGGTAACACTAATTACCGATAAAAAGGCACTGCAACGGCCGTTTTTACATCGGTCATCAGGACCGGCACTAGCTTTCAAAATACTGGTCCGAGCCTCATTTTGACCGACAGGGCCGACCATTTTCGCGAACTCTGATATCCAATAGCACAATATTGCGCAATAGCAAGAAATTGTCAATTGTACAGTATTGCGCAATAGCAAGAAATATTCAATTGCACAGTATTGCGCAATTGCAAGAAATATTCAATTGCACAGTATTGTGCAAAAGAAGATACTTTGTATAAATTGCTTATTTCTTGACCAATTTCAATGGGGTTTTATTCTTGAACTCTTGGGGTTCTTTAATATGCTGAATCTAACCGTGTATTAAGTTTTTGGATTTTGGGCCCCGTTTTTAAATTGGTCCACAATGAGGTCCAAAGGGTCCAAAATTAAACTTTGTTTGATTTCCTCAAAAATTGAATTATTGGGGTTCTTTGATATGCCGAATCTAACGGTGTATTTTGATTCTTAATTTTTGGTCCCGTTTTCAAATTGGTCTACATTAAGGTCCAAAGGGTCCAAAATTAAACTTAGTTTGATTTTAACAAAAATTGAATTCTTAGGGTTCTTTGATATGCTGAATCTAAACATGTATTTAGATTTTTGATTATGGACCCAGTTTTCAAGTTGGTCCAAATCGGGTCCAAAATTAAACTGTTTGATTTCAACAAAATTGAATATATGGGGTTCTTTGATATGCTGAATCTAAACATGTATTTAGATTTTGATTATGGGCCCAGTTTTCAAGTTGTTCCAAATCAGGGTCCAAAATTAAACTTCGTTTGATTTCAACAAAATTGAATATATGGGGTTCTTTGATATGCTGAATCTAACAATGTATTTTGATTTTTGATTTTTGGGCCCGTTATCAACTTTGTCCACATTGAGGTCTAAAGGGTCCAAAATTAAACTTTGTTTGATTTCATCAAAATTGAATTCTTAGGGTTCTTTGATATGCCGAATCTAACCGTGTATTTAGATTCTTAATTTTGGTCCCGTTTTCAAATTGGTCTACATTAAGGTCCAAAGGGTCCAAAATTAAACTTAGTTTGATTTTAACAAAATTGAATTCTTAGGGTTCTTTGATATGCTGAATCTAAACATGTATTTAGATTTTTATCGACCATAAAAAATTTTTGTGGTCGTATATTGGTATGACGTTGGCGTCGTCGTCGTCGTCGTCAAGACGCATTGGTTTTCGCACTCTAACTTTAGTTTAAGTGAATGGATCTCTATGAAATTTTACCATAAGGTTCAATATCACAAAAGGAAGGTTGGGATTGATTTTGGGGTTATGGTACCAACAGTTAAGGAATTAGGGGCCAAAAGGGGCCAAAATAAGCATTTTGTAACTTCCAGACATAACTTGTGTGTTAGTGTATGGATCTCTCTGACATTGTACCACAAGGTTCCATATCACAAAGGGAATGCTGGGATTGATTTTGGGGTAATTGCCTCAAATTTTAGGAATTAGGGGCCAAAAGGGGCAAAAACAAGCATTTTCTAGTTTCATGACAATAACTTGTGTGTGAGTGTATGGATCTTTCTGAAATTGTACTACAAGGTTCCATATCACAAAGGGAATGCTGGGATTGATTTTGGGGGTAATTGCCTCAAAATTTTAGGAATTAGGGGCCAAAAGGGGCAAAAATAAGCAATTTTCTAGTTTCAGACAATAGCTTGTGTTCAAGTGTATGGATCTCTCTGAAATTGTACTGCAAGGTACCATACCTCAAAGGGAAGGCTGGGATTGAGTTTGGGGTGATGAATCATAAGGGGTTCAAAAATTTGGGGGATTTTTAAAAAATTTCATTTTTTTTTTTCTTTCAAATTTTCCATTTTAAGTTGGTTATTTCTGATTTATATTTAAAAGCAAATAATAATGATATGGTAGGAGATACACACCAAACAGGATGTGTAAATTATATAATAAGTATTGTGCAATAGCAAGAAATTTTCAATTGCACAGTATTGCTAATAGCAAGAAATCTTCAATTGCACAGTATTGCGCAATAGCAAGAAATATCCAATAGCACAATATTGCGCAATAGCAAGAAATTGTCAATTGTACAGTATTACGCAATAGCAAGAAATATTCAATTGCACAGTATTGCGCAATTGCAAGAAATATTCAATTGCACAGTATTGTGCAAAAGAAGATACTTTGTATAAATTGCTTATTTCTTGACCAATTTCAATGGGGTTTTATTCTTGAACTCTTGGGGTTCTTTAATATGCTGAATCTAATCGTGTATTTTGGGGCCCATTTTTTAATTGGTCCACATTGAGGTCCAAAGGGTCCAAAATTAAACTTTGATTGATTTCATCAAAAATTGAATTATTGGGATTCTTTGATATGCCGAATCTAACCGTGTATTTAGATTCTTAATTTTTGGTCCCTTTTTCAAATTGGTCTACATTAAGGTCCAAAGGGTCCAAAATTAAACTTAGTTTGATTTAAACAAAAATTGAATTCTTAGGGTTCTTTGATATGCTGAATCTAAACATGTATTTAGATCTTTGATTATGGGCCCAGTTTTCAAGTTGGTCCAAATCAGGGTCCAAAATTAAACTTTGTTTGATTTCAACAAAAATTGAATATATGGGGTTCTTTGATATGCTGAATCTAACCATGTATTTAGATTTTTGATTTTGGGCCCGTTATCAACTTTGTCCACATTGAGGTGAAAAGGGTCCAAAATTAAACTTTGTTTGATTTCATCAAAATTGAATTATTGGGGTTCTTTGATATGCGAATCTAACCGTGTATTTAGATTCTTAATTTTTGGTCCCGTTTTCAAATTGGTCTACATTAAGGTCCAAAGGGTCCAAAATTAAACTTAGTTTGATTTTAACATAAATTGAATTCTTAGGATTCTTTGATATGCTGAATCTAAACATGTATTTAGATTTTGATTATGGGCCCAGTTTTCAAGTTGGTCCAAATCGGGTCCATAATTAAACTTTGTTTGATTTCAACAAAATTGAATATATGGGGTTCATTGATATGCTGAATCTAACCATGTATTTAGATTTTTGATTTTTCGGCCCGTTATCTATTTTTTCCACATTGAGGTCAAAAGGGTCCAAAATTAAACTTTTGTTTGATTTCATAAAAATTGAATTATTGGGGTTCTTTGATATGCCAAATCTAATCGTGTATTTAGATTCTCAATTTTGGTCCCGTTTTCAAATTGGTCTACATTAAGGTCCAAAGGGTCCAAAATTAAACTTAATTTGATTTTAACAAAATTGAATTCTTAGGGTTCTTTGATATGCTGAATCTAAACATGTATTTAGATTTTTGATTATGGGCCCAGTTTTCAAGTTGGTCCAAATCAGGGTCCAAAATTAAACTTTGTTTGATTTCAACAAAATTGAATATATGGGGTTCTTTGATATGCTGAATCGAACTATGTATTTAGATTTTTGAATTTTGGGCCCGTTATCAACTTTGTCCACATTGAGGTCAAAAGGGTCCAAAATTAAACTTTGTTTGATTTCATCAAAATTGAACTCTTGGGGTTCTTTGATATGCTGAATCTAACCATGTATTTAGATTTTGGATATTGGACCATAATAGGTGAATGTCCAATTTAAAATTTTAAGTTCTTAGACCACATTCATTCTGTGTCAGAAACCTATGCTGTGTCAAATATTTAATCACAATCCAAATTCAGAGCTGTATCAAGCTTGAATGTTGTGTCCATACTTGCCCCAACTATTCAGGGTTCGACCTCTGCGGTCGTATCAAGCTGCGCCTCTGGAGCATTTTATTGATTATGGGCCCAGTTTTCAAGTTGGTCCAAATCGGGTCCAAAATTAAACTTTGTTTGATTTCAACAAAATTGAACTTTTGGGGTTCTTTGATATGCTGAATCTAACCATGTATTTAGATTTTGGATATTGGACCATAATAGGTGAATGTCCAATTTAAAAATTTTTAAGTTCTTAGACCACATTCATTCTGTGTCAGAAACCTATGCTGTGTCAAATATTTAATCACAATCCAAATTCAGAGCTGTATCAAGCTTGAATGTTGTGTCCATACTTGCCCCAACTGTTCAGGGTTCGACCTCTGCGGTCGTATCAAGCTGCGCCCTGCGGAGCATTTTATTCAAGTTGTGATGGCTGGAGGACGAGCATACCCAACTTTGAAAAGATCAAGGTATAAAACAGAAATTACATACGACAGTGCATAATTTTTTTGTCTATGAGTTAATAATTGTTAAATATGTCAATGTTTAAATATTAAGACATTTCTGCATATATGCCTGCATACATGTACATTAATAAACCTATATAATAGAAAGGACAAAACAATTTATTTTAAGGTTATGACAGTAAAAAGTTAGTCACTTAATATTAGTTAAAACAACATGTAACAACATCACACATCTCCCCCCCCAAAAAAAAAAATGGAAATATCTACCTACCTACCCTATTTTTTTAAAGGATGTAACCTTAAACAGACATATATTTTTTTTGGCCTAAAATTTTATTTGGACTAGCAAGTTTTTGCAAAACTTTGGTTAGACACTTAAGAAAAATGTTGGAATATTGGTCTTCGGACTAGTTATCAGAAAAGATTTTGGTGCAGACTGCTCAGAGTAGTTTTTGAGGTGTAATTACAGCCATTTTGGTCCATTTGTTATGATGACCCTTCAGTGATATTGTTTGCCTCAAATTACATCCAAAATTCAGCTTTTTCCCCTAGAGAAAATTCCCAATTACTAAAAAAAATTGCATAAAATTCCTCCCAATAAGTGTAACATTTTTCCCAAACAGTGATGGCATTTGTAGTAATGTATGTAAATTTCGTATTCATGTTATTATTTTGATATAATGAAAGCGCTTTTAAGATCAGGGTTTCTGATCAGAATCATCATGGTGTTTGTAACAAATGTGGTTTTCAATGCATTAAGTACCATCATTGTTTCCGTTTCTTTCCCCTCCCCAAAAAGTACCTTTCAGGTTGAAAATGTCTGACAATCAAAATATACTTGAAAAAAATGTGCAAAAAAGACAGCAAAGTTCAGCAAAAAAACTGGGATGTTTTAAAAAAAAAAACAAACTTCCCAATTTCAATAAAAATTATGCGTTTTCCCCAAAAAACGGTAGAGGTAGTTTTGAAAAAAAGACAACAATGTCACTGCCCTTTACTGGTTGTCTGATGCCGGAAATTTATCTGTTCAGGCGACAACAGGTAAACTATTTTGAACTTGACAATTGATCGGTCAATTTAAAGATATTTTCTAAAGTTTCACTGGTTTGGATCTATCTTATTTAGACTTGTCAGAATTTGTATCAAAATATCATTTAATTATACATTCAAAATGATAGTTATACAGGTTTTAAGGGAAAATTGTCAGAACCACGTTGTTTGAACAAGTACAGTGTACACAGGTGCAAGATTTAATTGTGCATCTAAATTCTTCAAAATACTAACAATATCAGATACCTTTATCTCGTACATTTCAAATATTTTCTAAAAGAAATGAAGTGGAAAGAACTACTTTAACTCTATTATCCTTAGTAAACTACACAGATTTTATGTAACTGTCTATGGTCTGTTTTACCATTGTGAAGTCAACATCATGTATATGGAAGTAAAGGTTTTGACGGCATGATTTTAGTATGCTGATGTGGCACACTTCCTATGATGGACTGTCAATTTAAAAATTTAAGTGGAAGCATCAAATTTATATCAAAAGGTTGAAATTAAATCTGTTGATCATTGACGTGATGCCCAAATGATAACCATTATTGCCTTTTGTGATAACCATTATTGCCTTTTGTTACTATAACTAAGTCTTGAGGATTAAAATCGGGATAAGAAAAAAATGTATTGCTGGTTCAAATATTTTTTTTGGAAACCCTGGACCAAAGATGCATCTTGTGATACATTGAAGGGGATCAGGCCAAAAATAAAATAGGCGTGTTTCTGGTCGGCTGACCTACCCTAACTTTTCTCAAAAGAAATTCAATTTAAATTAGTAATTTAATTGTGAATAGTGAAATACTCCTGCTTTTCATATCCTGCCTTACCATTGAAAAAAATTTCTATGTATAGCATATACCTCAAGCATTCATTTTGTTGGAAGATTTCCAATTCCGTTAACAATCCATGTCACTAATGATGTTTTCAATAGATCCTTCTTATATATCAGTGAGTGAGGCTTACTCACCTCATCTTAGCTCACTGTTATATCTGATGCCATATGGTTGTCTGAAGTGACATTCTCCATTTTCATGTTTATCTTATTTATATTCATGTAAGACTGCACATTTTGTGGGTCAAATTGATATCCTGATGGGAGGGAGAGTTTGCCATTCACATCAACAAAACATAATATTCATAGTAAGCTGATTCTGATCTTGAACATGTGAAAACTTATTTCAGGGTATACTGATTGAAATTTAACCAATGCATTTCAAAATGGTATATAACATTTTAAGTTGTTTTCCCTGAATTCCAATGTAGCCCTAAAAAAATGGTAGATATGGAAAGCTTTTAATTTAACACCTAATTGTCACATTCAAGATAATACTTTTGTGGCTAGATGGTTAAGAAATGAAAGTCTGCAGTCTTAATACACAGAGACCATAAGAAGTCGGTACTTGAAGTATATTTTTTTAATTAATAAAGTTGAATGGAAGGCATTATTTTAAGATGTTGTTAGTTTTTATACGACCCCAAAGAAATTTTGTGGTCGTATTTTGGTATCACGTCGTCGTCGTCCGAAGACAGTTGGTTTCCGGACAATAACTTTAGTACAAGTTAATAGACATCTATGAAATTTAAACACAAGGTTTATAACCACAAAAGAAAGGTTGGGATTGATTTAGGGGGTTATGGTCCTAACAGTTTAGGAATTAGGGTCAAAAAAGGCATTTTTCTAGTTTCCAGACAATAACTTGTGTTTAAGTGTATGGATCTCTGAAATTATACCACACTTTCCATACCACAAAGGGATGGTTAGGATTGGCTTTGGGGGTTTGTAGGAATTAGGGGCAAAAAAGGGGGAAAAACAAGGGTTTCCTGGTTAATGGACAATTTAAAAGCAGTGTAAGGGAGGTAATCCAAAAACAAAATTGTACAATGTTGGATTACCTCCCTTACACTGCTTTTATATGATCTATTTAAGACTGTATTTAAATGGGTAATTATGGTTGCAAACTCCATTGGTAATTTGAATTGAGATTATGACCATATCTTGAGGGAAAATTTTTTTTTTTTTTGAAAAAAGGGGGGCAATTTTTCTCATTTCAGATTTCAGAAATTAAACAAAATTTCTTCACATATTTTTTGAGGGGGTCAATATGCAACAGCATAGTGAATTGCACAAAAGCAAAAAAAAATTTTTTTGGGGGGGAGGGGGGTTCAGTTCGCACAGGCACAGTGTATTGCACAAAAGCAAAAAATTGAATATAAATTCAAATCATATAACCAATTCTAAGTTCTTTGACTACAGTTATTCTGTGTCAGAAACCTATTATGTGTCAAATATTTAATTACAATCCAAATTCAGACCTGTATCAAGCGCGAATATTGTCCATTTTTGCCCCAACTGTTCAGGGTTGGACCTCTGCTGTCGTATCCAGCTGCATCCGGCGAAGCAATTTATTTCACAAGTTGTATGTCCCTAGGGCATGCATTCTATTAAATTAAATTTAACATTCCCAGAACTACAATTACATAACAGTTTTAATTGTATGACATCTTAATTAATGGCTGTTACAAAAGTAGTAATATAATTTTTGGATAGCGCAGTATTGACATTGGGATGATACTATCGAGCATTGGGCTATGAAATTTAATGATTCTACTGCTTGCTCTGAATGTCAAATTAAAATGCAAAGTTATTTATGCCCAAGCCTAACATTATGTACATGTACTCTACGGTTCATTAACCTTTCAGGGCATATTTATTAGGACAACTTTGATGCAAACAATCAGGAGTAAATTTAATTGAGTTTGTAATAGGTAGATAATTAAAAAAAAGTCTGACCATTTGATATTTTGATTGTTTGGATTAAGTTAAACATGTAGGAAAGTAGTCAATAAATGTGATGTAGACATTCTGTGTCAATATTTGTCGGGTGTAAACAGTTGATGATGACATTGGGATGAAACTATCGAGCATTGGGCTATGAAATTGATGATTCCACTGCTTGTTCTGAATGTCAAAATTAAACTTCATACCCTTTCTTGGCTAATTTTTGCTTTCTACAAAGTATGCTTTATTTTGTACTTCAAAATCTTACTGATCGAGTTTCTTTTTACAGAAGAATTGTCAAATCCATAAGAGGATACTATGCCCGTTAAAACATGAAGTGGATTCACTGAATATGGTATGTATGATGTTTCTAAACCCTAGTCTAATGGCATATACATTCTTTTTTTTTCAAAAATAAGGGCACAATATTCTTTACCTTCTGCTGGAATGATGATTCAAATTCAGATAGGGACATATGATCATAAATGATTACAATCTGAATTCTGACAGCAGCAAGCTTTTCATGGCAAGTCTGCACCACAATGGCAAAATTGCCCTCAATGAACTGAAATATATTAACTGCTAGAGTAAAGTTCTCTTGTTTTGATTTGAAAGAGGTCATATTTCATTCAACAGTTAACAGGTCACTAGGTAGGTTTGTTCATGAATGTATTAAAACAAGACTGATGAAGTAGGAATGATTTGTTGACTAGTTGAAAATCTTAACATCTGGGTTGTCATAGACCAAAAATTGTCCTGATTTAAATGCAACAAAAATCCTTAATTGATTATTGAAGCAAAAGGGACTTTGATCTGACCCATTGAACAATGAAATACTGGTCATTCATATACATGTACTTATACCAGGTATTAAACAAGTTGGTCTAAATGTTTTGTATTTAAATACTTCAAAGGTCATGGAATATAAAGTCTTTAAATTTCGTTTCATTGCTGATCACTTAAGATGTTAATCCTAAAAATAAATACACAGAAAAATTGCAGAACATAGCAATTGTGTCAATTTTGAAAAAGAAATTTTTGTGACCAGATTTGCAAAAGTCTTGTTTGTAGGTGTCAATATTATTTTTTTCTTTACACTTGACTTGATCTCTATTCATTGTTGATGATGAATGCAGAGGCTGATTACTATGATAGATAGCAAATGCCCCCGTCTGAGACAATGCAGTATAAAAAGATGTATATAGAAGATAAGTTCTCAGTATAGCGTGGACAAATAGGACACTGTAGCAATGCATTGCAGGGGATAGACAGATTATGTCCTCATATCTTGTCAGGAAAGCTTTTTTAATTTACTAATTAGATTTGCCCCATTATTGAAGTTTAATATAAAAAAAAATGCTGGTCTGAAATGAAGGGCCCAGTCTTCAAATACTAGTCTGATGCCCCAGACAAGTAAAATCTTATTAGGACTGATAGGTATTTGCCAAACTTTGTTTTATTTCACAAATAAGAAAAATGTCTGAATATTTGTCTAAGGACTAGTATTTTGAAAAGATTTTGGTGCAGACTTCTGTAGGTAAGCTGAAGCTTAATGCAATCAGCTTGTGGTTTTTTAGCAGACCTCTTGTGTTGATTTGATCATTAGCTGGTATTATATGATAGTAGTACTAGCTAGATATCCTTTGTTTTATATAGCCTTCCACATCGTTGCCCCTAGTAGCAATATTATACTTATCAAGAGAACTGGTAGGCAAGCTGTCTGGTAAAACCCAAGAATCTTCCAAATGCTAGGGTAACAAATTTGTGTTCTTAACAATTGTCCTGAATATGCATGAAATATTTGCCATTGGACATTTGAAAGCTATAATCAATAATTTTGTGATAATAAAAATATTGATAAATAACTGAGATTGAACAATATTTGTGACATGTTGTGCTGTAAATGATGATTTCATAGTTCAACTGATTTTCAGTGAAAGACAAATTTCGCCCCTAACTGATGCAGCACTGTGAAATACAATTATTGTCACATTAAGAAATACTATTTTTTTCTGCTTCTTTACAGAGAAAATAAAAAAAAAATCTTTCTTATGAAATGGATCATTTGCTATTAGGCATTGTTGCATCAGATATTCAATTTAGGAGGCTGGGGTAACAAATAGTTTTCTTGTCAATATTTTCCTGAATATGCATGAAATAATTGCCTTTGGAAATTTAAATGTTCAAGGAAGTACAAATTTACTTTTCTACAGATGTGTATGCAGACTTGGGCAAAGCCACACAATACTCAATCCACTAAGAATAAATTATCCACAGTATCACTATTTGGCATCTTTCCTCAAAAAGTTTATTGAATTTCCTTCTGAATTTATTTGGCCAAAACAAAACCTTGGCTGCATTTATCCCAAGTTTCAAACTTGGACAGACTCTTGATTGATGAACGAAGTCATTATAAATAAGAATAAAAAGTACATGTAGGGGATAAAATCCCAAAGGTGTCATGCTACTATAACTGCAAATAAAAATTAGATGGATTTGGTTCTAACAAAATTAACCTGTGATGATCTTGTTCCTATTTAATATCAAGCTACATTTTTAATATTGAAAACTATTGGTGTACATGCAAGTAAAAAAAAAAATACAGAAAGACCTTATCTTTTTGTAGTCCACATCGTGTATAGTGAAACTTGCTTCTATAATCTAATCTTCATAAGGACTAGTGAAAATAGCTGTTAATGATGAATGCAGGAGCTGATGTTCTGTGATCGATAGCAAATGCCCCCGTCTGAGACAGCTATTATTAATGGGTGGTTAATTCGTAGAAATAAATCTTGTGGATTTGAAATCTAGACAAGTCCACTGGTTTGTTTGTTACCATCTTTGGGTACTAACCGTAAGGGTTATGTGAAAAGCATATTTTATAAAAAAGAAATGAGTAAAAAATGTTAGTCTGTGATGGTGTGCTTTAATCACAAATTTTTACTTTGCTGTCTTCTAAAAATTGTTTTATGTTGGCAAGTATGTGCATTTACCACAGACATTAGGCCTAAATTAAAATACTGTTTGTTTGCCCTTTACCGACCGACCCTATGAATTCGTTCCGACTGAAAATCTTTTATTTGTATTTCCTGGCAATATTTTATTTTATTTTATTTTTTCTTTCCTACCGAAAATCTTATATTTGTATGTACCGCTCAAAACTTTTTTTACCGGAATCCTCGGTTTTTATCCTCCCCTTATAGGGTTTAGTCCGTTTGGTATCACGTGAGCGTTTGACATGAACACGTGCATTTAGAGATTCAAAGCATTGGTTTGAAATCGATGTCAAAAGTTTTGACATCATGACGAACGTTGCCCTGTGTGTCTTTATACTTGAAGAGCAGGGTTCATTAAAAATAAGTTCGTCCAAAACAAAATTATCAACGTGTGTACAAAATATTTGGTGCACGGACGTTGTATCCTATGTAGGGAGAGCCTTTGGTGATCCGTAGATCAGGATGATTATGTTAACGATGCCTTCGACCAGCTTTGACATATTATTTATATCTGACATGAACCAATTTAAAGGCCTAGCTGTAAAGGGGAGAATAATTGGCAGTAAAATCGCCAAGTTTTTCCATACAGACCAATTATAAATGCAATGTAAAATACGTGACAAGTGAGTTTCAAGTCTTGTAGCATTTTTATAGGAAACACCGGCACACAGGAAAATTTACACACTCGAGGGTTGAAAGTAAAATAAGACAAATGCTTAGTTTTAGCTCTTCTAACTGGGTGCAAGACGATGATGGTGGGAAATGGACTGCCGGGCAGTGGCTTTATATCCAGTCAAATTTTCTTTTTATTTCGAAGATATGTCTCTGGTAATTTAAGTCCAAATTTTGATAAAATTGTTAGTATGTGAATAAAACATGCTATAGGTTGCACATTGTAAATACAGCTGATTCAAAAACCATGCTTGGGAGAGATAGATAGTTAATATTTTTGACATACTGGTTCCCAGATATGATCTCTATGTTTCATCTCATAGAGACATGATTTGGGAATGGTTACCATATATATACAGTCAAATTGAAATATGTGGAAAACCTAAGGTCGAGGTAAGGGTACGTAGTACAGAATTTTAGTGTAAGTTAAAAATCTTAAAAGTTCCAGGCATCTAAACATTGAAAATATGCCACATAGTCCTATATTTTTATACGACCGCAAAAAAATTTTGTGGTCGTATATTGGTATGACGTTGGCGTCGTCGTCCGAAGACGCATTGGTTTTCGCACTCTAACTTTAGTTTAAGTGAATGGATCTCTATGAAATTTTACCATAAGGTTCAATATCACAAAAGGAAGGTTGGGATCGATTTTGGGGTTATGGTACCAACAGTTAAGGAATTAGGGGCCAAAAAAATAAGCATTTTGTAACTTCCAGACATAACTTGTGTGTTAGTGTATGGATCTCTCTGACATTGTACCACAAGGTTCCATATCACAAAGGGAATGCTGGGATTGATTTTGGGGTAATTGCCTCAAATTTTAGGAATTAGGGGCCAAAAAGGGCAAAAACAACCATTTTACTAGTTTCATGACAATAACTTGTGTGTGAGTGTATGGATCTTTCTGAAATTGTACTACAAGGTTCCATATCACAAAGGAAAGCTGGAATTGAGTTTGGGGTAATTGCTTGAAACGTTTAGGAATTAGGGGCCAAAAATAAGCATTTTCTAGTTTCCAGACAATAACTTGTGTTCAAGTGTATGGATCTCTCTGAAATTGTACTGCAAGGTACCATACCTCAAAGGGAAGGCTGGGATTGAGTTTGGGGTGATGAATCATAAGGGGTTCAAAAATTGGGGGATTTTTTTTTCCTTTTTTTCCTTTTTTTTCTTTAAAATTTTCCATTTTAAGTTGGTTATTTCTGATTTATATTTAAAAGCAAATAATAATGATATGGCAGGAGATACACACCAAACAGGATGTGTAAATTATTATATAATAAGTATTGTACAATAGCAAGAAATTTTCAATTGCACAGTATTGCGCAATAGCAAGAAATCTTCAATTGCACAGTATTGTGCAATAGCAAGAAATATTCAATAGCACAATATTGCGCAATAGCAAGAAATTGTCAATTGTACAGTATTGGGCAATAGCAAGAAATATTCAATTGCACAGTATTGCGCAATTGCAAGAAATATTCAATTGCGCAGTATTGTGCAAAAGAAGATACTTTGTATAAATTGCTTATTTCTTGACCAATTTCAATGGGATTTTATTCTTGAACTCTTGGGGTTCTTTAATATGCTGAATCTAACCGTTTATTAAGTTTTTGGATTTTGGGTCCCGTTTTTAAATTGGTCCACATTGAGGTCCAAAGGGTCCAAAATTAAACTTTGTTTGATTTCATCAAAAATTGAATTATTGGGGTTCTTTGATATGCCGAATCTAACCGTGTATTTAGATTCTTAATTTTTGGTCCCGTTTTCAAATTGGTCTACATTAAGGTCCAAAGGGTCCAAAATTAAACTTAGTTTGATTTTAACAAAAATTGAATTCTTAGGGTTCTTTGATATGCTGAATCTAAACCTGTATTTAGAGTTTTGATTATGGGCCCAGTTTTCAAGTTGGTCATAATCGGGGTCCAAAATTAAACTTTGTTTGATTTCAACAAAAATTGAATATTTGGGGTTCTTTGATATGCTGAATCTAACCATGTATTTAGATTTTTGATCTTTGGACCCTGTTATCAATTTTGTCCACATTGAGGTCAAAAGGGTCCAAAATTAAACTTTGTTTGATTTCATCAAAAATTGAACTCTTGGGGTTCTTTGATATGCCGAATCTAACCGTGTATTTAGATTCTTAATTTTTGGTCCTGTTTTCAAATTGGTCTACATTAAGGTCCAAAGGGTCCAAAATTAAACTTAGTTTGATTTTAACAAAAATTGAATTCTTAGAGTTCTTTGATATGCTGAATCTAAACATGTATTTAGATTTTTGATTATGGGCCCAGTTTTCAAGTTGGTCATAATCGGGTCCAAAATTAAACTTTGTTTGATTTCAACAAAATTGAATACTTGGGGTTCTTTGATATGCTGAATCTAACCATGTATTTAGATTTTTGATTTTGGACCCGTTATCAACTTTGTCCACATTAAGGTCAAAAGGGTCCAAAATTAAACTTTGTTTGATTTCATCAAAAATTGAACTCTTGAGGTTCTTTGATATGCCGATTCTAACTGTGTATTTAGATTCTTAATTTTTGGTCCCGTTTTCAAATTGGTCTACATTAAGGTCCAAAGGGTCCAAAATTAAACTTAGTTTGATTTTAACAAAAATTGAATTTATAGGGTTCTTTGATATGCTGAATCTAAACATGTATTTAGATTTTTGATTATGGGCCCAGTTTTCAAGTTGGTCCAAATCAGGGTCCAAAATTAAACTTTGTTTGATTTCAACAAAAATTGAATATATGGGGTTCTTTGATATGCTGAATCTAACCATGTATTTAGATTTTTGATTTTTGGGTCCCGTTATCAACTTTGTCCACATTGAGGTCAAAAGGGTCCAAAATTAAACTTTGTTTGATTTCATCAAAAATTGAATTCTTGGGGTTCTTTGATATGCTGAATCTAACCATGTATTTAGATTTTGGATATTGGACCATAATAGGTGAATGTCCAATTTAAAATTTTTAAGTTCTTAGACCACATTCATTCTGTGTCAGAAACCTATGCTGTGTCAAATATTTAATCACAGTCCAAATTCAGAGCTGTATCAAGCTTGAATGTTGTGTCCATACTTGCCCCAACTGTTCAGGGTTCGACCTCTGCGGTCGTATCAAGCTGCGCCCTGCGGAGCATTTTATTATATTTGAAGAAAAAAGGTAGTAGTGCATATGAATTAACTTCATTCTATATTTTTTTTCAAAACTTCCTGGGACTATTATACTAATAGTCCCAGAAACTTCATAGTAAAAGAATACTTAAACAAAAGCAATACAGACAACAATGATATCATGCAGATTTTGTATCTATAAAATGAAATATTATACCTACCCGCCTACCCATGACAAAAAATGTACCGAGCCAAATAATTTTTTGGGAAAGAAAAATAAAATATTTTACCTACCTACCTACCCTGTTTCAAAAAATAGGGTCGGAAAAGGGCAAACAAACAATATTTTAATTTAGGCCTTAGAATAAAACTTTTCAAATTTTGTACATGAAACATCTGGTTTCTTGATTAAACATGGCTTTTAATGTTCAGGAAGGTTGATAAACAAAAGGGAATTTTCCTTTTACTTTCAATAGCAATTAAAAATTTGTGATAAAAAGTTAATTTCATCGATATTAATTTCTGAAACCAAAATGAAACTATACTGTGCTGTAAATGATGATTTCATAGTTCAACTGACTTTCAGTGAAAGACAAATTTTCGCCCCTAACTGATACAGCAAAGTTTTTAATTATTTAACATATAGGAGACTTGTTTTCCTACATTGGCTATTGGATTCAAAGTCTATGTTTTGAGGGAATTTGGCAGAATATTTATTAACTCTGGCAAGTCTAACTTTTACCTAGTTTATGGAAACTTTTGTCTGTGAAATAATGCTCATTCCATAAAAATTCTTTGGACACCTGTGACAAATGCTCTTGGTCAGCTAAGATCTATCTCAGATACGAAGCTTTATTTTGGCAGCACCATACAAGTATATAAGAAATATTTTAAAACTTGACATCTTTCGTGTTGTTGTTTTTAGTGTGTAGATGAGAAACTTTGAAAATGTAGGACATCTATGTAACCGAATTTGTTGTGTAGAAATAAACTGATTTGAGTGCATATAATGGAATTAGTTATGTTTGACTCCTACATACAGAATTAGTAAAATGATGAAATCATGCGTGTCATTTGACCCTGAGGAAATTCTCAGTGACTTGCTGTCCACAACGTTCTGTTGTGGTCAGAAAAGGATCTGGGTCAATCGCCAAAGGGAGATGATTCTGACTTAATCTGATTACTACTAATAATTATTGTGTACAGGTCTTCAGATCTTTTTATTGATTCAACGATGTTCAACTCCTGCAGTTTTCAGGTTCTCTTGTAAAAGGTTAACATTATTGTTATGTATGGATATTTAGTAATCCAATGCTATGTAGTGCCTAATTAAATTGTCTAGAGGTCCGGCAATTGCAACCAGAAAGTAAATACATATTTAAACCGGTTTCATGATGTCGGAAGTGAATTCACTGAAAGTGTTGAACGTTCAATGTTGATAAATTATGTTGACTCAGTTTTTCATTCTTAAAACTTGAATAGTCCTATGAAAAATTAACAGGAAAAATATATTAAAAAAAGGAAGCATATTAACAGTAAGGAATTTTTAGAATTGTAATAATACAATAAGAAATGAATTGGGATATATGATGATGAACTGAGTGAAATGGGAATCTCTCTTAATTATCCATGTAGATTCACTTGTCTGATATCCTGTTTTGACTTCTGAGCTTGTTATCTTGTATAAATATATGAATTGGTGGTAAAATGATGTCGATGAATGAACATTTCAAAATTAAAGGAACTGTTCAAATAAGGTATAAATGGATTTATTAAAATAACTGCTTGATTATTTTAGAAAGGGAGAAGAATTGGCATGTGTTGACAAAACAAAAAAAGATGGAAGAGCATGATCGTTATATTTAGTTGGGTAGGTAAAGTTTATATTTTTTTGCGGTCGTATATTGGTATGACGTTGGCGTCGTCGTCGTCGTCCGAAGACACATTGGTTTTCGCACTCTAACTTTAGTTTAAGTGAATGGATCTCTAGGAAATTTTACCATTAGGTTCAATACCACAAAAGGAAGGTTGGGATTGATTTTGGGGGTTATGGTACCAACAGTTAAGGAATTAGGGGCCAAAAATAAGCATTTTTCTAGTTTCCAGACAATAACTTGTGTTCAAGTGTATGGATCTCTCTGAAATTGTACTGCAAGGTACCATACCTCAAAGGGAAGGCTGGGATTGAGTTTGGGGTGATGAATCATAAGGGGGTTCAAAAAATTGGGGGGGGGGGGGATTTTTTCCCCCCCTTTTTTTCCTTTTTTTTTTCTTTAAAATTTTCCATTTTAAGTTGGTGATTTCTGATTTATATTTAAAAGCAAATAATAATGATATGGCAGGAGATACACACCAAACAGGATGTGTAAATTATTATATAATAAGTATTGTGCAATAGCAAGAAATTTTCAATTGCACAGTATTGCGCAATAGCAAGAAATCTTCAATTGCACAGTATTGCGCAATAGCAAGAAATATCCAATAGCATAATATTGCACAATAGCAAGAAATTGTCAATTGTACAGTATTGCGCAATAGCAAGAAATATTCAATTGCACAGTATTGCGCAATTGCAAGAAATTTTCAATTGCACAGTATTGTGCAAAAGAAGATACTTTGTATAAATTGCTTATTTCTTGACCAATTTCAATGGGGTTTTATTCTTGAATTCTTGGGGTTCTTTAATATGCTGAATCTAACCGTGTATTAAGTTTTTGGATTTTGGGCCCGTTTTAAATTGGTCCACATTGAGATCCAAAGGGTCCAAAATTAAACTTTGTTTGATTTCATCAAAATTGAAATATTGGGGTTCTTTGATATGCGAATCTAACCGTGTATTTAGATTCTTAATTTTTGGTCCGTTTTCAAATTGGTCTACATTAAGGTCCAAAGGGTCCAAAATTAAACTTAGTTTGATTTTAACAAAATTGAATTCTTAGGGTTCTTTGATATGCTGAATCTAAACATGTCTTGAAATTTTGATTATGGGCCCAGTTTTCAAGTTGGTCCAAATCGGGTCCAAAATTAAACTGTTTGATTTCAACAAAAATTGAATATATGGGGTTCTTTTATATGCTGAATCTAACCATGTATTTTTGATTTTTGGGCCCCGTTATCAACTTTATCCACATTGAGGTCAAAAGGGTCCAAAATTAAACTTTGTTTGATTTCATCAAAAATTAAACTTTTGGGGTTCTTTGATATGCTGAATCGAACCATGTATTTAGATTTTGGATATTGGACCATAATAGGTGAATGTCCAATTTAAAATTTTTAAGTTCTTAGACCACATTCATTCTGTGTCAGAAACCTATGCTGTGTCAAATATTTAATCACAATCCAAATTCAGAGCTGTATCAAGCTTGAATGTTGTGTCCATACTTGCCCCAACTGTTCAGGGTTCGACCTTTGCGGTCGTATCAAGCTGTGCCCTGCGGAGCATTTTATTTAATTTCATTTTCATATTTGTCTTGGGCTTTTGCCTTCACTTGGCAACCTTTATAAAAACTATCCATGAAGGACAAGGATGTTAATTGTTCTTTGTTAATGTTACACTTTTTGGCCAACTTATATCAGAAAGTATAACTTATCATAATTTAGAAGATGACCTAGTTATTCATTTCTTTCAATGCATAATAAAAAAAGAGGCAAGATACCAAAGGTAACATGTTTGGTCGAAAATTATTTTTTTTGGGAGGAAAAAAGAATTAATAAATGGTTCAATCTGAAATTTCTATAATTTCTTTTATTAAACAAAAGTGTTTTGAACATTAAATTTTCATATTTTTCACAGTTTCGCAATGATAGGAAATGCTGGGTTATTTCTAAGATAGGAACTTGTATTCAACAGAGAATAAATGATTATCATTCTGCCAAATGAATATGATTATAACCCAAGCCCGTATATTTAATCTGATATTCTCTGTGATTGTATATTTTGAAGTTTTACTTAAAAATTCTGAACTTCCCATTCAATATAAATGTTTGAAGGACAAAGTATTCTTAATATCATACCTGATAAAATCTATTTCTTGTAAAGGTAGTTTAATTGTTGTTTTGTCTAAACTGGTAGATATGCGATTTTTTTTTTAGGAGAAATAAAAGATGGAGTGAAGAATTGGTACGAGTTGGCTGAAGATGATGGTACAACTTCTTAATGATCCTTTTTCATTTTAATTCTTGGAACTCCTGTAACTGCATAATGTAATCACGAAGGTGCCCTTTTCACAAAAATCTATGACTTTTGTTGATCCCAAGTTATTCTGAAGTGTTTCACTTGTGAGTGTTTTCTTGTAAAATTTTTGTGAAATGAGTCGCAGGATCTGAAGACCATTAATATATATTCTACAGAGAACAAGTGATGATTAACATTCTGCCAAATGAACTAATGTGATTATAATCCAAGCCCGTATATTTTATCTGATGTTCTCTGTCATTGAATATATTGATATTTTGCTTGAAAGATTCTTGTAGATTTCTTACCATCATTAACTAATTGTACTTCAAACAGAACGGAGTACTGTGAACTATGAAACTTTTGCTATGTTATCAATAATTGGGAAATTGTAGTTTCAAGTATTATTTGTGTGCAGCATTTCCTAAAATAATAAAATTTAAGGTCGTTTTGTTCATTGGTCACGGTTCAGCAATCTCAATAATAATATGCTCACAGAAATTTCTGAATTAACATTAATCTAATTGAAAATTCTGGATATATAGATATAGGAAGATGTGGTGTGAGTGCCAATGAGACAACTCTCCATCCAAATAACAATTTATAAAAGTAAACCATTATAGGTCAATGTACGGCCTTCAACACGGAGCCTTGGCTCACACCGAACAACAAGCTATAAAGGGCCCCAAAAGTACTAGTGTAAAACCATTCAAACGGTAAAACCAACGGTCTAGTATATATAAAAAACGAGAAGCGAGAAACACGTATAAATTACATAAACAAACGACAACTACTGTACATCAGATTCCTGACTTAGGACAGGTGCAAACATTTGCAGCGGGATTAAACGTTTTAATGGTACCAAACCTTCTCCCTTTTTCTGAAACAATAGTATAACATCACAACATAGAAAAACACACGATAAAACATCAATTGGAAGGCTTAACTCAATCAAAAACGTAAATTAACACACTATAGTTCATTTCTTATTATTTTGAGAGAAAAATGCTGTGCCAGTTTAAAAAAAAGTTTAATGGACATAGAATAAAAGGTGAAAAGGGTCCCAGGATCCCAGTATTTATATTTGACATAGAACAAATGATGATTAACATTCTGCCAAATGAACTAAAGTGATTATAATCCAAGCCCGTATATTTTATCTGATGTTCTATACAATTTATCATTTTGATGTGTTGATGCTTAAAACACAGACTCCAAATCGTAAATCCTTGTCTTTATACATCAAGTAAAGTAATGGACCTATCTATTGCATGTGTAAATAAAACTATTTCTTAAGAGAACAAAAACCTTGGGTAACTTTGAATAAAGCTTTTATGATAAATATTCCTGCCTCAACAAATTAATTGCTTTTACTGTTGCTCATTATTTTGTCACCTTTATCTGAGAAACAGGCCTTATCTTGCAATCATGTTCACAATGAACAATGGAAATGAGGTCAAGGCCATGGAGAAAAGGACACCTTCATCAATCACAGTTTAAGGACCTCTGAAGTACTCTGAACTTGTTTTTAATTAGATAATAATCTATTTTTATTATGAGATAAAGTTTTTGACATTGATAGATAAGTTGCAGATCTGTATTATATTTTGACACATGAAAGAAACAATATTAGCAACTATTAATTAAATTTGATTTTAATATGGAAATAGATATAACATCATATCTGATTTTAGAGAAGTATTTTACTGGTTTATGGAAATAAGTTTGAGTTATTTGTTTTGAAAAGTGATGTGTTTAATTGATAGATATAAAATCATATCTAATTTTAGAGATTTATGAGTGGTTAAGTCATATCTAATTTTAGAGAACTTGGTCATCACTGGTTGTTGTTATTCTATTATTGATTATAATGTGAAAAATTGCATCATATCTTATTTTAGAAAAAATTTATCCAGTTTGAGTTATTTCCCTTTGCACAGAAAATATGGATAAAATTAACCTGTGTTTCATTTCAACATAAATTTAATATATAATGGTTCATAAGTGTTTCTCGTTTTTATATAGATTAGACCGTTGGTTTTCCCGTTTGAATGGTTTTACACTAGTAATTTTTGGGGCCCTTTATAGCTTACTGTTCGGTGTGAGCCTAGGCTCCGTGTTGAAGACCGTACTTTGACCTATAATGGTTTACATTTATAAATTTTGACTTGGATGGAGAGTTGTCTCATTGGCACTCATACCACATCTTCTTATATCTATATAGGGTTCTTTCAAATGCTGAATCTAAACCTGTATTTAAATATTAGATTTTTGGGCCCAGTTTTCAAGTTGGTCCAAATCAGGGTCCAAAATTAAACTTTGTTTGATTCAACAAAAATTGAATTTACATGTATGGGGTTCTTTGAAATGCTGAATCTAACCATGTATTGAGAGATTTTGGATTGTGGGCTCCTTTATCAAATTGGTCCACATTGAGGTCCAAAGGGTCCTAAATTAAACTTTTGTCTGATTTCATCATAAATTGAATTCTTGGGTTTCTTTGATATGCTGATTCTAATATGTACTTAGATTTTGGATATTGGACCATAATAGGTAAATGTCCAATTTCAAATATTTCAGTTCTTTGACCACATTCATTTTGTGTCAAATATTCAATCACAATCCAAATTCAGAGCTGTTTTAAGCTTAAATGTAGTGTCAATACTTGCTCAACTGTTCAGGGTTCGACCTCTGCAGGAAAATCCGGTTTGCTGTCACTCTGACAGCCTCTTGTTTTTTCTGATACAATTTTTTTTTCTTACACTTATTTTATTTCTCCAATGACAATGTGGGGATGTGGGGTATGTGAGCACGCTCACTAAGGTTCTTTCATTTAATATCAAGTTTGCTATGATGAAAACCTATCCATTCATTCGCGGTTTCCACCAGAGAGTTCTTGGACTCGAAGATGGCCGTTCGACCTTCCTTGGAAGTCTGAGCAAAAGTGATGTGTAATGTAATGATGTATTTTTAATCAATTATTCAATAATAAATTTTAGAAGTCTTTCCACCTTTGAAATAAAGTGTTTTCTACTTGAAACTATCACTTGTGTAAAAAGGTGGCTCATCTTGCATTAATTTAAAATAATCTGGTCTCTTTACTTTTGCCTGAAATGATGAAGATAATTTGCTACTTCAGGTTTCATATGATAGCTTCTTTACACTGTTTTCAAATATGGTTTCTATTTTCCTTTCTTGGAAATAAGGGAGATAATTTGCTACCCCGATTGACATTAATTGGTTTACTTCAGGTTGAACTATTTCAAGATATTTTCTTGTTAATTTATAATTTTTAGGACAAAATTGCAACTTCGGGAGCTGACATGTCAAGTTGATGGAACTAAACATTTTGATATCAATTTTGCGATGATGAAGACTTTCCATTCATTCGCGGTTTCCACCAGAGAGTTCTTGAACTCGAAGATGGCTGTTCGACCTTCCTTGGATGTCTGAGTAAAATTGATACAAATAAAATTTCCATCAACAATGTCTTACAAGTTTTGTTCATGAGAAATCGGGCTAATTGGTTGACATAATGATATATTCTGAATACTGCTCTAATTTTTAAAATTTTAAATGGAAAAGAATTAAATACTATAAACTGTATATGTAGCTTGTTGCAGCATTTTACGAGATTGGCTGAAAAGATTCCGAATGTTTTACCCGTTTTCTTTTCAGCTTGAATTGGCTGAAGTTGATAAAGAGATTGCTGCAGATAGCTGACATAGGATTATCTACTAAAAATGTTTTAAAGAATAAAAAATGTGCGAGATTTCCTATGCTATTGCCCAAAGTCAACTAATTGGAGCTTTCTGCATGATGTATTTTTAGATTCATTGCTAATCAACTTCCTTTTTACTAATGTATTCTTCCACATAATGGCCATGTATGAAATTTTCATTGCATTTTGCTCAGAAACTAAAAATACAATTCAAGAGTAATGCTAAGCATGCAGGGTTGGTAAACTATAATACAGCTTCCTTGAATTTTCCTGTTATCCTGTCCAGAAAGTTTGCAAAATGGAATCTTTTGGCAATACATGTACTTTTAAATTGGATAAATTTGTTTGTGAAATTTTGAAGTCCATCTGGATCACATTTCATTGATGCAGACGTTGAGCAGTTGCTGATTATGACGCCTTTGTGCCTTGTAAAAGGTTTTGAGTAAGGTCCAATATTGCACACTCGAGCAGCTGACATGTTAAATTGATAAGACCATAGATTTTGAGATCAATTTTGCAATGATGAAAACTTTTCCATTCATTCGCGGTTTCCACCAGAGAGTTCTTGGACTCGAAGATGGCCGTTAGACCTTCCTTGGAAGTCTGCGTAAAATTGAAGTGAATGAAATGTTTATCAAAGTCGATTGTGGTTAAAATAAAATAATACATGTGTATCCCCATATATATAGAGAACAAATGGGGTTGGTCGATAGGAAAATTATTTGTTTAGTTTTGAACTACTTAAAACCAGGGGAAATCAATTGTAGATTTTTAGCTCGCCTGGCCTAAAAGGCCAAGTGAGCTTTTCTCATCACTTGTCGTCCGTCGTCGTTAACTTTTACAAAAATCTTCTCCTCTGAAACTACTAAGCCAAATTTAACCAAACTTGGCCACAATCATTATTGGGGTATCTAGTTTAAAAATGTGACCGACGACCCTGCCTGCCAACCAAGATGGCTGCCATGGCTAAAAATAGAACAAAGGGGTAAAATGCAGTTTTTGGCTTATATCTCAAAAACTAAAGCATTTAGAGCAAATCTGACATAGGGTAAAAATGTTCATCAGGTTGAGATCTATCTGCCCTGAAATTTTCAGATGAGTCAGACAACCCGTTGTTGGGTTGCTGCCTCTGAATTAGTAATTTTAAGGAAATTTTGCAGTTTTTGGTTATTATCTTGAATATTATTATAGATAGAGATAAACTGTAAACTGCAATAATGTTCAGCAAAGTAAGATCTACAAATAAGTCATGACCAAAATTGTCAATTGACCCCTTAAGGAGTTGTTGCCCTTTATAGTAAATTTTTAACAAATTTTCGTAAATTTTTGTAATCTTTTACAAAAATCTTCTCTGAAACTGCTTAGACAAATTTAACCAAACTTGGCCACAATCATCATTAGGGGATCCAGTTTAAAAAAATGTCCGATGACCCCACCTGCCAACCAACATGGCCGACTATCTAAAAATAGAACATAGGGAAAAATGCATTTTTTGGCTTATATCTCTGAAACTAAAGCATTTAGAGCAAATCTGACAATAGGTAAAAATGTTTATCAGGTCAAGATGTATCTGCCCTGAAATTTTCAGACAAATCAGACAACCCGTTGCTGGGTTGCTGCCCCTGAATTAGTAATATTGAGGAAATTTTGCAGTTTTTGGTTATTATCTTGAATATTATTATAGATAAAGATAAACTGTTAACAGCAATAATGTTCAGCAAAGTAAGATCTACAAATAAGTCAACATGACCAAAATTGTCAATTGACCCCTTAAAGAGTTATTGCCCTTTAAAGTCAATTTTTAAATCTTATCTTCTGAAACTACTGAGACAAATTTAACCAAACTTGGCCACAATCATCATTAGGGTATTAAGTTTAAAAAATGTGTCCTATGACCACGCCTGCCAAAACAAGTATTTTTGTAGTTTCCAGACAATAACTTGTGTGTAAGTGTATGGATCTCTCTGAAATTGTACCACAAGGTTCCATATCACAAAGGGAATGCTGGGATGGAGTATGGGGGTAATTGCCCCAAACGTTCAGGAATTAGGGGCAAAAAAGGGGCCAAAAACAAGCATTTTTTTAGTTTCCAGACAATAACTTGTGTTCAAGTGTATGAATCTCTCTAAAATTGTACTACAAGGTTCCATGCCACAAAGGGAAGGCTGGGATTGAGTTTGGGGGTAATTGCTCCAAAGGAGGGGGTTTATATTTTTTTTTCTTAAATTTTTGAAATTTCAAATTTTTTGAATAGCTTCAAGAAGAAATCTTCAATTGCACATTATTGTGCAATAGAACATATTGCGCAATAGCAAGATATCTTGAATTGCACAGTATTGCGCAATAGCAAGAAATCTTCAATTGCACAGTATTGCACAATAGCAAGAAATCTTCATTTGAAAATAAATACAAATCTTTTAACCAATTTCAATGGGACTAATTTAAAGTCTTTAATTTTTGGGGGTTCTAACCTTGTATTACTATTTTGGATATTTGGGCCCCATTTTTAAATTGGTCTACATTGAGGTCAAAAGGGTCAAAATTAAACTTTACTTGATTTCATCAAAAACTTAATTATTGCAGCTGTATGATATGCCGAATCTTTTTATGCCCCCGCCGTAGTGGAGGTGGCATTAAGTTTTACCCTTGTCAGTCTACATACGTACGAACGTACGTCCCAAAGTTGGTTTCCGTTCTCTTAACTTTAGTTTGCCTCAACCAAATGTTATGAAACTTATCCACAATGCTTATTACCACAAAACACAGATCAAGATTGAATTTTGGTGGCGTCGCTTTAACCGTTCTAGAGTTATGTCCCTTTACAAATGGAAAAATTGCTGAATTTTTCGTTTCCGTTCTTTAACTTTAGTTTGCCTCAACCAAATGTTTTGAAACTTATACACAATGCTTATTACCACAAAACACAGATCAAGTTTGAATTTTGGTGGTGTCACTTTAACCGTTCTAGAGTTATGCCCCTTTACAAATGGAAAAATTGCTGAATTTTTCGTTTCCATTCTCTAACTTAAGTTTGACTCAACCAACTTTTATGAAACTTATACACAATACTTATTACCACAAAACTCAGATCAAGTACAAATTTGGGTAGCGTCACTTTTACCGTTCTTCAGTTCTGTCCCTTTATAACTTTATATGGGCATCATCTTGTCCCATGGACACATTCCCCATTTATTTATTTTGGGTGCTGTTTTCAAATTAGTCCATATTAAGGTTTGAAAGGTCCAAAATTAAACTTTGTTTGATTTCAACTAAAATTAGATTTTGGGTGTTTTTTTTATACGACCGCAAAAAAATTTTTGTGGTCGTATATTGGTATGACGTTGGCGTCGTCGTCGTCCGAAGACGCATTGGTTTTCGCACTCTAACTTAAGTTTAAGTGAATGGATCTCTATGAAATTTTACCATAAGGTTCAATATCACAAAAGGAAGGTTGGGATTGATTTTGGGGTTATGGTACCAACAGTTAAGGAATTAGGGGCCAAAATAAGCATTTTGTAACTTCCAGACATAACTTGTGTGTTAGTGTATGGATCTCTCTGACATTGTACCACAAGGTTCCATATCACAAAGGGAATGCTGGGATTGATTTTGGGGTAATTGCCTCAAAATTTTAGGAATTAGGGGCCAAAAAGGGCAAAAACAAGCATTTTCTAGTTTCATGACAATAACTTGTGTGTAAGTGTATGGATCTTTCTGAAATTGTACTACAAGGTTCCATATCACAAAGGAAAGCTGGAATTGAGTTTGGGGTAATTGCCTGAAACGTTTAGGAATTAGGGGCCAAAAAGGGCAAAAATAAGCATTTTCTAGTTTCATGACAATAACTTGTGTGTTAGTGTATGGATCTTTCTGAAATTGTACTACAAGGTTCCATATCACAAAGGAAAGCTGGAATTGAGTTTGGGGTAATTGCCTGAAACGTTTAGGAATTAGGGGCCAAAAGGGGCCAAAAATAAGCATTTTCTAGTTTCAGACAATAACTTGTGTTCAAGTGTATGGATCTCTGAAATTGTACTGCAAGGTACCATACCTCAAAGGGAAGGCTGGGATTGAGTTTGGGGTGATGAATCATAAGGGGTTCAAAAATTTGGGGAGGGTGTTTTCTTTTTTTTTTTTTTTCTTTAAAATTTTCCATTTTAAGTTGGTTATTTCTGATTTATATTTAAAAGCAAATAATAATATGGCAGGAGATACACACCTAACAGGATGTGTAAATTATTATATAATAAGTATTGTGCAATAGCAAGAAATTTTCAATTGCACAGTATTGCTAATAGCAAGAAATCTTCAATTGCACAGTATTGCGCAATAGCAAGAAATATCCAATAGCACAATATTGCGCAATAGCAAGAAATTGTCAATTGTACAGTATTGGGCAATAGCAAGAAATATTCAATTGCACAGTATTGCGCAATTGCAAGAAATATTCAATTGCACAGTATTGTGCAAAAGAAGATACTTTGTATAAATTGCTTATTTCTTGACCAATTTCAATGGGGTTTTATTCTTGAACTCTTGGGGTTCTTTAATATGCTGAATCTAATCGTGTATTAAGTTTTTGGATTTTGGGCCCGTTTTAAATTGGTCCACATTGAGGTCCAAAGGGTCCAAAATTAAACTTTGTTTGATTTCATCAAAATTGAATTATTGGGGTTCTTTGATATCCCCAATCTAACCGTGTATTTAGATTCTTAATTTTGGTCCCGTTTTCAAATTGGTCTACATTAAGGTCCAAAGGGTCCAAAATTAAACTTAGTTTGATTTTAACAAAATTGAATTCTTAGGGTTCTTTGATATGCTGAATCTAAACATGTATTTAGATTTTTGATTATGGGCCCAGTTTTCAAGTTGGTCCAAATCGGGGTCCAAAATCAAACTTTGTTTGATTTCAACAAAATTGAATATATGGGGTTCTTTGATATAGGGTTCTTTGATATGCTGAATCTAAACATGTATTTAGATTTTTGATTATGGGCCCAGTTTTCAAGTTGGTCCAAATCGGGGTCCAAAATCAAACTTTGTTTGATTTCAACAAAATTGAATATATGGGGTTCTTTGATATGCTGAATCTAACCATGTATTTAGATTTTTGATTTTTGGGCCCGTTATCAACTTTGTCCACATTGAGGTCAAAAGGGTCCAAAATTAAACTTTGTTTGATTTCATCAAAATTGAACTCTTGGGGTTCCTTGATATGCTGAATCTAACCATGTATTTAGATTTTGGATATTGGACCATAATAGGTGAATGTCCAATTTAAAATTTTAAGTTCTTAGACCACATTCATTCTGTGTCAGAAACCTATGCTGTGTCAAATATTTAATCACAATCCAAATTCAGAGCTGTATCAAGCTTGAATGTTGTGTCCATACTTGCCCCAACTATTCAGGGTTCGACCTCTGCGGTCGTATCAAGCTGCGCCCTGCGGAGCATTTTATTATATGCTGAATCTAACCAAGTTGTTAGATTTTGGATATCAGACCAATCTAGATAAATTAAATGTCCCATTTCAAATTTTTATACGACCGCAAAAAAATTTTGCGGTGGTATATTGGTATCAGGTCGGCATCGTCCGAAGACATTTGGTTTCCGGACAATAACTTGAGTTTAAGTGTATGGATCTCTATGAAATTTAACCAAAAGGTTCAATATCACAAAAGGAAGGTTGGGATTGTTTTTGGGGTGATGGTCCCAACCGTTTAGGAAAAAGGGGCCAAAACAAGCATTTTTCTAGTTTCAGGACAATAACTTGTGTATAAGTATTTTGATTGCTCTGAAATTGTACCACAAGGTTCAATGCCACAAGTAGAAGGTTTGGATTCATTTTGGGGGTAATTGCCCAAACCGTTCAGGAATTGGGGGCCAAAAAGGGTCTAAAACAAACATTTTTCTAGTTTTCAGACAATAACTTGTGTTTAAGTGTATGGATGTCCCTTAATTTGTACCACATTTTACAAAAAGAAAATTTCTTCAAAATTAATTTTTTTGGAAAGGGGGTGGAGGGCAATTTTTTCCTCCAAAGAAAATTCTCTGCAAATATTTTTTTTTTGGGGGGGGGGTCATCATTTTTTCCCTCAATATTTAAGAAATTGTCAATTTTCCAAAGAAAAATTGGGGTCACAATTTATTTTGCGAATTCTTTGTATAGTCTGAAAACAGATTTACTAAGTATTGCGCAACAGCACAGTGTATTGCACAACAGCAAGAAATCTTCAATTGAATATAAATTCAAATCATACAACCAATTTCAAGTTCTTCGACTACATTCATTCTGTGTCAGAAACCTATAATGTGTCAAATATTTAATTACAATCCAAATTCAGACCTGTATCAAGCTTGAATATTGTGTCCATTTTTGCCCCAACTGTTCAGGGTTGGACCTCTGCGATCGTATTTAGCTGGGCTCGGCGAAGCAGTTTATTAAGATTTTTGTGTCAGAAACCTATATTGTGTCAAAAATTTGATCACGATTCAAATTCAGACTATCAAGCTTGAATATTGTCCAAACTTGCCCCAACTGTTCAGGGTTCGACCTCTGCAGTCGTATCAGGCTGCACTTGGCGAAGCATTTTATTGGCCAATTTTAGTCGTTTTCTTTGAATGATGATCAGCATGAACTCTCTCACTGAAGTTGATGAAGAGAAAGCTGCGGATAGCTGACAAAGAAAGTTTTTTAAATTGACTGGATTTTGGATTTTATATTCTACCCAGTCTAGAAACTAGCATCCCTTGGACAAATAGTCCTAGTTTAAATGTGCTTTGACCAATTGCTTATAAAAATTGATCAATGAACAGAAACCAATTTTCTCTATTTGATTTTTTCTCCCAGTAATGTAGATGGTCTGTTATTTTGACATTTTTAAATGTCTTTTGCTAATCTAAATAGGGTTATGAGGTCTGTTCCACTGTGCAGGATGTTCAAGTTTGCAAGTAGTCAGAATACTGATGAACCTGTGCAACAACTAATTCTGACCTTGTTTAATATACCCTCAAACTCTTTTACAGGACCTGCTTATTAGTCCCCTACAGACGAAGTCGAACAGGACTTTAGGTTTGCACTCCGTCCATCCGTCAGTCCGGCAAATCAGTTTTCCACTTTTTTTCATCGCGCTTGAAGATATTGATTTGATATTTGATATATAGTTTCATCATGACAAATTACAGATGAAGTTCAAATTTTGTTCCAGTCTGATTATTTTGTGCAGAGTTATGGTCCTTGGACTTGGAATATTCACTCAAATAATCAGTTTTCCACACTTTTTTTTCGTCATGTTTAAAGATATTGATTTGATAATTGGTATATAGTTTTATCATGACAAGTTACAGATGAGATTCACATTTTGTTACGGTCTGATGATGTTGTGTAGAGGTATGGTCCTTGGACAGAACTTAGAAATTCACTCAAATAATCAGTTTTCCACTTTTTTTCGGTGCTTGAAGACCGTGACTTGATATTTGTTATAGTTTGCACCATGACAAGTTAAAGATCAAGTTAACATTTTGTTCCAGTACATTGTTCCAGTACAATGAATTTTTAACCAGTAGGAGACTATATATTGTCATGCAATACTCTCAGAATGCTTGTAAGTCTTGTTGATTTGTTCTTGTCCTGAACATGCATTAAATATTTGCGACTGGATTTTGAACAACAAACAATCAATTGAAATAACTTTCCAAGGCTGTATAGTGACTTGTAGTTGAATTCTACTTCATTTGGTCTCGGGTTATGGTTATAGTTGTCGCATTGGCAATTATACATCATCTTAGTTTTTATTTTCCTACCGAAGGTCGATGGTTCTCTTCGAGCACTCTGGCTTCCTCCCAATAAAAACTGACCGCCACAAAATAGCACAATAGTGTTGAAAGTGGCGTTAAACACCAATCAATCAATCTTAGTTTTTATATTGGAATGAAATATCCTTTGAATGATGATCAGCTTGAACTCTCTCACTGAAGTTGATGAAGAGATAGCTGCGGATAGCTGACAAAGGAAAACATTCTTTTTCTTCCTCTTGAAAAGTAATACCTGTGAAATTTGATACTTATAAAACTTTTTTTTTACATTTTAAAACAAGCAGATGTCTAGAATATTGTCAACTAACTAAAGTCAATTGGAACAAATATCCATTGGATTAGTTTGATCAAGTTTGGAAATGCAATTTTGATATTGTAGGAGGGCAAATTCTCGAACAAGCAAGGTTTTAAAATGAAAAAAATAAAAAAAATTTAGATTAATTCTACTTTCATAGAAATTAAAAGTAAACATGGCAGCTTAACCCAACCACATGATTATAACTTCGTTAGTTGAGGTCTTTTAAGTTTTAACTTGCATTATTGTCAGTTGGGGAATTATGGAGTTTATTACAGATGTTAACTTGAATTTCGAAAATCTTCTTTCGATTGAGTTTGAAAAACTGTGTACCTATGCTGTTTTTTCATGTTTAACCCCCATTCTTTTTATACGACCGCAAAAATTAAAAATTTTTGGGTTGTATATTGGTATCACGTTGTCGTCGTCGTCTGAAGACAGATGGTTTCCGGATAATAACTTTAGTATAAGTAAATAGAAATCAATAAAATTTTAACACAAGGTTTATAACCACTAAAGGAAAGGTTGGGATTGATTTTGGGGGTTATGGTCCCAACTGTTTAGGAATTAGGGGCCAAAAAAGGGTCCCAAATAAGCATTTTTGTAGTTTCCAGACAATAACTTGTGTTAAAGTGTATGAATCTCTCTGAAATTATACCACAAACTTCCATACAACAAAGGGATGGTTAGGATTGACTTTGGGGGTTATGGCTCAAACCATTTAGTAATAAGGGGGAAAAACCAGGGTTTTTCTGGTTAAAGGACAATTGAGACAATTTAAAAGCAGTGTAAGGGAGGTAATCCAATTCAAATTAAAGAACACTGTTTGATTACCTCCCTTACACTGCTTGTAAATTATGTATCAAGAAATGATGATTGTCTTGATGATAAGCTGTCAATTTATTTTTAGCAGTTACTATTAATTAATATTAATTTTAGCCATGACTATGTATGTCATTTTATATTTTAAAACTTTTATGATGTATTTAAATGGGTAATTTTGGTTGCAAACTGCATTAGAAATTTGAATTGAGATATTGACCATATCTTGAGGGAAAGAATTTTTTTGGGGAATAAGGGAAAGGAGGAGGTGAAAAAAATTGGAGGGGGGGACAATTTTTCTCATTTCAGAAATTAAAAGAAAATTTCTTCAAATATTTTTTTTGGGGGGTTAATATTCAACAGCATAGTGTATTGCACAAAAGCAAAAAACCGGGGTAAAATAAAATTTTTTTTTTTTGTAAGGGGGGGTGTGGTCAATTCGCAACAGCATAGTGTATTGCACAAAAGCAATAAATTAATATAAATTCAAATCATATAACCAATCTGAAGTTCTTTGACTACAGTTATTCTGTGTCAGAAACCTGTTATGTGTCAAAAATTTAGTTACAATCCAAATTCAGACCTGTATCAAGCGTGAATATTGTGTCCATTTTGGCCCAACTTTTCAGGGTTGGACATCTGCGGTCGTATCCAGCTGCGCTCAGCGAAGCAATTTATTTATTTGTATTGAGTTGTTCTAGGTTATTCAATGTAATTGAAGTAAAAGGATTAATTATCAAGCTTGTTGGATGCTCAATAATATTGAGTCTGGGATCAACACCCAGGAGCTTGAAAAGATGTTATCCTTAATTAGAAACTCGTCTTTCTTATTTTACATTTATCCCTCGAATATTGGACTAGGCCAGGAAAAGTTCGGTAATCATCGACTCCGCATTTTTATACGCCTGTTTACGGGACGTATTGTATACCGTTGTCGTCCACATGTCGGACAATAACTCAAAAACGCTTTAACCAATTTCCATGAAACTTTGGTGAATTGTTTATATCTATTGACGTGAGCTCCCTTTCGTTTTTTATAAATTTTAGATTTAACTTTTCCAAGTTGTGTAGGTTTTATTCATTAAAAGGGGATTTTCCAGTTTTCGCACAATAACTCAAAAACACTCACCAAATTTACAAGAAACTTTGGTGAATTGTTTACAACTATTGACATGAGCTCCCTTTTGATTTTTATAAATTTTTTTCGATTTTACGTTTCAGAGTTGTGGGGTTTTACTCTTTAAAAAAGGGGGATTTTCCAATTTTCAGACAATATCTATAAAGTGCAGATGGTTTCCAGATAATAACTTTAGTACAAGTAAATAGAAATCAATAAATTTTTAACACAAGGTTTATAACCACTAAAGGAAGGTTGGGATTGATTTTGGGGGTTATGGTCCCAACTGTTTAGGAATTGGGGGGCCAAATAAGTCAATTCGCATAGTGTATTGCACAAAAGCAAAAAAAATGAATATAAATTCAAATCATATAACCAATTTGAAGTTCTTTGACTACAGTTGTTCTGTGTCAGAAACCTATTATGTGTCAAAAATTTAATTACAATCCAAATTCAGACCTGTATCAAGCGTGAATATTGTGTCCATTTTGGCCCAACTTTTCAGGGTTGGACATCTGCAGTCGTATCCAGCTGCGCTCAGCAAAGCAATTTATTTTAAAATTTCTGATATGACATTGAGAAGTAATTGAACTTTATTCTATGAAAAAGCGACGGGCGTATCATGCGCTCATGGCACAGCTGTCTATTTTCCATTGACTACAAATAATGCTGGAATAGTTTTCCACACCAGAATTGACTCGTTAATTTCAAGAATGATCTAGAATCTGATTTGCCAGTGTTGTGCTTGATTTTTATACGACCGCAAAAAAATTTTGTGGTCGTATATTGGTATGACGTTGGCGTCGTCGTCGTCGTCCTAAGACGCATTGGTTTTCGCACTCTAACTTTAGTTTAAGTGAATGGATCTCTATGAAATTTTACCATAAGGTTCAATATCACAAAAGGAAGGTTGGGATTGATTTTGGGGTTATGGTACCAACAGTTAAGGAATTAGGGGCCAAAAGGGCCAAAATAAGCATTTTGTAACTTCCAGACATAACTTGTGTGTTAGTGTATGGATCTCTCTGACATTGTACCACAAGGTTCCATATCACAAAGGGAATGCTGGGATTGATTTTTGGGGGTAATTGCCTCAAAATTTTAGGAATTAGGGGCCAAAAAAGGGGCAAAAACAAGCATTTTTCTAGTTTCATGACAATAACTTGTGTGTGAGTGTATGGATCTTTCTGAAATTGTACTACAAGGTTCCATATCACAAAGGAAAGCTGGAATTGAGTTTGGGGTAATTGCCTGAAACGTTTAGGAATTAGGGGCCAAAATAAGCATTTTCTAGTTTCCAGACAATAACTTGTGTTCAAGTGTATGGTTCTCTCTGAAATTGTACTGCAAGGTACCATACCTCAAAGGGAAGGCTGGGATTGAGTTTGGGGTGATGAATCATAAGGGGTTCAAAAATTGGGGGATTTTTTTCCTTTTTTCCTTTTTTTCTTTAAAATTTTCCATTTTAAGTTGGTTATTTCTGATTTATATTTAAAAGCAAATAATAATGATATGGCAAGAGATACACACCAAACAGGATGCGTAAATTATTATATAATAAGTATTGTGCAGTAGCAAGAAATTTTCAATTGCACAGTATTGCGCAATAGCAAGAAATCTTCAATTGCACAGTATTGCATAATAGCAAGAAATATCCAATAGCACAATATTGCACAATAGCAAGAAATTGTCAATTGTACAGTATTGGGCAATAGCAAGAAATATTCAATTGCACAGTATTGCGCAATTGCAAGAAATATTCAATTGCACAGTATTGTGCAAAAGAAGATACTTTGTATAAATTGCTGATTTCTTGACCAATTTCAATGGGGTTTTATTCTTGAACTCTTGGGGTTCTTTAATATGCTGAATCTAACCGTGTATTAAGTTTTTGATTTTGGGCCCTGTTTTAAATTGGTCCACATTGAGGTCCAAAGGGTCCAAAATTAAACTTTGTTTGATTTTATCAAAATTGAATTATTGGGGTTCTTTAATATGCCAAATCTAACCGTGTATTTAGATTCTTAATTTTTGGTCCCGTTTTCAAATTGGTCTACATGAAGGTCCAAAGGGTCCAAAATTAAACTTAGTTTGATTTTAACAAAAATTGAATTCTTAGGGTTCTTTGATATGCTGAATCTAAACATGTATTTAGATTTTTGATTATGGGCCCAGTTTTCAAGTTGGTCCAAATCGGGGTCCAAAATTAAACTTTGTTTGATTTCAACAAAAATTGAATATTTGGGGTTCTATGATATGCTGAATCTAACCATGTATTTAGATTTTTGATCTTTGGACCCCGTTATCAACTTTGTCCACATTGAGGTCAAAAGGGTCCAAAATTAAACTTTGTCTGATTTCATCACAAATTGAACTCTTGGGGTTCTTTGATATGCCGAATCTAACCGTGTATTTAGATTCTTAATTTTTGGTCCCGTTTTCAAATTGGTCTACATTAAGGTCCAAAGGGTCCAAAATATAACTTAGTTTGATTTTAACAAAAATTGAATTCTTAGGGTTCTTTGATATGCAGAATCTAAACATGTATTTAGATTTTTGATTATGGGCCCAGTTTTCAAGTTGGTTCAAATCGGGGTCCAAAATTAAACTTTGTTTGATTTCAATTAAAATTGAATATTTGGGGTTCTTTGATATGCTGAATCTAACCATGTATTTAGATTTTTGATTTTTGGACCCCGTTATCAACTTTGTCCACATTGAGGTCAAAAGGGTCCAAAATTAAACTTTGTTTGATTTCATCAAAAATTGAATTCTTGGGGTTCTTTGATATGCTGAATCTAACCATGTATTAAGATTTTGGATATTGGACCATAATAGGTGAATGTCCAATTTAAAATTTTTAAGTTCTTAGACCACATTCATTCTGTGTCAGAAACCTATGAAACCTGTGTCAAATATTTAATCACAATCCAAATTCAGAGCTGTATCAAGCTTGAATGTTGTGTCCATACTTGCCCCAACTGTTCAGGGTTCGACCTCTGCGGTCGTATCAAGCTGCGCCCTGCGGAGCATTTTATTCAGTTGTGCAACGTGTGGGTGCTTTTGATTAAAAAAAATCCCACTTACACTTTTTTATACAACTGCAAAAAATTTGCATTCGTATATTGCTATAACGTCATCGTCCGAAGACATTTGGTTTTCAGACAATAACTTAAGTATAAGTGAATGGAATTCTATGGAATTTAAACGAGGTTTAATACCACAAAAGGAAGGTTGGGATTGATTTTGGGGGTTTTGGTCCCAACTGTTTAGGAAAAAGTGACTTTGTTTGATTTCATCAGAAACTGAATTCATTCATTGGTTCTATGATATGATGAATCTAACTGCATTCAGATTTTAAATTTCCCATTTAATTTTTTTTGAGGAAGCGAACCCTTGTTTGAGAACCTTTGGTTTGAATAAGATGCAGGCTTTTGTTATATTTTGTTGTTAACATAATTTGACAAATGGTGTCAAATATGTACGTTTAATTTAAAGAAATTATCAAATACGTAAGAAAACAATAAGCACATGTTCATATCTATTTATATCTGGGTCGTTTCACTCGCTGTGTCGGCAATGTTCGGGAAGTAAACCCGATGCATAATTAATGAGATGAATAGGCACGCAACACGATATTAATTATGAATTATTAACACTTCTGTAGTTAATGTAAACATTCCAGCGATCTTATTGTTAATTTTAAGTACATATCTTTGATTTTAACAGCTTTAAAACGTGGTCATAGTTTTGTCAAAATCGTAGCTACTATCCCTTTAAATTTTAGATTTTTTGGCCCAGTTTTCAAGTTGATCCAAATCAGGGTCCAAAATTAAACTTTTGTTTGATTTCAACAAAAATTGAATTTATGGGGTTCTTTGAAATGCTGAATCTAACCATGTATTAAGATTTTGGATTTTGGGCTCCGTTATCGAATTGGTCCACATTGAGATCCAAAGGGTCCTAAATTAAACTTTTGTTTTACTTCATCTAAAATTGAGTTCTTGGGGTTCTTTGATATGCTTTGATAGACCATAATAGGTAAATGTCCAATTTTCAAATTTTTCAGTTCTTTGACCACATTCATTTTGTGTCACAAACCTATGCTGTGTCAAATATTCAATCACAATCCAAATTCATAGCTGTTTTATGCTTCAATGTTGTGTCCATACTTGCCCCAACTGTTCATGGTTCTACCACGCGGGCGTATCAAGCTGGCTGGGCATTTTATTGAATTACTAGTGCGGTATGCTTAACATGCTAAGCATTTTTCTCTTGATATGCTTTCATCTGAGATGATCCAAAAACCAATTTTGCTTCCTTTCCTTACAAAAAGTACTTAGAATTATAATTGCCCCCTATTTACTGATCTAGTGAAGTACTCCTTTAGCTCGGTTAGTTGTGGGGTGCCTTGCTGTGTTTGGGGTCCAAGGTTCGAATCCAATCTGGTTGAACTATAAGTAAACAGCAACACCCATAGTCAAGTCGCAGCAAATCCAGTCATCTTGTAAAATTTTCAGTTCAGGTGTACTAGTATGGACAAGAAAATAATATTGATATCTAAATTAAACGGAAAAAACGCTATCTTTGAAATTAAAAAAAAATGAGAGATTATATGCAAATGAAAAACTATGAAAGGCTGTACGGTGACCCATAGTTGTTAATTTCTGTGTCATTTGGTCTCGTGTGGAGAGTTATCTCGTAGGCAATCATACCACATCTTATTTTTATACAAGATGACATATTATAAAACAATTAAAAAGAGAACCAACGGTATGATTTATACTGTCTACAACTAAGAACGAAAACAAACAGGACACAAGTATCTGGCTGGTTTAACATTTATTATATGTTTTTAAGGTCATGGATAAATATAATACCGGTAACCCAACAACAAAAGTATGGTCCCAAAGATTTAGCTATGCATATTTTTGTCAATTTAATCAAAATACAACAAACCATAAATAGATATAAGAAGATGTGGTATGAGTGCCAATGAGACAACTCTCCATCCAAGTCGCAAATTATAAAAGTAAACCATTATAGGTCTAAGTACGGTCTTCAACACGGAGCCTTGGCTCACACCGCACAGCAAGCTATAAAGGGCCCCAAAAATTACTAGTGTAAAACCATTCAAACGGGAAAACCAACGGTCTAATCTATATAAAAAAACAAGAAACACTTACCATAAGTTTATATATTATTAATAAATGTATATAACTGCATGCTTCGTAGAACTCCAGATTTTTTTCCGAAATACCTTTTACTTGTGGTAAATATTCGCATGTTTGTGCAATAACTGACATAAAACTTATAGTAATTCAAAATTTTAATAACAATATAATATGCTCATGGTCAAATAAATTATAGACATATTATAACTGCCGAAGTTGTTATTACTTGCGAATTTCAGATCTTTTCAAGTTTTGCAAAACATTACAATCGAATACTTTCGAATAAGTTTTATTTTGTAGATTCCAGCCATACTTCATTGTGCCTGTGAATGGCATATGGACCATCATAATTAGCAGTGAAGTAATAATTATCTAAATATAAGTTTGGGTTTCCTATTTCTTGTGCCAGTTCTTCAACTTTCTGTACGTTGTCTTGGTCAGAAGGTCTACCTGGGAAAGACCTAGAAGTATAAAAATGATATCGTCACCGTGGATGCATTTTAAACATACTGGTCAAACGGCTACCCTAGTATCTAAATTCTAGATCTATTTAGGAATACATGTAGTTATAGCAATTATTTTTCTCAACTGATGTTTTATTATTTTTCTTCAGTGAACTCTTTTCATAATAAATGTCCACTATTTGGTTTATGTACATGCTTATGTTGGTGTTAATCGACACATTATGTATTAGGAGGCTTATAGTGCACTATGCTTCTTCTTCTTTTCTGTAACTTCCTCCTACTATTGAGGAGCACATCCAATCAATGAGGCTTATATTACACTGGTACAAATATGCAACAGTGTACTCCCCTTTCGTTTATTTTTAAGCTTCAATAGCCCAATTATTCCATAAATTAAGCTTTGTAAACCAACTAAAACTATTTCTGATAAATATGTGTACAAGTAAATCGGCGCAAATAAATTCCAAATATTGGTGCTATTTATACTTTTGAAAAATAACAATTGGCAGAACAGGGCTGCTACCACAATTACAGGCCTAGTCATTAACGATTGTATCACAAGTTTCTTGATATTAAGACGCTCCCAATTAATGTCTAGATATCTGATAAACGATATGGCATTCGAAATACCATTCACGTACATGCATTCTAAAACATATAATTAGTAATTACATATAATAATGGTTTGCAAGTTCTAGTGTACAAGCATGGCATAGTATGTTCTGCTAATATTAGAAAGGATGCCAATTTTGTTTTTGGACCAATTTAATTCGTAAAACACAAGGTATTATAAATTTGACGAGTATGTCATATATTCACGGCTGAGGGGTTGGGTTCTCTTCCTACATAAATTAAGGTATACACAGATGTGCCACTGGTATGGGTAACTTTGATTGGTGTGTCAAATGTATCAATGGGGTGCAATTACGCAGATGTAATATACCAATGGGTCATAAATGTTAACTCTTTAAAAACTGTGTACTAATAATGTGAATTGCCCATATGGTTAACACCTAAATAAAATATCACAGTGAATGTCTGATAGCAGGAAATTTATATATATATAATTGAGAATGGAAACGGGGAATGTGTCAAAGAGACAACAACCCGACCAAAGATCAGAAAACAGCCCAAGGCCCCTAAACAAAAAGTGTGTACTAGTTCAGCGAAAATGGATGTCACACTAAACTCCGAAACATATAAAGAACCAAAATTAAAAAAAAAAAAACTAACAACGACCAGAGGCTCTTGACTTGACAGGCGCAAAAATTCGTCGGGGTTAAACATGTTTTGTGAGATCTCAACCTCTCCTCTTAATACTTCCAGCCAATGTATCCATCTGATGAGTTGAGCCCTTTTCAACTGATTTTTAACCGGATTTCCGAAGGAAAAATCGGTTATTGATTTGGGGATATACGGCGGGCGGGCGGCTGCCAAACAGTGTCCGTGCATTTACTCATGAAATTTAACCGTTCAACCAAAGCTTTTCAAATTTTAATATGTTGTTTCTGATGACAAAATGGAGGTCAAGTTCAATATTGACGATTTTCACTTTCACCGTTCAGGAGTTAAGGTTCTTGAAAGATTGAAAAATGGTCTTTCCAGTCGTGTCCGTGTTTTAACTCATGAACCATTCAACCAAAACTTTTCAAAATTTAATATGTTGTTACTGATGACAAAATGGAGGTCAAGTTCAAAATTGACGATTTTCACTTTCACCTTTCAGGATTTATGTTTCTTGAAAGATTGAAGAAAAGATCTTTCCAGTCGTGTCCGTGCTTTAACTCGTGAACCGTTCAACAAAAGCTTTTCAAATTTTAATATGTTGTTACTGATGACAAAATGGAGGTCAAGTTCAATATTAGTGATTGTCACTTTTACCGTTCAGGAGTTATGGTCCTTGTGATATTGAAAATGCCAGGACACACGTAAATGTTAAAAAAACCGGTTTGCTGTCGCTCCGACAGCCTCTTGTTATAGTTTGTTTTTACGTTGTACTGATACACCACTGTCCCAGGTTAGGGGAGGGTTGGCGCCTTCAAACTAGTTTAACTCCGCCACATTCTGTATGTGCCTGTCCCAAGTCAGGAGCCTGTAATTCAGTGGTTGTCGTGTTATATATTTGTTTTTCGTTCATTATTTTGTACATAAATTAGGCCGTTAGTTTTCTTGTTTGAATTGTTTTACATTTGTCATTTCGGGGCCTTTTGTAGCTGACTATGCGGTATGGGCTTTGCTCGTTGTTGAAGGCCGTACGGTGACCTATAGTTGTTAATTTCTGTGTCATTTGGTCTCTTGTGGAAAGTTGTCTCATTTGCAATCATACCACATCTTCTTTTTTATAAACACACAGCAATACGCACAGTAAAACACAGTTTAAAAGAAATCCTAGTCCGATGTTAAAATAGGCAACAGAAGAAACTAAGCAAAATGACAATGATACATAAATTAACAAAGGACTACTAGCAGTTACTGACATGCCAGCTCCAGACCTCAATTAAACTGATTGAAAGATTATGTCTTCATCATATGAAAATCAAGCACAATTCCTCTCGTTAGGGGTTTAGTATCATACCATTATAAAATATACGAGAAGAACATAACCCGTATCATGCAAACAACTGGTTTTAGAATAAATGTGTGTATTTCCGATGCAAAGACCCTATGAGTGAATCAATATTAATTCCAAAACAATGCCATTTTTAATGACCTGACAACAGTATCGTAACTAAATCCTTTCTGAATAAGTCTGTTTAAAGGTTTGGTTAGCTTTTGAGGTGAATGACGACATTTTTGTGCTTAGTATAGAATATCTATACTACTAAAGGAAGAGACCGATTTCATTGAGCCGCAACTCCTCTGGAACCATACAAAGTCGGAAATATTTGTGATATGACGTATAAATGTACTGTTTTGTACTTCCTAAATTTGTCTTTGAAACAATCTTTTTTCACAGAAAACGCCAATTTTTGAGAAAATATCCAAATTCGGAGACCGTTATCGATCCGTGTCTTATACGCTTTCGCGCATGCTCAGTCGACGTACTGCCCGACAACTCAGCCCACGGCCAACTCGCACCACTCAAACACTCTCACTAATTATTACAACTTGAATCACTTTATCAAACTCGCACCACTCAAAAAAAAAAAAAGAAAAAAAAAAGAAATATAAACTCGAAGAAATGTGTTAATCATTAGATTGTTTTCTTCTTCTCTTAATAAATTCTTCCTTTCTCGGAGCACCCGTGTCACACAGAGACAGAACTCGCACCACTCGAAATAAAAAAACTACACACTCGCACCACTGAAGAAATGTTTTAAATCATCAGAGAGTTCTAGATTGTCTTCTTCTTCTCTGAGTTATTTCCTCCGTTCTTGGAGCACCCGTATCACACAGAAACAGAACTTGACTTGCACCTTTCTTAAAAAAAGAAGATATAATACAAACTAGCACCACTGAGAAATATTTTAATCATCAGTGTTCTAGGTTGCCTTCTTCTCGGAGTTATTTCCTCCGTTCTAGGAGCACCTGTGTAACACCGAGACAGACGCTACTAATTGGACATTCAAACTCCTATGGAAGTAGAACTGACAAACTAATAAAAACTATCAACATAATGCATCAGTGCATAAAAACAGTTTGAGAAACACGAACCCAAGCTGTGTATCACCATAAATATTTCAAGTAGTCTATAAGCCACGCCCGCGCGGGTTTTTTTTTCTAGTTAAAATAAAAGCCGATTGGATGTGAAATACCTGAACGTATAAGATATATATATATTTCTCTAATTCTTCGTGAATTTATCCCTTTCTGCACCCATTGTATAAAAAAAATTTAATCAACGTGTGGTTCGTTTGATCTCAGTTCATCATTGGTTAAAATCCGATTATGACGTCGAATTTTCTTACTTTCCTCTGAATTTCCTATTGTGACGCAATGAAAAAAGGCGACCATGCCTGATGACGTCACATAGAAAGAACACAACTTTTTGCAGATCATTCGAAAAGAAGGAATAAGTTTGCCTGCATATTATTTGAAAATCATTAGAGAAACAGATTCCACCACCAAATCTCGTGTAATACGATATTTATCCACTCTCGACAGTTAAATTTTAAATATTTAAAACGCTCGGGCAAGCCTCGCGTTTTAAATTTGAAAATTTAACTGTCTCGAGTGGATAAATACCGTATCACACTCGATGCAGTGGTAGAATCTATATATCTATATATATATATATCTTATACGTTCAGGTATATATATATATATATATAAATAGGTTGTGATTTTCCTATGAAATGTATTTTCGAAAAAATAATATATGAATGGGTGTGGGCTGCGGGGATTAAACTTCGGCCGAACGTCTGTATCCAAATTTATATATAGTTTAGAACCCCACATTTCGTGACTATATTACAATATTTACATTTCTTTACTCGTATTTCTTTGGATCTTTAAATTATTTATAATCTGATAGATGAAAGATTTAGGTTTCCAATACATATATATCTTACTTGACATAAACATTTTTCCTGGCATGGTGACTAGATATGCCTTTGGGTCTGTGGGTGTTGGTGTGTTTGTCTGCATGTTGTGTGGTATCATAAAATGGGTAATAAACGTGGCTTCACATGTTGGACCTTGTCCGTGAATAACTGTCCGGAGGACTGGAGCTGTCATGGGAATCTTCATTGCTGATAAAATAAAAGGTTAAAAAAAAGTTAGTTTTATACATTGTTGTGTTGCAAAATGACAAAAAGATTTAGGAAATAAAGATACACGTGTAACACACTATACTGAACTAACAATTGAAGTTTCAGTTGAAGTGAGACCAGTCTTGTAAAGGTGAAATTTTTGTATGGCCTGTCTGTCTGAAAAAAGTAAAATAACAAAAATACCGAACTCCAAGGAAATTTCATAACGGAAAGCCCTTTATCGAATGGCAAAATCAAAAGCTCAAACACTTCAAACGAATGGAAAACAACTATCATTTTACTGACTTTGTACTGGCCTTTCCTTATGTAGACAATGGTGGATTAAACCTGGTTTTATAGCTAGCTATACCTCTCACTTTCCAGTTTGTATGTCAGTCGCATATAATTCCATTATATTGACAAAATGTGAGCAAAACAAACCGACATAATACTAGTAAGTAAAATGTCATAAATTGGGGTACAGCAGTCAACATTGTGTTATAATCTTAATCACTACATAAAAACAAATGACTTATCTATATCAACAAAGAAAAACAAAATGGCATATAAACACTATAAGCAAAAATGAGAGACAAGAATACAAAAAAATGACATTTAGCACAATAACACAATGGCGGGATGTATAAATATCGAGCCACGCCAAAAGGATATCCCCCAAAAATGGACTAATCAGTAAATGTTAAAGGTTAAAAATATACAAAGAGAAATAAAAAGAACACTATAACAGTTACACGTAGTTAAGATGATACACATTGTCAGTATACCTAGAATCTATACTTCAAGATCATCATGAATTATTTGTGAAATTGATACGGAATATTTATCAATCTTCCGATTAACCTTTTTAGAAAAAGGACGAGAAGGTCTTTGACATAACCTTGGTTCATTAACTTTCTGCTCAGACACTGATGACGTTTATATAGTCTGCGTATAGCAGCTGCAAGCTCTTGAATACCGAATGAGTTGGGAAATGTAGATTCCATATGCAGGTCAAGTTGGTATATTGCTGCTATGGTGGGGAAATTTATAATTTCAAAATTAAAATCGCCTCGTTTGTCATATATTCTGGTACTGAGATGACCGTTTATATCAAATTCGAGGTATAAGTCTAAAAATGATGCAGAGGAAGTCGTGTCTGTTGTTTCTTTAATTTATAGTTTTGGAGGATATATTAATGGAACCCAAACAGAAAATTTTGGATTTTTAATGGAAAGAACATCATCAATATATCAGAATATGAAATTGAATGATCTGGCTTCTTTGAACTTCTTGTGTTTGACAAGTGTCTGAAGGAACTCCGACTTGTATGAAAATAAGAAGAGGTCGGCAAGGAGAGGCGCACAGTTCGGTCAAATAGGAATGCCGACAATTTGTTGAAAAAGTACCTCCAAATTCAACAAATATGTTGTCAATATATAGGAAACTCCAGCATACTGATCACTTAATTGTTCCTCTGTGTATAGCTTGTTTTACCTTTTTTTGACTATTTACAAAATAAGCCGTATCCCAAAGCAATAAATTTATAGCGTATGCTATCATTTTTATATTGACAAGCTTTGTGGATTATTTCTTTTAGACGATTTTTCAATTCCACATGGGGAATAGTGATATAAAGGGGTGAAAAATCTAAGGTTTTTATAGAAAGATCGAGATTTGAAATTATCCAGAAGTTCTTAAGAGTTATTTTAGAATCCACATATGGTTAATACCACTACGCGAGTAAACAATTTCGCAGTTTTTCTGAAGACCTTCTTTCACTGCGGACAGACTTTTGTCAATCTAAAGGACAATTCCTTTGTAGAACATGCAGATGAGCCGGCAATGTACCGTTGTTTGTATGGAATTTTGTGAAGCTTAGGTATACAATACAAACAGGTAAGTCTTCAGATTTGCTGTTCAATGTATTGTTCATTGAAGCCATGCAGGATCGACTTATGATTCGTCAAAATCTCAACCTTGTCAAATGATATGTTTTTTTATATGTGGGATTACCTGAGTGCTCATTTATTCCTAATTCTTTTCCAGGACACTCGTAGTAGCATATATGATATACATACAAAACAATATTATTTGAAGACATATTTATCGTGAAAAGATGAAAACATTTCACAGCTTCTTTGTCTCTGAATACGGACTTGTGTAGATCATTAACACAATTTTATGGATTCGACGTTTTATCAGAGACTTGATTGTTGTGACCCATTCTGACTAAGTGTCAGTTCAACATCTTCTCATTCAGCCCGTGCTCTGGCGTAGTCCTCAATAGAATCCATACTATGGTTCCAATTTGTGTGTTGGGGATCTTCGAATTTCGGAGATGTTCATGTTGAATTTTGTTTAGTTCCTCCGTAATAGCATGGCCAGAGGGGCTGCAAATATTTGAGCTGTGAAGACCTTCCCAAAGATTTCACCTTTACCATGGAAGTATTATATTGTCAACCTAAAAGTGTTGTATTGACCATATATAATGGAAATGAAAATGTGAATCATTTCTTTGCATAAAATCACTAAAGCAAGCAAGAAGAAACCAAAAACAAAGGAACAATTCACACAGCCACCTTCGGGCAACTTAATAACTAAAATAAAATGACAAACTTGCTTTTTTTTTAAAAGTTCATTCAGATGTGTTTTATGGATAAATAAGAAAGTATGTATTTTCTTGGCAAATCTTATTTCTCACCTTAATTTCAAATTAGAATATGTTTGTGCAATTTATGTAATAGAATAAGATTGTTTCCTTTGTAGTTCGGTTGATTCAAAATGTTTTACTTAAACAATATATTTAAATGATCAATTTGTCTTTGCTCACTCACATATTCAATGTTTTTACTCAGTATAACAACCTACAAGTTAAATTTTGAATTGGAAATGACAACATTTTGATATATACAAACTACTTAATTACCTGCACTATTGTTTCCAGAAATATAATAAAACAATCTATAGAACATTTCTCTGTTAATATCGTCTGTATATTCCATTGTAGTCACATTTGTTGCAACCCATTTCAATGTTTCATATTTACGCAGATCATAATCCTGAAGGAAAAAGAATAAAAAATGAATATGAAGTGATAAGAAATCCTGATTTCGTCATACTTGAACGTTTCTGGAGCAAACGACTGCAGGCGGTTGGGGTATGGACCCCCTGTTTTATTATTTAAAAATTTTTTTTTTGTGTTTTGATTTATTTGGGTGTAAATATTCATTACATTTTAAATTATTTTACATTTCTAATGTGTTCTTTCTCTTATCAATACGATATTACCATAGTAATAGTTTATTAATTATGCCTCCAAGTATATTCTTATTTTCCACGAAATAGAGTGGCATCATATATATATATAAAAACCTGTACTATTATTGTGATATTGTACGAGTAAGAGAAATTTGATTGATAAATAAAATATATTGACGGACTTTAAAAACGCAACACTAGATTATTCTTTTTATTTCTCATTTTCAAATATGCATTTTATGCATAAAATAAATGTATAAACATAAATTACATGCATTACTTCATTGTCTTAAAATGTTTACAGTTCGAAAGTTGAATTGATTACGCCATGTCTAATGTTCAAACACTGACACTGAAACCTTAGGTTTCCCCTGATCAATGGATGTGTCACATACTGCCTGTAGCCAACGCCTAAATGATTGACAGAAAAGTCAACCAGTTCTGTGGGGTAATGTTTTGAGTTCTGTTTTGTATCTTTTGATTTGGCCTTGTCACACCCATTACAGTGGCTTTTTGCAATTATGTGGTTTAAACATTAGAGCTTAGAATGTTTTTTTTTTTCTGCAGTCGATTCTTTGGCATTTCAGTATATGGAAAACATTTATGACGTGAATCTGTCAAGGCATTCGAGGACTTATTAGCAGTTGACGTTGTGGCCAAGTAAACATGTCTCTCAAATGACTTAATGCGTTATCAAATTTTATTGACGTGGCGTTGTCACTACATATTAATCTGGCATTGGTGGTCATTAACAAATCTCGTCTGCCATTACCATTGTTGTATGGACAGAAAATGAGTTTCGGACGTGAAATTGTCTAGCAAAAATTAAAATAACAAAAATACCAAACTTCGAGGGAAATTCAAAACGGAAAGTATAAAATGGCAAAATCAAAAGCTCAAACACATCAAACGAATGGAAAACAACTGTCATATTCCTGACTTGGTACAGACATTTCCATATGTAGAAAATGGTGGATTAAACCTGGTTTTATAGCTAGCTAAACCTCTCACTTGTACGTTGACATATTTTTGACTGCAATATTCTCATGGTCTGAGTTGAATTTTCATTGCTCAGTCTCGGCGAAATGGAAATGCAACATTTTTTTTACAGATTTAAGTGTGGGTATGGATTGAAAAAAATGTTTCACGAAGAAAAAAAACTTTAAAAATCTATCATGTGTTTCAATATCACTTTAAGAAATTCGTGCGACGTCAATAATCCAGTATGTTCAATTACCTCAGGTAAGTCGGCATTGAATTTTTCTAAACATGCAGAAAGTAGAATGGTAAGCATAAATAGTAGTTATATGAAAATTAATCATGATTTGGCAAACAAAAATTCACCAAAATGTGTGTTGCGTCAGTACGTCAGTATAAGTTAAAATATTAAAGAATATTTACCCCAAAATATTATACCACAAAAATAGAAATTTAGAAAAAAAAATCCCCTAGCACTTGTGCAATTCAAATATGCATTTTATGCATAAAATAAATGTATACTATGTCCTTTGATTGAGTTAAGCTATTTCAGTTGATATTTTATAGTATGTCTTTCTATGTTGTGATGTTACACTATTGTTTCAGAAAAAGGGTGAAGGTTTGGTACCATTAAAACGTTTAAACCCGCTGCATTTGTTTGCACCTGTCCTAAGTCAGGAATCTGATGTTCAGTAGTTGTCGTTTGTTGATGTGGTTCATAAGTGTTTCTCGTTTCTCGTTTTTATATAGATTAGACCGTTGGTTTTCCCGTTTGAATGGTTTTACACTAGTAATTTTTGGGGCCCTTTATAGCTTACTGTTCGGTGTGAGCCTAGGCTCCGTGTTGAAGACCGTACTTTGACCTATAATGGTTTACATTTATAAAATTTTGACTTGGATGGAGAGTTGTCTCATTGGCACTCATACCACATCTTCTTATATCTATAAACATAAATTACATACATTACTTCATTGTCTTAAAAAGTTGACAGTTCGAAAGTTGAATTGATTACGCCATGTCTACTGTTCAAACACTGACACTGAAACCTTAGGTTTCCCCTGATCAATGGATGTGTCACATACTGATGTAGCCAACGCCTAAATGATTGACAGAAAAGTCAACCAGTTCTGTGGGGTAATGTTTTGAGTTCTGTTTTGTATCTTTTGATTTGGCCTTGTCCCACCCATTACAGTGTCTTTTGCAATTATGTGGTTTAAACTTTAGAGCTTAGAATGGTATTTTTTTCTGAAGTCGATTCTTTGGCATTTCAGTATATGGAAAACATTTATGACGTGAATCTGTCAAGGCATTCGAGGACTTATTAGCAGTTGACGTTGTGGCCAAGTAAACATGTCTCTCAAATGACTTTGCGTTATCAAATTTTATTGACGTGGCGTTGTCACTACATATTAATCTGGCATTGGTGGTCATTAACAAATCTCGTCTGCCATTACCATTGTTGTATGGACAGAAAATGAGTTTCGAACGTGAAATTGTCTAGCAAAAATTAAAATAACAAAAATACCAAACTTCGAGGGAAATTCAAAACGGAAAGTATAAAATGGCAAAATCAAAAGCTCAAACACATCAAACGAATGGAAAACAACTGTCATATTCCTGACTTGGTACAGACATTTCCATATGTAGAAAATGGTGGATTAAACCTGGTTTTATAGCTAGCTAAACCTCTCACTTGTACGTTGACATATTTTTGACTGCAATATTCTTATGGTCTGAGTTGAATTTTCATTGCTCAGTCTCGGCGAAATGGAAATGCAACATTTTTTTTTACAGATTTAAGTGTGGGTATGGATTGAAAGAAATGTTTCACGAAGAAAAAAAACTTTAAAAATCTATTATGTGATTCAATATCACTTTAAGAAATTCGTGCGACGTCAATAATCCAGTATGTTCAATTACCTCAGGTAAGTCGGCATTGAATTTTTCTAAACATGCAGAAAGTAGAATGGTAAGCATAAATAGTAGTGATATGAAAATTAATCATGATTTGGCAAACAAAAATTCACCAAAATGTGTGTTGCGTCAGTACGTCAGTATAAGTTAAAATATTAAAGAATATTTACCCCAAAATATTATACCACAAAAATAGAAATTTAGAAAAAAAAAAAAATCCCCTAGCACTTGTGCAATAAACGTGTTGATATAGATAAGTCAGGATAAGATTTTTTTTTTTTTTCAACATTCACTGATATATCATATGCCTATATGTGACAATGTTGTATTTTAAGTCCGTATTTCATTGGCGAGCGTCGTTGTAACCAAAATTATTTTGCTTGTATAAATCACGGTTTCATGACGTCACGAGTAACAACTCTTTTACACCTAAATCTGGACATCGTTTTAGTGTATTTTATTAGAATTATAACAGATAAAAGACATTTTTATTTTGTTGATTTACGTTAGCTTTCCTTTCACTCACAATCTTCACATAACGACTTCCGAAATTTATTATGATTGTGATTGAAGACCCATATCACGAAAAGGGCAAATTAGGCAACGTAAGGAGTAGAACATGTAAACAGTCCATCCATTAAACTGTCCCGTCTAAATCCGACTCTGAGACCGACTTCATTCATTAAATTCCTGCAGAATTATCTTTCTATAGGATTATGGATGCTCCTTCATGAAACAATACATCGTACAGAAGAAGTTCAATTGGAGTTTATACTGCAACGTTATATAAAGTGTGTGTATGTTCCAGACCATATGAGTATTTGGACCGTACGCGTAAAGAAATTCGCATTGATTAATTGTCCTGAGTTTGGAATGGAACTGATTCGGAATGTACACTTATTCACTTTATTCATCTAATTGTAATAATATTAATTTGTAAAACAGTAAAAGATTTTGATAAATGTTTGTCTAAAATTAACCTATATGGTCCAAATACATGTATGGTCCAGCTCGTACTAGACCGTACGAGTAAACGCATACGGTCCGGACCGTGCGCGTACGGTCCAAATACTCATATGGTCTGGAACATGTATAAAATGTTGAAAAAGTAAGACAATAACCAAAATTATGAATTTAATAATTACGAAAAAAAATGAAATCAGTAAAATACGTAAACCGATATTTCTAAAAAAATATTCCCAATTTATATATATTTTGCTACCGACATTTTATTTGTAATAATCTTTTCCGTTTCAATTGTGTAGAAACGTTTGAAATTGCTGGAATACACAATATTTCTGAAGTGTTTAGTCGTAAATATTAAAAACTTACCTTAAAAGATTGAACCGTGGTAAAAGTTGGACAGTCTAAATCATGACAGAATGTTGGTGTTTGTTGAGAAGGGACTGTCGCCGTGAATACAGAGACCAGAAGAGTTAAAAGAACGCACTGGAATAACATATTGTATCTGTTGATATCTGAAATAAAATCGTGTTCAACAAATAAAACTCTTATATAAATTTACAAAGTTCTCAAGAACGTTTTAATTGTTTAACATTTTGACACTTCTGTGCCTTTTATATAGCCGACTATGCGGTATGTTTTTTTTTTCATTGTTGAAGGCCGAACATTGGCCTATAGTGGTTCTGGTGGAGATTTGTCTCATTGGAAATCATACCACGTCTTCTTATTTTCATATTCGCTTAATGCTATTTAAAAAACCAATAAAGATGATTGACATTGAAATTACTATACGATATATATTTTTTTCTAAATTTTGTTACACACATTTAAACAAATATAGATAACAATACTTATTTTCAATTAATATTTAGGTTAAAAAAAGGTAACAACTGAAGGTCCAAAAATAGAATATATATGGGCAATCATAATCATTCCTTGGCGCAGCACAAAAAAACCCTCATTTAAGAATTGAATGCTTCTTTTTGTAAATTTATTGGAGTGTAAAAGCGTTGACCGAAGAACATTTTGTATGAAGCACAGGTAAATAAAAGAAAAACTTGATAGTAATCGTGTTTTCATGATCCTAGCAAAAAAATGTAATTATAAGTATTGAATGCTTCTTTTAGTAATTTTATAGGGTTGTAAAAGCGTTGACCGTGCGCACATTTTTAGAATAAAGCGCTTACGCGCTTCATACAAAATGTACTTCGGTCAACGCTTTTGCAACCTAATAAATTTACAAAAAGAAGCATTCAATTCTTAACAAAATTTTCTAGAAGATGGTGTTGTCGCATATTAAACGAAAGGTCTTCAAGCCTACATTAAAATAGCATACTTCCGATCTCGAAAATTTAGGTGAATAGGTTCATTAATTTTGGAAAGTGAAAAGTTTAAGAAGGTATGCTCGTTGCATATCAAATGAAAGGTCATAAGAGTGCATTACAAACATCAGACTTTTAAAGGAAAGACCTTTCAATTGTTTTACAGACAACTGAGATACTAGTGTGTTATCATTTGGCTTTGTACTAGCTTTCAGTAACTGCAAGTACTCTCAGGTCTGTAGAGTCTTGTCTAAGTGTCCTTTGTGTTTTTGCTAGTTGTTTTTGTACTTTGTATCGATCTGATAAGTTAAGTAGCCCTTTTCCAACTGATTGTTATACTTAGTTATTATGTTGTGTTGTTACGTTAGGAGAGGGTTGGACTCCCGCAACCATGTTTAATCCCGCCACATTCTATATGTGATTCTATATGTGCCTGTCCCAAGTCATGAGCCTTTAATTGAGTGGTTGTTTTTGTTGCTGTTTATCATATTTGTTTTTCGTTTATTGTTTATTTTTACCATGCACTGTCCTAGGTTAGGGGAGGCTTTGGGCACCGACTAACATGTTTAACCCTGTCGCATTCTGTATGTGCCTGTCCCAAGTCAGGCGCCTGTAATTCAGTGGTTGTCGTTTGTTACTGTATATTTGTTTGTAATTTTGTATAATAAAGTACTGAAACTGCATTGTTTGCATATTTTCCAGATGCTAGAAAATAATCCAATTTCTAACAACATTCTCACAAGGAGATGGAGGTTACTCTTTTTGTGAAACCAGTCCCTCTTATAGTTGCCAACTTTCAACAGTCAAACATTTTATACATTTTGTATATGTTGAAACTGTGGAGCCTCTGTGTGTTCACATTTGAAGAAGTTCTATATTTAATAGAATACTAGTATATCTCTTTCGAAACTATAGTTTTCCTACGAAATCAGTAGATGTTGTCTTACATATATATTCAAACGGAAGCCATCGGAAACATCAACTACGAGTGTGATTACTATCTATTACAACCAAGAAGTTTTACACTGAATAGGCCATGCGAGTCCTTGGTCTACGTTTTTATCATTAAGTCGCGGATTGAAGGTTTTTCTTTCTACCCATTAAAATTAAATAAAATCTTACCTTGTTTTCGTTAATTTCTTCACAAACGAATAGTTGGTGCTGTCTGTCGGTTATATATATAGGGTTGGACCATTATGCAACAAGTTTACTACTTTACAACTTAACAGAACACATTGATACCCACGTGTATCTATTCCCACAACACAAATATTTGGAGATAAAAGAATAACCCCGAAAACGGTCAGTTATGGTTAATGACATGCGTTGTGGTTGTATTTAGAAGCCGGAGAGGCCGCTTCCCGTGAAGTACACTAAGGAAATACCAACGTGAAAACTTGTAAACTTAAAACATTTTCACCTTTTACGGATATAAAAATGGCCCCATGCATCTTTTTTCAAAACCCTCTGTAGTTAGTGTGTGCACTTAAAATTATCAGTTTGTCATTACCGCAAAGTTCATACGGTGCAGATTGGTCGAATCACTGTTAAGCATCTGTACAAAACGCATTAGAAAAAAATCTTTATCATTTCAATGGAATTGAATGGCGAATAGACAATCAAATGTCGCATCATCAGTGTGTTAACTGGGGAATCGGGAACATTGGCAAAGTTACCCTTGAGGAAAATTGAATAGTTATTTTATTTCGGCAGCAATAGTTATTTCGAAATCGTAATCGCACATTTGAAAACAAATATATATCTGTAAAACAATGTTATTAATATTGGAAATTACATGCAAATGCAAGTCTTTACCTTAATTATTTATCGAGATAATTGCATTTGAAGCTTCAGTGTTATGTGAACAATTCAAAAAGCCTCTTTCTTACGCCGTTTTCAATGTTCCACATAGTTCTTCATACAATATTTCGAAATTACACATTTTTCAAGCATTTTTCTCATCAAGTTTTACAGGTTTTTACCACAACTTCCAATCTTTGACTGAAACTATACATATTAGCAAGTTTAAAAGTCAAAGGATAATATCCCCCCTCCCAAAATGTTTTTTTATCAAATTAGGGAAATTAAGTTGAAATATGAAAATAAATTAACTTAAGATCTTAAAATCCCATCCAACCCCCTTTTTCCCCCAAAGCGGAGGGTCATAGCCCCAGGAGTTTAGCTGTGAACATAAATGATATACTATTTTTTTCTTCTTTTTTGACTTTTTGGCAACTTTTTCTTGCGCACTTATAACAAACATATTATGCTGACTTTTCGCGATAATTATAACGGCACCGACTTCGCGACGGCAGAAATAAGCCTCCAGTAGGAAATAAAACTCCATATAGGTATATAAGTAATAATCAGAGACTGACAAATAATTTTGACAATCATATGTAAATCAAATACATAATCACGATTTACCCGGCTCAAGTTTGTATATCTGATTATCGAAAATTATAATGAACAAACATACACCAATAAGTTTCGGGATCTCATCAGATAGGACCTGCCTAGCTCATTTTAGTCAGTTTTTGGCTATGATGACATGATGAGTGCACCCCTACCGTATAGTATACATATTTTTTTTATTTTGCAAGAATACTTTGTGTGTGTGTGGGGAGGTTTATGTGTGTTGCCTTTTTATTTGTGGTTTGTTAGTGTTAGTGTATGTGTGTATTTCCGTGTGAAAACACCTAAAGTTCGATATTATTTCAGATCGTTAAATACCATTTTCCGGATAAATGACCAGATACGTTCCCGATATTTTTTATTTGAGGTTTCACTTCCGGGTTAGCCATGTGTATGCTGCAATCACAGAAATCTTGAAACTCACCAATTTTAATTATTTAGCGTTTATCTGTAATATTTCAACGCGTTGTCAACAAGCTTTTTCACAATATTGCATCATTTGACTTTGATTATATTAACAATTGTTAACACACAAATCATCGGATTTCGGTATAATGGAAACCGAAAGTTCGCCGGCTGTTGGAGATGGGCCAGAACAGGGTATACCAAAAGTGAAGTCTGAAAAAGAACTTTTGAAAGAAAAACAGAAACAAGAAAAACTTGAGAAATTTAAGGCAAAACAGGAAAAACTCAAACAGAAGCAAGATCAACCCAAGAAGGAAGGGGACTCCCAGGTAGGATATTGAGACAGTTTTATATTGCTCAAATCCAATTTTAGCTTTTATGTATCCTGTAATGGGTAAATTCACAACATACACTTGATGCTACTCATGAAAATCTGTCATAACTCATCATATTCTAACATGGTGAGTCCAAAGATGCATCAAACATATGTCGGCTAACTGCTGAGATCATACCATAGTTAGACTCCCTGATATCTCTGTCGGGAATTTAGCGCAATTTCATACATGTTAACGTTGCTACCTGACACTTATGTATTATGACGTGACTTATGTAGCAATGGCTAGACGTTGAATAAACACGATCTACATTGTATACACAACTCATTTATCTACTTTACATAACATTTTATGGTGCCGTGACTGAAGGGAAATTGGTTCAACAATAGAAACGAAGTTAAAGGCAATACGTGCAGGCAACAAAGCAGCAGTGACGATGCTATGGACCAAATTCGTGTAGCTAAAGGAGCATTCGAACAACATTGAAATGGAGGAATTCAGAGCCATAGAGGATGCCGTAACCCAGAAAAAGAAGATTCTACATGATTTGAACAAGAAGATGATATAAGTCCTACACGAGGATCACATTGAACAAGAAATTACAGACTCCGATGAGTATATGTTTAATTTAGACAGATTTAGGCAAAAACGAAAACTTACACAAGCAATCAAATCAAACAAAACTTCAAATTTACAAGTACAGTCAACAATGAACGCTAATGCTGAATGCTATGTACCTATATTAAACACTTGTAATACAAACACATCAGCCATTTACCAGCTAAACACTAGAGGAAATATTCCATTGGAGGGAAATCATACCGGAAATCAATCACTCAACTTTTCTGGGCCGAATGTACAAATATATAATAATCAAGTAGAATGTTTGTACATACAACCACCAGCCCAATCATCAAATATATTTAGTAATAACCATAGATTACCTAAATTAGATTTGCCACATTTTGACGGTGATGTTTTACAGTGGATCACATTTTGGGACTCGTACAAATCTACCATACATTAATAGTAGCCTAACACCAATACAGAAATTCAGTTATCTCAAAGCCCAGCATTTAGGAACAGCTGCCCAAACCATAGCAGGATTTACGCTTACGCATGCCAATTATGAGACAGCCGTATGTTTGCTTAGAGAGAGATTTGGATACCCACATAAAATTATGAACGCATATATGAAAGCTTTAATGGATCTTCCCTCGCCGTCAAATGATTTGAACAGTTTAAGAAGTTATGGAGACTACCTAGAATCATACGTTAGAGGTCTTTAGAAATGTATGGCGCGCTACTAGCATGACTAGTACCTATTATTATAAGTAAATTGCCAGCAGAAGTAAGAAAAGAATTGCCCAAGAATATGATAGCGATCATATAAACCTTTATAAACTAATTAAGAAAAGCCATTACGAAAGAAGTGAAAATTCTTGAAGCGGGACAATTTTCCGACCGTGATGGATTACATGCTACCGCAACATTTTTGACCAAAGCTCGTAATAAGACACAGCGAAATTCCAATGCAAACAATTCACGTTGCAATGACAAAAAAGTCCATGCATATACTGCACCGGTATTCATTATCCAGGAGAATGCACAACCATATCTGATGTTAACGCAAGATTTGATATCGTCAAACAAAAGAAACTATGTTTTAACTGTCAAGGAAACCACGGTGTTTCCGAGTGTAAATCAGATAACAGACGTAAAAATTGCAACAAGAAACATCACACTAGTATATGCGGAGTACAAGTTACAGATGAAAAAAGACAGGACAACAAGGAAAAACCGGCTGTTGTAAACTAGGTAAAAACAGAAGAACTAGAAACCGCAGTTATGTATACTTCACAGCAACACACAAGCGTTTTATTGAAAACAGCTATAGCACCAGTTTCATATGAGAAAAGACTACAGAAGCTAATATTTTATTCGACGAAGGTGCCCAATGTTCATTTATCACACAGAGCGTAGCTAAAAAATTACAGATAAGACCAAGCGGAAGGGACACAATTAAACTGTCAGCTTTTGGAGACAAGGAGAAGAATATACGCCATTTGGATACAGCAACTGTTCAACTACAAACTGACAAAGGTGAAATTGTAAACATTAATGCATTGATTGTTCCAGATATTGCAGTCCCACTTCAAAACCAAGAAAAATATGCAACACGAAATCTGCCATACTTGGATAATTTAAAACTCGCACATCCTGCAAACAGCGACGATAGATTTGAAATATCACTCTTGAATGGAGCAGACTATTACTGGGCAATAGTACAAAATCATGTGATCAAAGGCAATGGACCTACAGCTGTCGCATCAAAGACTGGTTACTTACTATCTGGACAAATAACAAGAAATGAAAAGAACTCGTCTACATTGTACTTCAACTGTACTTTTAAATGTTTCACCACATCACGCAGAGGAAAGTGACATTGAAAAGTTCTGAAATCTAGAACCACTGGGAAAACGTTTACCACAACATGATGATGAGGAGAGATTTACCAAGACATTGAAAAATTGGACTACCAAAAAGTGAACTATACTACCGGACAACTATGTGTATTTGAATAGATTTCGTTAAAAGTGAAAGTCGTTAATAATTGAATTTGTATTAGAAAGACAATTAATTATTTAATTTTCAGTAATATTTATTTGCTAGACATTTAAAGTAATTGATATTTTTATATTTTAACTTTTGCCAGCCCCGAGAATGTCGGGAATTTAGCACGATTTCATACATGTTAACGTTGCTACCTGACACTTATGTATTATGACGTGACTTATGTAGCAATGGCTAGACATTGAATAAACACGATCTATACACAAGCATTTATCTACTTTACACAACAATGTTGGCCCATAGCAAGCGATGACTATATTAACACAATCTGACTATAGCAAACTCGGGACTATAACAAACTCTGACTACTAGAAGAATATAAGTATGATAACGGATGTTATTTTCTTTATTTGAAATTAATTAGCAGTACTTTATTTTAAATTAATTACAAGTTCAAATAATTGAATGATTTATTTTGAACATTTTACAATCAAGAAATATAAGTTATGTTAACTAGATATAAAAAGAAAAGCAAGACTAATATCAATTGACAATGAAAAGTTACGACTTATTTTGCTTTTATTTTCTTTTCTCTTATTTTTATGTCCTTTTTATACGACCTCAAAAAATTTTTTGGGATCGTATAATGGTATGATGTCGTCGTCTGCGTTGTCGTCCGAAGACGCATTAGTTTCCGGACAATAACTTTAGTTTCAGTGAATGGATCTCTATGAAATTTTTTAAGAAGGTTCAATACTACTAAAGGAAGGTTGGGATTGTTTTTTGGGATGATGGTCCCAACCGTTTAGGAATTAGAGGCCCAAAAGGGGCCAAAAACAAGCATTTTTCTAGTTTCAGGATAATAACTTGTGTATAAGTATTTCAATTGCTCTGAAATTGTACCACAATATTTAATACCACAAGTAGAAGGTTTGGAATCATTGTAGGGGTTATGGGGCCAACAGTTTAGGAATTAAGGGCCAAAAAGGGGCCAAAAACAAGCATTTTTGTAGTTTCCAGACAATAACTGGTGTGTAAGTATATGGATCTCTCTGACATTGTACCACAAGGTTCCATATAACAAAGGGAAGGCTGGGATTGAGTTTGGTATTAATTGCCCCAAACATGTAAGTATTAAGGGCCAAAAACAAGCATTTTTCTAGTTTCCAGACAATAACTTGTGTTTAAGAGTATGGATTTCTCTGAAATTGTACTACAAGGTTCTGTATGACAAAGGAAAGGCTGGGATTGAGTTTTGGGGTTATTGCTTCAAGGGGTTTCAAAAGTTGGGGGATTTTTTCCAATTTTTAAGGATTCATAATTTTTTTTCCAAATTTTCCAAATTTCGAATTTTTGAAAAGTTTCAAGAAGAAATCTTCAATTGCACAGTATTGCGCAATAGATTTGTAAGATCTTTGATCACATTTATTTTATGTCAGAAACCTATATTATGTCAAAAATTTGATCACAATCCAAATTCAGACAGCATCAAGCTTGAATATTGTGTCCATATATGCCCCAACTGTTCAAGGTTCGACCTCTGCGGTCGTATCAGGCTGCGCTCAGCGAAGCATTTATTATAAAATTATTTATCATGTGCATAACTTATTTGTTTGAAATCAGGGAATATGACACCATACTGCCACATGTATTGGTGACACTGTGACCTTTTTAATCCCCTTAATTTGTTGCATAAGCATTGGCAATTAGCACATCTCATTTCCTTGGAGATTTATCATTAGTTGGCCCTTTTGAATATTGTGAATATATAGCATTTCAAAGTTTTGCTATTTTAATTTCTACATTTGCATTGTACTATCCAAATTACATTACAGGCGAGAAATATCTTTCTTATGTTACATTTTGAGACCATGTGCATTTTATATGTTATGTTATATTTTTCATCAATTATTGTAACTACAAGTACTATGTATCCAAAGGTATGAATAGTGTAATAAAAATTTCAAATTGTACTTAATTATCATACAGATATTTTGAGTCAATAGCTACTGTATCTTTTGGTAGGTGCTTAGATCAGTGGTACATTGTACATGTAGGCCTAAAGGTTTTCAGTTTTTCAAGAGGAAAATTAATGAAAATTATTATGATACATGTTTGTGCTCAGATTTTTTAACTCTTTGACACTAATGGATTTCCTGATAAACATCTTGCACTACATGTTCATATAACATGTATTAGATAACATTTCTTTTTATGTGAGTAAAGTCAGCTTATTTACATAAAACAGAACATATGATATTTTAACTATGCTGTAATTCATTTTTTCCTGCATTGTACTATTACTAGTACCAATACACCTTATCGCTATTTGTCAGCCATTACTGGATATCACACAGGTTCCCGTAAAATTTTGACGTCATAAAACAAAATATCTGACACCACAATGGAAAAGTGATTGTTGTATGACGCCAAAGTTCAAGCGGCCTGGTCAGCCGGGAATAGCGATAAGGTGTATAGAATAGAGAATGGAAACAGGGAATGTGTCAAAGAGACAACAACCTGACCAAAGAACAGCCCAAGACCAACAATGGGTCTTCATCTCAGAGAGAAAATCCTGTACCTGGAGGCAGTCTATCAATTTTACCCTAAGATTTGTTATACATTTTTTTTATTTTCATAATTCGTAGATTGTTTGATATCTTTTTTTATCATTTATTTTACAGAAAAAGAAAGAAAAGAAGGAAAAAACTGTTGTGAAATATGAAGGAAACACAAAACCAGGTCATAAAAAAGGTAAAATCATATTAACAGACACAAAGCCAAGTGTGACAAAAAAGTTCAAGCTATATTTGTGAACATCATAATTTGTGGTATCGGGTCCGTTCGCGCCCAATACACGTTCGCACCCTACACGTTCGCACCCCACACGTTCGCCCCCTGGGTCCGTTCGCACCCTTTTTTTAATTCAAAAACCTGATGAATTATAAGATGTTTATCTCAAAATAAAGAAAAATTCGGCAATTTTTTATTTTTTTAAATGAAATATTGTTTTAAATTGATTTGATGATTAATTATTGTATGTTAATTATGTATGATTACTGTTAATATATGGTGTTTACACAGCTAAACTTGATGTAAATTCTGCATGTAGTTAGCATGTATTTTAAATTTTAACTTGGGATGAGTAAAACAATTAAGATTCAAAATGTTGTTGTTGAGTTTAATAGCGGTTTGGTATCTTAACATTAAAGTAGTATTCAACTCAAAAAACTTTTAGAAAGTCACTTTATTTTGAAACAATGAAAAAATAATAATAACAATAAATATAGCAATACACTAACCAAAACATGGTTAAGAAAATATTCAACACAAAAATGTCTTTTTATTTTGCATGTTTTGAAACAATGAAAAAACTTGTTTATAGCAATACAATAACCAAAACATGATTAAAAATTATTAACACAAGAAAGTCACTTCATTTAAAACAATGAACAAACAAAATATTTATAGCAATACACTAACAAAAATACGATTGAAAAATTATTTAACACAAAATCAATAAAAAGGGTGCGAACGTACCCGGGGTGCGAACGTGAATGGGCGCGAACGGACCCGGATTCATAATTTGTCAAGTTGATTATTGCCAGTGAATATTTTTCAGCATCAATGAAAGAGATGAATGAAATTAATATTTTTAGATTTTCAGTTAAAGTTCAACTTGCTAAAGTCATATGGAAATTAAAAAATTCTGTGACATTGCTAATTTAGTTTCACTAACATGGAATACAAAACAATTATGAAAGCTTAACACCTACATTTGTAATATGCTACAAAGCTATTTTATCAGTTTGCAGAATGAATGCAGTTAAAATTTTCCTGTTTGTGACAGTTTTATCAGTGTAGTAACTAGGTGCATGACCCATATTGTTGGCTAAAATCTGTGAGTCTCATGGAGTTAATATAAGAATTTATATTTTAAAGAGATATAATTTTCCTTTGTAGATATATCAGGGGTGATGCCTGATGCCTACAGTCCTCAGTATGTAGAGGCCTCTTGGTATGATTGGTGGGTGGAACAGGGTTTCTTCAAACCAGAGTATGGTGTAAGATCAGTTATGTCTAATATAACATGTTGTAAATGCTCATGTTGACAATGTAATTAATATAAGGAGGTATGGAATAATTATCAGTGAGTCAGCACCCCAACAAGTTCGACAAAGCTTGTTGCGATTGTGATAAATTAGCATTCCAGAGAAAAGCAAATGACCAAAAGACTTAAAAAAGCAAAAATAGACAGGCATGGGATGTCCAGTTATCAGTAAAATGAGAAAAATTAAGATGAAAAATTAAGGTTTTTGCAGAGTACTATCTCTTGATTAGGAAGAAGTTTTTCCAAAGTTGTCAATTTATTATAAAGAACTTTCTGAAAAAATTTCCTGCAATTCCATGAATGTAAGGCCAGGGTTTTTTAATTTGTTGGTTTACGTAATCCGCTGACCCTATTTTTCCGATTTGCAGAATAAAAATAAAATTCACATTTCTTGCTTTTTTGTTCCCGCCGACCCTAACAAATAGATTATCCCTGAAATATAAATAAAAATATTCTTTTTTTTATGAAATTAAATGCATTAAATATTAACAGAATTGATTACACAAAATAAAAATTCAAAAATAATCCGTAAGTTTACGTATCTAAAAATAGACAAATCAATCATAACTGTCCTTGAGATGTTGTTTGCGCAAATAATTTTGCGGAGCGAAAAACCCATTACAATAAGTTTGTTTTCCTTTTATGTCACAATTCAGTAAGATGTATCATCTCATAGATGAAGTGGACCTGTCCAAACGTGAAAGACGTCAAGTTAAAGTAATAGATATTCACAAACAATTTGGAATTTTCTTGTTTCATAGATATTAAAAAAAGTTTGTCCATTTGGATATCAAAAACGGGAATGCATGACAACTGATGAATCCGATATCCTCGTCTTTCCAGTGGACGAGTCTATTTCGTTTTTGACATGGATGGTAGAGCTTATTTTCGTACGAAGTGTTTGCAATTTTTATTTATTAGTTTTCGTGCTTGAAGATCATTATTCACCATGTTTCCTGAAATTTGAAAAAAGCAACATGGATATTTTTTTTTCTTGTTTGTGAAATGACGATTTAATTTCGTCTTTGTCTGTGGACATATCCCCCTTTTTGGAAATTGTATGACGATGGTACGCATATAACAGCCGAGCAATAATATTTGGAACTAAAATTTAAGAAATGATGACAAAATAACATACTTTTAGTAAGGTGAAATATATATTTATTATACCCCCCCCCTTTTAAAAAGTGGGGGTATACTGTTTTACCTCTGTCTGTCTGTCCATCCGTCAGTCAGTCCGTCCATCCATCCGTCAGTCCGTCCCATGAATATTTTCGTCACATCTTTCTCAGGAACTACATTACAAAGATTTCTGAAATTTGGTTTCAGGGTTTATAAAAGTCAGCTATAATGTGTGATGTGTTTTCAGATTCATCACTCAACAACTTCCTGTTTACCGAACACTTGTATCATTTTACACATGGTAGCCAAGTTAAAAATTTTCGTCACATTTTTCTCAGGAACTACTATACAAGGATTTCTGAAATTTGGTTTCAGGGTTTATATAAGTCATCTATACCGTGTGATGCGTTTTCAGATTCATCACTCAACAACTTCCTGTTTACCGAAATATTTGGGCGGGGGTATCATCAGTGAGCAGTAGCTCCCAGTTTCACTTGTTTTTTTACATATTTAGGTCTTGAAAGATATTTTTTTTTTTTTTTGACTGACCAACCTGACTTTTTCATGTGAAAAATCCGTAAACCAACAAATTAAAAAACCCTGGCCTAATGTTTGAAAAAGATTATTGATTTTTAAAAATTTTTTACGAAGTTTGTAATGTTAACTTAAAAGTTCAGTTCAAGTGAAAATAAAATATTCAAATGTTTTCTTCAAATGCTATTCATGGATAGTGAAAAAACTTCTTTCAAATTTTCATAAGCTGATCTTGTGGGTTGCCAAGTTTGCCCTAAATGAAAATTTTGACAAATTTTAACATTGTCTGCATTTATCATGACAACTGTAATAGATAGAAAGAAACTGTAAACAGAGAAAAAGAAATTAAAGTTATGAAAATCATCAATTGATTCCTTATTTGTACTATTTTCCTTTAATGAAGTACTTTAAAAAATAAATTTTCCAAGTGCATCAGGATCAAACCTTGTAATATCTTAATATGTGTGTGAGAGATTGCTGCCATTGTTTCTAATGATTTTAATATTGCATATTTTTACCAGGTGAGCCATTCAGGCTCCTGGAAGCCTCTAGTTTAAAATTGATGTGTTCTGTTTTATGCAGGGAAGAGATTTTACCAACGTAGCCTATGAAGATAAATTTGTGATGGTAATACCTCCACCTAATGTTACTGGATCATTACATTTAGGTCATGCTCTTACAAATGCTGTTGAAGATGCTATAACAAGATGGTAAGTTTGACATTTGTTCAAGTTTTGCACATCTTCTTGATTGTGTAAATTCATGGTATGCCTGTACCCACGAAATCAACAAAATTACCGTAGAAAGGCTTGTATAGTTCGCACTGGTACATAGTCTGCACCCCTTCTCCACACGAAATTTTAGGTAAAAACTTTTGTAACTGTTAGAAAAGGTCTAATGAAACTCCGCAATTTCAAAACCTGTGCGGTCGTTATGTATTTTCTTGAAAACCTGTTTTCCATCATCAAACAGAAGCTGAAACTACTTGTAAATGATTCTAGAACGCTTCATGATTGTTAAAATAAGTTTAATTCACTTAAAAACAATTTAGAAACTTGTGTATGTTTAAACAGGAAGTTTAAAAAGCACGTGTAAAAGAAGAAATTAACCGTGAGAGTCGAAATCCGTACATAACAGATATCACTATAATACGACTTTGAAAGTAAAACAGTTCCATCCTTTTGTAAAACAGTATTTAATATATCTATCACATTAATGTTTGAAGGGTCTTAAGCTAATACAAACCATATTAGTCAGTATGGAACGGAACGAACAATAACCGATTCGTTTTGTAGTTTACAAATTCTAAGCTGGTTTACGGTTGTCTTTTCACTATGTTTGTATCGTTTCAATCAATAAGATACCAGTTTATTTCAACCAATGCTTTGAAAAGAAACGAAATTTGTAATGAAAGGTTTAGTTTTATATTTATCAGTATTAATTTGATATTGAATAGAAATAACTTATTAATATGGATGAGTTAAAATTATTAGTTTGAAAATGATAAGAGCGCCTCTACAATATCAATAACAAAGATGGCGGAACGTAAACAAACCATCTCGCATGAAATTGAAATTTTCTCTTATTTCTTGCTTATTGTACTCTATAGTCCGCACCCGTCTGGAAGGTCCAATTTTGGAGAATAAAACCATGGACTATACAAGCCTTTCTACGGTAACTATCCCTTGAATTATAATGAATATACAGTAGTAAAATGTTGGTTTGCTGCTACTGTATGTCTATTTAAATGTTTTAGCTCCAATATTCTGACAGTTGTCAGTATCCCTTACTTATAACTATGCACAATTTTGTAACATAAATTTAAAAAAAATGGGGGGAGAATCTATGAGAACGCCACGTTACAATAAAAATAACTAAAGGACATCTAGAGGTATACAGACCAACACTAGACAGGTGTCAAAAAAACATCAAGCTACAAATTGCATCTATAATTTATAAAAGCTGTTCAAATGGTTATGTACATATATACATGACAGAAACTATAAAAGACCAAATTCCTTGAATAACCAAACACATTAAGGTATGACAAAAAGCTACCATTGATAAGGTTCTTGATTGGGATATTCACACAGAATTATGACAGGTTAAACTATTTTTAACTTGCTACTGGTATTAATGATTTTTAATGCTTTAAGTAGGGTAATATATATATTTTGTACATAATGTGACCAAAAAAAGTCAGGAAAAAATAAGATTTGTTTGATTACCAATTAAAAACCTGTCCATATTTACTGAAATATTATAGGCACAGAATGCATGGTAAGATTGTTTTGTGGAACCCTGGCTGTGATCATGCTGGTATAGCAACACAAGTTGTTGTTGAGAAAAAACTAATGAGGGAGAAGAAAATAAGTCGACATGAACTTGGAAGAGAAAAATTTGTTGAACAAGTGTGGAATTGGAAAAATGAGTAAGATTAATTTAAGACAGTGCACTAATTAATTTATTGTCAGTAAGGACTTAATCTAAATAGCTGTAGGTATAGATTTAAGTATTGTAAGATTGGCAAGTTGGAGTCAATCTTCTCAGGTATGATGGTATTCAAATATAATCAGTTTAATGTCAGTTGCTAGCTAAAGTTCAGTAGTTTACCATCTTTATAGGAGTTACTGCCATCAGTAAAACTTTAACTAATGAAATTGTATACAAACCCACTGACAGAGTAATTATACACTGTAAGACTTCTCTATAGTTACAAAACTGCTTGAGATTTGAAAAGTTCAGCTATTTTTGTTGATTATCTAATATTTATTTAACTCAGTATTTAAAGGTCCAGAAATCTGACTAGTACACAAAACTAAGAACAATATATATATAGTTGATTGTCATGTTATAGATTATAATCATTACTTTAACTGTTTGTTATGAATATTTAAACAGGAAAGGAGACAGAATATATCATCAGTTAAAGAAACTAGGAGGCTCTTATGATTGGGACAGAGCTTGTTTTACCATGGATCCTGTATGTCTTATTTTATAAGAACCAATCAATATTTTCTATTCAATGATAACAAAAAAATTGGGGTTTCCTTTGATGAGACAGTAACCTAACAATACAATGAAACCAGAATAAACTTCTAGAGGTCACCATATATTATAAACACTTGTCTATGTGTCAAGATCTAAATCAGCTGTGATCAAACAAGCTGTGAATCAATTCAATAGAAATAACCATATTGTCAACACTATCATGACCATGACAACCATATTAACACTGAGACAACCATATTAACACTGAGACAACCATATTAACACTGAGACAACCATATTAACACTGAGACAACCATATTAACACTGAGACAACCATAATAACCCTGAGGAAACCATATTAACACTGATACAACCATAATAACCCTGAGACAACCATATTAACACTGAGACAACCATATTAACACTGAGACAACCATAATAACCCTGATAAACCATATTAACACTGATACAACCATATTAACACTGATACAACCATATTAACACTGATACAACCATATTAACACTGAGACAACCATATTAACACTGAGACAACCATATTAACTCTGAGACAACCATATTAACTCTGAGACAACCATATTAACTCTGAGACAACCATATTAACTCTGAGACAACCATATTAACACTGAGACAACCATAATAACACTGAGACAACCATATTAACTCTGAGACAACCATATTAACACTGAGACAACCATATTAACTCTGAGACAACCATATTAACTCTGAGACAACCATATTAACACTGAGACAACCATATTAACACTGAGACAACCATATTAACACTGATACAACCATAATAACCCTGAGGAAACCATATTAACACTGATACAACCATAATAACCCTGAGGAAACCATATTAACACTGAGACAACCATATTAACACTGAGACAACCATATTAACACTGAGACAACCATATTAACACTGAGACCCTGACAACCATATTAACACTGAGACAACCATATTAACACTGATACAACCATATTAACACTGATACAACCATATTAACACTGATACAACCATATTAACACTGATACAACCATATTAACACTGAGACAACCATATTAACACTGATACAACCATATTAACACTGAGACAACCATATTTACACTGATACAACCATAATAACCCTGAGGAAACCATATTAACTCTGAGACAACCATATTAAGAGTGCGTTTGTTTCTAACCCAAAATTTTGTCATCGATGACTATCGTTTAGTAAACGTTAAGCTGCTAGAAACAAAAACATCGTTTAATGAACTTTATCGACCCCGCGTAGTAAGACAGAAATAGACTACATACACGCACTGTAAACAAACAGGTAAAAGTGCGGGAAATGAATGACCAGAACTTTGCGAAAACAACACGTGCTCGTAATTATTTAAACGACATATGCAGAAACAAATGTATCGTTTACACGTCTCAACGATAAACGATCAACGCCTACGCGACTATATTGCGCGTACATCGTTTATGTGAACGATGTCAACGTTGACCAAAAAATGACAGAAACAAATGGATTAAACGACTACGCGCGTAATCGTTTACATCGTTTAGGTTAGAAACAAATGTGCTCTAACTCTGAGACATCCATATTAACATGGGTACAACTATATTAACACTGAGACAACCATATTAACATTGAGAAAACTATATTAACACTGAGACAACCATATTAACATTGACATGACCATATTAACACTGAGACAACCATATTATCACTGAGACTACCATATTAACACTGAGACGACCATAATAACATTGACACCACCATATTAACACTGAGACAACCATATTAACTCTGAGACATCCATATTTACATGGGTACAACTATATTAACACTGAGATAACCATATTAACTTTGAGACAACCATATTAACACAGAGACAACCATATTAACTCTGAGACAACCATATTAACACTGAGACAACCATATTTACACTGAGACAACCATATTAACACTGAGACAACCATATTAACAATGAGACAACCATATTAACACCAAAACAACCATATTAACACTAAGACAACCATATCAACACAGAGACAACAATATTAACACGAAGACAACCATATTAACACCGAGACAACCATATTAACACTGAGTGATTTCCTTCTATTTTGTTATTTCAGTGGCATTTTTTTTTTACATGAAGGTTAATGATAATGTAGAACTGCTTTAAAAGCTAAAACTTTCTTTATCCTGAAAAAAAACAACTGCTAAACAGCTTAGCAATTGACTTTAGATGGATTTTGCTAATTTGTTTATAGGTCCTATTGTCATATAGCTCGTCAAATATTTAAGTATTTCTATTTAAAAATAAGGAGATGTGGTATGATTGCCAATGAGACAACTATCCACCACAAAGTTCAAATGAAGTGGGTTTTAAATTTGGGTTTGGGTATCCTGATTAAGGTTATTCTAGAAAAGAGCTTTCAACTCGTCAAAATTTAAGTTTTTTTTTCATTTATTGGATTGGAATTAAGTTCAGAATAAAATATTGAAAGCAGTAAGACTTCTCGTTACATACATGTGAATTCAGTTTCTGAGATAACAATAGTATTAGTTGATAAGAATTGTGTTCTGCCAGTGATAAATGTTTAGTATTCCATTGCATTTGTGTCAAAGTTGATATGCATATACCTGCTAAGAATTTAAACTCCCTATAGTGATCAAGCTTCGCTAGTAACTTAATGATTTGTATTTTTCTACAGAAATTGTGCCAAGCTGTGAAGGAGGCTTTCATCAGACTACATGAAAAGAAGTTGATCTACAGATCTGTCAGACTTGTGAACTGGTCCTGTACACTTAAATCTGCCATATCAGATATAGAGGTAACACAGTTAGTTGTTTACTGGTATACACTGTAAAAATAAGAAGATGTGGTATGATTGCCAATGAGACAACTTTCCTTCAGAGACCAAATTGATGTACAAGTTAACAACTATAGGTCAGCATTCAACAATGAGCAAAACCCATACCGCATAATAAGCTATAAAAGGCCCGACATGACAAATGTAAAACAGTTCAAAAAGAAAAACTAATGGCTTGATTCATGTACAAAACAATAAACAAAAAACAATATCAGTATATTTAAATTTTGTAAACTATGTACAAGGAAGGCAATTCTTCTTAGATAAGTTACATTGTGCTAATGAGCAAAAATGCCTCTGTAATTCAAACCTTAATTATAGACATCAATAACCTCTTACAAGATCAAACTCCTGTATTTGAGAATGATGTTTAAGAGAGGAAAACTTCTGTAGTAATTTAGCTTTATGTAACATAATATAACAAAGTAACCAGAGTGTTAGACATGACTTTGATAGGATTTCAGTTTTAAAAATGGAAATCTGGTTTCACTGGTTGATACGGATCAAAATCTGCTGTACATGATTGCAAAATCCATTGATTTGCAATGGTAATAAGAAAGGCAGATAAAACCTGCTGTACTGAATAGGAAAAACAATTGTTTTGAATTATAATTAGAAACAGAGATCCTTTTTTATCAGCCATAATGATAGCCTGTAGTAGGATATGATATAACCGTATAAGGTGAATGTTTTTATATGTTTGTTATGGCAAGGATTCCTATTGTTTATATTATGTGTTACACAAATCATGCCTCCCTTATTTTCTCAGGTTGACAAGAAAGAATTAACTGGTAGAACATTTTTACCAGTACCAGGGTATAAAGAAAAAGTTGAGTTTGGTGTTCTGGTGTCTTTTGCCTACCCTGTTGAAGATTCAGGTAATGTGGAATCTGATACAGTCATTCTGTAATAGGTAGCTTTTTATATCAATACCAAAGAAAACGCTGGCATCAGTAATGACTTTCTCTCTCAAAAAAACAAATCATTTACAGGAATTGTTTTCTCAATTTGGGTAATTTATCAGCTCTTTTTTTAACACTATTTAAAAATATGACATTAATAGTTTTGAAAGAAAATGGGACTTGTTTTAATGAAATCCATATAAATTGGACTAACAACTTTTTTAGTCTAAGCAAAACATTTGTTCACAATAAGATTTCTGTGACCTGCCAAAAAAATTAAGATAGGAGAAAGTGCATGTTCAACATGAAATTCTTGAAAGCATTACAAATAGTCTTCAATAATAATAATACTTTATTCAGAAGCAATACAGCTTATAGAATATACATTTTTACAATAATTTTCAATATTAAATAATGTGGTATGCTGAATCTCTGAGTAAGTGTTTTAGGATTTAAAGTATATTTTTATTTTTGAGTGAAAATCAAAGCACATTCTGTAAATTTCTTAATCTATTTTAACGGTTAAAATTTCTAATGTGAAGTAACAATGACTAGGCAGATTTCCCCTGAATCCTTCAATAATATAACATCTATTGTATATGTTAACCTTACACACTGTATACTCAGATCAAGAACTAGTTGTGGCCACTACACGTATAGAGACCATGTTAGGTGATACTGCTGTAGCTGTCCATCCAGAAGACAAGAGATATTCACACTTGCATGGAAAGTTTGTCAAACATCCATTTGTTGATCGTCGTATGCCAATAGTTTGTGATGACTTTGTTGATATAGAGTTCGGTACAGGTACGTTGTACAGTGAGGTGGAGAAAAATTAAAAATGTGGTTTATATGATATGTTTGTTTCAATTTTTATACGCCCGACAAAATTTTAGTCAGTAAGGACTTAATCTAAATAGCTGTAGGTATAGATTTAAGTATTTAAATGTCGTCTGTCCGTCTATCCGTCTGTCTGTCTTTCTGTCCGGCGTAAACATGTCGCACCGTTACTTGAGAACGAGTTATCCAAATTTCATGAAACTTAAGATAGTTGTTTCTTAGGATAGTCAAACGATCTGTATACTTTTTGGTGAAAATAAGATTAAAACTTTTTGAGTTACGGGACATAGTAACTAAAACAGGTGCGTGTTTTTTTTTCACATGTCGCGCCGTATCTCAAAAACAATTTATGATTATTGCTTAAAACTTTACACACTTCTTAGTTATATTTATCTTATGATCTGTATACTTTTTGGTGATGATTCAAAATTTTATTTTAGAGATATTGAGTATTTTGTTAAAAAAGGGGGAGGGGTTTTTCACATGTCGCGCCGTATCTCAAAAACAGTTTATGATTATTGCTTAAAACTTTACACACTTTTTAGTTATATTAATCTTAAGATCTGTATACTTTTTGGTGATGATTCAAAATTTTATTTTTGAGTTATTGAGTATTTTGTAAAAAAAGGGGGAGGGGTTTTTCACATGTCGCGCCGTATCTCAAAAACAATTTATGATTATTGCTTAAAATTTTACACACTTCTTAGTTATATTAATCTAAAGATCTGTATACTTTTTGGTTTTGATTCAATAATTTATTTTAGAGATATTGATTTTTTTTTTTTTAAAAGGGGGTTTTCCACATGTCGCGCCGTATCTCAAAAACAATTTATGATTATTGCTTAAAATTTTAAACACTTCTTAGTTATATTAATCTAAAGATCTGTATACTTTTTGGTTTTGATTCAAAATTTCATTTTAGAGATATTGAGTTTTTTTGTAAAAAAAGGGGTTTTCGTATGCCAGAAACTATTTATGATTATTGCATAAAAATTCACACACAAGACGATGGGCGTATCATGCGCTCATGGTGCAGCTGTTTATTTTAACAATACAGTATTTATGGATTTATCACATACAATATTTTATGTAAGATCAGTCTGAAATATTCTATTTTCTGGTCTTTAGTTCACCAAAATTCATTGGTGCATTGTCAATTTTATAATTGTTGGGCATAGGATTTTTCATATCTTCGGGGTTTACAAAAACTACAGTGTGCATATTTTATCAAATTAAAAAAAGTGTATAACTCATCAGGAATTAAAAATAAAACCAGTATGAAGTTCAAATATGTACATTTGAAATATTTTTATTGATTTCTTAAGTTAATGAATTCAAGCCAGCAGTGGATTTTTCTAATGGAAGGTGTCTGAAAAAACATTAAGAACTGGTTACATTTCCTAATATTGAGGATAATTTCAAACCCATGTAAATAATGACTTAGAGTATATTGATCACATCTATTACAACAAATCTAATTTGACTCTTGATTCATATACCTGTCAGTGATAAACAGTAAACTTTTGTAACGTTTATCATTATTTCCTGTAAATTTTTCTCTCCATAATTTCACAGTGTTCTCAAGTTCTTGATAAATAGTTACATTATCTTTTTATTTTCTTCATAGCATTGAAATAAAAAGTTTCATGTCTGACTGAATTCATTAAAAAGTTATTTCTTCAATTTTAGGTGCTGTGAAGATTACACCTGCTCACGATCAGAATGATTACGAATGTGGAAAACGACACAATTTACCATTCATTACAATGATTGATGATGAAGGGAATATATCTGCTGATTGTGGAGAATTTAGTGTAAGTACAAATTGCTTTATAGCTTTTCAAATTCTAATATATGAAATACAGGTCAGCTTTGATTTTCTTTGTTTGTAAAATTATGTTTCTCTTGTGGAACATTTCAAAGGGTTAAAAGGTATGATCAATTAAGTTCTTTTTGGAATAATATTACATATTATAACTATGTAATTTGCTTCCTTTTATTAAAGGGGAATTAGTTTCAGACTTGGGATCCGAATTATTATCATTTTTCAGCAAAATTTATAAATTACAGTACCTATTTTGTGTAATGTATCCTTTTGAAGTTTTGAACCCAGAAAGATTGCACAATTGTTATGTAATAGTTGTGCACCTTTGATTTTGTTATTGCTTGAGGTTTTTTCCTTTTTTTCCGAGATTTTGAGACTTGGTCATTTTTAGCAAAATTAAAAACCTGTAGTTGTAAAAGATCCCAATGTGTAGTTTTATGTCATGTTTTATTTTTCTGATTTTAAGTCCTGTTATAAGATTTGATTTTTAAGATGACCACAAACATAAAAGTTAGATAATGAACATTGGTTATCTTGTTAACAATTTTGACTCGTGATACTGTATATACTTCCTTTAATGAAGGTTTAGTAAGGATTTCAAGTTGTAAATGTTGCTGCAATACTGACATGATTTATAACATACTATTTCTTAACTTCTCTGTTTATAAATAATGAAATTATGTCCCACGTCTCAGGGCAAATCAACCTTTATAGATGAATTTGGCAATTTACAGTCCTTTTTGGTTATATAGCTCTTCACATATTCAGGTTTGTAAGATCATTTATAAATCAAGAAAAGAGCTTTGGATGTACGAGATTTAAAAACTCTTATTTACATTTGCACAGATATGGTACTTAAATTGTCTGAAAATGATAAAACAAAAAGGTGTCATTAGAAAGGATGGTTTTAATTATTTTGTCTCAGCTAGTGTTTTGCTGTTCATGGAGCATTTGTTTTACTTCTAATATTTTGTAGCAATTTTTTTCATTACAGCATAAATCACCTCATGTCATTCTTATGTTAGTTATTGGAGATTTGCAAAAGCAAATACAAACCAAAGTTAAGAGTTATACATTTCTTTGCTAACAAAAAGCTATAAGATTTACACAATTTGTTTGTTGTCTTCAGGGAATGAAAAGATTTGAAGCTAGGAAAGCTGTGTTGAAAGCTCTTAAAGACAAGGGTTTATACAAAGAAACAAAAGATAATCCCATGGTTGTTCCAATCTGCAGGTCAGTGTCATTTTTTATCAATACTGAATATCAAGATTAACACTGGATTCACTGTGTCTGCCATATTTTGCAGATAGTCTTTTGATTATCCCCTTTTTGGAGTGAACTGCCATAGTGGTATCGTGTTCGCCTCGAGTGTGGAAGGTTGTGGGTCAAACCAAAGCCTTTAAAATTGTTATTTGCTGCTTCTCCGCAATTAAGGAGTAAGAGCAAAGACTGGTCGGCTCAGAGTCAGAATAATGTGTCCGGATAAGTTGTCATGTCTTCTTGCGGACTGTTACCTTGTGAACTAGAACGTTAAAAATCCTGCGCAGCATGTTGGTCAAGTACAAAGCAGAATTAATATTCTAAGAATATTGAGTAGATGGCTGATCTTCAAATTTGCAATCTGAAAATTTCATAGTCCTTTAGTAGATTGACATTTACATTTGTCATTCCAGAGCTATACCATTAAAATAAAATAAAAAAATTTAAAAACCATTATTATAATTATTCTTTACTTTTGTAATTCTGATAAAACCTTTTTTTATTTACAGTCGATCCAAAGATGTGATAGAACCTTTATTGAAGCCTCAGTGGTATGTCAGTATGCAGAGTATGTCAGAGGCAGCTGTTAAGGTTAGTTATGTCAGAGGCAGTTGTTAAAGTTAGTTATGTCAGAGGCAGCTGTTAAGGTTGTTATGTCAGAGGCAGCTGTTAAGGTTAGTTATGTCAGAGGCAGCTGATAAGGTTATGTCAGAGGCAGCTGTTAAGGTTAGTTATGTAAGAGGCAGCTGTTAAAGTTGTTATGTCAGAGGCAGCTGTTAAGGTTAGTTATGTCAGAGGCAGCTGTTAGGGTTGTTATGTCAGAGGCAGCTGTTAAGGTTAGTTATTGGCATCAATCTTTAATGCCTATCATTTCTAGATAGAAGCATGAATGATATCTTGTTATTATTCCCCTCTTGGAGTGGTTGGTATACTGCAGTGATATTGTCAATCCATTCCTCTATACTTTTTTTAATATTAATTATATATTACTCAGCTTTTGAATTAAGGAGTATTTGATATTTGGTCCAGCACTTTATAATGTAGAGTTGTACTGTGTCATAAAGGACAGGATGCAATAAGGGCCTTATTTTGCTTAATTAGGCCAACATTAAAAATATCTTTGTTTCCCCTTCCCGACTGAGGTTTTCAGGGTATGGGTAGGTAGGTAGGCAAATTATTTTATTTTATTCCTTGATATGGTTTTCTATATTGAATTTGTACAAAATTCAACAGGTTGGGCTCAAGTCAGGAAAAGTGAGGTTTCCCCTGTATTTTGTGTTCACCCCAGTTTTCTGGTGTTAAAAAAATCCAGTATACAGGGACTTATTTTTTTCCTTTTCATTTTATGGTATGAAATCTTCAAAAGCACATCTTTTACATGTTTTATGATAGCAAGTGTTTTTATTAGTTCAAAAATCAAGCTAATTTCAAGTCTAATTTGATGCATAACTCACAACAAAACAATTCCTAAGTTCACCAATTCATACCTTGATCATCAATTATGAGATGACAAGAATCACTTGGGCATTAAAATTCAATGAATAAAAATGTTTAATAGAAGTGAACATAATTCCAGTGGCGGATCCAGAACTTTTTGTAAAGGAGGGGTCCGCTGACTGACCTAAGGGGGGGGGGCTCCAGTCACGCTTCAATGATTCCCTATATAATCAACCAAATTTTTCCCACAAAAGGGGGGGCCCGGGTCCCCCTGGATCCGCCTATGAATTCAGTTATGGTCCGTTACACCATGAGCATGCAGCTTGGTCAATTGATTCCTAAACAAAAGATTTATATGTTTTTTGGAGTTCTAGAAAAAACAAGGATTCACTTATTTATGTTTTGTTGTTCCTAGAATACCTTAAGTATTTGCAAATTCTACTGATGCAGTTAAAAGAGGGTGGTAAAGGGGGTGTCTGAACACGGAAACACGTGAAATAAAAATCGCAAAAAAAGTTGCACGGAAAATAAAAATTGGGAAAAACGAAGCACGAGAAATAAAATCGTAAATATAAAGGAAAAAAGTACTATAAGTTATTACTCAGCTGTTTTGGAGATCATGCAGTCATTATTAATGGACATGAAGACCCTGCGGTCACCTTTTAGCGTACGTAGTTGCATCTGATTTGAAAAAAATATTATTTCTTGTAAAGCAATATCCGGGCTGACTTTGAATTGGTCCCGGTTTACCTTTTAATCAAATGCGGGACAAGCACGAGAAATTAAGAGTACTGACACGAAACATTGAAAATAAATAAGGAGAAACACGAAGCATGCACATCGAACCAAACACGAGAAAACGAGAAATAAAACGTCAAAACACGAAAAACACGTGAAATAAAAAGACCGAAAACGTTGCACGAAAATAACCCTTTACCACCCTCTTAAAACGTGCCCTTTTGTAAATTTCCTGCCATGAATCGAAATTGAAAAAGGAAGTCCCTGTAAATTGTTAACACCAGAAAACTGGGGTGTTCCCTGAAGACAGGAAATACATGTATCCCACTTTTCCTGACTTGTGCTGTTCAAAGACTAAGTAGATAAATTTTAAAGCTTGATTCGTACCATTTTTACTCAAAGATTTATCCTTCAAACAGAAACAGAGGTAAAAGACCAAGCAAATCAAAATGCACTCAGTGGTTTGAAAGATGCTCCAGTTTTTTTTATTATTATTATTATTTTTATTATTTTGTTTGTTTTTCTTGATTCCGAATCATTTAGACGCTTTAATACGAAAATGCCTTGAACTAAAACGCTTGTAGGCTACAGCATCGGAAAGGTATCACCAAAAACCAAAACAGCAAACAAAAAAAATATTGGACAAGAATGGCCAATAAAATTTTTTTGGTCGCGGCGATTTTACCGAGTCGGTCGTGGGAGGGGAAACAAACAATATTTTATTTTTGGCCTTATTAATTGAAATTTGAACTTTTGATTTAAATCTGTTTTAAAATTGAGGTTATACAAAATTATAAACAGGTAGTTTTTTAATCGTTGCATCACAATGAATGTAGTTTTGACACTTTTTGGGAAAAATACATTGATTTTGGTAAATATCTTTAAAAAATGTTGATGGCAAATATAATATCAAGATTTATACAAGTTGACACTGAGGAAAATACTTTATGGTAAAAGTCTATATAAATAAATCCTTTTTTACAAAAAAAATGTTGTTCACATCCCTTTGAAGGAACAAAACTTTTTTCCCAAATAGTAATATTGACCTTCAGATTCACTTCATATAAACCACATTTTCAGGATGACTTATGAAATTAAATGAGAAAAAGACAATATTAAAAATACTTATCATCTTGAAAATTACTGTAAGATTTAATAGAAGCCCAAGGACCATTAAATGATCAGAAAAGTTGTGCATAATAATGAGTGTATGAATATTCCAGGTTGTTAGAGATGGGGAGCTAAAGATTATTCCAGAAATGCATATACAGACTTGGAATAAATGGCTAGAAAATTCACGGTATGTATCTTCATCATTAAGCTATATATGTTACCTGTCAATTAGGAAGGAGAAACATTAATAGATAAGATAAATAGTGTGGTAGTTTGTATGCATAATCTGTTGTTTTATTCAAAGACTTCCAAGTTAAGTTATGGCAAAATATGTGTGCCTTTTATACTTTTTGAGTGACATCTAAATGTCTTTGGGTTGTACAATTGGACACATGGTAACATGGAACTGCTTTGTGGTATTTATTTTATAAAGAACTAGTGTTTTTACCTTTCTATAGAAATGAAGATGTCATACTTAAAAGGGGAATTAATTGCAATTAGTCAAATTGTTTGTTGTTATCTTTCCTTAGGACTTATGGTAGAGAAGGGTTCTAAATTAAAATTGATAGAATTTTTCAATAATTTGTCAAATTGTAGTTTATATCATATAAAAATAAGAAGATGTGGTATAATTGCCAATGAGACAACTCTCCACAAGAGACCAAATGACACAGAAATTAACAACTATAGGTCACTGTAGGGCCTTCAACAATGAGCAAAACTCATACCACATAGTCAGCTATAAAAGGCCCTGAATGCTTTTTTTCAAAAGTATAATAAAAAGTTTGTGTCACAGAGCTTTTTTTGGAAGCTACAGGTTGTGCAAAATTGTCATATATTGTATAGATTATACATAGAAAAACCAATTTTATGAGATAGAAAGTTAATAAAGCGATAAAACTTTCAGATAAAATATGAGAAGATAGCTCTTTTGATGTGCTTTCAGAAAAGAAAAAGGAAAAAATTGAGTCACATGACTTGTTTTCTTGCTACTAAAAAAGTAGGAAATTTACATCACATTTATTTTTTAAAGTTGGATTTTAGTTATCTCCCCTTATATGACTAGGTAAATAAAAAAAATGAATCAAACAAATGATATTCTATATCTGTTAAAACAGTTGAATAATAACATAAAACACATACTTTTATTGATTTAGATGAGAAGTCTATCAAATTGATTACATAATGCCATTCCTCTCTCAAAATTTGTTTATAACGTAGGGATCCGCATTTTTTCAATCTAAGATGGTGGAAGACACTTGATTTACATTCACTGACATGTATCAACTTTTGATGAACTGTGTTAATTGATTTCAGTAATAAAGACATTTTTATATATTTTTCAGTGATTGGTGTATTTCACGACAGTTATGGTGGGGACATCGTATCCCAGCATACTTTGTTACTATAAATGATCCCAGTATACCTGCAGGTTCTGTAAGTGTAGAGCATACTTTGTTACTATAAATGATCACAGTAAACCTCCAGGTTCAGTAAGTGGAGAATATTAGTCAAATTTTGCATCAATTATTGTTAAAAGCTGTAAGCAGTGAAAATGGCATTTGTCTCTGTTGGCTTTTATGCATTGTTCATTAACAGCTGTATTAGAAAAAACACACATGGGCTATGGGAAATAAATTTGTTAAATAATGTATAAAAAATTGCAGGATACAGATGAGAATTACTGGATTGTTGCCAGATCAGAAGAGGAAGCTAAACAGAAAGCTGCAGATAAATTTGGTGTTGCTGTAGAAAAGATATCATTGCAACAAGGTAAGTAGTTCTAGTTAGATAAACAGAGAAAAGATATCATTGCAACAAGGTTAGTAGTTCTGGTCAAATAAAGAGAGAAAAGATATCATTGCAACAAGGTAAGTAGTTCTGGTCAGATAAACAGAGAAAAAAAGATATCATTGCAACAAGGTAAGTAGTTCTGGTTAGATAAACAGAGAAAAAAAGATATCATTGCAACAAGGTAAGTAGTTCTGGTCAGATAAACAGAGAAAAGATATCATTGCAACAAGGTAAGTAGTTCTGGTTAGATATACAGAGAAAAGATATCATTGCAACAAGGTAAGTAGTTCTGGTCAGATAAACGGAGAAAAGATATCATTGCAACAAGGTAAGTAGTTCTGGTCAGATAAACAGAGAAGAGATATCATTGCAACAAGGTAAGTAGTTCTGGTCAGATAAACGGAGAAAAGATATCATTGCAACAAGGTAAGAAGTTCTGTCAGATAAACAGAGAAAAAGATATCATTGCAACAAGGTAAGTAGTTCTGGTCAGATAAAGAGAGAAAGATATCATTGCAACAAGGTAAGAAGTTCTGTCAGATAAACAGAGAAAAAACATTATTGCAACAAGGTAAGTAGTTCTGGTCAGATATACAGAGAAAAGATATCATTGCAACAAGGTAAGAAGTTCTGTCAGATAAACAGAAAAAAGATATCATTGCAACAAGGTAAGTAGTTCTAGTCAGATAAAGAGAGAAAAGATATCATTGCAACAAGGTAAGTAGTTCTGGTTAGATAAACAGAGAAAAAACATCATTGCAACAAGGTAAGTAGTTCTGGTCAGATATACAGAGAAAAGATATCATTGCAACAAGGTAAGAAGTTCTGTCAGATAAACAGAGAAAAAAGATATCATTGCAACAAGGTAAGTAGTTCTGGTCAGATAAAGAGAAAAATATCATTGCAACAAGGTAAGTAGTTCTGTCAGATAAACAGAGAAAAAGATATCATTGCAACAAGGTAAGTAGTTCTGGTCAGATAAAGAGAGAAAAGATATCATTGCAACAAGGTAAGTAGTTCTGTCAGATAAACAGAGAAAAAGATATCATTGCAACAAGGTAAGTAGTTCTAGTCAGATAAAGAGAAAAGATATCATTGCAACAAGGTAAGAAGTTCTGTCAGATAAACAGAGAAAAAGATATCATTGCAACAAGGTAAGTAGTTCTGGTCAGATAAAGAGAAAAGATATCATTGCAACAAGGTAAGTAGTTCTGTCAGATAAACAGAGAAAACAAGATATCATTGCAACAAGGTAAGTAGTTCTGGTCAGATAAACAGAGAAAAGATATCATTGCAACAAGGTAAGAAGTTCTGGTCAGATAAACAGAGAAAAGATATCATTGCAACAAGGTAAGTAGTTCTGGTCAGATAAACAGAGAAAAGATATCATTGCAACAAGGTAAGTAGTTCTGGTCAGATAAACAGAGAAAAGATATCATTGCAACAAGGTAAGAAGTTCTGGTCAGATAAACAGAGAAAAGATATCATTGCAACAAGGTAAGTAGTTCTGTCAGATAAACAGAGAAAAGATATCATTACAACAAGGTAAGAAGTTCTGGTCAGATATACAGAGAAAAATATCATTGCAACAAGGTAAGAAGTTCTGGTCAGATAAACAGAGAAAAGATATCATTGCAACAAGGTAAGTAGTTCTGTCAGATAAACAGAGAAAAGATATCATTACAACAAGGTAAGTAGTTCTGTCAGATATACAGAGAAAACTGGGAAAATGTTAGGAATTTATGTTAACACTGAAGCTTTAAAAGAGAAGCAAAAGATACCAAAGAGATATTCAAACTCACAAGTTGAAAAAAAAACTGACAACACCATGGCTGAAAAAGAAAAAGACCAACAGACAAACAACAGTACACAAAACACAACATAGAAAACTAAAGACTGAGCAACATGAACCCCACCAAAAACGGGGTGATCTCAGGTGCTCCAGAAGGGTAAGCAGATCCTGCTCCACATGTGGCACCCATCGTGTTGCTCATGTTAGTACAAACCCAATGATAAGTCTTAATTCAGTAGGTCACATTTGGTGAAAAGAGGACGGGATTGTAGTTACGACAATTTGTAGGTGATGTTCAGATTTAACATATATGGAATGATCTTCTTTAATGTACAAAGATTTTTTTTCGATGTTTTGATTTAGGGTATGAGAGAACAAAACTACAGAAAAATACTAATTTGATAGTAACTTACAAAGCATTAAATGAGGTCAAGGAAATTTATCAGAAGATTAACTTTGAAAGGGGAATTTGACTATTGACATAATTCTTCATGGAAAACAGACAAAAACCATGGTTTACTATCTGTCAGAACAGTTTTATGGTTTTAAAAAGTGAAAGAAAGTTAAGAAACCACACGTATCTATTAAGAAATTTACTGTTAAAAAATGTTTTAATTATGGCATTCTAGTTTATCTTAGGTAATTTTAGACCATGTATTTGCCCCTGACAAATGCAATGTACATTATTTTTGAATTCATAACTAATTCACTCTTCATCATTTTTGTAGATGAGGATGTGTTGGATACATGGTTTTCTTCAGGAATATTTCCTTTCTCGATATTTGGATGGCCAGATCAGGTAATTTTTAGCTCAATTGATCCTATTCATTTGCTATTGCCATCTTTGGATTTGGTTAGTCTGCAGGTTATTGTAGGCTGTATGTAAACATTTAAAAAGTTCTTCTTTGGAACCACTAGACTATTTTAAACCATATTTAGCCCCAATTTTAGTTTAGTTTTAAAACAAAATGGTAAATGGTACAAAAAAGGATAGAGTGGTTAAACAGACAAAAATTACCTGTAGAAATTAAGCTTAAGTTTTAAGTCATAGTTACTCATATAAAAATATGAATGGAAAAAACTTAAAAGGGCAATTTGGTCAGTTTATTATAACTACCCTTAATAACAAGCATATTCTCTATTTAATTGTATAAGTGTTCAAAGTAATGACAAGGAAGTGAAATTTATTTTGATGCAACAATTTTTCAACAAACCTTGACATTAAATTGGAATCCATGAGTTTTTTGGAAAACCTAATTAATGGTTATTTTCAGCCGTACTACTGTTTATTTATATGTTGTAGACAAAAGAACTAGAAGCATTTTATCCAGGAACATTACTAGAAACTGGACATGATATTTTATTTTTCTGGGTTGCCAGGATGGTGACAATGGGACTTGTTTTGATGGGAAAACTGCCATTTAAAGAAGTAATTATTATAAACAATGATTTATATGATTAAAGTGCAAACTATGAAAATAATTTTTCATATTTAAAAATATATGTTTTATTATTTAGTATGTGCTTGATTTTAATTTGAAACCAAATTTCAATATAAAAAAGCACACACACTATCCCATTTGCATAAGTGTGGAAAAGTCCATGTTATTTCTACGAAAAAGGATGAAAAAAAACCAAAAACATTTGGATAGGAAATAAGATATGAAATGTCATTACCACGATAATGTTATACAGATTTGCTATTGAAACCCTAAAAATTATTTTGGTAAAATAGTAATGTAGAATTGATTGATAATTGTTTGTTTAATATTCCAGAGGCAAATATTTCATGCATATTTAGGAAGACAAAGTATGAACAGACAGACAAACAAATACAGCATGAATCACTTTAAAAGTTATTTCCTGACTGCCAATTATTGAACATTTGAACAAAATAATAAATCTTGAGAGTTCAATGAAATGACTTTAATATAAAACAGCTAATAAATTGTTTGGAATAATAATATTATACAATTATGGCCTGAATCAAACATTGATATCCATATTTGATACATTATATTGATAAAAGCAACAGTGCACCAAACTTAAAAGGGCTATTTTTATTATGTGCACAAAATATACTAATTATAATAATGTAATAATGATAAGAATAGATTCTTTGTTTACCGAAAGCAAACAGTTAGTAACAATATCTTATCTAATACTGTAAATTCAGAAATTATTGCACGGTTTTTATTATTGCGAATGATGCAACTAGGTGAGTATCGCAATAATTAGAACTTGCATTCAGATATCTGATACATACATCAGTATGCAGAGTTTCCTGAAATCGCAATAATTAGTCTTGCATTTTTGTCCATTTTTCAAAAATCGCTCTAATAAATGCACACAATAATTTCTGAATTTACAATATATTTTATATATTTGTATAGGTATATTTACATGCTATGGTTAGAGATGCTCATGGAAGGAAGATGAGTAAATCCCTAGGAAATGTGATAGATCCTTTAGATGTAATTTATGGTATAACATTACAGGTGAGTAGATATTGTACTGAAGGGCATACTCAGGGAGTATACTAGAAAATAACCCAAAAAGCTACTTAAGTGCTTTAAATGGTATTCATCTTTCAATCAGTCAACCTTCCACAAAAAGCTCTGACAATACACTAGAAATACACCAAGATAAGAACTGCCAAATTCTATCTATTACATGTAAAATTGAGAACCGAAATGAGGAATGTGTCAAAGAGACAACAACCCGACCAAAGAGCAGAAAACAGCCCAAGGCCACCAATGGGTCTTCAACACCGCGAGAAAATCCCGCACCCTGAGGCTGCCTTCAGTTGGCCCCTAAACAAAAATGTGTACTAGTTCAGTGAAAATGGACGTCACACTAAACTCCGAAACATATAAATAAACTAAAATTAAAAAACATACAAGACTGTAATTGAAATGACCAATGTTTGCAATGGAGTAATATGCCCATGTCTTCTGGTACCAAATATTGCTAAATTTGTCATTTGGTGTGAGTTTTTTTATGCATTTATAGCAAAATGTCCTTACCAGTATTAAATGTATTAAGTCAGTGACTTGAACAGAACATAAAGGATTGTTCAATTGTAAGTAAGAAGTAAATTATATTTTACAGGACCTGCATAGTAGACTTGAAGATGGTAATTTAGAAGAGAAAGAAGTAAAAAAGGCCCAGGAGGGACAGGTATAATGCAAATGAATATAAAGGGGTTTGGGTGTGAAAAAAGGTACCCAACAATACAATAAAACACAAAACATCCAGTGTTCAATTAACTCAGCTAGCTTTTCAGCCTTATAAAGGAAAACTGATGAACATACAAAGTTGATTTTTATTACATTTAGAAATCACTTAAGTTATCAAATTATCAATCAAACCCTATCTTCTGTCATAGCTGAAGGAGGATATGCAGAATATGAATTCAATAATATGAAATCAACAGTGCATATTAAAATCATTTACAGGGGTTACAAAGTATTTGTTTTTTGTATTCAAAATACAGCCAATCTTAAATGTTCATAAAAAATACATATATTGCTTATAATAATATTTAAGATTTCAATGTTATGTTATCCCTGTATAATTTCAGAAAGCAGATTACCCCAATGGTATTCCTGAATGTGGAACTGATGCACTTAGATTTGCCCTTGTTGCATATACTTCTCAAGGTAGTATTTTAATAGGAGGTCCACAGTGATGATCAATCACTGCGCATTGGTGGTAGGTTTCCAGCTACTACTGTCTTTCTTCATCCAAATCAAGCAAAATGCCTACTCTGCTGCGTGGCCCATATTCTGAATAGCTGCTAGTCTATGTTAGCCAGTCACTCTTACTGAAGAAAACAACCTCCACACTGACTGTGCAAGGCAGCCTCTGCATCCAACCTCAATAGGAAATCTCCATGTCTGCCATCCTCTATCTTTGCACCCTGCCATCAGTCCATCATACTTCGCCCTCTTTCTTTCATTGGTGTTGCCACATCTCTCCACCCAGGGAACAGTCAAATCTATAATTGCTACTTTCTTACTGCCTGAAGACCAGAGAACCATGTCGGGTCTTAGGTTAGTTGGTACAATATCAAGAAACTGCAGCTTCTTTCCTATCTCAATGCCAATCTCTTGCCCGATTTAACATTCCTTACATGTTTTGTTCACTTTTCTCACATAGTTCCCCCTCCTTCACAAACTGGATCCTGATAGATTTGTTTCTTATTTGTTTTGCTTCTTTCCTTTGTTTTATCTATCACTTCAGCAAGTTCCCGGAGTACTTGATTGTGTTGCCATGTATATCTTCCCTGTGTTGGAGAGATATTGCATCCTTAAAGTACATGTTGTAGAGTTGCTCTATTTCCACACAAGAGGCAATCTGGTGTATGGAAAATTGCATTGTATAACCCATCTTACATGAACAATTCTTGACAGATATTTATGAAATTTATATCAAAGGTTTATTTATCAGGCAAGTTAGAATATTAGTGCTGATCAAGTATTAAAAGAGTTATAATATTTATTATATGGATATTGCATTGTAAGCACTGTCAAGCCTACATTTCTTGAAGGATTGTTATGAAATTTATACCAAGGTTTATATCAGCAATGTCTAGGACAAGTTCTTACTTGTACAATCTTACTCAGATATTTATGAAATTTATACCAAAGGTTTATATCAGCAATGTCTCAGAACTTTTTTTAAATCATTGCTGATGGTCTATTTTCAAAAGATTTATGACCCTTGGAAATATTAATTATATGGAAAATTGCATTGCTAGGGCTCTGCAATGTCAGGTTTCAGTCTCAGTATCATATACCATCTATTCATAATAGGCCATGATATAAACAGGATTAGACTAATTTTCACTGTACTCAAGATATCTTTTACAGCTTTTACCGGTGATATTCTGAAAATTACAAATTTCTCTCAAGCCTCACTACTTTCTGAAGTAGAGTGAACCCTAAATGTCATAGATCAGTTTTAGAAAGTATGTCAATTCAGATGCCATGCTCTTTGGATTCTTACATGAAAATTTAAACAGATTGTGAAAAAAAAATTGACTTGATAAGTTAAATTTGATGTTATCATTAAAAACATTTTTTTTATGTTTTGGCATCCTTGGAAATACAGTGCTGAATGTGCCTTAATTAGAAATTAGAATCAAGATGTTTATGCATCAAGAACCTGATTGTGTAAATTATGCACATTTCATGCCATATAAAATGTTTTCCAGTAATATAGGTGAAGCCAATTTGATAAGCAAAATTGTTGTAAGGTCCCTAGATGGCAGTATAAATTTTAAATGTGAAAGAACATGCCTGGTGCTTCGGAAGTGTCTTATAGTCAACTTTAACTCTATGAAATTTGACTTCAATAGTAGTGCTAGCTGAGTGCATAATACATTTGTTATAACATAATATTAGTTTATTTTATTTTTCAGGAAGGGACATTAACTTAGATGTTTTAAGAGTCCAAGGCTATAGATTTTTCTGCAATAAATTATGGAATGCTACAAAATTTGCTATGATTGCCCTTGGGGATAATTTTAATCCAGAACCAGAACATAAGGTAAGACACAAATGTCCAACAGACTTTAAACAAATAGAAGGCTTGGGTATGGGTAGTGGAGTATTCTCTTGCTTCTCAGAGACAAAAATGATGTAAATTGTTTTGTTTTTTTCAATGTTCTATGAATGGTTTTTCTCAGTACAATGCTTTTCTTAATTTTTTACTAAAAGTTTCGTTCAACTAGACACAAGGCTTTTGTTAAGCCTTTTTTCATATCAACTCCTTTTAAAAGAAAACCCATAGTGGTGTTGAAAATTTTGTCACTTCTGTGAACTAAGAAGAACAATGAAGAAACAGAGGCCACAGTATATTTTTGTGTGTGATAGAAAATTCTCTTTCATATTTGCTTACATTAATAAGAAAATGAATACATATGGTTAAACCAATCATCAGTCCATAAAGGGCATGTTACATATGCTGGTTATAAATAGACGTAAGAAGAGAAACAATAATGATAATGCTAATGATAATATGAAGTTAACTTACAGTAGTTTTTTTATTGTACAATATTTATAACAAATCAAAGCTGCCGTGTTGCATATTTCATCATGTTTACATGAGAGAAGCCAAATAAATCTGTTTTCTGTATCTAGATTTCGAAATGAGTACATATGTTTAAAGCAGACTCTTTTCAAATGAGATTTTAGTAAAGAGATTGCTTTTTTTTTTGTTCTTTTAACAGTTAAGTGGAAAAGAAAAAGAGATGGACTTATGGATACTAAGTAGGATGACCTATGCCATAGAACAGGCCAACATAGGATTTGTTAACTACGACTTCCAGACAGCTACTACTGCCTGTTATAACTTCTGGTTGTATGAACTTTGTGATTGGTACTTGGTTAGTACAATTCACATATTTATAGATTATTACACATAATTTCCACCAGTGTTCTCCCAGGTTGTTTAGCGTCGCGGTGCCATGACGCTATATTTTTTCCGTGATGCTATAATAATTTCCGCGACGCTATAATTATTTTGAGGATGCTATTTTCTTGTCTCTATCGTAAAACCATGTCCGAAATTTTGAACTTTCATCTAATTACCGCTTGTGATCATAAAATTATATCACCTTTAATTGTAATCCTGCAAGTCGGACACTAGAGACAATTTAGAGTGATTAAATAGGTGTCAATTGCCCTTTGGGTGATAACTGTTTGATACGAATACCCCAAGCTGACACTTGTGACATGACTTATACCACGTGGTCCAATCGCAAATTTCGACATGCAGAAAATGTAATCAGAAAATCATAAAACAATTGAAATCTATGTTTGCATAATGAAAATTTAAAGATACAAACGATTTATCTCTTTAGAAAAGAGGTTTGGTCGTATGTTTTTACTACTTTCAAAAAATTACTTTCTTTCCCTTCCGGTACTACTTGTCAATCAAGACCGTATATAAAACATTTCGATTTTGAGCTAAATAAGTTTGATACTTATTTAGAAAGTGATCATAATTGGCTTTAGTTAATGTTTCATCCCTTTAATGCATTAAAAGCGTCATATGCATTCCCAATCTCTTGTCAAACATTGTTTATTTTCGTAAATTTTTCTTCGCCGACATTGAAATATTTGTGTAAACTACGGATCGAACCGGGCCAGATACGATAAAATCCGCATTTTAACGATAATGACTCCAGATGCACAAATGGTACAGTTGACAGAAAAATTATCCCAAAAGAAAACTACGCATTTCAAACGCATTAACTGACTAATTGTTAGAACTTCTTACTATATGTATACTTTTGAAAATGCATTATTTCAATATACTGATTAAAGTAGCTTAACTTTTGTTAAAATATATATCATTTTGATATAAAGAAGCAACTGGGACTAATTCATTGAGTACCATGAAACAATGAATTTCATAGACATGACAAAGAAAAATTGAAATTTTATTGCTATATGATACTTTCTCTTCCTTTTATATAAAATTCATTCATTCACCCATTCTGTAGTTGGGTAGGTAGGGTAACTGGAACCACACATTTATTTATATTTGGCCCAAGAGGAAAAAATAACTATAAATGGATATAGAAAACATAAATTGAAACAACTGTTATCATGGGTGTAGTTAAATTGTATTCTCAGTTATGATTTGAACAATATAAACATATAACATAAAGGAAATAGAGCATCGCTATGACGCGACAAATGACATTGCAAAAATAGTTTTTACGCCAAATGTGATGCTATCCAAAATTTCTGGGAGAACACTGTTCCACACCATAACATATCTTCCAATGGTCTGATATGGGATTGATAATTTGACTGGTGTACTAGATGTTTCCTCCAGATACAGCCCAAATTCAACATGTGGAATATTCTGTCATAATGTCTTTATTATATTTATTTCTACACAAAATATCAATTCTCCATAACAAATGGACAAAACAATGCCACAAAAATCTTTATCATAAAGTATTACCATCCTTAATCCACAACTTTAACTACTTTACATGCCAAATAGCCTTATTTATACATGTAATTGATCTAATTTTGTATTTCAGGAACACATCAAGCCACTTATTTATGGTGATAATGAAGAGGAGAAGGCTGTTTCAAGAAATGTCTTGTATACATGTTTAGATGTTGGTCTTCGGTTGTTACATCCTATCATGCCTTTTGTGACAGAAGAGCTGTATCAACGATTACCAAGGAGATCAGATAAACATGCACCCAGTATATGCATAGCTCCTTATCCACATGTTGATACAGTATGTATTTTGTCTGTGTGTCAATTGGGATATTGTATATCAATGATATTTGTTGAAAAAAAATCAAATAGAATAACATTAACAGTATCAAATTTTCTGCACCAGATGCGCATTTCAACCATAAATGTCGCTTTAATGATGCTGGAGGCCAAAATATTTGAAAATCCAAAACATATTAAAAAATGAAGAGCTTATAAACCAATAAGACAAAAAGTATAGACAAAGCTGGGCAAGGAATCAGAACTTGTATGTAACATGAAAAACAATATCAAGATATTTTAAGCTTTATGTAGTTACAGTTAGGATTTCTTCAACTGATAAACTCAAATTGAAGAATTATATTTGTATTTATGATCTTTGAATTGTTTAGTATTGTTGTAAACTTGAAATTGTTTTATCCTCGTTTATTGACACTGACAGTTTATAACAGAAATCTTAGTTTCAAATATAATTAAAGGCGAAGTGTCTGTAATTAACTACTCCAGAATTTTTTTTAATATCACATATGAACTTCTGCTTGTCAAAATGCACCAGAAAAACAAAATAAAAAATAGGGATAACCTTTTTTGTTTTTTTGAAATACGAGCTGTTGAAATTAAGAGCATGAAACGTCATAAATACAAAGAATATATGGGAAAAATCATGAAATTTGGCAGGTATTTTTCTATTTTGTTAGTCCACAGATTATATTTTATATTGATATACGATGTATATACATATATGATGTTCCCATTTTTTCTTTCTTTGAGTAAGGGGGATAACTCTTGTTAGTAACCACACACTTTTTCATCCCAAATTTCTCTAAGAGGTGTACAATTATGTAAACTTTGTCTTAAGTATTGTGATTTAATACAGTGATACACAGAAATGATAGCTACAAATATAATTTAAATCATTGCTATTTAATACAGTGATCTTTTATAGTCCAAGTTAGTAATTTATAATAGTATTTGTATTTCTCCCCACCAGCCACATTAGGAAAGGAAACTTGGGTAACCAGAACTAAAAACCTCATTAGTTACAGTTGAATTCATTTCACCAAACACTTTATCAATATAAAAATAAAAGGTGATATGATTGTCAATATGACAACTATTCATACAGACCAAAGGACAAGATGGGAGCAATTACAGGTCACCATATAGCCTTCAACAATGAGCAAGTGTAAATAAACATTTTGTAGTTCAATAATATTTTTAAAAAGTAGATTGTGTTTAAGCAATTACCTCCCAAAAAATGTGAATTTGGTGCAATTTTATTTTTTTAGTAATATGAAAACTTGATTTTACAGTACCAACACAGATCTAAAGATTTAGAATCAGATGTTGATTTAGTGCAGACTGTTGTTAAAAGTATAAGATCAACTCGAGCAGATTATAATTTAGTAAATAAAAATAAAACTGATGGTAAGTGATTCACAGATGATTCAGCTTATGTTGTACACAATGTAGTAATAATGCCAGAATAACATATACAAAAAAAGAGATTTTAACAAAGTCACATCTGTTCCAATACTTGAAAAGAAAGCTTCCAACAACTTATTGATGCATCTATTGATTGAGCTACAAAAGAGAGTAATATTTAAACTGATCAAAGAAGAAATTCTATGGCACATATTACAAAAAATCTTTCAAGGTAAGATTAATTGTAATTTAAAAAATTGTTAGCAACTTACAATGGATTAATAGCCATGAAATAACCAATACATGTTATGGTTGTGTTAAAAAGCGAACAATCAACCATCAGTGATTTTCAGTCACATTGTCTTTTTTAATAAATGATAAAATAAAGTGTAATATATTTTATTTTCTGTTACAGTGTACTTAAAGTGTGATACAACAGAAACAGCCTCTATATTAAAGAGATACACAGATCTGATAGAAACCTTGACATTTTGTGCTAGTCTCAACATTCTGGTCGGGGACTCTCCCCCAGAGGGATGTGCTGTACAGACTGTGTCAGCTAAATGTGAATGTCACATCATGTTAAAGGTGATTATCACAAAGTCAAGTTTAGATTTCTAAACATTGAATTACCGATACATTTAAGGCATTTGGGGGGAATCCCTTGGACAAAAGTATGCCGACTTACAACTTAGATTTTGATTAATAATCAAATCTTTTTCTATAAGAAGTGTCAAAGGAGACAACAAGTGCACTCTTTATTGGTGTGTTTATCTTTTAATGCCTCAATGATTTTACAATAACATTTTCATAGACTTTAAACTTGGATAATAAAGCTTATGAAAGGAATGAAAGACTGTGAATGTTACATGAAATTTGGTGAAAAGGAACTGTTTTACAGTCTTAGCCATTAACATAACATTTAAGAAGAGGGCATTATTATGATATAGACTGTTCAATGGACAGTAGTATTGACAGAAACATAACACTTATGAAGAGGGCATTATTATGATATAGACTGTTCAGTGGCCAGTAGTATTGACAGAAACATAACATTTAAGAAGAGGTATTATTATGATATAGACTGTTCAGTGGACAGTAGTATTGACAGAAACATAACACTTAAGAAGAGGGCATTATTATGATATAGACTGTTCAGTGGACAGTAGTATTGACAGAAACATAACACTTATGAAGAGGGCATTATTATGATATAGACTGTTCAATGGACAGTAGTATTGACAGAAACATAACACTTATGAAGAGGGCATTATTATGATATAGACTGTTCAGTGGACAGTAGTATTGACAGAAACATAACATTTAAGAAGAGGGCATTATTATGATATAGACTGTTCAGTGGACAGTAGTATTGACAGAAACATAACACTTATGAAGAGGGCATTATTATGATATAGACTGTTCAGTGGCCAGTAGTATTGACAGAAACATAACACTTAAGAAGAGGGCATTATTATGATATAGACTGTTCAGTGGACAGTAGTATTGACAGAAACATAACATTTAAGAAGAGGGCATTATTATGATATAGACTGTTCAGTGGACAGTAGTATTGACAAAAACATAACACTTATGAAGAGGGCATTATTATGATATAGACTGTTCAATGGACAGTAGTATTGACACAAAAATATAAGGCCACAAGCAATGACATAATCAATGTTAAAGTTAATACTATTGCACCAAGGGCAATATGTTTATCGTGATGATGATCTCTTTATAAATTACTATTATATGATACACAAAAAGTATAACTGGGGTCCCTAACAGTATTGGACAGCACAACAGACTTAACTTCTAACACCTTACACCTCTGAAAAAAAAAACATACAACAATAAACAATACATGGTCCAGGTAGCCCGACTTTGTAAAGGTGCAAAATTTATGGTGGGTTTAAAGCAGGTCATATCCGACATGAAATGATATGAAATACAAATGTTTGATTAGGATGTGCCAGTATGATATATATATCTTACTTATGTTAATTGATGCAATCTTATGATGACTGATTTTCATTATAATAAATCATTTTTATAGGGTATAATTGATATCTCAAAAGAAATCAGTAAACTGAATGGAAAGAAAGACACTTTGTCTGGTCAGTTACAAAAATTAAAGGACACAACAGCTAAAGAAGATTACACCACTAAAGTACCAGAGGATGTTAGACAAAAGAATTCACAGAAGGTAAAAATTTAGTTTTAGAGAAAATTCAATTGGGGTTTTTCATTAATACACATTATTTGCTATCCAAGAGGACACTTTAACAATGATCTATGTGCCAATTTGAAATATTTAAACTATGTGTGCAATGTTTCATTTGAACAGTGCTTAATCAGTTGTGGTAAAGCATCAGGACTTTTCACTTTAATAATAAATCTTATTATTAAGCTTTAGTAATCTAAGCTTGACAGGGATATAAGTATTAAAGTTTATCTTTTTTGTCTTGATCACCTTCTCGGTGAATATGGGCTTTGAGGGCAAGGCTTTAATGTAAAATTGGTAAGTTTGTTTACAATTTTTTTATGGGGGTTCTCCTCTGTCAACACTAGGCCAAAAGATTACAGACCTTGTAGACGAAATTATTTGCATACTTACTTCAAAATTAACTCTTTTCTGTGTTCATGTATAAAGATTGCATATATAGCAGCTAAAGTGGCATATAAAATTAATCTAAGCCTATGGGAAATAACATCTTCTTTGACAATTTTAACTTTGAAGTATTCCAAAAGCAGTTTCATTAATATGAAAGCAGTCTTGAGACTTATAAAGTTTATAATTATTATGGTTTTTTTAAATCAGGTATCTTGTATTCTATGGGATTGACATTTGAAATGCAAGTAAAAGGTGTTTTTTTGTTTGTTTTCTGTTTTGTTTGAAACTAAGTAAAGATTCACTTTAAGCATTGTAAAAGATCAAGTCAACCTACATTAGATACTTCTAATAGGCCAGTCCTCTTCAAATATGTAAGTGTCATAATTAAGGCCAGACCTTTTTTTTTTTTTATTTCTCCTATATTCTTATTTTCAGATGAGTGAAACAGAAATAGAAATAGAAAAATTAACACAGGCCATAGCTACTTTAGGAAGAATGTAGAGATATGTGCAAAGACTAGCAGATTTAATTTAAGAGACACAGTGAAAACATTCAATAAATTTCTTCATGAGAGTATTAAGCAATCATGTTTTACTTTGTTAATTTATGAAGTTAATTGATAAACAGAGATTTTGTTGTGACAGACAGAAATTTCAGTCATTACGTTGTATTGCAAGGAAGTTTTTTAGTAACATAGACTCACTTTAATATACTCTGCACTATTTATTTGTAACTACTTAAGCACTGGAGTGCCTTCTGATGTCTACTAACAGCAACTTTGTCTAAAATTCACCTTATTGGGGCTATTTGGAGTTTAAAACTATATTTTGCTGGTTCAAGGATGTTCCTAACTCATTTATTCTATGAACCTGATTATTTTTGTAAGTTGGTTGTTTTCATAATCACTGCATTAAAATTTTAAACAGTGCCCTTATTTTAGTAGCAAACATCCACAAATTACTAATTACTTGATAATACATGGTTCTGTTAGGTCTGATAATTGTTACGATTTGACTTACACAGAATCTTTCTGGAGGGGGCTAGGAGGTGGTTCATCCCGAATTTCCTGAGAAAATAAATGCCAAATCCTAAATTGCAGTGAAAATAATGTGTCCATTCCAACATCTCCATATTATTAAATGCAGAAGATTTAACTGGCTGTCCCAGAATTCCTCAGAATTAAACAGCTCAATCCTTAATTCCTGAAAAAGGTCCTTCTGCCCCTCTTTCTCACATGATGAGCTTTGCATATTTTATTTCTTCAAATTTTAAACCTATTCAATAGTATTGTTAACCAAGTATTTTTTGTAGCACTAATTTTATTAATTTCATGGTCAAAGGCTTATCAAGTACATACATACTAAAGGAAATACAAATTTGTATTGTTTTGAAGGAAGAAATTGTGAAATAGACCAAATTCAGAAATGGTATTGCATTATATGGGAGCATCATTCTGATCAGTGCATACATCCTGTAAGAGGACAGAGCAACATGGGAATGTTAGTTGAATTTTTAAATGGGTCTATTGAGTGTTCTAAAATCTGAACTTATTAGTTAACCCACATAATAAATTCATTAATACTATTGTCAAAACATTAATAAAGGTGAAAGAAGTGTAGTTGTTTATTGATGATTTATGCCCTTTTATAAATTTAATTATATCCATCTGCTTTTTGATGTGGCTAGTATATAGTGAGAAGGATGTCTGTCCATCTGTTTTTCCCATTCCACTTTTGCTTCTGAATTCCTTGACAGAATATTAAAGCTGTACCATCACTGTGGAGAATTGGAAAAGAGAAAAGAGGCATAAATTAGAGGGATATGGAAAAATCAATTATTTGGTGTGAATATGTCATGAAATATTAGTTCCTTTGTAATAGAAGTTCCAAATGGACTACATATTATGTAATATAATTTCCATTGGAACAAATATTTCAGTAATTGTTCCTAAGGGAAAAAAGGGTATAGAATATTTGTTCCAACAGGAACATATATCATGGCATTGTTTATAACAAAGTTTCCAGGGGAACTTCTGTTAGGTGGAACAAATATACGTTGACAAATAAACCATAGCCGTCTGCTGTCTCCAGAGAACAGTTATGCCCGAACACAAATAACTATCATAGGTGATAGTGGTTCTCGACACATCCTGATTCAATGATTCTCTACATACAAAGTTTTGTCAATGTAAGTGCTTCATTACAAGTTATGCACCGTACACAAATTGGACAATGTTTTACACAATTAGGGTCAAAGGTCAAAATCAAGGTCAGTATGATGCTTCATACAAATTTTTGTCAATCTAATTGCTACTGTACAAAAGTAATGCACCGAACACAAATCTGATTATACTTTATTGTCAGGGATCAAAGGTCAAAGTCAAGGTCAAGGAACAACAATTACAGGCTTCGGACTTAGGAAAGGGACATACAGAATGTGGCGGGGTTTATACATGTGCATTTCTATTAGATAATCTGGCTGCAGAAACATTGCTAAACCGATTTTGAAAAAAAGAAGTATCTGCAATTCACCAGTTGATATAGTTTTATTTTAGGTTGGTCAAGGAATTGTATATCTCAGATAAACAATTTATTGGGTGTGAGGTTTGCATTAAAGAGATAATTTAAAAAAATGATGTTCTATAAACATATGAATCACATTTGGAATAACAAACTTGAGTCTTTCACAAATTTATTATTTAACAAACTTTAACAGTTTATACATGTACTGAAAAAGTAAAGTAGGTTCAGTTTTTCTTATCAATATAATGTTATCAAATTTTTATTTATTGTAAACTAATTGCATGAAATTTTGCACTTTTAACCGCATACATCATTTAAAAATTAAAGTGTGGATGCACAGATAAGGCAGTTTCTATCAAAAAAAAAAAAAAACACAAATGAACCTAAATATCGACCATGTCCATGCCACAGTGATGGACTGCAGTGTCTCTCATATGTAACTTCATCGTAGTGAAGATAAACAAGTAAAAAGCTGGTGATACCAACTGATACTCCCTCAACTGCACATCAATTAGGAAAAATAAATTGCTTCGCCGAGCAAAGCTGGATATGACCACAGAGGTCCAACCAAGAACAGTTGGGGCAAAAATGGACACAATATTCACGCTTGATACAGGTCTGAATTTGGATTGTAATTCAATATTTGTCACATAATAGGCTTCTGACACAGAATAACTGTAGTCAAAGAACTTACAATTGGTTATATGACTGAATTTTTTTGCTTTTGAGCAATACACTATGCTGTTGCGACTGACTCTCCAAAACAAAAAAAATTTACCCCTTTTTTTTGCTTTTGTGCAATACAATATTATGTTGTTATGAATTGACAAAAAAAATTTACCCCTTTTTCAAAAATTTTTTTAACAGATCCCCCTATTTTTCAAAAAAATATTTAAAGAAATTTTCTTTTGATTTCTGAAATCATGAGGAGAAAAAAATGGCCCCACCCCAATTTTTTTTACCCCCTCCCCAATTTTTTTTAACCTCCCCCTCCCTTTTCCAAAAAAAATAATAACCCATTTAAATACATCATAAAAGTCTTCAAATAGAAAATGACATACATAATCATGGCTAAAATAAATATACCTTAATCAGCATTTTTAAAATTATTAAAATAGTAACTTCTAAAAATAAATTGACAGCTTATCACCTCAAGACAATATAACATTTCTTTATACATAATTTAAAAGCAGTGTAAGGGAGGTAATTCAATACAACATTGTACTTAAGTAATTGTCCATTAACCAGGACATCCATGTTTTTTCTCACTTTTTTGCCCCTAATTCCTAAACGGTTTGAGCCATAACACCCCAAAGCCAATCCTAACCATCCCTTTGTGGTATAATTTCAGAGAGATCCATACACCGTTCCACAAGTTATTGTCTGGAAACTAGAAAAATGCTTATTTGGGCCCCTTTTTGGCCCCTAATTCCTAAACTGTTGGGACCATAACCCCCAACCTTCCTTTTGTGGTTATAACCTTGTGTTTAAATTTCATAGATTTCTATTTACTAATACTAAAGTTATTGTACGGAAACCAAATGTCTTCGGATGACGACGACGTGATACCAATATACGACCGCAAATATTTTTGCGGTGGTATAAAAATATTTTTATTTCAAAGTCTTAAAATACTTCTCTGTTTCCAGGGACAAATAAACATGTACCCCTTACTATTATTTATTTTTGTTCACATATATATAAATGTGTAACAATTCATAGTTGGATACAATCATGAAACCAAACTAAAAAAATATCTATTCTAGTAACAGTGACCTTTTGACCTGTGGATCCCAATATCTATAGGTTTGTTCCCCATTCCTATATCTTTCATCTTTATAAGTTTCATTCCAATCATGCAAAGGAATCTTGTGATGCTAATCAAAAACCAATATTTCCAAAAAATTTCTATTTTTAGTTGGTGACCTTTACCATTAACCTATTGATCCATAAAATTAATAGGCTTCTTCCCCATCCCTTTATCTTCCATCAGAATAAGTTTGATTCTTATCTACCAGGGATACAAGTGGAACAATAGTTTTACCCCTATGCTTTTTTTAACAACACCTGCCATGTTGATTGATCAAATCCCTGGATACATTCAATAATTTTTGGTAACATGAAGCTAAGAAGTTTCACTGAAGATTTTTTTAAAAGTTTACTGATGACAAGGAATGTCAAGTGATGGCAAGTTTTCTTGATGAATGTAGGTTTGATCGGTCTATTTTCCATTCAATAGAAAAAGTTAATAGCACTTACTGTTATAGAAAAATAAAGGATATTGGGTATCCATCCATGACACAAAATCAGTACATGCACAAAAAAAAACATAAAATAATAAAATGCTTCGCTGAGCGCTACCTGATACGACCGCAGAGGTCGAATCCTGAACAGTTGGGGAAAATTTGGACACAATATTCAAGCTTGATACTGTCTGAATTTGGATTGTGATCAAATTTTTTGACATAATATAGGTTTCTGACACAAAATAAATGTGGTCAAAGATCTTATAAATCTATTGCGCAATACTGTGCAATTGAAGATTTCTTCTTGAAACTTTTCAAAAATTCGAAATTTGAAAAATTTTGAAAAAAAAATATGAATCCCCTAAAAAAATTGGAAAAAAAATCCCCCCCTCCCCAACTTTTTGAAACCCCCCTAGGAGCAATAACCCCAAAACTCAATCCAAGCATTGCCTTTGTAGAATGGAACCTTGTAGTACAATTTCAGAGAGATCCATACACTTAAACACAAGTTATTGTCTGGAAACTAGAAAAATGCTTGTTTTTGGCCCTTTTTTGGCCCCTAATTTCTACATGTTTTGGGTAATTAACCCCAAACTCAATAATCCCAGCCGTCCCTTTGTGATATGGAACCTTGTGGTACAATGTCAAGAGAGATCCATACTTACACACAAGTTATTGTCTGGAAACTAGAAAAATGCTTGTTTTTGGCCCCTTTTTGGCCCTTAATTCCTAAACTGTTGGCCCCATAACCCCTAAAATGAATCTAATCTTCTACTTGTGGTATTAAACATTGTGGTACAATTTCAGAGCAATCAAAATACTTATACACAAGTTATCCTGAAACTAGAAAAATGCTTGGGCCCCTTTGGGCCCCTAAATTCTTAACGGTTGGGACCATCATCCCCAAAATCAATCCCAACCTTCCTTTTGTGGTATTGAACCTTCTTAAAAAATTTCATAGAGATCCATTCACTTAAACTAACGTTATTGTCCGGAAACCAATGTGTCTTCGGACGATGACGACGACAACATCATACCATTATACGATCCCAAAAATTTGTTTGTGGTCGTATAAAAAGCAAAGGAACAGTGCTTTTATTGCTGTTCTTCATCTCAAAGTCACATTGAGGCCATCAACACAGAGAAAAAAAACTCTCACCTCACTGCAAGTTTAAGACACCACCTAGCAGAACTTGAGCAAAATTCATTGCAAAAATAATTTGGATAGACTTTGTAAGATGCAACACCACCAAATCGGATGCCGTCAAAAAAGAACATACTGGAAAGTCGTACATATTTAAAACAAAATAGTTCCTACAGATAGGTGTAAATATCAAACTATGTAGAATATATTTTAGTAATTAAGGTATCAAATGAAAGGTGAAGGACTGGTGATCCTTGTAGAACACATATTGACTGATAATTTAAAAAATTGAGGGCATATAGTGAGTTTCTCATATATGAAGTACCTGGTTTCGTGTATCCAAAGTTCCCGTAACCAGTACGGTCTGATGTATAAATAACGGTATATTGGTCCTGCCCCCATAAAATGTTTGGAAGTGAAAAATTTAATGTGGATAGGAATGAGGGTCAAGAATAGGTGGTGTGCGTCTTATTAAAATTTTAGTACACAAACTGACCTAAAATTGACAGAATGATGTGGCACACATAAGAGAAGTTATCTCAAGAATAAATACACAATAACTTAAAAATACAGAAGAGCATACATATCAAGAACGGCAAAACCTTTATATACTGTAAAGTCAGAAATGATTGCATGCATTTATTATTGCGATTTTTCACAAATGGATAAAAATGCGAGATTAATTATTGCGATATAAGAAAAATCTGTATACATATATATATATCAGATATTAAAATGCTAGTTCTTATTATTGCACTACCTAACCAGTTGCATTATTCGCATTAATAAAAACCTCTCAATAATTTCTGAATTTACAGTATTTGATTTCAAAATAATCAAGAATTCCACAATTATACTGAGGAAATTTACCCAAGCTTTAAATAAAGCAATTATTGTCCTTTTCTAGATTTGGATATATTTTAGTTTCACACAGGAATCACTACAAAAATCAACAACAAAAGAGATAATTTTTTTGTTTCCTATTGTTAATTTTCCTTTTTTGGACAGAGATGTTCCTTTTTCCCTTCTTACTGTGTGTGTATTTCCCTACTCATTTGGCATGACCATGTCTAGTGACATTTTAGATTTCAATAATATAATCTAGGAAATGCTGCCTATGAATAATGCTATTAAAATATAAATGCAAGTTTTTGTTTTAGATCCATCTCGTTAGATAATAAAAACAATGAAAAAATTTCCGAATTTACAGTTTTGTCTCCATCTGTACTAAAATTGATTCTGTTTTTAATTGCACGTAATTAAAACCTAACCAATTATGTATTGCTATAGTTACATCTTGTAGTCACATATATTTTGGCATTGCATAAGGCCAGTCTGTTGAGTCGAGCCATTTGAAACTGATTATTACAGCTAGCTGGGCTGTTCTAGCCGACTATGCCAGAAGGCATTTGATAAAAGATAGAAAAGTGGAGTAATAAAAACAAAAATACAATATCATTCTTTCTTTTTAAATCTGTCTAAAACATTTCGAGATGATACAGAGTTTTTATTCTTTTCTTTTTCTTTCTGTTTTAAGTCCATAATTTCTTTAATTTCCTCCCGTTTATGCTCTTCTATTACTCCTTTCTTTCTCTGTTCTTTCTTCAGTCCTTTACTTCTTCCTTTCATTTTATATGAGGGTTCATATTCTATTTTCTTTGGCTTTAGGAACTGTAAGGGATAAAACAGTTTTTATTTTCTTCTTTGATATTTGTTACAGTATATCAAGTCATATTTGACAACTATCTACTTTCAAGTTCTATTTATGTGATAAGATAACAAAATAGATTTTCAAATATGATGTTTTTCCTGATGAAGTATTCATATTCACTTGTAAATGTACCAAATTGGCTGCATATAAAACTTAACATCACTTTTGATGTATATAATGGAGTCACGGTGACAAATTTTTATTTTCATTTATTTTTACTGTGGATTCATTTTTTTTTTCATGGTACCAATTTTTGTGGATTCTGGAAAAATTTTAAAAAGATTTGTGAATACTTATTTTTGTAGTTTTTGAAAATTTTGCATACAAGCCTAATGGTGATTTTTTTATCATTGAATATTTAATTTCATGGTGCACCAAAACTTATTAAATCAACGTAAATTATTATCCTACGAATAATAAAGAATCCCAGTATTTTACATTTATCTAAGATTGTTTCTTGATGTCTAACTTTACCTTTGATCAACACTCTTTGCAGAACATAAGATGCAGATTTGTAACTTATACAACATATAGTGTCTATATATTCAGTTGCATATTGAGAAAGAAATGTGACAGAATGTGTTCTCCTGCAACAATTGGTTTTATAGGGATAAAACCATTCAAAATATTTCTTTCATGCAAGAAAATGACAAAAATATCTAATTTAAAATTTAACCTAGAAATTTAAACCTACTAATTAACAGTAAAAATGAGGTAAAGCCAATATGTCAGAAAGAAATAAATTTAATACAAAAATCCCAACCAAATTCAGCTGATCTGTAATGCATAGTTACTGAGAAACACAAAGATGCATCCTTTCACTAAGTTATATCATTGTAGGTCTGTAAGTATCAAAGATCTCAACTTCAAAATCAAATAATTCATATCTATAAAGTGTAATATATAGGTCAGTGTGATCTACTTTTCATTGGGGACTCCAAAAGATTCATCCTTAGACCAAGTTATATGACAATATGTTACATAATAATTTAAAATCTGAAATCAGACAAAAGTAAATGAAGCATATAGTATATGTCTTTGTAACTTTCTTTTTTATCCATATACAAAAGGTCTACTTACAAGAATTTTATTTGACTCTTCAATCTTATCTTCCAATGTTTTCTGGTCAACCTGTCCTATCTTACCAGTATCTAAATGAATCATCTCATATGGTACCTAAAAAAAAAAACAATAAAATTCCTTGCTGATAATAAAAAAAACCAAAACATATGTTCTTTATCAAAGATGAATTCAACAACTTTTTCTAGTGGCATATATTCATCTTATACAATGATGTTAATTACCTTTTCTAATAAATTTAACTAATTTTACTGTCATTTTGTCAACCTAACCAACCCTTATTTATTATACTTGCATACATCTTGAAAAATTTAATAAATGTTATCAATTAACATTTGACTTAGTTTATCACAGTGATATGTAGACTTTTAAGTAATAATTACCATCTACTGGCATTTTATGTGGCTTGTAGTTTCATCTAGCAAAATTTTGTGTTATTCACAGATATCAACTAACATATCTTTGCTCTACCCATTGACATTTTATTCACCTTATTTACTGTGTCTGATGAGAATTTATTTGGGTGGCCTCACTTTTTCCGTTCTTGAGTTATGTCCCTTTGTAATTGAAAAATTGCAGAATTTGCAATATGTTTAAAAGCAGGGGCATCTGTGTCCCATGGACACATTCTTCATTTTATACTACAACTAGGCTATTTGCACATTCAAAATGCATTGAGTGTATAAACCTTGGCTTTATACAGTCAAGGACCATAAACAGTCTTGGCTGTGACATTGATAATGTATATCTGAAGTGTTTTATCTATGACATACCAGTTCCTGGAATTTTTTCATCTTTCACCTCAGATTCAAAATGGTTAATTTTCATCCAAACAAGTGAATCTGTGAGCTACTGCTCATTAATGATACCCCTTCCCCGCTAAAAGTATAAGGTAAACAGGAAGTTGTTGAGTGATGAATCTGAAAACACATCACACAGTATAGCTGACTCATATAAACCCTGAAACCAAATTTCAGAAATCCTTGTAATGTAGTTCCTGAGAAAGATGCGACGAAAAATATTCATGGGACGGACGGACGGACTGACAGATGGATGGAAGGACGGACAGACAGACAGAGGTAAAGTGGGGGTATAAAAACTTTTCATTTGTAATAGTTTGCAGTATAAATATTGCATCAATACATACATTTTATATGTAATCTACTTGAAAAAGGATAGAAATATTAAGCACAGCTGACAATATTACCTATTTCTAAACCTTGTAAATATAATTTTATATTTGAGACCATGTTTGGTTATATTCTCTATAAATCTCGGTAATTTTTATTTACCCTGTAGTCATAGCTAGAAATATTTCATTTACCTTAACTTATACCAATATATTCACCATCTCCAGTGACATTGGATTGACCTTTTCTATTGACAATTTCTTTATCATCTCTAGTGACATTTTATTTACCTTATCGAGTAACATTTTGACCTCAGCTTGTCTTCTTTGTTTCTTTGTCTGATATGGGTTGGATTCCATAGCATCAAAGTTTGGCTCTCCAGAACCTATAGATAAACATTAACATTTCAGACAAATAATCAAAGTTTGGCTCTCCAGAACCTATAGATAAACAGTAACATTTCAGACAAATATTCAAAGTTTGGCTCTCCATAACCTATTGATAAACAGTAACATTTCAGACAAATAATCAAAGTTTGGCTCTCCATTACCTATTGATAAACAGTAACATTTCAGACAAATAATCAAAGTTTGGCTCTCCATAATCTATTGATAAACAGTAACATTTCAGACAAATAATCAAAGTTTGGCTCTTCAGAACCTATTGATAAACAGTAACATTTTAGACAAATAATCAAAGTTTGGCTCTCCAGAACCTTTTGATAAACAGTAACATTTCAGACAAATAATCAAAGTTTGGCTCTCCAGAACCTATTGATAAACAGTAACATTTCAGACAAATAATCAAAGTTTGGCTCTCCAGAACCTATTGATAAACAGTAACATTTCAGACAAATAATCAAAGTTTGACTCTCCAGAACCTATTGATAAACAGTAACATTTCAGACAAATAATCAAAGTTTGACTCTCCCGAACCTATTGATAAACAGTAACATTTCAGACAAATAATCAAAGTTTGGCTCTCCAGAACCTATTGATAAACAGTAACATTTCAGACAAATAATCAAAGTTTGGCTCTCCAGAACCTATTGATAAACAGTAACATTTCAGACAAATAATCAAAGTTTGGCTCTCCAGAACCTATTGATAAACAGTAACATTTCAGACAAATAATCAAAGTTTGGCTCTCCAGAACCTATTGATAAACAGTAACATTTCAGACAAATAATCAAAGTTTGGCTCTCCAGAACCTATTGATAAACAGTAACATTTCAGACAAATAATCAAAGTTTGGCTCTCCAGAACCTATTGATAAACAGTAACATTTCAGACAAATAATCAAAGTTTGGCTCTCCATTACCTATTGATAAACAGTAACATTTCAGATAAATGATCAAAGTTTGGCTCTCCATAACCTATTGATAAACAGTAACATTTCAGACAAATAATCAAAGTTTGGCTCTCCATAACCTATTGATAAACAGTAACATTTCAGACAAATAATCAAAGTTTGGCTCTCCAGAACCTATTGATAAACATTAACATTTCAGACATATAATCAAAAATTTCTTTGAAGGACTATTGAATGAAGCCTGTTCTATCATTAGATATATTCAACAAAATCTGAATATTAACCTTAATAGGTATGAATAAATGGAGATATGGGCCCCATATTATGGGTATACAACAATGAGACAGCATCCAAACAATACAAAACATATCTAGAGATAGTCTTTAACAATAGACAAATAACTATATCATATGTATAGCTCTTAATGATCCAAGTACACACAAGTCTCTCAGGAGATATTGGCACATCATAGTTGGAAACTAGGCCAAAGATAGAACAAGAGTGCACATGCTGAAATGTCTCACCTACTATATTGACCATTGATTTTATGTTGATAGTCCTAAATACAAAGTTTTACTACAAGCATCACATTAACATTTATGATCTAAGAAAATGAGGTCAAGGTCAGATAAACTAAGCCTGAAATACATGTACACCTTTAATACAATCATTCCATACACCGAATATAGATGACCTATTGCTTATAGTATAAAAGAACAGACCAAACCATGGAAATTCTATATTGACCAATGAACCATGAAAATGAGGTCAAGGTCAGATGAACCCTGCCAGACAGACATGTACAATTTAAAATTATTCCATGCATCAAATATAGTTGACCTATTGCTTATAGTATCTAAGAAACAAAGTTAACCAGGAAAACTGAACATCGACCAATGAACCATGAAAATGAGGTGAAGGTCAGATGATACCTGCCAGACAGACTATATACACCTTACAATCATTCCATACACCAAATATAGTTGACCTATTGCTTAAAGTTTAAGAAAAACAGACCAAAACACAAAAACTTAACATTGACCAATGAACCATGAAAATGAGGTCAAGGTCAAATAAAACCTGCCAGACTGACATGTACATCATAAAATATTTCCATACACCAAATATAGTTTACCTAATGCATACAGTATTAGAAAAACAGACCAAAACACAAAGACTTAACATTGAGCAATGAACCATGAAAATGAGGTCAAGGTCAAATAAAACCTGCCAGACTGACATGAACATTTAAAATATTTCCATACACCAAATATAGTTGACCTATTGAGTACAGTATTAGTAAGACAGACCAAAACACAAAAACTTAACATTGAGCAATGAAGCATGAAAATGAGGTCAAGGTCAAATAAAACTTGCCAGACTGACATGTACATCGTAAAATATTTCCATACACCAAATATAGTTCACCTATTGCATACAATATTAGAAAAACAGACGAAAACACAAAAACTTAACTTTTACCACTGAACCATTAAAATGAGGTCAAGGTCAGATGACACCTGCCAATTGGACATGTACACCTTACAATCATTACATACACCAAATATACCGTATTTTCCGGAAAATAAAACGCACCCCTAAATAAGGCGCACGGCCGTTTTTTAGGGGAAGAAGTGTTTTTTTTCCTTACATAAAACGCACCTGAATATAAAGCGCACCCTGATGAAATCTACTGACCTTAGAGTAATGAATGTTATCTCCTTTTTGTAACTCACTCCGTAACATGTTTCATTTCTATTTTCAGATTGTTGAGAAAGTTGAAAGGCATTTTGATTATATTTATTTGTTTCATATTAAAATAAAAAATGTTAATAAAATTATTATACTTTTCTTATTGTTTTAATGACGCCAGATTCATTAGTTGTTTTTTGTCAACAATGGCCATGTGTTGACAGCGTGGGTTTCCATTGAACTTGTTGTTTTGATTAAAATTAGTTTGGTGTTGATTGCTTGTTAAATGTTTCAGTTGGAATCAAGGATTATAATCTTTCTTGAAAATGTATTCATTAAAGGTCACTCAAGCCATAAAACTGCCATTGTTTACCTTGATTATTACATAATACTGGGTACCTGTAGCCACATGTTAACTGGTCACACATAAGTCGGGGGGGAAAACAAATTATCAAATTAAATTTGAAGAATTTTATTGTTGTCTATAAAATAAAAGTTTTGGTTTATCAGCTTCAAACATTTTAAAATTTAAACTTGGTTGAAAACTACGAACAAAACCATTCAGTTTCTGCAAGTCATTGTCTATTTTTAACTGAAAGTGAGATGGGCTACGGAAAGGGAATTCAAATAAGACGGCGATATATAAATGTCTTAGCATATTAAATTATGAAAATTAATATTCTTTTTTTTATTTCCTACATCCGATAATATGTGGCTACAATATTTCATAAAGATATTTCATTTTGAAACACAATAAAACAACAAGCAGTTACTCCTCAATAGTATATCCTGTATAGTACCTCTTTTCAAACACGCTTATCTTTCTTTGTTTATGAAACAATTTAAAGGGTTCATTTCAGCACATTGTTATCACCATCGTCATTAAAAGAGACTTGAAATATTGGAAAGAAACACAATCACTTCTTTTATTATTCCAGTAGGAGATTTTATTTAAAAACACATTAAAACAACAAACCATAACATATTTATTGTAAATACACAATTAATATCCTGTATGGTACCTCTTTCAAACACAGTTATCTTTCTTTGTTTATGTAATGAACACATGGTTATCAACTTCGTAAGCCAACAATGAAATAAAGAACAACTGATAAAGTATATATATTTTTATTCATAACAAAAAATGCCACATGAACAATTTATCAAGTCACTGCAAGCACTTGACAATCTGACGGTCTCCATAAAAAAAATCCAGATATAATTTTTTTTCACGCTTGCCCTGAATTGCTGAAACACAGAAAAAATACGTACATAAAGCGCACCTGAGTATAACACGCAGGGACAATGACAGAGAAAAAAACCTGCGGCTTATTTAACGAATTTAACGGTAGTAGACCTATTGCTTATAGTATTTGAGATATGGACTTGACCACAAAAACTTAACCTTGTTCACTGATCCATGAAATGAGGTTGGGGTCAAGTAAAAACTGCCTGACAGGCATGAGGACCTTGCAAGGTACGCACATACCAAATATAGTTATCCTATTACCCATAATAAGAGAAATTAACATTACAAAAAATCTTAACTTTTTTTTCAAGTAGTCACTGAACCATGAAAATGAGGTCAAGGACAATGAACATATGACAGACGGAAACTTCATTTCATAAGGCATATATATACAAAGTATGAAGCATCAAGGTCTTCTACCTTCTGAAATATTAAGCTTTCAAGAAGTTAGTTAAGCCACCTCTGCTGGATCACTTTCCCTAAGTGAAGCTTTCTGCGACAGAAGTCGCAGGCTCGACAAAAAACCATGTCACATTACATACGGTTTGTAATCAGAAAGTCCATATGAAAGGTAAGGACACTGGTAACTGATATGCTAAACTAAGAAAAAACTAGTCTCCCATGAAGTTTTGAAATACTTCAGAAAACTGAAAAAAAAACAAGCATTATGTATTAAATTTAAAGTAATTTGGTTTCTCACTTCATGTTTTATATGTGAATAGTCTTACCTGGTATAATAAGACTAGAAAATCCATTGCTGTGACCAACACCCAATACATCTTCAAATGGACAAAACTGTAAACCAAACACGGAGGAAGGCAGTCTCTGTGTCAAGAAAGGAGAGGTAACTGTTTCCTGACAACAATCCTTGTAAATCTAAATAAAATACAAAATATTATATTTATTGCAATTATTAAATAGTTATTACAGAATGTTTCACATAGGAATCTTTTAAGCTATTTCCATCCCTCTTCCCGTCCATGACTTAAGGATTTCATCATGTATAACTTTACAAGCAGGAATTGCTTATCCTGATAAATCATCTTAGTTGACCCTTGTATTTTGTGTAAGGTAGTGCTCACTAGTGGTTCTATCTTTGGCCAAGGTTCTTGTTGACCTTTTGAGCTATAATTATTTCTGATTGTGCCCCAGTTTCCATTGGTTTACAGTTTTTTATTTCTTTGATTTAGAAAATCCCTTTGTCCTTAAATTTATGGTGTCTGATTTCACCCTTAGCTGTCATTTAAATTGTGGTTTCTGAATGCCCCTTTGTTCTTATCTTAAGGTTAGAATTTCTTTTTTCCCCCTATTTTTGTCCACTTCTTATTACTGCCCTTGGCGTCTTCAGACCACGGTTCAATATAGATTAAAGGTATTGCTGATAAATCAAAAGAAATCTTTATACATAATCATTTGTATTATACGGCTACTTTGCATTACTACAGACAAAATATTTAGTTGTGTTATATCTAAAACAATTGAGGATTTGTAAGGGCTGTTCAATAATTCAACGCAGGGGATATTTGAGGCAATTTTTTCAGAGGCAAACCACCCAGAATATGAAATTTTCATTTCATTTATAATTCATACAATACTTAAGGAAAACATGCAACCATCCACATGCCCTACCATGATTCATTTTAACAGCCCTTCAATGATACCAGGAAATTCTAAGGAGGCTTATGTTTCAGATAAGGAAGATCTTTGACACCATTTTACAGTTTCCACCTCTCAATGAAAAGTTAATACCAATTGTTATCATAATTATCAAAATAACAATATATCTTGAATTTTACTGATACCTCTACAATATTTCCTTTAGATACAGCCAGTGAATTTTTTTGACTGAAGGCTAGATGTGACGCCCCCATTCCTATTTTATATGACTGCAACATCTTGTATGTCCGTAGGTCCCATATTTTCATTGTTCTATCTATTCCTGATGTACACATATATCTACAACAGTACATAGCATACTAGATATATATGTTGTGTTTACCATCAAACTTCATTTATTACCACTATGTACCCAAAAAGGTAAAATAATACTGTCCTTGTAAATTAAATGTTCACTGTCTGAATTTATGCAAACACTATTTCTGATTCCAACTAAATCTTTAATACAAAGGAGTAGGGGCATTAAGGCCCGGTTTTGGCCCAAGAATATAAAATGTTTGACAACTATTTCAAATTGGCACATAATGTTTGGAAATGCATCGAGTGAAGAAATATAAATGAAAAACATAAGATTGTTTATCTGATGACATTACAATTACGTCATAATATGTACCGTTTCATGAAAACGATGAAGAATACAGAATTTGTGCAATTTTCGATCGTTATTTCCATTACGGAAACATCGTGCGCAGCCAAGAAACAACAAAATAATTTAAGAGAAGCTTTATTATAACTATTGACATAATCTCACCAAATATAAAATTGTTTCTTGGGTGCGCACATACTTTTCCAGTCTAAAATATACTTAGAATTTGATGAAAAACAAGGAAATTCAAGAAATTTTACAAAATATACAAATTTCGTCATTGTTTGTTGCCATGGTAGTTCGTTTAATGTGAAAATTGTTTTTATTTTCTGAAAACCTTGTATCTTAGTCTAGTTAGGACAAACTTAAGAATATGTTTGATAACTTTTAAATTTGCAGTAATATTGGGGCCAAATAAGGGCCTTATTGCCCCTACTCCTTTAGAGTTTACACACTAAAACATTTTAATTGCAGCAAAATATGTTTTGAGAATCACCATGTAAAGTTGAGGAAAATAGACCTAACACATTTTTTAAAGATATCCACTGGAGCATGACAAGGAAATCAAGGTCATATGAAAATTCAGAGAGACATATAATCTTTTAAAAAATCGACATACACATACTTTCGAATTTGCAACCTCAATTCCTGAAGAATTGACACATTAGGGTCAAGGAACAGAAAATAGGCTATATCACAGATTTTGCTAAAATTTGGCATACAACTTTGGCTCATTGAACTATAACTGAAAATTGAAAAAATAATGCATTTATCTCTTTTATCATCAGAAATATTACTAATTGAATTCTTTGAAAATAGGTGAAATATTCGGTTATAGTTCAACTAGCCAAAGTTGTGTATGCAAAATTTTAGCAAAATCTTTAAATCTGTGAAATAGCCCATTTACTGTAACTTACAATTACTCAAATGGCTCCATGAGTTAGATAACTCAAGAGACATTGGATAGATCAGCAACATGCTATGTCAATTTTTCATATTGTTCCCCTTCTTTTTAAATGCTGCAAAGTACTTAACTAAATACATGTCCATTAATGTAACAGTAAATATATTCCTTTTGTTATATAATGTCATACTCTGATATGCACGTAATAATCTTTCAACAGTTACCTGCCCTTCTTATCAACTGTGACAGAGCGTACACCACCACCATGACATAACATCTTAATTAAAGGTTCTTTGACATTTGGAGACCACATGGTAACAGTTCCTGAAATAAAAGTATAAAAAATAAACAAACTCATTTACAAAGCCAATTCAATCCTAGTTAAAATTAGACATATAATTTTACCTCCAATTATTTGTATACAGAGGAACATGAAAACGACAAGTCAAATTTCTACTGGTATTCAATTCATTTTACAATAATCAGAAAAAAATCAAGAGAAATATCTCTGAAAGGAAATTTCTAAGGTGCTAAACAAAACAAGTCCAAAAACATTGCATAAGAACTATTTTTAATATATCTTATCTAAATATCTTTACAACTATGCCCGACACAAATCACTGCATGATGATATACAGCCAATCAATTCTGTACAATCACTGTATGTAAGGATAAAAAGGTATAATAAACACACATCTTGTGTCCAAGACAAATCACTGTATATATGGTGAAATGATTTAAAGATAATACATCTAAGAGACCAATCACTGAATGGATTTTGAAACATGAAATCAAGATGTCCCTTTCTGACAAATCACTTTAATTTAAGGACTCTGAGACATGATATCTAGACATCAATCTACTGTACTGACATTCCCTATTTCAGAGACACACACTGCATAGATTTGACATATGTTGATTAACAACTGTCTTACCTCCACTATGTCCAAGACAAATGGTTGCATTGTAAGGATTCTGACACATAATATCTAGACGTCCCATTCCTGTGCTGTGTCCTGCTACCTTCTGTCCTATTGAGACATCTAACCATGATAAATAACCTTTACTGTTCTGAAAGAAGAAAAACATTTCTAAGGTGATAAAACAGATATAATCCTAAATATATGTAAAGTTTATACTCGTATTGATCACTTATCTTTTATAGCCTCTATTAAAAGTATCAACATCATACTTCTTCTCATTGTTATAGCTTAAAATAATATGAATGTTTAAAGTCAACATATTATGATAAAAAAGCTGCCCTTTTGCTGTGTGGCATGTCAAAATCCACAACATCGTTAGATTGGAAAGAGAATGTTAAATATGATGCCTTGTGTAAGGAGAGTGCCATGTTCTCTGTACATTTTCTTTAAAAAAAGGGCAGGGTAAATTCTTCAATTCCAGACTTCAAACACTGCAACAATCTGCATACTTACGGATGATGCAAGAAGGAAATGGTAAGGAAGAAATTCCAGATTTAAAACACAATCTAAAGCCTTCAGACAGTGCAGCTCTATTCCTTGATTGTCATATATATATGTCCACTGTTTCTGTGCCACAGCAAACATGGTTTCCTGATGTAACCATCTAGTAAAATACATGTAATTATTTCATTTATACATAAAGAAACTTTACTTAAAAACCATGAATATATGCCAACCCTTTCTTGATGTAACCACCTAGTATAATACAAGTAATTATTCAGTAATACACTATTAAAGAAGCTTTACTTAGAAACTGTGAATATATATGTACCATACAGTTTAAAAGCATTTAAAAAAATACTAAATATTATATTAAATATTTCATATCTAACTGTTCACTTGTTGTAATTTCTCTGTTTACATAAAAAACTTTACTGAATAATGTCAATTAATGGTCAAGTTGATGTGAGATTATGATCTTCTGAAATGAAGGATATACTTGCAATAACCTTTCCTTGTTCATGTTTTCATTCAGAAGCCAAAATAACTACTAGTATAACACCCCAAATTGTTCCTCTAGAAAGAATAGTTCTTAGAACAAAGAAAGTAAATCAATATCATCAAAACATAGAAATTATGTTCACTTTATCCACAGGTAAAGGAGATGTTATAAGGCAAGTTTTGTTTTACATATGTGATACTGAAATTCCGATTCAACATATTTTGAGGAAATCAAAACAAAAATGTCTAATCTTTAAATAGCATATATTCATCTTTCATTTACATGTCAATTTCTAGGAAATTATGAGAAATAGGACTCCTTTCTAATTGTATATTAGCTCCATAAGACTTATCCTTAAGAGCATGCATTTCTTTGTACAAAATTATCTGAATTAAGATCCTTACTTTATATCTTGAACAGTTTCCATAACATTCATTTCACAGAGAAGTTTTTTTGTCTGCCAATCAATAGCTGCCACATGACCTTTGGCTCCTCCCATGAGCAGGAAACGTCCATTTCTTGTATAATGAATTTTATAGGGTCCAAAATCAGTTAAGGTGAGTTCAAAATACTGCAAAACAAAAGTTTTCAGTCATAACATTTGTTGTCAATGTAATAATTAAGTATTTAAGTATTTAAAACAGAACATAAGCAAATAAAAGTTCTAGGAGGTTACAGTAGTATTACTGGTAGTACAAAGACATTTGTTTACTTAAGAAAGAATACAAACAGTCACGAGTACTGCATACATTTTTAAAAAATTTTTGTAACAAAAGTCTTATTTCTTTTTTTCTGGAAGCACTATTGATATCAACAGTTTTAACATCTTACCTTGGAAGCACTATTTATATCAACAGTTTTAACATCTTACCTTGGAAGCACTATTCATATCAACAGCTTTAACATCTTACATTGGAAGCATTATCAATATCAACAGTTTTAACATCTTACCTTGGAAGCACTATTTACATCAACAGCTTTAACATCTTACCTTGGAAGCACTATTCATATCAACAGCTTTAACATCTTATCTTGGAAGCACTATCAATATCAACAGTTTTAACATCTTACCTTGGAAGCACTATTTACATCAACAGCTTTAACATCTTACCTTGGAAGCACTATTCATATCAACAGCTTTAACATCTTATCTTGGAAGCACTATCAATATCAACAGTTTTAACATCTTACCTTGGAAGTACTATTTACATCAACAGCTTTAACATCTTACCTTGGAAGCACTATTTATATCAACAGCTTTAACAATATCATGTTGAGAGATGTAAGTTGTTTCTTCATCTGATTCTGCATCAATAAATCTGTAATACAATTTTTCATATTATAATTTAATAGAAGATGCCCGCGAAAGCGCGGTACAATTGGGCAAGTGTTGAAACAAAGAGTTTTTTAAATTTCGTGGGCAGTACGTCGACTGAGCATGCGAGAAAGCGTATAAGACACAGATCGATAATGGTCTCAGAATTGGGTTATTTTCTCAAAAATTGGTGTTTTCTGTGGAAAAAAAATTGTTTCAAAGACAAATTTAGGAAGTACAAAACACTACATTTATACGTCATTTCACAAATATTTCTGACTTTGTATGGTTTCAGAGGAGATGCGGCTCAATGAAATCGGTCTCTTCCTTTAGTAGTATAGATTTACACATTATCACAAGACATTTAATATCTAAAGCATCTCACATAACAGCCCTCTGTCCATCTCAATGCCTGCCCAAATGCATGACCAATATAACAAGAGTGCACATGCTGAAATGTCTCGCCTTCTTTACTGACCATTAATTTTATATTGATAGTCCTAAATATAACGCTCTACTAAAAGTATCACATAATCTTAACATGATCCAAGAAAATGAGGTCACGGTCCGATAAAGCAAACCCGAAATACATGTACACCTTACAATCATTCAATACACCAAATATAGTTGACCTATTGCTTATAGTTTCTAAGAAACAGACTTAAACAGGAAAACTAAACATTGACCAATGAAACATGAAAATAAGGTCAAGGTCAGATGAACCATGCCAGACAGACATGTACACCTTACAATCAATCTATGCATTAAATATAGTTGACCTATTGCTAATAGTATCTAAGAAACAAACTTAACCATGAAAACTTAACATTGACCAATGAACCATGAAAATGAGGTCAAGGTCAGATGATACCTGCCAGACAGACATATACACCTTACAATCATTCCATACAACAAATATAGTTGACCTATTGGTTATAGTTTAAGAAAAACAGACCAAAACACAAAAACTGAACACTGAGCAATGAACTGTAAAAAATGAAGTCAAGGTCAAATAAAACCTGCCAGACTGACATATACATTGTAAAATATTTCCATACACCAAATATAGTTGACCTATTGCATATAGTACAAGAAAAAAGACCAAAACACAAAAACTTAACTTTAACCACTGAACCATGAAAATGAGGTCAAGGTCAGATGACACCTGCCAGACTGACATGTACATTGTAAAATATTTCCATACACCAAATATAGTTGACCTATTACATATAGTACAAGAAAAAAGACCAAAACATAAAAACTTAACTTTAACCACTGAACCATGAAAATGAGGTCAAGGTCAGATGACACCTGCCAGTTGGACATGTACACCTTATAATCATTCCATACACCAAATATAGAAAACCTATTGCTTATAGTATCTGATATATGGACTTGACCACAAAAACTTAACCTTGTTCAGTGTTTCACGTAATGAGGTCGAGGTCAGATGAAAACTGTCTGACGGGCATGAGAACCTTGCAAGGTACGCACATATTAAATATAGTTATCCTATTACTCATAATAAGATAGAAATTAACATTACAAAAAATCTTAACTTTTTTTTCAAGTAGTCACTGAACCATGAAAATGAGGTCAAGGACAATGGACATATGACAGATGGAAACTTCATAACATAAGGCATTTATAAACAAAGTATGAAGCATCCAGGTCTTCCACCTTGGAAAATATAAAGCTTTAAAGAAGTAAGCTAACACTGCCGCCGGATCACTATCCCTATTTTTAGCTTTCTGCGACAAGTTGCAGGCTCAAAAAAAAATGACATGCTAATAATCTATTGTTTTATCATATATTTTTTACAACAAATATAATTATTTTTTTCAATCCATAATTCCATTTCCTAATTAACTTTTACTAACATACTGGCACAATATATTTCATAGTACATTATGATCATATATGATTTCATTCCACTTCCTAAAGAGATAAGTTGTTTTAAGCAATAATACATCACAATATTTTAAGATATTTCCTCCATATCACAAATAAGGAGATAACTGCTGAGTGAATTAGAACATCTCTATTCTTTATATCTAATAGAAGTTACTCTACTAAAGTAAATGCTAAAATCTTTGGTTCCTAAGAAAGATCTAAACATTGTTACATAGAATATATCTGACTTAAGGATGGGAATCTTTATAGATTTGAGATATTAACTATTTATTGTATAAAAAAGGGGTGCACTTGAAAGGTATGGTCATGGAAATAAATAAAATATGCTGTAGGGTTGGATAATTGACCAGTTATGAGACATTTGTCAGTTTTTTATACGAGGAAGATGGTGGTCTGAACCCTGGAGAAAAACCCTAAGGTGCTTTTTGCCATTTGAAAAGGGACTTTCCATTTTGAATTTTCCTTGGAGTTCGGTATTTTTGTTATTTCTATTTTTAGATAGGTGTTGCCATAACAAGCAAGGATATGTATAGTATTGGGACAGAGAAGAAAATGAACCCCAAAAATTAATACATTGTATGTTGATCTGGTCTTGCTGATAATATTTGCTTTTTAAACATGTTAATTAACATGATTAAAGTGTCATAAACATTGCTTCTGAAGAGTTATGTTTGAATTCAGACTAAGAAAATGACAATCACACACATAAAATTATTAGGCTAAAAATGGTATATTGATTTACTGATTATGGTATTTCATTATACCAAAAAGTTCAAGGAAATCTTATAGCTATAGTTATTGGTATAATTTTTATACAATGAATAATATGTATAAAAGGGTCTGAAATATAATTGTTATATTATTCTAAGGAGAACAAATTCTTGAAACTATTGACTGGCAAATACTCTGAGAGAGGATTTTGGAATTATTTCAACCTTTGTTTATAAAGAAAATAAAATGCTTTGCTGAGCCCAGCCTGATACGACCGCAGAGGTCGAACCCTGAACAGTTGGGGCAAGTTTGGACACAATATGCAAGCTTGATACTGTCTGAATTTGGATTGTAATCAAATTTTTAACATAATATAGGTTTCTGACACAAAATAAATGTGGTCAAAGATCTTAAAAATTTGAAATGGGACATTTAATTTACCTAGAATGGTCTGATATCCAAAATCTAACAACATGGTTAGATTCAGCATATAAAAAAACACCAATAATTTAATTTTAGTTGAAATCAAACAAAATTTAATTTTGGACCCTTCAAACCTTAATATGAACTTATTTGAAAACAGGGCCCAAAATAAAAATCTAAATGCACAATAAGATTCAGCAAATCATACAGCCGCAATAATTCAGTTTTTGATGAAATCAAACAAAGTTTAATTTTGGACCCTTTTGACCTCAATGTAGACCAATTTAAAAATGGGGCCCAATATCCAAAAAAAATATACAAGGTTAGAACCCCCAAAAATTAAACTTAATTAATCCCATCGAAATTGGTTAAAACATTTGTATTTGTTTTCAATTGAAGAATTGTTGCTATTGCGCAATACTGTGCTATTGAAGATTATTTGCTATTGCGCAATACTGTGCAATTGAAGATTTCTTGCTATTGTGCAATACTGTGCAGTTGAAGATTTCTTGCTATTGCACAATACTGTGCTATTGTGCAATAGAAGATTTCTTGCTATTGCACAATACTGTGCTACTGTGCAATAGAAGATTTCTTGCTATTGCGCAATACTGTGCTATTGGGCAATACTGTGCAACCCATTTTTTTCACTTTCCCTTATTCTAAAAATAGTCTCAATTCAAATTTCTAATGGAGTCTGCAACAGTAACTCCTCATTTAAATACATCATAAAATATTAAAATATAAAATGACATACAGTCATGGTTAAAATTGATATTAATTAATAGTAACTTCTAAAAATAAATTTACAGCTAATCATCTCAAGACAATCATCATTTTTATATATAATTTTCAAGCAGTGTAAGGGAGGTAATCAAACATACATAAGTATGGACACAACATTCAAGCTTGATACAGCTCTGAATTTGGATTGTGATTAAATAGTTGACACAGCATAGGTTTCTGACACAGAATGAATGTGGTCTAAGAACTTAATACTTTTTTGTCCCCTAATTCTTAAACTGTTGGGACCAAAACTCCCAAAATCAATCCCAACCTTCCTTTTGGACCCTATTAAAATAGAAAATGACATAATAATCATGGTTAAAACTAAACAAAAAAGCTTCATCACCAACATTTTATATAGGCAAATTTCCAATGAAGTTTATTAAACTAAAGTTATTGGCAAATTTCCAATGAAGTTTATTAAACTAAAGTTATTGGCAAATTTCCAATGGAATTTATTAATAATAAAGTTTTTGGCAAATTTCCAATATACATAATTTAAAAGCAGTTTAGATGAGATAAACAAAAAAGCTTCATCAGCAACATTTTATATTGGCAAATTTCCAATGAAGTTCATTAAACTAAAGTTATTGTCAAATTTCCAATGGAATTTATTAATAATAAAGTTTTTGGCAAATTTCCAATATACATAATTTAAAAGCAGTTTAGGTGAGATAAACAAAAAAGCTTCATCAGCAACATTTTATATTGGCAAATTTCCAATGAAGTTCATTAAACTAAAGTTATTGTCAAATTTCCAATGGAATTTATTAATAATAAAGTTTTTGGCAAATTTCCAATATACATAATTTAAAAGCAGTTTAGGTGAGATATTCAAGTTAGTTTCAATTACCAACCTTACACTGCCTTTTAAATTATGTTTTGTACTTAAGTAATTGTCCATTAACCTGGAAACTCTTTTCCCCCCTTTTTTGCACCTTATTCCTTAACGGTTTGAGCAATAACTCCCAAAGACAATTCTTACCATCCCTTTGTGGTATTCCAATATCCAAAATCTAAATACATGGTTAGATTCAGCATATCAAAGAACCCAAAGAATTCAGTTTTTGATGAAATCAAATAAAGTTCAATTTTGGACCCTTTAAACCTCAATGTGGACCAATTTGATAACCGGGCCCAAATATCAAAAATCTAATTACATGTTTAGATTCAGCATATCAAAGAACCCCAAGAATTCAATTTTTGTTGAAATCAAACAAAGTTTAATTTTGGACCCTGATTTGGACCAACTTGAAAACTGGGCCCATAATAAAAAAACTAAGTACATGTTTAGATTCAGCATATCAAAGAACCCCAAGAATTCAATTTTTGTTAAAATCAAACTAAGTTTAATTTTGGACCCTTTGGACCTTAATGTAGACCAATTTGAAAATGGGACCAAAAATTAAGAATCTAAATACACGGTTAGATTCGGCATATCAAAGAACCCCAATAGTTCAATTTTTGATGAAATCAAACAAAGTTTAATTTTGGACCCTTTTGGCCCCTAATTCCTAAACTGTTGAGACCAAAACTCCCAAAATCAATCCCAACCTTCCTTTTGTGGTCATAAACCTTGTGTTTAAATTTCATAGATTTCTATTTACTTATCCTAAAGTTATTGTGCAAAAACCAAGAAAAATGCTTATTTGGGCCCTTTTTTAGCCCCTAATTCCTAAACTGTTGGGACCAAAACTCCCAAAATCAATCCCAACCTTCCTTTTGTGGTCATAAACCTTGTGTTAAAATTTCATAGATTTCTATTTACTTATACTAGAGTTATTGTGCGAAAACCAAGAAAAATGCTTATTAGGCCCTTTTTTGGCCCCTAATTCTTAAACTGTTGGGACCAAAACTCCCAAAATCAATCCCAACCTTCCTTTTGTGATCATAAACCTTGTGTTTAAATTTCATAGATTTCTATTAACTTATACTAAAGTTATAGTGCAAAAACCAAATGTCTTCCGATGACGACGACCCTAACGTCATACCAATATACGACCGCAAAAATTTTGAATTTTGCGGTCGTATAAAAACTACTGAGGTATGATTTGATTTTTGATTTGTGTTTTAACGCCACTTTTAAGCACTGCTTTTGGGCTATTTCCTGGCCGCCAGTTTTTATTGGTGAAAACCAACAACCTTCGATAGGAAAACTGACAATCCTAGTCAATTAAGATTGGAGTTGAGTGCACCTGCACGAGCGGGGTTCGAACTCACAACCTCAGTGTTGACTGGCTAGTGATTACAGTAGTAACTACTTAGACCACTCGGCCACCGAAGCCCCCTACTGAGGTATGATAAATACAATGTATTTATATCCAAATGATTCCTCCATGTTATATACTATATTCTGTAGCTTTCTTTTTCTCCGTACTATATCTTATACATATCGCTAGTCTGAAGTTTCCTCCACAACATGTAACTGTATCATACACCTCTAGCTGGAGGTTTCCTGCATATCATATTCAATATATATCTATTTTATATTTTCTTTCAATGTATATACACTACTAAAATCTACCCTGAGGTTTCCTGCAGAAGAAGTTCTGATCTGGCAGCTTGTTTGGCAGCAAGTTCTAATTTCTTTTCTTTCTGTTCAAACACTGTCTTGTGAAAATAAGTCCTGGCATGAGTCTGCAATACAAAAATTATACCAGATAATCAATTTAAATTCTTTCAAGTCTTCATTTTCTGGATGCTGATCTATTGATCATAGTGACTGATATGTGAACTTGGATGTAAAAGTGGAAAATGTAAGTAACAGTGACCTACTTTTTTCTGGATGCTAACCTTATGTTCAGGATACACTATATATACCGGTATACAGATATGAAGTTGGGAAATAAAAATCAACCTACAAATGTAGGTACAAATGTAGGTTTCCTTGGATGCAAACCTTAATCAAAGACACTGAACCATGAAATATGACTCAAATTAATTTCTCCATACAGCTGTTTTACAGCATACAGTAGCAATAACTTAGATTTGCAGACAAACAAGGTTTGATGGTTTGATGACACACATAGATTCCAAGACAAATTTTTCTTAACTTAGTTTAGCATTAAAAATGTAATTAAAGGATTGAACGAAGATTTTATAATTTTTAAATGAATGACTTCCCATATATCGTGTATATTGTCTGAAAAGCCTTGTGCTTTGTAACAATTTCTTCACATACAAAATTTCAAAATATGCATATTCTTTAATTCATAGTCATGATAGTAAATAGGACAAAAAAAGCACTTCTGAGCACTGAGGAGTAAAGCTTGCTTTCATTTTGCATTGTGAACTACATTTTTTTAAGCAATTGAACAAAAGAAATATTTTGAATTTGAGTTATCTTTGTTTGTCCACAATTTTAGGTAGAGCACTTTTTCTTCCGCATATGTAATTTTTATGTTAGGTAATTTAAAGCAGATTGAAATATAGATGTCAACTCAGTGACAATACGGTTTTGATTCCAATGATTACATTCAACAATTACCCCTGAAAAACCAAATGCAACAATTACTCCCAAAAAACTCAGTGCAACAATTACCCCTGAAGAAACTCAGTGCAACAATTAGTCCCCAAAAACTTGTCACATCAGGATAGAATATTAAGGATAAATAAACCATTCTGATTTTGATATGTTGACCTGTTGCTTCCTATGTATTGATAGTTGTGCATGCTTAAAAATGGTACTAGGTACTAGATAACCAAATAACACAATAGGAATGAAAATAACAACACAACATGGCTTTGGTTGTAGCTTTTTGAAAAAACACAGATTATATCACTGAACTATACAATTATAAAAATATTTACCGCTTCCATATCACTTCCTCTTTTGTATTTCTTTATTTTTTCTTTTGAAATAGGAGCATCTCCTAGAAATTTATCAACCTTGAGAAATATAAAAATTTCAAGTCAGAAAAGTTATACAATGTAATATAATTCTAATGTTAGCCCTGTTAGTAGTCTTTATGTATTTATGAATTGTCTAGATCTAGATTATTCATAGCATTTCAGCTTGTATTTAATGATAAGCAATGTATATCATCAGTTTAGAGCTTGGTATAAGGAGTAAAAACATGGTTGCATGGTTAGAACTGTAAGTTGTCAGCATCTGCTCATCTTAGTCAATATATAGCTCCATAAGGCCATAAATAAAATTTAGATTGTTTAATGTTGCCTACCTCCTACCCACCTAAAGAGCACCCTACCCAAAAATTTCATGACACAAATCAGTCTAATTCTTTTTTAAAGATTTCCTGCTCTAACATTGTTTTCTTGTCTAAAACATGTAACTTATATTGCTGGCCAAAAAAAAAATAAAAAAATCCCAACCTACCTACCCTACACTACATGGCATGGGTAGGCAACATCAAACTAAGAATTTGTTAAGGGTGGCCTAAGCTTAAATACTGCACACACATACATAAACAGTCTTCAGGCCATCTGAACCTGAGCATGTCTGATTAGTCAATGAATATGTTTTTTACTGCAGCAAATCATTTTGTAGCTGTGGACTCTAGCTTCCTGTAGTAACAAGTCTAAATTGACACTGCTTTCCAAATTATGTGCCGTCTTATGTTTCCTTCCTGAAGTTAATGGTCATCCTGTTTGTTACTGCATTGTGCATTTTCTACAGATGAGTCAGTTGTTGGTATGTTGTCTTTTGTACATGTACAGTCCAATATTTTTGATAATTTTCTATTATCATGTTTATCCTTTCTATTTACTACATGTTACATCTGAATATGAAGTTAACAAAAACATTGTTAAACTGGATGTCGGAACAACACGAATGGCCCAACCCGCAAATTTTCAGTCCAATGGCCGTTATTACTGCAAAAATCAGAGGAGCATAACCAAACATAAACTTGAGCTGTAACTCATCATAGTAGACTCACATACTAAAATCAGCTTAAAATGAGTAGGCGTTTGGAAACAAGAGGCTCTCAAGAGCCTGAATCGCTCACCTTTAATTTTTTGCTTAAATCTTTCATCATGAAAGATTTAAGCAAAAAATTAAAGGTGAGCGATTCAAGATTTCGAATTGTTTTATGATTTTCTGATTACATTTTCTGCATGTCGAAATTTGCGATTGGACCACGTGGTATAAGTCATGTCACAAGTGTCAGCTTGGGGTATTCGTATCCAAACAGTTATCACCCAAAGGGCAATTGACACCTATTTAATCACTCTAAATTGTCTCTAGTGTCCGACTTGCAGGGATTACAATTAAAGGTGATATAATTTTTATGATCACAAGCGGTAATTAGATGAAAGTTCAAAATTTCGGACATGGTTTTACGATAGAGACAAGAAAAATAGCATCCTCAAAATAATTATAGCGTCGCGGAAATTATTATAGCATCACGGTAAAAAAATATAGCGTCGCGGCACCGCGACGCTAAAACGGCCTGGGGAGAACACTGTCATCAATGATTATTTTTGCTTTTCAAGATATATTAATGAGTGGCTTCAAAATTCCATTTAAATGCTCTTTGTATCTGTCATATTTTCTTCAAAAGCAAAAAAAAGCATTTTACCCCTATGTTCCATTTTAGCCATAGTGGCTATGTTTCTTGACGTACATGTACAAGGAAATAAAATACAAAATTTATACTAGATACTCTGAAACTCATTCATCCCAAGTTTGGCTGATATTGATTCAGCAGTTTCAACGGAGAAGATTTTTTAAAGTAAGCAAACTAGATATATCAATTGTGAAAAATTGTCTTTAAAGGGCAATAACTCCTCAAGGGGTCAATTGACAATTTTGGTCATATAAACTTATTTGTAGATCTTACTTTGCTGAACATTTTTGCTATTTACAGTTTATCTTTATCTATAATAATATTCAAGATAATAACCGAAAACTGCAAAATAACTTATCAATTCAGGGGCAATAACCTAAAAATCAGATACCCTCAGATTTGGCTGATAATTTCAGAGTAGGTAGACCTTGACCTAATGAATACTTTTGTTTTTGAGATATAAGTCGTAAACTGCATTTTACCCTATGTTCTATATTTAGCCATGGCAACCATGTTTTCTGAGGAAACAGAAAACATGGAAAATAAAACACAAACTTTATTCTAGATACCATAAGGATCATTCAGCTTAAGTTTGGTTGGAATTGGTTCAGTAGTTTCAGAGAAGATTTTTTAAAGTTGGAAAACATAAACAAATTGTGTAAAATTGTCCTTAAAGGGCAATAACTCCTTAAGGGGTCAATTGACAATTTTGGTCATATTAAACTTATTTGTAGATCTTACTTTGCTGAACATTTTTGCTGTTTACAGTTTATCTTTATCATTAATAACATTCATGATAATTACCAAAAAACTGCAAAATTTCCTTAAAATTACCAATTCAGTGGCAGCAACCCAACAATGGGTTGTTAGATTCATCTGAAAATTTCATGGCTGATAGATCTTCACCTAATGAACATTTTTACCTCCATCAGATTTGCTCTTAATGCTTTACTGTTTGAGATATAAGCCAAAAACTGCATTTTACCCCTATGTTCTATTTTAAGCCATGGCGGCCATGTTTTTTGACAAACGGAAAATAAAACACAAACTTTATTCTAGATACCCTAAGGATCATTCAGCTTAAGTTTAGATGGAATTGGTTCAGTAGTTTCAGAGGAGAAGATGTTTGAAATAGTTTACACCAGACGGACGATGACGGACGCCAAGTGATGGCAAAAGCTCGTCGTTCCTTCCTTAATAGTAAAGTCACAAAATGATACCCCAAACTCTCTGAATTCTTTTTTTTTTTTATCTATAATCTACTGAAGTAAAATGAAGTTGTGAATTCACTACATTATTTAGGAGAAATCTTCTGTGTTGGGCAAATATCCTTTGAAGTATCTGTGATAAATATATCTCCGCTAGACATTTATACATTGCAGTTATCATGGTTATGATTTTGATAGATTTTGTACACATTTAGATATGAATCAGAAAGCATATTGTGAACTGAATTTGTGACACTGAACTTCATGATAAAAATTCAACCTTATATTTGTGAAACACCCTTTAATTATGGACTGGTGGTGGTTGGCAAAACTAACAATAAGAAACATGAATATTTTCTCAATCATTCAAAGACTAAGACATGTCTTTGTTAATTGTGATATTGTGTTTAGTACAATGTAGAACTAAGTCTGTGACCATACACTCATTTTCAACTAATATGCATATTAAATGATCAGCACAATATTTATTGTCCAATATTTGTTCTTGATTCTTTATTCCATACATGTATAGGCAGCATAGCTTTCATTATCAAAGGACACATACATGTACAACACCAGAGTGTTAAAATCAGGCATATTTCTGGAACATCAGCAAAAAAGTTCCCACAAAGAGAATTAGATGTCAGAGCAATGTCGACCTAAAAAAGTGATGGCTTATCCTTACCTGACCCAATGAGACAGGGGAGCTAAATTAGTCTTCAAAATGCAAGCTTAACCTACTTTTCTAAGCCTCTTCACTGCCCTTTCATCATTTTTCTTTCTTGTCTTCCCATCCTGTCTCTTTTTCCAATGTCCACTCTTGAATTTCTTCAAACTTTTGTCATCAATATTATAAACTTCCTCTTGTGGTTGAAAGTATCGTGATGCTTTTTTGTTATTTGTTTTCTTTTTATTGATCTGTAATATATGGTCATAACAATCTAAGAATTGATAAGTCTTTTTGACTCTGAAGTATTATTAAATGACAATATTATATACATCTTATCTTAAATACACGAAATGCTGATACATTATAACAAGTCCATGCATTGTAAATTGTATCTTTTGGACTTTTTGTTATTTGGATTATGTGGTAGAATAATTTTACATTAATATGTATTTTCTTTCAGAATAATTAATATTATTTAGTAGTTTTATTATATTATATATGTATTTTAAGGGTTCATCAATTCTTCTATTCTCTTATGCAACCTTATTTTCTTGGTATGTTATATCTTCTAAGTACTGTAGTTCTACTCTTATTTTCTGGTTCATTAGTCATTCAGTCATGTGTCAAGTTATCTTGTCTGCTATTGGTCATATTCATCATGTTCATTGAGTTAAAAGTTTTACCACACTTTTTGAATACCTTGAGAGAGAAAGCTATATATCATAGAATACAGCAGCCATATTTAAAATAATTATATTGTTACATATTCTGATTAAAATATTCCATATTAATCAGGACGAGAATGTCTTGATGTATTAATGATCTGGTGATGTTACCAAATAAGAGACAGACCTATGTCATATATGGTTTTCCATATGCAAGTAAGGCAAATAAAGATTTTTAAGAAAAAAATTAAATGTGTGCTCACGAGTCAAATATTTATGGTCTAAAGCCAAAATTTTACTACAAACCACATCAAGTGAGTTTGAATTTTTGACCTACAACATGTACGTATATATGTACAAGTCGTTTATGATGCAGCTGGTCATTTCTTCTATAGCTACTTAAAGGAAACCAAAGGCATGCATGGAGTTGAAAATTTATACAGGTCTTGATTCCATGTTTGTTTTTTTCAAAATTCCCATCACCCAAATGAATGTACAAATGTCTGCTTGAAAATTGTCAAGGAAAAACGAGTTTGCTTAAACTGTTCAGTAATTACATTGTATATAAGGTTTCTGAAGTTAAGTCACAATATAGTTGCCAATATTGTAGTAAGAAACAACATTTGCTGTAATACTTATTAGAATAGAAATTCCACTTGATGAATGAAGATAAACCCATACAAAAACCTGACAATGGAGAGGTACAATGTATTTTATTACAGAAACAGAAGGGTGTCGCTTTGCATTAAAAATATTCTGCCTTTACAGTCATGACAGTACATGCAGAAATTCTATCAAAAACTGCTGTAGCACCCTTTTTTTTTGTGTCATGATGAAAGTATTATGACTAATATTCTACCCATTGAAGGTGCACAAAACTCATTTATTTCTAGAAAGCTAGTACATGCATGACATGTAGAAAAACTACAAATCACATGGAATGGTCCAGTAAGTTTGCAAATCTCAGTTTGGTGGAAAAGAAGACAAGGTACATGTATTCAACCTGGAGAAAGCTACTATATCAACTGAGGCTATAGGCAAGGAAAGAATTTCAATGAAAGTATTAATGGTGCCAAATATTGCCACATAGATACATAAAAAGATTGGCAAAAAAAATAGTATTGACCATGCAAGTGGTAAATATGGGTAAATAGTTTATTCAGTTGGACAGTCATTTTTTCATTCATGTTTAACAGTAGGGAATGAACAATTAGCTTCATGTATGTTTCATGTTTGAATTTAAACTACATGTACTAAGAAAGCACTCCTGAAATTTTGTTTCATGAATCAATACAAAATTTTCTATTTATCCATTACATTTCACATTTAAAAAGTAAAACAATACAAGGTCTACAAATAACAAATCTGATTAAAATCAGATCATTCACCCTGCTACAGTATATATTTTTCATGGCATATAAGAAGTTAACCCTGATCTTATCCTTTTTGTGATTCTGTGTTCAGAACGATTTTCTGATTTAGTCGCCCAAGAATAATACATGTAACTAGAACAATCCCCACCCCAACACAAAGGGAGTGCTAGGACACTGGGAAGTCGGGAAGAATGGTGGAGGAAGCAGAAGTACTCTGAGAGAACCACCAGGCTCTTCGGTGGGAACAGACAAACCATAGAGATATCAGCAGATTGATCTCCAGGTCTGAACTTGGGGGCAACTTTGACCTACACAAGGGCTGCTCTGGCTCCCAAAAAGTTGGAGCCAGAAAAATCGCCAGCTCCTATATTTTGTCGCCAGTTTTGAAAACTTGGAGCAAACTTTAGAGCCAGCTAGAGTCTTTAATTCTTCTACCAAAATTTAAACTATGTTCAATTTAAATCTCTTATGCACTCAGCCTGTACTTTTCATCATTTAACATGTTACACTTAGTAAGTCATTGCATAGGGTTTCTATATATACAACAAAACTGACATGTGTACTTTATTTTTTTTTGTCAGTATTTCATATGTAGAAGAATATACATAGAATAACTGTAGTCAAAGAACTTAGAATTGGTTATATGATTTGAATGCAATTTTTGCTTTTGTGCAATACACTATGCTGTTGCAAATTGACCTCCCAAAAAAAAAAAAATTTACCCCCTTTTATTTGCTTTTGAGCATTACACTATGCTGTTGTTTACCCCCTTTTAAAAAAATATTTGAAGAAATTTTCTTTTGATTTCTGAAATCTTGAGGAGAAAAATTGTAGTATAATTTCAGAGATCCATACACTGTTGCACAAGTTATTGTCATGAAACTAGAAAATGCTTATTTGGGCCCCTTTTGGCCCCTCATTCCTAAACTGTTGGGACCATAACCCCAAAATCAATCCCAACCTTCCTTTTGTGGTTATAAACCTTGTGTTTAAATTTCATAGATTTCTATTTACTAATACTAAAGTTATTGTCCGAAACCAAATGTCTTGGACAACGACGATGACGTGATACCAATATACAACCGCAAAACTTTTGCGGTAGTATAAAAATTTGGTTTAAAAAATACAGACTAAAGGTTCTACTTTATACTAAACTAGCACTTAAACCTATTTAATACTATAACTATATGATAGGAATAAAACAATTGACATTGATATCACATATTAAAACAAACAGTTTAAAGATTTCTAACTTATCAGTAATCTCTTTGCATAATTGCATTAGTTCAGAAAAAGGTCTTGTAGGGATATTTTCTTGATTATGTAGTAATAAATTGATGAAAATAGCCCTAAAGTATTACTTTTGACCACATAAATATTAAAAATTTCTAATAAACCTTATTTCCTAAATCTTCCAAAAAACAGTTCTATATAAATAGATATAAGAAGATGTGGTATGAGTGCCAATGAGACAACTCTCCATCCAAGTCAAAATCCACAAATGTAAACCACTATAGGTCAAAGTACGGTCTTCAACACGGAGCCTAGGCTCACACCGAACAGTAAGCTATAAAGGGCCCCAAAATACTAGTGTAAAACCATTCAAGCGGAAAACCAACGGTCTAATCTATATAAAAGCGAGAAGCGAGAAACACTTATGAACCACATCAACAAACGACAACTACTGAACATCAGATTCCTACTCATATTTTCTCTTACTAGACCCTTTCATAAGAACACACTTTCAATGTAAAGGAAATAACAAAACAAAACAAAACACTACAACTTTAAATAATGATTGTGCACAACACCATCTAAACACTTTTAAAACACATGACATGTATGAATAATTGATCATTCATAAATCAAAGGTACCATCAACTAGGCTGTTTGCAGTTTGAAGTACCGGTAGCTTATGGTCTGTATATGCTACAGAATAGACAAAATGTTTTAAATCAAAAAATAAGAAATAAAAAAAATGGGTAATTGTATGAAGAAAACAGAATAAGAGGTGTTTAGATTAACAGAATAGTGATATATTGTATTAGAAATAAAGAATACAGAAAAAGATGACCAAGGCACCCTACCAACCCTATCCATCCTGCTACTAAAACCCTCTTTAACTCTTCCCATAACTCAAAAGACCTACACATATAAATTCTAAAGCCAGAAGTATGTAGACATATCTTAGACACGTCTTAAGTAGGTATCTCAATGCAAGGAAAAAGTAAAATTGAGTTATCTTTCTTTATTCGGGTGTGCTCCTTCTTTGGAGGATTATATACAGTACGTAGAAGAAGTAAATTTGACCAACAATGGCGGTCGGTTTTGTTATTTTCGTATCATAATTGAGGGCAGTCAAAGACAAATTTCATCTGAATTTGCTATTTTTTTTAAAGAAAACAAGTAAAACAATGTTTTTTAACAATTTGATTATGGTTTTCAACTTCCTGTCAATTATGTTTTCTTCATTCAACTACGGTAAACATTGAAAATTGTGTTGTCGTATGAACATTTCTTCAAATGAAATAGACAAATACATACCTACTGATCAATTCTATTTGAATTAATTAATGTTGATGATCATTAATGACCCATCCAATAAATGGATTACCTGTAATAACAGATTATGACACCTGTTGTAACCGTTGATTAGCTTGGGGTCGTAAACAGTCATAAACTTGTCGCCAGGTAAAATTTTGTACAATTTATTGTTTTAACTTTTACCAATTTAAATGAAGATCGATAATGTCAAGAAATGAAAATTTTTACACAGGAAAATGTTGGCGCCAGAAATATCGCCAGCAGTCGTATTTAGTCGCCAGATGAAATAAAAAATGGCAAATTACGACATTAGCGACGCACAGCGCGGTCCCTGCCTACAGTGGGGCCCAAAGTACCTTCTCAGGGGCTGCTCTGAATAAAAAAAAAATCGCTAACTGCTATATTTTGTCGCCAGTTTGAAAAAAACTTGGAGCCAACTTTAGAGGCAACTAGAGTCTTGATTTCCTCTACCAAAATTGAAACCATATTCACTTTAAATTTCGTATGCACTATACATTATTTAAACTTAAGTAATGATTTGTCATGTAATGTATTGCTCTATTATATTATATTTTTTCTTCCTTTCTGTGAAAGAACAAAACAAAAAGGTTCACTTACTCCAGGGTTAAAGCTAGGATTTTGAGGCTTCATACATATTGCAAATTTTAATTTGATTGTTCATGTCTCCAAACCGGGACTAATAGGAATTATATGATGACTACTGGTCAATGTTCCTGTCCTTATAATTAGCTTATGGTTTGTATATGCTACAGAATAGAGAAAATGTTTTAATTAAAAAATAAAGAATAGTAAAATGAGCTAATTAAATGATGAAAAGAGAATAATGGGTATAATATACAGAATAGAGAACATATGTATACAAAATAAAGAACACAGAAAATGATGACCTAAGTCCACTACCCATCCTGCTACCAAGACCCTCTTAACTTTGCCTATAACTCAAAAGACCTCCTAAACCTAAAAGTCCTAAAGTCAGAAGTATGTAGACAGATCTTGAATAGGTATTTCAATACTATAAAAAAATAAAAATTGAGTTATCTTTCTTTATTCAGGTGTGCTCCTTCTTTGGAGGATAATACACGGTAGAAGTGAATACGATCAATGGCTGACAGTTTTGTTATTTTTGTATCAAAAGTAATATAAGGGCAGGCAAAGACAAATTACATTGTACATCTGAATTTACCATTTTTTACGGATTCAAGTACAACAATGTTTTTTAATAAGTTTATTATGGTTTTCGTCTTTCTGTCAACTATGTTTTCATCATGAAACTACAGTAAATTTGACATATGAAAATTTCTTCAATACGAAATGACAAATGCCGACTGACTGATGCTATTTGAATGAATTAATGTTGATGATCATTAATGACCCATCAGATAAGCGGATTACCTTTGACAACAGATTATGACACCTGTTGTAAGTGTTGATTAGCTAGGGGTCGTAGACAAAGTCATAAACTTGTCGCCAGGTAAAATTTCGTACAATTTATTTTTTACTATTACCAATTTTAAATGACGATTGTTAATATTACCGTTAGTCGAGAAATGAAAATTTTGACAGGTGAAAATACTGGCGCCAGAAATATCGCCAGCAACCGTATTTTGTCGCCAGATGAAATAAAAAAATCGCAATTTGCAACATTGGCGAAGCCCAGCTCGGTTTGAACTCTTGTCTGGGTACCAGAGTAGATGTACAAGAGACCTGTGGGAGTGTGAAAATCACCCTTCTGAAATTTTTAGCGCCTTGAGCGAGAATCGAACCCGGGATTTTCAGCACTGCAGCCATCGGTCTTAACCACTTGACCACGAACCCATATACAATATCGATAAAATTTGAATAAAACTGTTAACATCATACCGATTAGTACATGTAAACTGTACAAAATCTACAATAATGACAATATCATATTCTCCCAATAAAAAAATCTCCATAGAGACAGATCTTCCCATTTGAATCCTCGGAAGTTTACTGTTTTTTTTATTTTGGTAAACCCCACCAAATATTACCTTTTCTGGGATTTTTTCCATTCTTTCGCTTTATCAATTTGTTCACGATTTGTTTACAATTTCCATGTGGTACTTCCTTTACTTTGCGCATGTCATGCCGGAAATTTGAATAATAACAGACTCGTACCTTTGCAAATTCGTACCTGATTATTTATTACAGTTTCTGTGATTTCTCAGTTTCTTTTACTGCAAAGTGAGATTGAACTATTTTTATTTTGATCGTTGTTTTGCCACAGCTGTGCACATTTCTATTTTTGTTTGCAAAAACATATGTAAAAGAATAAAATAACAACTCTATCAGATTCATATTTTTCACATGATTTCAGGGAATGTATCTCACTTCGACACAGCCAGAGTAGCGTTTTATATCAATTTTCCTAATTTCTTATAAAATATGAAAAACAATCAACCCCGATTTTCAAAAAACATATGTAAAAGAATAAAATAACAACTCTATCAGATTCATATTTTTCACATGATTTCAGGGAATGTATCTCACTTCGACACAGCCAGATTAGCGTTTTACATCAATTTTCCTAATTTCTTATAAAATTTGAAAGATAATCAACCTCGATTTGTAGCTTATGGGTAGAGAAACGTAATTTACATATATCGACCTTCTAAAATCAAAGTTCTTAACCAAATAATTGATTTATACTGTCCCATGCATCAGTAACATCGTTTTAATTTTCGTAAACTTTGAAGTACCTGGGTACCGTTTCACAAAGCCTTCGTAAGTCTACGTGTCATCGTATGTTCATCGTAAATATAAATCGTAGGTTTTACAGCCGTTTCACAAAGCCGTTGTAAGTTAAGATGAGCGTAAATAATACGTAAATCCTGGCGTAACTTACTACAGCTATAACCCAATCGTATCTCGATCGTAGTTATTCCGCGAATATGAATTAAACCATATCTAAGATGGCTTTATTCTCGATCAAGATGCCGCAAATGTTAGAAGACGAAGAAGAATCTTCAATATTAGAACCACACTTTCTTCATTTGATCATTTTGAAAATGAAATGGATATTATATCCAGATACAGACTGGATAGACACAGTATCAATGAAATAGCATTGGCAATAGAACCAGATATAAAACATGATACAAATAGGTCCCATGCACTTACTCCTGAAACTCAGGTTTTGTTAGCTTTGCGCTACTCACTGGTTCTCCGGTAAAGCGCCCATTTTATGACACTGATTTGTCCCACCGTAACAAAGCAAAACTAACGACTTCGAGTTATATACCCTAGCTTGTTATACTTATATCTGAAATTTTTATATTTCTTTATTATCTATATTTTTAATTTTTATAAAGTTTAGTACATATTGAACAACGATAGTGATCGTACCGGCCGTCATAATGTTTTCTGTAATAGTTATACACCGAGGGATAGGTGTGTCTCGATAAGAAACCCCGACGGCCGGAGGCCGGAGGGGCTTCTTATCCAGACACGCCGTATCCCGAGGTGTATAACTAACTTACACCCCATTCTAAACCCTATATTTCTTAACATTAATTACTAAATGAAAAAGAATGGACAGCATATTTATTTACAATATCAAACCATAATTTATAGAATTTTTTTTAAATTAAACCCCACTAGTAACCTTACTTTGGCTTTCTTCGTTCAAACGAAGTGAGTAGATTTAACAGATGTCAAAGTTGTTGTTTTGCATATTCCCGTTAAATCCATGTGCTAATATGGATCAGCAGGTCAAGGTTGACCGTTTCGTGCATTCTTATTTAAAAAAAGTACATCATGCTCCTGGTATACAGTTGTCAATATGGACGGGTATAAGACGGACGACATTTTGTGGCAAGCGTTGGATTTGGTAGAAAAGACTAAAGATGAAGGCAATATTATACTCCAAAGTACTTACCTGTATCAGATTAATAAAGGTAATCATAACTGTATTTTATATCTTACGATTTTATCAAAACAAAGCCCCTCCCCCACCTCTTCTCGAGAATAAACAAAAATTCATATTCGAACATACTAAGGGATAGGTGTGTCTGCATTAGAAACCCGACTACCAGACACGCTCAACATACAAAATTTAATGTAGAGGAACTCCCTTTTTGGGGGCAATCAGGGGCTGATCCAGCCGGGGTTCCCAACTCAAGAGAAAAAAAGGGGGGGGGGGTTCCAACCATTCAAATGCATTGATCTTTTATATAAAAGTCGGGTCCAATCCGCGGAACCCCCAACCCCGGATTGGCCACTGGGTAACCGGGGGCGGGGGAGGGGGGTCCGTTAGTAGAGACATATGACTGGACCGACCGTGCAAGGGCTGTATAGCCAGTCAATGTCGTTAAAAACCTCCATTTGTTTATATGACTGGGATAAAAAAGAAATTACCTTCAAGCAAAGGAGTATTTAAAGGATTATTTTTGTATTCCATATAGATGCTTATTGAAATTTCCTAAAATGTGTTTTTTTAATATCATGAAACAATTTGTAGTGAACACTATTAGTAATTACTTATGTTCATGCTATTTAAAAAATAATCAATTTCTATTGTTACGAATAACAATGGACTTTGTTTGCGGGATGTAGAAGCAGGGGTTTCCAGAAACCCCGCTCGTCACACCCTGTGGTCAAAATCCATTGTTATTCGTAACAATAGATCTATTCAATTTACACTTGTTTCAGAAATAGAAACTATGAAGTATAACAATAGAACTGGGGTGTAATCGTAAACATGTAATTCCCGTTAACGGATAGAAGACCAAGCAGGACTAAATATTTAACACAACATAGAGTGTGATATTAGTTCAATTTGATTATAAGGTTACAATAAATAATTTTGTTAAATAGTCATCTATTCCAAATCATCATATCAGTTTTGAAAACTAAACAAGTTGAAAACTGCAGAGATTTGTTAAGCATGTAATCTCCGTGGTATATATATTCTAAACATAAAAATATAAACAAACACCTATTTGAAAATAAATTCTACCTCCAACAGATCGATATCGGTGTCAACATTCAATTTTAATACAACTTCTATCTTTAGATTTACGTATTATGTTTCATAGATGACGAAATCGTCGAAATGTAATCTCCGTGAAATGCCGTTCACGTTTTTGTGAAGAGTGCTTTCTTTCACGTCCGCACTTTTATCGAGTATGGCATGCCAAATAAACAATTTAGATAATAATTACGGATGGCGAATATATAAATTACAGATCAATAACTTACATTGTAATTCAGACGACATAAGAAGACACCATGTGACAATTTTAATAAGTGAATTGTTTTAGTGTTACAGAGTGGTTTTTTTTCTAAGATCTACAAAAAAAAAACCACAAAAAAACGAACTGGATGTTTTTATATCAATATTAATGAAAGTAAATAATTTTAACCCGTTTTCAATATTAAAGATCTGAAACTTTTATTATTAATATAAATTTGATACAGAATTTAATACGATTAAATAATTATGCAAGTAGTCATAAAAATTGCTTTGCCTAATGAGTCTAATAAATCATATTGCACAGGGAGAGAAGCTTTTAAATACTTTCTTTCATTAAAAATGAAATTACGACGTCGGCTGAGAGGACATGGTATATATTGTCCGTTACATTTATTAACAACACCTTGTACAAATATTCTTTTCGAAAATAAAAACAGTTAAATAGAACAAACAAAACTATCCGTCACAATGATATACGAGGGTCTGGATTAGGGTGGAAAAGGGGGGTGGGGGGTTTTATATTTCTGTATTCTGTAATTCTTTTGGCCATTTTTCTCTATTCAGTAAGAAATATGCTTATTCTGTAAATTCTTGTGTTCAGATCGTGCATATGAAAATTTCCTGTTGTATCATGATTTTGACATGATAGATCTTTTTGTCTGTATCAACGACATATGTATGACGACACTACCCCGTGAACCCTCACCCCTGAATCTGTCACTGTACTGCATAAACGATATCATTTATCAATTTTGATTAATATCTGATTAAAACAAAACACGGGGAAACACTATTTTAATTTCTTTGTAATAATTTGGATATCTGGGATAATAAGCAGTAGATAAGATGACATTAGGTATATTTGATCATACATGTATTTGGTTTGTAATATGAGGTACTAGTACTGCAATCTAATTAAAGTACCGGTAGTAAATCGTAAAAAGTAGATTTAAGAGAAATCTGAAATCTGATAGAATAAAAATTCGATCACCTGAACTAGATATTATCCTAAATAGCCCAACTGTCCAACAAAATATAAAAATATTGCCTATCAATCAATTGTTTTGGAGATTATTAAAATATATTTAACATTTATTGGTAGTGAAAAAAAAAAATGTCATACGCCCCGAAAATAATCAAAGACAATGTTATCCGTCCTCGAGTATCCGTCTTCCAGTCACGTGATTTTATCGAGTCCGGTAATTATAAAGCACCTGTGTGAAATCCGAGGTTTATTAATAAGAAGGTGGCGCTGTATCATATAAAACCTCTACCTTCAGAAAGAAGTCGTATGATGTAAAAAACTTGAAAAACGGACGAGAATTGTTCAACCTACAACAGTTTAGCATGGAAAATTGTATTTAATTTAGCATATTTTTGCTTTTTACCGTTTGTTTTAAACTGTTCTAAAAGTATTTTCCGGTTAAAAGCGGATCCCGAGTAAAACAGTTAAATACCGATGAATTGATCAGGATTCACATGATGTTTAACAAAATAATGTAGACAAATCTAGACATATATTTTTTTACTGTTGAAATGTGCAAAGTTTATCGAGAAGTATTCTAAATTTATGTATATGTCATAAATGTCATTGATTACATTATTGAAACTGGACAGCTAAAATTGGGATAATATGGTCGTAAACATATATTTTTTTAAAAAGTGTTTATTGTGGAATACTTGTATTAATATAACAAGCTACAGCAAAAAGTAAAAGAAACCGACAAAATGAGCTTGACGCTATCTGCAGTGGCGGATCCAGAAATTTGCATAAGTGGGGGCCCACTGACTGCCTAAGAGGGGGCCCGATCCGGTCATGCTCCAGTGATTCTCTATATAATCAACCAAATTTTTCCCAGAAAAGGGGCCCGGGCCCCTGGGCCCCCCTCTAAATCCGCCTCTGATCTGTCTTACGGCAAATTCATTTTTACACGAATTAGTTTATGTATCAAGAACTATAAATTAAAGGATAGAACCGTTTAGAATTGTGAATATTTTAGTTGACTAATACACGAAAGACTTAGATTATTCGTATTTAATAAAAGGGGGTCCGAACGTATTTTTTGTACAATCATCTTCTTAACTTACGGAAATGGCTTTTTAACTGTCTGTAAATATCAAAATTGAAAATGACCCAGCCTTGTTCTCCAATTTCATATGTGATAGCTGTCGGTACTATTAAGATCGAACTAACCAGAAATAGGAAAATTGGACTAAAATAAAAATTGAACAAATGACTCTATTCGGCAGCGTACATCAACGGAATGTAACGAATGGACTATTCGGGTTACTTCGCACGTATATACGACAAAAACTTGTCTGTTCGTAGTTTTCCGTGAACACGAAAATGACCGAAAAGTGTCAGTGATTTGATCGATCACATGCGGAGAATCAACTTCCATGCCAGATATTAAACCAATTAACGAGTTATCGAAAGATGGGCGGTAACGCAGATGAAACCTTTGAAGTGACGACGTTGTTATTCCTTTTAAATATTACTTCCATGGTGTAACCATGGAAGTATTATATTGACAGGAACTCCAACAACCGGACTTCAAACGTTTATAGTGCGATGCCGCAAAATCGTTAAGTATCTGTTAATTAACTCGACGTGTCTTATGGATGCATGGGTTCCGATCAAATTTTTGGAACCTCGTGAATGATCGTAATTACGGAACATACCGAAATAACCGGATGTGTACTTAATTGTCAAGGAAATGACATTTACCGACCATGTGAATGACAAATATAATGTCAGTTTTTACGGGTTTTGCTGCTTAAAAACAAATAAAAAAAAAAAAAAAAAACGAAATCCCCGCGACTGTTTTCACCGATTAAGAAAAACTGAAGAGTAAAAATACTCACAAGCCATAAACATTTCAGTTTAAATTACAATCAATTTTAAAATAGTAAGAAATTTATTCATGAGAGGGCCGTTGGCTAAACACGCGTAACTGTTATATATACATGTTAGGCTTGAAAATCATAAAATTCTCATGTAAAGTAAACGGGGTTAAAGAGCTTTGATCCGAAAAAATATCAAATATTTTGATTAATTGTTTACTGAAAGTCCAATGGCAAATATTTCATGCTATTAAATAAGAAACAAAAACATAAATTGCTTAGCGTACGGTGTAAGATGTTTCAGAACTGTTTAGCTTTTAAACACATAAATAAATTCTAATTTGGTTTCCATGATAAAAAAAATAAACTGCTTAGGGCCCATCATGGTGATCGTTCTTTAAATGCATCCAGAAATATTTAAAGCCATCCGTAAAAATAAATCTGTCAGACGTCAGAGTAATCTCGGACTAGGTTGAATGTTTAAGGTTATTACAACTTTGGAATTATTATAAAAGGAATAACAATTCATCTGCATGTCTCGTAACATGATATTGCTATGTAGAGGTCATCACATGCGTGTAATTATTAACCTCTTTTAGTCTTTAGAACATATTTGATAAATAAGTTAATAATAACATTTTACGATATTTTACGATATATAGAGAAAACCAGAAATATTTGTGTTACACTCGATAAACGTTTACAATCTTTAACTTAAAATTTGAGTTATCCGGCACCATCCGGCACACTACACGCGCATCACATTATTTTCTGCAAACACTCTACTTCAGAATCATGTAATTTTCATAACCGGATATTTCCCGATTTCCAAGTTCCAATGATTAAAACATACTCAACAAAACTAAAAATAAGCTTGCCCTTTTCCGAATGCAGTTAATTTTCTTATGTCATTCTGTTAAATATGGACCGATTTTTTCGATCTTTTCAGCTTTGTTCTTCATTTTTTGAACGGAAACAGGTGTTGTTATTCATGTGGCGATTCACAAATAACCACGGGAGTTTCCGTGTTTATTTACATTGGTAGGTAGATAAGACAATCGATACCAAATCACGTGATAAGACCAGCTTCAGTTAGAAGAACAGGCGAAGGCGGCATCACAGATACCCAACAAAGGAGTTATCACGTACTTGACAAACTAAGTTAAAGAAATCAGTGGGATGGGAATGTGCTAATTTTCGTTTTTTCTTAGATCTACAAAAACACAAAAAACGAACTGGATTTTTATATCAATATTAATGCAAGTAAATAATTTTAACCCGTTCTCAATACTAAAGATCTGAAACTTTTATTATTAATATAAATTTGATACAGAATTTAATACGATTAAATAATTATACAAGTAGTCATAAAAATTGCTTTGCCTAATGAGTTTAATAAATCATATTGCACAGGGAGAGAAGCTTTTAAATACTTTTTTCATTAAAAATGAAATTACGACGTCGGTTGAGAGGGCATGGTATATATTGTCCGTTACATTTATTAACAACACCTTGTACAAATATTCTTTTCGAAAATAAAAACAGTTAAATAGAACGCTGTTGAAGATTACTAAGCGCCAATAAAATACAATAATTTTGTATTTTATAAATTAGTGTCTTCGATAATGAAAAATTCGTCATCGAACAGTCTCATTATCATGTCGGTATTCGAAATGACTTGTTTCATTGTTATTACAAAAAATAGGTCATAATAACATGACAGAGTTTTTTTTTGTTTTTTGCTTCAGAATGTTCTAAATAAATATACAAAAAGCTAATTTTAGACAATGTACCCTCATAAGCCTGGAAGTGGCTAGTCACATATAGTTAACGGCGTTTTTCTCACAATGATGTTCTTCCTCCATAAACCTGGAAATGTCGTGGCGGGTCACATATAATCAATCCTTCTGACTGCATAAATTTTGTTAGAGAGTCGGCTGAATTAAGACGTTATGTGATGAAAATTAATTTCCTTCCGTGAAAATGCATCGCATGAACAATAGAAATGAATCGCCCCTTCAGTGAAAATGAAAGTCTAGTATCATTATTCGACATTAAACATGAATCGCATAACGAAAACATCATAGTGGAATTTAATTCAATATCAACAAGCTGAATAACAAAACCTGTTTTAAGTTATACAACATTAATAATTATGTTAAAAGGAACATTTTTCTGCAAATGAAACTTAACTGCTGCTTTTAAATCTCTTGCACACTCTGTTCGTGAACTATTCTTAATATTTAACTATTTGTGTATCAATTTTACACCTGGATGGCTGTAGGCGCGATGAAAACCCGTCCGCATCTCATACCTATATCATGAATTTATAAACACAGTACACATTATATCTTATTTCTTATTCTATTTAAAAATCATGAATTTGTCGTCTGTTTATTTATCATTCTACATTAAAAATTCATAACGGATACAGTGAAAACGGTATTTCAGGATTCGCACATTATATACACTGGTTTTGTTTATTCTTATTGGACTTTTGTTTAATTCTTTTTCAACGACAACGCATGCAACTTCTTATTTCTTGTTTGAAATTTTCTCTCTTGGTCATAAATCTGCATGAAATATTTGCCACTATACGTTCAGAAAACAGCAATCAATCAATCATATCTCCTCTAAAATTGCAGTACTATAATAACTTTAGACATTATCAAATAATTGTTAAAAATTTCGTTTAATCCTTTGATCAGATATAAACACGTCTCGTCACTCTCCTATTATTTCAAATTTCCGATACAAAGAATAAAAGTATTATTGAATATCAAAGGAAGTAACCCATCAAAGATACAAGGCTTGTGTTTCATCTACAAATGAAAAACATACGAACACACCCACTCACCTGATTCGCTCGTCCTAAAAAATTTAAAATTCAAAATATAAAAACAATTATATACAAAATAAAGAATAAGGTCACCCCGGATGCCGCACAAATGCCAAGGCAACGAACGAGAAACCGGAAAGGACATACTTGGATTCCAAACCGATACCGCTAAATGCCCAGCTGTATTCCTGGTAGAGGAAAGCCGAAAATCCTACGATAAAGCATCTCGGAAAGAAACTACCGATCCATTAGGGGAACAACAGCTAACCCCCCTCAGACATCAAATAGATTGGTCTGATAGTTTCCCACATGGAAACTACTAATGGATTCCATCTGACCACATGTCTCAAACAAACCTGAAAATATCTGCAGAAACTTTCCTCAACAAAAAAATATGATCCACAACATAAAGTATAAGATGTAAGGATAACAATATTTATCCATGAAACCAATTTGGCAAAACAATTTCATTGATGTTGAAGGATTCTCTCTGCAAACATTTTCACGTCCGCTCTTATCGGCATGCTCGACTCGTCGATCTGTGAAAGAAGAGTGTGCCATATTCCGATGTAAATAAACTACGATTCACACCTCCTGTTTACAGAGTTCCGTTTTACGATACACTTACGATGATACACAGTGCGTAACTTGCGATCAACTTAGTAGTCCTTTACGATGCCTTTGTGAAACACACGTAACGGGAACGTAGAACCACACGTAAACGGATCGTAAAATGATACGATGATCGTAAGTTAAGAAGGCTTTGTGAAACGGTGGCCTGGTGTATATCTCAATTATTGCAAGTCTGCTAGATATATTGATAAAATGTATTGTGCAATGTTTAGTCAGTTAACAGAAGTTCGATTTTCTTTCAACAAAAGTTTCTAACAATTCCGATCGGCGCTACAAAATGCATGTCAAAAGTGTTTTCGAAAGATTAAAATATCTTCATAACAATCGAGTACCATTATGTTTTATCAATGTTGTGGAGCTCTTGGGTGCATTTATATGCATGATACCATCTTTTAGCTGACTGAATTCAGTCGAAGTTTTTTTTATCTATTTAAGGAATGACTGTAATAATTGTAAATAGCATCAAAAATATGGTGCACACCAGGCATGGGGTAATGCAAATTTGTAATTGTAATGCCTGGTAATGCATTACATTTTCCCAAGTAATTGCATGTAATGTGTAATGCAGCAATTTTTGCAATACATGTAATTGTAATTTAATGCATTACTTAAGCAAAAAGTTGTGTAATTTCGTGCATTACATTGCATTACATGGCATTACATTTTTCACATACTATATATATTTTTTGAATAATGATTTTCTGTTTTCTATCTATTTTTCACCCTTTACATGGAGCACTAGAGGGAATTTGGAGATTCAGCCTTGCCCCAGGTAAAACTTGAAAAAATGGTATAAATACTAGAATGACCAAAGTACAATTCTAATTGAATAAGACTGCACTGTATATCAGATTGAGTTCTTTTTTTATTTCATTTTATTTCATACATTTTCATACATTTTCCTGCATAAAGAGATTGATATTTGAAAAGCATTACTGTATTCCATTGTTGTCAACAGATCAATGAATACCTTGTCATGATTAAATAAGAGATAATTGGACATTGTCATTAACACTAATTAGTTGATAAAGGCATGTAATTGTAATTGTAATTTAATGCATGGTTTTGTCAAAGTAATTGTAATATAATGCATTACATTGCAATGTAATTTTCTCCATGCCTGGTGCACACTGAATAACCCTCGTAACGGGTTATCTAAAAGTGTGCACCACATTTTTGAGGTTATTTCGAATAGACAGAAAGAAAAATTAAAGTCGTTCCTTATAATTCAATTTTAAATTCCAATTTTAACTGGGAGTAAATATTATCATGAAAAAACGTTGATGACGTCACGGTCACATGACAAAATTATGTCTATGAACTGATAGACAAAAAACTTTCAGCCAATTAGAAGACGTGTTACATTCAAAATTAGATTATATCAATATCATCTAATTAGCCAATTCCATGTACTTTTGCAATTTAATGCCACCTTGTGTGGAACTAGTTTGTTACCATTTGACAGTAAGCTTTAAATTCATACTTGGTAGGATTGTCATCGTGTGCAGTTGTTATACCGTCATTACTAATTATCTTTAATTATATGATAATCAAGTAGAATTCCAATCCACAAATTTGCATGCAGGAGGAATGAAATGCTAAGAATTACAGGGATGCTTACAAATGCTACTAATGTATCGGAAATGTAATATGTGCATCGTCTGCTGTTTATACAATTGTATTCCATAGCTATATAGCAGTAAGGGAAATTTCGCCACGGCATATTATTCATGCTTGTTGTGGTTTTAGCGTAGGTCTGTAGATTTATCCTAATCCATTTAGCTTTATAGGTTTCGTTTTTAGGTGTACAGATAATTGTCTATTATTGAAACCGTATGTTTATTTCTATGTTTGTTTTTTTTACCATTTGTATCGTTTTATTGAGGTCTATTTGACGTAAATCTCCCTTTCATTTGTAATTTTACCGCGCCAAATGTTGATCTGTCTGTCCCAAGTCAGGAATATCGTCTACATATATTTGTCATTAGTCATATCATTTTTTTTGGCCTTTTGAAATCGAAATTGGCGACAGACCATTGATAGTCTCTTGTAAATGTATTCAGACTCGACAGGAGAATTTGGTTTTGACTTAGTGTATAAAAGTTCTAGAGCAAATGCTATATTAGTTTACTTATGTTTCTTTTTGTGTCTTTAGTTGCTGTTTTGTTGACATGTTATATAAGTGACTTATGTTTCCTTTTGTGTCTTTAGTTGCTGTTTTGTTGACATGTCGGTTCCACGCCCCCCTCAAATCACATTTCTGTAAAGATCTGACTTCAATCAAACGTGCGAATGAAGACTAATTTATTTTGTTTCAATATATATTTTAAGTTTGTTAGTATGCAATGAATTATCGTTAACACCCAGAAATGAATTCCGTAAACGAAATGGCCAAATATCCCTATTTCTTCAACAATATTTGTATTTATGGACCGTTTCCGTCCAATCTCAAACAATGCAAGATTATTGTAACATAGCAATGAAGAAAATGTAAGAAGGTTGTTATATGCCAGGTTATTGTTTCAAAGACGTATATGTCCCCTAACCTCTGTGTTGAAAACTAAAATCTTATTTCTATAAACATATTACGTGAGAGATTTTACTGATGACAGTTTCATTTGTTCTTCTCTGAAATGTACTTAAAACTGAAAAAAGATAGAAATATTTCCATCTGGTTTAAAGAAAAAAATGTTTTCATTTTATACGAGACTGCAGTATTCTAAAGAAGAAATTAATAGTTTTGACAGTATCTTTTGAAATCATAATAGGATTATAATTTCAGGCATTTTCTGAAACAAAACAGAAGTAAACAACATATGTTGTTATAGATTCATACCTTGTCTTTTCTTTGTCTATTTACGATCTTCAAAAGTTTAATCCTCTTATTTCAAAAGAAAGAAAATTCGTTTGTCAACTTTGATAAAACGGTTATTTATATATGCCTATATAAACGTTTACAGAAAGAAAAGCGCACACTGGCATATGCAACCGTGGTTTCCGTGTAACATGGTCTGGGGAAATATGTAAGTAATTTTATTGTATTCTATCATAATAGAACTTTTTGTTTTTGGTGTCTTAAAATTATCAACCAGAATTCAACCATCTTAACTCAACTTTTTCCTTATCAATGTTTTTCCGAAGTTGTAATCTTAACGAATGATATTTTAAACTGTGTATTCAAATGATAAAAACTTTAGTGTATGCTTAAATTTTTATAAGTGTAAAGATACTAAAATTAGAATTAAAATAATGCAGATATTATTCAACAATTGAGAGATAACAAATCGTGCACAATTAATGAAACAGATACACGAATCAATGAATAAATATAATAAAACTTTTCTACTTTAAATTCAGCAAAGACCCGAATAATTAAAACCTGATTTAAAATATCGAAAAAAGCATTTGAAATAAAATTTAAAGAACTTTTTTCTTTTTTAATTGAATACATATCTATGTGTGAAATAATAATGATGACAATAATAATAACAATAAAATGCAAAATAATGACACATTTATTGTTGAAGACCGCATATTGACCTATAGACATCGTTTGATAGGTCTATGTCGTTGGTTTACTGTCTCGTTGGAATACTAGTATACACCACATTTCCTTTATTTCATAATACAACTTATTATTCTGGAAACGGCTGCTTACAGTTCTTTTGTACCCCCCACCCAAACGGCATTCTATTGTTAAGTGTAAAATTAAAATACAATTTTATCTAAAAATTGGCGCAATCGTATACTACATTTTTTTGGCACAATGATACAAGGTATTTTAATAAATAGCGGCGCAAACGTATAATTGGCGCAAATTAGTTGTGTCGCAAATGGATGCATTGTTGGCGCAAACGGATTTCTCTCCTGGAAACTGCCTCCAATTACAATGAATATATATAAAAATAAGGAGATATGGTATGATTGCCAATGAGACGACTATCCACCAAAGTTCAAATGAAGTGGATGTAAGCAATTATAGGCAACTGTACTCCTTCAACAATGAGAAAACCCCATACCGTATAGTCGGCTATGTATTTCGTCAAGCATTTCAGAAGGTAAAAATAATTTTGAATAACGGACAATTGTTGTAAAGAAAGACATATACCTCTTCTTACCAACCATAATGCACAAAGGTATGACTAACTTACTTAAATAATCTCTGTTGTAAATATCTAAGTTTATATATGAGTAAATTATTTGATAACTCGAAACATATAAAAATATTTATTATATATATATATATATATATATATATATAGGATGTTCGCTACTGCCTATTTCAATTTTTTTAATGTTTATTAACTCCTCATGTTACTCTACATATACTTCAAATACGCACCAGACAAATATTTAAAATTATTTTATGTCTACTACATTTAAAATACAGTTCATGTTGCAAGATATTTCTTGTCATAATATATTTCAAATGAAAGATATGGAAGCATCATTTTCCCGCCCTTAATTATAGTTTTTCAAATGTTGAATATTTCCAAAACCGCACACACATTTATCTCCCCCCACTTTTCACATCATTTTGGTTTACCATACTCTTTTTTTCTTATAGAAATATACTTCGTGAAAATATTTTTTTTTGTTGGTTATTTTATTTCATTAACGAACACCCATGAAAAAAATATTTATAGTTTTGTTCGTGTTGAAGTACTTGAAGGAAATTCAGCACACATGTTATATCATCCGTCAACCAATTCTAATTATTCAGGGTTCTATATAGCTATATCTTGATTCATTGATTGTTGCTTTCTTAACGACCAGTGTGATGTATATGAATTAATCACTGGTAAAAGAAGATAAACACAAAAAACAAAGGACAGAAATTTGAACAGTCAGGATAATACAATTTAATCAAACTTATATAAGTCATTTACAGCTGCTACAAGAATGAAAATCTTTTCATAGAAACAACAACGGCCGCATTTGTGTATGGTTTCGTATACATACCACCATTAAGACGCCCGAAAATCTGTAACGATACCTACACGTTGTCAGCCTTCCAAAATATATATACTACTAACAAAAAGTTAAGCAACACAACTTTTGACTGAAAAAAGTAAAACAAAATCTCGATTTATCTTTCAAGTTTGTGTTTTCTCAATCTTCAATCATTTGAGTTCTCAAAACTACTACAGCTATGTCGGTCAAATTTAAGACATCTACACTGTTATCAAACTTTGAGGGAAGGGGTCATGTATTTTGAACATGATATAGTTAAAAAATGCATACAACGCAAAAAAAAAAAAAAAAAAAAAAAAAAACAAAAACAAAAAAAAAAAAACCCCAAAAAAACGAACAAAAATTGAGTTCGGCATTTTTTTTAACCCCAAAAATTTTATCATGATATTTTAGTTTTTTTCTTTAATAAATTAAACAACCTTTGAATCAAGAATGCTGTAAATTTCAGATCGTTTTGAGCATTTTCTTTATAGATATGAGACCTCAAAGTAATATTTCTATCTTTTTTCAGTTTTAATTTCGATGGAAGTGTTGCAAAATTTTCTTTGAGTAGTATATATGCGAATATTTGACAGTTGCAGTTACTGGACCTTTTAATGGAAATTGTGTGACAACTTAGCTTGTATCTGACAAAAAAATAACATGATGATTTTACTTGTAGGAGAGGCTTATCAGCAGATCATTACTGTAACAGTTATTGCCGATGAACAAAGGTAAGTAACACGGTAAGTATATTTGCTTTGATTTTATGATATTCTAAATTTGTAACATTTATATGTTCAATCTTTATAAGTATCGTTTTGAGAGTAGAAGTAAGACGAAAGAGAACGACTGTCAGAGGTTCCTTTGGTTAACCATGGCACAGCGAAAAAAATTATGTGAAATAGTCGCAAAGGGTTCACTATGGCTAACCATTGCTTAGTGAAGAACATGATGTCAAATGGTGGCAAAGGGTTCATTATTATGGTTAACCATGGCTAAGTGAAGAACATGATGTCAAATGGTCGCAAAGGGTTCACTACGGCTAACCATTGCTTAGTGAAGAACATGATGTCAAATGGTGGCAAAGGGTTCATTATTATGGTTAACCATGGCTCAGCGAAGAAAATTACATGAAATGGTAAGTAACAGGGTAAGTATAGTAAATGACATTAACATGTTCTAACTTTTTGATAGGTACACTTTTGATGGAATGAAATTTTTAAGAATTTCTACTGGAATTGTATTAACACAGATGGATACATGGGTATGTACAAACAGGTAAACATATACTTACATATTCTTTAATTTTAGTAGCTTTCAGGTGAAGAAGGTATGTATAGTAGTTTTATGACTTGGCATGCCTGTAACATTGACATTGTTTTTTATGCTGCCTCAGGATGGTACGTATTATTTTTCCTGCTTTTAGGAAATAATTAATGTATATTTCATTTTAATCATGGAACTGCAACTATTGGGTATGTTGTCCAGAGCCTTATAACGAAAAAAAACATACTCATACTTGTATGTTCCCTATCATGTTCATAATTGTATATATTCATTATCTTGCCTATTGGATTATTTGATTTGATCATATTAATGCTATGTGTAGTGTACTTTTATTTAACATACTGCCGGATCACAAGACAAGGAAACAGCAACCTTTCATATCTCTGATGAGTGTTCTTTCTTTGGCATACAATTTTACGAATAATGGAAATGTCACTTATGAGTTTGTTGGCCAGAGCCTCACAAAAATTTTAAATGTTACAACATTCTCATATTGGCATACCTTCATTCTAAAAACAAATAATCAACATTTTGTAAACTTTGAAGAAAAAAAATCATATCGAAACAAAGTTTGCTGCTTCAACGTTTCACCATTGTTTTCACTCAGTTTTCAATTAAAAAAAAAGAACTATTTTTTTTCACATTATGACATGAATAACAAGAGCCGATTATCGTCGGCCAGAATAAATAAAAACACAACAAAACAACCATACATAATTAAAGAAAGAAATCATTTGCCGTTTTTAACAGAACAAATAACAACAGCTGGGGGTAAAACAACAGGAGCTACTGGAACTGCACTTACAACAACAAGTAGTCCAGAAACAGAGACATCCACAAGAGTCGTAACATATTCAGAAACACCATCGTCACCATCAACACAAACTAGTCCGAAGACCCCAACAGAACAAATAACAACAGCTGGAGGTAAAACAACAGGAGCTACTGGAACTGTGAAAACAACAACAAGTAGTCCAAAAACAGAGACATCCACAAGAGTCGTAACATATTCAGAAACACCATCGTCACCATCAACACAAACTAGTCCGAAGACACCGACAGAGCATATAACAACAGCTGGAGGTAAAACAACAGGAGCTACTGGAACTGCAAAAACAACAACAAGTAGTCCAGAAACAGAGACATCTACAAGAGTCGTAACTTATTCAGAAACACCATCACCATCAACACAAACTAGTCCGAAAACACCAACAGAACAAATAACAACAGCTGGGGGTAAAACAACAGGAGCTACTGGAACTGCAAGAACAACAACAAGTAGTCAAAAAACAGAGACATCTACAAGAGTCGTAACTTATTCTCAAACACCATCACCATCAACACAAACTAGTCCGAAAACACCAACAGAACAAATAACAACAGCTGGAGGTAAAACAACAGGAGCTACTGGAACTGCAAGAACAACAACAAGTAGTCAAAAAACAGAGACATCTACAAGAGTCGTAACTTATTCTCAAACACCATCACCATCAACACAAACTAGTCCGAAAACACCAACAGAACAAATAACAACAGCTGGAGGTAAAACAACAGGAGCTACTGGAACTGCAAAAACAACAACAAGTAGTCCAGAAACAGAGACATCTACAAGAGTCGTAACTTATTCTCAAACACCATCTTTACCATCAACAGGAATAGAAACAACTGTCAAGTTTACTAAAACTACCAGAAGAGGTACAAGTTATTGTCTTTTCTGTAAAGAAACTTTTCCCATCTTTCTGCGATCAAATACACATAGTATAAAATAAGGAGATGTGTTTTGATTAGCAACAAGACAGCATAGTCCATATGAAGCAGATTAAGAAATTATAGGTCACTGTACGGCCTTCAACAATGTGCAAAACCCATACCGTATAGTCAGCTATAAAAGACCCTGACATGACAAAATGCGAATCAATTCAAACGAAAAAACTAACCACCTGATTTCATGACCAAACAATAAACGCAAAACAAATATGACAGACAGCAACCACCGACAACCACTAAAATACAGGCTCCCGATTTTGGACAGGCATATACAGAATGAGTTTGTGAGCGCTCAACCCTACCAAAACATGGGACAGTGGAGTAAAAACACAACAGAAGAACAAACTGCAAAAAACAGTTGGAAATAGATTTACTGATTAGATCGGCATGAAGCACTAACAAACAATCAAGAGAAAGACAAACTACACAAGGTATCGATCTAAGAGAACTCGCAGTTACTGAAAGCTAGTCAAAAGCTAATAACGATTAACAGATCCAAAAAGACTTAAGCATACACCTACTTAATTTACATGAATCAAAATGTTTGATATCAGGTATTTCGAGAAATCATGGGGGGGGATAAACAAGTCTTAATTAGAAAAGGACATTCAACTCCATGGCGGAAAAAGACGAAAAGGCAATCAAGACAAGGAAAAGAAAGATTATGCAACACGAAACAAGAAAAAAAACCCCAGATTCTCCTAGATTGTAGGCAGTTTGCGATCTAAAAACGATATTAGCCGCGTTACTCAACCATTTTTTTGGAGTTTGTATAGGCAAGCGCTTAATCTTTATATAATTAATCCCATTAATAGATGTTGGTTATTTGTCAGTTATTATGTATACAGATTATATTTGTGATTGTCTAAAACATCTTTTTTGTTGAGGTGACATAATTCATTATTGATCATATTCAGTTTAACAATAACGTTGTTCATTTATAACGATTTTACATGATTTTAGAAAGTACACAATTCGGTACAACAGAAGTAATACCAACAGAGGGAACAACTGAACGAGCAACAACTGCTGGTGGCAGCACGGCAGCAACGACTCGGATTCAAACAACACACATGAAAACAACAAATGTCAAAACTTTACCTGGTAAATTCTCCTTTTCATATATGCACATTTAACACGTTTTAGAAATTATTAAGAAACTAAGGTTAAACTCACTCATGCAAAATTGACTTAAGATGGACTTTGCTATGTTTTGGTTCCTTTGGGTCATATAGCTTTTCACCTGTTACGGTAATTATACATCCTTAGGTTTCAAATATTTGGCTTTGGGGGTTCCTGATAAAGGTTAATTTTGAAAGCGCTTTGGATGCCTTCAATTTATATTTTCCCCTCTTTTTAAAAACTATACCCCTATGAAATGAAGTAAATTTTATATTTTACAAACCATTTCTGTAGTTTTGCCGATATAATGCTGCATATCTTAATATTGACGAACTATATCCACGAACAATAACACACATAAAGACTATTACAACCTTAACATTGTCATGCTAAAACATTACAAATGCGATTGATACTTTTATCCATGATCTCTGCTAAACGTCATTAACAGTCAGAGACAAAAATGACCTTGTGCAATGCCAAAATGTAGGTATCTACAGATTGTAGATCCGTGAATGTGCATATATGTACAACAATATTATTTAGTATGATTTTAATTTACTGATAACGAAATCAATATTTTTACCAATAAAAACAATATTCAAAGATCTAATTAATGTGTTGAATTGGTAACCTTTTAAAATAAGTTTATTTAAAGGATTGATAAGTTTACCCGGATCGTTTCTTAATTTCCGGGCTCGGTAAATAACATCACCGTAAGGTTTCGTATCTAAGTTACTGTTCGGTAGGTATCTAAATATGGTTATTTAGCAACAATTTTATAAACGTATATATATAGACTCATCAAATATACCAGGCTTAAATTTTGTTCTCCAGGCGAGCTTTTCGTCTACAAAAGACTCATCAGTGACGATCGAATAAAAAAAAAAAAAAAAATCAAAGGCCAAAAAAGTATGACGTTGAAGAGCATTGAAGACCCCAAATTTATATATATTACCCCTAAAATGACGAGAACATCATTTTTTATATTTAATACAAGACCACAATCTTAAGTTATTTATATAGTACTGTTGGAGATACAGATGAAATAAACATTCTCTATTCAATGAAAAAATGATTGAGAATCGCACAAGGAAACTTCAGAAAATTATTCCAATTCAAATATAGGTGGTGTACATTTTCAATTTGTATGCTTTAAGTATGAATAATGTTTAAGGAAAACCTTTTTGAGTTACAGATGACACAAACTAGGTATCATCGGTAGTATTCAATGACACAAACGACTAAGTTCACAAATGGGAGACCTGTGAAAAACATCAAATCTTTCCAAAGCCGTAGGTGCTTTGCTTCAATTTTTGTGCTATCACTTGCAGAGTAAGAATAACGTTAAAGGATAATTCCTGAGGTTACAAATAACACAAACTAGGGAACATAAGTAATCAAACAAAAGAGAATACATATTCAATGTTCCAGTATCGTAGTATAACTGTCTCATATCCTCTTAATCTAAAACAAAAGTACTCTGTGCAGCACATAGTAAGTAAGTAAATTAAGTACACATTACTGTTAAATAATGTAATCCGAAATCTATTAAACCCTCTCAAAACTCCCGAAAATAAACGTCGTGTATTGATTTGTCAGTTGAAGTGAAATATTAAGCCTAGTATCTTTGATGCTATTTCTATGCATGTATATTTATAAAAATGCGCATTTCATGAAGCTTTAAACTATTAAAAATTTGGTAGTCAAATAGCTAAGAATATTGGTTTAAAAATATTTAGGTAGCATATGCAGTATTATGTGACTTTTCGAAGATCTCATATCACCCTATATCAAATCTTAAAAAGTGAAAATACAATGTGAAGCTGTTCTATTTCATCTTAATCTAAACGGTTCCTTTTAAAGAAAAAATAGCATGCGTTTTGAATATTCGTTACAGACATTTCAATATGTTTTACATTACTTTACAGAAACAACAACCAAACAAATGCCAACAACCCACACAATACCAAGATCAACAACGTCAGCTTCAATCACAACCAGGAGTACTTCCTTGTTAACACAGGAAACAACACAACCAATTACCATAACGCCTTCCACAACAACAAGTGGTATGCATATTATTCCCCCTTCAATTTACGTAGCTTTTACCTGATAGAAACGATCCTTAACAATTTAAGTACTGTATTTCCGTAAGATCTATGAACAATTATTTTTTAAAAACATTTAGTTATATAAAATCGTTTCCCTGTTTTCCTTCTGTATCTACAATCCTTCTTATGATTTATTAACCTGGAACAAACCTTTAAGTAACACGTTATTTTAATTCGTTAGCTGAACTATATTTAGTGACAGGAAATAACTAAATTTGACTTTCTGTTTTTAAGAATTTGTCTGAATGGAAGTGAACGAAAGGATGTAATGAAGAAAAATATGATATCTGAGTTTTCATTTGAACGCAAAAATTCATTTCATCATCTCTGGTTACAATTTTCACTTTTCTAACCACTATTCCATAGATAAGGCATATTCTAACAACTTTTCCATATATAAGTAAAATTGAGAATGGAAATGGGGAATGTGTCAAAGAGAAAACAACCCGACCGAACAGCAGAAAACAACCGACCACCAATGGGTCTTCAACACAGCGAGGCATATTCTAACCACTATACCATATATAAGCCGTATTCTAACCAATATACCATAGATCAGGCATATTCTAACCAATATACCATAGATCATAATAGATAGATAATATCGCTTATCTTCGTTGTAACACCTGATTTTCGTTTATCAGTAATTTGAAATCTGAAATACCATTATATGCACAAACAAGAAAAACAAATGAAAAATTCTTGACCCCCTTGTAAAGGATTCAATTGGACACTTCTATCAGTTCTATGAGTTCTAGCTGCTAATGTAAACCTGGCAAATGACAACGATCGACATGAATAAAGTTGAGAATGGAAACGGGGAATGTGTCAAAGAGACAACAACCCGACCAAAGAGCAGAATATGATATGAATTTACATTTGCCATTACTCCTTTAAATTACAAAACAACGGAATATACTTTTTTATGACATATTTTTTATTATGGTATTGTCAACAAACAAAGTATGTGAAGGAAAACATGATATTAAATGTTCAGTATTTGAATTCTGTATTCAGTAATTATGTTAGATACAGTAATTGTATTCGTCAAAAGAAACCATCCTTTAATTAAAAGGAAACAATGAAGCTATGGAAGCAATGATTCTAAATTTAGATTCTAGAGGTTCCTTTAGCTAATGATGCTAATGCATGTAGACGCTTATCCTGTCATCGTATCCGGTCTTCTCCTTTTGGAGTTTATGCGATTCACACAGTTTTTGCTTTTTTACATTGATTTGTATCTTCGTAATGGATTAATGAGATTTGAAAATCGGTAAATTAAGGCGATAGAAGTTTATTATCGATCATTGGCATCATGTTAACAGTTTGATGAATTGGAATACAACACATTTTAGATGACTTATCCAAATATCTTATTGCGAGCGAAAGTTTCTTATATTTGTCTCTATTGATTTCTTATACACCTTACGAGTTGCTGTACGCATATCCTTCTAAAGTAATACACTATCATTACTATATCATAAGAATATTAGACAAGTGAACATAGGAAATTAAATAGTTATTGATAAAAGTCTATGTTGTTCAAAAAGCTTGCGGTATTGTATTTAACCGTAAAGAAATGTGCTGCTACAAACAGAGTATACACACAGAATCTGTATAACAAATGTACATGTAGTGCTCTTTATAACTAGTGGAACATTTTTTATTCATAGCGTACGAAGAGTGTCCAGTAGATATGGTATCAAACACCTTAGACGTTGATACAGTGACTACTTCATCCAACAAAAATGAAGCATACCAAGCTCTAGAGCCTGAAGGATGGACACCAAAAGTCACAGACACAAATCCAGTCGTCACTTTGTCATGGGAAGAACCTTATCCAATAATGGATGTAATTGTTGAAACAGAAGAAGTTGAAACTGTCCGAATCGTTGTTTATGATAACAATAAAGTAGTTTTTGATGAGCCTTTCAAGGTATGCTGTAATTTAAATCTGGTTGTATTCATAATTGCTGATTATTGTAAGGTGTCAAACTACATATAAATATTACAATTCAATTTAAAAAGATAACAATTTTGATATCGTAAGATTCCGATCAGTTTCGCTTGTACATCTCTACATGTTCTAACGAAATATGAATGAATGTTTATATTTTGCACCTCCGGCACGGCTTTTACTGGGTTTAGCCAGTTTATTCTATCAAAGGAGATTAATTTACTTTTATTGTCTCCGATTGTTTTGTAATAGTCTTTTATTGTCTCCGGTTGTTTTGTAATAGATTCATTAGTCAGAAGATAAAAGAAGCTCAATGAATCATATTGTAACTAGGATATTATCGCGAAATTGGTACAAACAGATTAATATCAGAATTGAACAAAATTAATGTTTATAATGTGAAATAAATTGAGGTACATTTATAAAGTTGATTAATCAAACAATGGAAGAATTCCGTGCAATATTTTGTAAGAGTAATGGAAGGTAAAAAATATTTAATTGTCAAGTAATCAACCAAAATAAGAATTTTCTAAACTGTATTCTACCGAAAAGAAATACAACTAAATTCAATATAATAATAAAAACGTTCAAGAAAAGACCATACAGTGTTAACTATTTTCATGTCCTATAGATATATAACAGGTAAAAGGTAAAGAACAACCTTTGTGACGTGAAAATAAACTCAATGGAAATCTAGAAGACAAAATTGAAACAAAACTCAGTAAAAGGCACTGAATATAACCTTGACCCGTGTATTCGACATTGATAGTACTTTCATTGAAGTACATTCATCTGTTAACTTGCTCTTCCGTACGAAATCAATTTGGTTATATATTCTCGGATGCTACAGGGGCATAGGTTATCACAAAAGAAACAAAGAAAGTCTCTGTGTTCAGGAGTTCATTTGCATAAATTCAATATTAAATGACATTGGTTTTGCATACTATAAGATATTTCTCTTGTTGAGTTATAAAGGGTAATTTCATTTATAAACAGGTACAACCAGATGAGAAAATAGTAGAAGTAATGTTACCAAATATTAAAAAGGACATAGTTCCGGGTAACAAGATTGAATTGAAAATAACACCTGTGTCATCAGATAAAACGCCTGTTGTGAAAAATGTGAACGTGAAAGTCTGCAGGAAAGGTAAATGGTTTTAAAACAAATTCAAATAGATAAATGACGTGTACCTCGACAAAATATGTTTCTATTCAGATATTTGGAAACAGTGTATTCATAAAAATAAGATGAATAGTGCTATTTATTTAGGTCCATTTCGGTCATTCACTTGTTAAGGTCTTATACATCATTGGCTTTCATATGTTTGAGTTTGAATATTCCCTTTAAAAGGTAAATACAGAGAAGTGCTTGGGGCGCACGAAACTGATGAAGTGTTATTTTCATTTTTTTAGATAAAATTCAGATCCTCGTTTGAACATTTCTTGTATTGAAAACGATTTTCTTAATACAGCAGTATTACAAAAAAAAAAAAAAGAAAAGAAAGATGATTTATTTGATTAGCAATGAAATTAAAAGTTCACTGTTTAGGTCTTTCAGATTCTAAATCTAATAAAGTAACATGGCAATGACAATATCTTTATATTTTTTAGAGACAACTACAGCTATAACTATGGTGGAAACTGCGGCAACGACACCAAAAAGTACAGGTAAATTCTTTACAAATATCCTACAAGCAATTCTATTAAATTCGTTTAATGTGTATTATATCATTTGGGATTGACATAAAGTGAGATATTTTTGATAATCCTTAAAACATTAAGTATAAGAAACAAAATTGTAAAACGACGTATTTACCCATTTACATTGAGCAGAATAAGCATTGTAAAAGACCCACATAAATTGCAGTAATCTTAATTAATGAATTGATTACTTTTAGCAAATATTTAATGTTAATTTTGTAACAAATTTGTTTTACAGATTGTTCCGTTGGCCATAAGCTTATAAAGTGACATGATTTTGATTTCTTTGCAAAATCAAAATCCAACTTTATTGATGTCAAGTTTAAATAAGAATGTTTTGACTCTTCAGTTTTGTGTTTAATAAGAAAAATATTTGATATCGTCTTTTAAAATTGAAAATTGAAGTGTATTAGATGCATTTTAAAAGAAAAGTATTCAATAAATTATAACATACTAAATTTACAGATGACATTTCTAAATGCTTAAATTGTAATTTGTAGTGAAAACAACAGTTAAAGGTACCACACCGATTACTTCGGAATTAATGACTTCAACCACAGCAGCCACAATTTCCATGACGCCACACATTTCATCTACTACTACACGTAAATATATTTCAACACCTTTACATTCTTTAAGTAAGACGATACATCTACATTGTAAAGGTAAACCAAAACAAAGTTTAACTATCTCTGTACCGTATTTTTGGGATTCATTCACAGCAATTGATTTTGTAAAGGAACGTTCGTATTATTAATTTTTTATCTCTCCACCTAAATAACCTAAACCAATATTCGTCAACAACAAATAGAAATAAAATAACAGTCAACTCTTTTTTTTTATAATATGTGCAACAACCATCAGGAATATACTTTTAAAAGGGAGGGGTAAAGTATTTCATTTTGAAAACAAACAAAGTATACTAAGAGGATCTGTACAACAAATATATATGCAGTGCCCCTTCTAACTAGTGGAACATTTTTTATTCATAGCGTACGAAGAGTGTCCAGTAGATATGGTATCTAGTACCTTAGACGTTGATACAGTGACTACTTCATCCAACAAAAATGAAGCATACCAAGCTCTAGAGCCTGAAGGATGGACACCAAAAGTCACAGACACTAATCCAGTCGTCACTTTGTCATGGGAAGAACCTTATCCAATAATGGATGTAATTGTTGAAACAGAAGAAGTTGAAACTGTCCGAATCGTTGTTTATGATAACAATAAAGTAGTGTTTGATGAGCCTTTCAAGGTATGCTGCAATTTAAATCTGGCTGTATTCACAACTGTTGACTATTGTAAGGTGTCAAAGTACATATAAATATTACAATTCACTCTTAAAAGATAACAGTTTTGATATTGTAAGATTCTGATCAGTTTCGCTTGTACATCTCTACATGTTCTAACGAAATATGAATGAATGTTTATATTTTGCACCTCCGGCACGGCTTTTACTGGGTTTAGCTAGTTCATTCTATCAAAGAAGATTAATTTACGGTTATTGTCTCCAATTGTTTTGTCATAGATTCATTAGTCAGAGGGGAAAAGAAGCACTTTTAATCATATTGTAACTAGGATAATATCGTGAAATTGGTACAAACAGATTAATATCAGAATTGAACAAAATAATGTTTATAATGTGGAAAAATTGAGGTACATTTATAAAGTTGATTAATCAAACAATGGAAGTATTCCGTATAATATTGTATAAGAGTAATGGAAGGTAAACAATACTAAATTGTCCAATAATCAACCAAAAATAAGAATTTTCTAAACTGTATTCTACCGAAAAGAAATACAACTAAATTCAATATAATAATAAAAACGTTCAAGAAAAGACCATACAGTGTTAACTATTTTCATGTCCTATAGATATATAACAGGTAAAAGGTAAAGAACAACCTTTGTGACGTGAAAATAAACTCAATGGAAATCTAGAAGACAAAATTGAAACAAAACTCAGTAAAAGGCACTGAATATAACCTTGACCCGTGTATTCGACATTGATAGTACTTTCATTGAAGTACATTCATCTGTTAACTTGCTCTTCCGTACGAAATCAATTTAGTTATATATTCTCGGATGCTACAGGGGCATAGGTTATCACAAAAGAAACAAAGAAAGTCTCTGTGTTCAGGAGTTCATTTGCATAAATTCAATATTAAATGACATTGGTTTTGCATACTATAAGATATTTCTCTTGTTGAGTTATAAAGGGTAATTTCATTTATAAACAGGTACAACCAGATGAGAAAATAGTAGAAGTAATGTTACCAAATATTAAAAAGGACATAGTTCCGGGTAACAAGATTGAATTGAAAATAACACCTGTGTCATCAGATAAAACGCCTGTTGTGAAAAATGTGAACGTGAAAGTCTGCAGGAAAGGTAAATGGTTTTAAAACAAATTCAAATAGATAAATGACGTGTACCTCGACAAAATATGTTTCTATTCAGATATTTGGAAACAGTGTATTCATAAAATAAGATGAATAGTGCTATTTATTTAGGTCCATTTCGGTCATTCACTTGTTAAGGTCTTATACATCATTGGCTTTCATATGTTTGAGTTTGAATATTCGACCATTCACCTTTACAAAGGTAAATACAGAGAAGTGCTTGGGGTGCATTGGCTTTCGAAACTGATGAAGTGTTATTTTCATTTTTTAGATAAAATTCAGATCCTCGTTTGAACATTTCTTGTATTGAAAACGATTTTCTTAATACAGCAGTATTACAAAAAAAAAAAAAAAAAAAAAAGAAAGATGATTTATTTGATTAGCAATGAAATTAAAAGTTCACTGTTTAGGTCTTTCAGATTCTAAATCTAATAAAGTAACATGGCAATGACAATATCTTTATATTTTTTAGAGACAACTACAGCTATAACTATGGTGGAAACTGCGGCAACGACACCAAAAAGTACAGGTAAATTCTTTACAAATATCCTACAAGCAATTCTATTAAATTCGTTTAATGTGTACTATATCATTTGGGATTGACATAAAGTGAGATATTTTTGATAATCCTTAAAACATTAAGTATAGGAAACAAAATTGTAAAACGACGTATTTACCCATTTACATTGAGCAGAATAAGCATTGTAAAAGACCCACATAAATTGCAGTAATCTTAATTAATGAATTGATTACTTTTAGCAAATATTTAATGTTAATTTTGTAACAAATAGTTTTACAGATTGTTCCGTTGGCCATAAGCTTATAAAGTGACATGACTTTGATTTCTTTGCAAAATCAAAATCCAACTTTATTGATGTCAAGTTTAAATAAGAATGTTTTGACTCTTCAGTTTTGTGTTTAATAAGAAAAATATTTTATATCGTCTTTTAAAAATTGAAAATTGAAGTGTATTAGATGCATTTTAAAAAGAAAAGTATTCAATAAATTATAACATACTAAATTTACAGATGACATTTCTAAATGCTTAAATTGTAATTTGTAGTGAAAACAACAGTTAAAGGTACCACACCGATTACTTCGGAATTAATGACTTCAACCACAGCAGCCACAATTTCCATGACGCCACACATTTCATCTACTACTACACGTAAATATATTTCAACACCTTTACATTCTTTAAGTAAGACGATACATCTACATTGTAAAGGTAAACCAAAACAAAGTTTAACTATCTCTGTACCGTATTTTTGGGATTCATTCACAGCAATTGATTTTGTAAAGGAACGTTCGTATTATTAATTTTTTATCTCTTCACCTTAATAACCTAAACCAATATTCGTCAACAGCAAATACAAATAAAATAAGAGTCGACTCTTTTTTATATAATATGTGCAACAACCATCAGGAATATAATATACTTTTAAAAGGGAGGGGTAAAGTATTTCATTCTGAAAACAAACAAAGTATACTAAGAGGATCTGTACAACAAATATATATGCAGCGCCCTTCTAACTAGTGGAACATTTTTATTCATAGCGTACGAAGAGTGTCCAGTAGATATGGTATCTAGTACCTTAAACGTTGATACAGTGACTACTTCATCCAACAAAATGAAGCATACCAAGCTCTAGAGCCTGAAGGATGGACACCAAAAGTCACAGACACTAATCCAGTCGTCACTTTGTCATGGGAAGAACCTTATTCAATAATGGATGTAATTGTTGAAACAGAAGAAGTTGAAACTGTCCGAATCGTTGTTTATGATAACAATAAAGTAGTGTTTGATGAGCCTTTCAAGGTATGCTGCAATTTAAATCTGGCTATATTCACAACTGTTGACTATTGTAAGGTGTCAAAGTACATATAAATATTACAATTCACTCTAAAAAGATAACAGTTTTGATATTGTAAGATTCTGATCAGTTTCGCTTGTACATCTCTATATGTTCTAACGAGATATGAATGAATGTTTATATTTTGCACCTCCGGCACGGCTTTTACTGGGTTTAGCTAGTTCATTCTATCAAAGAAGATTAATTTACGGTTATTGTCTCCGATTGTTTTGTCATAGATTCATTAGTCAGAGGGGAAAAGAAGCACTTTTAATCATATTGTAACTAGGATAATATCGTGAAATTGGTACAAACAGATTAATATCAGAATTGAACAAAAATAATGTTTATAATGTGGAAAAAATTGAGGTACATTTATAAAGTTGATTAATGAAACAATGGAAGTATTCCGTATAATATTGTATAAGAGTAATGGAAGGTAAACAGTACTAAATTGTCCAATAATCAACCAAAAATAAGAATTTTCTAAACTGTATATTACCGAAAAGAAATACAACTAAATTCAATATAATAATAAAAACGTTCAAGAAAAGACCATACAGTGTTAACTATTTTCATGTCCTATAGATATATAACAGGTAAAAGGTAAAGAACAACCTTTGTGACGTGAAAATAAACACAATGGAAATCTAGAAGACAAAATTGAAACAAAACTCAGTAAAAGGCACTGAATACAACCTTAACCCGTTTATTCGACATTGATAGTACTTTCATTGAAGTACATTCATCTGTTGTAAACTTGCTTTTCCTTACGAAATCAATTTAGTTATATATTCTCGGAAGCTACAGGAGCATAGGTTATCACAAAAGAAACAAGGAAAGTCTCTGTGTTCAGGAGTTCATTTGCATAAATTCAATATTAAATGACATTGGTTTTGCATACTATAAGTTATTTCTCTTGTTGAGTTATTAAGGGTAATTTCATTTATAAACAGGTACAACCAGATGAGAAAATAGTAGAAGTAATGTTACCAAATATTAAGAAGGACATAGTTCCGGGTAACAAGATTGAATTGAAAATAACACCTGTGTCATCAGATAAAACGCCTGTTGTGAAAAATGTGAACGTGAAAGTCTGCAGGAAAGGTAAATGGTTTAAAAACAAATTCAAATAGATAAATGACGTGTACCTCGACAAAATATGTTTCTATTCAGATATTTGGAAACAGTGTATTCATAAAAATAAGATGAATTGTGCTATTTATTTAGGTCCATTTCGGTCATTCACTTGTTAAGGTCTTATACATCATTGGCTTTCGACCATTCACTTGTTAAGGTCTTCTACATCATTGGCTTTCGGCCATTCACTTGTTAAGGTCTTCTACATCATTGGCTTTCGATCATTCCCGTGTTAAGGTCTTATACATCATTGGCTTTCGACCATTCCCATGTTAAGATCTTCTACATCATTGGCTTTCGACCATTCACGTGTTAAGGTCTTATACATCATTGGCTTTCGACCATTCACGTGTTAAGGTCTTATACATCATTGGCTTTCGACCATTCCCGTGTTGAGATCTTCTACATCATTGGCTTTCGACCATTCACGTGTTAAGATCTTCTACATCATTGGCTTTCGACCATTCACTTGTTAAGATCTTATACATCATTGGCTTTCGACCATTCACGTGTTAAGGTCTTATACATCATTGGCTTTCGACCATTCACTTGTTAAGGTCTTATACATCATTTGCTTTCGACCATTCACTTGTTAAGATCTTCTACATCATTGGCTTTCGACCATTCACGTGTTAAGGTCTTATACATCATTGGCCTTCGACCTTTCACGTGTTAAGGTCTAATACATCATTGGCTTTCGACCATTCACGTGTTAAGATCTTCTACATCATTGGCTTTCATATGTTTGAGTTTGAATGTTCCTTATGAAGGTAAATACAGAGAAGTGCTTGGGGCGCACGAAACTGATGAAGTTATTTTCATTTTTTAAAATAAAATTCAGATCCTCGTTTCAACATTTCTTGTATTGAAAACGATTTTCTTAATACAGCAGTATTACAAAAAAAAAAAAAAAAAAGAAAAGAAAGATGATTTATTTGATTAACAATGAAATTAAAGGTTCACTGTTTAGGTCTTTGAGATTCTAAATCTAATAAAGTAACATGGCAATGACAATATCTTTATATTTTTTAAGAGACAACTACAGCTATTACTATGGTCGAAACTGCAGCAACGACACCAAAAAGTACAGGTAAATTCTTTACAAATATCCTACAAGCAATTCTATTAAATTCGTTTAATGTGTACTATATCATTTGGGATTGACATAAAGTGAAATATTTTTGATAATCCTTAAAACATTAAGTATAGGAAACAAAAATGTAAAACGACGTATTTACCCATTTACATTGAGCAGAATAAGTATTGTAAAAGACACACATAGATTGCAGTAATCTTAATTAATGAATTGATTACTTTTAGCAAATATTTAATGTTAATTTTGTAACAAATTGTTTTACAGATTGTTCCGTTGGCCATAAGCTTATAAAGTGACATGATTTTGATTTCTTTGCAAAATCAAAATCCAACTTTATTGATGTCAAGTTTAAATAAGAATGTTTTGACTCTTCAGTTTTGTGGTTTATAAGAAAAATATTTTATATCGTCTTTTAAAATTGAAAATTGAAGTGTATTAGATGCTTTTAAAAGAAAAGTATTCAATAAATTATAAAATACTTTATTAACAGATGACATTTCTAAATGCTTAAATTGTAATTTGTAGTGAAAACAACAGCTAAAGGTACCACACCGATTACTTCGGAATTAATGACTTCAACCACAGCAACCACAATTTCCATGACGCCACACATTTCATCTACTACTACACGTAAATATATTTCAACACCTTTACATTCTTTAAGTAAGAAGATACATCTACATTGTAAAGGTAAACCAAAACAAAGTTTAACTAACTCGGTATTGTATTTTTGGGATTCATTCACAACAATTGATTTTGTAAAGGAACGTTCGTATTATTAATTCTTTATCTCTTCACCTAAATAACCTAAACCAATATTCGTCAACAGCAAATAGAAATAAAATAAGTGTCGACTCTTTTTTTTTTATAATATGTGCAACAACCATCAGGAATATACTTTTAAAAGGGAGGGGCAAAGTATTTCATTTTGAAAACAAACAAAGTATACTAAGAGGATCTGTATAACAAATATACATGCAGTGCCCCTTCTAACTAGTGGAACATTTTTTATTCATAGCGTACGAAGAGTGTCCAGTAGATATGGTATCTAGTACCTTAGACGTTGATACAGTGACTACTTCATCCAACAAAAATGAAGCATACCAAGCTCTAGAGCCTGAAGGATGGACACCAAAAGTGACAGACACTAATCCAGTCGTCACCTTGTCATGGGAAGAACCTTATTCAATAATGGATGTAATTGTTGAAACAGAAGAAGTTGAAACTGTCCGAATCGTTGTTTATGATAACAATAAAGTAGTGTTTGACGAGCCTTTCAAGGTATGCTGCAATTTAAATCTGGTTGTATTCACAACTGTTGACTATTGTAAGGTGTCAAAGTACATATAAATATTACAATTCACTCTTAAAAGATAACAGTTTTGATATTGTAAGATTCTGATCAGTTTCGCTTGTACATCTCTACATGTTCTAACGAAATATGTGAATGTTTATATTTTGCACCTCCGGCACGGCTTTTACTGGATTTAGTTAGTTTATTCTATCAAAGAAGATTAATTTACTGTTATTAGTCAGAGGGGAAAAGAAGCACTTTTACTCATATTGTAACTAGGATAATATCGTGAAATTGGTACAAACAGATTAATATCAGAATTGAACAAAAATAATGTTTATAATGTGAAAAAAAATTGAGGTACATTTATAAAGTTGATTAATGAAACAATGGAAGTATTCCGTATAATATTGTATAAGAGTAATGGAAGGTAAACAATACTAAATTGTCCAATAATCAACCAAAATAAGAATTTTCTAAACTGTATACTACCGAAAAGAAATGCAACTAAATTCAATGTAATAATAAAACGTTCAAGAAAAGACCATACAGTGTAAACTATTTTCATGTCTTATAGATATATAACAGGTAAAAGGTAAAGAACAATCTTTGTGACGTGAAAATAAACTCAATGGAAATCTAGAAGACAAAATTGAAACAAAACTCAGTAAAAGGCACTGAATATAACCTTAACCCGTTTATTCGACATTGATAGTACTTTCAATGAAGTACATTCATCTTTTGTTAACTTGCTTTTCCGTACGAAATCAATTTAGTTATATATTCTCGGATGCTACAGGGCATAGGTTATCACAAAAGAAACAAAGAAAGTCTCTGTGTTCAGGCGTTCATTTGCATAAATTCAATATTAAATGACATTGGTTTTGCATACTGCAAGATATTTCTTTTGTTGAGTTATTAAGGGTAATTTCATTTATAAACAGGTACAACCAGATGAGAAAATAGTAGAAGTAATGTTACCAAATATTAAGAAGGACATAGTTCCGGGTAACAAGATTGAATTGAAAATAACACCTGTGTCATCAGATAAAACGCCTGTTGTGAAAAATGTGATCGTGAAAGTCTGCAGGAAAGGTAAATGGTTTTAAAAACAAATTCAAATAGACAAATGACGTGTACCTCGACAAAATATGTTTCTATTCAGATATTTGGAAACAGTGTATATTTATAAAAATAAGATGAATTGTGCTATTTATTTAGGTCCATTTCGACCATTCACTTGTTAAGGTCTTATACATCATTGGCTTTCGACCATTCCCGTGTTAAGATCTTATACATCATTGGCTTTCGACCATTCCCGTGTTAAGATCTTATACATCATTGGCTTTCAACCATTCACTTGTTAAGATCTTATACATCATTGGCTTTCGACCATTCCCGTGTTAAGATCTTATACATCATTGGCTTTCGACCATTCCGTGTTAAGATCTTATACATCATTGGCTTTCAACCATTCACTTGTTAAGATCTTATACATCATTGGCTTTCGACCATTCACTTGTTAAGGTCTTCTACATCATTGGCTTTCGACCATTCCCGTGTTAAGATCTTATACATCATTGGCTTTCGACCATTTACGTGTTAAGATCTTCTACATCATTGGCTTTCGACCATTCCCGTGTTAAGATCTTATACATCATTGGCATTCGACCATTCCCGTGTTAAGATCTTATACATCATTGGCTTTCGACCATTCACTTGTTAAGATCTTATACATCATTGGCTTTCGACCATTCCCGTGTTAAGATCTTATACATCATTGGCTTTCGAGCATTCACTTGTTAAGGTCTTCTACATCATTGGCTTTCGACCATTCCCGTGTTAAGATCTTATACATCATTGGCTTTCGACCATTCCCGTGTTAAGATCTTATACATCATTGGTTTTCGACCATTCACGTGTTAAGGTCTCATACATCATTGGCTTTCGACCATTCACGTGTTAAGGTCTCATACATCATTGGCTTTCGACCATTCACGTGTTAAGATCTTATACATCATTGGCTTTCAACCATTCCCGTGTTAAGATCTTCTACATCATTGGCTTTCATATGTTTGAGTTTGAATGTTCCCTTATGAAGGTAAATACAGAAAAGTGCTTGGAGCGCACGAAACTGATGAAGTGTTATTTTCATTTTTTTAGATAAAATTCAGATCCTCGGTTGAACATTTCTTGTATTGAAAACGATTTTCTTAATACAGCAGTATTACAAAAAAAAAAAAGAAAAGAAAGAGGATTCATTTGATTAACAATGAAATTAAAAGTTCACTGTTTAGGTCTTTGCGATTCTAAATTTAATAACGTAACATGGCAATGACAATAACTATATATTTTTTAGAAACAACTACAGCTATTACTATGATCGAAACTGCGGCAACGACACCAAAAAGTACAGGTAAATTCTTTACAAATATCCTACAAGCAATTCTATTAAATTCGTTTAATGTGTACTATATCATTTGGGATTGACATAAAGTGAGATATTTTTGATAATCCTTAAAACATTAAGTATAGGAAACAAAATTGTAAAACGACGTATTTACCCATTTACATTGAGCAGAATAAGTATTGTAAAGACACACATAGATTGCAGCAATCTTAATTAATGAATTGAATACTTTTAGCAAATATTTTGTGTTAATGTTATAATAAATTATTTGACAGATTATTCCGTTGGCGATAAGCTTATAAAGTGACATGATTTTGATTTCTTTGCAAAATCAAAATCCAAATTTATTGATGTCAAGTTTAAATAAGAATGTTTTGACTCTTCAGTTTTGTGGTTTATAAGAAAAATATTTTATATCGTCTTTTAAAAATTGAAAATTGAAGTGTATTAGATGCTTTTTAAAAGAAAAGTATTCAATAAATTATAAAATACTTTATTAACAGATGACATTTCTAAATGCTTAAATTGTAATTTGTAGTGAAAACAACAGCTAAAGGTACCACACCGATTACTTCGGAATTAATGACTTCAACCACAGCAACCACAATTTCCATGACGCCACACATTTCATCTACTACTACACGTAAATATATTTCAACACCTTTACATTCTTTAAGTAAGACGATACATCTACATTGTAAAGGTAAACCAAAGCAAAGTTTAACTAACTCGGTATTGCATTTTTGTGATTCATTCACAGCAATTGATTTTGTAATGGAACGTTCGTATTATTAATTTTTATCTCTCCACCTAAATAACCTAAACCAATATTCGTCAACAGCAAATACAAATAATAAGTGTCGACTCTTTTTTTTATAATATGTGCAACAACCATCAGGAATATACTTTTAAAAGGGAGGGCAAAGTATTTCATTTTGAAAACAAACAAAGTATACTAAGAGTATCTGTATACCAAATATATATGCAGTGCCCTTCTAACTAGTGGAACATTTTTATTCATAGCGTACGAAGAGTGTCCAGTAGATATGGTATCTAGTACCTTAGACGTTGATACAGTGACTACTTCATCCAACAAAATGAGGCATACCAAGCTCTAGAGCCTGAAGGATGGACACCAAAAGTGACAGACACTAATCCAGTCGTCACCTTGTCATGGGAAGAACCTTATTCAATAATGGATGTAATTGTTGAAACAGAAGAAGTTAAAACTGTCCGAATCGTTGTTTATGATAACAATAAAGTAGTGTTTGACGAGCCGTTCAAGGTATGCTGCAATTTAAATCTGGTTGTATTCACAACTGTTGACTATTGTAAGGTGTCAAAGTACATATAAATATTACAATTCACTCTAAAAGATAACAGTTTTGATATTGTAAGATTCTGATCAGTTTCGCTTGTACATCTCTATATGTTCTAACGAAATATGTGAATGTTTATATTTTGCACCTCCGGCACGGCTTTTACTGGGTTTAGCTAGTTTATTCTATCAAAGAAGATTAATTTACTGTTATTGTCTCCGATTGTTTTGTCATAGATTCATTAGTCAGAGGGAAAAGAAGCACTTTTAATCATATTGTAACTAGGATAATATCGCGAAATTGGTACAAACAGATTAATATCAGAATTAAACAAAAATAATGTTTATAATGTGAAAAAATTGAGATACATTTATAAAGTTGATTAAGCAAACAATGGAAGTATTCCGTATAATGTTGTATAAGAGTAATGGAAGGTAAACAATACTAAATTGTCCAATAATCAACCAAAAATAACAATTTTCTAAACTGTATTCTACCGAAAAGAAATACAACTAAATTCAATATAATAATAAAACGTTCAAGAAAAGACCATACAGTGTTAACTATTTTCATGTCCTATAGATATAATTTAATTTTGGATGTAACACGTCTTCTGATTGGCTGACGTTGTTTTGTTTATCAGCTCATAGACGTAATTTTGTCATGTGACCGTGACGTCATCAACGTTTTTTCATGGTTTACTCCGGTTTAAAATGGAATTTAGAATTAAATTATAAGAAATGACTGTAATATTTTTTCTGTCTATTCGAAATAAGATAAAATGTGGTGCACACTTTAAAATAACCCGCTACGCGGGTTATTCAGTGTGCGCCACATTTTATGTTATTTCTTCATAGACAGAAAAATATTACAGTCATTCTTAAATGTAACAGGTGAAAGGTAAAAACAATCTTTGTGACGTGAAAATAAACTCAATGGAAATCTAGAAGACAAAATTGAAACAAAACTCAGTAAGAGGCATTGAATATTACCTTAACCCGTTTATTCGACATTGATAGTACTTTCATTGAAGTACATTCATCTGTTGTTAACTTGCTTTTCCGTACGAAATCAATTTAGTTATATATTCTCGGATGCTACAGGGCATAGCTTATCACAAAAGAAACAAAGAAAGTCTCTGTGTTCAGGCGTTCATTTGCATAAATTCAATATTAAATGACATTGGTTTTGCATACTGTAAGATATTTCTCTTGTTGAGTTTTAAAGAGTAATTTCATTTATAAACAGGTACAACCAGATGAAAAAATAGTAGAAGTAATGTTACCAAATATTAAGAAGGACATAGTTCCGGGTAACAAGATTGAATTGAAAATAACACCTGTGTCATCAGATAAAACGCCTGTTGTGAAAAATGTGATCGTGAAAGTCTGCAGGAAAGGTAAATGGTTTTAAAAACAAATTCAAATAGATAAATGACGTGTACCTCGACAAAATATGTTTCTATTCAGATATTTGGAAACAGTGTATTCATAAAAATAAGATGAATTGTGCTATTTATTTAGGTCCATTTCGACCATTCACGTGTTAAGGTCTTATACATCATTGGCTTTCGACCATTCCCGTGTTAAGATCTTCTACATCATTGGCTTTCGACCATTCCCGTGTTAAGATCTTATACATCATTGGCTTTCAACCATTCACTTGTTAAGATCTTATACATCATTGGCTTTCGACCATTCCCGTGTTAAGATCTTATACATCATTGGCTTTCGACCATTCCCGTGTTAAGATCTTATACATCATTGGCTTTCGACCATTCCGTGTTAAGATGTTATACATCATTGGCTTTCGACCATTCCGTGTTAAGATCTTATACATCATTGGCTTTCGACCATTCATGTGTTAAGATCTTCTACATCATTGGCTTTCATATGTTTGAGTTTGAATGTTCCTTATGAAGGTAAATACAGAAAAGTGCTTGGGGCGCACGAAACTGATGAAGTGTTATTTTCATTGATAAAATAAAATTCAGATCCTCGTTTCAACATTTCTTGTATTGAAAACGATTTTCTTAATACAGCAGTATAACAAAAAAAAAGAAAAGAAAGATGATTTATTTGATTAGCAATGAAATTAAAAGTTCACTGTTTAGGTCTTTCCGATTCTAAATCTAATAAAGTAACATGGCAATGACAATATCTTTATATTTTTAGAGACAACTACAGCTATAACTATGGTCGAAACTGCGGCAACGACACCCAAAAGTACAGGTAAATTCTTTACAAATATCCTACAAGCAATTCTATTAAATTCGTTTAATGTGTACTATATCAGTTGGGATTGACATAAAGTGAGATATTTTGATAATCCTTAAAACATTAAGTATAGGAAACAAAATTTTAAAACGACGTGTTTGCCCATTTACATTGAGCAGAATAAGCATTGTTAAAGACAAACATATTTTGCAGCAATCTTAATAAATGATTGAATACTTTTAGCAAATATTTTGTGTTAATGTTATAATAAATTATTTGACAGATTATTCCGTTGGCGATAAGCTTATGAAAGGGCATGATTTTGATTTTTCATTTTAAAACAATCCAATTTTATTGATGTCAAGTTTTAAATAAGAATGTTTTTGCTCTTCAGGTTTGTGTTTGATAAGAAAATATTTCATAACGTCTTTTAAAGTTTGAAAATTTGATATGTACCCGATGCCTTTTATAAAGAAAAGCATTCAATCAATTATAAAACACTTAATTTACACATGACATTATTAAATGCTTACGTTGTAATTTGTAGTGAAAACAACAGTTAAAGGTACCACACCGATTACTTCGGAATCAATGACTTCCACCAAAGTATTCCGTATAATATTGTATAAGAGTAATTGAAGGTAAACAATACTAAATTGTCCAATAATCAACCAAAATAAGAATTTTCTAAACTGTATACTACCGAAAAGAAATACAACTAAATTCAATATAATAATAAAAACGTTCAAGAAAAGACCATACAGTGTTAACTATTTTCATGTCTTATAGATATATAACAGGTAAAAGGTAAAGAACAAACTTTGTGACGTGAAAATAAACTCAATGGAAATCTAGAAGACAAAACTGAAACAAAACTCAGTAAAAGGCACTGAATATAACCTTAACCCGTTTATTCGACATTGATAGTACTTTCATTGAAGTACATTCATCTTTTGTTAACTTGCTTTTCCGTACGAAATCAATTTAGTTATATATTCTCGGATGCTACAGGGGCATAGCTTATCACAAAAGAAACAACGAAAGTCTCTGTGTTCAGCCGTTCATTTGCATAAATTCAATATTAAATGACATTGGTTTTGCATATTGTAAGATATTTCTTTTGTTGAGTTATTAAGGGTAATTTCATTTATAAACAGGTACAACCAGATGAGAAAATAGTAGAAGTAATGTTACCAAATATTAAGAAGGACATAGTTCCGGGTAACAAGATTGAATTGAAAATAACACCTGTGTCATCAGATAAAACGCCTGTTGTGAAAAATGTGATCGTGAAAGTCTGCAGGAAAGGTAAATGGTTTTAAAAACAAATTCAAATAGATAAATGACGTGTACCTCGACAAAATATGTTTCTATTCAGATATTTGGAAACAGTGTATTCATAAAAATAAGATGAATTGTGCTATTTATTTAGGTTCATTTCGACCATTCACTTGTTAAGGTCTTATACATCATTGGCTTTCGACCATTCCCGTGTTAAGATCTTCTACATCATTTGCTTTCGACCATTCCCGTGTTAAGATCTTATACATCATTGGCTTTCGACCATTCACGTGTTAAGGTCTTATACATCATTGGCTTTCGACCATTCCCGTGTTAAGATCTTATACATCATTGGCTCTCATATGTTTGAGTTTGAATGTTCCCTTATGAAGGTAAATACAGAAAAGTGCTTGGGGCGCACGAAACTGATGAAGTGTTATTTTCATTTTTTTTAATAGAATTCAGATCCTCGTTTCAAAATTTTTTGTATTGAAAACGATTTTCTTAATACAGCAGTATTACAAAAAAAAAAGAAAAGAAAGATGATTTATTTGATTAACAATGAAATTAAAAGTTCACTGTTTAGGTCTTTGCGATTGTAAATCTAATAAAGTAACATGGCAATGACAATATCTTTATATTTTTTAAGAGACAACTACAGCTATTACTATGGTCGAAACTGTGGCAACGACACCAAAAAGTACAGGTAAATTCTTTACAAATATCCTACAAGCAATTCTATTAAATTCGTTTTATATGTACTATATCAGTTGGGATTGACATAAAGTGAGATATTTTTGATAATCCTTAAAACATTAAGTATAGGAAACAAAATTGTAAAACGACGTATTTACCCATTTACATTGAGCAGAATAAGTATTGTAAAAGACACACATAGATTGCAGCAATCTTAATTAATGAATTGATTACTTTTAGCAAATATTTAATGTTAATTTTGTAACAAATTGTTTTACAGATTGTTCCGTTGGCCATAAGCTTATAAAGTGACATGATTTTGATTTCTTTGCAAAATCAAAATCCAAATTTATTGATGTCAAGTTTAAATAAAAATGTTTTGACTCTTCAGTTTTGTGGTTTATAAGAAAAATATTTTATATCGTCTTTTAAAAATTGAAAATTGAAGTGTATTAGATGCATTTTAAAAAGAAAAGTATTCAATAAATTATAAAATACTTTATTAACAGATGACATTTCTAAATGCTTAAATTGTAATTTGTAGTGAAAACAACAGCTAAAGGTACCACACCGATTACTTCGGAATTAATGACTTCAACCACAGCAACCACAATTTCCATGACGCCACACATTTCATCTACTACTACACGTAAATATATTTCAACACCTTTACATTCTTTAAGTAAGACGATACATCTACATTGTAAAGGTAAACCAAAGCAAAGTTTAACTAACTCGGTATTGCATTTTTGTGATTCATTCACAGCAATTGATTTTGTAATGGAACGTTCGTATTATTAATTTTTTATCTCTCCACCTAAATAACCTAAACCAATATTCGTCAACAGCAAATAGAAATAATAAGTGTCGACTCTTTTTTTTTTATAATATGTGCAACAACCATCAGGAATATACTTTTAAAAGGGAGGGGTAAAGTATTTCATTTTGAAAACAAACAAAGTATACTAAGAGTATCTGTATACCAAATATATATGCAGTGCCCCTTCTAACTAGTGGAACATTTTTTATTCATAGCGTACGAAGAGTGTCCAGTATATATGGTATCTAGTACCTTAGACGTTGATACAGTGACTACTTCATCCAACAAAAATGAGGCATACCAAGCTCTAGAGCCTGAAGGATGGACACCAAAAGTGACAGACACTAATCCAGTCGTCACCTTGTCATGGGAAGAACCTTATTCAATAATGGATGTAATTGTTGAAACAGAAGAAGTTGAAACTGTCCGAATCGTTGTTTATGATAACAATAAAGTAGTGTTTGACGAGCCTTTCAAGGTATGCTGCAATTTAAATCTGGTTGTATTCACAACTGTTGACTATTGTAAGGTGTCAAAGTACATATAAATATTACAATTCACTCTAAAAAGATAACAGTTTTGATATTGTAAGATTCTGATCAGTTTCGCTTGTACATCTCTACATGTTCTAACGAAATATGTGAATGTTTATATTTTGCACCTCCGGCACGGCTTTTACTGGGTTTAGCTAGTTTATTCTATCAAAGAAGATTAATTTACTGTTATTGTCTCCGATTGTTTTGTCATAGATTCATTAGTCAGAGGGGAAAAGAAGCACTTTTAATCATATTGTAACTAGGATAATATCGCGAAATTGGTACAAACAGATTAATATCAGAATTGAACAAAAATAATGTTTATAATGTGAAAAAAATTGAGATACATTTATAAAGTTGATTAAGCAAACAATGGAAGTATTCCGTATAAAATTGTATAAGAGTAATGGAAGGTAAACAATACTAAATTGTCCAATAATCAACCAAAAATAAAAATTTTCTAAACTGTATACTACCGAAAAGAAATACAACTAAATTCAATATAATAATAAAAGCGTTCAAGAAAAGACCATACAGTGTTAACTATTTTCATGTCCTATAGATATAATTTAATTTTGGATGTAACACGTCTTCTGATTGGCTGACGTTGTTTTGTTTATCAGCTCATAGACGTAATTTTGTCATGTGACCGTGACGTCATCAACGTTTTTTCATGGTTTACTCCGGTTTAAAATGGAATTTAGAATTAAATTATAAGAAATGACTGTAATATTTTTTCTGTCTATTCGAAATAAGATAAAAAATGTGGTGCACACTTTAAAAAAACCCGCTAGGCGGGTTATTCAGTGTGCACCACATTTTTTATGTTATTTCTTCATAGACAGAAAAAATATTACAGTCATTCCTTAAATGTAACAGGTAAAAGGTAAAAAACAATCTTTGTGACGTGAAAATAAACTCAATGGAAATCTAGAAGACAAAATTGAAACAAAACTCAGTAAGAGGCATTGAATATTACCTTAACCCGTTTATTCGACATTGATAGTACTTTCATTGAAGTACATTCATCTGTTGTTAACTTGCTTTTCCGTACGAAATCAATTTAGTTATATATTCTCGGATGCTACAGGGGCATAGCTTATCACAAAAGAAACAAAGAAAGTCTCTGTGTTCAGGTGTTCATTTGCATAAATTCAATATTAAATGACATTGGTTTTGCATACTGTAAGATATTTCTCTTGTTGAGTTTTAAAGAGTAATTTCATTTATAAACAGGTACAACCAGATGAAAAAATAGTAGAAGTAATGTTACCAAATATTAAGAAGGACATAGTTCCGGGTAACAAGATTGAATTGAAAATAACACCTGTGTCATCAGATAAAACGCCTGTTGTGAAAAATGTGATCGTGAAAGTCTGCAGGAAAGGTAAATGGTTTTAAAAACAAATTCAAATAGATAAATGACGTGTACCTCGACAAAATATGTTTCTATTCAGATATTTGGAAACAGTGTATTCATAAAAATTAGATGAATTGTGCTATTTATTTAGGTCCATTTCGACCATTCACGTGTTAAGGTCTTATACATCATTGGCTTTCGACCATTCCCGTGTTAAGATCTTCTACATCATTGGCTTTCGACCATTCCCGTGTTAAGATCTTATACATCATTGGCTTTCAACCATTCCCGTGTTAAGGTCTTATACATCATTGGCTTTCGACCATTCCCGTGTTAAGATCTTATACATCATTGGCTTTCGACCATTCCCGTGTTAAGATCTTATACATCATTGGCTTTCGACCTTTCACGTGTTAAGATCTTATACATCATTGGCTTTCGACCATTCCCGTGTTAAGATCTTATACATCATTGGCTTTCGACCATTCCCGTGTTAAGATCTTATACATCATTGGCTTTCGACCATTCACGTGTTAAGATCTTCTACATCATTGGCTTTCATATGTTTGAGTTTGAATGTTCCCTTATGAAGGTAAATACAGAAAAGTGCTTGGGGCGCACGAAACTGATGAAGTGTTATTTTCATTGATAAAAATAAAATTCAGATCCTCGTTTCAACATTTCTTGTATTGAAAACGATTTTATTAATACAGCAGTATAACAAAAAAAAAAAAAGAAAAGAAAGATGATTTATTTGATTAGCAATGAAATTAAAAGTTCACTGTTTAGGTCTTTCCGATTCTAAATCTAATATAGTAACTTGGCAATGACAATATCTTTATATTTTTTAGAGACAACTACAGCTATAACTATGGTCGAAACTGCGGCAACGACACCAAAAAGTACAGGTAAATTCTTTACAAATATCCTACAAGCAATTCTATTAAATTCGTTTAATGTGTACTATATCAGTTGGGATTGACATAAAGTGAGATATTTTTGATAATCCTTAAAACATTAAGTATAGGAAACAAAATTTTAAAACGACGTGTTTGCCCATTTACATTGAGCAGAATAAGCATTGTTCAAGACAAACATATTTTGCAGCAATCTTAATAAATGATTGAATACTTTTAGCAAATATTTTGTGTTAATGTAATAATAAATTATTTGACAGATTATTCCGTTGGCGATAAGCTTATGAAAGGGCATGATTTTGATTTTTTCATTTTAAAAACAATCCAATTTTATTGATGTCAAGTTTTAAATAAGAATGTTTTTGCTCTTCAGGTTTGTGTTTGATAAGAAAAATATTTCATAACGTCTTTTAAAGTTTGAAAATTTGATATGTACCCGATGCCTTTTATAAAGAAAAGCATTCAATCAATTATAAAACACTTAATTTACACATGACATTATTAAATGCTTACGTTGTAATTTGTAGTGAAAACAACAGTTAAAGGTACCACACCGATTACTTCGGAATCAATGACTTCCACCACATCAGCCACAATTTCCATGACGCCACACATTTCATCTACATGTAAATATATTTCAACAACTTTACGATCTAGAAGAAACAAAATCAAATAAAAACTTAGTAAAGGTCACTGAATATAACCTTGACCTGTTTATTTGACGTTGTTTGCTGTCTTTAGATGAAAGATATTCTAAGTTTAAAAAGAATATGTTATATCGTCTTTAAAAGTTAGAAAGTTTTATTTGTAACCGATTCATGTTATAAAGAAAACCATTTAATTGTTTGGAAATGGCTTAGTTTGCACATTACATTTCAAACGCTAACATGTTGTACTTTGTAGTGAAAACAACAGCGAGAGGTACAACACCAATTACTTCGGAATCCATAACCTCAACCACACCATCGACAGTTTCCATGACGCCACATATTACATCAACTACTTCACGTAAATATATTTCAACATAGTTACGTTCTTTAAATAAGACGATACATCTACATTGTTGTGGTAAACCGAAACAAATTTTAACTATCTTGGTATTGCGTTGTTCGGATTCATTTACAGAAAATTGTTTTGTAAAGGAACGTTTGTATACTTGATATTTTATCTCTCCACCTAATCAGCCTAAACAGATATCTCTCAACAGGAAATAGGAATAAAATAAGTGTCGACTCCGATATTCCATAATATGTGGAACAATTACCTGGAATATATTTTTAAAAGGAGAGGTATAATTTTTCATTTTGAAAACAGACAAATTCTACTAAGATAATCTGTATAAGAAACATACATGCAGTGCCTCTTATAACTAGTGGAACAATTTCTGATTTATAGCGTACGAAGAGTGTCCAGTAAATATGGTGTCTAATACCTTAGACGTTGATACAGTGACTACTTCATCCAACAAAAATGAAGCATACCAAGCTCTAGAGCCTGAAGGATGGACACCAAAAGTGACAGACACTAATCCAGTCGTCACTTTGTCATGGGAAGAACCTTATCCAATAATGGATGTAATTGTTGAAACAGAAGACGTCGAAACTGTCCGAATCGTTGTTTATGATAACAATAAAGTCGTTTTTGATGAGCCTTTCAAGGTATGCTGCAATTTAAATCTGGTTGTATTTACAATTGTTGATTATTGTAAGGTGTCCAACCACATTACAGATTACAATTCACTTTAAAAGGATAATAGTTTTGATATTGTGAGATTCCGATCTGTTTCGCTTGTACTTCTCTACATGTTTTAACGAAATATGAACGAATGTTTATATTTTACACCTGTGGCACGGCTTTTACTGGGTAGAGCCAGATTATTTTATCAAAGAAGATAACTACTTTGATTGTCTCCAATTGTTTTGTCTTAGATTCCTTAGTCAGATGGTAAAAGAAGCGCAATTAATCATATTGCAACTAGGATAATATCGCGAAATTCGTACAAACAGATTTATATCAGAAATGACTAAAAATAATGTTTATTATATGAACAAAATTGCGGTACATTTGTAAAGATAAATAAACAAACAATGGAAGTATTCTGTACAATATTAAAATATGAATTTTGTAAACTGTATTCTACTCAAAAGAAATACAGCTAAATTTAAAATAATAATAAAAACGTTCAAGGAAAGACCATACAGTGTTCACTTTTTTCATGTGCTATAGATAGATAACAGATAAAAAGATATGGAACAACCTTTGTTTTGTAGAAATAAACTCAATAGAAATCTAGAAGACAATATTCATATAAAACTCAGTAAAAGGCACCGAATACAACCTTGACCCGTTTATTTGACATTGAAAGTACTTTCATTGAAGTACATTCATCTGTTGTTGACTTGCTCTTCTGCGCAAAATCAATTTAGGTATATATTCTGGGATGCTGCAGGCGCATTGCTTATCATAAAAGAAACAAGGAAAGTCTCTGTGTTCAGGCGTCTATTTGCATAAATTCAATATTTAATGACATTGTTGCATTTGCATATTGTAAGATATTTCTCTTTTTTAGTTTTTAAGGGTAATTTTATTTCTAAACAGGTACAACCAGATGAAAAAATAGTAGAAGTAATGTTACCAAATATCAAGAAGGACATAGTTCCGGGTAACAAGATTGAATTAAAAATAACACCTGTGTCATCAGATAGAACGCCTGTTGTGAAAAATGTGATCGTGAAAGTCTGCAGGGAAGGTAAATAGTTTTAGAAACAAATTCAAACAGATTAATGGAGTGTCATTAAAATAAGGAATGTACCTCGACAAAATATGTTTCTGTTCAGATATTTGGAAACAGTTTATCCATAAAGATTAGATGAATTGTGCTATTTATTTAGGTCAATTTCGGTCATTCTCTTGTTAAAATCTTATACATCATTGGCTTTCGACCATTCCCGTGTTAAGATCTTATACATCATTGGCTTTCGACCATTCCCGTGTTAAGATCTTCTACATCATTGGCTTTCGACCATTCACTTGTTAAAGTCTTCTACATCATTGGCTTTCAACCATTCCCGTGTTAAGGTCTCATACATCATTGTCTTTCGACCATTCCCGTGTTAAGAGCTTATACATCATTGGCTTTCAACCATTCACTTGTTAAGATCTTCTACATCATTGGCTTTCGACCATTCCCGTGTTAAGGTCTCATACATCATTGGCTTTCGACCATTCACTTGTTAAGGTCTTCTACATCATTGGCTTTCGACCATTCCCGTGTTAAGGTCTCATACATTATTGGCTTTCGACCATTCCCGTGTTAAGGTCTTCTACATCATTGGCTTTCGACCATTCACGTGTTAAGGTCTCATACATCATTGGCTTTCGACCATTCCCGTGTTAAGATCTTCTACATCATTGGCTTTCGACCATTCACGTGTTAAGGTCTCATACATCATTGGCTTTCGACCATTCCCGTGTTAAGGTCTTCTACATCATTGGCTTTTGACCATTCACGTGTTAAGGTCTCATACATCATTCGCTTTCGACCATTCCCGTGTTAAGATCTTCTACATCATTGGCTTTCGACCATTCACTTGTTTAAAAGGTCTTATACATCATTGGCTTTCGACCATTCCCGTGTTAAGATCTTATACATCATTGGCTTTCGATCATTCCCGTGTTAAGATCTTATACATCATTGGCTTTCGACCATTCACGTGTTAAGGTCTCATACATCATTGGCTTTCGACCATTCCCGTGTTAAGATCTTCTACATCATTGGCTTTCGACCATTCATGTGTTAAGGTCTCATACATCATTGGCTTTCGACCATTCCCGTGTTAAGATCTTCTACATCATTGGCTTTCGACCATTCCCGTGTTAAGATCTTCTACATCATTGGCTTTCGACCATCCCCGTGTTAAGATCTTATACATCATTGGCTTTCGATCATTCCCGTGTTAAGATCTTATACATCATTGGCTTTCGACCATTCACGTGTTAAGGTCTCATACATCATTGGCTTTCGACCATTCCCGTGTTAAGATCTTCTACATCATTGGCTTTCGACCATTCACGTGTTAAGGTCTCATACATCATTGGCTTTCGACCATTCCCGTGTTAAGATCTTCTACATCATTGGCTTTCGACCATTCCCGTGTTACGATCTTCTACATCATTGGCTTTCGACCATTCTCGTGTTAAGATCTTATACATCATTGGCTTTCGACCATTCCCGTGTTAAGGTCTTATACATCATTGGCTTTCGACCATTCCCGTGTTAAGATCTTCTACATCATTGGCTTTCGACCATTCCCGTGTTAAGATCTTCTACATCATTGGCTTTCGACCATTCACGTGTTAAGGTCTCATACATCATTGGCTTTCGACCATTCCCGTGTTAAGGTCTTATACATCATTGGCTTTCGACCATTCCCGTGTTAAGGTATTCTACATCATTGGCTTTCGACCATTCCCGTGTTAAGATCTTCTACATCATTGGCTTTCGGCCATTCACGTGATAAGGTCTCATACATCATTGGCTTTCGACCATTCCCGTGTTAAGGTCTCATACATCATTGGCTTTCGACCATTCCCGTGTTAAGATCTTCTACATCATTGGCTTTCATATGTTTGAGTTTGAATGTTCCCTTATGAAGGTAAATACAGAAAAGTGCTTGGGGCGCACGAAACTGATGAAGTGTTATTTTCATTGATAAAAATAAAAATTCAGATCCTCATTTTAACATTTCTTGTATTGAAAACGATTTTCTCAATTCAGAAAAGAAAGAGGATTCATTTGATTAACAATAGAATTAAAATTTCACTGATTAGGTCTCTGCGATTCTAACTTTAATTACATAACATGGCCCTTGACAATAACTTTGTATTTTTTAGAGACAACTACAGCTGTTACTATGGTCGAAACTGCGGCAACGACGCCAAAAAGTACAGGTAAATTCTTTACAAATATCATACAAGCAATTATATTAAGTTCGTTTAAAGTGTACTATATCAGTTGGGATTCACATGAAGTGATCAGTATGCTGGAGATTCTTATTGACAATATATTTGTTGAATTCGGAGGTAGACTGTTTCAACAAATTGTCGGCATTCCTATGGGAACGAACTGTGCGCTTCCCCTTGCCGACCTCTTCTTATTTTCATATGAGTCGGAGTTCCTTCAGACACTTATCAAAAACAAGAAGATCAAAGAAGGCAGATTATTTAATTTCACATTCAGATATATTGATGATCTTCTTTACATTAACAATCCAAACTTTTCTGATTGGGTTCCATTAATATATTGTCCAGATCTAGAAATTAAAGAAACAACAGACACGGCTTCCTCCGCCTCATTTTTAGACTTGTACCTCGAATTTGACATAAGTGGTCATCTTAGTACCAGAATCTATGACAAACTAGACGATTTTAATTTTGAAATTATCAATTTTCCCCATCTTAGTAGCAATATACCAACTTCACCTGCATACGGGATATACATTTCCCAACTCATTCGGTATTCAAGAGCTTGCAGCTGCCAGCCAGACTTTATAAAACTTCACCAGTGTCTGAGCAGAAAGTTGATGAACCAGGGTTATGTCAAAGAACGTCTCGTCCTTTTTCTTAAAAAGTTCATCGGAAGATACCAAGACCTTGTTGATAAATATTCCGTATCAACTTCACAAGTAATACATGATGGTTTTGAAGTATAGATTCTAGGTACTGACGTTGTTTATCATCTTAATAACGTGTTATAGTGTTCTTGTATTTGTTTTTGTAAACTATTAACCTTTACTGTTTAGTCCATTTTTGGTAATATCCGTTTGGCGTGGCGGGGTACTTATGCATCCTGCCAATGTGTTGCTGTGCTGTTGTCATTTTTTGTTTTCTTGTCTTTCATTTTTGCTTATGTGCTTTGTCTATATGCCATTTTGTTTTTCTATGTTGACATATTTGTTTGTTTTTATAGTGATTAAGATTATAACACAATGTTGACTGCATATTTTGTCTGTTTGTTTTGTTCACACATAATGTCAATATAATGGAATTTTATGCGACTGTCATACAAGTGAGAGGTTTAGTTAGCTATAAAACCAGGTTTAATCCACCATTTTCTACTTAAGGAAATGCCTGTACCAAGTCATGAATATAACAGTTGTTTTCCATTCGTTTGATGTGTTTGAGGTTTTGATTTTGTCATTTGATAAGGGACTTTCCGATTTGAATTTTCCTTGGAATTCGGCATTTTTGTTATTTTACTTTTTTTATAATCTTTAAAACATTAAGTATAGGGGAAAATAGTAAAACGACGTATTTGCCAATTTGCATCGAGCAGAATACCCATTGTAAAGGACAAACATAGATCTAAATTAATGCATAGATAACTTTTAGCAGATGTTTTGTGTTAATGTTGTAATAAATTATTTAACAGATTGTCCGTTGGCGATAAGCTTATGAACGGACATGGTTTTGAATTTTTTATTTAATAGAAAAATCTAACTTTATTGAAGTCAAGTTTAAATGAGAATATTTTGGCGCTTCAGGTTTGTATTTTATAAAAATATTTTATAACGTCTTTTAAAGTTTGAAAGTTTGATATGTACCCGATGCCTTTTATTAAAGAAAAACATTCAATCAATTATAAAACACTTAATTTACACATGACAATATTAAATGCTTACATTGAATTTTGTAGTGAAAACAACAGTTAAAGGTACCACACCGATTACTTCGGAATCAATCACCTCAACCACAGCAGCAACAATTTCCATGACGCCACACATTTCATCTACAACTACATGTAAATATATATTTCAACACCTTTACGATCTAGCAAATACAATCCAATCAAAACTGTTTTGTGTTTTATCAAAAGAATATGTTATATCTTCTTTTAAAGTTTTGAAAAATTTAAATGTACCCGATTCATTTTATAAAGAAAAGCATTCAATCAATTGGAAAAGGTTTAGTTTGCATATGACATTTCTAAACGGTTACATGTTGTACTTTGTAGTGAAAACAACAGAGAAAGGTACAACACCAATTACTTCGGAATCAACGCCCTCAACCACACCATCGACAGTTTCCATGACGCCACATGTTACATCAACTACTACACGTAAATATAGTTCAGCACCTTTTTCGTTCTTTAAATAAGACGACACATCTACATTGTTAAGGTAAACAGGCGGAAACCCAGTTGGAATTAAACAAAAGAAATGGAACTCTTTGTTAGAGAAGGTAAAAAAGGCCATGTTGGAAAAAAGTAAAATCACAAAATACTAAACTCCGAGGAAAATTCAAAACGGAAAGTCTCTAATCAAATGGCAAAATCAAAAGCTCAAACACATCAAACGAATGGACAACAACTGTCATATTCCTGACTTGGTACAGGCGTTTTCTTATGTAGAAAATGGTGGATTAAATTTGAATTGTTTACATCTGTTTCTATGAACTTTGAAAGTTTACTGAATGTTCATAAATTAAGATTTTATGCATCTCATATATGTGTTTTGACTTAAAACATGGCATAGAGCTTAGAGACATTCGTAAACTTTAAAATTATAGACACCATTTTCACAAAACAGTCGATTGGGATAGGTGCAAATACATGTGGATCTTTTTTGTGCTTTATCATAAATTCCGCTGAAAGAAATTTCAAAGAAAGATAATAGATTGATTTTTTTAAAGCATTTATTTGCATCTCTGCTCCCGGCGATAAAATCTCAAAATTGGCCATAGTTTCATCGAAAAGAGAAAGTCGAGTACATTTTTTGTGTGTGTTATCTAGGGTAATTAGTCCTCAACTTCTGATTTTTTTTATTCTGCCCTTCCACGAAATATTAATTTAGAACTTTTAAATATTATTGAACTTTCGAAAATTCCACCCTGACAACCGATCAGACAATAGTTTTAAGTTGACCAAATGCATATAAGTACATTAAATGATGCTCAAAAGAAAGTAGATACATTTGTCTTCTAAGATACAACTGGCATATAAAGAACGTATTGATGCTATGTGGATAAATTGATCGTTTTCAAGAGCTAAATTAACAGCACGTCATCACTACAATGACGTCCATTTTTACGATTATAAAAATTAGGTGGCGTAATGGGGAGATAATTTTGACGGAGAAGAATCCTGACTGTAAACCGAAACAAAGTTTAAAAACATTGGTATTGCGTTGTTGGGATTAATTTACAGAAAATTATTTTGTAAAGGAACGTACGTATACTTGATATTTTATCTCTCCACCTAAACATCCTAAACAAATATTCCTCAACAGGAAATAGGAATAAAATAAGTGTCGACTCTGTTATTCCTTAATATGTGCAACGATTACCTGGAATATACTTTTAAAAGGAGAGGTATAGTAGTTCATTTTGAAAACAAACAAAGTATACTAAGAGGATCTGTATAAGAAACCATCATACATTGCCTTTTATAACTAGTGGAACATTTTTATTTACAGCGTACGAAGAGTGTCCAATAAATATGGTGTCTAATACCTTAGACGTTGATACAGTGACTACTTCATCCAACAATAATGAAGCATACCAAGCTCTAGAGCCTGAAGGATGGACACCAAAAGTGACAGACACTAATCCAGTTGTCACCTTGTCATGGGAAGAACCTTATCCAATAATGGATGTAATTGTTGAAACAGAAGACGTCGAAACTGTCCGAATCGTTGTTTATGATAACAATAAAGTCGTTTTTGATGAGCCTTTCAAGGTATGCTACAATTTAAATCTGGTTGTATTTACAATTATTGATTATTATCAGTTGTCCAACTTCATATTATTGTTACAAATCACAATTAAAATATAATAGTTTTGATATTCTAAGATACCGAGCAGCTTGGCTAGAACTTGTATGCACGTTCTAACGAAATATGGATGAATATTTATCTTTTTGTGAACAGGTTTAAGTAAATATTTTGTCAACATTTATTCAAATTAAACCAGCCAAATCAAACTTAGTCAAAATGTTGGGTACCCCCTTAAACAGATAAGTGGTAGGAGGTTAACAATACTTAATTGTCAAGTAATCAACCGAAAAATAGAATTTTACAAATTGTATTCTACGCTGGAAAGAAATACAACTAAATTTATTACAGCAATAATAACGTTCAAAAAATGACATTGCCAGTAATTTCATTGAAGTATATCCATCTGTTGTGAACTTGCTCATCCGTACAAAATCAATTGTGTTATATATACTTGGATGATCCAGGCGCATTGCTTATCAGAAAAGAAACAAAGTCTCTTTGTTGAGGCGTCCATTTTCGTAAATTCGATATTTAATGACATTGTTGCATTTGCATATTGTAAGATATTTTTCTTTTTTAGTTTTTAAGGGTAATTTTATTTCTAAACAGGTACAACCAGATGAGAAAATAGTAGAAGTAATGTTACCAAATATTAAGAAGGACATAGTTCCGGGTAACAAGATTGAATTAAAAATAACACCTGTGTCATCAGATAGAACGCCTGTTGTGAAAAATGTGATCGTGAAAGTCTGCAGGGAAGGTAAATAGTTTTAAAAACAAATTTAAACTCAAATGTATTGTCATTTAAATAAGCTATAAACTGGACAAAATATGTTTGTATTCAGATATTTGGAAACATTAAGTTAACTTTAGATGAATTTTCTATCTATTTAAGTCCATTACGATATTTCACGTGTTAAGGTATTGTACATCCTTGGCTTTCAAATGTTTGTTTGAAAGTTTCTCGTTCAAACTTACTTATCGTATGTAATTGAAATAAGGTATGTACATAGACAAAGTATTTTATATTAAGATATTCTGCAACTATGCATTTATTAGAATAATATTTCAGATCCTCGTGTGAGGTTTTCGTTTTCTTTAACGAATATTCTCATTTCATTCCAAATTGATGACCTTTTTCCAACTGCTATGAAACACGTCGCGTCGTTGTATTACTTTTTTATATTCTGATACTTTTTCATAATTTTGTACAGGAACAACTACTGCTATTACTACACCAGGCCCTACCACACCATCGACAAAAACAACTGGAACCAGTGCCATAACAAGTGGCAGCAGTATCATATCGACAAAACCAAGTGGTACCAGTCTCATATCGACGCAACCAAGTGTTAGCAGCTCTATATCGACACAACCTAGTGCAAGCACTTACACTACAAAACCATCGCCAACTACAGAAACAAGTGTCATAACAATTGAAACATCACCAAGTGTTTCTTCAACAACAACAGTTTTGACAACAACAGGTAATTGCTTTGTCATTAATGCATTCTTTTCATTTCGGTGAAAACGAGTACTGGTGGTTGTTGTGTTATGTTGTACTGTCGAGTATTTGTGTTTATACCAATTATTCTGTTTATGTATTATTTTATATGACAAATCACTTATCTCTTAAACATTCAAACCAGTTTTAACTTCTCATTGGTCCCCATTATACTAAAATGAGTTTGTGAAGTCAATACTTAGGTTAAAACTAACCAAAACTGCGATAGTTGACGAAAAGTCACGACTGTCGACTTGGTTAAAATGGAACAATATTTTGGTATTGCGTACAAACTAAAAAAACTAGGATTTTGGGAAACATGAATCATATTTTATTTAATTACTGGTAGTTGGAAAACAAGAATCAAATAGTCCTTTTATTAGTTGGAAAACATGAATCATATATTCATTTGATTAATTGTTGATTTAGACATTCATGGTTAATCTACATTTAACTTAAAATTTATTTAGACATGAAAAAATAAACTGTGCAAATTAAACAGTACAAGCAATAAGTATATATATCCAGTATCTGCAGATCATAGTAAGCGTATTTCTTAAATAATGTAAATGATGTCTCCTTCTGATTACACAACAGGAAATTTCTTTGATTATTGCAGAGTGTATTAAAGTCATGTTGGATGGATCACAACAAACTGATGTAACGGTGGATAGTTCTTCTAATGCTCCAGGGGCTGTGGCATCAGATTCACAGAAACCAAAAGGATGGACTCCAGCTGATACAGACAAAAACCCTAAACTAATCTTTAAGTTAAACGATGAAGATGATACATCCGAATTGTTTTCCATATCTTTGGATGAAACCAATGTCAATTCTGGAACAGTGATTATTAGACAGGATACAAATGTAATAGATAGAATACCTGTAAGTATAACGATCATTCACCTCGACGTCTTTAGAACAAAAAGTTCATTATTACAATTGCTGTTTAGAAGAACATTGATCAACTAGCGCTTCATAAGATTTCTCAAACAAAAGCCTTAAGCAACTAGATGACGCATTGAATATCATAGGAATTTCCTTTCTTTTCCAGGTTGAGAATTTCGACAATCCTATCAGTCTAGGCGGAAAACCCGGGAACATCATCGAATTAATTGTTAAACCAGACACTCCTAATGAGTCACCAACAATTAAAAATGTAGTTATTAAGGCATGTTTCGAACAGATTGGTAAGTTATGATTGATGTTATATAATATTTATATATTATTAAAAACAAAAGTTTACAAAATGTTTCATTTCGTTATCTTCTTTTTCTGAGTAAAATAAGTAGAAATCTGCATCCATATACATATAAACATTTAAAATAAGAATTCTTGTATTATCAAAACAGTGTTCTTCATTTGATTTATATACAGAAATAAAAGATAGTTTTGTATTTTAATGAAAACGGTTTCAATAGTTAATGCTCCTTAGAGTTTAATATTCGAATTTCTTTTATTTGTTTTGTATTTTTACTGTATGAAACATACTTCTCAACCAAAATAGAGTTATTTTCTTTAGGTCAATTATTTTGAAACTGCCCGTGTCGAATATGAAGTGAAAGTAACTCTTTATAAATTGCGTGCGTCCGAAACGCTTTTTCATATTAACCTTCATTATGAACTGTCAATCCTAACCACTTGAAAGCCAGGCATGCATACATACATAAAAGAGTTAGAACCTATATCACGATTTATCAAGGAAAATAAAGCAGGTTAAAACGAAGAAAATAAAGTAGGACAATACATTTGAACTTTCGCAAAACGACTAGTATTAGTCATATACTACTACCCTTTATGGGTACCTGAAATCACTCTTTGAGTTTTGTATGCTTTCCTAATTAAGTTTTCAGTGTTATCTGCTGTTTACATTGATGGCTCTCTATGAACATGTTGGAATTGATCAAATTATTAGTTTTTTCGTAATATGACTGTCTTATTTTTAAATGCCTGGCCTTTTTATTGATTCAAATTTATGACCCATGTTTTAGTCGCTATGAGACACGTCCCGTTTTATTACTTTTTTATATTCTGATACTTTTTCATAATTTTGTACAGGAACAACTACTGCTATTACTACACCAGGCCCTACCACACCATCGACAAAAACAACTGGAACCAGTGCCGTAACAAGTGGTAGCAGTATCATATCGACACAACCAAGTGGTACCAGTCTCATATCGACGCAACCAAGTGTTAGCAGCTCTATATCGACACAACCTAGTGCAAGCACTTACACTACAAAACCATCGCCAACTACAGAAACAAGTGTCATAACAATTGAAACATCACCAAGTGTTTCTTCAACAACTACTGTTTTGACAACAACAGGTAATTGGTTTATCATTAATGCATTCTTTTCATTTCGGTGAAAACGAGTATTGGTAGTTGTTGAGTTATGTTGTACTGTTGAATATTTGTGTATATACCTATTATTCTATTGATGTATATTTTATGAAACGTATCACTTAGCTTCTAAACATTCAAACCAAATTCAACTTCTGATTATTCTCCATTGTACTAAATTGAGTTTGTGAAATCAATACTTAGGTTAAAATGACCGAAACTATGATAGTTGACGAAAAGTCACGAGATGGTCGTCTTGGTCAATGTTGAACAACATTTTGTTTTGCGTAGAAAGTAAAATAACTAGGACTCTGGAAGACATCAATCATATTTCATTTAATTACTAGTAGTTGGAAAACAGGAATTATGTAATCCTTTTATAGGTTGGAAAACAAGAACCATAATTCATTTGATTAATTATTGATTTAGTCATTCATGGTTTATCTACATTTAACTTAAAACGTTATTAAGACATAAAAAGATAAACTGTACAGATTAACAGTTAAAACAATAAGTAGATATCTCCAGTATCTGCAGATGATCGTAAGCGTATTTGTTAATTATATAGATGATGTCTTCTTTGATTATACAAGAGGAAATTTCTTTGATTATTACAGAGTGCATTAAAGTCATGTTGGATGGATCACAACCAACTGATGTCACTATAGATAGTTCTTCTGATGCTCCAGGAAATGTGGCATCAGATTCACAGAAACCAAAAGGATGGACTCCAGCTGATACAGACAAAAACCCTAAACTAATCTTTAAGTTAAACGATGAAGATGATACATCAGAACTGTTCTCCATATCTTTGGATGAAACCAATGTTGATTCTGGAACAGTTATTATTAGACAAGACACCAATGTAATAGATAGAATACCTGTAAGTACTACGATCATTCATTTCGACGCCTTTAAAATGAAAAGTTGATTATTATAGTTGCTGTTAAGAAGAACATTGATCAACTAGCGCTTCATTAGATTTTTCAAACAAAAGCATTACGCAACTAGATGACGCATTGAATATCATAAGCATTTCCTTTCTTTTTCAGGTTGAGAATTTCGACAATCCTATCAGTCTAGGCGGAAAACCCGGGAACATCATCGAATTAATTGTTAAACCAGACACTCCTAATGAGTCACCAACAATTAAAAATGTAGTTATTAAGGCATGTTTCGAACAGATTGGTAAGTTATGATTGATGTTATATATTATTTATATATTATTAAAACAAAAGTTTACAAAATGTTTCATTTCGTTATCTTCTTTTCCGAGTAAAATAAGTAGAAATGTGCATCCATATACATATAAACATTTAAAATAAGAATTCTTGTATTATCAAAACAGTGTTCTTCATTTGATTTATTTACAGAAATAAAAGATAGTTTTGTATTTTAATGAAAACGGTTTCAATAGTTAATGCTCCTTAGAGTTAAATATTCGAATTTCTTTTATTTGTTTTGTATTTTTACTGTATGAAACATACTTCTCAACCAAAATAAAGTTATTTTCTTTAGGTCAATTATTTTGAAGCTGCCCGTGTCGAATATGAAGTGAAAGTAACTGTTTACAAATTGCGTGCGTCCGAAACGCTTTTTTATATTAACATTCACCATGAACTGTCAATCCTAACCACTTGAAAGCAAGGCATGCATACATACATAAAAGCGTTAGAAGCTATATCACGATTTATCAAGGAAAATAAAGCAGGTTAAAACGAAGAAAATAAAGTAGGACAATACATTTGAACTTTCGCAAAACGACTAGCATTAGTCATATACTACTACCCTTTATGGGTACCTGAAATCACTCTTTGAGTTTTGTATGCTTTCCTAATTAAGTTTTCAGTGTTATCTGCTGTTTACATTGATGGCTCTCTATGAACATGTTGGAATTGATCAAATTATTAGTTTTTTCGTAATATGACTGTCTTATTTTTAAATGCCTGGCCTTTTATTGATTCAAATTTATGACCCATGTTTTAGTCGCTATGAGACACGTCCCGTTTTATTACTTTTTATATTCTGATACTTTTCATAATTTTGTACAGGAACAACTACTGCTATTACTACACCAGGCCCTACCACACCATCGACAAAACAACTGGAACCAGTGCCGTAACAAGTGGTAGCAGTATCATATCGACACAACCAGTGGTACCAGTCTCATATCGACGCAACCAAGTGTTAGCAGCTCTATATCGACACAACCTAGTGCAAGCACTTACACTACAAAACCATCGCCAACTACAGAAACAAGTGTCATAACAATTGAAACATCACCAAGTGTTTCTTCAACAACAACTGTTTTGACAACAACAGGTAATTGGTTTATCATTAATGCATTCTTTTCATTTCGGTGAAAACGAGTATTGGTAGTTGTTGAGTTATGTTGTACTGTCGAATATTTGTGTTTATACCTATTATTCTATTGATGTATATTTTATAAAACGTATCACTTAGCTTCTAAACATTCAAACCAAATTCAACTTCTGATTATTCTCCATTGTACTAAATTGAGTTTGTGAAATCAATACTTAGGTTAAAATGACCGAAACTATGATAGTTGACGAAAAGTCACGATGGTCGTCTTGGTCAATGTTGAACAACATTTTGTTTTGCGTAGAAAGTAAAATAACTAGGACTCTGGAAGACATCAATCATATTTCATTTAATTACTAGTAGTTGGAAAACAGGAATTATGTAATCCTTTTATAGGTTGGAAAACAAGAACCATAATTCATTTGATTAATTATTGATTTAGTCATTCATGGTTTATCTACATTTAACTTAAAACGTTATTAAGACATACAAAATATAAACTGTACAGATTAACAGTTAAAACAATAAGTAGATATATCCAGTATCTGCAGATGATCGTAAGCGTATTTGTTAATTATATAGATGATGTCTCCTTTGATTATACAAGAGGAAATTTCTTTGATTATTACAGAGTGCATTAAAGTCATGTTGGATGGATCACAACCAACTGATGTCACTGTAGATAGTTCTTCTGATGCTCCAGGACATGTGGCATCAGATTCACAGAAACCGAAAGGATGGACTCCAGCTGATACAGACAAAACCCTAAACTAATCTTTAAGTTAAACGATGAAGATGATACATCAGAACTGTTCTCCATATCTTTGGATGAAACCAATGTTGATTCTGGAACAGTTATTATTAGACAAGACACCAATGTAATAGATAGAATACCTGTAAGTACTACGATCATTCATTTCGACGCCTTTAGAATGAAAAGTTGATTATTATAGTTGCTGTTAAGAAGAACATTGATCAACTAGCGCTTCATTAGATTTTTCAAACAAAAGCATTACGCAACTAGATGACGCATTGAATATCATAAGCATTTCCTTTCTTTTTCAGGTTGAGAATTTCGACAATCCTATCAGTCTAGGCGGAAAACCCGGGAACATCATCGAATTAATTGTTAAACCAGACACTCCTAATGAGTCACCAACAATTAAAAATGTAGTTATTAAGGCATGTTTCGAACAGATTGGTAAGTTATGATTGATGTTATATATTATTTATATATTATTAAAAACAAAAGTTTACAAAATGTTTCATTTCGTTATCTTCTTTTTCCGAGTAAAATAAGTAGAAATGTGCATCCATATACATATAAACATTTAAAATAAGAATTCTTGTATTATCAAAACAGTGTTCTTCATTTGATTTATTTACAGAAATAAAAGATAGTTTTGTATTTTAATGAAAACGGTTTCAATAGTTAATGCTCCTTAGAGTTTAATATTCGAATTTCTTTTATTTGTTTTGTATTTTTACTGTATGAAACATACTTCTCAACCAAAATAAAGTTATTTTCTTTAGGTCAATTATTTTGAAGCTGCCCGTGTCGAATATGAAGTGAAAGTAACTGTTTATAAGTTGCGTGCGTCCGAAACGCTTTTTTATATTAACATTCACCATGAACTGTCAATCCTAACCACTTGAAAGCAAGGCATGCATACATACATAAAAGCGTTAGAAGCTATATCACGATTTATCAAGGAAAATAAAGCAGGTTAAAACGAAGAAAATAAAGTAGGACAATACATTTGAACTTTCGCAAAACGATTAGTATTAGTCATATACTACTACCCTTTATGGGTACCTGAAATCACTCTTTGGGTTTTGTACGCTTTCCTAATTAAGTTTTCAGTGTTATCTGCTGTTTACATTGATGGCTCTCTATGAACATGTTGGAATTGATCAAATTATTTGTTTTTCGTAATATGTCTGTCTTATTTTTAAATGCCTGGCCTTTTATTGATTCAAATTTATGACCCATGTTTTAGTCGCTATGAGACACGTGTTGTTTTATTACTTTTTATATTCTGATACTTTTCATAATTTTGTACAGGAACAACTACTGCTATTACTACACCAGGCCCTACCACACCATCGACAAAAACAACTGGAACCAGTGCCGTAACAAGTGGTACCAGTCTCATATCGACGCAACCAAGTGTTAGCAGCTCTATATCGACACAACCTAGTGCAAGCACTTACACTACAAAACCATCGCCAACTACAGAAACAAGTGTCATAACAATTGAAACATCACCAAGTGTTTCTTCAACAACAACTGTTTTGACAACAACAGGTAATTGGTTTATCATTAATGCATTCTTTTCATTTCGGTGAAAACGAGTATTGGTAGTTGTTGAGTTATGTTGTACTGTCGAATATTTGTGTTTATACCTATTATTCTATTGATGTATATTTTATGAAACGTATCACTTAGCTTCTAAACATTCAAACCAAATTCAACTTCTGATTATTCTCCATTGTACTAAATTGAGTTTGTGAAATCAATACTTAGGTTAAAATGACCGAAACTATGATAGTTGACGAAAAGTCACGAGATGGTCGTCTTGGTCAATGTTGAACAACATTTTGTTTTTGCGTAGAAAGTAAAATAACTAGGACTCTGGAAGACATCAATCATATTTCATTTAATTACTAGTAGTTGGAAAACAGGAATTATGTAATCCTTTTATAGGTTGGAAAACAAAACCATAATTCATTTGAGTAATTATTGATTTAGTCATTCATGGTTTATCTACATTTAACTTAAAATGTTATTAAGACATAAAAAATATAAACTGTACAGATTAACAGTTAAAACAATAAGTAGATATCTCCAGTATCTGCAGATGATCGTAAGCGTATTTCTTAATTATATAGATGATGTCTTCTTTGATTATACAAGAGGAAATTTCTTTGATTATTACAGAGTGCATTAAAGTCATGTTGGATGGATCACAACCAACTGATGTCACTGTAGATAGTTCTTCTGATGCTCCAGGAAATGTGGCATCAGATTCACAGAAACCAAAAGGATGGACTCCAGCTGATACAGACAAAAACCCTAAACTAATCTTTAAGTTAAACGATGAAGATGATACATCAGAACTGTTCTCCATATCTTTGGATGAAACCAATGTTGATTCTGGAACAGTTATTATTAGACAAGACACCAATGTAATAGATAGAATACCTGTAAGTACTACGATCATTCATTTCGACGTCTTTAAAATGAAAAGTTGATTATTATAGTTGCTGTTAAGAAGAACATTGACCAACTAGCGCTTCATTAGATTTCTCAAACAAAAGCATTAAGCAACTAGATGACGCATTGAAAATCATAAGCATTTCCTTTCTTTTTCAGGTTGAGAATTTCGACAATCCTATCAGTCTAGGCGGAAAACCCGGGAACATCATCGAATTAATGGTTAAACCAGACACTCCTAATGAGTCACCAACAATTAGAAACGTAGTTATTAAGGCATGTTTCGAACAGATTGGTATGTTATGATTGATGTTATATATTATTTATATATTATTAAAAACAAAAGTTTACAAAATGTTTCATTTCGTTACCTTCTTTTTCCGAGTAAAATAAGTAGAAATCTGCATCCATATACATATAAACATTTAAAATAAGAATTCTTGTATTATCAAAACAGTGTCCTTCATTTGATTTATTTACAGAAATAAAAGATAGTTTTGTATTTTGATGAAAACGGTTTCAATAGTTAATGCTCCTTAGAGTTTAATATTCGAATTTCTTTTATTTGTTTTGTATTTTTACTGTATGAAACATACTTCTCAACCAAAATAGAGTTATTTTCTTTAGGTCAATTATTTTGAAGCTGCCCGTGTCGAATATGAAGTGAAAGTAACTCTTTATAAATTGCGTGCATCCGAAACGCTTTTTCATATTAACCTTCACCATGAACTGTCAATCCTAACCACTTGAAAGCCAGGCATGCATACATACATAAAAGCGTTAGAACCTATATCACGATTTATCAAGGAAAATAAAGCAGGTTAAAACGAAGAAAATAAAGTAGGACAATACATTTGAACTTTCGCAAAACGACTAGCATTAGTCATATACTACTACCCTTTATGGGTACCTGAAATCACTCTTTGAGTTTTGTATGCTTTCCTAATTAAGTTTTCAGTGTTATCTGCTGTTTACTTTGATGGCTCTCTATAAACATGGAATTGATCAAATTATTTGTTTTTTGGTAATATGTCTGTCTTATTTTTCAATGCCTGGCCTTTTTATTGATTCAAATTTATGACCCATGTTTTAGTCGCTATGAGACACGTCCTGTTTTATTACTTTTTATATTCTGATACTTTTCATAATTTTGTACAGGAACAACTACTGCTATTACTACACCAGGCCCTACCACACCATCGACAAAACAACTGGAACCAGTGCCGTAACAAGTGGTAGCAGTATCATATCGACACAACCAAGTGGTACCAGTCTCATATCGACGCAACCAAGTGTTAGCAGCTCTATATCGACACAACCTAGTGCAAGCACTTACACTACAAAACCATCGCCAACTACAGAAACAAGTGTCATAACAATTGAAACATCACCAAGTGTTTCTTCAACAACTACTGTTTTGACAACAACAGGTAATTGGTTTATCATTAATGCATTCTTTTCATTTCGGTGAAAACGAGTATTGGTAGTTGTTGAGTTATGTTGTACTGTCGAATATTTGTGTTTATACCTATTATTCTATTGATGTATATTTTATAAAACGTATCACTTAGCTTCTAAACATTCAAACCAAATTCAACTTCTGATTATTCTCCATTGTACTAAATTGAGTTTGTGAAATCAATACTTAGGTTAAAATGACCGAAACTATGATAGTTGACGAAAAGTCACGAGATGGTCGTCTTGGTCAATGTTGAACAACATTTTGTTTTTGCGTAGAAAGTAAAATAACTAGGACTCTGGAAGACATCAATCATATTTCATTTAATTACTAGTAGTTGGAAAACAGGAATTATGTAATCCTTTTATAGGTTGGAAAACAAGAACCATAATTCATTTGATTAATTATTGATTTAGTCATTCATGGTTTATCTACATTTAACTTAAAATGTTATTAAGACATAAAAAACATAAACTGTACAGATTAACATTTAAAACAATAAGTAGATATCTCCAGTATCTGCAGATGATCGTAAGCGTATTTCTTAATTATATAGATGATGTCTTCTTTTGATTATACAAGAGGAAATTTCTTTGATTATTACAGAGTGCATTAAAGTCATGTTGGATGGATCACAACCAACTGATGTCACTGTAGATAGTTCTTCTGATGCTCCAGGAAATGTGGCATCAGATTCACAGAAACCAAAAGGATGGACTCCAGCTGATACAGACAAAAACCCTAAACTAATCTTTAAGTTAAACGATGAAGATGATACATCAGAACTGTTCTCCATATCTTTGGATGAAACCAATGTTGATTCTGGAACAGTTATTATTAGACAAGACACCAATGTAATAGATAGAATACCTGTAAGTACTACGATCATTCATTTCGACGTCTTTAAAATGAAAAGTTGATAATTATAGTTGCTGTTAAGAAGAACATTGATCAACTAGCGCTTCATTAGATTTCTCAAACAAAAGCATTAAGCAACTAGATGATGCATTGAATATCATAAGCATTTCCTTTCTTTTCAGGTTGAGAATTTCGATAATCCTATCAGTCTAGGCGGAAAACCCGGGAACATCATCGAATTAATTGTTAAACCAGACACTCCTAATGAGTCACCAACAATTAAAAATGTAGTTATTAAGGCATGTTTCGAACAGATTGGTAAGTTATGATTGATGTTATATATTATTTATATATTATTAAAACAAAAGTTTACAAAATGTTTCATTTCGTTATCTACTTTTTCCGAGTAAAATAAGTAGAAATCTGCATCCATATCAAATAAACATTTAAAATAAGAATTCTTGTATTATCAAAACAGTGTTCTTCATTTGATTTATTTACAGAAATAAAAGATAGTTTTGTATTTTAATGAAAACGGTTTCAATAGTTAATGCTCCTTAGAGTTTAATATTCGAATTTCTTTTATTTGTTTTGTATTTTACTGTATGAAACATATTTCTCAACCAAAATAAAGTTATTTTCTTTATGTCAATTATTTTGAATCTGCCCGTGTCGAATATGAAGTGAAAGTAACTGTTTATAAATTGCGTGCGTCCGAAACGCTTTTTTATATTAACATTCACCATGAACTGTCAATCCTAACCACTTGAAAGCCAGGCATGCATACATACATAAAAGCGTTAGAAGCTATATCACGATTTATCAAGGAAAATAAAGCAGGTTAAAACGAAGAAAATAAAGTAGGACAATACATTTGAACTTTCGCAAAACGACTAGTATTAGTCATATACTACTACCCTTTATGGGTACCTGAAATCACTCTTTGGGTTTTGTACGCTTTCCTAATTAAGTTTTCAGTGTTATCTGCTGTTTACATTGATGGCTCTCTATGAACATGTTGGAATTGATCAAATTATTAGTTTTTTCGTAATATGACTGTCTTATTTTTAAATGCCTGGCCTTTTTATTGATTCAAATTTATGACCCATGTTTTAGTCGCTATGAGACACGTCCCGTTTTATTACTTTTTTATATTCTGATACTTTTTCATAATTTTGTACAGGAACAACTACTGCTATTACTACACCAGGCCCTACCACACCATCGACAAAAACAACTGGAACCAGTGCCGTAACAAGTGGTAGCAGTATCATATCGACACAACCAAGTGGTACCAGTCTCATATCGACGCAACCAAGTGTTAGCAGCTCTATATCGACACAACCTAGTGCAAGCACTTACACTACAAAACCATCGCCAACTACAGAAACAAGTGTCATAACAATTGAAACATCACCAAGTGTTTCTTCAACAACTACTGTTTTGACAACAACAGGTAATTGGTTTATCATTAATGCATTCTTTTCATTTCGGTGAAAACGAGTATTGGTAGTTGTTGAGTTATGTTGTACTGTCGAATATTTGTGTTTATACCTATTATTCTATTGATGTATATTTTATAAAACGTATCACTTAGCTTCTAAACATTCAAACCAAATTCAACTTCTGATTATTCTCCATTGTACTAAATTGAGTTTGTGAAATCAATACTTATGTTAAAATGACCGAAACTATGATAGTTGACGAAAAGTCACGAGATGGTCGTCTTGGTCAATGTTGAACAACATTTTGTTTTTGCGTAGAAAGTAAAATAACTAGGACTCTGGAAGACATCAATCATATTTCATTTAATTACTAGTAGTTGGAAAACAGGAATTATGTAATCCTTTTATAGGTTGGAAAACAAGAACCATAATTCATTTGATTAATTATTGATTTAGTCATTCATGGTTTATCTACATTTAACTCAAAATGTTATTAAGACATAAAAAACATAAACTGTACAGATTAACATTTAAAACAATAAGTAGATATCTCCAGTATCTGCAGATGATCGTAAGCGTATTTCTTAATTATATAGATGGTGTCTTCTTTTGATTATACAAGAGGAAATTTCTTTGATTATTACAGAGTGCATTAAAGTCATGTTGGATGGATCACAACCAACTGATGTCACTGTAGATAGTTCTTCTGATGCTCCAGGAAATGTGGCATCAGATTCACAGAAACCAAAAGGATGGACTCCAGCTGATACAGACAAAAACCCTAAACTAATCTTTAAGTTAAACGATGAAGATGATACATCAGAACTGTTCTCCATATCTTTGGATGAAACCAATGTTGATTCTGGAACAGTTATTATTAGACAAGACACCAATGTAATAGATAGAATACCTGTAAGTACTACGATCATTCATTTCGACGCCTTTAAAATGAAAAGTTGATTATTATAGTTGCTGTTAAGAAGAACATTGATCAACTAGCGCTTCATTAGATTTTTCAAACAAAAGCATTACGCAACTAGATGACGCATTGAATATCATAAGCATTTCCTTTCTTTTTCAGGTTGAGAATTTCGACAATCCTATCAGTCTAGGCGGAAAACCCGGGAACATCATCGAATTAATTGTTAAACCAGACACTCCTAATGAGTCACCAACAATTAAAATGTAGTTATTAAGGCATGTTTCGAACAGATTGGTAAGTTATGATTGATGTTATATATTATTTATATATTATTAAAAACAAAAGTTTACAAAATGTTTCATTTCGTTATCTTCTTTTTCCGAGTAAAATAAGTAGAAATGTGCATCCATATACATATAAACATTTAAAATAAGAATTCTTGTATTATCAAAACAGTGTTCTTCATTTGATTTATTTACAGAAATAAAAGATAGTTTTGTATTTTAATGAAAACGGTTTCAATAGTTAATGCTCCTTAGAGTTTAATATTCGAATTTCTTTTATTTGTTTTGTATTTTTACTGTATGAAACATACTTCTCAACCAAAATAAAGTTATTTTCTTTAGGTCAATTATTTTGAAGCTGCCCGTGTCGAATATGAAGTGAAAGTAACTCTTTATAAATTGCGTGCGTCCGAAACGCTTTTTTTATATTAACCTTCACCATGAACTGTCAATCCTAACCACTTGAAAGCCAGGCATGCATACATACATAAAAGCGTTAGAAGCTATATCACGATTTATCAAGGAAAATAAAGCAGGTTAAAACGAAGAAAATAAAGTAGGACAATACATTTGAACTTTCGCAAAACGACTAGCATTAGTCATATACTACTACCCTTTATGGGTACCTGAAATCACTCTTTGAGTTTTGTATGCTTTCCTAATTAAGTTTTCAGTGTTATCTGCTGTTTACATTGATGGCTCTCTATGAACATGTTGGAATTGATCAAATTATTTGTTTTTTGGTAATATGTCTGTCTTATTTTTAAATGCCTGGCCTTTTTATTGATTCAAATTTATGACCCATGTTTTAGTCGCTATGAGACACGTCCCGTTTTATTACTTTTTTATATTCTGATACTTTTTCATAATTTTGTACAGGAACAACTACTGCTATTACTACACCAGGCCCTACCACACCATCGACAAAAACAACTGGAACCAGTGCCGTAACAAGTGGTAGCAGTATCATATCAACACAACCAAGTGGTACCAGTCTCATATCGACGCAACCAAGTGTTAGCAGCTCTATATCGACACAACCTAGTGCAAGCACTTACACTACAAAACCATCACCAACTACAGAAACAAGTGTCATAACAATTGAAACATCACCAAATGTTTCTTCAACAACTACTGTTTTGACAACAACAGGTAACTGGTTTATCATTAATGCATTCTTTTCATTTCGGTGAAAACGATTATTGGTAGTTGTTGAGTTATGTTGTACTGTCGAATATTTGTGTTTATACCTATTATTCTATTGATGTATATTTTATAAAACGTATCACTTAGCTTCTAAACATTCAAACCAAATTCAACTTCTGATTATTCTCCATTGTACTAAATTGAGTTTGTGAAATCAATACTTAGGTTAAAATGACCGAAACTATGATAGTTGACGAAAAGTCACGAGATGGTCGTCTTGGTCAATGTTGAACAACATTTTGTTTTTGCGTAGAAAGTAAAATAACTAGGACTCTGGAAGACATCAATCATATTTCATTTAATTACTAGTAGTTGGAAAACAGGAATTATATAATCCTTTTATAGGTTGGAAAACAAGAACCATAATTCATTTGAATAATTATTGATTTAGTCATTCATGGTTTATCTACATTTAACTTAAAATGTTATTAAGACATAAAAAACATAAACTGTACAGATTAACATTTAAAACAATAAGTAGATATCTCCAGTATCTGCAGATGATCGTAAGCGTATTTCTTAATTATATAGATGATGTCTTCTTTTGATTATACAAAAGGAAATTTCTTTGATTATTACAGAGTGCATTAAAGTCATGTTGGATGGATCACAACCAACTGATGTCACTGTAGATAGTTCTTCTGATGCTCCAGGAAATGTGGCATCAGATTCACAGAAACCAAAAGGATGGACTCCAGCTGATACAGACAAAAACCCTAAACTAATCTTTAAGTTAAACGATGAAGATGATACATCAGAATTGTTCTCCATATCTTTGGATGAAACCAATGTTGATTCTGGAACAGTTATTATTAGACAAGACACCAATGTAATAGATAGAATACCTGTAAGTACTACGATCATTCATTTCGACGTCTTTAAAATGAAAAGTTGATTATTATAGTTGCTGTTAAGAAGAACATTGATCAACTAGCGCTTCATTAGATTTCTCAAACAAAAGCATTAAGCAACTAGATGACGCATTGAATATCATAAGCATTTCCTTTCTTTTTCAGGTTGAGAATTTCGACAATCCTATCAGTCTAGGCGGAAAACCCGGGAACATCATCGAATTAATTGTTAAACCAGACACTCCTAATGAGTCACCAACAATTAAAAATGTAGTTATTAAGGCATGTTTCGAACAGATTGGTAAGTTATGATTGATGTTATATATTATTTATATATATAAAAACAAAAGTTTACAAAATGTTTCATTTCATTATGATTGATGTTATATATTATTTATATATTATAAAAACAAAAGTTTACAAAATGTTTCATTTCGTTATCTTCTTTTCCGAGTAAAATAAGTAGAAATCTGCATCCATATACTTATAAACATTTAAAATAAGAATTCTTGTATTATCAAAACAGTGTTCTTCATTTGATTTATTTACAGAAATAAAAGATAGTTTTGTATTTTAATGAAAACGGTTTCAATAGTTAATGCTCCTTAGAATATTCGAATTTCTTTTATTTTTTTTGTATTTGTAATGTATGAAACATACTTCTCAACCAAAATAAAGTTATTTTCTTTAGGTCAATTATTTTGAAGCTGCCCGTGTCGAATATGAAGTGAAAGTAACTCTTTATAAATTGCGTGCGTCCGAAACTTTTTTTTATATTAACCTTCACCATGAACTGTCAATCCTAACCACTTGAAAGCCAGGCATGCATACATACATAAAAGCGTTAGAAGCTATATCACGATTTATCAAGGAAAATAAAGCAGGTTAAAACGAAGAAAATAAAGTAGGACAATACATTTGAACTTTCGCAAAACAACTAGCATTAGTCATATACTACTACCCTTTATGGGTACCTGAAATCACTCTTTGAGTTTTGTATGCTTTCCTAATTAAGTTTTCAGTGTTATCTGCTGTTTACATTGATGGCTCTCTATGAACCTGTTGGAATTGATCAAATTATTTGTTTTTCGTAATATGTCTGTCTTATTTTTAAATGCCTGGCCTTTTATTGATTCAAATTTATGACCCATGTTTTAGTCGCTATGAGACACGTCCTGTTTTATTACTTTTTATATTCTGATACTTTTTCATAATTTTGTACAGGAACAACTACTGCTATTACTACACCAGGCCCTACCACACCATCGACAAAACAACTGGAACCAGTGGTAACAAGTGGTAGCAGTATCATATCGACACAAAGTGGTACCAGTCTCATATCGACGCAACGAAGTGTTAGCAGCTCTATATCGACACAACCTAGTGCAAGCACTTACACTACAAAACCATCGCCAACTACAGAAACAAGTGTCATAACAATTGAAACATCACCAAGTGTTTCTTCAACAACTACTGTTTTGACAACAACAGGTAACTGGTTTATCATTAATGCATTCTTTTCATTTCGGTGAAAACGATTATTGGTAGTTGTTGAGTTATGTTGTACTGTCGAATATTGTGTTTATACCTATTATTCTATTGATGTATATTTTATAAAACGTATCACTTAGCTTCTAAACATTCAAACCAAATTCAACTTCTGATTATTCTCCATTGTACTAAATTGAGTTTGTGAAATCAATACTTAGGTTAAAATGACCGAAACTATGATAGTTGACGAAAAGTCACGAGATGGTCGTCTTGGTCAATGTTGAACAACATTTTGTTTTTGCGTAGAAAGTAAAATAACTAGGACTCTGGAAGACATCAATCATATTTCATTTAATTACTAGTAGTTGGAAAACAGGAATTATATAATCCTTTATAGGTTGGAAAACAAAACCATAATTCATTTGATTAATTATTGATTTAGTCATTCATGGTTTATCTACATTTAACTTAAAATGTTATTAAGACATAAAAACATAAACTGTACAGATTAACATTTAAAACAATAAGTAGATATCTCCAGTATCTGCAGATGATCGTAAGCGTATTTCTTAATTATATAGATGATGTCTTCTTTTGATTATACAAAAGGAAATTTCTTTGATTATTACAGAGTGCATTAAAGTCATGTTGGATGGATCACAACCAACTGATGTCACTGTAGATAGTTCTTCTGATGCTCCAGGAAATGTGGCATCAGATTCACAGAAACCAAAAGGATGGACTCCAGCTGATACAGACAAAAACCCTAAACTAATCTTTAAGTTAAACGATGAAGATGATACATCAGAACTGTTCTCCATATCTTTGGATGAAACCAATGTTGATTCTGGAACAGTTATTATTAGACAAGACACCAATGTAATAGATAGAATACCTGTAAGTACTACGATCATTCATTTCGACGTCTTTAAAATGAAAAGTTGATTATTATAGTTGCTGTTAAGAAGAACATTGATCAACTAGCGCTTCATTAGATTTTTCAAACAAAAGTATTAAGCAACTAGATGACGCATTGAATATCATAAGCATTTCCTTTCTTTTTCAGGTTGAGAATTTCGACAATCCTATCAGTCTAGGCGGAAAACCCGGGAACATCATCGAATTAATTGTTAAACCAGACACTCCTAATGAGTCACCAACAATTAAAAATGTAGTTATTAAGGCATGTTTCGAACAGATTGGTAAGTTATGATTGATGTTATATATTATTTATATATTATAAAAACAAAAATTTACAAAATGTTTTATTTCGTTATCTTCTTTTCCGAGTAAAATAAGTAGAAATCTGCATCCATATACATATAAACATTTAAAATAAGAATTCTTGTATTATCAAAACAATGTTCTTCATTTGATTTATTTACAGAAATAAAAGATAGTTTTGTATTTTAATGAAAACGGTTTCAATAGTTAATGCTCCTTAGAGTTTAATATTCGAATTTCTTTTATTTGTTTTGTATTTTTACTGTATGAAACATACTTCTCAACCAAAATAAAGTTATTTTCTTTAGGTCAATTATTTTGAAGCTGCCCGTGTCGAATATGAAGTGAAAGTAACTCTTTATAAATTGCGTGCATCCGAAACTCTTTTTCAAATTAACTTTCACCATGAACTGTCAATCCTAACCACTTGAAAGCCAGGCATGCATATATACATAAAAGCGTTAGAACCTATATCACGATTTATCAAGGAAAATAAAGCAGGTTAAAACGAAGAAAATAAAGTAGGACAATACATTTGAACTTTCGCAAAACGACTAGCATTAGTCATATATTACTACCCTTTATGGGTACCTGAAATCACTCTTTGAGTTTTGTATGCTTTCCTAATTAAGTTTTCAGTGTTATCTGCTGTTTACATTGATGGCTCTCTATGAACATGTTGGAATTGATCAAATTATTTGTTTTTTTGGTGATATGTCTGTCTTATTTGTAATTGCCTGGCCTTTTTATTGATTCAAATTTATGACCCATGTTTAAGTCGCTATGAGACACGCCTCGTTGTTTTATTACTTTTTTATATTCTGATACTTTTTCATAATTTTGTACAGGAACAACTACTGCTATTACTACACCAGGCCCTACCACACCATCGACAAAAACAACTGGAACCAGTGCCATAACAAGTGGTAGCAGTATCATATCGACACAACCAAGTGGTACCAGTCTCATATCGACACAACCAAGTGTTAGCAGCTCTATATCGACACAACCTAGTGCAAGCACTTACACAACAAAACCATCGCCAACTACAGAAACAAGTGTCATAACAATTGAAACATCACCAAGTGTTTCTTCAACAACAACTGTTTTGACAACAACAGGTAATTGGTTTGTTATTAATGCATTCTTTTAATTCGGGGAAAAGAGAGGCGAAGGATACCAAAGGGACATTCAAACTCATATGTCGATAATAACTTGACAACGCCATGGCCAAAAAAGAAAAAGACAAAAGACAAACAACAGTGCATAAAACAACATAGAAAACCAGACTGAGTAACACGAACCCCACCAAAAACTGGAGTTGATCCTAGAAGGTCCGGAAGGGTAAGCTGATCCTGCTCCACATGTGGCATTTGTGGTGTTGCTCATGTAAGTACAATCCCGTTGATATATCTAATTCGGTAGATCACATTACGGGGAAGTTTACGAGATAGTAGTTACGACAATTGTAACATATCCGTCGTCATCTCTGAAACAGATATTCCATAACACGATATTATCATGGGAAGTTTAAACCAAGACAAAATGGTGAAGTTGAAATCAGTAAATACGGACGCCATAGTTGGTTACGTTATGGAACAACCGTTTCACAGATGATATCATATGTTCCGTCGTCATCTCTGGATTTGTAATAACATAAGCAACGCGACGGGTGAAACACCTGAGATAGTTTTCCATTTGTCTGTTTGTCTTTTATTTTATGGCGTTGTCGGTTTGTTTCGACTATGAGTTTGACTATCCATCTTTCGTCCTCTTTATCCAACTCAAGGTGACATCCGTAAAATATACGAAGGGATGATTTCAACTGTACCACTTGGAACTCTTGGTTTAATAGCTTCCTTGTGAGGAGCAACCCTCTATCAAGGAAATCATGATAGGAAACACAAGCCCTGGAGTATCGTACCAACTGGGCGATATCTACTCCGTGGAAACGAGTATTCGTTGTTGTTGTGTTATGTTGTACTGTCGAATATTTGTGTTTATACTTATTATTGTTTTTATGTATTATTTTATATAACAAATCATTTATCTTTTAAACATTTGAACTAAATTGAGTTAAGTTAAGAGTTTTCGATCGTTTCATGTCATGTTTTGCAATGTTTTGCCATGACGTGAATGCCGCAAGATCATTCATGGATTTATTTGGAATTTAATTTTTAATTTCATTCATTTTCTAAACTATATGCCTTATTTCTTTTTATATATTAAAGTATAAATAACAGTTACATGTTTTTATTTTCGATCTCAATTTGCTTAGAAACCCTGGATCCCATGCGTGTATATCGTGCATCAATAGATCACAGTGACGGTTACGAAAGTATTTTCGGCAACATGGTCTATCGAAGTTTAAACCAAGGGAAACAATTCTAACGGACCAATCCGATTCAAGTATTGTGGATATGCAAATCATATGAAAAAAAAATAAAGGTTAATCTACATTTTAGTTAAAAATTTATTAAGGAATAAGAAAAATCACTTGTACAACTTAACCAGTACACAAGATTAGAAATATCTCCTGCATCTTCAGATGATCGCAAACGTATTTCTTAAATTATATGCATTGTAGATGATGTCTTCTTTTGATCATACAAGAGGAAATTTCTTTGATTATTACAGAGTGTGTTAAAGTCATGTTGGATGGATCACAACCAACTGATGTCACAGTAGATAGTTCCTCTAATGCTCCAGGGGATGTGGCATCAGATTCACAGAAACCAAAAGGATGGACTCCAGCGGATACAGACGAAACCCCTAAACTAATCTTTAAGTTAAACGATAAACGATGATACATCAGAACTGTTCTCCATATCTTTGGATGAAACCAATGTTGATTCTGTAACAGTTATTATTAGACAGGATACAAATGTAATAGATAGAATACCTGTGAGTTTATAATTAAAAAAATTATAAAAGGTAAAAAGTCATAGTGGTGATATTAATCGGTTAACAAAATGAAACTCATATGTTACTTTAAGGTATAATACCACTTGTTATTAGCAGATGCAATATGGTAATGTGTTTTAATGTATTATAAATGTTGCTTATACAAGCTACTAATGACAATTATATCTTCTAGTAATACTAGTCATATTTTAGAATTAAATTGAAATTTGAAGTGACGTTTTTTATTGTCATTTTTGGTCTCAACTTATATTTTGACGTAATAGACTTGATTTTGGCAGTTATGTTGAATTGGATCAGTATAACGTGAATTAATTAAAACATCCAACATTTTTGGTTCAAGAAAAATGGCCTTTCTATTAACTTATAATAATTTAATATAAGCTGGATAGAAGACGTAAAACTAATTATTGTTTTTTAATGTCACGATAAACAAAAACTTGTGCATGTACGAATAAAGAAGTCTGTAGGTGATACGAACTACTAGTTTTCCTATATTATCCAAATATTGCAAACCGTCATTTGTTATCTTTCTTTGCAACAGTTTTGATTTTATTGGTTTTTTTGTCATTTATTTTATGTATCGTCTTGGATTTAGGAGTAAATTTTTCAAACACTGAACATTGGATACTGCTCTAGACAAATAGCGTTCATGGTTTGAAGTAATCAAAAGATAGTTTTGGGGAATTTTTAAAAAACAGATAGGATTTACTTCAACAGACAAATAACTATTAACACAGTAAATCAGCAGCCAAATAACTGCATTTCAAATGTATCGTTATATATACATTATTTAGTTTTAGGGTATCGCATAAGGGGTTGCATCGTTAAGATATTACTTTAACATTGATATTTTAGAACTTTTCAGTTACCAAACATGTGTAACGTGTTAAATTGGTTACAATTTTCGTTTCAAACTGTAAAACTGGTATTTCATAATTGTATCGTATCCTTTCTTTTATTCTCCTATCTTGATTCAAATTTTCAAATTGTGCAATATTTTGTGTAAAACGCTATAAACAAGGTATGGGTTTTGAAATATGCATTCGATCATACAAAAAAATACTATCAGTATAATGTTATTCTATGTGTGATATTTAGACATTTTTATTTATTTTCATATTAGGGTGTTTTTTTTTCTCAAATGAAGTATGAGGAATGGTCTATTATATATTTTTTGCAAATAAACAACTAAATTGTCAATTCAATTGGGTTTTCTTTTCGAACTGTATAAATGATAAACTGGGCACAAATCAGTCTTTGGGACGGACATCAAAAGAATACAAGCCCGACAACACATTGTAACTGAGATATGATCACACTAAAAATCAACGCAGGACTTTGATGAAAAAATAAACAAGGTACCTACCGTATTACACAATCTCTTCTCTTTCGAAAAGAAGAACTTTCCAATTAATCACCAATATGGCAATTTGTGTTATCATCAGCCAATTTTTTTTCCAGGTATATGAGTTTGATCGTCCTGTTAATCTAAAGGGACAGGCTGGTAACGTTATTGAACTAATAATAAATCCGGAAAATAATCAGTTGTCACCTACTATCAAAAACGTGGTTATAAAGGCTTGCTTTGAACCAACGGGTAAGTTGCTAGTTTTAATTTAAAAGGAATAAATAAAATGACAAATGAATAATCAAACATGCATTTTCCTAGTTTGATTATATTTTTCCTTTTAATGTGTCATTGAATCCTGACAGATAAGATACGTTCGATCAATTTTTTAAACGTTTTTGTTGTTGGGGAGGGCAGTCATTTTTTTCTTTTCCATTCATTAATTTTCAAACGCAAACTATTTTACAAAAGTGGAGATTAAACGATCGATATTAGTAATGCAGTGTGCTGAACTTATCTATTAGCGGAAGTAAATTTGAAAATAAACATGATCATGTCAAACATATTTTTTATAAAGATGAGAAAGTATTCAAATAAGGGAATTTTGATTTTACATGATGATACTATTATATTTTATATAGGCCATATCAACATTTTTAACATGCAGTTAATATGCTTAAAAGGCTAAGTGATCTTTCGTTATTACTCTAAGAGTATACCTATCATCCAATACTTTTCAGAAAACTTGATTTAATTAAAACGAAACTTAAACATTATTCATGGCATACGAACCAGCTCCCTTGGCTGATACTAACACATTAATTTAGTCTCTTTAACAGCTAATTATAGGGATCCAAAAATCATAGAAAAAACCCTAATGCCAACAAATTCGATGCGTGAATTTGAAGACAGCTGTAAAAAGATGACTGACATACTGTTGATGGAAATCTTAAGCGGGATATACTAATCAATGTTATTCTGTCAGAAATGGTTACTTTTGGCATTAGACATTTATGTATTGTTGGCGATGCAGAATATATGGAGCCTCTACTGGAAATTGGATGTTTACCGGTTTTTTTTTAAATTTATTTTGCAATATCAAATTAAGTACACACTTTTAAAAATTTAATTGCCATCTAACTTTACATATAATACATGTAAGAAGATTTTTGTAAATGCTTTAAAAAGCTTAAAACAGTTTACTGAATATAATGAGGTAAACGGACCCGAATCTTGCATTTTATATTTAATAATTCTTTTAACTTCTTATTCTAAATAGCTATAACGACAATTGCTGCTACTACACCTTTAACCAGCAAAACAACTATAAGGACAATTGAATCTACTGCTGGATTTTCTACAGCTTCTAAAACTGCTCAGGCTACCACTTTGACAACTGGCACTCCGATAGTATCCACTACTTCAGGTAAAGCAGCATAATAAAATCAATTCCTACAGAAAGTTCGCGTTTTGTATACGATAGTTAGCCTTATATACGTGATAAAAAAATTACATTATCATCGAATTGCTATATTTCTAAAGGTGCAGTCTATGTCTGAAACAAAATAATTCTTATTGCCGTTAAAGTAAATGAAAACATTTCCAAAACAGAAAATACTCCTATTCAGATTTCATTTTTTTCCAAACAGCAACACAACCTAGTGGCAGTACATCTGCACCTACACTACCAAGTAGAAGTACATCTGCTGCTACACAGCCCACTGGAAGTACATCTGCGGTAACACAACCCAGTGAAAGTACATATGTTACTACACGGCCAAGTGGCAGTACATCTGCGGCTACACAACCTAGTGGAAGTACATCTGCACCTACCCAACCAAGTGAAAGTACATCTGCTGCGACGCAACCCAGTGCTAGCACATCTGCCGCTACCAAACCAAGTGGAAGTACATCTGCTACTTCACAACCAAGTGCTAGTACATCTGTTGCTACACAACATAGCCTTAGTACGTTTGTACCTACACTGCCCACTGGAAGTACATCTGCTGCTACACAAGCAAGTGCAAGTACATCTGCTGCTACACAATCAAGTGCAAGTACATCTGCTGCTACACAACCAAGTGGAAGTACATCTGCAGCAACACAGCCAAGTGGCAGTACATCTGCTACTACACAACCCACTGAAAGCACATCTGCACCTACACAACCAAGCGGAAGTACATCTGCAGCTACACAGTCAAGTGAAAGTACAACTGCTGCAACGCAACCCAGTGGAAGTACATCTGCTGCGACACAACCCAGTGGAAGTACATCTGTGGCGACCCAACCCAGTGTAAGTACATCTGCGGCCACACAACCCAGTGGAAGTACAGCTGCACCTACACTACCAAGTAGTAGTACATCTGCTGTTACACAACCCAGTAGCAGTACATCTGCACCTACTCAATCAACTATAAGTACTTCAGCAGCAACACAACAGAGCGGAAGTACGTCTGCTGCTACACAACCCAGTCAAAGTACATCTGCCGCTACACAGCCAAGTGGTAGTACATCTGCTGCTACACAACCAACTGTTAGTACATTTGTACCTACAATGCCATCTGAAAGTACATCTGCTGTTACGCAATCTAGTGGAAGTACATCTGCAGCTACACAGCCCACTGAAAGTACATTTGCACCAACCCAACCAAGTGTAAGTACATCTGCTGCGACGCAACCCAGTGGAAGTACATCTGTGGCGACACAACCCAGTGTAAGTACTTCTGCGGCCACACAACCCAGTGGAAGTACATCTGCTGTTACACAACCCAGTAGCAGTTCATCTGCACCTACACAGTCAACTAGAAGTACTTCTGCAACAACACAATCAAGCGGAAGTACATCTGCCGCTACACAACCAAGTGGAAGTACATCTGCTACTACACAACCAAGTGCAGGTACATCTGCTGCTACACAACCCAGTGGAAGTACATCTGCAGCAACACAGCCAAGTCGCAGTACATCTGCTGCTACACAACCCACTGAAAGCACATCTACACCTACACAACCAAGCGGAAGTACATCTGCTGCTACACAACCAAGTGGAGGTACATCTGCACCAACACAATCAAGTGGGGGTACATCTGCGGTGACACAACCCAGTGTAAGTACATCTGCACCTACACTACCAGGTGGAAGTACATCTGCTGTTACACAACCCAGTAGCAGTTCATCTGCACCTACACAGTCAACTAGAAGTAGTTCTGCAACAACACAATCAAGCGGAAGTACATCTGCCGCTACACAACCAAGTGGAAGTACATCTGCTACTACACAACCAAGTGCAGGTACATCTGCTGCTACACAACCCAGTGGAAGTACATCTGCAGCAACACAGCCAAGTCGCAGTACATCTGCTGCTACACAACCCACTGAAAGCACATCTACACCTACACAACCAAGCGGAAGTACATCTGCTGCTACACAACCAAGTGGAGGTACATCTGCACCAACACAATCAAGTGGGGGTACATCTGCGGTGACACAACCCAGTGTAAGTACATCTGCACCTACACTACCAGGTGGAAGTACATCTGCTGTTACACAACCCAGTAGCAGTACATCTGCACCTACTCAGTCAACTATAAGTACTTCAGCAGCAACACAACAGAGCGGAAGTACGTCTGCTGCTACACAACCCAGTCAAAGTACATCTGCTACTACACAGCCAAGTGGTAGTACATCTGCTGCTACACAACCAACTGTTAGTACATTTGTACCTACAATGCCATCTGGAAGTACCTCTGCTGTTACACAACCTAGTGGAAGTACATCTGCTGCTACACAACCAAGTGCAAGTACATCTGCCGCTACACAACCGAGTGGAAGTACATCTGCTACTACACAACCAAGTACTAGTACATCTGCTGCTACACAACAGAGCGTTAGTACGTTTGTACCTACACTGCCCACTGAAAGTACCTCTGCTGCTACACAACCAAGTGCAGGTACATCTGCTGCTACAAAACCCAGTGGAAGTACATCTGCAGCAACACAGCCAAGTCGCAGTACATCTGCTGCTACACAACCCACTGAAAGCACATCTACACCTACACAACCAAGTGGAAGTACATCTGCTGCTACACAACCAAGTGGAGGTACATCTGCACCAACACAATCAAGTGGGGGTACATCTGCGGTGACACAACCCAGTGTAAGTACATCTGCACCTACACTACCAAGTGGAAGTACATCTGCTGCTACACAACCAAGTGGAGGTACATCTGCACCAACACAATCAAGTGGGGGTACATCTGCGGTGACACAACCCAGTAGCAGTACATCTGCACCTACTCAGTCAACTATAAGTACTTCAGCAGCAACACAACAGAGCGGAAGTACGTCTGCTGCTACACAACCCAGTCAAAGTACATCTGCTTCTACACAGCCAAGTGGTAGTACATCTGCTGCTACACAACCAACTGTTAGTACATTTGTACCTACAATGCCATCTGGAAGTACCTCTGCTGTTACACAACCTAGTGGAAGTACATCTGCTGTTACACAACCCAGTAGCAGTATATCTGCACCTACTCAGTCAACTATAAGTACTTCAGCAGCAACACAACAGAGCGGAAGTACGTCTGCTGCTACACAACCCAGTCAAAGTACATCTGCTACTACACAGCCAAGTGGTAGTACATCTGCTGCTACACAACCAACTGTTAGTACATTTGTACCTACAATGCCATCTGGAAGTACCTCTGCTGTTACACAACCTAGTGGAAGTACATCTGCTGCTACACAACCAAGTAGCAGTTCATCAACGGTAACACAACCAAGCGGAAGTACATCTGCTGCTACACAGTCAAGTGGGGGTTCATCCGCATCTACACAATCAAGTAGCAGTACGGTCACATCTACACATCCAAGCACTTCAAGACATTCAAGTGTAGTGTCCGAAACACAAACAACTGCTGGACCAAAAACTGGATCTACTGCTGGATTTTCTACACCTTCTGAAACCGCTCAGCCTACCACTTTAACAACTGGTACACCAATACCCTCAACTACTTTCCCAACGACAAGTACAGGTAAGGCTTCATTTTATTTCTAGGAAATCCGTAGATTAATTTTGTCGTGGAAAGGGTACTCGATTTGCTACACTATGTGACCTCACCGTTCCTTTAACATTATGCTTACCACAGTTTTATGAAAAAAATTAATTCCAAATAACAACAGTCAAGATAAAAAAAAAGTATTGACCCAAGCAATTCTTTATGTAAAAAGATAACATCCCAAATTATATATGTATGTTTTCTATAAATTTTATATAATTTAGCAAGACACAAAACCACTTGGGTTACGCTGAATACACCTTTTTTCCTTGAATTTTGTAGTTCTGATTTTAAAAGAAAAATAACAATGATTCAATCCAAATATAAATTGACCAGTGTTTTCAACTAAGATTTCGATGTTTAGCAAATATCAACATGGTGGTCGAAGACAAAAATATTTGTGTCTTTGATGTCCTCCTTGAGAAAAGTTGGCATGGTAGGTTAAGGTTTTTTTTTTAAATTTTGACGGTTAGTAAATGGTTAACACATGCACATTCTTTTTATCATCCACCAAATATGCTGATAAAAACTTTAGAGTTGGCATTGTATGCATAAAAATAGGTTGGGAAACCCTAAACACAACAAGTATTTCTTAATTTGGATTTATGTAATCAAAGTCTTATATATATGCAAAAAGTATATAAGCCAAATGAATGCTGCACCCGCCACAAGATGTGTTATGCTACAGTTAGTTATTGTCTTAATAAGCAAAAATTTAATGATGATAGCACAACACTTTTGTAATGAAAACTAACTTAAATCTGAACCTGCATTTGAATGTTAAAATTCACAACGAATTCCCTCAGACAACTTTATCTTATGACCACTTTAAATCTATGTATTATATTTATAAAATCACAACAAAGGTGTTTTGATAAGTGAACCAAAATAGTATATATATATAGCCTTACAACTTGGAATGGTTTTTAATTCAGAGTGAAACATAGGTTCAGGGGAGTTAAACATAAATTGTGTATCAGTTTTTATGGAGATAAATGTATAGTTTCAATAAAAATTGGTAAAGTAAAGTAAACGTTCAATTTTTAAAGCTTCATTTTAATTTTCAAATCGTCTTCATTTAAGTTTCTAAACCTTATCGATGATCTAACTCCGTTATATGAGGTTCTTGAAAATTTCAAAGGTTTTGTGTTTTGGTTTTATACGGTCAAATGTTATGCTATATAGAAATTAGTGAAAAAGCCTTTTAAAGGTCCATACACTCAAACTAACTTTAAAACAAAACTTTAACTTTTTCAAACAAACTTGATTTATCAGAAATCTTGGCAGCTTATAAACTGTCCGCACACATTGCAGTTTTGTTCATATAATTTTTTTTTTCCTGTCCAATTCCACACTTTTAACAAATTAGTGAAGATATAACACTTTTCAGTTTGAAACATGGATAATAAATTCGGATAATAAACTTGAATTATTTTTTTTTTAGCAAAATCATCTGAGATTTTCATGAAATCTTGTATCCGTCTAAATCATATATTGTTGTTGCAGTATTCAAAATTCTTCTTCATTCAAATTTTGTTTGTTAAATAGACAAATGCACTTTGAATTTACTCATTACATTTTGACATAATTCTGTTTCAATTTATCATCATCTAATCGAAGTTTACCATATATATTTTTTGTTAATATTAATTCAATATTTTTTTTGCTAAAAATATGTTCAAATTTCTCATGCCTAATGAGATTCCAAAGAAAACAATTTGAGTGCTTCTAGTTGAAACTGTCGGAAAAATACTTATCCCATCCCATTTTGCACCAGCTCTGTAAATTTTGAGGATTTCCTAAGTTTACTCGATCATATGATCATCCATCTTATTACATATGTCTGGTATTTTCCGTCTATTTTTACCTTAAGGTATTAACATCTTTATATCATGGTTTTATAACGACATATCATAAGGCATACAAATGCAGACTTACAATAAAAGGTTTACAGTAAAATCAATTGGAAACGTGTAGGTGTGTCAGTCTGTTTGTTTTCCAGTTTACTCCTCTTTCAATTTTTAAGATAAAACGTTTATATCATTCATGGTATCATCCATAAACATATACTAAAGACTTATACATAATAGGGATGAATTTTTATCTTTGTTATTTTTGAATGAATAACATGTGATTGGTACATGGTTTGCTTGGCTAACTCCTCCGATGGTTGTCAAGTTTTATAGTTCACAGAAATATAGTATATATACGATGTGTGCATATTTTCTGAACCTTCAGTCAGTCCTTCTATTTCCACATGGGATAATGATTATTTTCAGGTTACGTTTCTTTCATTTTTCAAGCTATAACTTTATAATTTTTATATTACACCTTTTACGATAAAAAGTACACTTAAGGTACACTTATTATCAGGATTTTGATTTTCTTCAAATTTTCAACAAATGACACGAAGTTTTTGTCAAATTACGCAGCCAGGGTACATGGTTTGTCAGGGTATAAGGTTAGTTTGTCGGAGTACAGGGTTTGTCAGGCTAATTCCATGAATAGCTTGCAAGCTAGAACTTATGAAATTTAAAAGAAAATACAACAAATAAATTTCTTACGTTTTGGAATAGATCATAATTATAGCGGTGCATCAAATGTGTCTGAACAGACAGAACCACGTCAAGTTGAACTTCAACATCACTGTCTAAATTTAAATTCATGGATATTATGTGGGCATCAACTTTGTCTTTAAAACTTTTAATACAGTTCTCACAACAAGACTGTGCACTATAAAAAAGTAGCTATCTAGCTATCTCTCCTTACCAAACTGTCAAGCATGTAAACGAAATGTTTGTTCAATATGCAGTTTATAACAGTCTTGAATTGAAGGTTTCCGCATATGGATTTCACATTTTGAAATATGTTCAAGGGTTACTTTTAGTGCTTTAAAATCGTCTCAATACAGAAATGAAAACAACCCAATTTGTTTAAATCTATGATGATGGGCATGTCAATGAAGGGATAAAAAAGTCTATTGTAAGTACTTGATAAATTGCATGCTTATATTGGTGATTTTGAATCTGTTCAAAGTTTTGATTTTTCTACCCTGTATACCACATTGCCTCACATTCTCATTAAGAAAAATTCACACACCTAATTAAATGGGCATTTAAAAGTCAGAATGTGAATACATATGTTCTAACTCTTTAGGACATTTTTAGTAGCAATAAACAAAAGAACTATGTCAATTGGACATGCTTTGATACTATATCTGCCCTTGAATTTTTACTAGATAATATTTTTGTTCGCTTTGGAGATTCCGTATATCGTCAGGTTATCGGAATTCCAATGGGGACTAACTGTGCACCACTTATTGCGGACCTGTTTTGTATTGCTATGAGTTACAATTTATGACTAAAATCAGCAAAGACCCATCGAAACAACATCTGATACAAAATTTAATAATACTTTTAGATATTTGGATGATATATTGGCTCTCAATAATGACGACTTCAGTATGTATACTAAAGAAATTTATCCTGTTGAACTTACTTTAAATAAAGCTAATACTAACAATGACCACTGCCCTTTCCTCGATCTTGATATCTATATCATTAACGGAAAGCTTAATACAAAATTTATGATAAAAGAGATGATTTTCATTTCCTATCGTTAATTATCCATTTTAGATGGTGACGTTCCTTGTCACCATCTTACGGTGTTTATATATCTCAACTTGTACGATTCGCTCGTGTATGTAACAACGTTTCAGATTTTAACGAAAGAAATTTATGTATTACTGAAAATTATTACACCAGGGTTTTCGATATCACAAACTAGTCAAAACATTTACTAAATTTTATCATCGGTACAAAGACATCATTCGTAAATATAGCTCAACATGCAGACTTCTTATACGTTCAGGTATTTCACATCCAATCTTTTATGGTAATATTCTTTATAAAGCACTAAAATGTCAGTATTCACCTCAGAAGCTAACAAAACCTTTAAATAGACTTATTAAGAAGGGATATAGTTACGATACTGTTGTCAGGTCATTAAAGATTGCATATTTTGGCTTTAATATTGATTCACTTATAGGGTCTTTGCATCGGAACTAAACACATTTATTTAAAACCAGTTGTTGGCATGACACGGGTTATGCTCTTCTCATATATTTTATGATGGTATGATACTAAACCCTAACGGAGGGATTGTGCCTGATATTCATATGATGAAGACATAATCTTTCAATCAGTTTAATTGAGGTCTGAGCTGGCATGTCAGTTAACTGCTAGTAGTCTGTTGTTATTTATGTATTATTGTAATTTTGTTTATTTTCTTTTGTTACATCTTCTGACATCGGACTCGGACTTCTCTTTAACTGACTTTTAATGTGCGTATTGTTATGCGTTTACTTTTCTACATTGGCTAGAGGTATAGGGGAGGTTGAGATCTCATAAACATGTTTAACCCGCCGCATTTTTGCGCCTGTCCCAAGTCAGGAGCCTCTGGTCTTTGTTAGTCTTGTATTATTTTTACTTTTAGTTTCTTGTGTATAATTTGAGTTTAGTATGACGTCCATTATCACTGAACTAGTATATATATTTGTTTAGGGCCAGCTTAAGGACGCCTCCGGGTGCGGGAATTTCTCGCTGCATTGAAGACCTATTGGTGACCTTCTGTTGTTGTCTGTTCTGTGGTCGGGTTGTTGTCTCTTTGACACATTCCCCATTTCCATTCTCAATTTTATTGAATAAAATTTCTTCATATTTTCTTTTCTCCTCACAGGAATAATGACTCAACACACAACAACAACCGTTGGACCACCATCAACTCACATCGAAACAGTAACTATGACACCATTGCCATCATTGCCAACAACTACGGGTAAGAACATTTGTTATTATTGCACACTTTTCTCTAATAAAACTAGCATTTGTTGCAAGTCCTTAATTCATTGAATTATTTGAACCTCGTAAAATCCATTGATTCTCCTGAGAATAAATGAAGTATAACATGTGTAAGATTAAATCCAATATTTCCCTGACTGGAGATAAAGTATAGGTATCCACCTAATTCGTAGTTTACACGACAATTCACAAGCATTTGAATTAAATTATAAAATTTGTAATGACCTTTACAATGGAATATAACAAAAAAGATGTTTCCAAAATTTCAATATGAATAGAAGTATCATAACATATTTGATTGATAAAATAATATTTGTAATTCAACAGGAATTGACATACTAAGTAAATATTCTATAAATATAAAAAAAGAGGTTATGAACTAATGTCGATCAGATTAATTTTCACATATATGATTTTAGACACAATGTCAGATTTGTGCAAATGTCAGTTTTCCTTCAAATCATATAGAAAAGAAATGATAATTTCCTAGCTACGAAATTAAATAATGAACTCGTGTCTGAAGTTTGTATTCCGGTTTTATTACATCAAAACGTCTTTCAATGCTTTTTCGATGTAATGTCAACTTTATTTGACCTTTTAAGTTTTTTTTATTCGAGCGTCACCGATGAGTCTTTTGAAGACGAAAAGCGCGTTTGGCGTACACAATTTAAATCCTGGTATCTATGATGAGTTTATGTACAGAAAATGTTTAATGACTGTGTTCCATACCAATATATTCCGGGAACTTAGTTAACACTGGAGTAGGTTCGATAAGCCCACTCAAAAGGCCTTATTTCTAGCTAAAAGTTCAAATTAGAAGTTGATGTATATTATCATATTGAATACATGTTAAAACAATGACTAGATAGAAAATATGTTTATTTTTGAAATTTTATATTGGGTTTCAAGACCAAAAACATATATCGAATGCGTCTAAAATAATCTCGTAACATTATGTTTGTTATAACAATTAAATATCTGATTTAGATATTTAATTTATCAAACTTGGTGTTCTATGTTATAACGCGTATTTGTGGTTGAAATCCAGGAGATTTTGTTAACAAAAATCGTTCTGTTACAATTTCCTACATGTCTATTCATCAACTTGAAACATTTTCGTCTTGAATTAACAAACTTTATGTTTTGGGCTAAATAATGCTCTTACCGCACATATCCCTTTTACAATTTGTTTTTATTTAGACTTTTAACATTTATTGATCGACCTCATTTATGTTGTTAACAATGTTCATGCATTAAAGTGAACATATTGTTTTCTCTTTTGAAGAGTGCGACCACAGCAAACCACTCGGATACACAAGTCCATATATAGAGGTACAGGCAACTGACAGTGCAGATAATACTTTACCTAGAGACTCATTAGATGGATCACTTTCTTTCTGGTCGCCACAGTCAGATAAAAGCACCGTTGTCTTTAAAGTTAAAAGTTTGGACGACACTGCTAAATTCTTTGACGTAACATTCAGGACAGAAAATGTCAAATCAGTAGTTGTCTCTGTTATAGATGCAAGTGGAAACATTCAAGACACAAAATCCGTAAGTATTTAAAAGTAAACGCATCATGAAATCTGTTATTGATTCATAACTAAAAGCAAGTCATTTATTTGATTGTTTGCTCTTTTCGTCTTTTTAAATGTTTTCTTTGATATTTTCAATGACAAACAAATCTAATAATTCTTTTTTTTATTCAATACAATAAAGAAAAAACCAATATATACAACTTGTTTTTGTTGGTTCCTTTATAAAACATCGATCACCCTAAGCCTCATACTTGAATTGGTTAACAAACACTGTGATTTAACAGTACTCTTATTAGTAAAGCATTACGATCCCAAATTCGACTTAATGTACCAAAACTGCATTTCGAGAAGTTCTTCCTCTTTAATTGTACTCGTATTCCTTTATTTGGAATCATAAAGTTTTATGAGTAAATCAGCAATTAAGTCATACTAACACAAAAAGGTCATCAAAACGTATATCGCGGAAGCAGAGGATAATGATAATTATATCAAGGTATATTTTGGATGACAATTGTTTTTCATTTTTAATTATACTTTAGGTGAACACAAAAAACCCAAATGAAGAAATTCCGTTTAATGTAAAGTTCTATGGTAAAGAAGGTGCAATGTTATCCGTTGACGTTACAAAATTTGTTATTGGACAACCGGCCAAGCTCTATGAATTTACTGTTGAATCTTGTTTCCATCCAGGTAAGTGAATACATAATATAATACTTATTCATGTTTTAAATAAGTGAATATTCAGGAGTAACTGTTCTAATGAATAGCAATGAAAGGCTTTTTTTGTTTTGAAATGAAGTTTACTTGCCATTCAGAATGTTACATAATAAAAGTTCAAGTAAAGTTGAAAAATATTAAATACAAAGCATAAATATTCAATCAATTAACAACAAATGAAAACCAATGGAGGTACAATTTCTGTGAACAAAGACATATCGTTTTTTTTTCAAATACCACTACGTTATAGGATCTATCTTATTGAATTATAATTTAATATTGATAACAAAAAACGTTCTGCGTTTCTGTGATTTCTTTTAGGCTTTGAGACAACAACAGCGCCCTCCTTTATCACAGGTAAATATATATTTTTTAATCATTGTTGGATAATAAGGCATGAAAATGCAGAAAAAAGTGCTGTTATTTCCTAGTTGTTAAGAGATGGAATATCTCTGTTTTTATAGTTAAAATTTGTTGCCTGTATTCGTGTGAAGAGGAATTCATACAAATCTTTCACAAAGACAAAAAAAAAAAAAAAAAAAACACCTTGCAATCTTGTTTAATATCACGTTCAGATACATTGATGATGGCCGGTTACTCAATAACAAATGTTACTTTACGTGAATGCATGGAAGTTACATATTAAACATACTGCATTTACAAGGGTTTGTAAAAGTTCCTTCCTAGGGATTTTGTGGCAAAGCAACTGAAATGGACACCACAAAAGTTTTACGGTCATCTTCTTTGAGCGATATAATGTACATGGTCTTTACTCACGAGACACAAGTTTTCGCGGTCTAAGATCTTTTGATACCACAAAAAGGTGGTATTGGTCTGTAAATTTGCCTTTTACATTTTGTGAATTTTTGAACCAGTTTGGATTCAATTTGCGGGTAAGGTATACATAGCCTGAGATGTTTACTCTATCGACATGATCGATCTTGTTTTGTTTGGTTTTATTTTCCTTTGCTTTTATTTTCAAATCGGATTTACGAGTTTGAACATAGAAAAAAACTACTGTTAGCTCTTACTTATGCATTTGTTGGTGATAAGTTCTTAAATGTAAACACATCTTCCTTTTAAAAGTTAATTCCTCAACGATTAATAGGTAATCGGAAGAATTGTTCTTCGGCAATAAAATGCAGAAAAGATTTGTTTTGTTATGACATAGCATATTCTTTTTTAAAACTTGTCAGTTAATCACTTCAAAAAATCATCAAAAGAATCAAAATATGATTTATATTTGTTAAAGAGAGTAAATCAAAGATTTAAGTTATATTCACACCCTGCACTCAATGGCTGCCTTATTTTGTGATACAGAATACCATTTTTTTCAATCTGTATAAATAAAGACTCATTTTGAGTGCAAGGCTGTGAGTGCTTATTCTTAATATAGATATTTGAACGCAGGAACATAATTATTTACATTGCATTTAATTCATTCGAAGTTAGTATTGATACCTACACACCTAGATCTTGAAAGGGAGAACATTTGATGTTTAGATTGGATCATTTGGCTATTTTGTAAACGGAGACATTTATGTTGCTCAATACCGAATGACATATTTTAAAGAACAGACAGAAATATTGCCTATCTTCTATAGTTCTTCCGATAAAAATTCTTTACTTCATCAACTTCTAATTTTCCTTCTATTGAAAATATTGTTTTGCAGAAGTGTGAACACTGACCAACGTCATTAAATTTTGTCTTGAGCAATACTACGTTTTGTTGATTCACGTATATAAAAAATAATTACATATACAATGGGTCTTCTTAAACTATATTAATATTTTACAAAAAATAATTAGACTTTGAAAGCTATTTTATGTGTGTTTCATTGGCAAATTACCCCAAAAACATGCCGTTTTTCGCATTAAAACTTATACTGCGATAAAAACTGAATGTGCACATACCATTGAATTCAAATGAGGAAACTATCAACACGTTTTCAAAAATATCGCATACCGAACAACACAAAGTTCCCAATAGGTATAGTGTTCCTAAATGAAATAAGAAACCATATATACAATTTCGTTGTATATTAGCACTAAAAATAAATGTACAAAACAAACGTGTGACAAACGGTTAGAAACTTGTTATCAAATAGTGTGTCAAAGTTTGTGTTAACACCGGTGTTCGCTGACACTGAAGTGTTAAAATGATTTAGTAATATTGGATAAGCTATGTTTCTTTTAAGACAGTGTGTCATCGATGTATCGTTGTTCTGTCCCGGCCTACAGTCAATATATAATTAGGAGATGTGGTCTGATTGCCAATGAGACTCTGATATAGGGAAAGTAAGGAACAATCTGTTACAAAATAGTTATATTCATACGATTGAAATTTATCTATTTGGTTATGTTACTTCTACTATTCCAAAATTTCAATGAGTTAAACTTTCCTTTTCCGTACAGAATATTTGACGAACCTTCTGAGTTTCTACAGATGTGCTGACTTTATCGACTGATATATCTAGCTCTGTTTCAGTAATGCGTTTTTCTAATCAACACATCGAACGCGTCAATGTTTATCGGATTTATGAAAAATTATTTAACAATTTTTTTTCTAGAAACTACAACGAAGATCATAACATCACCAAAGCCAACAACTGTAGTATCAACTACAACAGGTTTGTAACATAACATGCATTTGACTGTCTTACTACTATATGTTACCTTTTTGGAGTACCTGATTCGTGTCGCCAATAGCAAAAGTAGGTCTAGTAATTGCTCGAATCTGTCCACCATTCCGGCATTCCATCCGTCCGTCCATCTGTCCGTCCGAAGACCTATGGTAGAAAACTTTTGTTGGCTTCTATGCAACGGAATGATTTAATATTTAGTCTGCAGCTTGATAATGGTGTTAATGGTGTATGGCTGTTCGTCTTAAACTGTTGGGCGTTACCTGTCTCTCTTAGACTTTCAGTTTTTTTATCGTCCCTTATTGTCACTTGGTATCTTCTTCCATGCTTTGTTAATTCTTTTTCAATAGTAGCATTTCTTTTAAATATTTCACAAATGTTCCTAACAGTTTGAAAATACACGTTGCGTTCTCAATATGGGATGTATATGGTACAATACAAATGTTGATACAGTGGAAAAGTCTGGTAAAGGTCAACGAGACAGCAAACTAACTACACAAAAATCCAGATATCTAGAGATCAACATACAGTCATCAAAAGTTTTCTGAAATATTTTTTTGGGTAACATTAAAAGGGGAAAAAATTTAAAAGAGGTAAGATAAGACTTCACTTCCTAAGTCAGATTCCTTATGTTATTACTTAATGGTTTTGACATTGAGGAAATTTGATATTGATGGCATATTTTTATTGCCAATTTGGAAAGATCATTAATGTACTAAGCCTTTTGAAAACAACATATTTTTGGTTACGATAAATACATAAACATATTTATGAGAAACGATACAGTCAATACACAATTTAGCACTTTTGCAGAAATTTTATTCAAATTTCAGAGTGTATGAAGACCACTCTAAATGAACTTACTCCTGAATTAATGACTGTAAATACCGATGATTCTGCAAATGGATTTAGTCCAGAAGACATTTTATTAACCTCTGGATGGATTGCCGATGCTAGAAACCCTGTAGTTGTTTTGAAATTGAATGACAATGACGACAGTCCAAAGGTTTACAAAGTTAGCATGACTGTCACTAATGTACGAAGGATAGAAGCTGAAATAAAGAATGTAGAAGGAGTATCAGTTGCAACTGTAACTGTAAGTCTTGTTATATTTTATAATCCATTTATACAAATGATATGAATAACTGTGACGGTAAATTTTTTATACCATTTATAATCCATATATATATAAAAATATGAAATATCAATGTCAAAATAATGATAAGGAAATGTAGTTTTATTGGCAATTAGACAATTAAACTATCATATAGCAATTATTGAGTTTAGGAAATACTTCTTCTTTAAAAAAAATAAATACGTTTGCGTTCAATTTCCATGCAATATTATAGATCACTCATATTGTTGAATGAATCAATTATCAAGAAATGTAAAGTTCATTATATGACCACTAACTAATTTTTTTTTCACTTTGTAAAAAAAACACTGAGCGATATAACACACCTTACCTTATTTGTAACATATTTTTACAGCAAAATCCAAAATCTACTAACGAAGAACCAGTTGTTCTAACTTTCAATGGTGATATCGGTACAGAAATTGTTATAAAACTTCTGTCGCCACTTAGGGGAGAACCACCTATAGTGTCCGATACTGAAGTTAAGGCTTGTATTCACCCAAAAGGTAAGATACTAAAAAAGAAAGAAAAATTTTCGATTCCAAATTTATAAATATTTCTTTGTTATTGGTAAAAATTAACAGTCAATATAATCAATTACTTGGAAAATGTACTTGCCCATACATATGCTTGTAACATATAAAGGATTATCAAATGTGATTTGAGCACCATAGACTCGGATTTTTAACCTCGATAAAAGCTTCATGCAAACAAATTTGAAACTTTGGAGTACAATGTCCTCTTTTGTTGTAATGGAACTTATTATTTTTTATTCGAATTAAATGAAATGTTAGGGTTAACTATGATATAACAGCCCAAGCATCACTGGCAGACAAAAATATCGATAATATAACAGCTCAAGCATCAATGGCAGACAAATATATCGATAATATAACAGCCCAAGCATCACCGGCAGACGAAAATATCGATAATATATCAGCCCAAGCATCACTGGCAGACGAAAATATCGATACTATAACAGCCCAAGCATCAGTGGCAGACGAAAATATCGATAATATAAAAACCCAAGCATCACTGGTAGACGAAAATATCGATTTTCAGATAAAATTGCAACTGTTGTATTAATGTTACTGAGAAAAAGAGTATAAATATTTTACATGATATCAAATATTTAAAATTCTCAAAGAGCATCTAGTTCTTAATTGTTTTAATACCCCAAGACAACCAAATCACTCAATGTTAGAATGAAAATGAAACAATTTACTGAAATTTTTTAGAGATTACAACTGTCATCACACAGACACCAGGATCAACAACTTTGGTATCGACAACAACAGGTTTGTAAAATAATCAGAATAAGATTTTATTTTTGCCATGTAATATGATTTTATAAGTTCATACCCCAGGTTGACCCTCTTAAATTGTACATAGTGAAACTTTATCTTTCACATATTACCATTTGTTTGGAAGATAATAATAATGAAAATAGTAATAATAATAATAATGACAATAACAACAACAGTAATCACTCTAAAACTAGGACCAACAACTTCAGAATCGGTAGCGACGTGTACATTATATCAAATGCAGAATTTGATATATTATATCAAATGCAGAATTTGACGACTTTAACTTATTTTTTCTGTCTCTTATGTCTCTTGTTTTGCTATGTTTGCCTATGGAAGTTAAATGTTAGTAATTTAAATCTGCAGGTGGTTTTGTGGTTTAAATTGTATGTTCTGTAATTACATTGTGTATATCCACTGATCAAGATTAAGAAACACTGGAAGGTTAGTATCTGAAAAAGTACCACAATTTTATGTGCTTGGAAATAACTTATTGCATGTTTTCATTATTTGTAGAATATACAATTAAAATCATATTAATCATGCACAATATACATTATATAAATGCTATTTTACTTAACAGAATGTTTGAAGACTGCTTTGGACGAACTTACCCCAGAAATGTTAACAGTTAATACTGATGATTCGGCAAATGGATTTAACCCAGAAGACATACTGTCATCCACTGGATGGATTGCTGGTAGTAGAAATCCTGTAGTTGTTTTGACATTGAATGACGATGACGACAGTCCAAAGATTTATCAAGTTAGCATGACTGTCACTAATGTACGAAGGATAGAAGCTGAATTGAAGAATGTAGAAGGACTATCAGTGACTACTGTGACGGTATGTCTAAAACATGAAATATAATTATCACAAATACCGTATTGCCTGCAGAATTTGTTTTGATGATATTTAAAAAATATAAGATCTAGTCATGGACTAGTTTTAGAACAATTTACTATAAAACTGTTATGAAAGAAGAAATAATATGGAGAACACGTAATGTCTTTATTACATCGCGTTGCCTTGTATATATATTGTTTTGAAAACATGTACCAGTTTATAATTACTTTACAAGATAATACGTTTTCTATTTGTTTAATGAATTTTTCAACATTGGAATACTGTTTCGATTACTTAACAACTAGACACTAAAGCTAGAATAGTAAAGAAGTTAAATATTTCAAATGTGTCTACGGCACATTTCAGAACCGGAATGATTTCAAAAATGCCAATAGCACACGACAAAGATTCCATGGCTCTTATGTTAATATTAAATTTCACCATTATATTATTAAGTTACCGTCAGCTATTAGTAATTTACTCAAAACAATGACAAAAACTTCATGGAAGATAATGTCCTGAAAAAATTCATTAAATCCCAGTATAGCTTAATTATAGTAGCAATTTTCTTTGCGCACGTCACGTGTTTCTAGATTTTATTACTTCAGTCATAGTCAGACCAAAAAGGCAAGAAACCAAAATATAAGATATTTGCGAGCATCAAGCTTGACCTTGTGACCGAGAGAGCAGTCGAAGATGAAAATTTCATGTAGGGGTTGCAACCCTATTTGTATTTTAAATGCATTATTAAACTAGGAATTTTTTTTTAGATATTTCATTTTGTTTAAAAAATGTATTTTATAAATGGGTCTTTAATATTTCATTACAGAAAAATCCAGAATCAACCGGAAAAGAACCAGTTGTTTTAACGTTCAATGGTGTTATAGGTACAGAAATTGTAATTAAACTTTTGTCACCACTAAGGGGAGAACCACCTATTTTGTCTGATACAGAAGTTGTTGCATGTATTCATCCAAAAGGTATGTTATAACATAATGCGGAAATGTGTTACATATATATTTGAGAGAATGCAAAAAAAGGTATGCGTTAATGCGAAAAGTAATCAATAAATACATCTACTAGTTTTCCTAATACTACTAACTACTGAAACATGATATCTAATAATGTTGACTTGTGTCAATGTAATGACAAACACGTAGCAGTCTTTAACATGATCATTTATAAAATGTCTTTCGCTGATAGTTTATAAAATTATATATAATCATATTGATTAATATTGATTATGCATCTAAACATTGGTACCTCTGAAGATCATATTTGGTGGAAAGTAACACGGCAGACAGTTTGTATTGGATCGTTTTATATTGCTTGAGATTTATGAATTGATGATTGATATTTTTATGTTGGTTTGTACATTTTATTCTACAATTAATGATAAACATAGTTTAATTCACCCTTATAAATTCGACAGATTAGTTTTGGATTAACCTAGTATTTTTTTGCTGATTTCAATAGTTTTGCAATAAGGGAAATAAATGATCTAAATATTTCTTCCAGAGATTACAACAGTCATCCTGCCTACTACATCAACAACAACTTTAGTATCAACAACGACAGGTATGTTACAGTAAAAGTTTAAAAAAGTATAACTTGGTTAAATCAGAACGTGAGAGCACTATACACGAGATTGTCGTCTTAATATAGTTTTTCAAAAAAATAATGTAACTAAATGTGATCTTGATTACAAAATTGTGACACAATCTATTTAACATTTCGACTTTATATTTGTTATTCATTACTGAAATTATTCCATTTAACGATGTCATTTATCAAAATATTATGGCACGGCTATTTATGCGGGTTTGACCAAACAGTTACAATTTGACGTGGTAAGTTTAGGCGCATTTCCAAAAACGTGCTTTTAATTTAAGCACTCGTGGAATCAGTTGTTATGAAATTTATAGCTATATTTGTTATTGGTTCCTACTAATGGTCACCCATAGCTGTTAACTTCTGTGTCATTTGGTCTCTTGTGGAGAGTTGTCTCATTGGCATCATACCACATCCTCTTATTTTTATAAACAAATTTCCCATCAATTTTTTTTTTCTACAAACCTTATGAAAATGGGGTGGAGATACCAAGAAGGCAACCAAAGTCAGATATATAAGACAACAGATAATATCAGGACAAATGAAAAACAATCAAAAGACAGACAATAGTCCATAAAACACTTCACAGAAAACTAACGATTGAGCAAATCGAACACTTTCAAAAACCGGAGATAAACTCAGACTTTTCTGTTTAGCAAGTAACAAAGGCATATTCACTCCGGTTAAAAGGCTTTTATTTAAGTAATATGAAACCCGTTAGGAGTGTTTTTCTTCTTCTTTTTGGTTTTATCAAGCCAGGCTGTATGAACTATATGTTGTTCGATCTATGTTTGCCTTTATTTGTTGGTCTGTTTTTTCCTTGGATGAGTCATATGTTGACGATTTGTGATTGTCAAATTTTTTAAGTAGTTTTTGCTATACTTTAAATGTATAATTTGATATCAATTTTTGTCTTTGTTGTTAACAATTTTCAATGGCACTAGTGAAGTGCTTTAGAAGTGAACTGATTCATACTCGGTATCTTAGATTAATTCTATTGACGCAAACCTTAAGTAGGCTCTGGCTATCCTGTGTTGTGCTTTGATGTCAATTGAAATTTGTTTTCAACGTTTTTGGTGATAAAGGTTTACAAGGAAAGGCAATTTGTTCATGATGATGTATGTAAATGAAATTTAAATTAAACAATAATGCATTCTTTGATTGTTTGTATGCCTTCACGAAAGAAACATTTTGTAAAAGAACGGTCGTAAGCTTTAGATAATTCCACCAAAATGTGTGTGAAGAAATTGCCATATCTGTTCATATAATTAAAATAAAACTTTTCCAAAACAAAAAAAGTAATATTTCGATGCGAATACAATTTATAAGGAGAGTCCTTATAACAGGTATACATACAATTGATTATAGTATAAGTTAATATCTATATTTATAGCAATCAAAGAGTGCCCGGTAAATACGGTATCGGATACCTTAGATGTTGAAAAAGTGATTACTTCATCTAATCCAAATGAGGCAGACCAAGTTCTGGAGCCTGAAGGATGGACCCCAGCAACTGGAGACACTATTCCAAGCGTAATTTTGTCATGGAAGGAACCTGTTTCAATAATGGATGTAACGTTAGAACCAGAAAACGTTGAAACTGTCCAAATCATTGTTTACAATGACAATGACGTTGTTTTTGATGAGCCTTTCGAGGTATGATATATCGTCACATAAGTAGTTGTGTTAGCGATGAATAACTACATATACTTTTATATTTTATGTATGTTTAAATATTGGATTTGTGAAATTTTAGACGAATAATCAAATTCTTAAAAACACTTGTAATTCTAAGTATTGTTGTGACCAAAAATTGTTTTAGCCTCACTTTACTATAAGTTTGCAGAAAAAATTACCTACGTATTACTGTCTAGCTCCTTGATATTCTTATTGCAGTATTTCAATGATATGATAAAAGAAAAGCGTTAATTATGTTGCGATAAGTAGTATATCTCAGCATTTGTAATTTTGGTCGTTCAAACGTACATTAGGGTAAACCAAAAACAAAACAAAAATAGTATTTCACATTTTAAGATATCAAACAAAACGTTCACCTTGGCAGTTTGCAGAGTTAAAAGATATACTAGTAGTAGGCCTAAACGTATGGGTGCAGTAAATACTTTATTTGAGCCAACTTTCCACTGAAATTCGATCTTATATGAATATGACCATGAAGGCCCTTAAATAGGCGTAAAAATCATTTTCTTTGTTATACCATGTGTAGATCCTTTATTTGCCATCTTAAATTTGGAATTAAATGTACACTAAACACTCTTGTTGTCTGCTGTTTATTTTAAGAATGATGACAGCTTCAAAGGGATGATATTTTACAAATTGCTATCAAATTTACCTGTTTTTAAGTATTTGTAAGGTCTATTTCTTTTTGAAAAACATTGACCGACCCCTTTGACCAAAATGTCAAAAAAAGCCATCACATCTGTTCTAATGGGTATGAGCTTGTTGGATTGGTTTTTTGTTAAACAACTTTACATAATTTGTCATTAAAGTCTTCGAGCAGATGGTTGGTGTGCTCGGCTTCAATCTTAATTGACTAGGATTGAAAGTTTCCTGCCGATGGTCAGTGGTTCTCTCCGGGCACTCCCCGGCTTCCTCCACTAATGAAAACGGTCCGCCTAAAAATAGCCAATAGTGCTGAAAAAAAACTCATCATAGATACCAGGATTAAATTTTGTATTTACGCCAGACGCGCGTTTTGTCTACACAAGACTCATCAATGGCGTTAAACATCAATCAATCAATCAATCAAAAAATCATCACTCTTTATTGTTTTTTATTTTTATGGCAAGTTGAATTTCACGGAATTGTTGACCTAATATTGACCCTTCGTGAATCTACTCCTTTTATTTTTTATGGCCACGCAACAAAGTTGTCGGGGCCATATCGTTTTACCCTTGTCCGTCATTCTGTCATTCCGTCATTCCGCAACAAACCATTATACGGACTTTTTTTCTAAACGCCTTCAGATATTCGACTGATTTTTGGTATGTGAGTTAACCATAATGAGTTACAGATCAAGTTTAAGTTTTGTTCCGCTTCGCTAATTTTTGCTGAAATTATTGGCTATGGACTTTGATAAATTGTTGAAAATCACAGTTATACGGACTTTTTTTCTAAACGCCTTCAAATATTTGGCTGATTTTTGGTATGCGAGTTAACCATGATGAGTTAGAGATCAAGTTTAAGTTAAGTTCCGCTCCGCTAATTTTTGCCGAAATTACGGGCTTTGGACTTTGATAGATTATTGAAAATCACAGTGATACGGACTTTTATTCTAAACGCCTTCATATATTGGGCTGATTTTTGGTTTGTAAGTTAACGATGATGAGTTACAGATCAATTTTAAGTTTAGTTCCGCTCCACTGATTTTTGCCGAAATTAAGGGCTTTGGACTTTGATTAATTGTTGAAAATTATTTGCCGAAATTAAGGGCTTTGGACTTCGATAAATTGTTGAAAATCACAGTTATACGGACTTTTTTTCTGAACGCCTTTAGATATTGGGCTGATTTTTGGTGTGTGAGTTAACCATGATGAGTTACTGATCAAGTTTAAGTTTAGTTCAGCTCCGCTGATTTTTGCCGAAATTAAGGGCTTTGGACTTTGATAAATTGTTAAAAATCACAGTTATACGGACTTTTTTTTCTAAAACGCCTTTAGATATTAGGCTGATTTTTGGTATGTAAGTTAACCATGATGAGTTACAGATCAAGTTAAAGTTTAGTTCCGCTCCGCTGATGTTTGCCGAAATTAAGGGTTTAAGACTTTAAAAATTGTTGAAAATCACAGTTATACGGACTTTTTTTCTTTACGCCTTCAGATTTTGCACTGATTTTTGATATGTGAGACTACCATGATGAGTTACAGATCAAGTTTATGTTTTGTTCCGCTATGCTGATTTTAATGTCGTTTCAACACATCTTGTTAGATCTGCAGTACATCCACTTCCTGTTTGCTGATAGTTTGAAATTTAATTACTCATTGATCAAGGAAATTTTTCATCAAACTAGTATTGGTCTTGAGAGCTTGATACTATCTATGCATGTTTGTGTCCACATGTGTTGTTGAAATTGCAGATTTTTCAACTTTTTGAGACGGGGACATTCGTGTCGTTCCAACACATCTAGTTTTTTTATTTAAATGGAAAAGCTGAGATAATACAAAATTTAAATATGTCGTCCACTTCTAAGCTTATACTGTTAAAACGCATAAACTTTGACAGATTTTCATATGGTTTTTAAATCCAAAAATACCTAACGTCTGTAAGAGTCAACTAAATAGTTTTTCTTACTTTTGGTCTATATGTACAATTCTTCTCAAGCAAATGTACTCTCTTTCTGTATGTACTCGATATTTTCTATCCGCAAATATTTGTCAAAAGTATGCATTTTTGTCAATTTTTTTAATTAAAATAAATTATAAAATCTTTTGTCCTTCTGATCTCGACATATTATACATTTGCAAAGACTTTACAGTTTAAACTTCGCACTAATCATTCATTTGTTTTTAATTAAATCTCAGCTGACTGTCACATTTCAATATTTAAGGCTAAACATTTCCCATTGAACAGCTCTTCCTTTGTTGAAATATCCGAAACGTTCTTGATTCTCCAAGTGAAACGATAGTTTGGTAAAAAGAGAGTTGTTTTGAGATAATTGTTAAATACATGAACTGTTCTTTTGATTGTAAAATTTTATAATTGAATTTCAACTATTGGATGTTGCTGATTTTAGATAGACTGTTTTGCCTTCGTCCAACATATGTCATAGTATCTCATTCAAATTACAAAACTGGTTCCTTTTTTCACAGGTTCAACCAGATGACAAAACAGTAGAGGTAAATTTACCAAATATCAAGAAGGACATAGTTCCGGGTAACAAGATTAAATTGATAATTACACCTGTGTCAGACTATGTAACGCCTGTTGTGAAAAATGTGGACGTTAAATTCTGTAGAAAAGGTAATTGTTTTTTTTTAATGATATTCAATTTAATATTCTATTTTCATTAAATAAGCACATATTTACAATTCCTCGTTCAAACGAATTGCTTCAAATTCCCCTCCAAGCTTTATACGGTAGTACAATTTTTTTCTGTGTACTAAGTAACAATTCATGGGTGACTTAATATGTCAAATTGTATTTCATTGAAATCAAGGTATCTTTTGTAGAACAATTAGTATTAGGGCTCTTTTGGTTTTTCATTTGAAAGGAAGGAAATGACTTCCAAGTAATAAAATAATACTTATTTATGTTGATGAAAGCTACCAAAAATTCGCCACATGAAAATGTGGTTGTCGATCTTTTGCTTAATATACAGATTTGGGCATAATTTGATTACATGTAAAAGATATGTAAATTTTTAAAATTATATTTTGCAAAATTGTAAAAATAATTTAAAAACACTTGACACAAACTTTTCAGACCTTTCAGAACAGCATTTAGTGTTAAAAGTAGAACTATATAAGCGTGTTATCTTCTTGCTGTGTTTGCATGTAATATTCTATAGAAGTTTTGGGAAATTTTGTCATTTCAGAAGCAGCATTACATTTAACTATGCTATGATATGTATTTTATGCCATTTGTTTTTGAGTCTAGAGGAAAAAATGATGTCAATATCTTTTTCAGAGATTACAACAGTCATCCCACCGACAACAGCAGCAACAACAACACCAACAACAACACCAACAACAGCAACAACAACAGCAGCAACAACAACACCAATAACAGCAGCAACAAAAACAACACCAAAAACAGCAGCAACAACATCAGCACCAACAACAGCACAAACAGCACCAACAACAGCACCAACAGCACCAACAACTTTGTTATCGACCACGACAGGTATGTTAAAGTAACAGGTAGAAAATACCCGCTCTAAACTTGTCGAAATATGAACTAAACAGTCGAATATAAGAGAACTAGGGACAAGCGTATCTGAATAATCTTTTTTCTGTAATACATACAACAATATTGGACAGTGTAACAGAAAATATCAATCACAAACAACCGACTACTCCTAAAAAAGATGTACAGACAAAAGCAAAAAACTACGAATAACACATAGTAAATGTAGCTTAATTTGGTACAGGCACACGATGAGGTTTGCTTAGACCAATTTGACGTATACACAAATAATCCCCTTTTCCTATGTAGACCAAACGTAAAGAGAAATATACAATAAATCTAATGATGGATACTGTTGTTCCAGAACACATAAAGTAACAAGACACAGCTCTATAAGTCTTGAATTTTTTTATTTGAAATCGGCAGAATTTGAGGCCAGTTAATATTAAAAATCGTCAGATGATCAGAATAAGAATGGTTTGTGTGAAATGATGTACCTATATGTGACGTTGATAATCAATTTGCAATATAGTCATTCATTTATATGTTTCGAAGCTTAGTGTGACGTCTATTTTTGCTGAACTAGTATACATTATTGTTTAGGGGCCAGCTGAAGCCCGCCTCCGTTGCGGGATTTTCTCGCTGTATTGAAGACCCATTGGTGGCCTTGGACTGTTTTCTGCTCTTTGGTTGGGTTGTTTTCTCTTTGACGCATTCCCCGTTTCCATTTTCAATTTTGATCAAGATATGATCGTAGAAGGATATGTCTGCGGTTGGGACAAAAAGTTAGTTTTTTACTTGAAAAGAAAAAAATCAAAATCAAAATTAATATGAAAGATGTACATAACTGATTAGGTTAGTAGACTTCATTTACCAAATGTAATAATAAAACAGTTTTACGGAGACTAGCTCAATCAGAGTTACACAAACAGGAAAATAGTAATATTGATATTTTTATTAAATAAATATGTATAAATATGTTATTTTTGTTAACATACGTTGATGAGTTATCACACCACGACATATGGGTGAATATCTTATCCCTGGCTTCATGAAATTCAGAAACTATCGATGCATGTTAATTCTTTTTACCCAAAACTTGACTGAGGGTGAAAGTTTGAAATAAATACATCCTTATTATATACAATAAAGAATGTACAAGACTTTTACCGATAGAAACCACAAGGACATTAAAAATGGAATAGCAGAAAACCAAAGACAAGCTAAGTCAACACAAACCTTTAATCTAATTTTGGGCAGTATTTAGATGCTATTGACGGGTCAGGAGTTCTTGCTCTATTACTGGCATTTTCAAAGTTGTCCATTGAAATTTGATATTAGTAATGTGTTACATTCGATGATATCACAATCGACAAATAGTGGACGAGTTATTGACTACGACAAATGGAACATATCATCTCTCTCACTCATATATACTATCAATAGATTATAAAGGGGAAAATCTTACATTGAAGCAACTTTTTTATCAGTAAAATGTAATCATAACTGTATATACATGTATACATACATACTTATTGTTCACATCATTAAATGCGGCTTTTCATCATTTGTCACTTTAATTTAGCAACATGTTGGTAGTCACTAGTGTAGCAATAGCTTCTATCGCATAGGGCACTAAAAATATTCTCTGATCTATTTATTTGGCTATTATTTGTGTGGCTGATTCTTCATTTTCTTAGTGTGTATATTCCTAAGGAGTATTATTTGTCTGTTCATCTTTTGTAGTCTGTGATGAGTTGTTATCTCACTTTGCTCACCCTCTTTTGCTACTCCATTAGTATTTTCTTGAAATATTGCACATATAAACTAACACCCTGAAGACGTTTTTATTTATTAAACAGAGTGTATGAAGACCGCTTTAGATGAACTTACTCCAGCAATGTTGACAGTTTCTACCGATGATTCTGCAAATGGCTTTAGTCCAGAAGACACCTTGTTATCCTCTGGATGGATTGCCGATGCTAGAAACCCTGTACTGGTTTTGAAATTAAATGACGATGACGACAGTCCAAAGATATATGAAGTTGGTATGACTGTCACTAATGTACGAAGAATAGAAGCTGAATTAAAGAATGTTGAAGGAGTATCAGTGATAACTGTTACAGTAAGTCTCGAATATGCAGATATAACAAACTTGAAATTTATTTATCACAGAAACGGTATTCCTCTAATAATTTACTCGTTACTTCTTTTTTTAATGTTTTAATGGGGATGTTTACGTGAGACCCATTCTAGTAATCAATGATGTTATATAGGAACTATTCCAACTATGTGTCCGCCCATCATCATTTATTATGTCGTTAGATGAGATAAGATTCGATAAACCGATTTCAATATTTTGATGAAATATATTTTGATGCATATTTTTTATATCTTGAAAGATTTCTTTCGCTTTTTACAATTTCTTTAATATTGCGTTATGGAGATATTCGATTTTGGTTATTTAAAACTGTTTAAACAAAACTTCTTTGTTGTGCAAAAACTCAAGATATGTTTGAAATGCTCTCCCAATTTTTCAGCACAAAGATAAGAAGCATCAAAGACAATTTCATTATGTGTTTGATAAATCTAATGATTTATTTTTGGTGAAATGTTTAAAAAAAAAGGAAAAACTTAATTTAAAAATTTTAAGAAGCATCCTATGTCCCCTGTTTTCAAAGAATATTAATATATATATATACTAGAAGATATCAGCCTGGAACCATTTACAAATTTACCGCCAAAATACATAAACAAATATTTGATGTGAGTATTTTAACAGTTTTGGAATATAAACAGAACATGATACCGTAAATAAGTTGTAGTGAAACTTTCTTGCAGAACGCCATTTTGAAATTGATATCTAGGTAGACTATCATGTCATGAATTGATTTTTGTCATCGAATATTAACAGTAGTCTCATAGTAAAAAATCAGTTTACCACCTTTTAAAAACAGTCATTGGAATTGAGAAAACCACATTACTCTCACGTTACATAGATATCCGAATGTTTTCTGCAGAACTATGAGGAAATTGGAGGGAAAAATTCCTATTGAAAATGTAAATACCACTCTATTGATTTCGTGCGCAAAATGATAATAATAAAACTATGCTCTACAGCTTTTACATGACAATCTGTTGTTGGTGTACAAATGTATGTGTGAATATTTGCTTTCTTGCTTTGTTTGCATCACTATTGATAACTTGTTTATGTTCATTACACAAAAATGTGCATACGGAGCCTATGCAAACATGTCATTTATCTAGTTCTTAAATATTATGACATCTCGTTACAGCAATTTAAAGATTTGTAAATGTTTTACCGTAAAGGTATTCTTTACTAGATCAAAAGTGGTTCTTTTTAGTATGAATATGTCAGCATTCAAAAACTTTCAGAATTTGTTAATTCAAAACATAATAGTAAGGCGGAGAATAGTACAGAACATACATATTTCTAATAATTTTACGGCCAATTTTTTTCACATTTTGTATAAATACTGTTATGTGTGTCATAACCGTATCTTTGACAATTTATTTCAGCAAACACCAAAGTCAACCGGAGAAGAACCAGTAGTTCTAACGTTCAATGGTGTTATTGGTACAGAAATTGTAATAACACTTTTGTCGCCACTAAGGGGTGAACCACCTATTGTTTCCGATACAGAAGTTATTGCATGTATTCATCCAAAAGGTACGTAATAGCATAATGTGGATATGTGACATCTATAAAGAAAAATAAAAGAAAATAATTGTTTGTATTTGGATATTAACATAAATAAATACTGCCGATTGACATAGGTTATGGAATATGGGGTGACAGATATGAAGCAAAGTTTGTTTTAGGTTTCGCTACAGGGATATTTTAAATATCGTCATCTTCTTTTACTTACTGTATCTCATGCATTAATGAAATTGACAGTTTTTTTTAATATAAAATAGAACTTTTTGATAATGTAAGCTTAGATGAATAGACACAATGGCTATTAAAATGCTTTACATGCCGAATTCACACACTCCTATAACTCAATTTTTCTTTAACGTCACAAAGCCGTTATCATATTAGCTCTCGAATCATTGGCCTTCCGTTTCACGTGAATAACCGTTATGAATGAAATTATGGATGTGATTATTTCAGTTTCCAATGTTTGGGTTTCTTTTGTTTATTTTACTATTTTTCAATCTTTTTTGGATATAAATTAAAAAAATAAGAAATGTAACCATTCGTTTTGCAGCTACAGAAAATTGCAACGTTGTGTACACTTTCCTGAACATTCATTTATTGTACGATATATGAGTAACACAATGCACATATACATGTATTGTTGATGATGTAATTATGTTTTCAATTTGAAGAAAGAAATAATGTAAATATATTTTCCAGAGATTACAACAGTCATCCTTCCTACTACATCACCAACAACTTTGGTATCAACAACGACAGGTATGTTAAAGTAAAGTAAAGCTGCAAATTAAACCTTGTTAATAGAATGAAAATTGAAAAATGAATTCAAGAGAACTGTAAAGATTTCTGTTTCAATGAAGTTTCTTTATACAGAATAATGATACAATCTATTAGATATTTTGAATTGGTGTATGTCATCGTTCTCTTGAATTTACGTATTGGACAATGCCGTAAATCGAGATCAAAATGTGCAGGGCTTTTGTGGCAGTTTTAACCAAATTGTAGTTGTTTTGTTTTGATGTGTTAAATTGATGTACATTTCTAAAACATCGTTTTTTTTTTTAATTTTAGCACTTGTGGGAACAATCAGTGTGAAAATCATCGCTATATAAGTTGTTTGTAAATGTTTTTTTGTTAAATTTAAATGTGGGTTTGCAACTTAAAAAAAATAAATGGTATGTTCAATAGAATGACTTCATTTGAAATATGTTAAACTTAGATAGTGTTGAACTTTAGCATATATACATAAAGTTCAATTTTACTGACCCAATCAGTAACATAAGATAGTCAATGACATTGTTTTCAATTTAGATAGAAATCCTTTTACAACGATTTATCTCATGGATCTTTTGAATAACATTTTTTAAAAGAAAGACGATAGATATTCACTTTTACAAAAGAGAGACGAAAGAAACCAAAAGGGACATTCAAACTCATTAGTCGAAAATAACGCCATGGTGAAAACACCTAGTGACAAACAACAGTTTACAAAACACAACATAGAAAACTAAAGAATAAGAAACACGAATCCCGCAAACCTGTCAAATAGAATGAATGAGACTATAAAAAGGCAGAAAACGTAGAAACACAGACATCACCATGGGCAAACGATAATGAGAGGACAAACAACAGTCCAACAAAAAACACGATACAGAAACTTTCGATTGAACAACACAAACTCCATTATTATGTATTCTTATCACGAATTAGTTGATCTATACGATGTGTCTGTGTCTAAACTAACTAATGACATTTTTACCACGTCTTAGATTGTGGTTTAACATCTATGTCGTCTGTCTGCTAAGTACCGAACGTGACCTATTCCCGAATATGACTGTTATACTGAGAGTGAATTTACATTGCTATACGACGTGTCTTGGTATTTTGTACATCCAACATTCATGTATTTATTTTTGATGTTTTTGTTATGGTTTCGGTTTAATAATTTGTTATGTCGTATCGTTTGTTGTCCAAATAATTATAAAATTGCCTTTCAATACCATCATTGTCATATTCCCGAATATGACTGTTATACTGAATGTGAATTTGCATAGCTGTGCGGCGTGTCTCGGTGTTTTTTACATCCAACATTAATGGATTGATTTTGATTTTGATGTTTCTGTTATGGTTTTGGTTGGATAATCTGTTATGTCTTATCGTTTGTAGTCCAAATAATTATAAAATTGCCTTTCCATACCATCATTGTCATGAAAATTGTTTGGACGAATATTGTGAAAATAATTGTATAAAGTTCGAGATTGCATGTTAATTACGTAAGCGCGTCACTGTTTTTGGTATCCTGTGGTGTTTTCGTTGATAGAATATGTTCGTTGTTGTTCTGTGGTTTGCATGTTGTGTCGAATATTATATTATTTGTTTGTGCGTTTCTCTGTTATGAATGTTCTTGCGTAGTGTTTTAGAGATATTTTTTACCATTGTCATAAAGCGGGAGGTTTGGCATGCCATGAAACCTGGTTCAACCCACCATTTTTTTCTTAAAATGTCCTGTACCAATCAGGAATATGGCAGTTGTTATCAAATAGTTCGTTTCTATGTGTGTTGGCGTTTGTTTTTGTTGCACTTCGGTTTTCCTGTTGTTCCTTTGTTTTCCTCTTATAGTTGATGTGTTTCTCTCAGTTTTGGTTTGTAACCCGGATTTGTTTTCTCTCAATCGATTTATGACTTTTGAACACCGTTATACTACTGTTGCCTTTACTTGTATGTAGATTAGAAGGCCACGGGGCGGAATAACTGTGTAACCTTCTGAAAATAAAGAATTTATTATCATTATTATTAAAAATCTTGGATGAACACAGGTGATCCAGAGAGGTCAACAGTTCCTACTCCACATATGACCCTTGATGTGTTTCTCTGTTAAAATTCTTTGACAAGTCATCTTCAGTGAGTAGACATCATACCATTGCAAATTGGTAAATGTCTAATGTATTACCCTAAGACATCACTATAATTCATAAACCATCGTTACATGTAAGTCAAATTGCCCTATAACATAGCGGATTATGAAATATATACTGAGGCCTACTTTTTTACTACAAGTTCGTGTCCGTGTTGTTATAAATATTCAACAAAATATGTTATTGGTGAAGTGCTTAAACATTACATGATTTCAATTTCTTTATGTGATACAAATTCAATCCCTATTGATGTAAGTTTGAATAAACTAGCTCCATTTGGAGCTATTGCGAATGACTCAGGTAAGTTCTGTACCTTGATTTATATTCTGAATGCATTTTTGAGATTTGAACATCAGTAAAATACTGTAGCCTTTAATAGGGCGTTTTAAACTATATGTACTTCGGAAAGTTTACACACAAACGCTTTGTTAAAGATAAATAATGCCGTTAGAATGTTCAAAAGATATTTTAAAAGATATTGATCCCCATATCCCTTTTTCAAAACAAGTTGAACGAACTTGGATCCCCCAACAGAAATATCTCAATCCAAACATATAAATAGAAAGTCTCTGTAATAGATATGCATACAATTGATTATAGTATTTGTGTATATTTGTATTTATAGCAATCAAAGAGTGCCCAGTAAATACGGTATCTGATACCTTAGATGTTGAAGAAGTAATTACTTCATCCAATCCAAATGAGGCAGATCAAGTTCTGGAACCTGAAGGATGGACCCCAGCAACTGATGATACTACTCCAAGCATTGTATTGTCATGGAAGGAACCGGATTCAATCATGGATGTAATTGTAGAAACAGAAAAGGTCGACACTATTCAAATCATTGTTTTCAATGACGATGATGTTGTTTTTGATGAGCCTTTCAAGGTATGATACATATCAAAACAATTCGTTATTTAAGCGTTGAAGAACTACAAATAGTTTCATTTTCTGCGTTTAATTACGAAGGGATGTGAAAAATTCTAGTTCAATAATCAAATTTTCTCTCACATTTACCAGTCAAGTTTGCTACAAAAAGGAATGAACTACTAGTTAATGTCTAGCTCTTTTTTTAGCAGTATTTCATGTATGTTATATGATAGAATAGAATCGTTATGGTAATGTTGCAAAAAGTGTTATATCACAGTCTTTGTTATTTAAGTAATACAAACGTACACGTAGGTAACAGGTTTTTTTTTATCAAAAAAAACTTCTTCTGAAATGTTAAAAATGACCAAAACAATATTCCACATTTTTAGATACCCATACAAAACATAAAACTCAATTCAAAGTTGCAGTTTGCAGAATAAAAAGATTTTTACAGTACTATCTCTAAACGTAAGGTTACATCTAAAACTTTTTGCTAACTTATCAGTGAAATTTGATCTTTTTATGTCAATTTCAAGTCTAAAATAATACATATGTACAAATATGTAGTTCTGGTTATAGATAGGACACTTCTAAGCGCTTACGTTATAAACATAAATTTTTGCCGATTTTTATATGCTGTTTAGGCCGCTAAATATAGAGCACATGTAAAAATCAACTAGATAGTATAAATTAACAAAGATACCAGGCTTATAATATTGCGAGTTTCATTTTCAAAAGACTCATCAGTGACGCTATAATCAAAAATGTTAAAAGGCCAAATAAAATACGAAGTTGAAGAGCATTGAAGGCAAAATATTCTGAAAGATTTTGCTAAATAGAGCTAAGCTTACCAATTCCTGGGGTAGATAATCCTTAGTATTTCGATCAATTCAAAGTTTTATGTCACACTTTTCGTCTGTATAAACAACATCGCTCTATTACATATTACCTCGATTTTTGCATGTATAAACTCCTCATTTGTCCTTAAAAAGGACTTGTTCTAAAATGACTGTCAAAGATATCCACTGTACATATACTTTATTTTTGTTTATTCAGCATTTGTTTTATCGTCTAATTTAAGTTACATAATGGATTCGTTTTTAAACAGGTTCAACCAGATGACAAAACAGTAGAGGTAAATTTACCTAATATTAAGAAGGACATTGTTCCCGGTAACAAGATTAAATTGATAATTACACCTGTGTCGGATGATGTGACGCCTCTTGTGAAGAATATAAATGTGAAAATCTGTAGGAAAGGTAATATTTTGAGTCTTTTGTAAAATAATTAGTATATTTTGTTTTGATAAGTTGGCACTTGTTTACAACTCCTCCTCCAATCACATTGCTTGAATTTCCCATCAAAGCTTCATACAGTAGTTCATACTTTTCCATATACTAAGTAACTATAAATGAATGACTACAGGGTAAAATTTCATTTTATTGTAATCAAGATATGTGTACAGAACTTGGTGTATCTTCCCTTGTTTGCAATTCACATATACTCCATATATTAATCACGAACACACATTGCAAAAATATGAAAAATTTGATGCAGAGATTTTATGTAAATTGAAGTGCAGTTAGTTATTTATATTTATTAACACCTGCTTAACAAGTAATCAACGGAAATCAGCTGTCAGTATATCATAACCCGAGTAAGCTTATATCAATTATAAGCTTACTCGGGTTATGAATATGTGCTATATATGAGCATTATATATCAAAGTGTAGTAGATATCAACCTTTCAGAACAGTATTAAGTATTATCGCTATATTTATGTATTTTTTCATTGATCTTTTTTGTGATAATCTTTCATATCATGCTACTAGCTTCAGAAAAAAATATTATCGTTAGAAACTGAGGGCGTACGTGAGGTTGTCAATGTAAACATCAACAACGTCATATACAAAAATGCATTAAATAGATAATCAACGGCTGTCACCCTTCTATGAGATTGTAGCTGAGAAACACTCTCTCGTTTGAAAGACCATTGATAATTAGTAATTATACTGTTGAACTAGTTAAGAAGGATCTCTTCTTGCATCCATTATCGCATCTAAGATTTGCAATACCTTTGATGAATTTTATCATCTTGTCAATCTTATGTTATAATCACAGGATACGATATTTTTCTGCATTACATTAAACTATAGAAACACGAAATTGCTATAAATGTGTTGTTTCGGATACCACATATTTTTGTGTTTAGAGGAACCAATTATGAAAATATCTTTTTACAGAGATTACAACAGTCATCCCTCCTACTACAGCACCAACAACTTTGTTATCAACAACGACAGGTAAGTTAAAGTACCAAGTAGAAAGTTACCCTTTCAACATGTAGAAATATAAAGTAAACAGTCGAATAAGCGACCTAGAGACACAAACACCCGACTCTTCCGAAACAATAAACCACAAAAAAAAAAGGCAAACAACTACGTCATAAGTTGTAAAAGTCTACAGGACGCTTGTTGAGGGAGCCATAGCTGTATATTGGATACTGCTGCTCCAGAAAACAAAAAGTAATCGCACACAATACTGCTGCTTGGTTATTATATGTAACTGTTACAATTAAATTACAACACAATATTTTAATCCTTTTTAGTTGATATATGTCATCCATAACTTGAAACTAACATATTATAACAGTAAATTGGGATCTGATTATATAAGGATATGTTTGCGGTTTTGGCCACACAGTATTTGCTTCCTTTGATGAATTAGAATATGACACTTCTTCTGAAGGTTTTGTTTGTAATTATAAAAGATGCACATTATCATGCGAAAGAACTAAAACATCGAAATTTGTGTTATACTAACCCATTCAAAAATGTAGGGTAAACACATGTACTTCCAAAAGGTCAGCAATCTTTGTCCGCAAGCGAAAATTCCTGTATTATTTCTGTTAAAATACGTTGATGAGTTATCCATCAATTAAACACTACAACAGATTGGTAATCTCCGACAAGTAAACCATACCCTGTCTCTGACACATATATTCCATCAATAAATTGAATGAGGAAATCATGGTCAAATATTTTGTATCAGCTGTGTAATCGTTTAATCATTACTATAAACATACATGTATTAAAAACAAACTGAATGAGACTTTTCACCAAATATTCCCGAATATTTCTGTACATGTTGGGTGCCACTAGTGGAGCAAAAGCTGCTATCTTCAAATCGACTTCAAAGTGATTTCGGATCTATTTTCTGTATCTTAATTTCATTAGTGTCTAATTGTATAAAGAGTATCATTTGTCTGTTCGTGTTTGATAGTCTTTGCGGAGTTGTTGTCTCATTTTGTTCCTCTTTTAAATGTTCCTTTAGTATATTCGTCTGTTTGATCGACAAAAGCAACGTAACTGCAAATAGATTTGAAGAGAAATACTGCACATATAAACTAACACCCTAACGAAGTGTTCATTCATTAAACAGAGTGTTTGAAGACCGCTTTAGATGAACTTACTCCAGCAATGTTAACAGTTACTACCGACGATTCTGCCAATGGATTTAGTCCAGAAGACACATTGTTATCCTCTGGATGGATTGCCGATGCTAGAAACCCTGTAATTGTTTTGAAATTAAATGACGATGACGACAGTCCAAAGATTTTCGAAGTTGGTATGACTGTCACTAATGTACAAAGGATAGAAGCTGAATTAAAGAATGTTGAAGGAGTATCAGTGATAACTGTAACGGTAAGTCTGATAAATACAGCTATGGTAAACATACTTCTACGTTATTTGGTCTCTAGCGGAGAGTTATCGCATTGGCAATCATACCACATCTTCTGATGCTTATAAATTATATATATGTATTTCATGATTTTCAAATTAATATTTGATGTTAAAAATTTAAGTCTGAAGCCGTTTCAAACTTAACGCCAAAATTCATAAAAAAATATTTGTTACGTGCATTTTAACGGCTTTGACAACTCAATGGAACATGATTTCCTACATGAATTCCTAGTGTTGAAATTTACTCGTTGACGGCCATTTTCACAATGCCGTCTAAATACCTAACAATACCAAGTTCTCAGATTTTTGGATTTGATATCTAAGTAGACTTTCATGTCATGAATTGATTTCTAGTATAAATTATTATCCCTTAGCTTCGGTTACATATTGACTACCATTTATAGAATTGTCTTTGAAATTTGAGAAACCACATTACTTTCACGTTACGTCAATGTCATTTTGTTGTCTACAGAACAGGGATGAAATTTGAAGACAAAAAATCCTATTGAAAATGAAAATAATACTTTATAGATTTCGTGTGCAAATTGATAATCATAAAACTATGCTGTATATCTTTCCAATGCCAATCTTTTGCTTGTGAACAAATCTTATTTGTATATTTGCTTTATTGCTTTGTTTGCATCAATATTGATAATTTGTGCATCACAAAATAATGTGCAAACGGAGCATATGCTGACATGTCAGTTGTCTAGTTACTTTAATTGTTTGACATCTCGTTACAGCGATTAAAAGACTTGTAAATTTTTTACCATAATTATTTTCTTTACAAGATGAAATGAGTTCTTTAATATTTTACTTGAAAACTTTCACGATTTGTTAATGCACAACTAATATAACTACATGGGGAGGCGCGCGTTTTTTGCATAGCTTTCATCAAGTACGCTTGAGACCAACAGTTCGATGCCATTATAGGAAATATTTGTAAGCAATAATACGTAAAGGCATAAACAGCTAAAGTATCATCAGTAGTCAATTAACATAGATAACCCCGCGATTAAGATTTTTTTTTTCAAATTGTAAAATTCCTGTTATGTATTATTATTTTATTATAGCAAAAGCCAAAGTCAACCGGACAAGAACCAGTAGTTCTAACGTTCAATGGTGTTATTGGTACAGAAATTGTAATAAAACTTGTGTCGCCACTAAGGGCTGAACCACCAATTGTTTCTGATACAGAAGTAATTGCATGTATTCATCCAAAAGGTACATAATAGTATAATGTGGATATGTGATAACTACAAAGAAAAGTAAAAGAAAAGAAATTCTTGTATTTGAACATTAACATGTATAAAGTCTGTCAAATATATCAAAAGGAACATTTGTATCGCTGTTCTTAATCTTAATAGTTTATTGAAGGTTTCAACGACGTAGCTGCACGATCAGCAGGGTTCCTAGTTTTAATGTCTGTTAACTCTTACATGTAACCGCTACTTATGTCTTTAAATGAACAGATATGTATGAAAATGTTCATACGTGTCAACGTTAAGGCAAACTTGTATGAGTTAAATGATTTCATATATTCAAATTAAATGTTATTGCTTTTGCATCTTTATACTGTTAATCTTTTGAAAGGTCAATGTTTTGTGGAATATAACGACAACAAAATTCATTAGATATCTGAATTACCTGAGATCACCCTCAGTTTTTGGTGGGGTTCATGTTGCTCGGTCTTTAGTTTTCTTTGTTGTGTTTTGTGTACTGTTGTTTATCTGTTTGTCTTTTTCTTTTTTAGCCATGGCGTTGTCAGTTTACTTTCGACTTATGAGTTTTAATGTCCCTTTGGTATCTTTCTCCTATCTTTAAATTGTGGAGAACAGTTACATTGGTTGTTACATTATTTGATTGTTTATATCGTTTACGAATAAAAATTTTAGAAATGAAATGTAAATATTTATTTTGTTGTTACAAATAAATTGCTTAGTTGTGTACGTTTTCCTGAACGTTCGTATCTTTCAAGATATTTCAGCAACACATTATACACATATCTTTGATGATGTAATTTAAAAGTTTTGATTCTAGAGAAAGATTTAATGTAAATATGTTTTTCAGAGATTACAACGGTCATCCTGCCTACTATATCATCAACAACTTTGATATCAACAACGACAGGTATGTTAAAGTAAAAGTTACAAGCTACCGATTCAAATTTGATAAAGTGAAATATAAGAAATGATTTCAAAAGAGGTGTAAAAGAGTGTGTTTCAATAAACAGAATGGTGACACAATTTATTAAACATTTTGAATTGTAGTATGTGATAGTTTACTGTGATTTATATATTTAACAATGAGATAAATCGGAATTCAATTATGCAGGGATATTTTGCAAATTGTAACCAAAACGATGTTGTTTTATTTCGATGTGTTAAATTTTGTCACATTTCTCTAATATTTTGTTTAAATTTCAGTACAGGTGGAAACAGTCATTATGAAACGCATAGCTATTTGAGTTGTTAGTTGATTGTTCACTTGTTTAATTTATATGTTATTTTGAAAGTTAGCTATTTGAGTTGTTAGTTGATTGTTCACTTGTTTAATTTATATGTTATAAAATAGTTTGATGCATAGTTTTCAGATCAGAAAGAAATCCTTTTCTGTCATCATCAGTGAGTATACATCATCACATTGCAGATTGGTAAATATTTCATATCTTACCCTAAGACATCACTAAAGCTCATAAACCATCGTTACCATGTAATCAAATTGCCCTAAAACTTGACCGAACTGTAAAATCTAAATATTAAGGTCAGTATTATCAACAAATACAACAAAACATGTCATCGGTGAAGTACTTTAAAAGTGCTTTAAAAGTGACATGATTTAATTTTCTGTATGTGAAATAATTTCAAACCCTATTGATGCAAGTTTGAATAACTAACTATATTCTAATATGTGCTAAAATGTTATTTTAAAATTAGCATTTCACATTTCCCGATTTTGGAACATCTTTTGAAATTCTTGAAAGTTTGTTTTGTATCATGATTGGTATATGCTGAATGAATTTATTAGATTTGAACATCGGTAAAATACTGTTGCCTTTAATAGAGCGTTTTAAACTATTCGTACATGTGAAAGGTTAACACACACAAAAAAAAATACAATTTGATAATGAAAAATAATGTCGATGAAATATTTAAAAGATGTTTTAATGATATTGATCCCATATCCTTTTTTTCCGAACAAGTTGAGCGACCTTGCATCCTCCAACAGAAATATTTTAATCCAAACTAATGAATAGAAAGTCTCTATAACAAATATGCATATAATTGATTTTAGTATAAGTTTATATTTATATTTTTAGCAATTAAAGAGTGTCCGGTAAATACTGTATCAGATACCTTAGATGTTGAAAAAGTGATTACTTCATCCAATCCAAATGAGGCAGATCAAGTTCTTGAGCCTGAAGGTTGGACCCCAGCAACTGATGATACTACACCAAACGTTGTATTATCATGGAAGGAACCGGAATCAATCATGGATGTAATTGTAGAAACAGAAAAGGTTGACACTGTCCGAATCATTGTTTACAATGACGATGAGGTAGTTTTTGATGAGCCTTTCAAGGTATGATATATATCCAACTAACTGGTTGTTTGAGCGTTCAAGCAATACAAAGTGTTTCATTTTTTTTTTACGTTTAATTAGGAAGGAATTTTGGAAATTCTAGTTGAATAATCAAATTTTCTCTAACATTAACTACTCAAGTTTGCTTGAAGAAGGAATGACCTACCAGTTATTTTCTAGCTCTTTTCCATAAATTGCGCAGTATTTCAGTTATATAATAGATTAAAAGCGTTATGATAATGTTGCCATTATTGTTATATTAGAGTATTTGGTATTTAGGTAATACAAACATACACATAGGTGACAGGTTTTTTCATCAAAAGAAACTTCTCATTCTCGCTGTGTTGAAGACCCATTGGTGGCCTTGTGCTGTTTTCTGCTCTTTGGTCGGGTTGTTGTCTCTTTGACATTACCCATTTCCATTCTCAATTTTATTCCTTAGAAACGTTAAAAATGACAAAAATAATATTCCACATTTCTAGATATCCAAACAAAACATAAAACTCAAATCAGAGTTGCAGTTTGCAAAATAAAAAGATTTCTACGGTACTATCTGTAAACGTATGGTTTAAACTAAGACTTTATTTTTTGTGCAAGAGGGACGAAAGATACCAGAGGGACAGTCAATCTCATAGATTGAAAATAAACTGACAACGCCATGGCTAAAAATAAAAAGACAAACAGACAAATAATAGTACAGAAGACACAACATAGAAAACTAAAGACTAAGCAACACGAACCCCACCAAAAACTAGGGGTGATCTCAGGTGCACCGGAAGGGTAAGCAGATCCTGTTCCACATGTGGCACCCGTCGTGTTGCTTATTTTATTACAAATCCGGTAAATAGTCTAATTCGGTAGGTCACATTCATGAGAAGGGAAGGGTATTGTAGTTACGACATAAGGAAACTTATCAGAGGTATTCGATCTTTGTATGACAATTTCATGTCTGTAATAGTACATAGTACAGACATATAGTTTTGGTTATAGGAAGAACACTTCTAAGCTTTTACTTTGAAAATACATATACATTATCCCATCTTTTGTCTTTTTGATATACATATGTGAAGCATTGACAGCTTAAATTTCGCACACAACTTTCAATTGTTTTTATTAAAAAGCACCTGACTGTTATATATATTCTTATTTTAAACAAAATGTTTCCTACACGCAACTCCTTATTTCTACAAATATCTGAAAAAGAAAATTGGTGTTAGAATATTCAAAACGTTCGTTATAACCAAAGTGAAATGAAAGTCTCCTTTAAAGAGACATGTTCTAAAAGGACTGTGAACCTGATGTTCAGTGGTTGTCGTTTGTTGTTGTGGTTCATAAGTGTTTCTCGTTTCTCGTTTTTTATATAGATTAGACCGTTGGTTTTCCTGTTTGAATGGTTTTACACTAGACATTTTTGGGACCCTTTATAGCTTGCTGTCCGGTATGAGCCAAGGCTCTGTGTTGAAGGACGTACTTTGACCTATAATGGTTTACTTTTACAAATTGTGACTTGGATGAAGAGTTGTCTCATTGGTACTCATACCACATCTTCTTATATCTATGTAAAAAATATTTTTTGTATCCAGCATATGTCATATTGTATCATTTAAGTTATATAATGGATTCGTTTTTAATCAGGTTCAACCAGATGACAAAACAGTAGAGGTAAATTTACCGAATATTAAGAAGGACATTGTTCCAGGTAACAAGATTGAATTGATAATTACACCTGTGTCGGATGTTGTGACGTCTGTTGTGAAGAATGTGAACGTGAAAATCTGTAGGAAAGGTAACTTTTTGAGATTTTTCTATAATAATTAGTTTATTTTGACTGAGATATGTTGGTACTTATTTACAACTCCTCCGCCAATCAAATTGTTTGAATTTCCCATCTTAGCTTCACACAGCTGTTCCTACTTTTCCATATACTAAATAACTATACATGGACGATTACAAGTGTAAAGTTGCATTTTATTGTAATGAAAATACAAAAAGTATAGAACTAGATATATCTTCCAAGTTCCCAATTCACATATGCTCCATATACCTATCACGAAACCACATTGCAAAAATATGAAAGATATGATACATTTTTACTCGAAGTGCAGAAAGTTATTTATATTTATAAACACCTGTTTAACAAGAAGTCAATGAAAATCACTGCCAATAGATCAATTACACGTTTACACGAGTTATGAATATTTGCTATATATGAGCATTATATATCAAAGTGTAGTAGAAATGAACCTTTCAGAACAGTATTAAGAGTTATCGCTGTTTTGTGTATTTTTCAATTGATCTTTTTTTGTGATAATTTTTCATATTATGCTACTCGCTTGAGATAGTAAATTGACGCTAGAAACTAAGGTCGTACGTGCCGTTGTCAATGTAAACATGAACGAGTTCATATGCAAAAAAGACGATAAACATATTATCAATGGTCTTTCAAACTGTATGATGTTTTTTCGGCCACATCCCATCGCCCTTTAATGAGATTGTAGCTGAGGAACATCCTCCGGTTTGAAAATTAATTATGCAGTAGAACTAGTATAGAATTATCTCTTCTTGCATCAATTATCGCATCTAACATTGCCATTCTCTTTGAAGATTTTTATCATCTCGCCAATCTTATGCAATAGTCACACGAAACAATATTTTTCAAAAGCTGCATGACAATAAACTATAGAAACACCAAATTGCTATACATGTTTGTATTTTTCTGATCCCATATATGTTTATGTTTAGAGGAAACAAGTTATGTAAATATCTTTTGCAGAGATTACAACAGTCATCCCACCTACAACAGTAGCAACAACTTTATTATCAACAACGACAGGTATGTTAAAACGTACAGCTTTCAACTTGTAGAAATATAAAGTAAACAGTCGGATAAGCGACCTAGAGACGAAGATGTCGGAATATAGCTTTCATACATAACCGAAAATATCAATCAAAAACACCCGAATCTTCCGAAACAATAGACCAAAAAACAAATGCAAACAACTACGAATAACACATTGAACAGGTAGCTTGATTTGGTACAGGCACACGATGGGGTTAATCAGATATAAGTTAAACGTGTGCATAAATATCGTTAATGAGTAATACACATTGAGCACTGGAACAAGGAAATAAAAGACGCCACAAAGTTTAAAAGTAGGATCATAAATTGTATAGGTCTACAGGAAGCGTGTTGAGGTAACCATAACTGTTGTTTGGTTACTGCTGCTCCAGAACACAAAAAGTAATCCCACACTATATTGCTGCTAAGTTATGTGTGAATGTTAAAACCAAATTACAACACAATGTTTTAATCCGTTTTAGTTGAGGTATTTCATCCTTTATAGGAAATTAACTTTTAAAATAGTAAATTAGAATCTGATTGTATAAGGATGTGTTTCCGGTTTTGACTGAAATTTTGTGTTATACTAACCCAATCAAAAATGAGGGGTAAACACATGTGCTTCTGAAGGGTCAGCAGTCCTTATCTGTATGCGATAATCCCGGTAAATAAATTGAATGAGGAAAACATGGGCAAAAGTTTTGTATCAGTTGTGTAATCATTTAATTATTACTATAAACATACATATATATTAAAAACTGATTGAGTCTTCTCACCAAATATTCCCGAAATGTTTTGACAATAATGTACCAAAAATGCTATCTTCAGATCAACTTCAAATTAATGTCGGATCTATTAATTTGGCTGTTCATGTAGAAACATCTGATTTTCTTTGTGTTAATTGTGTAAAAGAGAGGCGAAAGATACCAGAGGGACATTCAAACTCATAAGTCGAGAATAAACTGGCAACGCCTTGGCTAAATAAGAAAAAGACCAACAGACAAACAACAGCACACAAAACACAACATTGAAAACTTAAGACGAAGCAACACGAACCCCACCAAAAAATGGGGGTGATCTCAGTGCTCCGGAAGGGTAAGCAGATCCTGCTCCACATGTGGCACCCGTCGTGTTGCTCATGTTAGTACAAACCCGGTAAAAAGTCTAATTCGGTAGGTCACATTCGGGAAATGGGGACGGGATTGTAGTTACGACATTAGGAACATATCCGCTATCATCTGTAAAACGGATATTTCATAACGGTCAACCAACTCCTGATGGCGTCCGTACAACTTACGAAGGGATGGTTTCCACTTCATCACTTGGAACTCTTGGTTTCATAGCTTTCTTGTGAGCAGCAACCCTCTATCACGGATATCATGATAGGAAATACAAGCCCTGGAATATCGTATCAACTGGAAGATATATACTCCGTATGCAGGCGCTGCTGGAATGTTGCTACATAGAAATGGAAAGTTCCCAATTGGGAAGCTGAAATCATCTCTTTTGTAAGGTATATCAATTGTCTGTTCGTCTTTGGTAGTCTTTGCCGAGATATTATCTCATTTTGTTCTCCCTAATTAAATAATCCTTTAGTATTTTCTTCTATTTGATCAGCAAATGAAACGTAACTGCAAATAAAATTTATAGAGAAATACTGCATATATAAACTTACTTCCTGAAGAAGTTTTTATTCTTTAAACAGAGTGTATGAAGACCGCTTTAGATGAACTTACTCCAGCAATGCTGACAGTTACTACCGATGATTCTGCCAATGGATTTAGTCCAGAAGACATATTGCGAACCTCGGGATGGATTGCCGATGCTAGAAACCCTGTAGTTGTTTTGAAATTAAATGACGATGACGACAGTCCAAAGATTTACGAAGTTGGTATGACTGTCACTAATGTACAAAGGATAGAAGCTGAATTAAAGAATGTTGAAGGAGTATCAGTGATAACTGTAACGGTAAGTCTGTTATATGCAGCTCTGACAGACATACTTCTACGAACCCTTGTGGAGAGTTGTCGTATTGGCAATTATACCATATCTTCTTATTACTGTATCAAAGACAGGTCTGATATGTTTTTGTAAATTTGATGATTTTTTGTGAAAATTGAAAAGAAAATTGAAAACTATTTTTAAATTTTGAGAAGCATATTCTTGCGTTGAGGTTAAACGAATATTGATAAATATATGTATTTTATTGTATTTCACTTTAGTACTTGATGTAAAACAAATCAGTTTAGAGCTATTTTAAAAGACGCCAAAATATATAAAAAAATATTTGATAAGTGCATTTAAACGGCTTTGACATCTGAATAGAACATGATGTCCTGAATGAATTCCTAGTGCTAAAATTGACCCGTCCACGGCGATTATCAAAATGTCGTCTAAATACTTAACAATACCAAGTTCTCGGACTTTTGGAAATGATATCTAGGTAGACTTGCATGTCATGAATTAATAACTGGTATCGAATATTATCCCTTAGCTTCCGGTTTTGAAATACATGGAGGCCACCATTGAAAAAATTGTCTTTGAAATTTGCAAAACCACATTACATTCACGCTACATCAATTTCCTTATGTTTTCTACAGAACTGGGATGAAATTTGAAGACAACAAATTCTGTTGCAAACGAAGATAATACTTTATAGATTTCTATATCTTTCCAATGCCAATCTTTTGCTGGTGTACAAATCTGATGTGTATATTTGCTTCATTGCTTTGTTTGCATCAATATCAATTGTTTGTTTATGTGCATCACAAAAAGTTCAAGGAGCTTATGCTGACATGTCAGTTATGTAATTGCTTTAACTACATAGTAAGGTGGGGAAAAGTACAGAAGTAACATATTTCCAATGTTTCTCAGGAACAGAACTTGTACAATTTAAAAATTGCAAAAGAGGGACGAAAGATACCAGAGGGACAGTCAAACTCATAGATTGAAAATAAACTGACAACGCATTGGCTAAAAATAAAAGACAAACAGACAAATAATAATACAGAAGACACAACATAGAAAACTAAAGACTACAACACGAACCCCACCAAAAACTTGGGGCGATCTCAGGTGCTCCGAAAGGGTAAGCAGATCCTGCTCCACATGTGGCACCCGTCGAGTTGCTTATGTTATTACAAATCCGGTAAATAGTCTTAATTCGGTAGGTCACATTCGTGAAAAGAGAAGGTATTGTAGTTACGACATAAGGAACATATCCGATATCATCTGTGAAACGGTTATCTGTGAAATGGTTATTCCATAACGGTCAACCAAATATGCAAAATACATTTCTATCATCTTTAAAACTTGTTATAGTATTCTTTTATTTGTCTTTATTAATATTACTTTCACTGTTAAGTCCGGTTTTTGATATATCCATTTGACGTGACTCTGTGCTTATGTATCCGTCATACTTTGAACGACAAAACTATTTCATTTTTGATGTTACTTCTACTGTTGAGTTTGTTTTTGTGATATACATTTGACTCTGTACTCATATATCCCGTCATAGTTTGAACCACACTATTGTTTTATTTATTAATATTGCTTTTACAGTTAAGTCTGTTTTTGTGATATCTATTTAACGTGACTCTGTGCATATGTATTCTGTCATAATTTGAACCACACTATTATTTTATTTATTAATATTGCTTTTACTGCTGAGTCCCTTTTTTTGTGATGTCCATTTTACGTGACTCTGTATTAATGTATCTCTTTATACTTTGAACGACAAAATTATTTTATGTCTACCTGTGCGAATTTCAAACGCGCGATTTTACGCCAGTACTTAAAACCTTCCATCCTTTTTAGGTGGATTTTACATAGATATATAAAATCGTATGATATAAGCATAATGAGGATGTTAAATTTGATGTATCCTTCTTCCTAAAATTTGTTTGTTTTATAGTGATTAAGATGATAACACAATGTTGACTGCTGTAACCCTATTTTGACATTTTTACGAATTGTGTCTGTTTGTTTTGTTCACGCATCGTTGTCAATATAATGGAATTTGATGCGACTGTCATACAAGTGAGAGGTTTGGCTAGCCATAAAACCAGGTTCAATCCACCATTTTCTACATAAGAAAATGCCTGTACCAAGTCAGGAATATGACAGTTGTTATCCATTCGTTTGATGTGTTTGAACTTTGATTTTGCCATTTGATTGAGGACTTTCCTTTTGAATTTTCCTCGGAGTTCAGTATTTTGTGATTTTACTTTTTCGATAAAGATTTCATAGCTTGTGAGGTCATTATTAAACTTTTATCTATAAAACTATCTACTTTTAGTACATTAGCATACATAAACCATTTATTTAGAACTGTATTTCAGTTTGTAAAATTTCTTTTATGTAAAACATAACAGAAACTTTACCATTCTATTACAGCAAAAGCCAAAGTCAACCGGACAAGAACCAGTAGTTCTAACGTTCAATGGTGTTATTGGTACAGAAATTGTAATAAAACTTGTGTCGCCACTAAGGGCTGAACCACCTATTGTTTCTGAAACAGAAGTAATCGCATGTATTCATCCAAAAGGTACGTAATAGCATAATGTGGATATGTGATATCTATAAAGAAAAATAATAGAAAAAAAAAGCTTGAATTTGAATACTAACACGAATAAAATCTGCTGAATTTATAAATAATGAGATATATCAAAAGGAACTTTTATAGCCGAAAGCTTAATTGCGTAGAATAGTTAGAGTGGTTGTTACATGTATTTGATTGATTATACCTTATATTATACATCGTATGATAAAATAGTATATGACACGGATTAATGAATATCTGGAGAAGCAATTTTGGTTTTTAGTCTCGCTGCCTGTATATTGTAAATATAGTCATTATCTTATATTAACCCCAACTCATGCATCAATGAAATTAACAGGTTTTTTTGTTATAAAGTAGCAGTTTTTATAATGTAAGCTTTAATGAAAGACAGCAATAGACAACATGGCTATAAAAATACTTCACATTCCGAATTCCCACACTCTTATATCTCAATTTTTCTTAGATATTCATTATCATGTTAACTTTAGAATCTTCAACATTCTGGCTCACACGAAAGACCGTTATAAATGTTAGTATTCTTGTTATGGTTAGAAAATACATAAAATAACACCATTACAAACTTAATTCCAATTTATATTCTATTTTTAGAAATTTACCTCTGACGTCACTTTTTGTGGCGTTGATACATTCGTTTGACGCATAGTTCATAATTCTATTGTGGTGTAATTGGGAGGTATCCGTTGTTATTCTGTGGTTTACATGTTGTAATGTACTATTATATTATTTATTTATGTATATCTCTGTCCTGAGTGTTCTTGCGTTTAGATGTAATGTATTCCTGTCACGTAGTGTTGTCATTTTAGCGGTATTTCTAACATTGCCATATAAGCGGGAGGTTTGGCTAGTCATAAAACCAGGATCAACCCACCATTTTTTCTTAAAATGTCCTGTACCACGTTGGGAATATGGCAGTTGTAATCAAATAGTCTGTTTCTATGTATGTTGGCGTTTGTTTTTGTAGCAGTTCAGTGTTTATGTTGTTCCGTTGTTTTCCTCTTATAATTGATGTGTTTCCCTCGGTTTTTATTTATGACCCGGATTTGTTTGAGTTAAATCGATTTATGACTATTGAACAGCGTTATACTACTGTTGCCTTTATTTAGTATTGCTGTGATAATTTCAGGTAACAATACTAAGGTTTTGTTAATTTGACTATTTTTCTATCTTTTACAGATATAAATTTTAAAAATGAAATATAAATATATATTTTGTTCCTACAAATAAATTGTGCAGTTGTGTACATTTTCGATAACACTGATTTCTTTTAAGATATTTGAGTAACACATTGCACGTATATGTTTGATGATGTAATTAAGTTTTCAATTAAAAGAAAAAAATAATGTAAATATATTTTCCAGAGATCACAACAGTCATCCTGCCTACTATATCATCAACAACTTTAGTATCAACAACGACAGGTATGTCAGAGTAAACTTCACGCTACTGTTAAGGAGTGTGTTTTAACATAACAAAAATGAACAAAATAGTGAAACAATTTATGAAACAATTTGAATCGGTGTATGTGATAATTCACTAGAATTTATGTCTTAAACAATGCCACAAATCGGAATATAATTGTGCAGGGTATTTGTCGGTTTTAACTAAAACGTCGTTATTTTTTTTGATGTGTTAAATTTTGGCTTATTTCTCTAATATCGTGTTTAAATTTTAGTACAGGTGGAAACAGTCATCATGAAACGCATAGCTATTTAAGTTGTTGGTTAATGGTTAACTTGTTAAATTTATATATTATTTTGCAAGTTGAAACAAACTATGCAAATCGAAGCCTACATAAAAAACACTGGTATATTCAAAAGAATGACTTCCTTTGAAATAGGTTATAATTGAATAGTGTTCACATTAGGCAGGTGTAAATAAAGTTACATTTTACTGTAAAAGTACTCATAGTAATTAACAGTGGTATCTCGTTTCTTAAATAAGTCACTTGGAATATTCTGACCCAATCAGCAACATAGTATAGTCAATGACATTGTTTTCAAATTAAAAAGAAATCCTTTTCTAACGATTTATCTAATCAATCTTTTATATACCATTATTCAAAACGAAAGACGATAGATTTTCTTTTCTGCGAAAGACGAGCGACAGATACCGAAGAGACATTCAAACTCATAAGCTGAAATAAAAAGACAACGCAATGACAAAAAAGGAAAGACTAAGAGACAAACAACAATTTTCAAAACACAACAAAGAAAACTAAAGATTGAGCAACATTCAACCCGCATACCTTACAAAATAGAATAGAACATTCAACAAGAGACAATCAATACCAAGAAAAACAGACATTACCATGGGCAAAAGTTAATGAGAAGACTAATAACAGTCCAACAAAAAACATGATACAGAAACTTTCGATTGAACAACACGAACCCCATTACAAATCCGCGATGGAATCAGGTAATCCGGAAGGGTCGACGGTTTCTGCTAGACTTATGACCCATGCTGTGTTGCTCTGTTAAATACTTTGATATGTCATCCTCAGTGAGTAGACATCATACCATTGAAGATTGGTAAATGTCTCATATCTTACCCTCAGACCTCACTAAACCCCATAACCCATCGTTACATGTAAATCAAATTGCCCTAAAACTTGATCGAACTGTAAAATCTAAATTGAAGCTTACTTGTTTTTGGTCAGTGTTGTAAATAAATACCACAAAATATGTCATCGGTGAAGTGCTTTTAAAGTGTTATGATTTTGATTTCTGTATATTATATAATATCAAACCCTTTTGATGTAAAATTGAATAAATAAGTCATGGATATTCTAATATGTGCCTAAATGCTATTTTAAAACTAGCATTCAACATTTCCTGATTTGGAACAGCTTATGAAGTTCTTGCGAGTTTGTTTTGTATTCTTATTTGTATATTCTAAATGAATTAATGAGATTTAAACATCGGTAAATTTACTGTAGCCTTTAATAGAGTAAACTATACGTACATATGGAGGGTTTACACACAAACACTTTGTTAATGGAAAATAGTGTCGATGAAATATTATAAAGATGTTTAAAAGATATTGATACTCATATTCTTTTTTTCCGAATAAGTTGAGCGAACTTGGATCCCCCAGTAGAAATATTTTAATCCAAACTTATAAATATAAAGTCTCTATGATAAATATGCATATAATTGATTATAATATACGTTCATATTTATATTTTTAGCAATCAAAGAGTGTCCGGTAAATACTGTATCTGATACCTTCGATGTTGAAGAAGTGATTACTTCATCCAATCCAAATGAGGCAGATCAAGTTCTTGAGCCTGAAGGTTGGACCCCAGCAACTGATGATACTACACCAAATGTTGTATTATCATGGAAGGAACCGGAATCAATCATGGATGTAATTGTAGAAACAGAAAAGGTTGACACTGTCCGAATCATTGTTTACAATGACAATGAAGTAGTGTTTGATGAGCCTTTCAAGGTATGATATATTTCCAACTAATTGGTTGTTTAAGCGTTGAAGAAATACAAATAGTTTCGGTTTTACGTTTAATTAGGAAGGGATTTAGGAAATTCTAGTTGAATAGTCAAATTTTCTCTAACATTTACTACTAAAGTTTAAATCGTTATGGTAATGTTGCAATAATTGTTATAACTCAGCATTTGTTATTTAAGTAATACAAACGTATAAGTAGGTAACAGGATTTTTTATCAAATGATACTTCAAAAATGTTAAAAATGACCCAAAAAATTTATTCCACATTTCTAGATAAATCAAACAAAGCATAAAACGCAAATCAAATTTGCAGTTTGCAGAATAAAAATATCTCCAAACGTATGGTTGCAACTAAACTTTAGTTTTGGCGAACTCATCAGTGAAATGATCTTTTTATGTCAGTTTTAAGTCTGAAATAATACATAAGTATAAACATATAGTCTTGGTTATAGAAAGAACATTTCTAAGCGTTTTCTTTTAGACCACATTAATGTTGGTTCTATTTTCATATCGTGTTTAGGCCCTAAATATGGATAGCATGTACAAATTAACTTGATAGTATAAATTATTTCATCAGAGTTGTAATATTGTACGGCAGACGAGCGTTTCGTCCTTAAAAGACTCATCAGTGACGCTCCAATCAAAAATGTTAAAAGGCAAAATAAAGTACAAAGTTGAAGACCATGAAGGGAAAAAAATTCCGAAATTGTTTACCAAATACGGCTAAGATAATCTTTTCCAGAGTTAGAAAATCCTTAGTATTTCGATCAATTCAAAGTTTTATGTCACACTTTTCGTCTGTATAAACAACAACTCTCTATTACATATTACCTCGATTTTTTAATGTACTAGATATTTTCTTTTCACAAAGATGTGTCAAAACTATGCATTTTTGTTATTTTTTTTAAATAATTTATCCCGTCTTTTGTCCTTCTGATATCAATACATTATTAATTTTTTAGAGCACTGTGTGAATTTTGCACATATCTTTCAATTTTTAAAATTGTTTCAATTTATTAAAAAGCTCTTGACCTGTTATATTTCATTATTTTAGACAAAATATTCCCTAAACGCAACTCTCTTTTGTACAAACATTTGTTCAAGAAAATTGTTATTAGAATATATAAAACGTTCTTAATACTCAAAATGAAATGATAGTTTCGTTACAAGAGAAATGTTCTGAAATGACTGTCAAAGATATCCACTGCAAATATACTTTATTGTCTATATCCAGCATATATCATATCGTATCATTTAAGTTATATAATAACTTTGTTGTTAAACAGGTTCAACCAGATGACAAAACAGTAGAGGTAAATTTACCGAATATTAAGAAAGACATTGTTCCAGGTAACAAGATTAAACTGATAATTACACCTGTGTCGGATGCTGCGACGCCTGTTGTGAAGAATGTGAACGTGAAAATCTGTAGGAAAGGTACTTTTTTGAGGATTTTGTAAAATAATTAGTTTATTTTGATAAAGATACGTTGGCACTTATGTAAGCCTCATACAGTAGTTCATACTGTTCCGTATACTGAGTAACTTTGCAAGAATGAGTACAGGTGTAAAATTGCATTTTTCTCGTTATAAAGATATTTGTACAGAACTACATGTGTAGGTATATTTTCACATATTCACGAATTCCCATATGCTGCATTTAATCATCACAAAACTACATTGCAAAAATATGAAAGATATGACACAGATTTTATGTAACTCGAAGTCCAAAAAGTTATTTATATTTATAAACACCTGCTTAACAAGTAGTCAGCGAAAATCAACTGACAATAGATCAATTACAGGTTTACTCGGGTTATGAATATGTGCTATATATGAGCATAATATAGTAAAGTTTAGTAGATATGAACCTTTCAGGACAGTATTAAGTGTTATCGCTGCTTTGTATATTTTTCCTTTCATGTTTTTATGTGATGATTTTTTATATCATACTACTCGCTTCAGATAGAAAATTATTTCTAGAAAGTAAGGGCGCACGTGCCGCTGTCAATGTAATCATAAACGACGTCATATGAAAACAAGCGATCAACAGATTATCAAAGGTCTTTTAAATTCGAAGATGCTTCTCGGCTTCCTTTCATCTCAGGGTTGTCGCCCTTTGATGAGCTTTTAGCTGAGAAACACGATATCTGTAAAAACAATCGATATTCTTTACTCATACAGTAGAACTAGTAAGGAAGCATCGCTTCTCGCATCGAATATTGCATTGAAGATTTGCAATCCCTTTGATGAATTTTATAATCTCGTCAGTCTTAAATAATATTCACAGTAAACAATATTTTTCAAAAGCTGCATAACATTAAACTTTAGAAACACCAAATTGCTATAAATGTGTTTTTTCTCATCCCATATATTTTTGTGTTCAAAGGAAATATTTATAATACTATCTTTTACAGAGATAACAACAATCATACCTCCTACTACAGCACCAACAACTTTGTTATCAACAACGACAGGTATGGTTAAGTTCCAAGTAGAGCGTTCCGCGTAAAACTTGTAGAAATATAAAGTAAACAGTCGAATATAAACAACCTAGAGACGAGAATGTCTGTATAAAGCTTTTTTCTATAAAACTTACAACACTATTGGACAGTATAACAGAAAATATCAATTACAAACACCCGAATCTTCCGAAACAATAGACTAACAAACAAAGGCAAACAACTAAGATTAACACATTGAACCGGTAGTTTGATTTGGTACAGGCATACGATGAGGTTCGGTTAGACCAGTTAAACGTGTGCATAAATATTCCAATTTGTCTATTTAGACCAAATGTCGTTAATGAGTAAAACACAATAAACACATGAACAGTGCAGCCACCAACAGGATGACCACTAACTTGAACAAGGAAATAAAAGACGTTACAAAGTTAAAAGCAAGGTCGTTAATTGTTTAGATTTAATTTATAAGAATATAATTGCGGTTTTGGCCAAAAATTAGATGTTTCATTTGATGTGTGAAAATATGGCACTTCTTCCAAAGGTCTTGTCTGTAATTATAAAAGATGTACATCGTATATCATGCGAAAGTAAGAAGACGAAAGAACAAAAACATTACACTCGAGGAAAGGAGGACGAGAAATTGACTCAGAAAATTGAAACATATCCTGTCTCTGACACAGATATTCCATAAATAAATTGCACGAGAAAAACATGGTCAAAAATTGTGTATCGTTTGTGTAATTATTTAATCATTACTATAAACAAACACCGCCTCCGGGTGCGGGAATCTCTCGCTGTGTTGAAGACCCATTGGTGGATGTGGGCTATTTTCTGCTCTTTAGTCGGGTTGTTGTCTCTTTGACGCATTCTCAATTTTACTTATAAAAAAATGAATGAGTTTTTGCCACTATTGGAGCAAAAGCTGCTATCTTCAAATCAACTTCAAATTAATTTCGGACCTATTCATTTGGCTGTTCGTGTGGCTGAATCTGAATGTTTTTTTGTGTTTAATTGTGTAAGGAGTATCATTTGACTGTTCGTCTTTAATAGTCTTTAACGAGATGTTATCTCACTTTATTCCCCTTTTAAATGTTCTTTTAGTATTTTCTTCTGTTTGATAGGCAAAAGTAACGTAACTGCAAATAAAATTTGAAGAGAAATACTGAATATATAAACTAACACCTTGAAGAAGTTTTTATTCATTAAACAGAGTGTATGAAGACCGCTTTAGATGAACTTACTCCAGCAATGTTGACAGTTACTACCGATGATTCTGCCAATGGATTTAGTCCAAAAGACACATTGTTGTCCTCTGGATGGATTGCCGATGCTAGAAACCCTGTACTTGTTCTGAAATTAAATGACGATGACGACAGTCCAAAGATATACGAAGTTGGTATGACTGTCACTAATGTAAAAAGGATAGAAGCTGAATTAAAGAATGTAGAAGGAGTATCAGTATTAACTGTAACGGTAAGTCTGTTATATGCAGCTCTGACACGCAGGCTTCTACGTTAGTTGATCCCAAGTGGAGAGTTTTCGTATTAGCAATCATACCACATCTTCTTATTTTTATATAAAAGACAGGACTGATATGTGTTTGGTAAATTTGATGATATTTTGTGAAAATTAAAAAGAAAACGGAAAAACAAATTTGAACTTTTGAGAAGCATATTCTTGCGTCTGAAGTTCAACGAATACTGATAAAAATATGTATTTTATAGTATTTTAAATGAATCCTTGGTGTAAAAACATATCAGTTTAGAGCCAGTTAAAATAACGCCAAAATGCATAAAAAAATATTTGATAAGTGCTTTTTAACGGCTTTGACATCTAATTATTACATGATGCACTAAATGAATTTTGGCCACCATTTGAAAAAATGTCTTTGAAATTTGAGAAACCACATTACTTTAACATTACATCAACGTCCTTATGATGTCTTCATAACTCGGATCAAGTTTGAAGACAACAAATCCTATTACAAACGCAAATAATACTTTATAGATTTGATAATCATAAAACTATGCTCTTTTGCTTTCCTATGCCAATCTTTTGCTAGTGTAAAAATCTTATGTGTAATGTTTGCATTATTGTCTTAATTGCATCAATATGGACCATTTGTTCATTTGCATCATAAAAATGTGGAGCCTATGCTGACATCTAGTTGTGTGACATCTCGTTACATCGATTTAACGATTTGTAAAATATTTACCGTAATTATTTTCTTTACAAGATCAAATGTGTTTTATTCTTAAAATGAATATGTCAACATTTGAAAACGTTCATAATTTGTAAATGTACAACTACATAATAAGACTGGAAAAAGTACAGAAGTAACACATTTCCAATGTTTTTCAGGAACAGAACATGTACAATTTAAAAATTGCCAAATACATCACCATAAAGATTTCATAACTTGTTAGGACAATATTAAACTTTAAACTAATAAATCTATCTACTTTTAGTACATTAACATAAAGCAGCCATCAAGAATGTATTTCATCTTTTAAAATTTCTTTTATGTAAAACATAACAGAAACTTTACCATTTTATTATAGCAAAAGCCAAAGTCAACCGGACAAGAACCAGTAGCTCTAACGTTCAATGGTGTTATTGGTACAGAAATTGTAATAAAACTTGTGTCGCCACTAAGGGCTGAACCACCGATTGTTTCTGATACAGAAGTAATTGCATGTATTCATCCAAAAGGTACCTAATAGCATTATGTGGATATGTGATATCTATAAAGAAAAAGAAAAGAAAAGAAATGCTTGTTTTTGAATATTAACATGAATAAAATCTGCTGAATTTATTAATAACCAGTTATTAAAAGGAACATGTATAGCCGACTATACGATATGGGTTTTTTTCATTGTTGAAGCCGAACGGTTGAATATAATTGCTTACTTCCACTTTATTTGAACTTTGGTGGATAGTGGTCTAATTAGCAATCATACAACATCTCTCTATTTTGAAATTTGTGTGGTTGTTCTGAATTTTAATAGTTTCTTCAAGATTTCAACGACGTTACAGCACGATCAGCACGGTTCCTAGCTTTAATGTCTGTAAACTCTATCATATAACCGCGCTACTTATGTCTTAAAATAAACATAGGCTTGATTACGATATGTATGAAAATGTTCATATGTGTTAACGTTAGGGCAAACTTGTATTGTTTACTTGGTTAATTAATTCATGATTTCGCTGGAATAATTATATATTCAAATTAAATGTTATCAGTTTTGCATCTTTATACTGTTAGTACCTTTGAATTATCAATGTTTTGTGGAATATAACACGACAACAAAATATCATTGGAAAGCTTAATTGTTGAGAATAGTTAGATTGGTTGTTACATGTATTTGATTGTTTACACCTGTATGAAAAAACAGTAAATGACGTGGATTAATGATATCTGGAGATAGAAATAAAGCAATTTTGTTTTTTTGGTCTTGCTGCATGCATATCTTAAATATCGTCATTTTCTTATATTAACCCTTACTCATGTTTTGATGAAATCTACAGTTTTTTATTATAAAGTAGCAGTTTTTGAGACAGAAATAGACAACATCTCTATAAAAATGCTTCACACACTCTTATAACTCATTTTGTCTTTGACATTCGTTGTAAATAGATATAAGAAGATGTGGTATGAGTGCCAATGAGACAACTCTCCATCCAAGTCAAAATTTATAAATGTAAACCATTATAGGTCAAAGTACGGTCTTCAACACGGAGCCTAGGCTCACACCGAACAGTAAGCTATAAAGGGCCCCAAAAAATTACTAGTGTAAAACCATTCAAACGGGAAAACCAATTGTCGTATAAGCTTTAGAATCTTTAGCCCTCGGGTTTACATGAAGACTATAATAAATGTAATTATGGGTGTGATAATTTCAGGTAAGAATATTAAGGTTGTGTTTATTTGACTACTTTTCTATCTTCTACGAATATAAATTTGAAAAATGAAATGTAAATATGTATGTTGTTGTTATAACTAAATTGCTTATTCATGTACATTTTCCGGAACATTCATTTCTTTCAAGATATTTGAGTAACACTTTACACAAAAATATTTTTGATGATGTAATTAAGATTTCAATTTAGAGAAAGAAATAATGTAAATATGTTTTTCAGAGATTACAACAGTCATCCTGCCTACTATATCATCAACAACTTTGGTATCGACAACGACAGGTATGTATAAGTAAACATACACGCTACCGATTTAATCTGGAAATGATAACTAAAAAAGATTACATTGTGCAGGGATATTTGTCAGTTTTAACCAAAACTTAGTTGTTCTGTTTCGATGTGATAAGTTTTGGCACATTTATCAAAAATCGTGTTTATAATTTTAGTACAGGTGGAAACAGTCATCATAAAATGCATAGCTATATAAGTTGTTAGTTAATGGTTTATTTGTCAGATATATATGTTATTTTGCAACTTAAAAAAAATGCAAATCCAAACCCACATAATAAAGACCACTGGTAAGTTCAATAGAATACCTTCATTTGAAATATGTTATAATTAAGTGGTTTTTAAATTAGGCAAGTATAAATCTAAACTAAAGCTTAATTTTTGTCTACCACAAGCTTATGTCCGTGTTGTTAACCATATTCTACAAAATATGTCATAGGTGAAGTGCTTTAGAAGCTACATGATTTTAATTTCTTTATGTGAAATAAATTCAAATCCTATTGATGTAAATTTGAATTAATAGGTTATATATATTCTGTGCTTTAATGTTATTTTAAAACAAGTGTTTAACATTTCCCGATTTAGGAATAGTTCAATTTGGAGTTCTTGCGAGTGACTCAGGTTTGTTTTGTACCTTGATTGGTATTTTCTGAATGGATTTATGAGGTTTGAATATCGGTAAAATACTGTGGCCTTTAATAGAGCGTTTTAAACTATATATATTTGCGGTAGATTTACACACAAACACTTTGTTGATAATGTTGTTGAAATAATTAAATTATATTTAAGCATATTGATCCCCATATCCCTTTTTCAAAACAAGTTGAAAATTTTTAATATATAAGTAAAGAATCTTTATAACGAATATGCATACAATTGATTATAATATCTGTTTATATTTATATGTATAGCAATCAAAGAGTGTCCGGTAAATACGGTATCTGATACCTTAGATGTTGAAGACGTGGTTACTTCATCTAATCCAACTGAAGCAGATCAAGTTCTGGAACCTGAAGGATGGACCCCAGCAACTGATGATACTACTCCAAGCGTTGTATTGTCATGGAAGGAACCGGAATCAATTATGGATGTAATTGTAGAAACAGAGAATGTTGACACTATCCAAATCATTGTCTACAATGACGAAGTAGTTGTTTTTGATGAGCCGTTCAAGGTATGATACAGCTGTATTAGCGAGGAAAACTATTGAATAGTAAAAAATTCAAGAAAACTTGAACTTCCCTATGATGTTTTACCAAATTTAGTATTTCATATTTTTCGTCTTTTTTTATCTAAGTTAAAAAAATATAACCTACTAATTATTTCTAAGGTCGTTTATATATATTTTTGCACTATTTTATTCTCATAATAAAAGAGCAGCATTAAGGAAAAGATGCAATTATTATTACATCACAATACTTGCAATTTAAGTTATGCAGACTAAAAAAATCTGGAGAAATGTTGAAAATAATCTTCTGCATCAGAAGAAAGCCAAAAGTGTGTAAAACTTTAATATAATGTAGCAAAATAAAACAAATCGACGGTAGAATCCCTCAAGAAATGGCTACGATCAGGATTATATTTTGTCTGATGTTCTCACTGACATTGGAACTTCAAATTTTATTTATATAGTTCGATATAAACGTTGGTATCTGTTACTATACCGGTTGTGACCTATTTCAGATTATGACTTTTTTACGTGTTAAAACAAAGTATTGATTCGCATGGCGTCTGATGCATGCATAACAGGATACGCTAACCCAGCGAAGCAACCGGTCTCACTCCTTTTCTAGTGAATTCGATTCCCTCAGTTTTTGTTTTTATCTTGATTTGTATGTTCTCAATGGAGATTTTAACACCTGTAAACTACTTTTTCCTCGAATACATATAGCTGTTCAAGAAAAGTGAAAGGAAGCTGTCTTAGGGTTAGACAAAAGACATTTATCAATCCCTATTGTAAAACATTCAACGTTTGACCAAAGTATCTTAACAAGAGTTTGTAACCTTATGTTTTTACGTATTTTTACATCACTGGTGTTCCTGATAAAGGTCATTTCTGAAATGCGATACTGACACACGAAGGTTTTAAAGAGTTATTTTAATTCATAAGTAACATGACGAGTGTCACTTTTAGAGAAGAAACTGATGACCTTTCTAAAGTGGCTGAGTTATCTTGAGATTTTGTTTGTTACCTTGATTTGTCTCTTCGTACTTAATTTACGATATTTGAACACCCGTAAACTACTATCGACTTGATTTAACCACAGGTTTTTGATGGAATTCGTGTTGCTCCAGTTTAAGTTTTATGTAGATTTTGTAATTACTGTTGGTATTTTCGTCTTTTTTTGTTTGTTTGTTGCCATGGCGAGTCTGTTTTATTCGATATTTTATTGTTCCTTTGGTATCCCCTCTTTCATTTTTCTTAATACTGAATGCAAAATGATAATGCTGTGATAGGAGACACTTCTGACAAAAATCAGACTAGCAGTAATATCCACTGTGCTTTGAGTCATCCAAATAATGACAACAGTATTTCAACTGTTGGGGATGAAGACTTTATTGACTTTTTTCTATTGATAATGGTTTATTTGCAGAATATGTCATATTGTCTAATAAGCAGTTATCAAATATTTTCTGTTTAAACAGGTACAACCAGGTGACAAAACAGTAGAAGTAAATTTACCTACTATTAAAAATGACAAAGTTCCGGGTAACAAGATTGAACTGATTATAACACCTTTGTCAGACTATGTTACGCCTGTTGTGAAAAATGTGAACGTGAAAGTCTGTAGGAAAGGTAATTGGTTTTTATAACTCTAGAAAATATGAAAAAATTGTAACAATAAATTATCATAGGTGTTTTTTTTTTATTAAGAGATTTTGCAACAATGCATTTATAAGACTAGGCTTTTAAATACTTGTGTAAAAATGACATTTTTGTACTCAAACATATTTGCCCCGATTCCTCCTTATTGCTTTCAAAAAAAGGAACACGATTGATATTGTTAATGTCAATTAATTCATTATTGCCTTTTAATGAGGAAATTCCCGATTTTTAATACATTTTGTTTGCTCTTGATCTCTTTTACAAATACATCAATTTATCTGTGTTGAGAGTGGATTACATTGTTAATTTTCAACTTTCTTATTGCCTTTTTTAATCAATAAACAGTCTTAAAGAGCCGACTTTTTTCTTCTATATTTGAAATAGCTTCGCCTTCTGATATAACCCATGAGGAATACATTAATGAAATTGCAAATGTTATGCAAGTAACAGTTTCTGATAATGTTAGCTTAAATAAATGACAGAAACAGTCAGAACGGCTATCAAAATGCTTCACATGTCACATGTATACTCTCTCATGAAAAAAAATTCTTCTAACGTCTAATATGAAGCCTCGATCATATAAGCATTAACCTTCTGGCCAATATGCAATTCCCGTTATGATTATATCATTTGCCATTGTGGATGTACTAATTGTATGGAACAATATTTGGTTTTTTTCAACATATTTTATTTATCATAACTATGTTTTAATCATCCAAGGAAACAGATTTGTAAAGAATTGTAGACATTTATTTGTTTGGTACAATTAAAATAATATGGTATGTACATTTTTAAAAACTTTCATTACTTTTCAAATACGGTGATTTTGCTTATGTATTTAGTTTTGGAGTTTTTTTAATTAAAGAAAAATGAAGTAAATATCTTTTCCAGAGATTACAACAGTCATGCCTCCATCTACGGCAACAACAACCGTGATAACGACAACAACAGGTAAATAGAAGTGTTATCAATAAGTTAAACTGATGTCCCATTATCTTATAACGACTTGTAATGGCATGGAAATACATATATTGTTTTATTAAAATTTGATGTTATAAAATTTAGAAATCCTTTATAGTTTAAGGAATATATCTTGCTCTTGGAAAGCTCTGATTCCTTGTCCGGATTTGACTATACTTAAGTTTCTGTTTGGTTTGATTAGCTCTCTAACGTTTGTATTTTATTTTGGATTTCCACATATTTTGACCTGGAGCATCACTATAGAGACATTATTTATCGAAATGCGCATCTGGTACAGTACAATTGGTATTTTTTATGTTATATTATTATGATAATAGGTTCATGACTCTTTTACAATAGTTTGTTTTCAAAATTGATTATTCAAGATATAAGTTATTCTTTTGCAAGCCTTAAAAAATAGGATAAAAATACATAGAGGGACAATCAAAAGACCAACAACAAAATTAAAACAATGAACTGACAAACAACAGTACAATATAAATGTTGATAGAAACTAACGATTGAACAAACGAATTTCATCAATAACCAAAGGTGAATCAGATGACCCGAAAGGGTCAGCAGTACCTGCTTTACCTTCACTAGAGACACTTGGTGTGCTACTCCTTTGTTAAAATACATTAATTGTCCATCTTCATTGATAAGACATCATATGACAGATTGGTAAATGCCTCTTGTTCCACCCTAGGACATCACTTAAAAGCACAAAACATTGCTACATGAAAATGTTATTACCCAGAGGTATTTCAATGCCAACATAAAGAAAGAGAGTATCTATAACTAATATTTATACAATTGATCGTAGTATAAGTGATATTTATATTTATAGAAATCAAAGAGTGTCCGATGAATACTGTATCTGATACCTTAGATGTTGAAAAAGTGATAACTTCATCCAATCCAAATGAGGCAGACCAAGTTCTGGAGCCTGAAGGATGGACCCCAGCAACTGATGATACTACTCCGAGCGTTGTATTGTCATGGAAGGAACCGGAATCAATTATGGATGTAATTGTAGAAACAGAAAAGGTTGACACTATCCAAATCATTGTCTACAATGACGAAGTAGTTGTTTTTGATGAGCCGTTCAAGGTATGATATATCTTAAAATAACAGGTTGTATAAGCGATGAAAACTAATGAATAGCGATATTTTCAAGATATACTTAAACTTCCCAAAGTTGTTGTCACCAAATATAGTTTCCATATGTTCTATTCAAGTTTGCAGAAAAAAGTATAACCTATTAATTATGTTCAGCCTATTTTCGTATTTATGTATAGTTTGTTATTTACATGACAGAAGGAAAGCATTACGGAAAAGTTGCAATCATTATTAAATCACAATACTTGCATTTTAAGAAATCCAGAAGTTGGTTAAAGTTTTTGTTTTCATAAAATAAAAAAACAAAACAAAACTCGATATATTATGAAAAATTTAATATTCTGCTTTTAAGAAGGTCAGCAGTGTAAAACTGAAATAGAATGTACTTGCTACTGGAAGAATAAAAAAACCAAGGGTATGTTACCATAGAAAATGGCTGCGATCAGGACATGTTTTGGCTTCTGACTGAAATGTGAACTATATGGTTTTGTGTACTGTTGTTTGTCTTTTGGTCTTTTTTCTTTTGGCGTTGTCAGTTTATTTTCGTTTCTCCTCTCTTTTATAGTATGAATAGAACATAGTATCGATGTTGCTCATGATCCCTTATGTCACAATAAAGCATATATAATGTTACACAAAAGCCAGTCGTTATGACTTGACTTGAAAAAAAACCCAGAGATTTTGGTCGATTTTCATTTGGTTTTCGAACCTACAAATGATAAGGCATGGAAGAATGAAACTAAATAGTATTCCACAGTAAATATTTGATATGTTCCTCCATTTACTCAATAGTTTGCGTCCACAAACCTGTATCAAAACTGCATTTATAATGAATATTTTTAGGTGTCTTAATAGGTACATATTTTTAAAGACCTTACAGATTAACAAATCGAATATATCTTTATTCTATTCAAAACCACCTGATTGTAATATTTCAATATTTTAAGCCACTTTTCTAACAAGCGTTTGTGAGAGAAAATGATTATTCAAAAATATAAACGGTGGTATATCTAATCTGTGAATAGCAGAAGACACTCACTCTTTCTACGCACCTGATTATTGTTAGTTCAAGCGCTATCGTTAGTTTTTTTTTTAATTGTTAACTTGATTTGCATCTTCTTGATGGATTTATGAGATTTGAATATCGGTAAACTTCTGTTGCCTCGAGTATATATAGCTGCTAAAATAAATGATAAAAACCTGAAAGTAACCTTTAACTTCACTTCCCCTTATAAAGATGATGACCTCATTGAATAATACAAAACTTTATCACTATGTTGACTCCATATATCCCAAACTAATATGATATCAAGGGATACCACAGATAGAGTTAATATGAAAATAAGAAGTTGTGGTTTGATTGCCAATGAGACAACTATCCACCAGAGACCAAATGACGTAAATACTAGCAGTTATAGATCACCGTACGGCCTTCAACAATGAGTATAATCCATACCTACCACATAGCAAGTTATAGAAGGCCATCACATGACAAAATGACAAAACAGTTCAAACGAAAATACGACCTTATCTACCTACAAAACAATTAGCGAAAGAGAAATTTGATATACAGCATCAATCGACAACCACTGGATTACAATCTTCTCTACTTGGACAAGCACAAACATAGTTTTGCAGAGTTAACGTGTGTGCAGCCATATATGGAACAGTGGTGTAACAATGTTTTCATTTTTAAACAGGTACAACCAGATGAACCAGTAGAAGTAAATTTACCGACTATTAAAAATGACAAAGTTCCGGGTAACAAGATTGAACTGATTATAACACCTGTGTCAGACTATGTGACGCCTGTTGTGAAAAATGTGAAAGTGAAAGTCTGTAGAAAAGGTAAGTGATTTTTTTTTATAATCACGCAAACTTATTAGAAGTATGGAAAATTTGTAGCAATTAACTATCAACTTTTTTATTAACTCAGAGAATAGGATATGTTTTAGAATATAGTTTAAAATGCTTCTGTAAACCTTACATTCTTGTACTTAAACAGACGTGCGCCAATTTCTCCGTATTCCTTTTTATGCCAAATAGAAGCATTGTTACGTTTTAAGGTTTAAATTCTTGATTTTGCATATATCTGCTTGCTCTTGAACTATTTAAAGCATACATGAACTTTTGAGTGATGACAGCGGATTCCATTTTTATTTTTCAACTTTCTTGTTTTCGTTTTTTTTTTAATCAATCAGGTGTCATAACAATTTCGCGCACGTTTTGAAACTTTTTATGACTTGACTATATGTACAATTTGACAACGCACTTTTTATGTCTTTTTAAAAACGAGTGATGCCAGTCAATCAATCTGTCTCTGATTTCCCTTCCCGGATACGTAAGTTCTTCCCTTGATTTGTCCGTGTTGCTCAAATCCTACTTTTCAGTGTAGTGTTTTGTGAATTGTTGTTTTCTTTTTGCCTTTTTTGTAATTAACCTGGACAATAGACTTGTATCTAGTATTGTCGTACGTTAACTTTTACACAAATCTTTCCTCCGAAACTACAGAGCCAATTGAAACGAAACTTAGCAAAATCATTCCAAGAGTATATAGTTTAAAACATGTGTCCGATGATCCTGTTTGCGTTATAGGCTCCTTTGTCCATGGCGTTATCTGTTTTTTTTTTACCATTTATTTAGATTGCTTAATTGTAACTTCGTTTATAATTTTTGGTTTAAGCTATAAAAATTCTGCTGAATTTGATCTTGATATAAACAATTCATTTTAATCTTAAACTCTGTAATGTTCGTTGAAGTGAAGTAAAGATTATGATTTATCAATTATTTTACCCCCGTGTAACAAAAACACATATAATATTCCTTTTTTATATAATTACCAATGGCAGTCAAATGTATTTGTATTGTGAGCTATTATGTATCCAACTTACAGTGGGAAGTAATACTTGATCAAACATTCAAGGTTTTAGCCGGGAGCAATTATGTTAACAAATTCTAAAATCCATAAAATGCATTTAATAGACTTACACGTGTTTTGGGGAAATATCTGTGTTTCGTGACGTCATTTATTTCCCCAAAAAGAACAAATACAAATACAAATGTAAGACAGCATTGCATGTTTGAAACTTATTGTAGTAAACTGTCGAACACAAAATCATTGTATTGCTATTTCATTAATTCCTAAATAAGGACCAAAACATGACGAAAAACTAATTGATATCAGGTTATATAAAACAAAATAGTTTCCGAAAAAATCTGTATATTTCCTTGACCCAAATAACATACCGAAACAATGAGCACTTGCTAACAAAAAGGCGGCATGATTTCTGTACATAACAAAAAAACGTAATACTGACTGTGAATTTATTCTTAATGTATGCTAATTCTATAACACACCACTGAAATATGATTTGTTATAAAAATGTGATACATTTTAGCGCTATACTGACAAATATTAATAGATAATATGATTTTATTGAACTTTCAAATGAAATGATTAACCACATTTCTAATACTGTATCCATTTATTCCAGAAACAACCACAACACCAGTACTAACAACAACAACAGGTATACACGGCATTATTTTTTGTCTCCAATTTAATAATAAGCATAATACGGAAATATTATTGCATGCACTGATTAATTGATAGTTACACAAGTACTTCAACCAATACCGTCATCTTTTATATGGGATCATTACAAAATTTTTCCTCACATTTCTAAACATTCTAGAAACTCAGGTTATCACACGTTTATCATTTGATATGAGCAATACAGTATCCAACTAAGAAACGCCCGGAATACAAAGTGAGCGTAAAAAATCCTTTATAGTACTGAAATGCAAATAAATAGTAGTCTGTGATAATTGTATGTCAGAACACTAGTATTCGTTAGTACATATCTACAAAATGAATATCTTATTTTCAGTTTTCATCAAAGTAATGAATTCAAATCAAGTTAGCATATATATGAGTTTGATCTTTTTAAATTTAGTGCATAGCACATTGTTAATTGAATTGCCTTTGTTACAGAATGTATGAAAACTACTATGGACGATGTATCTCCCGACTTGTTGACAGTCATTACTGAAGACTCTGCAATTGGGTTTAATTCAGAGGACATATTTAAAACCTCAGGATGGGTGGCCAAAAAAAATAGACCTGAAATTACATTGGAATTGAGCGATAGTAATGATAGCCCCATGGTGTATCAAGTTGTTATGAATGTAGCTAATGTTCAAAAGATTGAAGCTGTTCTAAATAATGTAGAAAAAGAATTTGTAAAGTCAGTTACAGTAAGTCTCATAATTGCAAAACATGTAGGTAGTTCAAGTGTTAACTTGATATCTCATAACACTACTCAAAAGCAAAAAAAAAAAAGGAAACTAACAAAACTGTAATCGTAAGAACTTCAAATATAGTGTAAGATCTGTTGTTTCAACAGAGATAGCATTGCCTTCCATGCATCAGTTACAAGTGTCAAATACATGAATATGCCCAACTCTGTAATAAATAAGGCCATGTGGTACTCATAGCCTGGTTATAGTGTATCTATTTAGTATTATTATTAAGTCGACCATAAAACTTATAAAGTAAATTTAATTTTTTCAGGAAATCTTCAATATAACATTGCTGATAAAAAAGACCAGTATTTTGGAAAATGAAATAACAATTTCCTTATTTGGATTGCCTGAATAACCACCACCAGGAACGCCCAAATCAAAACATTTGAAAACATAGGATGTAAAACATTTTGAATACTTAAGGAGCTTTGGGAGCAAATTCTTACCAAAAAAAGAATCCAATCTATTTAAAGTCAACTTTGAACCTTAGTATCGTTAAAATTTCTAAATTTGATACCGGAGACGTTAAGGTTCTTATTCAGTGTATTTTTAATTAAAATCCTTTTTTCTATCGAAACAGCTCCTTATTCCCGAATTTACAAATCATATTGAAGAAAGTAATGCAATTTTTTCAGTTTGATAAAAAAAAATGGTGTAGAGGCTAGAAAAGTAGAACGTTTTTATATTGTTGTGTGAACTGTGTTTAAATACTTTTATATGCTATCTGCAAATTTTCTTGTTCATCAAGATATACCTTATCTGATCTAATCTGAAACAATTTATTTGTGAAATAATTGTAAAAGAGACAATGTCAATAAACTCGCGCGTTTCGTCTACAAAAGACTTATCAGTGACGCTCGAATCAAAAAGTTAAAAAGGTCAAATAAAATACGAAATCAAAGAGCATAGAGGATCCAAAATTCCAAAAGGTTTTGTCATATACAGCTAAGGTAATCTATTCACGGGGTAGAAAATCCTTAGTATCAAATGATATTCGCGGATAACTATTCGGGAAAGAGTAACAAACGGTTATCAAAGTTGATAAATGTTTGGATAAAAGCAATCCATAAATATTAGTTAAGTATATGAATCTCGTATTGTAGAAAGAACCCGAATCAACCTCACCTGAAACTGTTGTATTGATGTTTGATGGTGTTATTGGTACTGAAATTGTGATATCATTGTCTTCGTCAGGAGAACAACCAATTGTCTCTGATGTACAAGTTGTGGCCTGTATTCATCCAAAAGGTATAGAAAACATTATAGCAGTAAATGTTGGGGTTACAACCCACAGACATGAATCAGAACAATAATAATTAGGTGTGATAATAGATAATTGTGCAATTGAATACTGCTAAAATGTAGTTTTCTGTGTCACATCTCCTTGCTTGTTAGTCGCAGCTGGATGTTTGGAAACTGGCTCTTGTTTCACGTTTACCTTCGGCTAATTATTTCTCATCTAATACATAATTTAAGATGCATATTGCTGTGCTTTTTTTCTTTAAGGCATATCATCTTTCATAATTTTCAATAGTTTCTGGAATTCAAGATTTGATATTCATCCACAGGTAGAATTAAATCATAAATGTCAATAATACAATTGTTTTTCAAAATAATACCATTGGTTGTATATTGCGAAGCATCTCTTCTCCCTCACCTGGTCGCATTGTTATTTACCCGACCAAAACAATTAAAGTATAAGACGTGCAATATCCCCTCTTCAATTTTTGCATTTATTTTTATTCTTTCGTTGATTTGGTAGATATTCGGTTGTTTGAAAGATGTGCGGACTTCATATTATCTTCCCCAGTATTATTTAAGTTCAAGCCTTTATACCACAAGCATTTTCAAGTCCGTATGATAACATTCTGCACTCTGCCAGTGTGTCTTAGGAATTTCAAAATAGGATATTAAGATTTAAATTTCAGTATCATTGTGTGTTATCTTTTTTCAGAGTTAACAACAGCCATAAGCCCAACAACAGGAACTACAACTCTGCAATCAACAACAGGTAAAACGGAAAACTTGTTTTCTCTTTGATTCAATTATGTAGGTAGCTACATCAATTGACTCAGTGACTAATACTTACTGTTAGTTATTGGTTTTAGCATGAAATAACCAACTTGCCAACCATATTGCAATATGTGCTTGATATTTAGGTTGACAGCCACACAAATATTGATTTGTTCAACAAGATATAATTAAGACACACAATATTCCATTTTAATGAAAACAATAAAGTTTATTTAAATTCGCCATTTTACTAACTTCAATCGTGTAACTAAAATAAAACCCAATAATGCAAATAAAAATTTGCATACATAATAATAATGGTAAATCAAGAAGTAAATATACACAATATCAACTTTTGTTATCTTTTTTATCAAGGTAATATAATTTCCTTATTTCCCACAACTATAAAATATCAATACTTCTTTTCTATAATATGTAATGAATTCTTCAACAAATGTTGAACTTATTTCGCATTAAAGACATTGGACGCATTGAATTTATAACGTGTTGTTTTCATTTTTTATTCATTTTGTTACAGCAATATATTGCCAATTCACACAAGAAGCATTTAAAGACAATTTTGGATATGAGCAGATAGATATAGTTGGTTTTGTTGAAAAAGATGGAATTGAGGGTCTTTCAAGCAATAGTGAAATTATTCAGATAGATTCGGTGATAGAGGAAGGAGTTGTCGTTTTCATTGGATGTAGTAACTGGTCAGTGTATTTCTTTAAAGATTTCTTATTGTTTGGCAGATTAGAAATTAAAACTTAAAATTTCATTATTTCGTCTCCTGGCATGGGAAGGAACGCGGTAAATATATTATATTTCTGTTTTGGTGTAGTACATTCCAATACGATTTAGGAAAAATGGTTTATTCGTGACATTGCTATATCGCCACAAAACAAATGCTTTCTTGTTAATCTAGGCAACAGTAGTTTTCCGAAGTTTAAATCTCATAAATTGATTAAGAGGATATAGGTCACGGTAACAAACAAAAAATGAGAGAACTCCGTAATAAGTGAGACCGGTTGCGTTGACAGGATAGCCAGTTCCTGCTTTGCATGGCAACCGTCACCCATTATGTGAATCCACACTCAGTCAAAATGTGACAATAGGGAACAGGACACAATCAGTTAAATTACAGATCAGTCGACTTATCTTGTATATCTTGTATATAAATATCTAAGACTGAGAAAACTGGACGCAGGTTGAGGGACATACACATCGTATCAGTCAAACAATCGGGGATTGTGACCGTAAAACTCTATCATTCTTCCTCGTAACTCTGTCAAAGCAGTTTTTTTTTGTTTAATAAAGGATGTACTAAGGTGAAATTAAAAAAATCTAGAATTTAAAAATTAATACTATAAGTCAGAAGAGCATTAGTTAAGGAACAAAATAAGGCTCCGTGTTGAAGACCGTACTTTGACCTATAATGGTTTAATTTTACAAATTTTGACTTGGATGGAGAGTTGTCTCATTGGCACTCAAACCACATCTTTTTATATCTATCTATAAAAATATTGATAGGTTATGGATCTCTTTTTCGAGATATTCAATTTTTAATTTTTAAAAAGTGGCGGGAAAAGGCTAACTCGGACTTTTACCTTATATTTGCATTGATATTATTTGGGTCTCAATCGAAAGAAAAGAAATCTAGAATATACTTAAATTTTGGTAAATGACCTTTTATGAGCTATGGAAGTCTTGTATGAAAAGAAAAATGGGTATTATGGGGCAAAATATTTGACCCTGTATCCTAGGGGAAAAAAACCGAGGAGTCTGAACATTTGACAAAAATTCCTAAACCTCATCTAAGTACATCCTTAAGGAACACACCCTCTGTTAAAAGTTAATATAGTCTGTATAGCGTGACCATGCACGACGAGCGTAACGTATCATTTGATATATGTCAACGCCATACAATTGGACAAAGGGTATGTTACCCATATGACAATTTGAAAGTTGAAATCATCATTTGTGTCGTACATTCTAGCTTGAAGTTTTTTTTAATTTCGAGAGGCAGCTTGTCTATAATTCAAGAAAAAAAAATAACCCATGTTTTCATTCCCCCTCCTTGCATTAAAAGAAAATAAATATCATAACACAGATCAATGAATAGATGTTTTGACACAGCTTTGAATTACTTTTTTTGTGATAATGTTTCTTAAAATTAAACAGGCATAAATTACTAGATATAAGAAAATTTTAGCAACTTTTATATTCATTCCCAAAATGCTTTAATTTCTTGAGAAAAATATGAAAAAATAATGTATATAATTCTTTTTGAAAAACTAAAATTTCGGATTTTTGTAAGGACAATAATTGATGATTCTCGGGTCTTTGTAATTCAGTTTGAAATACAAAAAGGTATATTGTACTGCCATTTCTAAAACCATTTTAGGAAATATTTGGAAAACACTTATCTTAAACGACGGATAAATAGACATTGGACATAGAGTTAAAAATAAATTTTGCGGACTATATTGAAATAGAAATTCGGTAATGAAATAGGAATGAAATAGTAACATTCGGTTGAGTTTCTGAATTTCTATTTTAGTACGTGTGTTATGGATGGTAACATCAGATGTGATATAGGACAATGTGAAGGTATGTTAAAATACATGAACACCCATAGCTATTATACAAACAGAACGACCTATGGTATAACAGGAATTTCTTCTGACTGTTTCAAATCAAATCAGTTTACTTCATTCTTGTTTTTGATTTGAATGACGTATACGTTAGTTTTATTCTAGGTATTAATTGTATGCAAAGTATAAGCATCAAATGACTTGTGATATATTTGTGCAACTTCCAGTTGTTAATATTACAAGTTAATAAAGACGTTTGAAGCACTGTTTAATTCTTTTTTTCATCTGTAATTTTCCCTACCAATTTGGTCAGACTAAATAAACCGGCTCCCATGCTGACAGTTTATTGATCCATACATTATCTTTTCTCCGCCTCATCTTGTAATACTATTCATATGTGTCTGTGACATGAACCAATCTTGTTTGTGCGTATGATTTCTAATGAAACATTCTTGATATTTCAACTCATTATCCTTATTTGATGTGGTCTAGCAATATAATCTTACAAAATTAAATTTTAAACGTGCTGCCTTGCTACTCTTTTTTCCAATAGTAGAGGGCAGTACGAATATACAAGTTTTTTGTCAGATTTTATGTCTATGAACAAGACCTAATAAGATAAGACCAAATGAGTTTAAAAATAAAGGAATTTTAAATAAAAATCTCAGTAAACGCAACAAAATGGGAGATCTGTGCCCATAACGTCTGTGATGCTAGAAAGTGTTCTAATTTTATATTTATTTGAATGGCAAAGACAGAACATTGATTCAAACATTTAGAAATACAGATTCATTCAAAATATACAATTGGATATAAAGTCGAAATGAGACAGAAAAGCAACTACATTAGAAACAAAAAGACACCCAGAAGTCAACATACAGCCTTAAAGAATAGACATGTTCTTATACAATTTGTCATATAAGCATGCACTCATAAATATCCAAATAATTTGTGATTAGGAAAAAGAGAGAATTCGATAGCAGAGCTCTTGAAATCTTTTTTTCCCTGGTGGTCCTTCACGAAAATCTGCTGGTCCTCATTATTATTTCTATTTCTTAATACCAATATTGTGTTGGTCCTTTGCAAAATTTTGATGGTCAAAACCTTCGGACCACCATTTTTGGAGATCTCCGCAATAGTATGCTAGGCTTGTTTGCGATCTCTCTCTTTCTGAATTTTTTTGAAAGGAAACAACAATGAGTGACCGGTGAAATTGTAAATGCTAAAATTTTGTGACCTCGACTAATTTTCATTCTTGCTTTGCACTGGATATATTATCAACGGCTTTAATTGGAGTATGACAATGAGCTCACTATTCAGAGCACTTGAGGGCACACTCGGTTTTTATTGGGGTTATGTATTCGTCTATTCTTATTTTGTTGTGTAATGTTTATGAGTGTTGTTTGTCTTTTCGTTATTTTTTTATTTTTGTCCTTAGTACTGTCTTCTTAACCTTGACTTACAAGTTTTGATAGAAAGCTGTTCCCAATACTTTTTAAATACACGACTACCAACCCAACCCAATCTATTTAGGAATAATATTTATTATATTTTAGAATGCAAATATACACAGTGGAGTGAATGGACTCCTTGTTCAAGAGAATGTGATGTTGGAGCTAGAACAAGAGAACGAATTAAACTTACAATTACCAATCCTAATATCTGTGCTGATGACCTAAAAGAAATGGAAGACTGTAATATAGAACCATGCGTTACCCCAAGTAAGATCACTAATTTAAAGATTGTACCGGTATACTACACACAAGACATAGCAATGTTTGTGTTTTTTCATATATATGTATGAGAGCATAATAAAATGTATTGAGTTCTGCAAATCCATTGAATAAATTCTACCGAAACATTTGGTTAGTTAAAATAGTAAGTGTTATTGATAGAATTTAAATATATCTTCATCAAATTTTTTTTACAGCAACGATGCCAATGTGTGAGCAGTGGAGTGAATGGACTGAATGCAGCTCTACTGAAGCTTGCACTGAAGGTGTACGATCAAGAGAACGACACTGTCCTGACAGTCCATCTTTGGAAAATGAGCCATGTGTAAACAACTGCACAGTTCCAGGTAAACCTAATAATCTGAGAATTAATATATTATGGTTTTCAATTGCATCTATCTTATCTGGAATCATATCAAGGGGTATTTAAAAAGATAATAGCATACAGGAGTAATATTCATAATTTGTAAAAGACATTCTACAATTTGAATGTCATTATATGTAAAGTTCAAGTTATGTTTGTACGGAAGTTATTGGTAGCAATAAGTATAAGTATTGGTAATGCATTTTTACATCCTGATTGTTAAGGTTTTTTTCGCTGTTGGCTGCATAGTATTTGGTGAAATATTTGCATGATGGTTTATCAAATTGATTTTAAGAAGCACTACCGTTTACTTAACAGAAATGTCAACCATGTGCTCATTACATTAATAAATATTGTGGTTTCAACTAGAATTATAGTTCTATATTTATATTATATCATAACTTACTTTATTAAAAGTTCGGAAAGATTTCTAATTGTCTAGATAGCAAACCATGATCGCACACACATCATCATCTAAGTAAAAGTCTTTCCTTTTTTTTTGTTTGTTTAATTTGTATTTTATTTTTTGTTTTTGTTTTCTAAATATTCATTTATTTATTTTTATATATTTATTTTTCTGTATTATTGTTTTCTTTCTGTCTTCACTTTTCTGTCTTTTGACATAAATCCATATAAATATATTAAATAGATATACCATTCTATACATGCATGCTCATACATATATTTTGTACTATATTGCTATAAATGTTAAATGGAGAAGACTTCATAAGTCTGTTTGACTTGTGTCTTATCCAATTTGTACTTGGAACAAATAAAATATGTTTAAACTTAAACTTACTTTATTTCACAACTGTTTTAGTATGCGAACATCCGTTGGTATTCATAACAGAACCAACATGTCAGCTGACTTGTTATACAGTTCAATATCCAGAAAGTTGTGTTATTCCTGATGATATGCAACCGAGTTGTGGATGTATGGAGGGTTTTGTTCTTGACGAAGAAAGTAATATTTGTATTCCTATCCATGAATGTCAGAAATGTTACAAAGAAGACGGAACAGCCGTTAATCCTGGTCTAAGTTATATGAAATCCGAATGTGAGGAGTGGTATGTGTCTTTTTCATTCTTCAAGTTATTATTGTTTTGTTTTTAATTAATATTTTTGTCTGCATTTGCTCGAATAATTTTACTATCATTTGAAATATACGAGATAAATTAGAATTTGGCTACATAATAATATAAATATTTTTATTTGCAGTATCTGTACAGAAGGATTAACATTAACATGCGGTATTAAAACTGACTGTAAGTTTAAATATAAATTAAATATTCATATTTACTTTTTTGGTGCTGGCCGATGAATATTGGGAATTGTAGAGAAGTTAAACTGACAGATTTCATCGAACGTATTTCAGAATTTTCTTGGTCATAATTGGTTTTTGCATACAAGTAATATTTTAAACGGTAAAGTCATTTTTCCGAAATAAAGCATTTTATATTTTTATCACAAAATAAACATTAAGTCAGGCTTTAACAATCCAGCCGGTTTCACTGAATAACTACTGTGTATTTAAGACTTTGTCTATCGTTATTTAACATCATGCTCAATAAAAATACGGAGGTAACATTTTTTAAATAGATGAATGTAAAATAAGCAGAAAGCAGGGTTTCATGATAAAAGGAACTTTATTTGAGAAAACAGTAAACAGTCATTTGAAAACGGTTTCAGTCAGTCTTTAGTTTCGGTTTATACTTATTAATGCAAAACTGAGTTGAGATGTTAATTGTGTACAACACTTTATTAATATTGATCATAGGTTGCGCATGGACTGAATGGGGACACTGGGGAGAATGCAGTGAATCTTGTAAAGATGGAGTGCAGAATAAATACAGGTATCAAAACTTTGTCTTTTTTAAAGAGTTATTTTATGTAAAAATGATTACAAATGGTTCCTACATAGATTTTAAACTTTAGGTAATACTTTGAAAGAAAAGAAATACTTAATAAAAAACTGTTATCAAAAGGATAAAATGAAAGAATTACACAGATTAAATTCGTCAAATCTTTTATGTCTGATGAATTGAATGTTTTAATCGTTTCTTAAAGCTTGATTTTGATATCGTTTATAAACACGTTATAATAAATTGTTGATGCGTCAATTCCGAATAGGGAATTGTTGGTGGGAGACCCTGAAACATGTGGAGAGGACAAAATAAGCCGAGAATGTAAGCCACCAACAGCATTACCTGACGAATGCATAGATTGTATATATAATGACGAGGAATACAGTGTTGGAGATCTAGTTGATGTCAGGGATAATGGATGTACAAAGTGGTATGTTTCTCTGTCAAAATATATAGACGTGTGGCAAACCTTAACTGTTGTATAATAACTTAAATAACCAGTTACAATCAATCCAAGCATTTAACTCATGACAGTTGTTTTCGAAGTATCAAGATGTATTTAGAAAATATCAAAGTTAATCACTTTTTTTGGTGTTTTTTTTTTTTCCTTTATAAAATGTGTTATGGTCTATGTGGATCTCTGACTATCGTGCAAATAACGAAATGATTATATATTGTAGCTACTGTGATTCTACTCATAACTCGTACTGTGTACCAGATCCTGTTGCCAATGGTAAATTTTAACTAACACTTATTTATCTTCTTCATTACTTATTAATATTTTGATGTTTACGTTTTGCAATTTTTCTAGAAGGATGTTGAAATTGAAATTGTAAAATACTTTTTATATCACACAATTTTCCATAGAAAAGCAAAAGTAATCCTTTATAAAAGCAAACAACGAACATAGGTAAAGCTTTCTTAACTAGAAAGAAATAATTAAAATCAATGCATTCTATTCATGGTAAAGTCCAACAACGTTTTCATCCGCAATACATGTAGAAGTGTTTAGCTGAAATTGCAGATCCAAAGGAAATTTACAAGAACTTAAAAATAAAACCCCGTATTTGAGAACTGAACATATGAGGGATGCTGATTATTCTTTAAGAGCACATCACCAAAAAATTATTTTATGATTTTGTTTTTTGTCCATGGTTTACTTTTCATTGTTATCTGATGCTTGAATGTTGATATATTTTTAAAATAAATTATATGCCCGTGTTTGGTTTGAATTATTGTAAAAGTTGAACATTTGATTCGGCCTTTTTAAATTTGTTTAATTATATAGTAAGCTGGTTGATTTTATCAGTTATTCCTGATAAAATCACCCTCTCATCTGACATGGAAGCAACTGCAGAATATTTTTTATATCTTTACTTATGATATTATAATAATATAACAGACAATTATGCTCCCCTTTCTCGAACCTTGGATCCGCGCATATGAGGAATTTTGGAACGAATATTAAAAGATCTTATCATATGATTTGTTTTTTGGTTGATTCAGTATCGGATAAGATAATTATTTATTGCGGTATTACTTTGTTTTATTCATATTTATTAGATTATTGTATTTTATCTTATTTTAATCATCAATGAAAATTAACATTTACTTAATATTAATTATCAAAACAGATACAAATATTTCGATAAAACATCATTTGGAAAATAGTATCTTAATCACTTAGATCAATAAAGAGATAAAAAGTTAACTGATAAAAAAATAAAACTAAACATAAATGAGAATTGGTATCTTTATCAGACAATAATCTAATATTAAACAAAACGGATCTTAAATAAATGTGTGTTTTTCAATTAAGTCAACGGATCATGGTCAGAATGGGCGGAATGGTCATCTTGTAGCAGTTCATGCGATGGAGGTGTTCGATCTAGAACTAGGCTCTGCAATGATCCATTACCACTGTGTGATGGAATTGAATGTGAAGGAAGAAATGAAGAAGTTGAAGACTGTAATGCAGAACTTCCATGTAAATATGTTTAACTTTAAAGTTACTAATGAAACAGCAATAATGATTGATCGTTTTAAGCAATGTATGGATGCAATAAAACAATGCGACTGTAAAAAAGTTTTATTTGAAATGTTTTTTTTTCCATATTTTTATTTTTTAAGCAATGGCTATTAAATACCAATTGTAATCCCGGGTGCCAAAAATGCATGATATAAAATGAGGAGATGTGGTATGATTAGCAATGAGGCAACTATTCAACAAAGTTCAAACGACGTGGATTTAAGCAACTATGATAATTGTTTTATGACCAACAATGAATTGTTGGACTTTGTAGTTGTTTACAACAGTGGCGGATCCAGAAGGGGGGATGGGGGGTTCCGGGGGTTGGAACCCCCCTTTTATTTTGGACGATCAATACATTTGAATGGGGACATATAGTTGGAACCCCCATTTATCCTGGGTTGGGAACCCCCCCTTTTTAAAATGGCTGGATCTGCCCCTGGTTTACAATACATTTGTATTTCACAGACGCAGCAGCGTTAGAAGTTATAATTGCATTTTGTAGTAAAATAAAAGATAAGCTACGATACAGCACTCAACAATGACTTATTACCTCCTAGTTAAAGTAATACAAACTGAAAGTTTGAAAAACTGATTAAATATGGAGAAAAGGATGTATAACATTTCTATACTTTTACCACTTTTTGTACATTAAGGAGCAGTTAAAAATTTGTTTTGACCTGGTATTTATTTTTCTCTATTTAGGCTGCGAAATCTCTGAATGGTCCGATTGGAGTGAATGTTCTTCCACTTGTGATGATGGTGAATCAGTTAGAACAAGGTCTTTTGTAGATCCATCTGAACAAAATTCGTGTGATTATGTGAATATTACAGACATTCAACCTTGTAATCTTGGGGAATGTAAGTAAAACTTGTGATACAGATATAGAACATTTATTTATAATAGAAAAGTTATATTAATTTTACATAAAACGAATGAAATACAAATGACAAATGGAGTAATTTCCTTGGTATGTTTAAAAATATTATGTCCTTTAAATCATTTTTGTTTCCTATATAAAAATAGGGTATGTTAAAAGGTGTTCAAAACTCAGGAAGAAATTGGAATATTTCAACCGGGAGAAAGAATAGTGGAGACTGCAGGAACTCCAAACGGAGGTAGACCTGTGGCGGGAACAGGCTTTAAACTGGGCACATAGAAGTAGCTTAGACCATTTTAATTGAAACAATTAATGATTGGCCTACATAGCCCTCACTTGGTACAGATACTTTGAAAATGATGAAAACACCTAATCTGATCTGACTGCAAACATTTGAACCATTGGTAAGACTATCAATATTTATCATCTTTATTGTGATCTTAGATATATTGTTTATACTTTGTAATGCTATAGGGTTTAATTTATAAAAGGAAATGTATTATTTTTGTATAGGTGGTTGTCGATATAGCGATTGGAGTGACTGGACTGATTGTAATACAGAGTGTGGTATCGGTCTTTCACAAAGAAAGAGAGATCTAATTCAACCAAGTAGTTATGTAGAATGTGAACATTCACAGGTCGAAGAAAGAGACTGTTATCTTGCAGATTGTGGTAATTATGAATTAACTCATGGAACTTTATCTTAAAATACTAGATCTCCTGCTACAATTATGAAACATTCATGTTATCTATAATATGATACTCGTTTTCATATGTTGATAAGATAGATGTTGTTTGAACGTTGTTCACTATATGTTACCTTTTTGCATTGGGATTCAAAGAGCGGATGTTAATTCAAATCCTTGGCATAGTTAATTGCGAATGATAAACTTAAAGATTCAAACAAAATACGAAATGGGGAAAGCGATAGATTTATGATATTTATATTCTTGGTATTTCACTTCAGCATGTGATAAAGATCATCAGAAATGGAGTAATCATTCTCACTGTGAAACGACATGCTTAAACAGATTCACAAATATCCCAGTGGAAGATTGTGAAGAACTTAACCCTGGGTGTGTTTGTGAAGAAGGGTACTTTGAAGACAAAAATGGCAACTGCGTTACCAATGACAACTGCTCAGTTTGTTATCATCCTGATAGTCCAGATGAACCAATAGAGGTACGTGTACTTTTTAGGATAAAATGGTAAAAGTGGGTTAATAAAGTATCACATGATATAACTAAGAATCTAATTGCGAAAATAAGATTTCTGAAATTATAACATAGTGCCAAAGATAGAATATGTTACGAAAGAAATTGCTGTTGTTTTCCAATGCATTTTGTATACACTTGCACAAAAATTCAAATTTTGCGGGAGGCGTTGTTTTTACGGATGAATTGAAAGAACCAAAAATAACTTTGTTGCTGCCTCATAGGTGCATTAAATTGGTAATGTCTGGAAAGTATATATATAACTTACTTTACAATTATGTAATATGTAGTCCTTTGCATTGTGAAAATAAGAATGTTCATTATGTTTTGTTGATTTTGTGTTACTGTCTCATTGGCGTATACCAACTTCTGAATTTAATCATACTTCCCTTTTTTGTGAATAAATAAAGCAGATTAGGAAGAGGACTGAGGCTCACTAGATGTTTTGTGGTCAGTTATTGTCGAGACTAGAGCTTCGGACTATTCATGGTAAATTTATTAGGCCTATCAAACTTATCCTCTGTTTTAATTAAGAGCCTAATAAAATTGTGATATTTTAGGGGGTATGCTGATATTTTTGATTTCTTTTTCTTTCAGCCAGGAAAGATTTTCAAAAATCCCAATGTGGCTTGTGAGGTATGTCAGTGTGTTGGTGGAGATATTGTCTGTAACAGGAGATGTGAGTTTCCCGAATGTAAAGAGGTGTGTACAATAGTGCAGTAAATTTTATGTTTATTATTGTTATTTAGTCCTTTGTATAATGAACATTTGCGTGGGTGTATTTTCCTGTTTTTAAAATCCATTTATAATATTAATTGGCAATATGTAAATAAACTCATCATAGATACCACGGTTGAAATTTTGTACGCCAGACGTGCGTTTCGTCTACAAAAGACTCATCAGTGAAGCTCGAATAAAAAAAGTTAAAAAAAAGTAATGTAATTCTACCATAAATACAAATCGTAAATGCTCAAACTGATGGAATCAGGAGAATGAATTGCTCATTTCAATATTTTAGGGGGAAGTGCTGTCCTACCCAAAAACGGATCCGTGCTGTCCTAGATGTATCCCAGAAGAAAGTAAGTTTGAATTACACAATGCATTTTACTTTATATTTCTCATTCTATCACTGCTAGAATATTAATTGTGCACGATGATTTGAATTGCACACGGGGGTGGGTAACTTCGATATTTTTTTGGTAGGATGTGCCATATTTGCCTAAAAAACGTACCCATTTTAATATAACATTCACTGAAATTCGGTACCTATAGTTATATAAATATTTAAGAAAGAATGACCTATACTTATATACAATATTTAGATATGACCCATGCTTTTATAAGCACTAAATCTATATCATCACTCATAATTCATAAATATACAGCTACCATTAAGTTTTTATATATGAATTGACATCCGGGGTTCATTTGGGAACTTATAAATTGAAAGGTGAACCTTCAAATGAATTGATTTAATTTAATATAATAATTGACCATAAATAATGTAAGGTTCTCAATAGCATATTTATATATATGATATGTAGATCATACCCAAAATCAATATACAGTTATCAAACGTAAATGCATTTTAATATAGGATGTCATTAAAAAGGAGGGTCATTTTTATATAAATTCCCCAAATTATGACCCATATTTTTGGCACATCCCCGTATACCCAATAATAGGAAGTAACCCCCCCTCCCCGTGGAATTGCCCTTGCATATTTTGTACATTTGCTCTTGTAACTATTAACTAGCGTCCAATTTCTGTATCTATGTTTTTAATTTTGAGATGCAAACATTGTAAGTCGATCAATAATAATATATAGAAAATATAGTTACGTGAAACAAATGATAAAAAAAACTCGTGCGCATTTATGACAAGGTTACAAATAAACTCATCATAGATACAAGGATTAACAAACATTATGAAAGTGGTCATTAATATTTTTTTCCTTTTCAATTTACACAGCAACGTGTTCGCTAAAGACAGAAAAGAGAGTTGTAAAACGAGGTGACTGTGAAACGGTTGACGAAATCAATGTAACATTCTGCTCAGGAAGCTGTGGTAACAGTAGCAGCATACCTGTGTTCATGATGGATGACGGAATGGAGTATGATAACATGGGTTGTATACAGACCTGTAAATGTTGTCAGGGCACTGTGCGTGGTATGCAGACAGTAGATATACGATGTGGTTTACCTGGTCAAAAGAGACTTTACAAAGCCCGTGTGCCTGTGATTGTTGCCTGTAAATGTGATTCATGTATAACAACTGGTAAGATATTTTGACATTTTTAATTGATAATTTAGAAAATCATAAGAGTAAACTGTCCTAAACAACAAGAAAGGTCCAAAAGATAATGAAAATAACACTTTCGACTTCCTGAACTTATCTTCATCAGGCATGTTCAAACCTAAACATTTGGAAGCAAGAGATGTACAAATACGTTGAAACGTTAGTAGCTATATAACCAAACTGGATCCCAAGAAAATAGGAATCACACAATTAAACCAAATGATAGTTACAGTGTAAATTAAATCAATAATAAAGCACTTACAAAATAGAATTGGAACTAGATATGGAAAAAAATGACAAAAGAATTTTTTAAACGTATGATATTGATTTCCGCGTTCTTGACATTTTCTAATAAATATAAGTATTAATTAAATAGTTCAATAAACTGTGCCTAATTTATAAAGTATATTGTTTACCTTTAATTTACTAAGCATACATTATTTTTTTCAGAGTCTATGAAGAACCAAGTAGATGCTACCAGTAGTTTTGGAAAACGATAGAATTGTAGAAAATGTATAATTGATTAAACTTTCAAAATATAAAATGTGAAAAATGTCTTATTAATTGATGAAAAGCCAAATTAAACTGAACATTCCGTAGCACTATAAACATATGAATTATTTCCAACAAGTGAGAAATCGTAAGAAGAATGAAATCAAATTAAACCGGAAACTCAAACCATTAAAAACACAAATGGCTAAGGGAAATGAATATTAGCTTTAACCATGCATATTATATGAATTTTTATAAAATACATCTACAAATACAATCACATCATTCCTTCTTCAAAGTTTCGACATTGACATAAATATATATTAAGTTGTTTGCTTCTGCAACCATATAAATCTCCAGAGAATGCACTGTTCGTGTTTTGTTATGTCTTTAGACTTGCTATAACTCTTGAAGCGAATAACTGGTGATGCATGACATGGTAAGATATGTTTAAGCTGGTAGATAATCTAGATCTCACTCCGTTGAGCGATACCGACTGTTTCATTGCTTTGTCCAGTTTTACCAGAGATTAAAATCTTCAAAGCTTTAACTTTATTTATCATAATTGCAAAAATTATCTTCAATTAACACAAATATATAAGTCTATATTAAATGTTTGTATAAAGCCCTAACTTTGGAGTTAACGACTTTGTTGAATTCATTTACATGTCCATACGCGATCGATCTAAGCAGATCGTTTGAACCCTGTCTATCATTGCTGATCGTGTGTTGACCTATTTGGTTACCCTTTCATTGAAGTTTTTTCCCCAACAAAATAAAAGCAAGTGGACCTTTTATTGTTTTATGTCCACTGATCGAGATCGGGATTTAAACATTGACCGCTAAATTTCTGTTGGTTTCTTGTTTGGTTTTTCGTATATTTTTAACCTCTTATCATTTTGAGTTTCCCAGCAAATTGCACAAATAAGCAAATAAAGCAATTGCACGCAGACGACCAAAAAACAACACCATACATTATCCCTTCGAAAAGTTTACGGACGCAATCACGAGTTGGTTGACCGTTATGTTATATTATATCTGTGTCACAGATGACGACGTATATATATACCAATTGTCGTAACCACAATCTCGCCCTCTTTTCCTCGAATGTGACATACCGAATTAGACTTATCACCGAGGTTGTACTTTCATGAGCAACACAACGGGTTCAACATGTCTAGCAGGATCTGCTCATCCTTTCGGAGCTTTTGATAAAACCCCGGGTTTGAATATCCCTTTGATATTTTTTGCCTCTCTTATACAAAGTACTGAAAAGGTCTCCCTTGTTCCAAACAAAGCATGTGGATGAGGTGAACTATTTTTACGAATAGCCCGCCACTTTCCGTATACAGTACAAAACACGATGGTAGCCTGCATATAACAGCTTCCATCATAATGGTGAGAAACTAAAAAAGGCATATGATTCACAAAATGTACACGTTACTTCTAGTTAATCAGCAAAAGGCAGCAGCAAGGATTGGTTGCGTACAAACGCCCAAGAAAACTGAAACTGTTTCAATGTTTTCATTCAGTTGCATGGTATACTTTCGGCAGTATATGTAACATCTGAAATCGCCAAACGGTAGGAATGAAAAGCAGTTTTGTTACTAAAATGCATACAATGAGAATGGAGGCTTTCCTGATATTTCAATTGTACATGACAGAGAATATTGTGATTACTTATTTTCACTGAGAAAAGGTTCTTTCGGTTATAAAACTAGAGACTAGGTTAAATTCTACAAAAGATTATACATATTGATGTTCGCTGAGAAAAAGTTTCGATGTTATGATTCATAGAGAGACTGTTTAAGAGAGAGGCGAAATATACAAATGAATATTAAAACTCATAAGTCGAAAAAAAACTGACAATGCCATGGCAAAAAAACGAAAAATGATTATATTGATTATTTTTCGCTGAGAAAAAAGTTCCGTTGTTTTAAATTAACAGACATAAGATTTTCTCTTTAAGAATTTACACATATTAATTGTCAGTGAGAAAGAATTCAAGTGTCATAATTACTAGAAAGAAGGGTTACCCGTATCTGAAAAAAGTAAAATAACAAAAATACCGACATCCAAGGAAAATTCAAAACGGATATTCCCTTATCAAATGGCAAAATCAAAAGCTCAAACACATCAAACGAATGGATAACAACTGTCATATTCCTGACTTGGTACAGGCATTTTCTTATGTAGAATTTACTAGTAAAAGATTTTTTTACACTCCAAAAATAGTTAACTTTATTATTTTCATATTCTTTATTTCACCTCATCCAATGTTGCATTGGCGTTAACAACCGCCGTCAGCGCAACAAAAAAATAAATGAATGAATGATATCAGGGGCTTTTCTAGGATATTTGAAAGAGGGGGCGTAGAATCAGATCTCTCGCCGAGTATAGCATATTCAATACAATATTAGCAGATTACGATAGTTTTTTTTTTTTTGAAAAGGGGGCGTACGCCCATTACGCCCTCACCTGGACCCGCCCCTGGATATTGAAATTTTATATAAAATAATTCATTATAATAAATGTCACGGGATTTGGAAGTCTATACCGGGATCGATTTCCACGTTTTGTATGATAAAGGGAGATACTTCTTCTAGTTTCGTTTTCAAACTGCAAGCCGGTATGTGAAATTTAGAATACAGTCATAAGAAAGGTTGTAAACTGGTTTTAAATGTTACTTTATCTAACTATCTTTTCTATTTATTGTTGGAACAAACAAGCAAGTACCTTTTTTTCTACGAGGAGTACACAGGAACTGAAGAATAAAAATCCATATGTCGGAGTCAAATTTCTGGATCAATGTCAACTCTTCTCTTCTCCTCGGTTACGAGTCGAACTCTGCAATTATGTGTAATTGACTCGGGCGCATCTCAAACAGACAGGAGGCCTAGTTACATGTTCGCCTGGGTCCGTTCGCCTGAGTCCGTTGCCCATAGTCCAAATAATTATGGCGTCTCGAAGGCTATTTTATTTTTGCTTTGACGCCTTACAGCTTACAGCGTCGATGTAAGGCGTCAAAGAAAAAATATAATAGCCTTTCAAGACGTCATAATTATTTGGACTAGTTCGCCATAGAGTCCGTTCGCCCTAATTTTTATATTAAAAAATATTGATGGTTTAATTTAAAGTTCAGGTTATTTAAATGGTAAATATGACGACCAAAAACAACACCATACATTATCCCTTCGAAAAGTTTACGGACGCAATCACGAGTTGGTTGACCGTTATGTTATATTATATCTGTGTCACAGATGACGACGTATATATATACCAATTGTCGTAACCACAATCTCGCCTCTTTTTCCTCGAATGTGACATACCGAATTAGACTTATCACCGAGGTTGTACTTTCATGAGCAACACAACGGGTTCAACATGTCTAGCAGGATCTGCTCATCCTTTCGGAGCTTTTGATAAAACCCGGGTTTGAATATCCCTTTGATATTTTTGCCTCTTTATACAAAGTACTGAAAAGGTCTCCTTTGTTCCAAACAAAGCATGTGGATGAGGTGAACTATTTTACGAATAGCCCGCCACTTTCCGTATACAGTACAAAACACGATGGTAGCCTGCATATAACAGCTTCCATCATAATGGTGAGAAACTAAAAAAGGCATATGATTCACAAAATGTACACGTTACTTCTAGTTAATCAGCAAAAGGCAGCAGCAAGGATTGGTTGCGTACAAACGCCCAAGAAAACTGAAACTGTTTCAATGTTTTCATTCAGTTGCATGGTATACTTTCGGCAGTATATGTAACATCTGAAATCGCCAAACGGTAGGAATGAAAAGCAGTTTTGTTACTAAAATGCATACAATGAGAATGGAGGCTTTCCTGATATTTCAATTGTACATGACAGAGAATATTGTGATTACTTATTTTCACTGAGAAAAGGTTCTTTCGGTTATAAAACTAGAGACTAGGTTAAATTCTACAAAAGATTATACATATTGATGTTCGCTGAGAAAAAGTTTCGATGTTATGATTCATAGAGAGACTGTTTAAGAGAGGCGAAATATACAAATGAATATTAAAACTCATAAGTCGAAAAAAAACTGACAATGCCATGGCAAAAAAACGAAAAATGATTATATTGATTATTTTTCGCTGAGAAAAAAGTTCCGTTGTTTTAAATTAACAGACATAAGATTTTCTCTTTAAGAATTTACACATATTAATTGTCAGTGAGAAAGAATTCAAGTGTCATAATTACTAGAAAGAAGGGTTACCCGTATCTGAAAAAAGTAAAATAACAAAAATACCGACATCCAAGGAAAATTCAAAACGGATATTCCCTTATCAAATGGCAAAATTAAAAGCTCAAACACATCAAACGAATGTAAAACAACTGTCATATTCCTGACTTGGTACAGGCATTTCCTTATGTAGAAAATGGTAGATTAAACCTGGTTTTATAGCTAGCTAAACTTGTCACTTGTATGACAGTCTCTTAAAATTCCATTAGACATAATTCAATTTTCAATAAGAAAAAGTACATGTGACAGTGTTTAATTAATGGTTGCTAGATACACAGTTTTTTCTTCTCATGGATTCCACATATTTATTGTTTCCGAGAAAGACTTTAGCGTTCCGGTGTTCGAATAACAAAAGACAAGTGTTCACCTTTCAATTATTCTACATATTCAATGTCACTCAACTTCTTCTGGACATAAGTTTAAAATCACAAGGTATGTGATTACATGTATTGTATTCAAGAAGATACTTTTATCAACAACGCCTATTGTCTATATTAATTTAAAATCCGTTGGATTTCAAATGTTTTCTTGGAAAGCTGTTCTTGTCATAACTATGTTTAAGTAATATTTCGAAAAATTTACATACTGAGATTATAAACCTTAAAAATGCTGAAATTAATGTATATCTAGAGATTTAAGTTCAATATTAAAATAACTGTCATATTCCTTACATAGTCTTTAAATAAAATGTACACACGAGTAGGTGAAATTGTCAGCGTCTGATTTTTTCCAGAAAGGAAAATTGGTCACTGTCACATGATAGCAGAGTTAGTGTCAAATATGAATCTTCCACAACATGAAGCCTTGCGCTAAACTCAATGGAGTCCAATATTGGTAAGATCTATCCAAAATAAGACTCTTGTTGACGATTCACCACAGCATTGTGTTAAAATGTGTACAACTGTATTGTCGTAGAAAAATCCACACTTATGACATAACAGTCATAAATTCTGCATCAGAATCGTTTAGTATAACCAGAGCAGACAGAGACATGATAAATTTTGCTGGAAACTTTAAAAATGAGTTCTGGACGATAAAATAGTCCAAGCACGATGCGGTTCAATAGAGTTTTGAGCAAGTTTTAAATATGCAAAATCACAATCAATATTTAGGCGTTGTTTGATAGAGATCTGTTTATACTGGTAGACGCGGATTTTAACAATTGATTTTCATTGGTTATGCACTGGAAGTAGCTCGTCGACAATAATTATTCAGTTTGGCTTATTAAATCATATTTCTGCATAATCTGGATGACATCATGCTCAAAGCCGAAGTTATTTTCAGTACATTTCTGACAGAACATAAGTCTTGAAATAAGGATGTTTTTGACAAATAATGAGATTGCATATTGCACAGTCTTCCAAAGAATAACAAATTGTTAATGTTGATAATACATTCAAAAAGATTTCGTCCTAGCAATGAGGTACACTCGTCAGTTCTGGTCAACTGAGGTAAACCGTGTACGTATTTAGAAATATACCGATGAGTTCGTTCTCGTATTAAGTCAAGTTTTCCAGAGTTCACATCCATACAGGCAATGGTTTATTACAAGCCGTTCTCGTCAGAACTACGTTTAAGCAATTTTTCGAAAAATTTACACATTGAGATTTTGTAAAAATAAACACAGAATATAGAAATTATAAACATACATTAAGAATTAAATATTACGCACTGAGATTTCAAAAAAGACACAATGAGGTTAAAAAATGAAAAACACAAACAGAGTATTAAAAAATTACGCACTGAGATTTCAAAAATAAACAGTGAGATTAGATCAACTGAAAAACACAAACTGAGAATTAAAAATTACACAGTGAAATTTGAATTAAATCTAGCATCAAGAGGAATACCAACAATTCACACAGAAATTATATCCGTGTTTAGTTTTAAATTTCTGTAAGTTTCGTGTCTTTTAGAAAATAATAGGACTTAAAATTTATCGGGTGAAAACTCAAACTTACGTTTTACACTGGAATTGTAACAAATGTCAAGCATGCATTGCATTCCGGAACTTGATGGTGATATAAGAGTGATGTCATCAGCTTGTCAGTACACCCAGCATCAAACTAATATTTTAATCATTTGAATCTATCATAACAATCCCTTTCACTGACGTAGAGAGTATGTCAATAAGATCGTTTTTATAAATCAGATATAGTTTGGCTGATAAGTGCTGCCTTATCAAACACCCTCTCAAAGCTGAAAAATCTATAGACAACGCAATTACATCTCGCACAACTTTTAAGATCACTATGCATATGATCTAGTAATTTCCACAAATTCCCTTGAATTCTAAGTTCATTGGTCCTAATATCTGTCTGGAGTAGTCAGCAGTATCAAACGCTCTCTTTCTGTCAAGAAATGTCACTTGTATAGAACTATTTCTCTCTCTTTTTAGTGATGCACAGTTTCTTGTAGATTTAAAGAGGCGCAGACACTGTTCATGTACTTCTGATATGCCATTTGTTAATTTTCGGGAAAATGTTTAGGCGTTCATTGAGTTTATTATGAACACTTGAGATATGCATACCACGGTAAGATTCGATATCGGATTTCAATTTTTTCCACCCTATAACAACGGAATGACTACACTAGTTTTCCAATCAACAGGCGTGATACATTGAGCAAAGATTAGATTAAAAAGTTTGCACAAATGTTTCGATAATAGTTTTCCGCTGTATTCAAGATGTTCATAGGATAAATCATCAATCCCATACGCTTTCCCGATTGGCAAGTTCGTCACAAGTTTCGATAGTTCTTCAAAATACACTGGTCTAATCGCTTATTCGATTGCAAATAAGATTTAAAAGTTTAATGTTGACTTTATCTTTAATATGCTCTGAAATTTGGCTTTTGTTTCATAGAGATTTGCAAATAAGGCACAAACACTTTTAGAATTATTTACAAGTTTATTGTTCATTTTCTGTATAGTATATCAGAAGTATTCCATGATAAACGACTATTTATCATACCATGCTTTATAGCTTTGATCTACCTCGATAGATTTAGCAATGGCCTTAAACAGGTTGGCTACATACTCGTCATATGCTCGACGAAGTTCATTCCTAATAATAGTTCCTGAGATTTTTATATGTCAAATACGACTCATACTCTTTGCCACGTGGCCGTTTGTCACTGATCCATACATTGCGTTTCACAGATGATATCGGATATGTTCTTTATGTCATAACTACAATCCCGTTCCCTTTACACGAATGTGACCTACCGAATTAGACTATTTACCGGCTTTCTAATAACATGGGCAAATGAAGGGTGCTACATGTGAAGCAGGATCTGCTTACCCTACCGGAGCACCTGAGATCACCCCCAGTTTTTTGTGGGGTTCGTGTTGCTGTTGTACCCCTATTTGTGACATTTTTACCTATTGTGTCTGTTTGTTTTGTTCACACATCGTTGTCAATGTGATGGAATTTGATGCCACTGTCATACAAGTGAGAGGTTTAGCTAGCTTTAAAACCAGGTTTAATCCACCATTTTCTACATAAGAAAATGTCTGTACCAAGTCAGGAATATGATAGTTATTATCCATTCGTTTGATGTGTTTGAACTTTTGATTTTGCCATTTGATTGGGGACTTTCCTTTTTGAATTTTCCTCGGAGTTCAGTATTTTTGTGATTTTACTTTTTACACAACGTTTAATCATGACATCATGCAACTTCGATAGGTGATCATTCCAATATGGTTTTAAGTGTCCTCTATGCTTAACGATATCTCTTGTATCTAGATAGAAACCGTTCACAATTTCAGAATAACACTTTTCTATGTCAGGTTGATTCGTATCTACTGTTAATAGGTTTTAGATATAGGAAGATGTGGTGTGAGTGGCAATGAGACAACTCTCCATCCAAATAACAATTTATAAAAGTAAGTTTGCATGCTTTGAGAAAGAGTAAAAGCATAATCGGTTAAATTGCCATTTGATAAAGCTCCAAGCTGTTCCAAGCTATATATGTGTTGAAGTGCTAGACAGATTTAGACAAGTAAGTGAGTCGCCTAGATTAAGGTGCATATAATAGGAAAATATTTGGAAAAGTTCAGACCATGGTCATGAAGAATATTTACAAGTTGAAACAGGTCGATATGCTAGACCACCAAAGCCTCCACAAGATCGTTTGTGTATTTTTTGTGAAAGTGGCCAAATTGAAGATGTGGATCAGCACTTTCTTTTTAATTGCTGTTTTTACTCTGATATCAGACATGAATTATATCCCAAAGCCTGTCTTTTAAATGGTGATTTTGATTATTTATGCGATATTGAAAAACTCCGTTATCTTAATTTATGTGTAATGAAAATATGGTTCCTCTCTTAGCTAGTTCCCTTTATTCTATGTTTTACCGAAGAAAACATCTTGTAATCTAGAAATTATATATGCATTTTTTGTGTTAATTACGAAATACTTTTTACGTGTAAAAAGTTGCCTTTTTATGTATGTATTAGATGTCTGTTTTAAAGACAGTGTCTCATAAGTTGTTTTCGGCTGGCATTTTTTACCAAGGATTTGTATAGTACAAATCCTTGCTTTTACTGAATGTTAGGTTCTTATGACTTTGTAATGGATGGTGACACTTTAATAAAATAAATTATCTTTTACATTTTCCGGTTTGTATGCCATGGAATTAGGCTGGTTTTTACTGAGCTTGGCAAACAATATAAATAAGAAGATGTGGTATGAGTGCCAATGAGACAACTCTCCACCCAAGTCACAATGTATAAAAAGTTAACAATGATAGGTCAAAGTACGGCTTTCAACACGGAGCCTTGGCTCACACCGACCAGCAAGCTATAAAGGGCCCCAAAATGACCAGTGTAAAACAATTCAAACAGGAAAACCAACGGTCTAATCTATATAAAAAAGGAGAAACGAGGAACACCTATGAACCACACCAACAAACGACAACCACTGAACAGCAGGCTCCTGACTTAGGACAGGTGCATAAAAATGCAGCGGGTTTAAACGTTTTAACAGGCGCGAACCTTCACCCTAACCTGAGACAGTAGTGTAACATTACAACACAAAAGACACACTATAAAATAGCAATTGAAATGGCTTAACTCGATCAAAAAGACATATAAACAAAAACAAGTAAACATACACTGAATAAATAAGTTTGATCTATGACACAATATAAATACAATATTAAAACGTAGGTGCCTATATAACATGGACGTTACAGGCAGTAATAAAAAAGATGTAGGAAGAGTGTCAATAAGACAACTCTTACCTGGGACAAAATGGCGTTAAATAAAGCAATGTACACAGGTAAATTTAAATATAATAATTTTGTTGTTAGGAGTATGGAAGTAAACAGTTTTACAAAATAATAAATTTGTTGTTCAGAGTACGAGTACAGAAGTGAAAATTTATCGTCATACTAAATACTTATCAAAGGTGTTACATATTAAAAATAGTGAGACGAGATATAACACAAAATAAGTAAACATTGAATTACAGAAATGTATTACAAATTGTGTCAACAGGTCAAATTAACACGAAAGTACTCGCAGTTACTGAAAGCTAGTTAAAAGCCAAAAACAATTAACAATAAAAAAAAAGTCTGCTATTGTAGGGCGCAATTTGAGCTCATTGGAATACCTACTACATGTCGGTAGAATTTATTGTCGAAACGTACATACATGTTGTCAAGGAGGAAATTTAGAGCATTAATATACTCTCATCACACTTAATTCATCTAAAACAAAAAGTTAAATAACAAAAATACCGAACTCCGAGGAAAATTCTAAACGGAAAGTGTCTAAGCAAATGGCAAAATCAAAAGCTCAAACACATCAAACGAATGGATAACAACTGTCATATTCCTGACTTGGTACAGGCATTTTCTTATGTAGAATTTACTAGTAAAAGATTTTTTTACACTCCAAAAATAGTTAACTTTATTATTTTCATATTCTTTATTTCACCTCATCCAATGTTGCATTGGCGTTAACAACCGCCGTCAGCGCAACAAAAAAATAAATGAATGAATGATATCAGGGCTTTTCTAGGATATTTGAAAGAGGGGCGTAGAATCAGATCTCGCCGAGTATAGCATATTCAATACAATATTAGCAGATTACGATAGTTTTTTTTTTTTTTTTGAAAGGGGGCGTACGCCCATTACGCCTCACCTGGACCCGCCCTGGATATTGAAATTTTATATAAATTAATTCATTATCATAAATGTCACGGGATTTGGAAGTCTATACCGGGATCGATTTCCACGTTTTGTATGATAAAGGGAGATACTTCTTCTAGTTTCGTTTTCAAACTGCAAGCCGGTATGTGAAATTTAGAATACAGTCATAAGAAAGGTTGTAAACTGGTTTTAAATGTTACTTTATCTAACTATCTTTTCTATTTATTGTTGGAACAAACAAGCAAGTACCTTTTTTTCTACGAGGAGTACACAGGAACTGAAGAATAAAAATCCATATGTCGGAGTCAAATTTCTGGATCAATGTCAACTCTTCTCTTCTCCTCGGTTACGAGTCGAACTCTGCAATAATGTGTAATTGACTCGGGCGCATCTCAAACAGACAGGAGGCCTAGTTACATGTTCGCCCTGGGTCCGTTCGCCCTGAGTCCGTTCGCCCATAGAGTCCGTTCGCCCTAATTTTTATATTAAAAAAATATTGATGGTTTAATTTAAAGTTCAGGTTATTTAAATGGTAAATATTATAAATGTATATCTCCAAATTCATGAAGAAACATTGAAATTTAAAAAAAAAGGTTTTTGTTTTGGAGCATTAATCAGGCTAATTGGCTTCATTGTTACATTTGTTTTTATTCAGAATTACTTTTAATAAATGTTGATTGTATCATCAGTGAAGCTCGAATCAAAAAAGTTAATAAGGCCAAATAAAGTACGAAGTTGAAGAGCATTGAGGACCCAAAATTCCTTAAAGTTTTGCCAAATACAGCTAAGGTTATATATTTCTGAGGTAGGAAAGCCTTAGTATTCCGAAAATTCAAAGTTTTGTAATTTTGAATGCTGATTAGATATGATTACGATGTCTTTGATCTCACTGATTGTTTTAGTTATTGTTTTTGATGGATTAATAATGAAATTGTTTTTTTTTTAAATAAACAAGTCAGCTTGAAATGAGTTAAAACAATGATGTAAGAATTGTAAGACATTAAAGGGAAATTGTTTTCGCCGCTTGGCTTCTTTGATCTCAAGGTGTTGAGTGAGTTGGATCTTGTTATACCTGTTTGGATTGTTTTGAAATTGTAACAAGGTTTCAAAAAGATAAATTCATACAGATAACTTGGTCTCCAGTTCCTGAACACTTATTTTTCTTCTTCTTCTTCGAAATACTGTCCACATTCAACATGATGAATATTCTGGCAAGAATATTCAATGCAAATCAAAAGCAAAATAATTATCTGGTAGCAGCAATACAACATAAATATTTCGGCGGATTTTTCAAAAAAACTTTAACATAATTAATTCAAATAATTTATATTATACAAGACAACAAAGTAAAATAGAAATCAGGGTAACGGACGAAAGTAAAAGGAATTAGGGCGAACGGACCCAGGGCGAACAGGTACTAGGGCGAATGCGAATCAGGGCGAACGGACCTGGATTCCACTCCTCTGGCCTAAGTAAAAGTCCAGGAAAACTGGATGGTATTTACAATACACCTTATCGCTATTTGTCCGCCATTACAGGACTTCACAAAGGTTCACATAAAATTTTGACGTCACAATAGAAAATATTTGACGCCACAGTGGAAAAGTGATTGTTGTATGATGTCAATAGTTCAAGCGGTGCAGATTCTAGGGTCAAGCGGTGCAGATTTCCAAATAGCGATAAGGTCTATAACATAATTGAATGCGTAATTACAACTATGTACAATGTACACTGGTTATCCTGCTGTCTAGTTCAGATGTGGCTGGGTCCAGGAGATAGTGTTCACTCTGGCCCTGAAGTCCTCTAATGATCCGGACTCCACTGCAGTTTGGGGAAGTTTGTTCCATTCTCTAGTTGTTCTTGGGAAGAAGGAATGATAGTAGACATCCGTCTTCACTCTAGATTGTCTAAATTTGTAACTCGTACCCGATTTTTACCACATCACACTTTTACCAAATTGTACTTCTACCAATTCGAACCCAATTTTCAGTTGTCTTTATATGCAGTAAAGTAGTTATTTTTATCGAAAGAAATTTAAATAAAAAACTAGAAATATAGATATTTTGATTCAAAATGATAGTTATAATAAAATAAATTAGGGTATTTATCATATTTATAAGGTGGACCTAAAAACTGATTAAATTGTTGTTAATTGAGTTTATCATGTTTATTGAGAAGTTGATAAAAACAAATTTTGGAATAAATACAGCACTTTGAATATCAAAGTCTGTTCATCAACGCAAGACATTTGCAAGAGGTATACTTTTACAATCCCTATTTTCACTGAAAAGAAAAAAGATTGACATTTCAAATTCAGCAATAATGCATTGAATGTTCTGTTAAACATGTTAAAATTATCTGTTTAGTATCTATTATGTACAGTCTTAGGTCATAAGTGTTTCACCTTTTGGAAATTCCAATATTATTTCATTTAAAAACCTAGTTTAAATAAAACTTCAGCTGAAAACATTAAATGATTTGTTTTCCAAATTGAATGATAATTTATTCATAAAATACAGGAATGTCTGCAATGTTTTGCAAAAGTTATAAAAATATATTTTTTAGAGAAATCACCATGATCACTGTTTGAAGACCAATATGAATTTCTGCATGAAAAAAATGTATGGCTATATAGGAAAAAAATACACTTAATTTCAATATTTGTATACATATAATTATTTCTCAGTAATGACATGTCATGAAAATATTTCATAATAACCATGAACAACTGTACACATTTGTAAATTTAGCATTACATTTATTTTTCTACCATCAGAGACATGCATACCAGTATTTTATAATACTTAAAATACAAAATTAACATTAAGTTTAAGATTTATCTTATTATATGATACACAACAATGCTACACAAATGGGAACGAGTTGGTAGAAGTACGACTTGGTAGTGGTATAAGTTGGTTGAGACTGAGTAACAGTTGGCAAAGGTGCTAGTTGTCATGTATTTATATGGAAAATAGCATTGTAAGGGCTCTCAAGCCTACATTTCTCGAAGATTTCTATACAAAGTTTTAAAGAATAAAAAAATTTTTTTAAGTTATTGCCCTTGGACAGATGAAATATGTTGGAGACGTTGGAACTCTGTTCTTTAATTATTATTATACTGGTCAAATGAGGCCATATATCATGATGATAAATACAACATTATTGCGAAGTATAAAATCTTGTAGCGTTTTTAATTTCTGGATTTTATCTCCCTAATCAGTGTCGGATCCAGGAAGTGTTGGAACACCCCCTCCCCCTTTTTCTTTGACAACTAATGCTTTGTATGGGGACATATGGTTGGAACCCTCCCCCTTTTTATATGACATTTAAATAGATAATGAAATTTAAGGCAGAAGTAAGTTGTGTTAAGGGAGTCTGCAGTCTAAATAAACTTTTGAACAATAAAATTTAAAAAAAATATTGTATATATATGATAACTGGCACACAAATTTTTGACATGATACATGCACATAGGACTCAATATACACATACACATATAGCTGCTGTACTTGAAGTAGCTTTGGACAACAATATAATTTGATTTAATGGGTATTTTTGGTATTTTTTTTAACGTATAAGTTTTGTTCACTCTATTTTAATCTTCTATTGAGATTAAAGAGGAGGTTGAGTGCTCACTAAATCTACATTGTACCCTGCTACATGTGCATGTGCCAATAACAGTATTATTAGTGATTGTTGATATATTTAGTCTGCTGAGACTTTGGTGTTGGTGTCAAATAGCTCATTTATGTTAAATTTATCTAAAACTTGCATCTATGCACTTGATGTGATTTAGAGCTTTTTATATCATGTACATTGAGTGAATGCTTGTCTATGAAAGGTAACTGATTGCTTAACATACACTCCCTTGAACAATTGTACTGAAAAATAAAAATATTCAAGCTATGTACATTTTGTAAGTGGAAAGCATTCTAAGGAAATCAGTTTTGTAAAAAAAATACCTCATCATATAAACTCATTTTGAAATAAGTAATCATATAAATCCTATGACATCATGATGGTTAAGGAAATAAGTTTGACTGTATGTATTTCCAGAGATTGGTATTCCTACATCTAGATGATACCATTTCTTATCAAGAGTGCTGTTAGCTTCCTTTTCTTAGCTGCTGGTATTCATTATTGGCAATCTGGGTAATTTTTTTCTTTGTAACTTCCCATAAATGACTTGGACTATTCTATATGATGCATGCAGCTAACTCACCTGGTAAAAATGTAGGAAGTCATGTTTCTTTAGTAGTACTCTGTTCTCCAACATGTTATTCTGAATCATAGACAAAAAATCTGCTCTATCCCTTGCTACATTCTTGTCTGTTTGACATATCAAGATTATGATCATGCCAACTACCTCCCACAATCTAGCTGAGCAACACTACCAAGGTGGTAATTGTCATATAACAGTCAAGTATCTGTAAGTGAGGGGTAATATTTTATACAGGTATTTTTTATGCCCCACCTACAATAGTAATGGGGGCACTATGTTTTCTTGTCTGTGCGTCCGTCCGTCCGTCCGTCTGTCCCACTTCAGGTTTAAGTTTTTGGTCAAGGTAGTTTTTGCTGAAGTTGAAGTCCAATCAACTTGAAACTTCAATAAGTACACATGTTCCCTATGATATGATATTTCTAATTTTAATGCCAGATTAGAGTTTTGACCCCAATTTCACGGTCCACTGAACATAGAAAATGATAGTGTAAGTGGGGCATCCATGTACTATGGACACATTCTTGATATTTACTTGTACAGGTGAATTATTTTGGAGGTAGAGTTATATCCCTTAGACCTTTAGATTTGTTTTACTTATTTAAGTTTAAAAAGTCATATTTTCTTCTTTTCTTGAATTTCTCTTGACTACATTGTTGTGATTTAATGTTTAATTGTCTGTCATAACTACGGTAGTTGTCTTTACTATTCATAAATGTACAATTTCATGGACAATGAAAATCTCATTTGTTTGTTTTATCTTCAAAAACTGCTCATTTACAAGCCTCCAGGGAGCAATTTTTGAAGGCCTTGAACAGTTACTTCATCTGTGCCCAGTAGATTTCTTTGTTTAGTTCTTGCTGTAGGTTATTACTTAGCTTGAACTCTAATGAAAAAAATGATAGAAAAACCAGAAGAAAAGTGTAAAGGCATGTTTTGGCCTATCAAATCTTGAGGATTTAAGGTGCTGTAAAAATATTCTTCTACAAGTAAATATAATTACTTGCTACTTCAAGTAAAAAACCTGATTTGCATAAGTATTACCCCTGATTGTTTGTATTGACTGATAAGACTATTTTCATTACAGTGTACCTCTAATATACTAATATTGACTAACTTCAATCTTCCTTTTGTCAAATGGGCTTATATGTTTTACCAGTTGTTCAGTTTGAATGAATGAATTTGTACTAGAACTTATAATTCAGTGTAATATGACAGGCTTAAAACATAGTTAGAAATAATAAAAAATCTTAACTCTATAGATTGTCAATTGTGATTTCTGGTAAGTATAAAGCATTGTAAGATTTGTGCTAATTACAACTTTTCACAAAAAGACAAGGATATTGTTTAATGTTTGAGAAATGTATCTGCAAATGTGAATGTCACACGTCAGGATCCTGGGCAGTGGATTTCTTTGGTTATATATATAGAAGGGGTTTTGTCCTTTAAAGGGAAGGTAATTTAGGTCTGGTGACAGATCTTTGATTGTCTTTGTTTGATTTATTCATGACTTTTCTAAGTCTCCCGGTAATTTAAAGGTTGACTTGTTTCATGTTTCATCATTTTATATACAGTTGTCTAATGTTGAATACAGTTTGTTGACCTCTAGATGTCTTTTTATTTTTTGTGTTGTATGGTTGCAGTCTTATTGACATATTCCAAACATCCTCTTTTGTTCATAGATCTATGCAAGTGCAAAATGTATGATATATCAGTTAGTCAAATTTCACTAAATAAATAACTGATAATCATGCTCTTATAAGTCATTGCAATCAGATATCTTTTTCTTCTGTGAACCAGGCATCAAGTTAGAAAATCAGTTAAATTATAAAACAGTTTTTTCCTTAACACACTCATTGTTATATAAACCTCATCTTTTTCTTTATTTATATATGATATTGTGAATAATGTTTCCTTTTATTAAACATGTTTATAAACTATCTTAAATAAAAAGGATTTTTATCTATTTTACAGAACTATGACAAAAGAAGGCTTAAGTCCAAATGACCCTAGTTCCCACTCTCATCCAGAAGACTGTCGTCTAGTACACTTAGACTTGGAACTCAATGCGGATTTCAACAAACATATATTTAGTGGTTTTGCCCATCTCACAGTAGAGAAACAAAAAGATGGAGTTGATACAGTGGTATTTAAGATAGCATTACTGCTACAATGTCATGGGGTATTCACACATGGCCAATTATGGCCCCTGTTTGAGATCAGACAGTGCTACCACACAAAATGTGAAAAAAGTTAGGATTACTATCCTCAATTATCTGGAATGTCCTATAATTGTCTGAACAGAGTCTTAAACATTAGTAACATAGTCCTATGGATTGGGAATGACTTGGGAAGGTCAGCAAAGCACTCCAGACAGCTAAATCTCTTTGAATAAAGAATATTATTATTATTATTATTATTAAGTGCATTTTGAAACATTTTGGAAACTCAGCCTATTTTTTTCTAGTCGGTAATAACTAGGACTATTTTGTGACAGATTTTGCTGTTGTTTCTTGCAGATTGAGTCCAGATTGTGCCCAGAACTTGCTGATTGTCTTCTGTCAGCTTCGGTTCAATGTCTGATCTCTGGGAATGGTCCTATCAAGGACAGCAGTAAAAATCCTGAATGTGTGACTAAGTCTTAAACTTTCTGTATACATTGATATAGAAATCAGTGTTGTTATGGAAATCTTAAGATCATGACAGATATAATCACACCCTCAATAGATATATATTGTAAGCAGACTTATTTTTCTGAATACTTTATTTCACGTTTTAGACATTTTTGAACAACTTTGCAGCAATTTATTTTTGCAATTTTCTTATTGTCTTGACATATTTATATAAGGGAAGATCCTAGTTGTACATATTTGGGACGATTTACATTTGCGTTTTTTTTCACTCTCAATAGTTGTTAAAATATTTGCATGCAAAAATAAGTTTGTTGACAGTTCCTCAAATTGATTTCTTTTGAAAACGTCAAAGGTTACCTATAGTTGCTTACTTTTTCTTCATTTAAACTCTGATGGATAGTTGTCTCATTGGCAATCATACCATATCTCCTGATTTTTATATTCAAGACTGTTTCAAATATATACAAAAAATCTTTATAGGTCTTATTGTGAAGACAGTGTATTCAGTTAATTTAAATAAAAGCCATTTTTGTTCATGCATACCAAGGAAGACTGATTTAGGTTTGCGCTGTTTGAATACACACAATATAATAAAAATAACTTAACAAATATTTTTTTAATGCACTGAATATTTCTTAGTTGGAGAAAATTTTGCTATGCTCATAAAAGTTCAATTAACATGAAACCTTATTTTGTAAAAAATGGGTATGATCACGCTAGAGACTCTACTGAAGGACCTTTGAAAAGAAATATATAAATAACATAAATAAAGAGATTGTTCATTTAAAAGATATGAAGTGAGAACACCTGCAGACTTGAGGTAATTGTAATTGTAATCATAAATCAGCTGTAATTGATTACAATTTTTCCAGTAATCATTGTAATCATTAATCAGCCAAAATCTGATTACATGTCATTTAATTTAATCAATTACTTTCCAAAAACCCTGTAATCTTGATTACTTTTGAATACATTCTGATTACAATGAAAGAAAATCTAAACTGTCTTTATGGTCAATAATATGTCATGTCTTAAATGAACCATTTTGTTAATCATATTTAATAAATATTTAACATGTTAAAATAGTTTTCTTTACTTTAAGCACTTTAATTGATTTGTTTACTTCAGTAAAAATAAACTGTTACAGTATTGAAATTTAGGTCTGGTGACAGATCTTTGATTGTCTTTGTTTGATTTATTCATGACTTTTCTAAGTCTCCCGGTAATTTAAAGGTTGACTTGTTTCATCATTTTATATACAGTTGTCTAATGTTGAATACAGTTTGTTGACCTCTAGATGTCTTTTTATTTTTTGTGTTGTATGGTTGCAGTCTTATTGACATATTCCAAACATCCTCTTTTGTTCATAGATCTATGCAAGTGCAAAATGTATGATATATCAGTTAGTCAAATTTCACTAAATAAATAACTGATAATCATGCTCTTATAAGTCATTGCAATCAGATATCTTTTTCTTCTGTGAACCAGGCATCAAGTTAGAAAATCAGTTAAATTATAAAACAGTTTTTTCCTTAACACACTCATTGTTATATAAACCTCATCTTTTTCTTTATTTATATATGATATTGTGAATAATGTTTCCTTTTATTAAACATGTTTATAAACTATCTTAAATAAAAAGGATTTTTTATCTATTTTACAGAACTATGACAAAAGAAGGCTTAAGTCCAAATGACCCTAGTTCCCACTCTCATCCAGAAGACTGTCGTCTAGTACACTTAGACTTGGAACTCAATGCGGATTTCAACAAACATATATTTAGTGGTTTTGCCCATCTCACAGTAGAGAAACAAAAAGATGGAGTTGATACAGTGGTATTTAAGATAGCATTACTGCTACAATGTCATGGGGTATTCACACATGGCTAATTATGGCCCCTGTTTGAGATCAGACAGTGCTACCACACAAAATGTGAAAAAAGTTAGGATTACTATCTTCAATTATCTGGAATGTCCTATAATTGTCTGAACAGAGTCGTAAACATTAGTAACATAGTCCTATGGATTGGGAATGACTTGGGAAGGTCAGCAAAGCACTCCAGACAGCTAAATCTCTTTGAATAAAGAATATTATTATTATTATTATTAAGTGCATTTTGAAACATTTTGGAAACTCAGCCTATTTTTTTCTAGTCGGTAATAACTAGGACTATTTTGTGACAGATTTTGCTGTTGTTTCTTGCAGATTGAGTCCAGATTGTGCCCAGAACTTGCTGATTGTCTTCTGTCAGCTTCTGTTCAATGTCTGATCTCTGGGAATGGTCCTATCAAGGACAGCAGTAAAATCCTGAATGTGTGACTAAGTCTTAAACTTTCTGTATACATTGATATAGAAATCAGTGTTGTTATGGAAATCTTAAGATCATGACAGATATAATCACACCTCAATAGATATATATTGTAAGCAGACTTATTTTTCTGAATACTTTATTTCACGTTTTAGACATTTTTGAACAACTTTGCAGCAATTTATTTTGCAATTTTCTTATTGTCTTGACATATTTATATAAGGGAAGATCCTAGTTGTACATATTTGGGACGATTTACATTTCGTTTTTTTTCACTCTCAATAGTTGTTAAAATATTTGCATGCAAAAATAAGTTTGTTGACAGTTCCTCAAATTGATTTCTTTTGAAAACGTCAAAGGTTACCGATAGTTGCTTACTTTTTCTTCATTTAAACTCTGATGGATAGTTGTCTCATTGGCAATCATACCATATCTCCTAATTTTTATATTCAAGACTGTTTCAAATATATACAAAAAATCTTTATATCTATATATTGTGAAGACAGTGTATTCAGTTAATTTAAATAAAAGCCATTTTTGTTCATGCATACCAAGGAAGACTGATTTAGGTTTGCGCTGTTTGAATACACACAATATAATAAAAATAACTTAACAAATATTTTTTTAATGCACTGAATATTTCTTAGTTGGAGAAAATTTTGCTATGCTCATAAAAGTTCAATTAACATGAAACCTTATTTTGTAAAAAATGGGTATGATCACGCTAGAGACTCTACTGAAGGACCTTTGAAAAGAAATATATAAATAACATAAATAAAGAGATTGTTCATTTAAAAGATATGAAGTGAGAACACCTGCAGACTTGAGGTAATTGTAATTGTAATCATAAATCAGCTGTAATTGATTACAATTTTTCCAGTAATCATTGTAATCATTAATCAGCCAAAGATCTGATTACATGTCATTTAATTTAATCAATTACTTTCCAAAAAACCCTGTAATCCTGATTACTTTTTGAATACATTCTGATTACAATGAAAGAAAATCTAACTGTCTTTATGGTCAATAATATGTCATGTCTTAAATGAACCATTTTGTTAATCATATTTAATAAATATTTAACATGTTAAAATAGTTTTCTTTACTTTAAGCACTTTAATTGATTTGTTTACTTCAGTAAAAAATAAACTGTTACAGTATTGAAGTCATCATTAGCCTAAGTAAAAGATATTGTACACATATTCACAATTAAAAGATGTACAAACATATATTTGGTAATAACTGTTATATACACCTGTAGATTGCTGCTTTATCCATTATTCTGTTCTTCAAACAGGTTTTAGATTCAAAAGATTTGAAGATAAAAAATGTCACAGACCAGTCAACAGGGCAACATTTGTCTTATTCTCTTGGAGATAAACTTGAGGTGTTTGGATCTCGTTTAGAGGTCAGACTTCCTACTGCAAATGGAAATAAGTGAGTATGACAAACATTTTTTCAATTTTTATTTTGTAAATGAAAAAAAGCTGCACTATGGATTCTTTTGAAAACTGAATATTTTGGGACAAAAAATAAATAGCCCTGTCTGCAGTCCATAGGGTTTTATTCTGTGAAAAAATTCACCCATAACAAAAAACAGTCAATAGGAAAGAAATAATAATACAACAGACATATCTGTAGTTAACATGGTTACCACATGTAAGAGAAACTAAAGTGTGTAAAAAAATTTTTTTTTTCAATATATTATCTCCTTAAATGACTATTACAAAACAAAAAGGTGCAAGAGTAAAGTTATCATGATATTGTTAGTCACATACCATCATTTAGTCTGAAATAAGTCAACCAGGAGGTAATGTAAACACAGCCTGTAACTTCACATTTCTACAAAATATCAACTGACAAAAAAGTTGTATAGAATGGTAGTTCGCATGATCTCACACTTCCTTTTCAAAGAAAATGAATCAAAACAAATTGCAAAAGTAATCTGTAATTGCATTTTATATAGATACACCAGTGAGAAATAGAAATTAGGCCCTAGATGAAACATGGAAATAGTCCAACCAAAAATATGATCTTAACTTGGATTTTTTATTCTGGATGAATATTTTTTTTTTTGAATTGACTAATCTGGAAATTATAACTACTGCGAAAAGCATGCTTATTATAGACCATTTATGTTCAGCATTATCAGTAATCTTCTGCATAAATAAGCCTTCTTGTATTTTCAAGTAATATATGAAAATCTTTCCCCTCCTTTTGATACTTGGTTACATTAGAATTCATCTATTAACTATCATCCTGACAGTAGCTGGACTGTGCAAATGTTAAAGACAGTTTCTGCTTTTAAACCATCATGTAGATGTCATATTTATCACGGACTAGGGTCAACAGATCATTTTTTCAATATGCTTTGTTACCTGATAACACGGAAAACCAAGTAAATTTTAACAATAAGGAGATGTGAAATGATTGCCAAGATACAACTATCCACCAGAATGTAAGCAACTATAGGTTATTGTACGGCCTTCAACAATGAGCAACACCCATACCATATAGTAAGTTTTAGAAATCCCTGACATGACAAAATGAGAAACAATTCAAATAAGAAAACAACAGATTTAAATCATGACTAAATAATTACATGAATTAACGAAAAGAAATTTGACCGACAGCTATTTTTTTTATTTCATTGCTTTTACATTATTTAGTTGTCTCTTCAAGATAAAGTCAAAATATGATTTTGTATGTATTAAGTACATGTTATATTGAGAATAATTTCATTTATTGGAACAACCAATAATTGCTGTATTTGAATGGATTGAAATTTAAAACAAACAAGTGTTATATTCCTGCCAAAATGACCAACTAACAGTAATGTAACCAATTTTGGGTCCAGGTCAAGTGATTATTTGACCCACCTACAGTCATGGTCTTGATTAATGAAACTTTTGCTTAAATAGTTTGTGATAAGGTCAGTTTAAGAGGAACCACCAATGGATAGTCATTGATATTTTGTATGCAGTTGTATTAGCATAAGCTCATCTCATTTCCTTGAAATTATTTTGCCCTAAATCTTCAGTCACATCTCATTTACTTTGAATATTTTGCATAATTTAGGTGTTGCAATATTGTCATTTTAATTTCAACAATTGCATTTTACTGTAAAAAAACATACATGCAGATAAAGCTTCTGCTCTTTGATATGTTCCTCCCTCCTTACAATAGTGGGAGCCAGTTTGTTTTCTTGCCTATGTGTCCATCTTTTGCCAGTCAATCAGTCCTCTATCATTGTAAAGGTTACAACTTTGATATATAGAATAACCATACATTGTACATTTTATTTGTACAAGGCTTAGAAACAGGTAGAACGCGAGGCTTTGCTGAGCATTTCTATCCTGTTTTGAGCCGAGTACAAATAAACTTTATATTTCGAGACAATGTATGGTTATTCTTTATATACTGCAACTCTAACAACTGTTCCAAATGAAATATTTAGGGTAAAAACCTTCATTTTTAGTCCCTACCGACGAAGTCGAAGGGGACTTTAGGTTTGCACTCCATCTGTCTGTCCATCCGTCAGTCCGCAAATCAGTTTTCCACACTTTTTCTTCCTGCTTAAAGATATTGATTTGATATTGGGTGTATTGTTTTATCATAAGTTACAGATCAAGTTCGAATTTTGTTCCGGTCTGATGATTTTGTGCAGAGTTATGGCCTTGGACTTAGAAAATTTACTCAATCAGTTTTCCTCGCTTTTTTCGTCATGCTTGAAGATATTGATTTGATAATTGGTATATAGTTTTATCATGACAAGTTACAGATCAACTACAAATTTTGTTCTGGTCTGATGATTTTGTGCAGAGTTATGGTCCTTGGACTTGGAAAATTCACTTAAATAATCAGTTTTCCACACTTTTGTCATGCTTGAAGATATTGACTTGATATTTGTTATATAGTTTACACCATGACAAGTTATAGATCAAGTAAGCATTTTGTTCCAGTTCAATGAATTTTTAACTGGTAGGGGACTATGTAATGCCATGCAATACTCCCAGAATGCTTGTTGAATTTGAAGCGGACGACGAAAATTCCGCAGACTTGTATTTTTATTGACGTCATAAATAAAATTCATTGAAACACATTGTCAACGTCATAAACAAGGCGATATACGGTCAGTGACTGTATATTACAAATGAATATATCGCTCAATGCAATTTGACTGCTCAAATAGCACAGCTGCAGTATATATTTTGTTTATGAAGTACAAATCTGGCTTGATTAAATTGGTATGTCACCACCCATTTTATCACTTTAACTGATACATTGATAATACAGATAAATGTTGTATATTTTTGTCATAAATTTTATTGTTAATAGTTCAGCAGTGTTTTTATCAAGGACAATATCAACTGACAAAAAGTTGTATAGAATGGTAGTTCGCATGATCTCACACTTCCTTTTCAAAGAAAATGAATCAAAACAAATTGCAAAAGTAATCTGTAATTGCATTTTATATAGATACACCAGTGAGAAATAGAAATTAGGCCCTAGATGAAACATGGAAATAGTCCAACCAAAATATGATCTTAACTTGGATTTTTTATTCTGGATGAATATTTTTTTTGAATTGACTAATCTGGAAATTATAACTACTGCGAAAAGCATGCTTATTATAGACCATTTATGTTCAGCATTATCAGTAATCTTCTGCATAAATAAGCCTTCTTGTATTTTCAAGTAATATATGAAAATCTTTCCCCTCCTTTTTGATACTTGGTTACATTAGAATTCATCTATTAACTATCATCCTGACAGTAGCTGGACTGTGCAAATGTTAAAGACAGTTTCTGCTTTTAAACCATCATGTAGATGTCATATTTATCACGGACTAGGGTCAACAGATCATTTTTTCAATATGCTTTGTTACCTGATAACACGGAAAACCAAGTAAATTTTAACAATAAGGAGATGTGAAATGATTGCCAAGATACAACTATCCACCAGAATGTAAGCAACTATACCTAGGTTATTGTACGGCCTTCAACAATGAGCAACACCCATACCATATAGTAAGTTTTAGAAATCCCTGACATGACAAAATGAGAAACAATTCAAATAAGAAAACAACAGACGAAATCATGACTAAATAATTACATGAATTAACGAAAAAGAAATTTGACCGACAGCTATTTTTTTTTATTTCATTGCTTTTACATTATTTAGTTGTCTCTTCAAGATAAAGTCAAAATATGATTTTGTATGTATTAAGTACATGTTATATTGAGAATAATTTCATTTATTGGAACAACCAATAATTGCTGTATTTGAATGGATTGAAATTTAAAACCAACAAGTGTTATATTCCTGCCAAAATGACCAACTAACAGTAATGTAACCAATTTTGGGTCCAGGTCAAGTGATTATTTGACCCGCCCTACAGTCATGGTCTTGATTAATGAAACTTTTGCTTAAATAGTTTGTGATAAGGTCAGTTTAAGAGGAACCACCAATGGATAGTCATTGATATTTTGTATGCAGTTGTATTAGCATAAGCTCATCTCATTTCCTTGAAATTATTTTGCCCTAAATCTTCAGTCACGTCTCATTTACTTTGAATATTTTGCATAATTTAGGTGTTGCAATATTGTCATTTTAATTTCAACAATTGCATTTTACTGTAAAAAAAAAACATACATGCAGATAAAGCTTCTGCTCTTTGATATGTTCCTCCCTCCTTACAATAGTGGGAGCCAGTTTGTTTTCTTGCCTATGTGTCCATCTTTTTGCCAGTCAATCAGTCCTCTATCATTGTAAAGGTTACAACTTTGAATATATAGAATAACCATACATTGTACATTTTATTTGTACAAGGCTTAGAAACAGGTAGAACGCGAGGCTTTGCTGAGCATTTCTATCCTGTTTTGAGCCGAGTACAAATAAAATTATATTCGAGACAATGTATGGTTATTCTTTATATACTACAACTCTAACAACTGTTCCAAATGAAATATTTAGGGTAAAAACCTTCATTTTTAGTCCCCTACCGACGAAGTCGAAGGGGACTTTAGGTTTGCACTCCGTCTGTCCATCCGTCAGTCCGGCAAATCAGTTTTCCACACTTTTTCTTCCTGCTTAAAGATATTGATTTGATATTGGGTGTATTGTTTTATCATAAGTTACAGATCAAGTTCGAATTTTGTTCCGGTCTGATGATTTTGTGCAGAGTTATGGCCCTTGGACTTAGAAAATTTACTCAATCAGTTTTCCTCGCTTTTTTTCGTCATGCTTGAAGATATTGATTTGATAATTGGTATATAGTTTTATCATGACAAGTTACAGATCAACTACAAATTTTGTTCTGGTCTGATGATTTTGTGCAGAGTTATGGTCCTTGGACTTGGAAAATTCACTTAAATAATCAGTTTTCCACACTTTTGTCATGCTTGAAGATATTGACTTGATATTTGTTATATAGTTTACACCATGACAAGTTATAGATCAAGTAAGCATTTTGTTCCAGTACAATGAATTTTTAACTGGTAGGGGACTATGTAATGCCATGCAATACTCCCAGAATGCTTGTTGAATTTGAAGCGGACGACGTAAAAATTCCGCAGACTTGTATTTTTTATTGACGTCATAAATAAAATTCATTGGAAACACATTGTCAACGTCATACACAAGGCGATATACGGTCAGTGACTGTATATTACAAATGAATATACGTTCAATGCAATTTGACTGCTCAAATAGCACAGCTGCAGTATATATTTTGTTTATGAAGTACAAATCTGGCTTGATTAAATTGGTATGTCACCACCCATTTATCACTTTGTTAACTGATACAATATTGATAATACTGAGATAAATGTTGCATATTTTTGTTTTACAATTTTTATTGTTATTAAATTGTTATGTGTTTTTATCAAGGGACTGAACATTTGTTTTTATTGTTTTTAAATTGTTATGTGTTTTTATCTATGACTGAACATATGTTTTTATTGTTATTAAATTGTTACATGTTTTAACAATAGACTGAACATATCAATAGAGTATGAAACATCACCACAGGCATCAGCATTCCAATGGTTGACAGCCGATCAGACAGCAGGGAAGAGGCAGCCATATTTGTTTAGTCAGTGTCAGGTATGCACAAAATATTTTTATAAAATACAATTGCACACATTTTTTTTATAAGTTTCTCACTGATTTTTTATACTGGTAATCATCTAAACCTTTTTTTTTTTAATGAGTACTTAAATCTACTTTGAGGTAAAAATAGATCAGTTATACTGATTTGGATGAGGTTACACAAACTTAATACTAAAATGTGCCTATGAGAGTAAATATGAATAAAAGTAATGGATACAAGCAACATTTTTATGTCCCACCTATGATAGTAGAGGGACATTATGTTTTTCGGTCTGTCGTCCGTCCGTCTGTCTTTCCCGCTTCAGGTCAAAGTTTTTGGTCAAGGTAGTTTTTGCTGAAGTTGAAGTCCAATCAACTTGAAACTTAGTACACATGTTCTCTATGATATGATCTTTCTAATTTTAATGCCAAATTAGAGTTTTGACCCCAATTTCACGGTCCATTGAACATAGAAAATGATAGTGCTAGTGGGGCATCCATGTACTGTGGACACAATCTTCTTTATTAGATGATTCAATTATTTTTGGTGGTTTCCCATTTCATAGACTTTGCCATTGCTTGATGTAGGGGCAGAGTAAATCATTTGTGAGATTTACACAGTTTGCATTTTGTTGTTCATGGAGTACATATTTTTGTGGATTTCTATGTAATTGAAAATACAAATTAGGTATCAGCATAAGTATACTTGTTCTATCAGAATTCAATATTTGTATTGATAAACTGGCCATGTAGCAACTATCAATGCATTAATTCCTACAGAAATGCCAAATAAAACACCTTGTTTTAACATTTATAAAACCAATAAATAGTCTGACATTGTCAGGTCAAACATTATGATGTTGTTGAAATGTCTAGTTCAAATTTAAATCTGTTTGATTTCAAAGCTGCATATATATCCTGAAGAGTTCACCAGAATGCAGAGGGCTTTTCAATAACTGAAAGTACATATACATGTAGTTGTATAGAGAAAATAACGTAAGTATTTATAGTGCTTAGGATGAGTACCAAATATGATTTTTTTTCTTTTTTTCAGGCAATTCATTGCAGAAGTTTTGTACCTTGTCAAGATACCCCATCTGTGAAGTTTCCATACACTGCCAAGGTAAAGTACTTAGATATAAGAAGATGTGGTATGAGTGCCAATGAGACAACTCTCCATCCAAGTCAAAATTGTCTACATTTATCTGATAATACATGTAGTGTTTGTATTCCTGTTTTTACTCATGTGAAATGGACAGAGGTAAACATGCAACAATAGACAAGGTCTAATAAATAACCATAACAGCTGAATCAAGTTCGTCTAAAGCCCATCAACTGACTTCATGGTAAGTATATTTGGACTGAAACCTATAGTAGGCCTAGCAAATGACATCCCAATATGCTCTGTAATCTGTTCTATAATCTGTCTATAATCTGTTTATAACATTTCTTGTTAGGTCAATTAATATTTAATAGGAATTAATTAGTCCAAACATAAATATATTGGAATACAGAATCTACAACAAACACTTTACCTCATGTAAAGATGGGAATATTATATTTAAATGATATGGTAAAGCAACATGCCCAGTTGTAGGGTTTTTTAAAGCAGCCAACCCAAAACCCCTATATATATAAAGGTGTGAGTTTCCAAATAATACAAGTGTCTCTTGCCACTAGTATTACCCATGTGGCACACTTCAGTACTAGTGTGAAACATAACAACTTTCATAGTATGGTTAAAAGGAAAAAACTGAAATCAAAATGATTGAAAATTTACTTTTGTGAGAGTTGGTGCAAGTTTGGTTATTTTTCTTGATTGGTTTTGGAACATATGATGCTTGTGCCATCTTTCAAACCATATTGGAAACCCCTGATTGGCATTGGGAAATGCCAGAAATCAATACACAGGTCATCAAAAATAAATTGGACAAACACTTCTTCACTTCCAATAGAAAAGTGTGTGCCAGTTTAGTTAGTTATTCTCATTGAATCTGGACACTCTTTGTTGAAATTAAATCACATGTAAAACTCCTCTTTGGCTAACCAAATCTTCAGGAATCATTGCAATGAAAAAACAAATCAGAATTGGTTATCAAATTCTCAAAATAATAGATTGTGATCCCTAAATGAGTTATCCTACTATTCAGATGACACAAAAATGTTATACTTCTTACAAAACACTATTGAAATGTTATTTGGGTGGTATTACACTTTAGTAACCTTGATGATGAATTGACGAACTTGTATGATGACTTTGTTGATGGCCACTTATAGATCTTAGATTTACCAGTATTAGAATTGTTCGGAATTCTGGGGAATAATTCAAAGCAAAATTTTAGGTTACATTTGCATTCTTTGATATAACAATTATAAGTAAATCTAGGACAATATTATTTTACATAGATTTTATTTTTGATACTAAATAAAGGTAAAGCTTTTTTGTTACATTATTGTTTTTTTTATTTTGACAGATTACAGCTCCAAAGGAGATTACTTTACTGATGAGTGCCATTAGTACAGGATCAGAGACTGATAGTAGTGATAACACTAAAACTATTTATAGATTTGAACAGAAAGTACCAATACCATCATATCTTATTGCCATTGTTGGTGGTGATCTAGAGAGCAGGTAATATCAGCTTTAAGTCTTTTTGTCCCCCATGCGACGCATTGCAGGTGACTTAAAAATACTTGGTGTCTGTCCATCTATAAGTCTGGTCTTGTAAGAGCTCTCATGTGTACAATTCTTGCCAAATTTTCATCAAACTTATATCAGAGGTTTATATCAGCAATGTCTCAGACAAGTTCGAAAATCAGTGCTGATCAACTAATTTTAAAAGACTAATGTCTGACTTTGAAAAAATTAATAATATGGAAAATTGCATTGTAAGCCCTCTCACATGTGCAATTCTTGTCAGATTTTTATCAAATTTATATCAGTGGTCTATATAAGCAATGTCTAGGACAACATCGAAAATCAGTGCTGATCAAATATTTTTAGAAGAGTTGTGCCCCGTGGAAATATTAATTTTATGTAAAATTACATTGTAAGTGTTTTTAAGCCTACTCCCTTAGATATTTATAAAAGTTTTAAAGAACAAAAAAACCTTATTAGTTATTGACCTTGAACAGATAAAATTTGTGCAATTTGTGGAACACTAGAACTGTGTTCTTATACTGAGCATGGAAAGGTGCTTGCTTTCCTGTCATTCATGTATCACATTTTCATTTAAAAATTAAATCGTACTATTTTAAAAGTTGAAGGGCAAAATGGTTAGTTACAACACATCAAAGAAACAATTTATATATATAGTTTGCATCAGTTATCATATAAAGTACAGAGCAGCCTTATAATTTAAGATCTTTCCTATATCATGTACATGTTATATATTAATTTTCAAATAAATTATATCCAGAGCTTATAATGAACTTTTTAATTTAAAGACAGATGCTCAAATATCTTGAAAATGCATCCTCTTAATGATTTTTTTAAGTGTTTTTTGTTCTTGCCAATAAACCAATATGGCTTCACTTGTTAAAAATTGGAACATCCAGGTAAAATGCATTAATAGTCTGATATCTTGAAAAACATAATAGATGGAGAAAATCCAACACAGCAAAAATGCTCAGTATGTGAGTGTTATTGTTGTTCATTATGGGGAAACCGCAACAACTTTCTTTTAGATAGTTTAGTAAAGCTGCAAAGAGGGCAGCAAGAATAATTCTAGAATATATATTTATCATTATTATTGAAATTGTATTGTTTAATTTTAATGTAATTATTATTGTATTAAGAGAGCCTTATTGAACATTGATGTAATCCAAATGAGTAACTCTCTCTAAATAAAGATATTATTATTATAATGTCTACCACCAACTTCCTATTTCCCCCAGAATTATTGGAGTTATTGCCCTAAAATGATTATTTTGACTAATTTTATCAAAAACTATGATAGATAGGTAGAAACTGTAAACAGCAAAAATGATAAGCAATACAAACCTATACATATTGCTAAAATGTCTGAAAAAATAGGATGAATCCTTATAGCAGAAATTGACCTAAAATGTCAATTTTTGACTAATTATTTACTTTTTGCATATTATCTGGAAAACTATGATAATTGAAAGGTAGAAAATGTGAAGAGCAAAAATGATCAGCAATACAAAGCTCTTTAAAATATTTATATATATTGGCTGAAACAATTGGATGATTCCTTACAGGAATTATTGCCCTTATTTACGATTCTTGACCAATTTTCTTTGATTTTTTGGGTTAAGATTGCATGAAATGCAATCAAAACCCTATGGTACTGACTTGATATCTTAATCTTCCAAGGTTTGTCACTACTTTCGAAATACACAAAATATAGTGCATTGATCATAACATTCTGAACATTCTATCCATGAACATTTCTAGAAATTTATCAATGAAATATATACTCAGATATTCTAGATACAATATGATGTTATACTTGTCAAGAAAATTACATGACTTGTGCAAGGTGCAGGAATCTAAGATCTGTTCTGAAAATATCAATGATGTCATTGTTTAAGTAATCTTAAAAATTGGAGTTATCTTCCTTTGCCCATTATTGTAGTTGAATCATTATACAATGCAATGTTTAATTTTACTTCTCACTGATAAATTAAAGCAATCTTTACCCTTCAATGCCTACAAGCACTTTGATTTGTCGAGCCTCGACTTTTGTCAGAAAGCTCGACGTTTGGATAGTGATCTGGCGGTGGCGTTAACTAACTACTTAAAAGCTTAATATTTCAGAAGGTAGAAGACCTGGATGCTTCATACTTTGTATATAGATACCTTATGTTATGAAGTTTCCTTCTGTCATATGTCCTTTTCCTTGACCTCATTTTCATGGTTCAGTGACTACTTGAAAATAAAATTCAGATTTTTTATAATGTTAATATCCCTCTTATTATGAGTAATAGGATAACTATATTTGGTATGTGCATACCTTGCACAGTCCCCATGCCTGTCAGACAGTTTTCACTTGACCTCGACCTCATTTCATGGATCAGTGAACAAGGTGAAGTTTTCGTGGTCAAGTCCATATCTCAGATACTATAAGCAATAGGTCTACTATATTTGGTGTATGAATGATTGTAAGGTGTACATGTCCAACTGGAGGTGTCATCTCACCTTCACCTCATTTTCATGGTTCAGTGGTTAAGGTTATTTTTTTGTGTTTTGGTCTATTTTTGTAATACTGTATGCAATAGGTCAGCTATATTTGGTGTATGGAAATATTTTATGATGTACATGTCAGTCTGGCAGGTTTTATTTGACCTTGACCTCATTTTCACAGTTCATTGCTCAATGTTAAGTTTTTGTGTTTTGGTCTGTTTTTCTTAAACTATAAGCAATAGGTCACTATGTTTGGTGTATGGAATGATTGTAAAGTGTACATGTCCGTCTGACAGGATTCATCTGACCTTGACCTCATTTTCATGGTTCAGTGGTTAAAGTTTTTTGGTCTATTTTTCTAAGACTGTATGCAATAGGTCAGCTATATTTGGTGTATGGGAATATTTTATGATGTACATGTCAGTCTGGCAGGTTTTATATGACCTTGACCTCATTTTCACAGTTCATTGCTCAATGTTAAGTTTTTGTGTTTTGGTCTGTTTTTCTTAAACTATAAGCAATAGGTCAACTATGTTTGGTGTATGGAATGATTGTAAAGTGTACATGTCTGTTTGGCAGGGTTCATCTGACCTTGACCTCATATTCATAGTTCATTGATCAATATAATGTTTACATGGTTTGGTCTGTTTCTTGAATACTATAAGCAATAGGTCAACTATATTCAATGTATGGAATGATTGTAAGGTGTACATGTATTTCTGGCTTGGTTTATCTGACCTTGACCTCATTTTCTTAGATCATGATAAGTTAATGTGATACTTGTAGTAAAACTTTTATTTAGGGCTATCAGCATAGAATTAGAATTGTTCAGAATTCTGGGAATAATTCAAAGCAAAATTTTAGGTTACATTTGCATATTTGTTTGAGTTTTGGGTAAAGATTGCATGAAATGCAATCAAAACCTATGGTACTGACTTGATATCTTAATCTTCCAAGGTTTGTCACTACTTTGAAATACACAAAATATAGTGCATTGATCATAACATTCTGAACATTCTATCCATGAACATTTCTAGAAATTTATCAATGAAATATATACTCAGATATTCTAGATACAATATGATGTTATACTTGTCAAGAAAATTACATGACTTGTGCAAGGTGCAGGAATCTAAGATCTGTTCTAAAAATATCAATGATGTCATTGTTTAAGTAATCTTAAAAATTGGAGTTTTCTTCCTTTGCCCATTATTGTAGTTGAATCATTATACAATGCAATGTTTAATTTTACTTCTCACTGATAAATTAAAGCAATCTTTACCCTTCAATGCCTACAAGCACTTTGATTTGTCGAGCCTGCGACTTTTGTCGCAGAAAGCTCGACGTTTGGATAGTGATCTGGCGGTGGCGTTAACTAACTACTTAAAAGCTTAATATTTCAGAAGGTAGAAGACCTGGATGCTTCATACTTTGTATATAGATACCTTATGTTATGAAGTTTCCTTTTGTCATATGTCCTTTTCCTTGACCTCATTTTCATGGTTCAGTGACTACTTGAAAATAAAATTCAGATTTTTATAATGTTAATATCCCTCTTATTATGAGTAATAGGATAACTATATTTGGTATGTGCATACGAAATGCAATCAAAACCCTATGGTACTGACTTGATATCTTAATCTTCCAAGGTTTGTCACTACTTTGAAATACACAAAATATAGTGCATTGATCATAACATTCTGAACATTCTATCCATGAACATTTCTAGAAATTTATCAATGAAATATATACTCAGATATTCTAGATACAATATGATGTTATACTTGTCAAGAAAATTACATGACTTGTGCAAGGTGCAGGAATCTAAGATCTGTTCTGAAAATATCAATGATGTCATTGTTTAAGTAATCTTTAAAATTGGAGTTATCTTCCTTTGCCCATTATTGTAGTTGAATCATTATACAATGCAATGTTTAATTTTACTTCTCACTGATAAATTAAAGCAATCTTTACCCTTCAATGCCTACAAGCACTTTGATTTGTCGAGCCTGCGACTTTTGTCGCAGAAAGCTCGACGTTTGGATAGTGATCTGGCGGTGGCGTTAACTAACTACTTAAAAGCTTAATATTTCAGAAGGTAGAAGACCTGGATGCTTCATACTTTGTATATAGATACCTTATGTTATGAAGTTTCCTTCTGTCATATGTCCTTTTCCTTGACCTCATTTTCATGGTTCAGTGACTACTTGAAAATAAAATTCAGATTTTTATAATGTTAATATCCCTCTTATTATGAGTAATAGGATAACTATATTTGGTATGTGCATACCTTGCACAGTCCCCATGCCTGTCAGACAGTTTTCACTTGACCTCGACCTCATTTCATGGATCAGTGAACAAGGTGAAGTTTTCGTGGTCAAGTCCATATCTCAGATACTATAAGCAATAGGTCTACTATATTTGGTGTATGAATGATTGTAAGGTGTACATGTCCAACTGAGGTGTCATCTCACCTTCACCTCATTTTCATGGTTCAGTGGTTAAGGTTATTTTTTTGTGTTTTGGTCTATTTTTGTAATACTGTATGCAATAGGTCAGCTATATTTGGTGTATGGAAATATTTTATGATGTACATGTCAGTCTGGCAGGTTTTATTTGACCTTGACCTCATTTTCACAGTTCATTGCTCAATGTTAAGTTTTTGTGTTTTGGTCTGTTTTTCTTAAACTATAAGCAATAGGTCACTATGTTTGGTGTATGGAATGATTGTAAAGTGTACATGTCCGTCTGACAGGATTCATCTGACCTTGACCTCATTTTCATGGTTCAGTGGTTAAAGTTTTTGGTCTATTTTTCTAAGACTGTATGCAATAGGTCAGCTATATTTGGTGTATGGGAATATTTTATGATGTACATGTCAGTCTGGCAGGTTTTATATGACCTTGACCTCATTTTCACAGTTCATTGCTCAATGTTAAGTTTTTGTGTTTTGGTCTGTTTTTCTTAAACTATAAGCAATAGGTCAACTATGTTTGGTGTATGGAATGATTGTAAAGTGTACATGTCTGTTTGGCAGGGTTCATCTGACCTTGACCTCATATTCATAGTTCATTGATCAATATAATGTTTACATGGTTTGGTCTGTTTCTTGAATACTATAAGCAATAGGTCAACTATATTCAATGTATGGAATGATTGTAAGGTGTACATGTATTTCTGGCTTGGTTTATCTGACCTTGACCTCATTTTCTTAGATCATGATAAGTTAATGTGATACTTGTAGTAAAACTTTTTATTTAGGGCTATCAACATAGAATTAGAATTGTTCAGAATTCTGGGGAATAATTCAAAGCAAAATTTTAGGTTACATTTGCATATTTGTTTGAGTTTTTGGGTAAAGATTGCATGAAATGCAATCAAAACCCTATGGTACTGACTTGATATCTTAATCTTCCAAGGTTTGTCACTACTTTCGAAATACACAAAATATAGTGCATTGATCATAACATTCTGAACATTCTATCCATGAACATTTCTAGAAATTTATCAATGAAATATATACTCAGATATTCTAGATACAATATGATGTTATACTTGTCAAGAAAATTACATGACTTGTGCAAGGTGCAGGAATCTAAGATCTGTTCTAAAATATCAATGATGTCATTGTTTAAGTAATCTTAAAATTGGAGTTTTCTTCCTTTGCCCATTATTGTAGTTGAATCATTATACAATGCAATGTTTAATTTTACTTCTCACTGATAAATTAAAGCAATCTTTACCCTTCAATGCCTACAAGCACTTTGATTTGTCGAGCCTGCGACTTTTGTCGCAGAAAGCTCGACGTTTGGATAGTGATCTGGCGGTGGCGTTAACTAACTACTTAAAAGCTTAATATTTCAGAAGGTAGAAGACCTGGATGCTTCATACTTTGTATATAGATACCTTATGTTATGAAGTTTCCTTTTGTCATATGTCCTTTTCCTTGACCTCATTTTCATGGTTCAGTGACTACTTGAAAATAAAATTCAGATTTTTTATAATGTTAATATCCCTCTTATTATGAGTAATAGGATAACTATATTTGGTATGTGCATACCTTGCACAGTCCCCATGCCTGTCAGACAGTTTTCACTTGACCTCGACCTCATTTCATGGATCAGTGAACAAGGTGAAGTTTTCGTGGTCAAGTCCATATCTCAGATACTATAAGCAATAGGTCTACTATATTTGGTGTATGAATGATTGTAAGGTGTACATGTCCAACTGGAGGTGTCATCTCACCTTCACCTCATTTTCATGGTTCAGTGGTTAAGGTTATTTTTTTGTGTTTTGGTCTATTTTTGTAATACTGTATGCAATAGGTCAGCTATATTTGGTGTATGGAAATATTTTATGATGTACATGTCAGTCTGGCAGGTTTTATTTGACCTTGACCTCATTTTCACAGTTCATTGCTCAATGTTAAGTTTTGTGTTTTGGTCTGTTTTCTTAAACTATAAGCAATAGGTCACTATGTTTGGTGTATGGAATGATTGTAAAGTGTACATGTCCGTCTGACAGGATTCATCTGACCTTGACCTCATTTTCATGGTTCAGTGGTTAAAGTTTTTTGGTCTATTTTTCTAAGACTGTATGCAATAGGTCAGCTATATTTGGTGTATGGAAATATTTTATGATGTACATGTCAGTCTGGCAGGTTTTATTTGACCTTGACCTCATTTTCACAGTTCATTGCTCAATGTTAAGTTTTTGTGTTTTGGTCTGTTTTTCTTAAACTATAAGCAATAGGTCAACTATGTTTGGTGTATGGAATGATTGTAAAGTGTACATGTCTGTTTGGCAGGGTTCATCTGACCTTGACCTCATATTCATAGTTCATTGATCAATATAATGTTTACATGGTTTGGTCTGTTTCTTGAATACTATAAGCAATAGGTCAACTATATTCAATGTATGGAATGATTGTAAGGTGTACATGTATTTCTGGCTTGGTTTATCTGACCTTGACCTCATTTTCTTAGATCATGATAAGTTAATGTGATACTTGTAGTAAAACTTTTATTTAGGGCTATCAACATAAAATCAATGGTAGTAAAGTAGGCGAGACATTTCAGCATGTGCACTCTTGTTTTCAATTATCTTGAAAACTATAATAGATAGGTAGTAACAGTAAACAGCAAAAAAAGACCAACAATGCAAGATATATTTTTGACAGTTGAATAATTAAGGCTCTTAGGAGCCTCTTGTTTTAATGAGCTTTTGAATTTACGTTGACATGCATGCAGCTATCTAACAATAATATTAAGTAATATATAGGTGTAACAAATTGATTATGAATAAACAATAATGAAAAGGTAGAAATGTAAAACAATACTGATCAGAAAATATTCCTGAAGGATTTTTAGGAGCTTCAAGACAGCATGTCATCTCTGCAATGGTTACCTCTATCTTCATTTAATATTAAAAGAAAATAAAAATCTTTTCAGGTTAATAATTATGTATAAGGCTGTTGGTTTTCTCTTTTGCAGGGTCATTTTATATCTCATTATACAGTTTGGGTTTTGCATATTGTTGAAGGCCATATGGTGACCTATAATTGTTTACTTCCTTATCCTTTTGTTACTGGTAGTTAGTTGTTTCATTCAAAATTATGCTACATATTTTATATATATTTTATATTTTATTTTCAGAGATATTGGACCACGGTCAAAAGTATGGTCAGAGAAAGAATTTGTTGATGCAGCAGCTTTTGAATTTTCTGAGGTTTATATAATCACTTGCATTTTGCTTAGCAGACTATAAAATCTAATATGGAAGTTTTGTGAAGTCAAAAGAAATGTTCAGGTGGTATCTTTTTTTACCATCAAACAAAAGAAAGAAAAACTAATAACTGCAAGTTGTTACTCATCAATATTGAAATATAGATTTCAAAATCTATAAACAGATATCATTGTGAAGACTTGTCAGTGAGTGTCACTTAAAAAAAGCTCATAGAGAGAAATAATGAGTAAAAAAATTCAGCAAGATAAGATCCACAAATTAAGCATATTAAATGAAAGTTTTAACTCATTTTTGCATTTTTCAAACTACAAAACATGTATAATGAATAGAGAGAAAAAAGCAAAAATGATCAGCTAGATAAGATAAGCAAATGGCTCAACATAACTCAGGGTTCTCACTAAGGCGAGTCCATGAGTCCTGGACTCATGAAAATCAGTCTGGACTCACCATTTTCAAAACTGGTGAGTCCAAGGATGCATCAAGATTGAAATATTTTGTATAAACTGAACACACATATCATCATTTTAAAGCAAAAGTTTAAATGAAATCTGAATTTAACGTCATTTCAATGCTCTATTAGGTCAAGGATACTAAAATTATAAATTATATTGCAATAAAATATCTTCTTCTTACTGTTGGACTCACCATGGCCAAAAATGACGAATCCCTGGACTCGCCTTCAAAAATCCTTAGTGAGAACCCTGATAACTGATTGGAATTAAATTGAAATAAATATCAAAATAGCATATGTTTTCCCGGTAGAAGATTCTGGCTATTAGGATTCTCTAATTTTAGATCAACCTTTTTTAGGAAATAAAAGGAAAAATGGTGGTACCTCTTGTTTCTTAAAAGTTTACAAATTGGATGATTTTCAGTAAAGTCCACTATTAGTATATTCCACTTAATGTACAAATTTGATCAAAAAGAAACATCCCCTGGCAAAATCACAGGTTTAAGGAGATGTAAATGTATATGTCTAATGAAAATCATGAAGGGTATTAAAGATAAAAATAATTTGTGGATTTGTATTTCACAGATAGGATTAATCAATAATGTTTTGTCACACTATTTGCAAATTTAAGAAACATATGATCCTGGAAGGTGTTTTCTAAATATGAAACATATTGATAAGAAACAAACACATTGATATGAACTTTAATTTTTATTTATATTTATTGGTAAATATGAATTTGAAGTGAAAAAAGATATTCTTTTTTATAGACAGAGACAATGTTAAAGACAGCAGAAAGTCTATGTGGTCCATACGTCTGGGGACGATATGATTTACTGGTTTTACCTCCCTCTTTTCCATATGGTGGAATGGAAAATCCATGTCTGACGTTTGTCACACCTACTTTGTTGGTAAGTTATAACATAGGATAAGTCAAATCTAGATAGCATATAAAAATAAGGCGATATGGTATGGTTGTCACTTGGACAACTATCCATCAGCGACCAAGTAACTTGGATGTAAGCAACTATAGGTCACCTTATAGCCTTCAACAGCGAGAAAACCTGTATGGTACAGTCAACTATCAAAGATCCCAACATGACAAAATATGAAATAATTCAACAAGAAAACCAGTGGCCTAGCCTATTGTAAAACAACAAATGAAAAACAAACTGATTCACAGGCCCCTGACTTTGGCCAGACACAAAGAATGTGGCAGGGTGAAACTTGCCTGCAAGAGCATTTATATTTTCCAAACACCTTTTACCTTATTCATGTAAGGGTTAATATGAAATCATGCACAGTAAATATTTAATTTGCACTAAATTTTGGATCAAATTTGGCCATATTGCCCCTTCTCCTTTGACTTGAACAAAATCACTACTAAAACAAACATTAAATTTATAACATTACAATATATAGGTATGCTTCTCTTATAACAGGCTGGTGATAAGTCTTTAGCAGATGTTGTTGCACATGAAATCTCTCACAGCTGGACAGGGAACTTAGTCACCAATAAAAATCCTGAACATTTTTGGTAGGTTTACATGAATCTGTTTAGACTTTTTTTTATCTTATACAGATAAGTACACAGACCAGGGCTTCCAAAACGGTCGTATTTTCCACACATGACCGATAAATTAATTATGACTTGTTGTGCCAAACCTGGAACAGACATTTAATGTGTGTTTGCAATTTTAACATAATTCAGAAAAAAATGAAGTTTTTGCGATCTTTTTGACCTGACCTTTTGCCTTAAACAGTCACATTTCCAGTCTTAAAAGTGACATGGTGATTAAGAACTATCAAAACAAACCCTACTTTAATAACCTCTCATTACAATCAAGGTTAATTAGTTGTCAGACAGTTGAAATTTACCTGTTCAGGTAACAGGTAAACTAATATGTACCGGACATTGATCGGTCTATTGGAAGTTATTTTCATAAATTTCAGTGGTATGCATCCAATTAATTCAATCAAAAAGATTTAGATTATCAAAAATACGTATATAAATATGATTACACGGATTTTTCATATCCATCTCTGGTCTGTGTTTTACTATTGTCAAGTCAACATCCGGTATAAGAAAATGTGCCTCCAAAAACGAAAGTTTAGATTTTGACAACGTAATTTTACACAAATAAAGATTCTAAGGCAGATATTAGTACGCTAATTTTGCACACTTTGAATGATGCACTGTCAATTTAACAGTTTACGTCAGTACATCGAATTTGTTTCAAAAGTCAAGTTTAATATCTTTTTTATGCCAATCATTCATTGTTTATATGATGCCCAACTGATTAGCATGAGTGCCTGTTGTTACTTAGTCTTAAGGGACTAAAATCGGGATAAGACAAAAAATGTCCGGCTGGCACAAATATTTTTTGGAAGCCCTGACACAGACCCCACATACATATAAAACTTTAAAAGGAGATGTGGTTTGATTGCCAATGAGACAACTCTCCATCACAGACTTAAAAGACGAATGAAAATAATGTAGAAGGTAGCAACAATAGTTAACAGAATGGCCTATACGGCATAGCAAGCTATAAAAGGCCCCAAACTGACAAATGTTGAAAAATTCATATAAGAAAACTAACAGCCTGATTTATGTATAAAACAATAAAAGAAAAAAACTATGATATACAGCAACAAACAACAACCACTGAATTACAGGCTCCTGATTTGGGACAGGCACATACAGAATGTTGCGGAGTTAAACATGTTTTGGGTCACCCAACCCTCCCCTAACCTGGGACAACTGTTAAAAAAAAAGTAGCAATCTGTATATTGGTAACTGTGTTAAAAGAAGAACACCAATTTTCAAGGTCCATTTCTTAACCAGATAGTAAACTTAGTACAAGTTTTAAATACAAGGGTAATATTATGTAATTCTGGCATTTCCATGGTAGGTTAAATGAAGGTCATACTGTTTTTGTGGAAAGGAAAATAAAGGGTAGAATGTATGGTGAACCTTATAGACAAATTAGTGCTGCTGAGAGATGGAATGAATTACAACAAAGTGTGGTAAGAACTACTTAGATACATAGCTATACCTCATCAGATATTAATCTTTATGGTCAGGTTAAATGAAGGTCATACTGTGTTTGTGGAGAGAAAAATACAAGGTAGAATGTTTGGGGAACCTTCAAGACAGTTAAGTGCTGCAGAAGGATGGAATGATTTACAACAAAATGTGGTAAGAATTCTTCACAATTTTTTGGATGACTGTGTCTTTTCACTGTTTCCATATATATAATGAATAAATGTTACAAATAGTAATTGCAAAAAAAAATTAACTGCTTGTTTTAGAGATGAATACTCTGAAGGAAAACTCACTTTACTAAATGTATGAATTAAGTCCTAGAGTACTTCATAACAGCTCTTGCTAAGGTTATTAAAGTTTTATCTATGAAATGAATACCTTTTATAGCATCACAAATTTATGTGACTGTTATATGGTGTGGGATTGTCCTCAATGTTGTCATTATAAATCTTCAAATCAGTTGCCCTTGGCACACAACTCTTACTTTTGAACTGACATACTTAGCTGGATTATAAATGTTCTGTTCCAAAGATTTGTTGCTATACTCAAACACAATGTTCTGATATTGAATAAACAGGTTTTGCTTTCACTTCCAAAATCTGACAGAGAACAGCAGCAAATACAAGTTTTTAAAAATTGGTTTCAACAGGCCAGAAACAAAAACCTTCAACCACCTACATTTGATGCAAATATGCTACAAACAGACTATCAAGGTAGTCTCCAGGAAAGAGAAACAAGTGATTCTTATTTTCAGAAAAAAACCATCAAATCCTTTAAAGGTGCTTAAGCTACGATTAAGGCAAAAATCAAAATTAGATTTTTTTGTGTCAAACATTTATAAAAGCAAAATATTGAAATAATATTTCGCTATTATCAGTCACTTTGGTTCAATTTTGTCAAAACAAGCTAAATATCATCTCTGATGTTTTATTGTCTTGCAAGTCAATTATTCAATCATTCAAATCTGTATTCATGCAACCTTCAATTTCAACCTCAGCTGGAGATGGGTAGCGCATGTATAATTTTTGAAAAGAAAAGATTAAAGTGGAAAAATGAAACAAGGGAGCCACCATTTGTTGCATATTTAGGTCATCTGGATGGTTAATTAGATAGCATCTAATTTCACATGAAAAGCTGATACTTTACAAAGAATCCATACATGGTTATTTGTTTCTTTTGTATTTTTTGCAAATAAACACACTTTTCCTTGAAAATTCAAACAATTTTTAATATTTTATGTGATTGTTGATCAATTGATTGATGGGGCCTCGGTGGCCGAGTGGTTTAAGTAGTTACTACTGTAATCACTAGCCAGTCAACACTGAGGTTGTGAGTTCAAACCCCGCTCGTGCGGGTGCACTCGACTCCAATCTTAATTGACTAGGATTGTCAGTTTTCCTATCGAAGGTCGGTGGTTTTCTCCGGGCATTCCGGCTTCCTCCACCAATAAAAACTGGCCGCCACGAAATAGCCCAAAAGCGGTGCTTAAAAGTGGCGTTAAAACACCAAAAATCAAATCAAATCAAATCAATTGATTGATTGATTGCTTGGTGTTTAACGCTACTTTCAGCACTATTGTGCTATTTCATGGCGGTCAGTTTTTGTTGGTGGTGGAAGCTGGAGACCCCTGAGGGAACCACTGTTCTTCGTATTTCATATGAAAACATGCATTTAAGTTTTTTAATGTATGATATATGTTGGATATTTTTTTGCAGGTCGATGTTTTAAAAAATGGTCCATACACAAAACTGATACCAGATTTGAGAGGAGTGGACCCTGATGATGCGTTCTCTATTGTACCATATGAAAAAGGATTCACATTATTGTATTACCTGGAAACACTTCTAGGTGGACCAGGTAAGGAATATTGATCAAATGAATATTCATTACTGTAATTATTCATAAGGGTTACTAATTTTTGTGGATTGAGGAAAAATTGTTTTTCATGGCTATTTGATTTTGTGGTTTTTACCATTTTCTGCATAAAGGCCTACAGAAAATATGTACTTCATTGAACATTTAAGTACAGCTCTTTATAAGAACCAGGCAGAGTGCCATATACATGTGATATATGAGGGTATTCAGATTTTATCTATAATTGGCCTAGTAGAAGCAGTAAGTGAATACTGCTCAAACCATAATTTTGAGTGGGAAAATATGAGTGGTTGCCATGGTAACGAACACTCTATTTTTTGGTTGTTAAGCGTGGTAAAATCTTTTAAAAATCAGCTAAATCACCACAATTCAGAGCCTGATTATGAATAGAATCATGAGTTTTTCCTAAATGGTCATATGTAATATTGATACAACTTGGTTAAAGCTTCATTTTAGTGAAGATTGCATGTCAACCAAATTTGTAAATTTTTTGAAAAATTTTGCCAAAAAATGCATATTTTCAACTTTTCTGAAATTGGGATTTTTGCGAAATTATCAAATTTTCTCTGGTGTTTTTCAGAAAAGTGCAAATGTGTACAGAATAGTTAGCACTGTAGTTATGAAGTTTGGATACTGCTTTACCAAATTAAATAGAAAAATGTGTGGGACTTTTTTTAGTTTTATCACCATAGCAACCGATTTTTTCCTTGGAAACGGATTTATTGTTTGCAGAATATTGCAGTTTAAGAGCTTAAATGTCCTGAATTGTTTCATAACCGATAAGAAAATACATAAAAGCTAACGCTAACTCTTAATCACCATTGTTAAGAGTTGCTGACTTCAATAGTTACCACAGAAACACATATTATCCATAGCAACATCCATTCAAAAACTGCATAAATAGAAATTTAAGTAAAAAAATACATAAATAGAAGGTGTATATATTAAAATTGGAAAACGACTGCATGCTTTGCTTACTCACAGTCTTGTCTGTTCTTTTCATAAGGTTCAACAAATGTAATATATAATGTAACATTGGGGTTGGAAGGTGGGGGAAAAAGGGGGGAAGGGGTAGGTTTTTTCTTTTTAAATATCATACATGTAGATTCTTGAAAAGAAAACGTTTGGTCGGAGAGCCTGATTATATAAAGAATCAATTTTTTTTCAGAAATTTCATATATAACATCGATATAACTTGGTTTTAGCTTCAGAGCTTAGTTAAGGTAGTTCGCTTGTCATGTTTTGGGATTTTGTCAGATTTTGAAACCTCTGGTTTTATTCATTTGAATGCCTTTAAAAAAATGGCCATTGACCCCATTTTCTTATATAAATCTTTTACATGTGTAATGATAAGCCATCTGTAAAAGTCTTATAAAATTTCGATTATTCTTTAATAGTTTTTGAGAATGTAAACTTGTCAATGATAAAGCTATGAAAAGTCAAGAGAGAATATTTTCCCACCAAAATTTCAATGGGTAATTTCTCGAAAACAAGCACATTGACCTGTATATTTTTTTTACTCTTTTGATTGCTTTATTGATCCCTATCGATATTAACTAGTGTTTTGAAAAGTTAATTAATTTGAAACTGAGAAGCGAACTTCCTTAAGATTGCAGTTCAACCCGACTTTTAGATTTTTGTTAAAATATACCAAAAACACATATTTTCTTTTTCTGAATCATGGAGTTTTGTGAAATTATCAAATTTTCTCATGTGTTTTTATTGAAAAGTGCAAATAAGTAAAGCATAGCTAGCATTACAGTAACAAAGTTTGAATACTACTTGACCAAAATAAATAGAATATTGCATGGGGCTCTCTTGAATTTGATCACCATATTAATGTATTTGTCCCTTGAAATAGAGTTTTATTTGTTGAATTCTGCAGTATAGGGAGTTCAATGTTCTCAATTGTTTCCAAACCTTTATGAAAATACATAAAAGCATATATACACTCTAAATCTAAACTACAACGGTTAAGTATTATTACAATATCACCCATAACAACATCTAATCAAAATATATATAATATAATTTTTACAAATACATATAATTATGCTAATAATTTTCATTTTTCTAATGGGAATATAACTGCATGCTTCAATCTATTTAACTCTCAGTCCTGTCTTTGCTCCTTGAGAAGACTCAACAAATTTGAATATATACACTGTGGCATTTTGGGGGAGGAGTGGAGGTTTGGTAGTTTTTGTTTGAATCTTTCATAAATCCTTTTAAGGAAAATTGAGAGGTTTAGCTATAAAACCAGGTTTCATCTACCATTTTCTACATAAGAAAATACCTGTACCAAGTCAGTAATATATGACAGTTTTTATCCATTCGTTTGATGTGTTTGAGCTTTTGATTTTGTCATTTGCTTAGAGACTTTCTGTTTAGAATTGTCCTCAGTGTTACGTATATTTGTTATTTTACTTTTTTCTACAACATTTGGTTTCAATCTGGTAATCTATATTTATTTATGAAATGTTACTAACAGATGATCGACTTCATGGGGATTGCAATAGCACATTCTAGCTTTTGTCAAGGTCCATATAATTTTTGAAAGTATTGCTCTGACAATATATGTCCTTTACAAATGGGAAGAAACTACGAAATTTTGGAAAAATTCTAATTTTCCTAGCGCAATAATTCTCACAAATTTCAAACAGCAAGAGACTCAACTTGAAATCTCACTTATAAATATAAGCTTACAAACCAATAATAGAAACATTTGGTTTAAGCATTTCCAAACTGAAACTGAAGTGACAAGGACAGACAGATGGACAAACAGACCAAAACAAAACATATAAAGTCATGGTCTTTTAAGAACACTTTACACATAACAAAGGTAAAATCTCTGTGTTATTACTCAGGATAATGCAATGCTAAGGTGTACATTAACCACTGCACAGTTCAAATGTACTCATACCTTTGGTGGCTGATCATAGACTTTGAAAGGGGTGTTATTCTATAAAATAAAAATAAACAGCTGCGCCATGAGCACATGTTACGCCCGTCGCTTTTTCAAAGAATAAATTTCAATAACTTCTCAATGTCATATCACAAATTCATGAAAAACAAAAGGGAGGTTATGTTAATATATATAAACCCAACACCAAAGTTCGACCGTTAGATTTTCTTGTTTGAATTGTTTTACATTGTCATTTCTGGACCTTTTACAGCTGACTATGTGGCATGGGCTTAAGTCCCAGTCCCACTAGACCACGATCGCACCACGCTCACCGCGATCTAAAATAAATTCAGATCGTGGTGAGGTCGCGGTATGAGCGGCATGAAAATATTATTTTTCGTTGATTTCACATGATACTACGTCCTCATTACGCTTCACAACGATCCCGCTACGATTATACCACGTTCTTAAAACGCTTTCTACGATTATCATGATCTTACTACGCTCATCACGTTCTCACTACGACCATACCACGAGTTATCCGATTGCAACACGATCTTACCACGCTTCTACTGCGATTATAGCCCGTTCTTACCACGATTATACTACATTCATACCGCGATCTTACTACGTTCTCAGCAATAACGGCAACATCGTGTTCCATATAAATACTGTTCCATTCCTTATATTTCTGATTAATACTTAGATTTCTCGGAAACAACACAGTCATGCCACCAAAATCTACCAGAATGCGTGGGCGTGGTGGTAGGTGTAGGTGTAGAGGCAGAAGGAGGTCTGATAGTAAGGAATCCTGATCTAGCAGAGATGTCGCACCGACCAATGCAACCTGAATCTTTTTTCTTTTTTTTTTCAAGTTTTTTTTATTGTCATATAAACCAACTCATACGATTTGTGACAAATTATATACAACCTATTGCTAGTCCATCAAGCTCAAATGACGATGTTTTAGTGAACGAAAGCAGGGATGACAGAGATGTGTCAAGCAGGGTTGAGCTGTTGGAGAAAAAAGACAAGAGGTCCAAATTACACACAGACAAACAAAAGCTGGTGGGCTTTTATATATTTCATGTGAAAATGACAATTAGCATGATGGTCATAGTAAGAACGTAGTCAGGTCGTAAGAAGAGCGTGATGAGGACAGCATGGACGTGCTAGAATCGTACTATGGTCTTGAACAGCTTGGTGTAAACGTGGTATAGTCGTAGTGGAAGCGTAGATGGGTCGCGGTGAGAACGTGCTGGTCGTAGTGAGGTCGTAGTAACGTCGCTGTGAGATCGTAGCACAGTCTCTCTGAATAGAATCCCGCCGCTGCGCCTCGCTACGATGTAACAGCGATCTTTGCGATCTTACCACGACCTAACTGCGCTCTCACTACGCTTCTACTACGACCTGATTTCGCCACGACCGCACCACGATTGTTTTGAACATGTTCAAAGATGACCACGCTCATCATGATCTTGCAGACCTCACCACGACCGTATTACGACCTTACTGCGATCTACACGATCGCACTACGATCGTCTAAATTTGTATTTTTTCACAGAGCGTGGTGCGATCGTGGCCTAGTGGGACGCGGTATAAGCTCATTGTTGAAGGCCGTATGATCACCTATAGTTGTTAATTTCTGTGTCATGTTGGTCTCTTGAAGAGTTGTCTCATTAACAATTATACCACATCTTCTTTTTAAATTCACAGAAAAGATAAAAAAATCTACATGAAAGTCGAAAAATATAATATGGTATGTATGACAGAAAAAAGGGCTCCAGAAAGGTTCTCATAAGATCAAGTGGTCACTTTGAGAAATTTCTTTAGTTAACCATGCCAGTTCTCATAAGATCAAATGGTCACTTTGAGAAATTTCTTTAGTTAACCATGCCATTTAATGCAAATTATACAGTTGACAGTGACACTAACAAAATTCAAACTTGAACTCTGTTTTGTGGTAATAAGCATTGTGTATACATGTTTCATAAGATTTGGTTGAGGCAAACTAAAATTAGAAAATGGAAACCAACTTTGTGACGACTAATGTACTGACAGACATGGGTTAAACCTACTCCCCCGCCCCCTCCCCCCCCCCCAAATTGCGCGCCATAAAAGTGTTTATTTTAGTTTTGCCATTGTACCTTGAATCGATCAAATGTGTGCAATTCGCGGGACATTGGAAATTTGTTCTTTTATTTCACATTGGACACTAAAGTCTTGTATTCATTAATGATTACAACTTGTCTGGACTAGAAAGCATTGATAATTACAAAGAAAATAAGATTGGTATGTACTGCGCTGTTTCTAGTGTTGCGGTTAATTGAATAAGACCATGTGTGGAATTTGTCTTCAAATTATTACTGTTATTAATCTTGTGATCATGCAGTCATTCTCAGCTTAGTGGTTTCATTCCAAATCTCGGACAGTTTTTATAAAGGTTACAGAGACAGATACAGAAAATAGGGCGTAATTCATGTAAAGGTTAAAAAAAACGTTGAGAATAGCAAAACGATTTTTTGAAGATTCAACCTAAAGAAATGATACATTTTACATGTTTACTTGTAAAGGAGAGGAAGGAGATTTCAGAAGAAGGATAAGAAGTGTGCTTCAGCTGACCCCCCAAACAACAACAACAACAACAACACACACACACACAAAACAAGATATAATGTTGTCGGAATCATGAACTTATGAGATATATGTAGAACAATGCATAGTAAGGAATGATTCATAATTAATACAGTTATTTTGCACAATAATTTTGATTTGATAATTTTGCGGTAATAGCATAATTATTTTACGGGATTAGCACAATTCCAAGTTAGTAGATGTATCTATTTGTCTATCTTGGGGATCCTGAATTCCAATTGCGGGATAGCAGTACAACAAAGGAGCTATTAATGATATGTTAATAGCTATATATAAAGAGGATTCCATTATACTGCACTTCTGATATTAGCGATCACCAATTGACTATTATTATTTTTTAAGTCACCACCAACTTATAATTTGATTCAATTTGCCTGTCCGTCTATCCGTCCGTCCATCACACTTCAGTTTCAGTTTAGAAATGTTTTGGCCAAATGATTCTATTATTGGTTTGTAAGCTTAATATTATGTTACAGGTTAATTTTGTGATTTATGCTGGTGGAATAACATCTCAGACGGGTGTGTGCCCTAAGAAATTCAGAATTTTCTTACAATTGTTAAGGGCCATATCTATCATGCCTTACCATAAGCCAGGTTGGCCCGGCTATTGCAATCCCATGAAGTTCATCATCTGTTTACTTTCAAAACTGGATTATCAGATGATGAACTCAAACAAAGTCCGACCAAACGCAATTATCTTTTCAAGTATCTACTTGTATGAAACATTTAAAAATCAACATACCCCTCTTTTTCCAATCCCCCAACCCCAATGTTACATCATATATTACATTTTTGAACCATCTGAAGAAGAAAAAAAAGACAAGACTGTGAGTGAAGCAAAGAATAAAGTCATATTCAATTTGAAAACAAACACCTCTATTTATGTATTTTTACATAAATTTCTATTTATGCAGTTTTTGAGTGGATGTTGCTATGGATAATATGTGTTTCCATGGTAACAATTGAAGTCAACAACACTTAACGATAGTAATTTAAAGTTTGCGTTAGCTTTTATTTATTTTCTTATCAGTTATGAAACAATTCAGGACATTTAAGCTCTTAAACTGCAATATTCTGCAAATAAAAACTCCGTTTCCAAGGAAAAAATCGGTTGCTATGGTGATAAAACTAAAAAAAATCCCACGCATTTCTCTATTTAACTTGATAAAGTAGTATCCAAACTTCATAACTACAGTGCTAACTATTCTGTACACATTTGCACTTTTCTGAAAAACACCAGAGTAAATTTGATAATTTCGCAAAAATTCCAATTTCAGAAAAGTTGAAAATATGCATTTTTTGGCAAAATTTTTCAAAAAAATTACAAATTTGGTTGACATGCAATCTTCACTAAAATGAAGCTTAAACCAAGTTGTATCAATGTTACATATGAACATTAATGAGAAATGCACGATTCTATTCATAATCAGACTCTGAATTGTGGTGATTTAGCTGATTTTTGAAAGATTTTACTACGCAACAACCAAAAATAGAGTGTTCGTTACCATGGCAACCACTCATATTTTCCCACTCAAAATTATTTTTTGAGCAGTATTCATTTACTGCTTCTACTAGGCCCATTTTAGATAAAATCTGAAACCTTCATATATCGCACTCTGCCTGGTTCTTACAAAGAGCTGTACTTAAGTTTGTGGTTCACCTTTACCCTCAAAAGCTACAAAACTGGTATCCCAGGAATAATAATGAATCAACAGTAACTAAGAAATTAAATAGATATTTGTCTCCCAATTTTAAATTATATATGCATGAATACTTAAATTCTGTTAATGGTACATTGAATTTGTATTATTGATAGTATTTGACAAAAGTGGTCAGCCTAACTGAAAATTAAAAAAAATGTTTGTACATTTACTATAGCAATTGTTGAGCAATGGACCAAAATGTGACATTATTTTATTTTCAGAAAATGCTGCATTAAAATAATGCTATTAACAATTAAAATACAAGTTTTATTTTTGAAAAGTTGAAAACATCACAAAGCTTTATGAATTTATAGTACATAAAATTGTATAAACTTGAGCAGAACATTTTATTTTCTTTTGATTGAACATAGGTACTTTGCATTTTATACTTTGTATTAGTTTAAATCTTATTTTGTAATTATTTATATTTTAGATGAATTTGAACCATTCCTGAAGGCTTACATTGAAAAATTCAAATACAAATCTATAGACAGTAATCAGTGGAAAGATTTCCTATTCTCATTTTTCCAGTCAAAGGTAGGTCTGTTGCTTTAAAACATCCTTACTATGATCACTTAAAACACTAGGATACATGTTATAAGATTATGTCATAACTTTAATAAAAGGCCCCAAACTGACAAATGTTGAAAAATTCATATAAGAAAACTAACAGCCTGATTTATGTATAAAACAATAAAAGAAAAAAACTATGATATACAGCAACAAACAACAACCACTGAATTACAGGCTCCTGATTTGGGACAGGCACATACAGAATGTTGCGGAGTTAAACATGTTTTGGGTCACCCAACCCTCCCCTAACCTGGGACAACTGTTAAAAAAAAAGTAGCAATCTGTATATTGGTAACTGTGTTAAAAGAAGAACACCAATTTTCAAGGTCCATTTCTTAACCAGATAGTAAACTTAGTACAAGTTTTAAATACAAGGGTAATATTATGTAATTCTGGCATTTCCATGGTAGGTTAAATGAAGGTCATACTGTTTTTGTGGAAAGGAAAATAAAGGGTAGAATGTATGGTGAACCTTATAGACAAATTAGTGCTGCTGAGAGATGGAATGAATTACAACAAAGTGTGGTAAGAACTACTTAGATACATAGCTATACCTCATCAGATATTAATCTTTATGGTCAGGTTAAATGAAGGTCATACTGTGTTTGTGGAGAAAAATACAAGGTAGAATGTTTGGGGAACCTTCAAGACAGTTAAGTGCTGCAGAAGGATGGAATGATTTACAACAAAATGTGGTAAGAATTCTTCACAATTTTTGGATGACTGTGTCTTTTCACTGTTTCCATATATATAATGAATAAATGTTACAAATAGTAATTGCAAAAAAATTAACTGCTTGTTTTAGAGATGAATACTCTGAAGGAAAACTCACTTTACTAAATGTATGAACTAAGTCCTAGAGTACTTCATAACAGCTCTTGCTAAGGTTATTAAAGTTTTATCTATGAAATGAATACCTTTTATAGCATCACAAATTTATGTGACTGTTATATGGTGTGGGATTGTCCTCAATGTTGTCATTATAAATCTTCAAATCAGTTGCCCTTGGCACACAACTCTTACTTTTGAACTGACATACTTAGCTGGATTATAAATGTTCTGTTCCAAAGATTTGTTGCTATACTCAAACACAATGTTCTGATATTGAATAAACAGGTTTTGCTTTCACTTCCAAAATCTGACAGAGAACAGCAGCAAATACAAGTTTTTAAAATTGGTTTCAACAGGCCAGAAACAAAACCTTCAACCACCTACATTTGATGCAAATATGCTACAAACTGACTATCAAGGTAGTCTCAGGAAAGAGAAACAAGTGATTCTTATTTTCAGAAAAAACCATCAAATCCTTTAAAGGTGCTTAAGCTACGATTAAGGCAAAAATCAAAATTAGATTTTTGTGTCAAACATTTATAAAAGCAAAATATTGAAATAATATTTCGCTATTATCAGTCACTTTGGTTCAATTTTGTCAAAACAAGCTAAATATCATCTCTGATGTTTTATTGTCTTGCAAGTCAATTATTCAATCATTCAAATCTGTATTCATGCAACCTTCAATTTCAACCTCAGCTGGAGATGGGTAGCGCATGTATTAAGTTTGTGGTTCACCTTTACCCTCAAAAGCTACAAAACTGGTATCCCAGGAATAATAATGAATCAACAGTAACTAAGAAATTAAATAGATATTTGTCTCCCAATTTTAAATTATATATGCATGAATACTTAAATTCTGTTAATGGTATATTGAATTTGTATTATTGATAGTATTTGACAAAAGTGGTCAGCCTAACTGAAAATTAAAAAAATGTTTGTACATTTACTATAGCAATTGTTGAGCAATGGACCAAAATGTGACATTATTTTATTTTCAGAAAATGCTGCATTAAAATAATGCTATTAACAATTAAAATACAAGTTTTATTTTGAAAAGTTGAAAACATCACAAAGCTTTATGAATTTATAGTACATAAAATTGTATAAACTTGAGCAGAACATTTTATTTTCTTTTGATTGAACATAGGTACTTTGCATTTTATACTTTGTATTAGTTTAAATCTTATTTTGTAATTATTTATATTTTAGATGAATTTGAACCATTCCTGAAGGCTTACATTGAAAAATTCAAATACAAATCTATAGACAGTAATCAGTGGAAAGATTTCCTATTCTCATTTTTCCAGTCAAAGGTAGGTCTGTTGCTTTAAAACATCCTTACTATGATCACTTAAAACACTAGGATACATGTTATAAGATTATGTCATAACTTTAAGATTCCACAACTTTCAGAAGAAGAACCTAAAAAGTGATAGCCATATTAATTAAAGATGTGAACACAAATAATCATTTTTGTTTGTGGTCAACATTTCAGGTACTCCTAGCAATCATTATAATAGAGCTAGTATGGTTCAGATATTTTATAATCTTTTTTTGTTGTTGTCATGAGGCATATCAAACCAACTCTTATTACAAATTGTACAACTTGATGATGGTCTTGATTAGACTTAATGATCTTGGCTCCTTGCACATTTAACTTTCCTCAATATTTTATAAGCTCTCTGGTGTTTTAGGCTATGATTTTTACTTAGCAATATTTCAATATTTATGCCTTTTATGTACATTTAATACATTTATTGACCTATTTCACAAATTTTAATTGATTGTATTTATGGGATTATAAATGTTACAGAAATTATCGCTATCTTTTCATTATTTGAAAATTGTGAAGTGATTGGTTTCGGAAAAATAAAAACTTGCATTTTAAATTTTGATAGCAATATGTGTATGCAACATATCCTGAAATCACAATGATTAATCTCACATTTTTGTTAATTGTTTAACAATCATAATAATAAATGCACACAATAATTCCTGAATTTCCAATCTCATCTAAATCGTAAATAGTAATGCATACTTTGCCTTTTGCCTGATTACCAAATGTTCCTATGTAATTCTGTTGACATAAGTCTATTTTATCCTAGAACATAACTGAAGTGTATGGGAGTGCCTTTGATATCATCCATTTTAACACAGGTGACTCAAATATATAAAACATTATGATTTAAGATGACTTTTTGAAATCTTGCCTTTCTTAATGTCGGTCATGGGATGAATTTTTTAATGTAACCTATCTTGATTTTTTTTTTTTTTACCTCTTTGTAGGTTGATGTATTAAACAAAGTGGATTGGGACACATGGTTTTCTGGTGTTGGGATGCCACCCATTAAACCAGAGTAAGTTTGCTTTACTAATATTTAACATTTCATTTTCATTTAAAAGCACTGGATGCTGACTAATATGTGCATGATCAATAGCCATGAAACTAGATTTATCATTATGCAGTAACAGTTACAGTTATGTTTAGATATAGTGTCTATTTTACCAATTTCGAATGATGCAAAAACCTTCAAAACACCTCGTTTCCATGAAATGACATTATCTATGTGTGTGCTTATGTCATGTGTTTATTTTTCACAAAAACTATAAAAGACATATCATGCTTTCTCCTTCCTATGGCAAAATAAGTGGCCTGATCAGCCTTCTCCTTCCTATGGCAAAATAATTGGCCTGATCATGCCTTTTCTTTCCTCTGGAAAATAATTGGCCTGATCATGCCTTTTCTTTCCTATTGCAAAATAAGTGGTCTGATCATGCCTTATCCTTTATATGGGGAAATAAGTGGCCTGATCATGCCTTCTCTCAATGCCAAAATAAGTGGCCTAATCATGCCATCTCCTTCTATTGCCAACATAAGTGGCCTGATCATGCTTTCCTGGACTATTGTGTGTTCATCCTTGATATTTATTATTCAGATTTAGGAGACTAAAAGTTATTGTTAATAATATTTAATGTTGGTTTTATTTTATCCAAATAGATTTCTGTTAAGTAAGTTATTATACTTTTTGTGCAATAATTATAGTTCTTTATTCATAAAGATATTTTTATTTATTTCCATATTGTAATTATAGATATGATGAAAGTCTTGCTGTGCCTTGTCAAGAATTATGTGATAAATGGTCTGCCACATCAGATAGTTACCTGTCTCAGTTTAGTGCAAATGATATCCTGAAAATGACATCAAACCAGATCAGAATCTTCCTTTATAAAGTATTATTACTGGAGGTAGATAATTTTCTAACATATGTTTTGTCATTTAGATTTTTTCATAGCCAATTTCATCTTGCCTATAATTTTTCTTGGAAACCTTTTGAAGAGTGCATAAAATGATATATCAACTATAAATTTAAAAGATAGCTCAAAAGATTAATTTGGTATTGGTATCAAATTCAGTATAGCCACCAGAGCATATATTGCCTCTTTGATAAGGCACCACTAAATTCACAACTTTTAAAATGAATAGTCTTTAATCTATGTTGTTTAAAAATAGTGAAGGGTATCTTAGTTTAGCATAGTAGGGCACAATATTTTAGTATTGTCTAGTGATGATTTCCAGGTTGGCTTAGTTATCACTAACGTCAACTTAAAATCCTCACTAGACAATACAACTGAATTAACCTGTTGTGTAGCCAAAGGTCAATAAATCAAAGATCCTTGACCTATTTGGTATACAAATTATCATGTAATAATACCTCTTCTAATTAACAATTAAATTTTTAAATAAGAATTTTTATGCTCCCACCGCAGCGGAGGGGCCATTAAGTTTTACCCTTGTCCGTCAGTATGTCCCAAAAAAGTTTCTGTTGTCCAACTTTAGTTTTCCTCAGCCAAATGTTATGAAACTTGTACACAATGCTTATTATCTCCAAACACAGATAAAGTTCAAATTTGGTTGGCGTCACTTTAACTGTTCTTGAGTTATGTCCCTTTATAAATGGAAAAATTGCAAAATTTGCTATTTCAGCACTCTTACTTTATTTTGCCTCAACAAAATGTTATGAAACTAATATACAATGAATATTATCACCAAAGACAGATCAAGTTCGAATATCGGTGGCGAAATTTTCACTGTTCTTACGTTATATTCCTTTATAAATTGAAAAATCTGTTTGATATCATTTTAATCATTTTGGGCTGTACATTAATTAACGAATCATACTATTTAATCAAGTGATGAATAGCAGTTATCCTTTTTAGAAATTGAAAACACTAATAGTAAGACTTCAACTCTGTATTGATCCAGCTTTTATATTTTAAAATGAATAAAAAGATGTCTGTATATATGAATAAGACAGCAACCCAACAATAAAACAGAAAGACATGAGGGGGTCAACATGTACTGGCTACAACATTAAAACATTTTTTATGCCCCCGCCGTAGCGGAGGGGGCATTAAGTTTTACCCTTGTCCGTCTGTACGTCCCAAAATTGGTTTCCGTTCTCTAACTAAAGTTTGCCTCAACCAAATGTTATCAAACTTATACACAATACTTATTACCACAAAACACGGATCAAGTTTGAATTTTGGTGGCGTCACTTTAACCGCTCTAGAGTTATGCCCCTTTATAAATGGAAAAATTGCAAAATTTTTCATTTCTGTTCTCTATTGAACTTAAGTTTGCCTCATCCAAATGTTATGAAACTTATACACAATAGTTATTACCACAATACACAGATCAAGTTTGAATTTTGGTGGTGTCACTTTTATTGTTCTAGAGTTATGCCCCTTTACAAATGGAGAATTTCTAAATTTTTCATTTTTTTTTTTAAAATATCAATGTCATTATTCAAGTAATTTTCAAAATTGGAGTTATCTTCCTTTGTCCATGATTATAGTTGAATCAACTACAATCAATGCTTTATACAATGCAATGTTTAATTTTGACTTCCACTGATAAAACACAGATCAAGTTGAATTTGGGTAGTGTCACTTTAACCATTATTGAGTTATGCCCTTTATAAATCGAAAAATTGCAAAATTTTTAGTTTCCATTCTGTAACTTAAGTTTGCCCCAACCAAACATTATAAAACCTATACACAATACTCATTACCACAAAACTTACAGATCAAGTACAAATTTTTTGTTTCCATTCTCTAACTTTAGTTTGCCTCAACCAAATGTTATGAAACTTATACACAATGCTTATTACTACATAATACAGTTTAAGTATGAAATTGGGTGGCGTCACTTTTACCATTCTTGAGTTATGTCCCTTTATAAACATAAAAATTGCTGAATTTTTCTTCTCTGTTCTCTAACTTTATTTTGTCACGACCAAATGTTATAAAACTTATACACAATGCTTATTATCACAAAACTCAGATCAAGATCAAATTTGGGTAGCGTCACTTTTACCATTCTTCGGTTATGTCCCTTTATAACTATATGATATGCAAGCGGGGGCATCATCTGTGGACACATGTGGACACAATCCACATTTATTTTCTTTTACGGTGCCATACCTCAAGTTCTAAAGCATCCTAAGTCTAAAACCACCAAATGTCTGCCATCCTCACCTTATTCTTCTAGGACAAAATCACTAAGATAGGACTAACGACAATCCCTGATAAAGTTACTGACATTCACATTAGTATAGGGCAGGTTTGAAATAGGTTTGTATCTTGTTAATGGAATATCAAAAAAGTATATAGAAGATCATAAAATACTAAAAAATACAAATGAGAAAACCTAAGGTATAAATTAACCAATTCTTAATAATACCACATCAAAGAATGCTTGCAGTTACAGTTAGGAAGCACCAAAACTGTTACTGTGGGGAAGTACTTAATTTACTGATAGGAAAATACCTATATGTTATTTCATGAAAAGTCGATATAGAAATAAGAATTTATATGTTTTAAATTTCAGAGTCCATTGTCCTTAATCAAAGTAAAGAAAATGGAAGAATTATACAAGTTCAATGATAGAAAAAATTCAGAGATCAGACTAAAGTAAGTTAATGATAGAAAATTGTCCAAAAAGTGTATCATAATGACAAAATCTGAGTATACCATGAAGGTATTCAAACTAAATGTACAACAGAGAATTGCCATATCCTTGGAACAAAAGCCCAAAACAAAGGATCTATATTTTAATCAGACTGTCATCTTTGACTTGACCATATATTTATTTAATAAATAGTATATACAATTGATAAACCTTTGTAAAGGAGGACTATTCATGTTTCTGTATGTAACAACTTCCTGACTGATGATAAGTATCCAGTTGAAACACAATAAAATGACAAACTTATCTGTTGTGTGATTCTGGTGTTATACAATATTAAACTTGAAATCTAGCCTGTTGTTGTATAATGTATACTCAGCACAACTTTATGTTTGTGAAAACCAAAAATGTTGTACACTCACTATTAAATTTTGTCCCAAGAACATTATTCTACTTTGAAATGATGTATGTAGGCAAATGGGAATGAAAAAAGAATTCTTATGTATTTATTTAAGATATGAGGTTGTTGAAAAAAAAAATTATTATAAGAAAATGACATTTCTTAATATGAAAATGATGACAAAATTATGTTTGAATCATTTTACTATGAGGATGCATCTGGAATCTTGAAATATACAATTGCCCTGTCACACACAAAGTGCAAACTGGTTTTAAGTATAGTAAAGCTGGCAGGCTGTGAAAAGAGTTCCTATTTCTTTCTAATGGGATGGAAGCTAGACATTGCAATCCTATATTTCATCAGTGGTTTACATTTAGGCACAGTCTGTTGTTAAAGTATTTTTTAGACATAAATAACTTAGTCAAATTATGTTTAAACTTTTTGAAACTTAGAAAGAAGATTTATTATGATCAATAGATCAAGAGCAAAATTTTGAAGAAAAAAAAAATTTCATTTTTTTCTATATTTTATTTTACTGATAGATGGACTAAGTTTTTTACATTGACATTTTAGTCTGGTATTAATTTTTTTAGATTTTACATTCATGGAATGCTATGCAATTTAGAAAGAAGCTTCTTCAAGATCAAGAAATAGCATCTGAAGAAAAAATTCAAATTTTTCGTATAAATGGACTTAGTATTTGATAGTCAACATTACACTACACACTAACAGCATCAATAACATGGGAAATACAGGATTCAATGGAACCATTTACAAATTCTCATGTAATAAACTTTCTACAGTTTTCAGTGTTCATTGTTTAGAACAATTCTGTGCAACTTGTTCATTTGAGTCTTTGATCAATATGTATCCTCAAAGATTTCCTGTTTTAGTGATGTTTAGATAAAAGTGTGCATTTGTGACTGCCACTTTCATATGATTAATTTCTAATTCCTTTTATGTTTATTTCAGATGGTTGTTATTATGTTTGAAGGCACATTGGGAGGATTCTATTCAGTATGCTTTAAAATTTGTGAATGAACAAGGGAGGATGAAATTTGTCCGACCTATTTACAGGTAATTTTCCTATCAAGGTGTATGGTTAATAACATACTATGATGCCTAGTCTGTAATTGTTTGAGGCTCGTTTGTGATCGTTTTATTTTTGGTTAATTTAATGATTTACAGACTTAAGAATTTTCAATAGAGAAATATTCAAGATAGAATAAAGGGTGTTTTGGTTTAGTTAATGTATTGAGTTGTATCATAAGCCTTGACTTTGGAGATGTGATGTAGGTTTCAGAGGTTGTTATTGGTTGCTGTCTGTCTTGTTTGTTTTTTGAATGTTGTTTTGAAATAGGTCAGGCTACTTTTTTTTTCGTCTGAATTGTTTTAAATTTTGACATGTCAGGGGTGTTTATAGCTGACTAATACAGTATGGGTTAGCTCATATTTGAAGGCCATAAAGTGACTCCTAGTTGCTTAAATCTGTTTCCCTTGAATTAGTTTTCTCATTGGCAATAATACAATATACTTATTCTTTTTATCAGCAATTTTCTTCATTTTTGAAAGTTTTTAGATATAGAGTATGTCAAACTAGGTTATACTGGTATAAATTTGATGTTGCATTTTAGAGTAAAATTAATCATTTAATTTCTTATTTTTCACTTTTTAGAGCCTTATATGCATGGGAAGGTTCAAGAGATACTGCAATAAAGAATTTCCTATCAAAACGTCCAGAAATGCATACAACAACAGCAGAATTAGTGGGCAAAGATTTACATTTAGGAAGTTCATAATCAATTATAAGAACAATTTTTATGCTGTTAGGGCTGTGCTAGAGAGTGAAATTTGTTTCATATAATCAGAACATGTTTATGGATAGGAAATGACTATTTAGGGGCTTACCACATTGCATGCAACCCTAAGTAATGATTTGTAAAATGTATGGTAGCAAATTGATTTATAAAATAATAGTTTATTTACTTACACTGAATAGTCCTAGATTATCCTCATTAAATAAGATAATATAAACTTTCTTTATTGATGTTAAAGGTTATTCATTCTGAATTATCTGTGTTAACAGTGATAATATATCCTGAATTATCATTGTTAATATGGGAGATATATACTATCAGATAATTATTAGTACCAGGGTATATGTCATGAATTTTGAATAGTCTACTTCACAAGCTAGTCATGTTTTATGATGACTCAAAGGAAGACTTAACGTCAATATAGATATATTAAGTCATGTTTTATGATGACTCAAAAGAAGACTTAACGTCAATATAGATATATTAAGTCATGTTTTATGATGACTCAAAGAAGACTTAACGTCAATATAGATATATTAAGTCATGTTTTATGATGACTCAAAGAAGACTTAACGTCAATATAGATATATTAAGTCATGTTTTATGATGACTCAAAGGAAGACTTAACGTCAATATAGATATATTAAGTCATGTTTTATGATGACTCAAAGAAGACTTAACGTCAATATAGATATATTAAGTCATGTTTTATGATGACTCAAAGAAGACTTAACGTCAATATAGATATATTAAGTCATGTTTTATGATGACTCAAAGAAGACTTAACGTCAATATAGATATATTAAGTCATGTTTTATGATGACTCAAAGAAGACTTAACGTCAATATAGATATATTAAGTCATGTTTTATGATGACTCAAAGAAGACTTAACGTCAATATAGATATATTAAGTCATGTTTTATGATGACTCAAAGGAAGACTTAACGTCAATATAGATATATTAAGTCATGTTTTATGATGACTCAAAGGAAGACTTAACGTCAATATAGATATATTAAGTCATGTTTTATGATGACTCAAAAGAAGACTTAACGTCAATATAGATATATTAAGTCATGTTTTATGATGACTCAAAGAAGACTTAAAGTCAATATAGATATATTAAGTCATGTTTTATGATGACTCAAAGAAGACTTAACGTCAATATAGATATATTAAGTCATGTTTTATGATGACTCAAAAGAAGACTTAACGTCAATATAGATATATTAAGTCATGTTTTATGATGACTCAAAGGAAGACTTAACGTCAATATAGATATATTAAGTCATGTTTTATGATGACTCAAAAGAAGACTTAACGTCAATATAGATATATTAAGTCATGTTTTATGATGACTCAAAAGAAGACTTAACGTCAATATAGATATATTAAGTCATGTTTTATGATGACTCAAAGGAAGACTTAACGTCAATATAGATATATTAAGTCATGTTTTATGATGACTCAAAGGAAGACTTAACGTCAATATAGATATATTAAGTCATGTTTTATGATGACTCAAAAGAAGACTTAACGTCAATATAGATATATTAAGTCATGTTTATGATGACTCAAAGAAGACTTAACGTCAATATAGATATATTAAGTCATGTTTTATGATGACTCAAAAGAAGACTTAACGTCAATATAGATATATTAAGTCATGTTTTATGATGACTCAAAAGAAGACTTAACGTCAATATAGATATATTAAGTCATGTTTTATGATGACTCAAAAGAGAACTTAAAGTCAATATAGATATCATTTGTAAACAATATGGATTTTTCATATTGTTAAACCCAGATATGATTGTTCAGACATGTGAACTCTTGTATCAATCATTGTTTTGTGACATAAATTTGAACAGAGCATCATTTCCTATGACATCATGTCAAAAAAAAGGCATATTAGTTGCATACTTTTATTTATCTGCCCTTTTTGTTAGATCATTTGTTTAAATGATGAGATTTTCATTAGTAAATAAACAGCTGAGACATGGATATTCTGTTTCTGCCATTGTAGAAGTACTACTTATCATCAGACATAACTTAAAAAATTCTTACTTGTTATTAAAAAGTTATTCTGGAAGGTAGTCTTTACTTTCCTTTTCTTTTTTTTCTTTTTTTTTTTGGGGGAGTTGTTTAATTGCTGTTTCATTGACATTTACACAACACATTCATCCATATTTTTTTAGAATTAACTTAAAATGAAGTCAACAATGTTTTCTTACTGTGAAGCAGTTTTTAATTTTCTTCCTTACAAGTTAGTTCAATTACTTGTTTCCTAAGTTTATACTTCAAACATTGTACAGGTCAAAAAATATTATCTAATGGACAATTAATTAAAAACAAACAGAAAAAACTTTGATAATAAGAAATATTTATGATGACTACTATTTGGTATGCTGTTGTTTCTGTCTTTTCTCTTATAAGACTCATCTTTCAATAATTTAGATGACATCAGTGACTGTTTTACATGGATAGTTTGTAAGTGGTTATACTTTCCTTATTTAGTAAAAAGTAAAATCACAAAAATACTGAACTCCGAGGAAAATTCAAAAAGGAAAGTCCCCAATCAAATGGCAAAATCAAAAGTTCAAACACATCAAACAAATGGATAACAACTGTCATATTCCTGACTTGGGTACAGGCATTTTCTTATGTAGAAAATGGTGGATTGAACCTGGTTTTATAGCTAGCCAAACCTCTCACTTGTATGACAGTCTCATCAAATTCCATTATATTGACAACGATGCGTGAACAAAACAAATAGACACAATAGGTAAAATGTCAAAAATAGGGTTACAGCAGTCAACATTGTGTTATCATCTTAATAACTATAAAAACAGACAAATGTAACGAAGAAGCACAAAAAGGCATACATCAAATTTAACATCCTCATAATGCTTATATTATACGATTTTATTTATCTATGTAAAATCCACCCATAAAGGATGGAAGGTTTTAAGTACTGGTGTAAAATCGCACGTTTGAAATTCGCACAGGTAGACATAAAATAATTTTGTCGTTCAAAGTATGAAGAGATACATAAATACAGAGTCACATAAAATGGATATCACAAATAAACAGACTTAACAGTAAAAGTAATATTAATAAATAAAATAATAGTGAAGTAAGATACATTATATTGGACTGTGCTTTAAAACATCTGACTTTTTTTAAGTGCAGAAGATAGAGAGGTTAGAGATATTTGGCTGCAAAGTTTTTTTGATTTATATTTATTAAAGGTAAGATCTGTTGGTTCAGTTTAACTGTTTATATTGGTGTAAGTCATATTGGTAAGTAATGTCTGTTGTGTAGCCATGTGTAAAGTAAATAAAGCTCCAGTCACAAATAAAATCTTTGTTCAACATATTCCTGTGCTATATGATGTGAAAGGCTTCAAATTCTCTTCCATTTCAAATTTTACAAAGGTAAACAAGATCTAGTTAAATAGTTTTTTAAATGAAATTTCATTCTTTTACATTTTTTCTAGGAAATTTACATGGCAAATTGATGTAAATAAAAAGTGTGAATAGTGGAGATATGTTTAATATATCTATTGTTTATTTGGTTATCCAACAAGTTGTTCAGCATTTTTGTTACATTTAGAGTTGGAACAACACTGAAAATGTTTGAACTCTTGATTGAGATATGTCACTTTCCCGGTGGATTGCAGTTGTGCTGGTAACACCACACATGCCTTCAAAGACAACATAAGTATTGTTAGCATTATTATTTATATTTAATCACGAAGTCAAAAGTTACATGAAAAAAATAAAGACAAAATGTACTTTGATCTTTAAGGTTACTTAAGTTTTTACATGTATTATAGACTGTGTTATTAGTTAATTATTCTTTTTAAATTATGACTTTGTACTGGTCTGGTGAGTACATTGTATTTTAATCTTTTAAGTAAATATATTACATTTGACTTTGTCATTTAAAGCTACATACTGGTGAAGGTACACAGTCTAGGTAATATAATCCACTTATCAACTGTCCTGTTAAACATGACTGAAACATATAAGTATTATTAATAGTAGAACATAAATTGTATATATAAGTGTTAATGATGATAGAACATATAAGTTTTAAGTATAATGTTAAGGCATAAACATGATAAATGTGCTAATTTGTGACACAAAATCAATACAGCCAAAAATGACTGTGCAAAATCTTATACAAACGTTGAGGAGTTGATACAAAAAGCCAAACCTGGACAAGGCATCAGAGCTCATACATTGCTTTTCTAGCTTTATTGATGTTTACCTGGATATGTTTTGAGATGATTTGTCATTGGTTGTTACGTATGTAAAACCTAAGTGTACTGTGGTATCAACATTTTGAATAGAAGTGTCATGTAAGGTAAAGTTGAAGTTATCCTCAAGTTTTTGTTTTCCATTTTTCAAGATTTTCCACTTTGTAGGTTGTAGGAAGTATTTCTCTCCTGTTGATTGTATCTATGATTTCTTTGATTCAGTCAAGTTCCATAAGATAGATGCCTTCAACAGTCACCAAACATTGAATTATACATCTATATAGAAAAACGTGAAACAAAAGGATAATGTTAGCTTCTTTACATTCCTCCTTAGAAGCTCCTGTGTGAAGCATGCCTCATATGAATAAAGGAACAAGTCAGCAGATTTAGCCCATCTACATTCCGACAAAAATGTACTTTTAGTTGAATGAAGCTGCAATATGATTTTGAATCTTAGGAAATACTAATCTTAATATCATATGCAGGTACAAAATATATAATATATATAAAGTAAAGTATTAAACAAAGTTAAAGCTCTCTCTGTAGCTAATAATTGACGCACTCAACTAGATTTTTAACACCTTTACATGTTCTTAAAATGGAATTTTAAAAAGGCAATAACACAAAACAAAAAATATATATCAGCTACTTACAGATCCTGTTGGACAATGCTTGGCAAATCGACAATTGCGTAGATTTGACAGAAACTTGCAAGAATAACAGCTCAGGTGGTCAGAATGTGCTGGTGTTGTTGGAGACCTGGTGGTTGATAATGTTGTAGAAGTCTCCATCGATATGTCTGTGGTTAAGCAAAAAGATGCTGTACTGTATTAAGGCAATTTTCAAAAACATTAAAAAATATGTATCAATAATAAATCATGTGCTTTATGTCTTTTCACGTTTATATTACTGCAATCACTAGACTAGATTGGTCCATGTTTTGTTTCTCTGCGACAAGATGAAATGTGCGAGACATACTTATGCTAATCTGGCAATGACATACATCATTTGCATAAAGCTTTATATTTCATGGTTCAGTGATAAATGTTATGTTTTGTGATCGGGTCCGTTTCTCGAATATTATTAGCAATAGGTCAACTTGTATTGGGTGTATCAAGGATTTAAGTACTATACAAATCTTTGGGTGTATAGAGTTATTGTAAGGTGTAAATAGATATAAGAAGATGTGGTATGAGTGCCAATGAGTACGCCATTTATTTTCAGAACCCTTGGTTATATAAGGGCGGTCAGTTTTTATTGGTGGAGGAAGTCGGAGTACAGGAATAGAACCGCCGACATTTCAGAATTGTGTTAACGCAAAACAAATACATTGAAGTGTAATTCTTATATGATTTGCATATCTACAAAATTAATACTTGAATGTTATTGGTCCGTTAGAATTTTTTCCTGGTTTACTCTTCAATAGACCAATGCCACACTATGTTGATGTTACTGTGGTAAAGTTAATTGCGAAACATATGAATGGAATCCTGGGGTTCATGGAGAAAGTTCGGAATAAAAACAAAAAAAAAAATAATTTTTGTGTTGATAATTATAAGGATCAAACACATTTTCTAGAGGTTATTTGTGTTTAAACAGAACCACCTACAAACATACTTTACATAATAGTCCTTCAAACTGTTATTCCATTTGTGAGTTTATCGACCCAAGTTTACACATTAATAACCTCTTTACCGCCTACTAAAAACTTTACATAATAGTCCTTCCAACTGTTATTCCGTTTGTGAGTTTATCGACCACAGTTTACATATCAATAACCTCTTGAACAAATGTGTTTAAACCTTTAGTAATCTGAATTTACCTGTTGTCTGAACTAATGCAGCCGTAGATGTTTCTGCCTCCACATATGATTTTAGAACAAACAAGCAAGCAAGAACTAAAATATATGCTTAAGTTTAATCATTAATATACGTCTTTGGTAAAGCGAATGCATCTACATTTTATGTGGGAAAACAACCAGTAAGTTACCTATTAAAACTGGTAGATTGAATAACTCTAGATATTCTAACTTTTTGTAGTAAAAATATTCATTTTTAAAGATATCGAAAAAAAAGTATCATACCAAAATATATCTTAATTAGACCTGTTAACATATAGATTTTTTAAAATTTTAGATAAAACTTTATACTTCAGGTTTAACTTATGAATTCATCTCTGTTTTGATGAAATAGTACTGTATATATTGTACATACCGTATATATATTTTATACCTTGTCAAATGTTAATTTATTGAGACTAAATCTATATTATATTACAGTGAGTTTTTAAATTTTGTGATTTTGTCATATCCTTGTTGGATAAGTTTAATGAAGTCACTGAATAGATTTGTATATACATTAACATGTATATCCCAGATTTTGCTGAGTGGTTTTACAAAATCACAGAAAAAAATAGATTGATTATTTTCATTAACATAATACATGCACTACATTCTCGTTTTTTTAAATGTACTTTGTCTTCCATGATTTATTATTCAACACTAACTCTCTCTGATTGGGGCAACCCTTGTAAAAGTATGTTAAAAAATCTAAATATCAAACAGATGGTCTTATAAGTATTCTACATAGAACAAATTTATTTCTATCTTCAAATAATATGATTGTGATAAAGACAAAGGAGTAAGTGGACCAAAATACTGGATACTAAGTACTGGACGTGCATTTTAACGGACAGGAATTAATCCATGTGAAAAGAAACCAATCAATTTGTACAACAGACGCGCGTGTCATCTAAATAAGACTCATAGGTGGCGTTTGAATCAAACAGTTAGGAAGGCCAAATCACTGATACGAAGTTTAAGATTCAAATTTTTGCTTAATATGGTTTAGGCTATCTATGCCTACATGGAGATAGTAAAACCTTATAGTTTAAGATTATTCAACATTTTATAAACTGGAAATTTACAAAAAATGAATATATCAATGATATTTCATGTCAATACTAAAGTGCTAACTACTGTGTTCGTGATACTCTGGGGACGAAACGCCAACCAGCAATGGCAAAGAATCATTTGTAAGAACTCACAAAAAGTACCGATATATTAACTTGCATGAATGCACATAAGATGGTCAGATACTACAAATTTTCAAATTATTTACTGTTTTAGTAACCTAGATCAAGGACAGTTAAGATATAAAATGCAACGTACAACCTGTTCTAAAATTTTATGAAACCCATTTCTAAACCCAAATATATAGATTACCAAAATAATACCAAGATAAGATCAAAACGGTAAATACTGGAGTGTATGATGTGAACTCCACAAAACATTGGTACATGTTTAAAACGTTTATACCCAAACTAAATGTCTCAGGCCTCAGAAACATACTAGCAGGTTCCAGACACTGAACATTTCAGAGTTTAACCTCCTAAAAATATTCCAGATATGAATCTAGACATATTTTTAGACAGACTCCTTCTAAAACAATATAATTTTACGTCCTCCTCGGTATTCAAATATGATTTTAACCAGCTGTAATTATACCCCATGCAACGAGTTGCGGAGGGTATAATGTTTTTGACCCGTCCGTCCGTCCGTCCGTCAGTCCGTCAGTCCTGTTTCTTGTCATCGCAACTCCTCTCAAACCACACAACAGAATTTCACGAAACCTTTTTAGATAATAAGGACATACTATGTAGTTGTGCATATCGACAGGAAATTACGATTCAATTCTTTTTCTAGGAGTTATGCCCCTTTGAACTTATTTACTTTAATGTACTACTGCAACAGTTTGTCATCGCAACTCCTCTCAAACCACACAACAGAATTTCATGAAACCTTTTCAGATAATAAGGACATACTACGTAGAAGTGCATATCGACAGGAAATTACGATTCAATTTTTTTCCAGGAGTTACGCCCCTTTGAACTTATTTTCCCAATATACTACTGCAACCTTTTGTCATCGCAACTCCTCTCAAACCACACAACAGAATTTCATGAAACCTTTTCAGATAATAAGGACATACTACATAGATGTGCATATCGACAGGAAATTACGATTCAATTTTTTCTAGAGTTACGCCCTTTGAACTTATTTTCCCAATATACTACTGCAACCTTTTGTTATCGCAACTCTCAAACCACACAACAGAATTTCATGAAACCTTTTCAGATAATAAGGACATACTACGTTGATGTGCATATCGACAGGAAATTACGATTCAATTTTTTCCAGGAGTTACGCCCTTTGAACTTATTGCCCAAGATACTACTGCAACCTTTTGTCATCGCAACTCCTCTCAAACCACACAACAGAATTTCATGAAACTGTGTAGATAATAAGGACATACTATGTAGATTTGCATATTGACAGGAAATTATGATTCATTTTTTTTTCTGATACAATTTTTTTTTCTTACACTTATTTTATTTCTCCAATGACAATGTGGGGACGTGGGGTATGTGAGCGCGCTCACTAAGGTTCTTTCATTTCTGTTAAAAATTATAGTTCGAATACATGAATATGTTTTTCTATCTTAGAAATAAATGAATGTCTGATGCATTTCCATATGTTTTAAATATAAAATTATTGACTTAACAAAATTCCTAGTAACATTTTCAGTGATTTTACAAAATTCCTACAAAAAACTCAGGAATTTTAAAAATCATTAAAGCTGCACGCTGATACAAAATCTATATAGGGATGTAAAATACCAAAATAAATGATAGATATCATCATCGATTACGTTTTATTCTATAATGTGTTCATTAAAATATTTTTTAATTTGCTTACGAGTAATAAAAGGTTCATTTACATGTATGTCATCACTGGACGTTTAATCACGAAAGCAAAACTACTGTTTTCTATTGCCAGAATTCTGTTGCATGAAATTTCAAGTCAATGCAAATGAAGCCAAATTGCTCGTATTTATTCACATTTTTTTGTATCTCTATAAACAACTTTTTGTAAAAAGCATTTTTTTCTAAAACCGTGTATTACAGATTTCGAACCAGAACCTTTTTAACTAAAACATTTGCATAAAACAGGTCATAAAATACATATTAATCTTCATGATCAGTAAGCATAATTTACTTACCAGACAATATTTTTGACGCCATTGTACATTACGTGATTTAGAGATAAGCATTATACAGTTATATGACACAAGGGTTATACAGTTCGTCGATAACGAACTAAATAGGACCATTATTGCAATTATCTGTAATATATATAAGGAAGGTTTATGGTTTTCAAGCTATAATATACGTACATGTGACCAATAGATAGTGTGTTGTAGTCCCAGTGCGAACGTACTTTCTATTTAGTGAAATATAGATAAATACTAGTGGTAGTTTTATGGCCAAAAGTAGTTATTTCTGTTGTTCGTGTCTATGCATCCGTCTTATTGATTATTTTTCGTTTACGGATTTCCATTGGAATTTAAATTTCTAGACAACCTCTCATAAGCGAAGTCTTAATCCCTTATCAAATACAAAAAGAAAAATAAACTTACATTAAAGTCAATTTTTTTTTTAAATTTTGCTAATATCTGTCCAATGCACTTTTGAAGCGAGTCAGCTTCTGTTTATGATAATACGTAGTAAAGTTTCCGTGTAAACAACTTTCGTCGGGTAAGCTCGATACCAATCCCGCGGAAAGTATATATTGTGCATATATAGACTTTACATGAAGATTTGTTCGAAACACTTAAATTATCTAAAACAATTACCATCATACTTTTTAACTGACTTAACCTTCGAACAATACATCAAAAAATATTGGAATGTGCAACAACTGACCGAACAAACAACCAACATCCGACTCCACCATCAACAGACCGAACAAACCACCGACATTCGGCTCCTACAACAACGGAAGACTCTGGGTAAAAAAATTTATCAAAGTTTCTCTCTTGGCTTCTATGAAAGGAATGGTTTTATTTTTGGTCTACAGCTTAATAATGTGTAAGCAATTTTAGATCTGTCGCCCAGCTGCTTCTTAATTGTTTCCTGAAATTTCAATCAATTATACATAGCGACGCAGGTCCAACCTCGGTATTAGTTTTTTACATAAAGAAACAGCATTATATTAAAAAATCTTTATTACAATAAACGTTATTGTGTAAAAATAAAACTACATTGTTTTCTAAGAAAAAGAAGAATACACAAACTCACATAACACAATTTCTACGAGGACAACATTTAATAAACGACCAAGGGTAGTAAGTCTCGGTTCTATCGGGATCCTTAATGGGATAATTAGTAGTAGTATTTTTCTTAGTTTCTAATAAAACTTATTGAATTGTAGGGGGATTTTTTCTTCAATAATTCTTTCCTAACCTTTTTCTTTTTCTTTTGTAATAATCGATTTGCAACTGTGGATTTTTTGAGTTCTTGAGTTAACATTTTTGGGTCCAAGGAGATAGTTGATTTAGTAATACTTGATTTTGTTTGGATATTCCATATGTAATCTCCTGTTTTTCTCATTGTTTCTGTCCGACATGACAGAAAAACGTTTGATTCAGTTTGATTGTTTCTCCTATCTTTTACATCGTTTCCATTCGCGATGACTTTCTGGTCAGAATTGGATTCTTCTGTAGACTGTAGTGAGAGTCCTATTAGTTTTTTGCTTACATTTTGATGATTTTTTGTTATATCACCATTTACATGGCTATTTATATGCCTTATCGTTGGCTGGTTTGACGATGCAATCGCGTTGCAATCGTTTGTATCAGAATACTCCATATTCATATCTGTAGTCCTAGAATCAATGTATTTAGGTTGTTTTTTATTGATAGAGTTTTCTTTCTCGTATTCTTCTGTGTCCTCTTTTTCTGTACTATTAGTTAACCTATGATCAAACTGCATATTTCTGTTTTCAATTTCCATTAATCTGTCATTGCCATTATTCGAATCTGGAGGTTTTAACTTTTCAGTTACCAATGGGTCTTGAATCAAACCAATGTTTACATTTCGTTGTTCATTCGTCTTTAACTCTGCATCATTCATCACAACTTCTTCATTTATATTTTTGGATTGATTGTTTTGTGCATCAATAGAGTTACGGAAATGTAGTTTTGGGCAATATCAGAAATGTTAGAACTTTTCTCATTTTTTATTTGATCTTGTGGAGGTGCATGTAATGTGTTTTCAAATGTCGGAACTCTTGATGATACTTCTACAATATTTTGGAAATTGTCGCTTCCCTCTTTATTTCCTTGTTTTAAAAAGGGTACATGTTGCTCTACCATTGTAGTAGGCAAAGTATGATTATCGTCGTTTGAACGTTTCGTGTTTTGTATTTGATCTTGTGTTGGTAATCTTTGAAGTTCAGGTGCTGATAATGTGTTTTTTTCAAATGTCTGAACTACAGATGTGGTAGTATTTTCGGAATTGTCGCTTCCTTCTTCGTCATTTCCTTGTTGTGAAAAAGGTAAAAAAAGTTTCTCTACCATTGTAGTTGGCAAAGTATCGCTATTGTCGTTGGAACTTTTCATGTTTTGTATTTGATCTTGTGTTGGTAATCTTTGAAGTTCAGGTGCTGATAATGTGTTTTTTTCAAATGTCTGAACTACAGATGTGGTAGTATTTTCGGAATTGTCGCTTCCTTCTTCGTCATTTCCTTGTTGTGAAAAAGGTAAAAAAAGTTTCTCTACCATTGTAGTTGGCAAAGTATCGCTATTGTCGTTGGAACTTTTCATGTTTTGTATTTGTTCTTGTGTTGGTAATTTGTTTTCAAATGTCTTATCTACAGATGCGCTAGTATTTTTGGAATTTTCGCTTCCCTTTACATTGTGTCCTTGTTGTGAAAAAGGTAAAATTTGTTCTTCCATTGTAGTAGGCAAAGTATCATTATTGTCGTTGGAATTTTTCGCATTTATCATTTGATCTCGTGTCGGTAGTCTTTGAAGTTGAGGTGCTGGTAATGTGTTTTCAAATGTCTTTTCTACAGATGTGCTAGTATTTTTTGTATTTTCGTTTCCCTTTTCATCGTGTCCTTGTTGTGAAAAGGGTAAAATTTGTTCTACCATTGTAGCAGATAAAGTACCGTTATTGTCGATGGAACTTTTCACATTTTGTATTTGATCTTGTGTAGATATTCTATTAAACCCAGGTGCTGGTAATGTGTTTTCAAATGTCTTCACTACAGATGTTCGTGTATTTTGTAAATTGTTTCTTCGCTCTACGGCGTCTCCTTGTGAAAAAGGTACAATTGGCTCTACCATTGTAGTAGGCAAAGCAACGTTGTTGTCTTTAGAACTTTTACATTTTCTATCAGCTCAGGTGCTGGTGATGTGTTTTCAAATATCTGAACAACAGATGTGCTAGTAATTTCGAAATTATCGCTTCCCTCTTTTTCATTTCCTTGTTGTAAAAAGGTAAACTTTTCTCTACCATTGTAGAAGGCAAAGTACCATTACTGTCGTGGTTTTTCTCGTCGTAGTGACTGCCTCTGCTTGCACGCATAGGACTCCTTTCGGAATGATACATTTCTGTTTCACCAGTCATCACTCTGTCTTCAATACTTGTGTGGACAATCAATAAATCACTTCCATTCTGCTGAACAAAGGATTTTTGTCGTTGTCGTGAACTACCCATGCCAGTTGTTAGAGCTGTCCGTATGTCAAATACAAATCGTCTTTTACGTGGCAGTGCTATAAAATTACAAAATATAGCTATATTATCATTTTTCTTATTAAATCTCGTGCAATCTTTTTTTTTCATACGTTTTCAATATGATCAGTACATTGTATTGGTTAATGAGGTCTTTTCTTACTTTACATAACGCTATTCTCCTTGGTAAAAGTCACTATACCGAATGGAATATATAAACGTTTGCATCGGTGAAAAAAGAAAAAAAGATTGTAAGAGACGAGTAGAAATTGTAAAAACAGACGTACCCATTGCGGACGAATTTAACATCGTTCACCTTGGTATCGGTAAAACATCATTTCTTTAAATAAGATTCGATTGAATAGTCAGTCAAAATAACATGAAATGGTAATTATTCAGATTACAAAATTTTTAAAATCCTTTAGGTATTTTGTATGCATAAATTATACAAACCAGAAATTAAGTAAAGATTCAAATTCTCCATAATCTATTCTTTAGAAATAATGGTAACATGCATATATAAATATTTAAAAGACTTATTGAACTTGAATAAGTTATATACAAATAAGAAGATGTTGTATGATTGTCAATGTGACAACTCTCCACCAGACATCAAATGACATAGACGTTAACAACTATAGGTCACCGTGCGGCCATCAACAAGGAGCAAAGCCCATACGCATAGTAAGCTTTTATATGTTTACCTTGATTTTTCTCGTGTACTCTTCCTTTAACTTTCTTCCACCAACATATAAATGCAACAATACCCACAACAACTAACAACAGGACCACTACTAAAACAACAGCTATCACCACTGTATTGCTGGACGATTCTGTTTTAAAATATTATGTGCATTTATTTAACAGAGATATTTATGCAATGCCTTAAGTCCATAACGAATTTTGCTATAAATAAAATACCTTCATGAGCAAACGTGCAACCAAATATCACTACACAAAGGTGTAATATTTTAAGATCTTTTACGCGTATAAGGAACATGACAAGAATAAAAAGCTGCATTGAATGACTATTCTAGTAAAGGTGAATGTGAATGATTGTACTAAATACATACTTTGGAATCTGATGTTCAGTAGTTGTCGTTTGATGGTTCATACGTGTTTCTCGTTTCTCGTTTTTTATATAGATTAGACCGTTGGTTTTCCTGTTTGAATTGTTATACACTAGTCATTTTGGGGCACTTTATAGCTTGCTGTTCGGTGTGAGCCAAGGCTCCGTGTTGAAGACCGTACTTTGACCTATAATTCTTTACTTTTTATACATTGTGACTTAGATGGAGAGTTGTCTCATCGGCACTCATACCACATCTTCTTATTTATAAAAACAAAAAATCCTTTTCATTATTATTTTCCTATTCTTTCGTATCACTTGTTATTCGAAGAATGAAGAGAAATAGGTTTGCAATATTTCATAATAGATCTTAAATGTCCTTCCCAATAACATAATCATAAAATATCTGATTGTAATTACTGTCTGTTGTTATGTGTTATTCTCTTATTGTTTTTCCTTATGATGAATAAGAGATATTGAGCTCAATAATTAAAAACTTTTGGGCAAAGGACTAAGGTTTCCGGTACACTGCTTATCTGTCTGATTTGAAGATCATTTGGCTGTTGAAAAAATAAAGGGCAGCACGAAATTCATAAGTCAGTTGCTACCATATGAGCACGAAAAGGCTATTAAAACATTTTTAAATCTGTTGACCAGGAAAAACATGAAGCATCTCCTATCGTGTTGTTCTATACCATTTCCCGGTAATACCGTTGGTAAACATATGTGATGCATGATTCATTTTATAGACAACTATTTCAGTTCCATTCCCAACACCTAAAATGTACTCAAATTCTGAAAACGAACGAACAAAAACTAGAGATTTCCAGGGCAGAATTATTCGCTGAATACCTATTAAAAGCAAAACACTGTCACGTAATTAAATACAAAATTGGACAAGACCAGCTGGAAATTTATCACCAAGACCTTATTTATTTTATGTGAATTAATTTCATGGAGATCTTACTTTAATCCTTTTCGTTGGATACGATTTACCTGGGATAATGAAAACCAGCATACCAATCTCAAAGAAAGTTTATCTTATCGATTTTGTATTATTCATAAAAATGGAAAGGTTATGTTCTTACCAGGAATAGAACTGGTGCTTTCTGGTTTAGGAAAACAGTTGGCTTCTTTTGAAATAACATTGCCTAGTTCAATAAAGTATGAAACATTAGATACAATATATAAAATGTTACTTGTGTCTGATTTGATACCATTTATAATATCAATTCAACCAAACAATTTAGTTTAACTTATGACATTGTCGCGATAACGGTCGCGTAGATTAAAGTTGACGAAAAGCTGAATACAGAAGAAATCTTAAATACAGGTATCGAACCATTTGATATTGCTAATATATAAAGTATTGTGAAAGTTCTGTACGATATTCCATCGAAGCAAGCATTTTTATTTCAAAAGATCCAGTTTTTTTCTATTGTAGCAACATCCCAGCAGCGCCTGAGTATGGAAGTATATTTCAGTTGATACCACATCCCTTGGCGTTCTTCTCCTATCATGATATTATTGGTAGAGGGTTGCTTCTTAAAATGAAGCTATCACGGATTGTTAATGAAAATTTGAAGAAACCTCTTCGAAAGTTTTCGAATGCCATCATATTTTGGATGACCTTTTGGAATATCTGTGTTGCCACTTACCACAAAAAATTTACTTGTCTGAAAATCATGGCAGGTGCCACTAGAGGAGGAGGAACGCACCTCATACTATTCCTAGTTTAGTTTAAATGAGTTCGTGTTGCTATGGCTTTATTTATCTCTTTTGTATTTTTACTTTTATTATTGTGTGTGTTGTTACATATATCATTGGTAACAGTCTTGTCTATTCTTTGTCCAGAAAAAAAACTGTTCTCATTTCAAGTCCAGTAATGTTTACGGTTAGATATAGATGTATTGGGTTTATTTAACTCAGCAGAGTAATTTGTATGAAATAAAAATGTATCCAGACGAAAAAACCTATAAAAAGTATATATATATATAGGAGGGTCTGTTAGTGAGGGGGTCTTCGTGTCCATATTATTTAAATTTTAAGGCCAATTATCTTTGTTATCTATCTTTTCCCTATTTATCTCGTGTCTTTATATTTTAACAACACATTATTCTCTAATCTTTATTTTTTTCCGTTATTCTCTATTTGTAGCTCATTCATTCTTAGTTCTATAACCCCATCCAAATCTTCAAATAGTTGTATATCCTTGTCTATTGTGAATATGTGTCTAATCCATTGTCATCGGCGATTACAATGCACCTCTTTGTTTTGATGAAGATACATTCGTACATGCCTTTAGACGCACAAAAATTTTGTTATAGTCATAAATTGTCATAAATATGAAATACATTATAATATACCAACCGTTAGGAACGAGATACAGCACAGCCGCTACGACGGCGTTGTTAATAGGATGTAACGGTGTTGTATCTGGCATCGTATCTGCTGTTTGTTCTTTATGACAAACTCGTGCACGCTGAGAAATAGTAACATTATCACCATCAGCCTTTGTAACCTGCAACGTAGAAAAATAGGGTTTCTGGTCAGTGAAAACCAGCCTTGTGGTCAATTACTATGATAAAAATATTGACCGAAACAAGGACGATTGATTACGTCACGAACGTAGTAAACTTGTGGGTTTTGTTCGTTGTCGAAGGCCGTACGGTGACCTATAGTTACTAACCTCTACGTGGTCTCTGGTGCAAGGTTATCTGGTCTCTAGTTGAATGGTGTCTTATTGGTAATAATACCACATATTCTTAGTTTTAAATTTTTCAGCAATAAGCGGTTTAGAAAAGCTACTGAAATTTTAAGCTACGATAGTTTGCTTTGGGTGACTATCCCGTTCAAGGAAACTCTTTCTTCATATTAATATAAATTTGATTGAAACTTGATTTCAGGACTAAACATATGTATCACCAAATTGTCTTTTGCAGCGACCGCATATAACATGTATAATGGATATGATCATAGACAAGTATCATAACAATTAACGACAAATTAACATTATCAATGTTATTATAAGAGTTGTGACTTTGTTCCTACCATGCATGTAAACTTGTAGTATTCCTGATTGTTGATATTAGCATCAAGATTTATGATGCTTGTTATATAGGTATTACTTGTCTGTATACAAAGTAAACATCCAACATTGCTGTTTTCTACAAAATACAAAAAAGTAACAGCATGAACGTATTACTAGTACCAAAAACCGATAGTCTCTTTCAAACTTGACACTTCTCACTTCCAAAATAAGGATTTTTTTTTACTTCCAGATAGACATTTCTAAATCCCAACTATAAATTTCTGACCTCCAACTTGACACTTCTCAGTTGCGAGTGGACATTTCTGACTTCTAACTTGACATTTCTCACTTTCACCTTGAATATTCTTACATGAGACTGAACACTTCTTAATAACGAATCCTAACTCTTATGAGGACTTCGTAGGTGGCTTACTGAAAGGCAAAGACAAATTCAGTATACTTTCTACTTGTCTCCATTTCCCAGTGGCAGTCTCAAAATATTTCATTTTTTTCAAGGGAATCACACACTTTTCAGAACAAATATAATTTTATATTTTATCTTATCTAAACAATGCATGATATATTTGTCACTGGACGCTAAGTGAACAAATTCATTAAATCATCTGCTGTTAAATAGTTTACTCCCTTAGATTAATACGCAAGTCAAAATATATTAACAAAATATCATACCGGAATGTCCGACTTTAACACTACAACTTGTAGACCCAGTATAAGTTATATCTAAAGATGAAAATGATTCATCACCACTATCATATGCCCAATTTCCAGAATTAGTGTTACTATTACAGAAATCTGCAGAGGCGAGTTCGAACTGGAACTCCCCAAGCATTGGTGATGAACAAGTCTGTAAAGCTTCAAGTTCGTGGCCTAAAAATGAAAAAAAAAAAATTTAAGTTTGCTATACAAAATTTGAATATACTTAGTACTATATACATGTATCATGTGGTTGCTTCTTCCTACTTTCCGTTATACTTCATGAAGAGTTCTTTATTTCCAGGTGTGTCAATCAGATTAGGATACTTTTTAAAAAATCACTATCTACAATCACAATTAGTGAAATTTTGCAACAGTATAAAAATGTTCTTGACATCTTTTAGCAAGTATAGATTCGCATGGTATGTTATCTAAGCATAGAAGGAAACGTTTACCAAGTGTTCGCACCCGGTCTCGCGCCATGTGGAGTGTTAGGCTCATGAAAACGAAACTTCCTAAAAGTTGTGCAATGAATAGGGTAGAAAAACCATTGTGTTGCGAATCTCTACATTCTAAATAGTATATCTATCGAAAATGGTCGTATCAATGATATTTCCTGTCGACAAAGAGTTCTGACTAATGTGCTGGTGATACCATCAGAGACGAAACATCTACCACCAGTGGCATCGACTACTTATCCATACGATATTTACTAAAAATTGCTAGAATAAAGATAAAATATGGAAAAAGGAGAGTCCATTCCCCAAGCGCCTGTGAAATTATCACTTTACAAGTTTTGCGATCCGGCTCATGAAATATTTAGTCGTTACAGTGTTGCTAACATCTAACATGTCTGCATAATTATGTTAATTTGACATTCAGCGGTTTTGTTATGTTACTGTTGTTTCAATTTAAAAACAACTAAATGGAACTTTTGAAACGGTTGACGGGTAATCCTTCTGAAGCAGATAAAACTTACCCTGTCGTCTCACCTGGTCTTATTCTCTTGTGAGTTTGCTATTGTTTTCACTTACATTTCTGCCTGTTGAATACAAGTCCTGTGATTTATGAGTTATTAGCTAAAGATTGGCATTTTTTTTTTTTTATTTCTTTAAATTAACTCGTAAAAGGATATCTCGGACTATTAGTCACATTGTTGCTGGCGTCTCAAAAAAATAAAATATTCGTTTATTTACCTAACAATCTGATTAAAATTCAGACCTATATTAACTCTCGTGCTCGTACATATAAGTATAGCGAAATCAGAGAACTATATTTTAATTAGATTGAGTTTAGACACTGTCTATAGTTTTGCATTTGCTAGTATTCCTTCAAGCATTTGCAATATTTCTAAATATATGCTTACCATTTTTTACCATAATATGAAACTGCTGTAGACTAATGGTCGTCTGACAAAACGTAGAAATATTTTCATCAGAAATATCAGCAATTAGAGCTATTGTTCTCTCGTTGTTAGTGTCCTCGCCTGTTTAATATTCAAAATAAGAAAAAGGTGTATAGATAGCCCACTATATGTTGTATGAATTTACTTTCTGCTAGAGTCTACTATCAAATGACAAAATATGACAAGATTTATTCTTCTACAACTTTCTTTATACACCGGAAAGAAAGGCTAACATGCATTAATTATTCATTATATATCTTCTGTTTTTTTGTTGGTCTTGCAATATAAAGCAAAACATAGAGAGGTCTAAAAATACTTTGCGTTAATCAAGTTTGACAACTTAGACTATAGAAATTTGAAATGTTCAGAAGTGCAACAAAGCCTGTTGTACGATACACGTGATTTCTTTTTAAAGTTGAACAGCATTGTATAGTAATGTTTTTATAGTGTTGCTGAACAAGAGTGTCATTTTTTTAAAATTTGTCTCGACATTGTTTTGTATCCTGAATGAAGTTTCGGACGTACCCCTACAAGAAAACGTAGACATTGTTCATAGATTAATAGCATTTATTATACTTTCAAACGATTTTATACTAGTTGTTAATAAACTTTACCTGCAGTTACATTTAAAAGAAAAGGATCACCACAAAAATTGAAAGCTTCGGTGTGAAGGTCTCCATTTGTAAATAAAATCAAACAACAAAAAAATTGACTTAATTTCTTTTATTATCAAAACGACAAGTTGAACAACTGACCCCATGTCAGTGATTTCAACTGATAAACATGTTATTGTAAAATATTTGTCAAGCATTGTATAGATATTTTGATTTGTCGTCATTTTGATGCGAAGTTTTTTTCTCTGGTAGACAGATTAAAATAAACGCCTCTTGTTCTTGGTTAATTATTATCGATTCACTACTCTTTGAAACCTTCCTTTTCGGAACATTGAAAGACAGGAAACACTTCCTTACATTCAATTATCTTTGATTGTACCTTCAAACATTTTTTTTTCTTTTTTTGTAAAGGAATATAAATGTTTTATGTTGAAGTCAGACCTCAGACAATTTTTGTAAGGAAATTTCAAACATATCTTGACTAAGGACTATTTTGAGCCTGACATATGGTATAGTCACTTGCCTTCTTGTAAATACCGTTTGTTGACCACTAGATGTCTTTTTGGTTTTGTTGTGCTGTTAAGGTTCTGTCTCATATACATTATATAACATATCTTCTTTAATTCATAACACTGTTAGGTCATCTTAATATACATGTTCCACCCTGAAACCGTTTTACGTATAATTTAACAATACTCCGAAAAAGTCATGTTCCCGGATTGTGGAATTTTTGTATCAATATGTAATGACTGATATGGAAACGTGATTTTAGAAAAGCAGCTTTTACTTACCAGACTGAAGATAATAATAAAAAGAATAATCAGTAATCTGTGTGACTTCCATACATAAATAGTAATAATACCGTCCTAACGTACCACTTACAGTTCCTTCGACGCTCTCTGTTGTTCTGAAAACAATAAGTACTCTGAATATATATCTAAATACAGTAAGTATGGATCAAAAGTTATATTCAGAATAACACCGACACCTTCAGTGAGAAATTAGAAAGTTACAAAACTGGCCAATATAGTCAGGTCAGCACCCCCACCTAAAAAGAAAAATTTAATTTAAATACAAAAAACAAAAACAAATTATGTTTTGAATTGGCCACGTGTACAGAAATATGGTATTTTCCTGCAAGATTCTTGCTGGGGGTAGGGATGGGGAAAATGTCCGTTTGACCGTGAGGGATGTCAAAACATGGAGCCATTTCTGGTGGAATGGGACTCTGTATGCTGGAAAATCCTTACAACAACGTTTTGAGTGATCTGTAGGTGGCCTGTTGAAGGGCTAACTATCTGATCATATTTTTCGAATGCAAGTCCAAATTTTTCGACCTTCATCTCGGTATATCCACTTTACAATACCTTCTTGTTTTATGCTTACATCTTATATTGTTCTTGCTATTAGATATACCTTCAATGTATTGTATTGTAAGTGAACGTTAAGTTAGACATTCAATGTTTGACTACAATTTCGTTTTATGTGTGTAATTCAGTTCTTAGAGGCATGTATTGTGTTCAGCTTAACCTTCTGTTCCAGCCTTTAAAATATAATATAATTATAACATTCTGTAGATTTTTTTTTCAAAGAAATGAGAAGACGATTTAGACACCTGTCTAATGTTGAAGACTGAATTTACATTGAAGATGTCTTTTGGTTTCAGTTTTGTGCTGGGTTGCTGTCTCACTGACGTACACGCAGCATTCGCTTTTATTCATATTACCTGACAACATATTTATTGCCCTCTGTCACATAACATGTAAGATTTGTAGTGGTTCCTGCTCGACTGATACTGTAAGCTGAAAGGTACATGTGTGTCCCTCCACTGAACTGAACGTCATAAAACTTGCTGTCAGACCAGCTTCCCGTCATATACGATGGAAAGGTACAAGGCGATACAGTAACTAGCGAAACAATGGTATGTATCATATTATAAACAATTATTTTGAATATATTCGAAACATAAAAATGCTATGTTAAATACATTTTGGACATATATCAACCATTCTTACCCGTATCCAATTTCTGAATATTCTTTTGCAAATTCGATTTCACTCACTTATTTTTCTTATTTGTGTTGAGGTCATTGTTTCGACTTACTTAAACACATTAACCTCAGTCGATTTAATATTTCTATTACATATATACCCTAATATCTTTTACAACTCTGGTTATCAAAATCTTGGTTCTGAGCCTTCTAGGTGATGATCAATATAAAACGTTTTGAACGCTCTCATTTTTATCTTTTATCTTCATTTTAATAGAACTTTTGAAGAAGAAAAAATAATTGAAATTGTTAATCAAAATGTTATTTAACAAACTGTATATTTTTGTTATGTCAACTCTTATAGTATATTTTAACAATCATTACAAAAAGGAATACATTACCCAAAGAATTCAATAGCACCACACAATTGATAAATCTCATTCTGTTTCATATAATTGAAAACAAACGACATATTTTGATGTAGACAATATTTTTTAATTAGAATAATTATTCATGAAATCTGACACCGGATAAATATCTGAAAGGAGTTGGTCACGCGTACATGTCCCTTTCTTTTAACTAAATGGAATACATTTGAATGGGTAATGTGGTGATCGATATAACATTAACTTAAACTAATATATTATATTTCACTAAATATAAAAGAGTGTAATACAAGGGCAGCATGAGTTCATATCAGCAAATTCAGTACTTTGAGCTTAATTTAAATAACTGCAAGCATTCTTTGACACGTTACTGTTTATCATTGTTTTCTTCTTACTGGTGGCCTGTAATATATTCTAATGTTATTACAGAGTTGGGCGTTTTCATGTTCTGATTTTTAGTGCATGTCCTTTTATATCTATGACATATTATAGTGTTAGTTATACTATTCCCAGCCTTTGTATCGAGATTAAAAGGGTGCACGTGGTTTAGATTTAAAGTACAGGCTGTTATCTAAATCCCTACCCTGGCAAAACGTTGCAGATTTGATATTTTTCACTTGTTTCATGGAAAAATATGTTTTCGAACAAATCACTTACTTTTCGAGTATGCTTGAGTGAAATACACTTTTAAGAGAAAAGTGTTACAATACTCCCCGTCGATGCACATATTTTATTTGTCAAAGGGTTATAAGTGCAATATATATTTTTTAGAGTTCTTTAAAACTTTTTCATGAAATTCTAACAAGAAATGTAGGCCTGAGATATCTTTTACCCATACAATTTCTACTTCTTTGAGGCAAAACACCTTAAAAAAATGGATCAGAGCTGATTATCGAACTCGTCCAAAACCCTGCTGGTATAAACATTTGATATATGTTTTTTTCAGGTACAACTCCAAAAATTAGTGTAAGATTTTCTGAAATTTTCAGAGTACATGATCATTTTTGCAGTTCTATGGCTTCTATAGTTTACGAGATAACAGCAAAAGAACAGCGAAATTGGAAAACATGAAATTTCAGGGCAATAAATCCAAAACAGTTTGGCAGATTTACGGGGAATTTACAGGATAAATAGATCTTGTACTGATCATTTTTTACTTCATTTTAAACGTTTAACCTAGCTTCTATAGGTTTCATGATAACAGCCAAAAACTGCGAACATTGGAAAACAAGATGATATTTCAGGAGACGAGTGGAGTTTTTGACGACCTTGACTACCCATGAGTGTCTGGCACGGTCGGATTTCAGGAGTAAAAACTCCATAACAGGTAATTGGATGTTTAACAAATTCTCATGGCAGATACATCTTGTAGCGTTAATCATTTTTCAATATACACTTTAAAACTAACTACTATAGTATTAAAGACAACAGTAAAAAATTGTGAAAATTGGTAAAAACAAAAAAACTAAACCAACCTTACATTTCAGGGGCAATAACTCCCTATAGGGTCTAATCTTTTTTCTGAAATATTTCAGGTAGATAGAACTTTTTGTTTATTATTTTTCTAGTTTTCGAAACAATATCCCAAGAACTATCAAAAAAGGTTTGATAGACTTTCAGGCACAATAAACCCATAACAGGACGACATATTTTTCTAAAATTTTCAGGGATAATAAATTTTGTTATGCTGACAATTTTTTTGTTTGTTTAAATTGCTATATTTTCAGATATAAGCAAAAAAAACTTCAGTTTGATCCCTGTGTTCTATTCTTATAACAATGGCCATGTTGGTTGATCAACTTAAATGAAATTACCAAACTTCATAGAAGCCATCTATAGATGAAGCAGACAAACTTTGATTTCAATCCATTGAGCATTTTCAGAAGAGAAGATTTTGAAAGTGAATTTTAAGGATGATGGACGAAAAGTGATGGTAAAATCTCACATGGTCCTTTTATTTGGGCCCAGTGAGCTAAAAACTGAACATCGGTATAAATTTATACTTCAGAGACAATAAGTCTTAAACAAGCTGCCAAATATTTCTTAAATTTCCAGATGAGAAAAATATTGTTGTGTTGATAAATTTTGCAATGTAAAGTTTAAACGTAGCTATTATGTTATTTTATATAACAGCCAAACAGTGCAAAAATTTGTCACGGCATAATCATATATCAGGGACAGTAACTCCAAAACGGGTTGCAAGATTTCCCTAAAATTTTAAAGTCTATAATTCTTGTTGTGCTGATTATTTTAGCAATTGCATTCTTAAACTAGCTCATATGTTTTTAAAGGAAGACAAAAACTGTGAAAATCAGTAAAACCTTATCTTTCAGGGGCAATAACTTCCTATGTATTGTAAGATTTTCCCGTTCATTTTTGCAATTCAAACTTTTAATCTAGATCCTTTTGTTTCGAGACAATAGCCAAGAACTGCCAAAGCAGGTAAAAAAAAAATTTCCAGGGCCATTTCTCAAAAAAGAGGTCGAAATTACCCTAGAAAACCTAGCTAAGAGTAATTCAGGCAAATTTTGGTTGAAATTGTTGAAGTAATTTCATGGTAGAATTATTTGTTTTAGAGTTGACAATGACAGATGAAAACAAATAATGGACACCAAGTCATGCCAATAGCTCACATGGCTCTTTTCGATAAAGCTAGAGACTTTAAAATAACTCACCTTACATTTTGCATAAAATAAGCACTGCAACAATATTTGTTAAATGTAAACAATGTTGGTCAAAATCTTGTATTGTTGATCATTCTAGCTGAATCAAGCTTCTCTATTTCCATTTATGTTAAAATATTGTGATTTAATGGAGTCCATTTACTGTTTATTTCATAGTAGATATTGTTTTTCTTATCAGTTTTGATATTCAAATTTCAGTCGATCTACCTTTCAGAATATGGAGTACAAAATGCTATAAAGTTGATAAAAAAAATCATAATTTAAGGGCAATAACTCTTGAAATAAGTTGACAATTTTGTTCATTTTTTATTACATGTAGGTTTTATTTTGCAGATCATTTTTGCTATTTAGAATTTCGCTCTGTCTCCTTAAGTTTAACCAAAAATACATAAATATAGAGAACACTGTCATGTAAAGGCATGAACTATAACTCCTATATAGAATTGACTGGAAATTACAGCCCTGCTGACTTTTATCTCATCTTGCTGATCATTTCTCCATCTACCAAAGTTTTGCAGAAACACAAAATGGGTAAAAAAATACCATTAAAGGGCAATAACTCCTAATGAGTCAAATGACTTGTCTCTTTTCTTCTAGTTTCCCAACAAAAAAATGTGTAATAAACTGTTGACACAGAGATATGTCATGCCTTAATGTAATTTGATAGCTCAAATGTTAAAATCAAAATGGCAATACTTTAACATGTAAACTATGCTCAAGCTAAAAGTCAATGAATCTTGACTGAAAGTGCAGGACTAAATAACCTCTGCAGAAATGAGAAATGCCAATGCTAATAAAACTGCATACCCATACCATTGACTTACATAAGGAGTTTCCGATAAACTGTTCTTAACACAAACTTTAAAATGTAGACTATGCAAACATTATTAAAGTCACTGAACTATGATGAGGGGGCAGGGTCATATAATATCATGGCAAATGAGACAGGCAAATGCTAATACAAAAGCATACCAAATATCATTGACTTATAATTAGTGCTCCATCTGGAACTGACCTAATGACAAACATTAACATGTAAAATATGCAAAAGTTTATAGTTAATATACAGTGATTGAGAGCCACATAACCTCCTTGAAAATGAGATATGCCAATGCTTACCAAATATCTTTCACTTACCAAAAAGAGTCGACTATCAATTTCAGCTATGCTGACTAAACAGAAGATCTTTCTTTGCTGATCATATTTGCTGTTCAAAGTTTCTCTCTTTAAATATAGTTTTTGTTAAAAGTACCCCAAATTTTATGTAAAAATGGAAATTCAAGGGCACAACTGGGAAATTTTGGCTATTAAACTTAACTGTAGTTTACAGTATCTCTCTATCTACTATAGATCTGGCAAAAACAAATGTGTAATTATCACCATTCAAGGGAGTCAACTGCTAACTACAAACATATTTAATTATCTGTGCATATTATTTTGCTGATCAGTTTTGCTGCTACAATATTCTCTATATCATATATAGCTTTCTGCAAAAACAAAAAAACAACACAAGAAAGTGTAAAAATCCTCATTCTGGGTAATAACTCCTTTCAGGTAATGATTTTGGTCATGTCACATCTGCTTCTGCAGAAATTTTTTCTAGATAGTTTCCCTCAATCTTGAATAGTTTTCAAGATAAAAGTCTAAATTGCAAAAAATGTTAAAATTGTCATTAAGGGCAAAATCTCCATTAAGGAGTCATCTGACAATTTTGGTCAAAATAGACAGTAATAAGATAAACATTTTCATTATTTCTGCTGCTCCCAGATTTTCTTTATCTACAAATGCTTTTCAGAATAACATATTTGCATTTTAACCCCATTTTCTTTTCTAGCCTTTGATGTCATGTTTGTTGCCAGGGATCATTGGACAAAACAAGATACCACAAGGATGACTGTAGAAAAGTTTGGTTCGAATTGGCAATGGAATTTCACAGAGGAAGATTTTTGTAAAAGTTGACTAGCAACAACAGGCAAAGGACACTTAGTGTGAGATTAGCTCTCATGACCCTCATGGACAAAGTTGGCCCAGATGAGCATAAAAAATAAAATGCATAAATATATATTGATCACATGTCATTAGCCATTATACACTTATTCTGAACTGTTTTTAAAATGTTCATGTAAGTTTAACTTTTTACTAGAACACACTAATCAACATTGATGCTTCTCATTTTTATTTAAAGTATGATGTTCCAATTTTCCAAAACTTGCTGCAGGTTTCAAAAAAGCTCTTAATTTTAAATGTTTATTAAACATATAATGAAATACTATTCACATCAAAATAAAAGATTCTCAAAGAATTCATTGAAATAACTTAATGAAAAGTCACCAAATTTTGTGTAAAATCCATGCATGACACAATATATAAATAGCACATAGCTGAGAGGGTGATAGAGCAGATTGTTACCCCGAGAAAACATTGTCAACTAAGGCAAAGCCAAGGTTGACAATGTCTTTTCGAGGAGTAACAATCTGCTCTATCACCTCTCAGATATGTGTTATTTAATTTATTATACTTCACGTTCTGTTATTAATGTCTATTAAATTTTAAATTCAAAGTATAAACTATGACGTCTTGCACATAACAACCATCCGTATTTAGTAAAGCGCACACTTGATCAAGCGTCTCCGTGAAGGGTAATAGAGTATTTACCATAGGATATAGTAAATTGTCTCCCTCGTTTTAACCAATCAAAATCTGGCATTTTGACATGAAGTATAATAAATATCTTTGTTGTTATGAGATTAAACCTGTTATATCTAAAGTCATTTCTTAATGTCATATGTTTCTATTTTATAAATAAGAGGAATAAACATGACAATATCAGCTCTCTAAATGCCTCACTGCTGAATATGGCAAAACATTCTAATAAACGCAAGTGTCAGTTAGTAAGTTTAATTGAATGACATGTAACAATTGTGTTGAAATAATGACTTTTTCCAATATCACAGCAAATAAGAACATAATATACAGATAATGACATTTGTCCCCATTTCATACTATCCCTGAACCTGCAGATACTCAACCTTATCTTATATAGCAACATCTTGCTAGTTTCAACCTTTCTTTGTAAAACTGCATTGCCTTGACAGGATAAACTGTTGTAGTTGCAAATAAAAAATAAATAAAACATTTAATGAAAATAATTAACAAGAGATTGTTTCCATTGACTTGTTATATAATAATGCCGTTTGTATGCTGCTCATATCAAGTTTTTCCAAGTAAAATTCTAATCTCTTCAGAAGTCTCTAGCTCCGACGGTGATAGTCCATCACTGTCTCTAAGTGACTTGTCGGCACCATGTGATAATAACATCTGCACAACTTTTGGATGTTCACAACTAACAGCTTAAAGAAAAGATATTGATTCTTATTACTTCAATTATATGCATGAAACATGATCTTTAAATATAAAATATGAAAGTCATAAAAAATAAAATGCATCAGTATAGTGCCTTTCATCTATGAGATTGTAAGAAAATAATATAATTTATGCAAAATACAAAATTTGACTAATGAGAAATATTTTTAAGTTATATTATTTTTATTAAGAAATTAAATAAAGAATAGTATCGAACAAAAATATATTTCCTTATTCCACTATAAGTATAAATATATAAGGTTTTGGGAAGAGCATATATAAAATAAAATTCAAATAGTTAACATCTTATAATTACTAAGAAATATCCATTTTAATTGATATCTGATAAAAAAAATCAAATCCATTTTCTTCAGCATTATATGCTTTTATCTTATATTCTTGAAGCATTTTAATATGTCAGTTCATACAAAATTCTCATTATAATAGATATAGGAAGATGTGGTGTGAGTGCCAATGAGACAACTCTCCATCCAAATAACAATTTATAAAAGTAAACCATTATAGGTCAATGTACGGCCTTCAACACGGAGCCTTGGCTCACACCGAACAACAAGCTATAAAGGGCCCCAAAAGTACTAGTGTAAAACCATTCAAACGGTTAAACCAACGGTCTAGTCTATATAAAAAGAGAAACGAAACACGTATAAATTACATAAACAAACGACAACTACTGTACATCAGATTCCTGACTTAGGACAGGTGCAAACATTTGCAGCGGATTAAACGTTTTAATGGTACCAAACCTTCTCCCTTTTTCTGAAACAATAGTATAACATCACAACATAGAAAACACACGATAAAACATCAATTGGAAGGCTTAACTCAATCAAAACGTAAATTAACACACTATGAACGAATAAATTTGATCTGTGATACCTGAAAGTAAATACATAGTTAATAAAATATTAGGGACAAACATTCAAGGACAAAAGCAAACAAACAAGTCCAAATAAAGCCATGGCAATACACCACATGAAATATTTAACCCTTAGAAAATAATCACTTTTGAAAACCGGTTTTCATAATATATACAGGTAAATGAAAAATAACTTTGTCGTTTTAGGTATACTTTTTCTGTCTATATAAAATCTTCCAATAATTAGGAATACCAAGAAAGGTCTGTCATATAAATACCTAATTTAAGCATTTTATGCTTAACAAGTCTAGATAGCAAAGCTTAACTCACAGTTTCTTCAGACTGTTAATTCAAAAATAATGCAAAGCAATTCTTGTCATTTGTCTAAAAATGTGGTGAAAAGGATCAAAGTTGGTGTGATTTCTATTTTAGATTAATAAAAACATTCTTGTTTAAGACAGTTTCAGATGATTCATTTCTAGTCTGGTTAAATATACCTAATTGTTTGAAGTCAATGGTTAGTGTACTAAATGCATACAGTCCACTTAAATTCCTATGCTCTATTTATAGTAACAACAGCCATGTAGTCTAGCAAACAAATGTCAAGTCAGTAATTTGGAAGATATATGTGTCTTTGAGTTTCATCAATGATGCCTTATTTGAGAAGATATTTGAAGTTTACAATTCAGGAACTCTTACTCTGACAATCATGTGTATGTATACTTACAAGAAAATACTTTTGAAATAATTTCTTTCCATTGTTCCTTTAGTGTTTATTTCCTTCCATTTAATCCTGAACTTTATATCAAAAGATAAATCACAAGTTTGAAAATGCTAAAACGTCTTGCCTGCTTTACAGATTATGATAGACTTTTTATTTGGAATTCTTTAAGATCAATTCTTAACACCCAATATTATGTATTTGACATTTTCTGATGATCTGAGATGAGAATGTAATCTGTGAAACATTTTGTTGACAAATGAATCATTAAGTGGAGGTTAAGGTGAAATGAACCCTGTCAGACTATCATGCACACTTAGCAATCATTCTATAAACTGAATATAGGGACTGCATGTTACTTATCGTATCTGAGAAACAGACCAATTATGAAAACTTAACATTAATATTGAACCAATTAATGAGGTTGAGGTGAACTTTCTCCTCAAAGTCAGACCTGTATAAGTTGCAATGATTCTGCATTCCAAATACTGTTGTCCTTGAACTCATTAAAACATAAAAGTGAGATGAAGTACAACTCACTAATGTCAGAAGGAACTTCCAACCATAAGGCATACAGTATATTTTAAGTCTTGCTCCTATAAATGTCCCTATAGGACAAGAAGTCTGACTAGTCGGACATCTGCCTGTGTAATACCTTGCTGGAAGGTCGTAAATTAATCTGTAACTGTGATTGATAAATTTGTAATCTTACCTGTAAGTTTTAAAGATTTATGGATGATATAATCCTGTAACATATTTCACTGTTTTAATAGATAAAATTACGGATAAAAAATATGGCACAATATTTTTATTTATAAGCTGTGAGTATTTCAATTTAGCTAAATATTTCAACATGCTAGATATTAGTCATGTACAAATCCAATGAAATGAATAGTAATTTACTAAAAACAGAAATTAATCAGTTTTAAAAAATAAACTTTTATTTTTCTTCCGATACCACGTTCCGCCTTATCATTTAGTTCACCTTCAATCGAAACACTTATTTGACCCAGGCAATCCAAATAACTCGTGTTTACTGTTAAGTAATTTCCCGCCAATCTTAACTCGTGCAGTCGTCAGGCTTTTGTAAATTGTTGTCAGCTAGTTAACATTTTCATAAAATGAGTGAGGTCAAGTTCATTTTATGATTTAATAATGTGTCTTTAATTGACATGATTGATACTACTGATTAATTAAATTTAATTATAAATAACAGCTTTGTTTGCATTGCGTCAAACAAATTTACGTATCCAATTATGTAACGGTATTAATGGATTGAAATGTGTAATTAATTTTAAATTTGCAGCAAATATACGGTATTTCACCAACTTGTTAAAGAATATTTTTAATTTGTAATGTTACTCAATGAAATGAAATTGTACATATTTTATCATATTTATATTTGAATTGTAAAAAATGATAAACAAGTTAACAACTGACAAATGGTATTTTTCATGAAATAATATTTCGGCGTTGGAGGAGATACATGAAATTCATTGATAAAACATTGGCTTTTCTTTTCCCGTAAGAACCTTATCATTTATTCTTCTCTATCAATTGTTACACTCATTTGACCCTGGTCATTTAAATCACTTGTGTTTACCGTTAAATCATTTCCCGCCAATCTTAGCTCGTGCAGTTGGCAGGTTTTTGTAAAATGTTGTCAGCCAATTCTAACATTTTTATAAAATGATTGATGGAGGTCAAGTTCATTTTACGAATCAATCAAGTGGTTTTAAATGATATACTGATTAATTGAATTTATTGGAATATATGTTTCTTGATGTTTACAATGTCGTTAACATGCGTTTTATTTATTCCTTTCTTTTTCATTCGTTTAATAAATTACCAAATAAAAGCTTTATTTGCAATCATGTCAAATTATTGCATATCCGATTTTAACGGTATTAATGGATTGTAATGCATGATTAATTTTACGGCTTCTCACCAAGGTGATAAAGAATACTTTTAATTTGAAATGTAACTTAATGAAAGGAAATTATACTTATTTGAATTGTATAAACAATTGAAAATTGCATCTTTTTCCGGAAATATACGGCGTTTGCAGAGATAATGAAACATAGCAATTACTCATTTTAATAAAAGAGTGGCCTTTTCTTTTGGAAATATTTTTTCATGTGTCATCGAATTTTAAAAGAATAAATAAGCTATAAATATAAGAATAATTAAATCTTAATTATAGTTATAAATATATATACAATATATGAAAAGAACTATAATTGTTATCAGTAGCATTGTTATTCTCGGAAATCCAAGCGCATTTTGTCACTTCACAGGAGAGAGCAAAAAAAAAAGATCACTGGTACACATTGTTTGAAATGAAATTCACCTATTTACTATCAAAAATCAATACAACTATGATGTAGGCGTTTTACATCTGGTCATCAATGAAATTACATGGGAATGACGACTTGTGTCAATTTAACACCTTTGGTTTTATTGCTACATATATTGTATGCTATTTTAGAATTGAAGGATCAGAAATAAGTACATATTTAATTAAAAGTTATTTCTCCATTTTAAATTGCATGATTTATTTTCATTAATACAAACAGACCTAAATAAGTTTTCATATTAATTATTTACACAACATGCACAAGTCAATGTATATGTTTCATAAAATTTTGATTGCTCACATCGTTTTAATATATAATACCTATGGCTGATTGATTGACCACTATAGAAATGTATTAAAATCGGAACAAATCTTTTAATCCAATATTTGAGTTGTAATTTATTGTCCATCAGTTTGGAATTATCTAATTGTTGGCACCAATGACATAAATGGTTTTGTACTTTCCGTAACATGAATGAGCAAAGAGGAAACGTTTATATTATTGATATATATATATAAAACGTAAAAAAGACAATGTACATTTAACATTATATGCACATTTCTCTGCGTGATAATGAAAATAATTTATTCTTATTTTTATAAATAAATGGTTGAAAACAATGTATTTATCCTTATTTTTATAAATAAATGATAAGTTATATAGTACAAATTGTAAAAGAGTGATTTCAAGATTAAAAGATAATGCTAACAACAGAAAAGACAAAAACAATTTATTACACGAATATGAAGAAGAAACTAAAATTTATTGTAAGAAGTTACATCTATATAATTCTGTCAATTGCATCCGATAAGATAATTATCATGTATTAATCCATTTACTGGTCAACACAGGTAGATAAAAAGCGTTCAACCGTAACAGACCGATAAACACGTGCTGTCTTCGGTGACGGTTAAGGATGAAAGGGTTCATGTAGTAGCAGTACCTGTCAATCATTTAATTTATGACTGTTAGACATATGTCCGAGATGAGATCTGGGACATGTCAGATGTCCGACTATCGTCGTAGTAAGACTCAAAATGTACTGTATAATAGATATGGATTACCCAGCTCTTCTACCTTTTGAAATATGAAGCATTTCAAAGCTAATGTTTCTGCAGCTGCCACCAGATTAGCATGCCTATGTCTCATGTTCTGCAACATTTGCTAGAAAATAAACTCACCATAGTGAAGTGGAGTCTGTTTGTCTTCATCCTATCAACAAAAAGATTTTCTTGTTTAATGTCTTTCAAGTTCATCAAATATTTTACCATTTTATTTATAATTAGCATTAGCTATTTGTATGCTAATAGGGCAATTCTTTAATTTATGATTGAAAACAATATGCTCCTATTCCATATGAGAATTTGGCTTTTTACCTTTCAAACACACAAAATAAATTGGTTCTCAGGCCAGCATGCATGTTGTTTTTGGGTACTGCTTAAAGTGCTAATTTAGTCTGACTTGATTGATGTCTTTGCTCCTCTTGTCATAGCCTGGGATCCTGGATTACTGCACAACAAAGATTTGGCAAGGATCCCAGGCCAAAAATGAGCAAATCACCAAAAACAAGTTTTTATCCTGATTTTTCCCATGCTTAAAGTATCAGGTCTTTGTCTAAGTTGATTGAATCAAATCTTTTATATGATATACATAATTAAGAAATTTTGTAATTGTCTAACACAGATGATCACCACTATACATATATAAAGTGTATTCATATAATAAATGCAGATTATAGATAGAATCACCAAAAAAAAAAAAATCATCTAAAGATACTGTAATTACTAAGAATGGAAGGAACTATTTTATATTTCATTTCTTTACTAATTTCAATAGTTTCATATACTGATAAAACTTTGATTTTAAAGACCATAACACTTCAAACACATTCATTCCATACAGGGATTACAGAAACTGAATATTTCTTAAAATGGACTAAAATGTCCTTACCTGGATATCAATATTTGCCTTTTTATTCAGTAGACATTCTACCATTTCACTTAAACCTCTGTCACAAGCCCAGTGGAGTAAGGCCATTCCCTGCAATCAATTTATCAAAACAAATACATATTAACATGAGACTTTAGTGATTTGATTTTGATTTTGGTGTTTTAACGCCACTTTTGAGCACCGCTTTTGGGCTATTTCGTGGCGGCCAGTTTTTATTGGTGGAGGAAGCCGGAGTGCCGGAGAAAACCACCGACCTTCGATAGGAAAACTGACAATCCTAGTCAATTAAGATTGAGTCGAGTGCACCCGCACGAGCGGGTTCGAACTCACAACCTCAGTGTTGACTGGCTGGTGATTACAGTAGTAACTACTTAGACCACTCGCCACCGAGGCCCCTGAGACTTTAGTGAGACAGGATTTAGTTTAAACAGTAGTTCACATTAAATTTTTCAAATTCATTGTACATTTGTATTATTAAAACATTAAAACTTAATAATAAATTTTCACATATATCCAATGAATTTTTAAACTTTTCGTTCCATGAATAATTTTATAATGATACTATTGATGATTGTGCAACATCTAGTGGTCAACATGCAGTTTTGTCAAGTGATTTTGCCACATCCTGAGATCAATATTTTGTCTGATCAATGGACTCTGAACAATGATATTACATCGCTATTATTAAAATAAGAAGTTCTTTTTTGAGCTGTTAGCAAATCTTCATTGAACAAAAAAAAGCATGAAACTGAACTGTCATGGTTTAATTTGTTGATAAACATTGACCTAAAAACCAATTTCAACTAATTCTTTAAAAACTTGGTTTAAATTGGCTCAGTTGTTCAAATTTGTCAAAAGTATTCCAAATTTGTCAAAAGTATTCCAAATTTGGGGTTTGGTCATTATATGTGATTCTCAAAAAGGAACTTCTTTGTATGTTCTAGAAAACATATAGGTCAAATCAAATTATTTGATTGATGAATTTTATATATAATGCAACATCAGTCTTAACTTTTATACAAAAAATGTGTAACCTTTGGGGGGAGAGGGCACTTCCTATATACAAGGTGATAGGATGTGATGCTGGAATAGGTCACATTTTCTAGCTTGAAAATATGTGAATATATGGGGAAAACTATCAGATATATATGATAACCTCAATAAAGTTCCCATTACTTGTTATATGAAAAGCCCTGTAACTTTCTTGGTGTTCATGGCTGTGTTTTTATCCACAAATTTTACCTCTTAAGTCATGATATAATTTCCCAGTTTCATGTAAGCTAGCATCAAAAAAACATTGCAAATTGGCCTCTAGATTCTTTAGTTTTAAGTTATTTTTTTCGTTGGTTTCTTTCTCATTGGTGTATACTCTACTTATCTTTTTATCATTCTAACACACAAACAAAGAGTTTAAGACCATGAATACCATTTTCATTGTGTTTCAAAACTGTTTTAGAAACATACACGTTTACAATAAAATACATTCATTCCAAAATTCAATAAGAAATCAGGGCAAGTATAATTTACAATTTCACTTGCCCAGGGACAAGTGGTCAATAACATTCCACACCCCTGCCCCTCCCCGAGATTTTTTCTCCTTTCTATACATGTAACTGATATGAACAAACCCATAATCATGAGCAATGCCATATCCTGTACATAATAAAATCTTTGATTACTAACTGCATCATCTAGGCCATTGATGTCAATATTTTCACTTTGTAGTATTCTGGACATTTGGTTAACATCTCCCTCTTTACACCAATCAAACACTGTCTTGTTTTGATTGTCTAACTCTGGGTCTGTGTTTGACATTGTGCTGACTGATACCCAGGAGGATCCACTACTAGATTTTTTATCATCAATTGTGTCTATCTGTAATCAAAACTGTTTTTAAGATTTTTTATGGATAAAGCTTCATAAAAAAACCTAATTTGGATTTAACTTTGACTTTATCCATCATTTTCAACGAAGTCAAAGCATCAATAGTACTTGATGACCAGAAAACATGGACTATTCTTATGAATTGTTTCATCTGCGAAATCTGTTTTCACAATATAAAGAAATAGAATTTTACATTATACTATTTAAATCAATTAATAAAATACAACTCCTAGAAATATTTCACATGGTTGTGATTCATTTTTTATAATCCACCATTTATCAAGCTGGATAACTAATGCAGTGCTATTATTTTATTCACCTCTGCCTCCCATCCTGGGTAAAGTGAAGTCATATGTGAAATATATTCCAACATGGCCATATCTCTAGGCTTGTCTCCGAGTTTCTTCCAAGCTTCCCTATAACACAAAAAGGATTTTTATATAACCTTATTAAACACAATAAGTGTAAGAGGTTAATTCAATAAACAAGAATCAGTGTCCGACACCATGCCGATCTCCCACTTTATTTGGAAGTTCAGTAAACAGTAAAATTTTGGTTAAAGCCAAGATTTGGTTCAGTGTATCTGATTCACATCATAATGAAAATATAAGTATAAAGTAAGAAGATGTATGCTGGCCTGGTAAGCAAGCGGTGTTGACATGTGTTTTGTATGATGGTTGTAAAGACTATTTATTTACATATAGCTTGAACACTGAACAGATATTCTAATAAAGTTTAACATTTTGACATATTCAGCAAATATCATGATCTCTATAGATGATAAAATATTGACTAATAATCAACTTACAATGTCACTAGCATGTCTAACATCACTTTAATCATATTTTTAGAGTGATCTTAAATAATGTTAACACTTAAAGTTCAATTAATACAAATAAAACAAAATTAATAGTTTTGCAATTAAAGGTATCAACTCTGCTTTCAATGTTAACAAACATGATGTTCTGTTAGGCTTGCAATTAATAAGTTAGGAAGAGATTTCAAACGGTTAAAGATAAAACCTTATTAAAATATTGATTTATGAAGTAATAGCAAATCTGCATGTGTGTAAAGAGAAAGGGTGTATGAAACTTGGCCCAATTGTTAACTGGTAAAAAAAAATGTATGCTGGGGAAATTTCTGATGACAATTTTTTGGAGGACAATGTCTCTGACATACTGGCAAGTTGTTTAGCTTTCTAGATTTGCAAGCTGATCCACCAATTATACAGTGTACATATAAAAAGAGACGAAAATGAGTAAATAATGTATATGTCAGTTATTATTTATTTGTTTCATCATGTTTGGCTTTTTTTGCCTGTAATAGTTTGGCTGTTTTTGTCCATGATTTTGGACTTTCTATTTGCAATAGTGTCCCTTTATTTTACTACATTTGTTTAACATTTCCTATTATTACCATTTCTGTTTGCCTTGAAAATCAAACATCCCTGGTTTTTTGGAATTACACTTTCCTTCTGTTGCCTAAAATAGAATTGGAAAACTATCACATCACTGTCATGTCGAAGTTATTTTGCATACAAAAAGTCAAATCAATATTGATGAAACCAACAAATCTTTGGGTTATCCATTTCGCTAAAAAAATATACATGTATACTGCCGAACTTTACCCAAAGGAACTTACTTTAAATAAATCAAATATAAACGGTAATGACTGTCCTTTCTTAGATTTAGATATTTCAGTTTAACATGGGAAACTCTACACTTAAATTTACGACAAAAGGGACGATTTTTCTTTCCCTATTGTTAATTTTCCTTTTTTAGATGGTGATGTTCCTTTGGCACCATCTTATAGTGTTTACATATCACAACCCGTTTGCTATGCCCATGTCTGTTGTGACGTTTTGGATTTTAATGAACGTTATCTATGTATTACTGGTAAATTATTAAGTCAGGTTTTTAGTTACCACAAATTACTTAAAACCTTTACTGAATTCTTCCATAGATATAAAGATTTGGTTTTGAAGTTTGGTTTTACCTGTAGAAAACTTATTTCAAACGGGATAGCACATCCTCATTTTTATGGAGATGTTGTTTACTGAGCCCAGAAATTTAAAAACAATCCGTGTAAACTTATCGATCCTTTAAATAAACTTATTCTAAAAGATTACCAATTCAACACTGTAACTAGATCTTTTAATATTGTTTTTATTGGTAATAATATTGATTTTGTTATCAGTAAATTAAATCAAACTAAATATTATTGTTATATACATATGCATATTCATGGTTCTACAATCTGTCGATACCTGTATCTTGGCATTGCACAAGGTCATGTTTTTCTCTGACTGTTTATGACGTCTTTACACTAAATCCATTGGATGTTGGATGTGTACTGATTGAAAATTTAGTCTTAAATGCATGATTTATTTTAAACTAGCTGTCAGTAAATGTGAGTACTCTCAGATCTGTACTTAGTGTCTTTTTGTTGTTTGGATGTACAAGTACCCGTCCACGTCCTCTCTGTGTTTTTGTTAAATGATTTTCTATTTGTATCCATCTGATGAGTTAAGCCTTTTTAACTGATTTTTATAGTTTGTTCTTATGTTGTACTGTTATACCACTGTCCCAGGTTAGGGGAGGTTGGCGCCTTCAAACGAATTTAACCCCGCCACATTCTGTATGTGCCTGTCCCAAGTCAGGAGACTGTAATTCAGTGGTTGTTGTTAATTGCAATTGCTGTGTTACTTATTTGTTTTTCGTTCATTATTTTGTACATAAATTTGGCCGTTAGTTTTCTCGTTTGAATTGTTTTACATTTGTCATTTCGGGCCTTTTACAGCTATGCGGTATGGGCTTTGTTTATTGTTGAAGGCCGTACGGTGACCTATAGTTGTTAATTTCTGTGTCATTTGGTCTCTTGTGGATAGATGTCTCATTGGCAATCATACCACATCTTCTTATTTATCATGTTTATATGTACATGAATTCACAAATGGTTAAAAATATTTTTTTGTTTAATCCATACATATCCCTAGAGCATTTTAGCAAAGCTTAAACAACTACCACATGATGTTTTTGAAGCATACATTACAGTTTTTTTTTTTCATTTACTTTTAATACTGGATTTTAGTTGGTTGCTATGTACAGAAACTGTTGCTAGGGAAAAATATAATTTGTAATATATAATTTTCCTTAATATTTTCATTAAATGAGTCATCTTGTTCAAAACCTTATTTTTAAATTTTAATCACAATTTGCTTTGGTTGCTATGGAAATAACTCTGTTGCTATGAGGTTAAATTGGACAATTTTATAAAGAAAATAAAGTCTCCATTCACATTGTTCATAGACAGTCAATTATTCATTGTTTCCTTAGAAATAAACTAACATAACAAGTTTTTACCCAAAATTTAACCATTTTTATTCTATATGGATGAAACCATTACCATGGCAACAATATTTAAACATTTTTTTTCAGTAATTTTTTAAATATCTGACTTAGATGTATTACTGACAAAAATTTCAAAAGTCTTACTGGTCTATTTAAGGTATAGTAAATGTTTCATTAAAGTAAGCTTATATTCAACATTTTATTGAAAAATCCTATGCGAATGTAACCGGAATAATTCAGTCGTTATATTCCGCTGATCTACGATAACTTCATTAACGCCTGAATGCATAGACAATGAAAAATCTTCAATCAATCATTTGGAATTAGCTCGGGATTTACTTATCTTGATAAAATTGAGCTGATTGCTGATTGGTCACCTCTTCTACAGGGCACCAATCACAATCCAGCATTCATGAAGAGTTTTAATCGTGTTAGGAATTCAGGCCCTCGCAAATAGGAGAGATCGATTACAGAGAGGGACTGAATTATTCGGGTTAATGCGAATGAAGCACATAAAATAAAAATCCTCCATGTTCGATAACTGTAAAAACATTTTAAGTATTAGTTATAAAATATAACACAATAATGCAACACAATAAATGATCAGTTCGTTAGGAATATGCATAAACAGGAATCAAATCTTTTCCAATAATGTAAGTACACTTTATCATTCCTTTTTTTGTCTTTAATTGGTACATGCTCATTTCTTTAGTGTATGGCATCTGTCATTTCAGATTTTCACAATAATCTTATAGACCTTATTAAAAAAATGAAAATATCAGCAAAAGACGTTAAATAATGAAAAGATAATGCAAAGGGAATCCAGGTCAGTTCGACCCAAAACATGTTTGCTCTCATTTATGTTCGCCCCCACATGTTCGCCCTGGGTCCATTCGCACTCTTTTTATTGGTTTTGAGTTGAATACTTTTTTAATCTTGTTTAAGTTAGTGTTTTGCTATAAATAAGTTTTATATATTGTTTCCTCAAAATAAAGTCACATTCTTAAAATGTAAACGGGTTTCATTTAGTGTTTTATTAATTATTTTGATAAAATGAATCATGAATAAAAGATTGTCATGAAGATTAAGGAAAAGTTCATTCATCTCAGAAATGTATTAAAAAGAAAGTCAGAAGATACCAAAACTTCAACTGCATTGAGTTTACTTTAATATACAAAGCTAGCTACATGCAGTATTTACACCAAAGCTAGTTACATGTAAAACAAAACAAAACAAAACAAAATAGAAATAAATAATGAAGAAAATTAAACTGAAAAGTATATATATCATGTTTAAAAGCTCAGTTTCTTTATTTTTTAAAAATGCAAAATTTATTTAAATAATATTTTCCTTTTCCCTTTAAATCAAAATTTCAAATTATTTGCTGATAACATATTTGTAAACAAGGTAAATAGTTATGTAATCTAACAGTTTATCTGAAGTAATTTATTCATGATCCTTGATTCAGGTAACCTTAATTAAAAAACAGCATGAGATCACACCTGGTTTTTGTGTCTGTCCTTAAGACTCATAACAGACACATTATGTCTATCAAAGTTATTAATCTCAGTTTGTCCTTAATAGTACTGTATAACAACAATCATGATTTTCAAACGCAGAAACAATGATAATTAACAGCTAGTTATCATTCGTAATTAACATTTAATAATTCATCATCAAACAAATTGCCAAAAAAATATTTTATTTAATAACTCACGAATTTTTATTAATTAAAATTTCAGTATTTTGATAAATATCTCTAAAAACATCTAATATTCAACCAGTATTGAAATGAAAATAGGGAGCGAATCAACCCAGGGGCGAACGTGTGGGGTGTGAATGTGTAGGGTGCGAACGTGTATTGGGAGCAAACAGACCCGATACCATGCAAAGGCATATATTATAGGACTAAGCTATTAAAAATATATAGAATAATTACAATAAAAATGATAAAAGTCAGAGGTTTGGGAAGTATGGGGAAAGGTCAACATGAGGTGCATAAGTCTGTGAAGAAGTTGTGCCAATTTCGACCATGATACGAGAAATATTTATATATAAAATAGCATCCCAAGAAGTCATATTTTTTTGTTTATAGTATTGTGTCGTGAATTGATACACATTATACCATTTTTTTTTCAATTAACCATCGAATGTTGCACCTGTTTGTATCGGGCATAAAAATACAATAGATTTTCGCCACTCTGAGAACCGGCAACATGTCGAAGATACTTAGATGCCCCCTCAAATAAATCTTTAATATCTTCTTGCGAACAATCGCCAAATTCGTCTGCCATGATGGCGATTGTAAAACAAACCGTTAACGGTTTTTCATTTCCGAAAATTCTAAAACAAATTCTACAGTATCCGTAAGGAACCCGGATTTAATAGACAACAAAAGTTTAACCATTTCATAAATCAAAATAGAAATATGACTGATAAGACTAGTTATTCATCTGCTTCTTCTTCTTGCGAGTATATCCGTACTGTTTATTTCGATGTTTTATGTGAGAAAAATATATGTGCGAATAAGTGCAAATGATCTACAACGGTGTAACTGTACATGTGATCCTTTAAAATAAGTATTTGCCGGAAAGCAATATATTAGACGAATGTCCTAATTATTTTATTTTAATAAGCCAGAGCTTTTCCTTATAGACGTATTTTGACGCTTGACTATGGAGACCAAAAATAATTTAGAACAACAAAGCAGGACAACACGGCAATATCACCAGAGTAAATTTAGAAACCTTCAAACTTCAACCAACACCTACAAATACAGCTTCTTTCTACGGACCACCAAAGACTGGAATACCTTACCAATAAGTCTGTTAAATATGGAAGATGCAGAGGCATTCAAGAACAGCCTCACATCTTATTTAACAGAGTAGTCACGCAACAAACACTAAATTTTAATTTCACATGTAAATATGTTTTAATGAGCACCATATTGAATGATTTAATTAGTACTTGTGTGATGGGTCTTAGACCCTTTGCATTTCAACGATGTAGATGTAGATGTAGAATTGAAACGTTGACTCCTTGAGTCACAGAGTTAAGTGCACTTTATTTGTCTTTTAAAGTAAATATTTATGTTGAGTGAAAGGGAAGGTAGGGTCTAGAAATTCCAACTCTCGAAAGACATTTTATTTTAGTGCTCTCGAAAAAGAAGGGAAAATATCTGAATTATTTCTCCAAGGCCCTTCTTAATTTAATTATCAAATCAGATGCTTAACTTGAAAATTCTCGTTTTACAACTTAAATTCATGATCTGAAATAGTGTCTAGTCGAAATTCATTAACTAATGTAAACATTAAAGAATTTGACAGATTTTTTTAAAATAAAAGACATTTGAAGCTTTAAAGCATAAATGTAATACTTTTAACGGATATTCGAATTAAAGGGTTAAAATTGACATTCATTAAAACTATATCTAGAGTTATCTAGACAAGCAACTAAATATATTTGCCTTTTACAAACGCAATAGTCTTTTGAACTCAGAAACACTAATATATTAATCTTCAAACATGGATACAATGTGATGTGGGAACCAGATCATAGTAATCCTGCAACGACACAAAAACCAAAAAACACGTATAGGTTAATTATCTTCAATAATTTACAGATGTCTATCTAATATGACCATATTTAACACAGAAAGAATTTTTAAATCAATAAATAAATAAATAAATATGCCATTAATATAGAACTTCATTGTTAAAATAGCGAGATCTGTTGCATTCCGATTAGAGTTCTCGAAACTTATCACAACGACCCTCATAAAGGTTTAGTTCCTTTACACTTCACAAGAACTTCCTTTTTACTTTAACAATTGTAAATAATATGGTGAAACCCCATGGTAAACATTTGAGATATAACTCAATTCAATGTTTTTTTTATTTCTGTTTTGATGTAACTTGCTCAACTGCATTTTGATTTTAGTAAAGTACTTGTTAACATCACAGAGCGCAAGTTTGATCTAAATCTGTATAAACAGAAATTTCAATGCCTTCCTTACATATCTTGACAATTGAAAATTCAATTTTTCAATTCGATTGAAAGACCATTCACCGTTGCTATTTACCTTATCAACAAACTTTAAAGTTTAAAAGAAATCTAATATTCAATATATATATAAGCATCACTTCATTACTTCATTGTATGCCTGTGAAATGAAAAAGTTATTCATTTGGATATTTAAATTTTTCACATTAACCGAGCCAACCGTCAAAAAGAAATCATTTCCATTTAAAATTTCGTTTATTTCTTTTTGCTTCGAAAGAATAGTTTTGTACCAGTGAGAAGTGAATTCGATATATCTACTTCAGATGTCAAAGATATTTATGTAAAACAACCTATTAAATTCAGCGGAAAATTGTCATTATGTCTAAAACGAACGGGAGAGACAGTCCATCAAAATCTACACTCCGATCCAAAACTGTGATTATGGAAAAATCTAGTTTAATCCATCCAAAATATGACGAGACTATCTTGATTTGTGGAATTTGTTCTAAATGGCTTAACACACCAAGAACTCTGCCGTGTTTGCATTCATACTGCGAAAATTGTTTGGCAACAAACATTCACGAATCCATTACACGAAAAAGCGAAAAGAAAGACGAAAGCAGAAAATCTAGAGAGTATGAATGCCATCAGTGTAAAAAGGCAATACCACTAAAAAGTACCCCTACACCAAACAAATGGATTGAGGGATTTCCGATCAATTATTTTCTAATGGATTTATTGGATATAGAATTATTGCGGAGAGGAGAGAAAACATGCGGACCGTGTTCTAGAAATGGTGAAACATCGGCTATATTGTCTTGGTGTAAAGAATGTCGCGATGGCCTCTGTCAGAATTGTGCCAAAGTTCACAAAGGAATGCGCATATCTATGGATCATACAGTACTATTAAAAGAAGAGTTTATGAAAGAGATGGAATTATTAAAAGATCTTCATGAAGAATGCAACAAACATACTGGAAAGACGCTTGATTTGTTCTGTGTGTTAGATAAAGAACTTTGTTGTCCAAATTGTATTGCAGAGGAACACCGTAGATGTGACAGAGTTATTTCGATTTCTGATGCTGTCAAGAAAAGCAAATTAGAAAAAGAGCCAGATTTTCTTAAAAAAACTTTGGAGCAATACGAAAACCATATAGACGGAATGATTGGTGATCGATCAAACCACCTCATGTACTTGGAAGAAGAAAAAACCCGACTTCTTGAAAATTTTGCATCGATACGTATTAATATCATCAATATCCTGGATAAACTTGAAAAAAATCTGAAACGGGATATCAGTCAAATCCATAACGCAGAAGTTAAGAAATTGCAGATAGAGATGGACATAAGTAAACGAATGCTTTCAGCTGTATCTAACGCCCACAAGTTAATGAATGTGGCTGAAGTACATGCTTCCGATTCTAGACTTCTGCATATGATGGAATCCATAAGAACGCAATGTATTTGGTATGAGGACGCCATGGGAAAAATGCGGTCTCAAGTCCAGGATTGTCAATATTTGTTTGAGGTAGGCCATGCTATAGAAGTTATGCAAACAAAAGTAAAAGAAATGGGTAAAATATCCGTGCGGTACTCCCCGTCAAAATTACCGCCATTTCCAAATGTTATTTCTGTTGAACAGAATAATACCCATTCGAATCTTAATAAGTCTACTCTTTCCTTGCGTGGAAAACGTTCAGAGATGGTAAAAACCTTTAGTGCGCATGAGCATGATGAGGTGAATGATAGTTGGTTCACTGGTGCTGCGTTTCTTTCAGATGGTCGGCTAATTTTAGTTGATAGACAAAACAGAAAAATTAAGCTGTTTGCAAAGAACTATCGACAGCTAAACAGTATAAAATTCAACTCTAAACCTTGGGATGTGACAACCATTAGCCCTTCCGAGATTGCAGTGACACTTCCAGAGGAGCGAGCAATCCAAATTCTAAATGTCAACGACATCAGGTTTTCTCTTGGAGATTATTTCATTACAAGCGAAGCATGTTATGGATTGACATATGTCCGTGGTAAATTTTTCACTCTAGCCTACGATGGATTACCACCATCACTGAAAATCCTAGATACTGATGGAAAAGAACTGGCATCAGTTGCATATGACGACGATGGGTCACAGCTATTTTCCCGCCCAATATATATAACTGCTAATGCGAAAGGAACTATGATTTACGTTGCCGACGAACGACGTGGATCTGTAACAACACTGATTGAAACAGCAGAGCATTGTTATTCTTACTCAAGTGTAGATTTAGGACACGCAGCGGGTCTTGCTCTTGACAATGAAGAAAATTTATATGTTTGTAGAAATCACGCAAAGAGTGTCCAAGTAGTTTCACCGGAAGGTGACAGAGTTAAGACTCTTATCTCTCATGACATGATATCATATCCTCGTGCAATCGCATTTGATGTTAATGATGAACGATTGCTTATAACACAAGGAGATAAGAGTGAGGTGAAAGTATTCCAGTTAGTATTATAACTAATTAAGTCATGAACTTTTATACTTCATGTAGTAAATATATGTTTTTATAGATATTGATTGTACTTGAAAAAATAAAAATATAATTAGTTGTGATGGTTTTAATTACACTAAAAAGAGAGTTCATTTTATCAACTACACACACACACACACTCACTCACTTAACACCCTCAGAACATGGATACTTAAAACACTCATTAAAAAACTATAAAGTGAGTGCTGACATTAATCTAGATCAAGTTGGTTGCATTCGAAAAAAATATTCGAGATTAAATGTCGAGGAATCGAATACCTTAAAATTAGCTGTGTCTGAAGTTGATCCTTCGTGATTTATATCTCAATGCTGAAATGTGTGCTTTTAGGACTTCAATATTACTGTTACCAGAAAAACAATATCTCATTGCTAGAAATTATAAACAGGTGACGACAATTTTCGTCACAGTTTTTCAAAATAAAATATTAATTAGTTAAAAAAATCTGACAAATAATCAAAATGGAAGAGTTTACAAAAACGAACAACAAAGAGATACCAGTACCTTAGTATAGGAAGGAAATAGAAATTAGTCACAAACAGACAGGAAAAGAAAAAAGAAGCTTGTCACAAGTCTACTGGAATATTTCAAGAGACTGTGTTGCAGGAAAGACAGAAAAATACGGATCTCTACAGGACAATACATGTACTACAGCTAAACACATTTACAATTAATCGAATGCGCGCCTGTGGCACTGAAACTAAATGTTGGACAACAGAAGTAATTCTATCATACATTGTCAACATGAATGTATTTAAAAACTGCTATGGAAAAATTAAAGGGAAATAAGTAATTTTAAATGAAACTTTGCCATTTGATATACTGTCTTTAACATTTAAAACAAATGAATACATTTAAAGTTATTGTATTTAGGATTTTGAAAACAAAGAGTGCAGGTTACCATTGAAAATAGTGGTTATTATAGAACATTTAACATGGGAAACCAAATTAACACATGTGTAAGTAGTATTAACATAATATCGTAAATGTTTTAGATATATAAAAGGCCAACATTGCCAATTAGTATTTAAACAAATAAATTCATATTCGGAAAAAGACAATTCGTGTTTGAAAAATAATTATACAAACATTTACATATAATTGAAGTGGTTAAACATTGATGACTTATAAAAAGTACAGGTATAATGCAATAGTTTGCTTAATTGGTAATGGTAAAGAATTTTTCATAAAAAGCGATTGAAAGACCTACCGTTGATATACTGTTCCGAAATAATAAAATCCAACTTGTGCGTATTTGATTTGACTTATTTAATATTCGTAAGCAACGAAAAAACATATTTACTTAATTGTTGGAAAAGAAAGGTACAACTTAAAGAAGACCCCTTGCACTGGTTATGTATAGATAGATATGTGTAGAAGCATATAGATGTTGTGAATTGAGAATAACATTAAATTTTTGAAACAAATGTTGCTATATTTTTCGGCACCAAAATGTGAAGAAGTTTACATACCGTTTTATCTAAAGGTATTTGAAAATTTAACAGACTGCATTGAATGGGAGATAATGCAGCAATGTGAAACAAAAGAGCAATACTAGAATGAGGCAAATCTATACAAACAAGACAGTTGCATGTACGTACAAAGAAAACGTATATGAAAAGACAACAGTTTAATCTTTTATTAATAAGAGCTCCTTTCAAAACTAGTAGTAGAATCAGGTATTTCCGTGAGTAAGAGTATATCCTACTTTGAACAGTAATCATTATGCCCAGTGGTCAAAGGCGGCTCAAAGCTGATGAAAGGTCAAATTCGTTAAAATCAAAATCTCTGCGACGTTTAGAATACTAAGGGGACTAATTGTGACATGCTCACCTTATAACAATCGACCAATTAAGTTTATATCATATAAAAATAATGAGATGCGGTCTTATTGCCAATGAAAAAAATATTCACCAGAGACCAACGAACATGGATGTAAGCAACTATACGTCACCGTGCGGCCTTCTAAAATGAGGGGGGGGGGAATCCACATGGTATAGTAAGCTATAAAAAGCCCCAGCATGACAGAATTTGAATCATACCAAGAAAGAAAACCAAACAGCTTGAGTTACGCTTTTGTAAAAAAACAAGAATGTGTCCATAGTACACGGATGCCCCACTCGCACTATCATTTTCTATGTTCAGTGGACCGTGAAAATGGGGGAAAATCTCTAATTTGGCATTAAAATTAAAAAGATCATATCATAGGGAACATGTATTCTAAGTTTCAAGTTGATTGGACTTCAACTTCATCAAAAACTACCTCGACCAAAAACTTTAACCTGAAGCGGGACGAACGGACGAACGGACGGACGAACAGACGAACGAACGGACGGACGGACGCACAGACCAGAAAACATAATGCCCCTCTACTATCGTAGGTGGGGCATAAAAACAAATATGACAGACAGCAACCAACGACAACCACGGATACTGGACAAGTACATAGAGAATATAATGGGGTTGAACATGTTTGTGACCATTCAATCCTCTCTCTAACTTCTGAAAATTGTGTAACAGTACACCGTAAGAACAAACTAAAAATCATGCAGTTGGAAATGGCTCAACTCAATAGATTGGAACAATGCACTAAAACAACTAACATACAAAAAGACACAAAGGACCGATCTAAGAGTAGTCGCAGTTAATAAAAGCTAGTTCAAAGCCATTAAAACCAATAAATAAATCATGTACCCCAGACAAGAGTATTAATCAGTACATATCAAACGGATTTAGTGTAAAGACGTCATAACCAGTCTGAAAAAAATATGACCTTATGCAATGCAAAGTTTATTCAAAGGATTAATAAGTTTACATGGATTGTATCTAAATGTACGGACTCTATAAACAACATCACCGTATTAAATGGGATGTGCTTTCCCGTTTGTACAGATACAGCCAAACTCCAAAACCAAATATTTGTATCTATGAAAGAATTGTGCCAAGTTTTTGATATACTAAAATTGGTATAGTGTTGTGTGATCAATATAATTAAACTCATCATAGATATAGCTGTGTGCAGATATAAGCAACAGGAATGTCACAAATTAAAATTATGTGGATGAATGTAGATGTTATGATTTCGGAAAAATCCTATTTGGAAACTTAAACCACCTTGATGCATAATATCAATCTTTTCACGTTCAAAGATTCCCTTGTTTTGATTGACTACTGTAAGGCGAAATATGAATAGCGATTCGGACACATGACATTTATAGTTTTATTTTCATTTTCCAGCATTGTGTCTATACCACTGTTGTTGGACTGATAGTCCCAGAGAGTATCATCAGATCAATTGCCAGTGCTTCGGTACTGACATGTATACTATTTTAAAATTACCCGTTGATTAATTCGGAAATTATTAAGAAACAAAGGTTCGAAATCCCTTAGGCAAAGTTGACTTTAGATTCATTTTGATATGCTTTTTATGTCCCTTTAATTCATATAGTTCCTAACGTTTTTACATATTTAAACATTCCTGGCTTTCAAATGTTAAGGACTGGGCGTTCCTGATGAAGGTAAATCCAGAAAAGTGCTTCGGTCGTACGAACATTATAAAGTATTATTTTCATTAACAAACACTGGATCGATACCAAAGCAGATAGAGTGTAAGGCCCAGATGATATCATCAGCTCAGTTTTCAGTGCTACGGTACAGACAAATGATTTTTAACATACTATTCTAAAATTTCCTGTTGACAAATTCGAAAATTATTAAGAAACTTAGGTTAACAACTCCATCATTCAAAGCTGACCCTTGGTCCTTTTTTCATATAACTCCTAACGTTTTAACGTACTAGTATAATATACATTCCTCCCTGGATTTCAAATGTTATGTTTGAGCGTTCCGGGTGGAGGTAAATCTAGAAAATTACTTCGGACGCACATAAGTTATAAAGTGTTATTTTCATTTCATGGATGTCCTTTTGAGTTCCCAATGTTTAAACTTGGTATATACAAATAAATAGATGTGGTAATTTCCAATAAGACAACTATCCACAAAAGACCAAATCGACGAGTATGTAAACAACAGCGGGTCAGCATTTATCATTTAAGAATTAGTAGAATCCATACCGTATAGTAGTCCCAATTTATGTTGATGACATTAAAAGAAAATCAATCGAAACAAACGAAAACCAACGACAAACACTAAACAAAAGTCATGGCTCAGAACGTAAAGAGTGTGGCTGGATTATGTGTTTGTCAGCGAAAACCCCCTTTCAGCATCATGGGAAAATGGTGTAACAGCACAACATAATAACAAGCTAAAAACTAGTTGAATAGTTTTTGTTGTTCATTTCTTTGAAAAAAAAAAGAACATTTGTACAGAAACATTATATTGTGAAAATATATAAAAATATTCAAAATTAACTCAAATGCATTTTGATTGTTTTGTAGTATTCGAAGTTTTGATCATGAGAAATGGGGAACAAGAACAGTGTATACGTGGATGTAAATCTGAAAGACGAATTCTTGTCAGATGCTTTAAATTCACATAATAGATATAGATCAATCCATAACAGTCCGCCTCTAACACACGCAGAGGATCTCAGTGAACTAGCTCATAAAATAGCCTTTTATATTTCTACTAGAAACAAAGACCTAAGAGGTCGACTTACTAAGGATAGAATAGAAAATACACCTGGAGAAAATACAGCTGTAAAAATATTAACAAGAGACCAAGATTACTCAGGTAAACTCCAGAAAATTTAACAAAATATGAATACTTCTTTGATACATACATGTGTAACAACTTCTATCATTGAAGTTAGTATACCAAATAATGGTAAGATATATACAATTCGTATATTCTAAGGAAGTCTGTAGTTGTTGTCGTCTAATAGAACTTTAAGATACAGTTTCAAGAATTTGTAAACCTACATTTTTAAAGCACGGAGTAATTGATTACAATGTACATACGGAAATTCGGAAATAGATTTCCAAATGTAAAATATGCAATTAGTTCTAAGATTGTTTGAATTTAACAAAACATCAACAAATCAAACTTAACTCAACACATTTTATGAAAATATAAAGGTTTGTGAAGAATGTATATTACACAACGAATAGTGTTTTATAACTGTATAAAATTTGAAACTGATTTTGTTCATTTTTCATCAGTTTATTTTGACGGATGGAAAATTGTAACTAAGCATAATTTGAAATCCTGTAAATTTTACATCATTCAAACAGAGCATCGTTCGGTAAAAAAAAGTTAGGCTTAGTCGTGTTATCTAAATATTATTCAAATTGAATACCAACCGAAGGTAGAGGGAAATATTGTGAACATTAGGGGGAAAACAATATAAAACAAATGGAACATAATTTTATATACAAGAACAGAATACCTACAGACATATTTTTTCGTGACATTACTGAAAGTTCGAAACAAATGGCAACATTTGCATCCATTATAGGCCAAATATATAGTTCTGCCTCCCTACATACCCTAAATTTCCATGCCTAACCTACATATTACACATTTTATGGACGTTTTTGGTTACCGACCGTTACAGTCCGGATATTGTTGGTAAAGCATCGTTTAAGTCCGAAACATTTCCCTATATAATCTGTGTACAATATTTTTTTAAATGAAATCATTTTACCTGTACCTAACCTATTTGTATATATAACGACGCATGTAAAGATATCGCTCATTATCGTCAAAGTTTTTGTTACTCGGCCCTTTGAGAAAATTTTCTATAATGATCAAATTCAGGCACCTAGAACATGCAACTGCAAAAAAATATTACCAATGTAACAGATGTTTCACAATTACCAAGTGGCAATCACATATTACATTACCTCCCGATGATTGTCGGATGTGCTGGCCCCGAGGGTATTACCGGCCCAATGCTAGTAGTCAGTTCTTCTGTGTTGATATGAAATATCATTGTTACGTTAATTTTCTGTATACTCACTGTTAATAAAATGTTGACCTATTCGAATCACTAATGGTTTTCTACTCTAGGCACATATAATCGTATTTGGCATAAAACTTTCGAATTCTTGGTTTTTGATGCTCGTCGATCAGTTTCGTATTTGATTTGGCCTTCCACCTGTTTTGATTCGAGCGTCATGCACGGATTAGTCTGAAGTAGTCGTCTGTTTTGATTCGAGCGTCATGCACGGATTAGTCTGAAGTAGTCGTCTGTTTTGATTCGAGCGTCATGCACGGATTAGTCTGAAGTAGTCGAAACGCGCGTCTAGTGTACCAAATTATAAGCCAGGTATCTTTGACGAGTTTTTATTTGTATTTTGTTTGAAGTTTTCAGTGATTACTCAGCTCAGTATTGAGCACCTTTTCATTGATAAAGTGTTTTACCCTACAGTAGTATTAGAACTAATTTATTTTATACTGTAGGAGAAGAAGTTACTGGAGACTGGTATGATGAAATTGAGTATTATAGAAATTATTTTGATAAAGAACCACCATCAGAGCTGAAAAATCCGGATGTTAAAAGTAAGTACAAACCCTTTATAGGAAATGCACATGTGAATAGATGACCATAAATTAGATACAATCTTTACTAGTGTAGCAGCAACAAAAATGCTCCTGTTTACTCATCGAATATAACCCCCGTTACAAAATCTGAAGCGTTGATCTTGAAAATACAAAAAAGGGGTAAAATAACCGGCCTTGAAAGCGGATTCCCGATTCTAAAATGAGACGGAAGATACCAAGGGACATTCAAAACTCATAAGTCGAAAGAAAATGACTTAGGCTTAAGTTAAAGTTAAGCCCATTATACAACAACTACAATTTTTAATCAAACTGTGTTTCTATCTACAAATAAACTAATTCAAAACACAAATAAAAAGTCATAATACCGTGTTGTAAAATTCACAAGATTTACTTTGGCAATTTCACAAGATTATTGTTTTGCTCTGTTCGTGAATTTAATTGAATTCTCAATATATTCATTATTGATTTACTTGTTACTGTGGTTTCGTTGTCCAGTTTACTTGTAGTTATTAATTTCGTGCTATTTAAGGTGATTATTATTCTATCTTAATATATTTATTTACCTTTTGTCATTCCACTGAAAGATATGCAGAAGGGGGAGGGTTGATTATAAACAAGTTTAGCCTTACACTTGTTCATGGGTTGTCCCTTATCTAAACTTAATCAATGGTTACATTCTTTTATATCAAAGTGAACTGGATATTGACGATCAAACTTTGGTAGTCTCAACAAAATTTTGTAAACGAACTTAGCTTAAAGAGACTGGATATAAGATTTTCCCTCAAACATAGGTTGAGCATGTTTTTTCAAGGATACAGTACAGTTCGCATATAAAGTACAAACGAACGAAAGATATTTTGGTACCCATCTTAACACTCTTTTCGCGAAAGTTTATTTTTATCGGCAAGTTAATTTTTGTTGGTACAACAACAAATCATTCAAAACCCGGCACATATTCATTTAATTCTCAATTTACCTGATAATGCAAAAGTGCACAAAATTCTGTAGAATTAAACAACGGGTCAACTAATACAAAATGAAATCTTTGTAGACCAACAATTGTGATGCAGTCGGCTCGAAAAAGAATTCATATATAAATTAAAGTCATATTTTTCAAGACGACTAAAATTATTGATTAGTGATTATATATATATGATAAATGTAAGATCATGTCTTTTGCTGAAAACGGGGTTTGGTTGACATTTTAACATGTCCATCTTTAGTATGTTATTAGATCGCGGCTTGTTGACGTATTCAATGTCGCCTTTAATTCATAAAAACCTTTCTTTGTAAATTACTACGACTATTTTGGCATAAAAAACTAAAAAACTGAGAATGATATTAACACAAGGGAGTGATTCATTTAAGTGTTCAGTAGTTAAATAAATCGTAAAAGATTGCGATTCTACATTTACCGGCTTGCCCTTTTTTAAATATCAAATACTTTATGCAACGGCAAAAGATTCACATATACAGCAATCATCACTAACGCCCATTTGTTAAATGATTGGCTCGGAAAATATCATCTGTCCTATTGAGCTATAAGTAGACCCCAAAATTTTAAGATTTTGAAGTATTTCCAAAGACCATGTTTCTCTTTTCTTCCTTTTTTTTAGCCACGACGTCGTTTATTCTTCTTCGATTTATATTGCCAATCATTCTTACACTTTTAAAATATGTTTGTAAGTATAAGCTTCACAATAATACGTAAACTGTATCAAATGTAAATTCTGTTAATATTAATCGTTTTATACCCTACATTTTTCTATTATCCCGCTTATGTTGGTGCTTCTATATCAACGATTTATTAATTTTAAAGATAGACTGACCATTCTCACTTTCCATTTACAAACTAATGGATTAGGCAGGATCTAAGATTTTCCCACAAAAATAAGTTGAAGATGTTTTTTCAAGGACACAGTACATTTCGAATATAAATTACGAGCGACCGATATCTTGTTTTCTACCTTGACACTATTTTTGCGATATTTAATTTTTATCGGCAAGTTAATTTTTTTTGGTACGACAACAAATCATTCGACACCCGGAACATATTCATTTAACTCTCAATTGGCCTGATAATGCAAGTGCACAAAATTCTGTAGAATTAAATAACGGGTCAACAACAACAAAAATGGAATCTTGTTAGATCAATAATTGTGAAGAAATCCGCTCGAAAAAGAAATCATATATAAATTATAGCCAAATTTTTCAGGACCACGAATATTATTGATAAAGTGATTATATATATGGTATAGACAATATCTTGTCTGTTGCTGAAAACCGTGTTTGGTTGACCTTTTAAATTATATGTCTTTATTATGTTATTAGGTCGTGGCTTATTGACGTATTCAGTGTCGCCTATAATTCATAAAAACCTTTCTTTGTAAAATACTACAACTATTTTGGCTTAAAGTACGAAAAACTGAGAATGATATTAACATAAGGGAGTGCTTCATTGACAGCACACTTGTAGTGTTCAGTAGTGAATTACATCGTACTAGATTGCGATTCTACATTTACCGGCTTGCCTTCTTTTTCATATATCAAACGCATTATGCAACGACGAAAGATTCACATATACAGTAATCATCAATGACGCCCATTTGTTAATTGATTGACTCGAAAAATCTCATGTCTTATTCAGCTCTAAGTAGACCCCAGAATTTTACGATTTTAAAGTATTTCCATAGACCATTGTTTCTCTTTTCTCCCTTTGTTTTAGCCATGATGTTGCTTATTCTTCTTAGATTTTGATTGCCCCTTCGAATTGTCTTACAATTTTAAATTCTGTTTGTAAGTAAGCTTCATCTATCACAGTTATACATTAACTGTATTAAATGTAAATTCTGTTAATATAAATAGCTTTATACTCTACATTTTGCTAGTTTGCCGCTTACGTCGGTGCTTCTGTATCAACGATTTAATATTTTAAAGTTAGACTGACAATTTTCACTTTCTTTTATTACAAACTAATGGATTAGGCAGGATCTAAGATTTTCCAATAAGATGTTTTTCAAGGATACAGTACATTTCGAATATAAATTACGAGCGACCGATATCTTGTTTCCTACCTCGACACTATTTTTGCGATATCTAATTTTTATCGGCAAGTTAATTTTTTGGTACGACAACCATTCGAAACCCGTCACATATTCATTTAACTCTCAATTGACCTGATAATGCAAAAGTGTATAAAATTCTATAGAATTAAACAACGGGTCAACAAAAAAAGGGGGCGAATCTTGGTAAACCAATAATTGTGATGAAATCCGTTCGAAAAAGAAATCATATATAAACAAGTAATCCTGTGTTAGGATGCTAACACAAAAGTCGCCAAAACGGCCTCAACCATTGTTCTGCTGTTTCCATGGTAACGGCAGCCATTTTAAAATTTCATAGTCGGATAGCACATCTACACATGACAAGTCACATTACTTACAAGTTTCATAAAAATTGGACCAATTTTCAAATTTAGGCATTCATGTTTCCATGGTTACGGTGGCCATTTTGGAAATTCAAAAGTCAAATGCCACTTCTACATAAGACAGTCAACATTTGTGTAAAGTTTCATTAAGTTTGAAGCATTTTGAAATTTTTGACATTTTTGCAGTTTCCATGGTAACGACAGTCATTTTGAAAATTCTAAAGTCGGATGGCACATCTACACATTACAAGTCACATTACTGTCAAGTTTCATAAAGATTGGACCAAATCTAGATTTTTCGCATTTTGTTGTTTCCATGGCAACGGCGGCCATTTTGGAAATTCCAAAGTCATATTCCAAATCTACATACACTCGTTAACATCTCTGTAAAATTTCATTAAATTTGAAGCATTTTAAAAAATTTCACATTTTGCAGTTTCCATGGTAACGGCGGCCATTTTAAAATTCCAAAGTCGAATTACAGCTACATATGGTGCTACCTGTAATAATCTATCAATATATAACATAAAAAGTACATAGGAATAATTCAACACTATCACATGACTAATCACATGACTATTGTTCTAGAATGTTCCATGAAAATTGACCCCTAAAATAATGCCAAGATGACCCCAGGCTGAAATAAAAATGTGGAATGGACACCTGGACATCGGTCTCTTGTATTACACAAAACTTAAAGATTCTACCAGTAGCGAATCAATAGTCGAAAATGACCCCACCCATGTTCCGGCCCCAAATAGTGCCAAGTTGACCCCATTTGAAATAAAAATAATGAATGCACCCTAGGGATACTACCCCAACATCATACCAAATATAAAGTTTCCATCATTTGAGGCTTGGAAGAAAATGGTCGGACAAATTAGGGTTAAGAATAATAATAATAATAACAAGTAATCCTGTGTTAGGATGCTAACACAAAAGTCATAAAACGGCCCCAACCATTGTTCTGCTGTTTCCATGGTAACGGCAGCCATTTTGAAAATTCCAAAGTCGGATGCCACATCTACACATGACAGGTCACATTACTGTCAACTTTCATAAAGATTTGACCAAATCTAGATTTTTCGCATTTTTGTTGTTTCCATGGCAACGGCGACCATTTTGGAAATTCCAAAGTCAAATGCCACATCTACATAAGACAGTCAACATTTGTGTAAAGTTTCATTAAGTTTGAAGCATTTTGAATTTTTTGACATTTTTGCAGTTTCCATGGCAACGGCAGCCATTTTGAAAATTCCAAAGTCGGATGGCACATCTACACATGACAGGTCACATTACTGTCAAGTTTCATTAAGATTCGACCAAATCTAGATTTTTCGCATTTTTGTTGTTTCCATGGCAACGGCGGCCATTTTGGAAATTCCAAAGTCAATTTCCAAATCTACATATACTCGTTAACATCTCTGTAAAATTTCAAGAAATTTGAAGCATTTTAAAATTTTTCATATTTTGCAGTTTCCATGGTAACGGCGGCCATTTTAAAATTCCAAAGTCGAATTACAGCTACATATGGTGCTACCTGTAATAATCTATCATTATATAACATAAAAGTACATAGGAATAATTCAATACTATCACATGACTAATCACATGACTATTGTTCTAGAATGTTCCATGAAAATTGACCCCTAAAACAATGCCAAGATGACCCCGGCTGAAATAAAAATGTGGAATGGACACCTGGACATCGGTCTCTTGTATTACACAAAACTTAAAGGTTCTACCAGTAACGAATCAATAGTTGAAAATGACCCCACCCATTTCCCGCCCCCAAAAGTGCCAAGTTGACCCCATTTGAAATAAAAATAGCGAATGCACCCTAGGGATACTACCCCAACATCATACCAAATATAAAGTTTCCATCATTTAAGGTTTGGAAGAAAATGGTCGGACAAATTAGGGTTAAGAATAATAATAATAATAATAATAATAATAATAATAATAATAATAAGAAACGGGACAAAAACATAAAGTCTCCAAAACTCCGTTTTGGCGACTTAATAATAATAATAATAATAATAATAAGAAGAAGAAACGGGACAAAACATAAAGTCTCCAAAACTCCGTTTTGGCGACTTAATAATAAGAAACGGGACAAAAACATAAAGTCTCCAAAACTCCGTTTTGGCGACTTAATTATAGCATAATTTCTCAGGACCACGATAATTATTGGTTAATTGATTATATATATGGTATAGACAATACCTTGTCTGTTGCTGAAAACCGTGTTTGGTTGACCTTTTGAATTATATGGGTTTATTATTTATTAGGTCGTGGCTTATTGACGTATTCAGTGTCGCCTGTAATTCATAAAAATCTTCCCTTAGTAAAATACTACGACTATTTTGGCTTAAAGTACGAAAAACTGAGAATGATATTAACATAAGGAGTGCTTCATTGACAGAACACTTGTAGTGTTCAGTAGTGAATTACATCGTACTAGATTGCGATTCTACATTTACCGGCTTGCCTCCTTTTTCATATATCAAACGCATTATGCAACGGCGAAAGATTCACATATACAGTAATCATCAATGACGCCATTTGTTAATTGATTGGCTCGGAAAATCTCATCTGTCTCATTCAGCTCTACGTAGACCCCAGAATTTTTCGATTTAAAAGTATTTCCATAGACCATTGTTTCTCTTTTCTTCCCTTTTTTTAGCCATGATGTTGCTTATTCTTCTTAGATTTTGATTGCCCTTCGAATTTTCTTACAATTTTAAATTCTGTTTCTATAAGCTTCATCTATCACAGTTATACATTAACTGTAGTAGATGTAAATTCTGTTAATATAAATAGCTTTATATAGATATAAGAAGATGTGGTATGAGTGCCAATGAGACAACTCTCCATCCAAGTCAAAATTTATAAAAGTAAACCATTACTCTACATTTTGCTAGTTTGCCGCTTACGTCGGTGCTTCTGTATCAACGATTTAATATTTTAAAGTTAGACTGACAATTTTCACTTTCTTTTATTACAAACTAATGGATTAGGCAGGATCTAAGATTTTCCCACAAGATGTTTTTTCAAGGATACAGTACATTTCGAATATAAATTACGAGCGACCGATATCTTGTTTCCTACCTCGACACTATTTTTGCGATATTTAATTTTTATCGGCAAGTTAATTTTTTGGTACAACAACAAATCATTCGAAACCCGTCACATATTCATTTAACTCTCAATTGACCTGATAATGCAAAAGTGTACAAAATTCTATAGAATTAAACAACGGGTCAACAAATTAAGGGGGAATCTTGGTAAACCAACAATTGTGATGAAATCCGTTCGAAAAAGAAATCATATATAAATTATAGACAAATTTTTCAGGACCATGAATATTATTGATAAAGTGATTATATATATGGTATAGACAATATCTTGTCTGTTGCTGAAAACCGTGTTTGGTTGACCTTTTGAATTATATGGGTTTCTTATGTTATTAGGTCGTGGCTTATTGACGTATTCAGTGTCGCCTGTAATTCATAAAAATCTTCCTTTAGTAAAATACTACGACTTTTTGGCTTAAAGTACGAAAAACTGAGAATGATATTTACGCAAGGAGTGCTTTATTGACAGCACACTCGCAGTGTTCAGTAGTCAACTACATCGTAATAGATTGCAATTCTACATTTACCGGCTTGCCTGCTTTTTCATAAATCAAATACAGTGTGCAACGGCGAAAGATTCACATATACAGTAATCATCAATGACGCCCATTTGTTAAATGAATGGCTCAGAAAGTCTAATCTGTCTCATTCAGCTCCAAGTTGACCCCAGAATTTTACGATTTTAAAGTATTTCCATAGACCGTTGTTTCTCTTATCTTCCTTTTTTAAGCCAAGATGATTGCTCCTTCGAATTGTCTTACAATTATAAATTCTGTTTGTAAGTAAGCTTCATCTATCACAGTAATACGTTTACTATATTAAATGTAAATTCTATTAATATTAATCGCTTTATACTCTACATTTTGCTATTTTGCCGCAGACGTCGGTGCTTCTGTATCAGCGATTTATTATTTTAAATTTAGACTGACGATTCTCACTTTCTTATTACAGACTAATGGATGAAAAGATTATGTCAAAGATGCATGACAACATATGTGTTCCCTTCTTGTTGTCTCAGTTCAGATATATAACTGGTTTTGTTTGTAGTGTTTTTTTTTTCCCATAACAATAATATATGCCGACATTTTTTACTTTAAGTTCGTACGTGTTCTAGTGAATGAAAAAATAGATCTGATTTGAAGAAAAAATTGGTCAGAAATCGCCACTCCTCCTTCTATCATAAATTGATCCTTTTTCTACACATATAATATAATATCGTAAACTTTCAGCTCGTATGCGTTTTTAGTAATCAATTATTCTATTCGGCAATGTATATTTCTATCGATCATGGTTATCCTATCTTTGTTGGTATTTTTTAGGCTCCGCACTCTTAGTGGATGACGGTATATATAGTGTGCGTGCGTTATTTCGTCCATTTGTTCGTTCATTTATTCGGTCATTCATTTGTTCTTCCATTCGTTCGTTCGTTTGTTCGTTCATTCATTTCTTTCGTTCCATTATTCTTCCTTCCCATCTCTGCATCCGCTTCTGCATCTTAATCACTAGACAGAATTTAGCGAAACTGTCACATAATTGTGTAACGGTCGACCATTTTTGCATGGGCTTTACATATTTTCAGGAGAAGTCAAGAAATGAGGATATTTCCATACTTCAGTCAACATCTAGGGTTTACTTCCTTAGATTTTTTTGTCATATACATGTATATAATCGAAAATGTTCATGATGAAATGACGGTATGTACAATATTACTTTTGTTGATAGACTTAATTACTGGGACCTCACATAGCCGTTATGGATTAACTAGAAAAATGTTGAGCTCTTTCGTACAGTTCTCTTCTTTTTCGGAAAGTTTTAATACAACAAAGGCATCCAGTTTTTAATTCTAGTCTCAATTTTGCCAGTTTCAAGTTTCCCCAGTGATAAATACCACACAAAACCGAGCAGTAAAACTGGTGTAGATGGAAAATATCATAATTAAAAAAAAATCATGAACCCGAAGTGTTATGGTCATCCCTGGACTTCTTCTGTCCGAGAGTAAAAAAATGCTGAAGAGAGCATCCGTTAGTCATCGTAAGATGTGTAAATACGCAGCCGCAACCGTTCGGTTTAGGGACGTTAAATTGGACAACTCGTGAAGGGTGAGCGCCACTCAATCTGCACGGTAAAGAACCATTGAACAACTATCTCAGCAGTCTGCAGGTGGCCTGTTGCAAGGCTAAATTTCTGCCTTTTTCCAACACTCCATCATTTTCCAGTGACAGTCCAAATTTCCCTCTCTTCACACCGTCGGCCTCTCTTGTCTGGCCTACTAATTATATTTATTGTTATTTTGTTTTCGTCCAGAATATGCATAGAAAGTTTTCCACGGGAAGTTAAGCTTACAACAACCCATCAATCAATCAATCTTTTTTTCTCAGGTCTGTTAGTCCAATTGTTTACAGATTGTGTAAAGTTCAAATAAACCGTATCGACATTTATTATAATCCGGATCAGTTATGAAATTACACAACTTTATCATGACGCCAGAAAGCAATTGAAGCTAACTGGGCACTGTTTAAAAAATGTATTGTGCATGAAAACTCACAAAAAAGAGGCTTGTTTAGACCATCGTAATCAATTGAAACAAAGCATATTTATTACTTTTGGTTTTTAACAAATTGGTTCATAAACTATCATAATTTCAATATGTTCCCTTTCTTAACTGTTTCCAACCCCCCCCCTTTCCTTCCCCCCATTGGCTCATTACTAGTGATCTTTGTTTTACATCAATAAGACGTTGTCTAAGTAAGCTTTTATTTCAGATTGGACTAACTAGCAATAACGTCAATGGTATTGTTTACAATTTGTGCAAAAGCATACACTGAATAGTGTTGCAGGATTGAAACGCGTACTATAGCATTTGTTTTAGTTATTTTTGAGAAAAAAATAATAGCTCATCTGAGATTTTCCCTAATTTTCATAAAGTTTCATTAATTATCACTAAATAATTTACATAGAGTTAAACATGTTAACATTTCAGATTTTATTGAAGATAACAATCCTACTTGACATATAAACAGTAATAGCTATTTATCGCTATTTTCTTAAATTTTACTACCTTGATCGTTCTGCGCGATGATTTGGCCCGAGAACACAGTTATTTCGTAGTGCATTTCTTTTAGACAATAAATTCAAATTAAAAAAATCGCACCTGCTCTATCTCGAAAAGATTTTTACAGTGTAGTGTACTACTATTGGGACAAATAATATCAAAATTATAGAAAAGTCTACCAGCTCTAACTCAAAATATTGACAATTCTATGTTAAGGGGGTCTAAAACTCAGTTTGACAGCTTCAGACATACTAGTTTTTGACCTCTTTTTTAACTGGACCAAATCACTACTTAACATAAAGATTCAGCACCCAAATTTTTTTAACATGTAATTTCATCCCCTTACTTAATATTTCATGCATAAAATATAAAGAAATAAATTTGGAAAGTGTATGAAAAAAATTTGGAAGTTATACACTATCCACACTAGGGACTATATTTGTAGACAACGAAAATCTAAGGACGATAACTGTGTCCTCGGACCTAATAGTATAGAAAGACTCGACCAATTCTAATAAAACTTTGCATGAACTAAGCTTAGGGAATTATAAGATAGTTGGCTAAGTTTCATGGCCATAGAATATATACATCATAGAAACTATGGCCATTTTATTATTGAAATTTGGATGTTTAATTTTGACGTTTAAATCAAATAATTTCAACTATCAAGATTTGGTCTTAAAAATTAAATATTGCAAAACTTTGCTTTTAAATGCTCTTAAATATAATATATTAAGTATTTAAAGCAACTGAACACTCATTTGATTTATCAGATTTATTACAATTATCCAAAAGTCAAATTCATATGAGCCTGTGCCTGAAAATAGAGATTTTCGAATTAAGGGAGCCTTATATAAACATGCATTTTTTCAACCAATTTGAAGTTTTTGAAGTTTTTAACCATAAATTTTCTTCCATATATATTAAATGTACTTTAAATGGAAAGAAAAGTTATAAAAGAATACCACATGAGTATAAAATGGTCTTAGGCCATGTAAGACTGAACATTATTAAGAGTCAATTTAGGCCGTAGCACATATTTACATATAAAAATGCATACAGAAGCTATAAGAAATGGAAATTTGTAACTTTTTGTTTTTTTTTCTATGCTAAGATGTCATGATACAAGAAGTCTAATTGAAAAAGGACTCTTGCATTCAACTTTTTTTGCAGACAGTATGGTCTGATGCATAGTTTTTCACTTTTCAATGGAAATCTTGTATGTAGTTTTAGTCTCAACTGGTATATATTTGAACCACATACTATCCTATAGATGAAAATAAAGGTAGTATATGAAATGGATAAGGTGCACAGATCATTGAAAAGTGCTTTTTTTTACAGATTTAGTGAAATATTTATCATGGACTACAAATTTTATGTACAAAGCTCTTAACATTTCGCATACATCAAACAGGCCGTTCGACCAGGGCCTAAATACAACACATTTTGCACATTTTTTCTGTGATAATCTACTTTTCTCTACATTCAGAGTTCACAAATGGTTAAAAGAATTTGAATTAATCATAGAAACACAAATATCAAAACATGAAAAGCTGTCAGATAGAAAGTCAGCATGCCTCTTAGGCTTAAAAATTGACACTGCTTTAAAACGCTTATTTTAGAAGTCTAATGTCAAAATTGGACATTTTAACAGAATTTCTTTAAAATAAAGATGTAAATCCTTTACTTTTATTCAGTTTGACAAATTGAAACCAGCAAACCATTCAGGGAAGTTGCCAAAGTACGGAATTTTCATTTCCTGAATTCATCTCTTAGGCCCGAGAACACAGTTATTTCGTAGTGCATTTCTTTTAGACAATAAATTCAAATTAAAAAATCGCACCTGCTCTATCTCGAAAAGATTTTACAGTGTAGTGTACTACTATTGGGACAAATAATATCAAAATTATAGAAAAGTCTACCAGCTCTAACTCAAAATATTGACAATTCTATGTTAAGGGGTCTAAAACTCAGTTTGACAGCTTCAGACATACTAGTTTTTGACCTCTTTTTAACTGGACCAAATCACTACTTAACATAAAGATTCAGCACCCAAATTTTTTAACATGTAATTTCATCCCTTACTTAATATTTCATGCATAAAATATAAAAAATAAATTTGGAAAGTGTATGAAAAAATTTGGAAGTTATACACTATCCACACTAGGGACTATATTTGTAGACAACGAAAATCTAAGGACGATAACTGTGTCCTCGGACCTAATAGTATAGAAAGACTCGACCAATTCTAATAAAACTTTGCATGAACTAAGCTTAGGGAATTATAAGATAGTTGGCTAAGTTTCATGGCCATAGAATATATACATCATAGAAACTATGGCCATTTTATTATTGAAATTTGGATGTTTAATTTTGACGTTTAAATCAAATAATTTCAACTATCAAGATTTGGTCTTAAAAAATTTAAATATTGCAAAACTTTGCTTTTTAAATGCTCTTAAATATAATATATTAAGTATTTAAAGCAACTGAACACTCATTTGATTTATCAGATTTATTACAATTATCCAAAAGTCAAATTTATATGAGCCTGTGCCTGAAAATAGAGATTTTCGAATTAAGGGGAGCCTTATATAAACATGCATTTTTTTCAACCAATTTGAAGTTTTTGAAGTTTTTTAACCATAAATTATTCTTCCATATATATTAAATGTACTTTAAATGGAAAGAAAAGTTATAAAAAGAATACCACATGAGTATAAAATGGTCTTAGGCCATGTAAGACTGAACATTATTAAGAGTCAATTTAGGCCGTAGCACATATTTACATATAAAAATGCATACAGAAGCTATAAGAAATGGAAATTTGTAACTTTTTGTTTTTTTCTATGCTAAGATGTCATGATACAAGAAGTCTAATTGAAAAAGGACTCTTGCATTCAACTTTTTTTGCAGACAGTATGGTCTGATGCATAGTTGTTTCACTTTTCAATGGAAATCTTGTATGTAGTTTTAGTCTCAACTGGCATATATTTGAACCACATACTATCCTATAGATGAAAATAAAGGTAGTATATGAAATGGATAAGGTGCACAGATCATTGAAAAGTGCTTTTTCTACAGATTTAGTGAAATATTTATCATGGACTACAAATTTTATGTACAAAGCTCTTAACATTTCGCATACATCAAACAGGCCGTTCAACCAGGGCCTAAATACAACACATTTTGCATATTTTTTCTGTGATAATCTACTTTTCTCTACATTCAGAGTTCACAAATGGTTAATAGAATTTGAATTAATCATAGAAACACAAATATCAAAACATGAAAAGCTGTCAGATAGAAAGTCAGCATGCCTCTTAGGCTTAAAATTGACACTGCTTTAAAACGCTTATTTTAGAAGTCTAATGTCAAAATTGGACATTTTAACAGAATTTCTTTAAAATAAAGATGTAAATCCTTTACTTTTATTCAGTTTGACAAATTGAAACCAGCAAACCATTCAGGAAGTTGCCAAAGTACGGAATTTTCATTTCCTGAATTCATCTCTAAGGCCCGAGAACACAGTTATTTCGTAGTGCATTTCTTTTAGACAATAAATTCAAATTAAAAAAATCGCACCTGCTCTATCTCGAAAAGATTTTTACAGTGTAGTGTACTACTATTGGGACAAATAATATCAAAATTATAGAAAAGTCTACCAGCTCTAACTCAAAATATTGACAATTCTATGTTAAGGGGGTCTAAAACTCAGTTTGACAGCTTCAGACATACTAGTTTTTGACCTTTTTTTAACTGGACCAAATCACTACTTAACATAAAGATTCAGCACCCAAATTTTTTTAACATGTAATTTCATCCCTTACTTAATATTTCATGCATAAAATATAAAAAATAAATTTGGAAAGTGTATGAAAAAATTTGGAAGTTATACACTATCCACACTAGGGACTATATTTGTAGACAACGAAAATCTAAGGACGATAACTGTGTCCTCGGACCTAATAGTATAGAAAGACTCGACCAATTCTAATAAAACTTTGCATGAACTAAGCTTAGGAATTATAAGATAGTTGGCTAAGTTTCATGGCCATAGAATATATACATCATAGAAACTATGGCCATTTTATTATTGAAATTTGGATGTTTAATTTTGACGTTTAAATCAAATAATTTCAACTATCAAGATTTGGTCTTAAAAATTAAATATTGCAAAACTTTGCTTTTAAATGCTCTTAAATATAATATATTAAGTATTTAAAGCAACTGAACACTCATTTGATTTATCAGATTTATTACAATTATCCAAAAGTCAAATTCATATGAGCCTGTGCCTGAAAATAGAGATTTTCGAATTAAGGGGAGCCTTATATAAACATGCATTTTTTTCAACCAATTTGAAGTTTTTGAAGTTTTTTAACCATAAATTATTCTTCCATATATATTAAATGTACTTTAAATGGAAAGAAAAGTTATAAAAAGAATACCACATGAGTATAAAATGGTCTTAGGCCATGTAAGACTGAACATTATTAAGAGTCAATTTAGGCCGTAGCACATATTTACATATAAAAATGCATACAGAAGCTATAAGAAATGGAAATTTGTAACTTTTTGTTTTTTTCTATGCTAAGATGTCATGATACAAGAAGTCTAATTGAAAAAGGACTCTTGCATTCAACTTTTTTTGCAGACAGTATGGTCTGATGCATAGTTTTTCACTTTTCAATGGAAATCTTGTATGTAGTTTTAGTCTCAACTGGTATATATTTGAACCACATACTATCCTATAGATGAAAATAAAGGTAGTATATGAAATGGATAAGGTGCACAGATCATTGAAAAGTGTTTTTTTTATAGATTTAGTGAAATATTTATCATGGACTACAAATTTTATGTACAAAGCTCTTAACATTCTTCAAATCAAACAGGCCGTTCGACCAGGGCCTAAATACAACACATTTTGCACATTTTTTCTGTGATAATCTACTTTTCTCTACATTCAGAGTTCACAAATGGTTAATAGAATTTGAATTAATCATAGAAACACAAATATCAAAACATGAACAGCTGTCAGATAGAAAGTCAGCATGCCTCTTAGGCTTAAAAATGGACACTGCTTTAAAACGCTTATTTTAGAAGTCTAATGTCAAAATTGGACATTTTAACAGAATTTCTTTAAAATAAAGATGTAAATCCTTTACTTTTATTCAGTTTGACAAATTGAAACCAGCAAACCATTCAGGGAAGTTGCCAAAGTACGGAATTTTCATTTCCTGAATTCATCTCTTAGGCCCGAGAACACAGTTATTTCGTAGTGCATTTCTTTTAGACAATAAATTCAAATTAAAAAAATCGCACCTGCTCTATCTCGAAAAGATTTTTACAGTGTAGTGTACTACTATTGGGACAAATAATATCAAAATTATAGAAAAGTCTACCAGCTCTAACTCAAAATATTGACAATTCTATGTTAAGGGGGTCTAAAACTCAGTTTGACAGCTTCAGACATACTAGTTTTTGACCTCTTTTTTAACTGGACCAAATCACTACTTAACATAAAGATTCAGCACCCAAATTTTTTTAACATGTAATTTCATCCCTTACTTAATATTTCATGCATAAAATATAAAAAATAAATTTGGAAAGTGTATGAAAAAATTTGGAAGTTATACACTATCCACACTAGGGACTATATTTGTAGACAACGAAAATCTAAGGACGATAACTGTGTCCTCGGACCTAATAGTATAGAAAGACTCGACCAATTCTAATAAAACTTTGCATGAACTAAGCTTAGGGAATTATAAGATAGTTGGCTAAGTTTCATGGCCATAGAATATATACATCATAGAAACTATGGCCATTTTATTATTGAAATTTGGATGTTTAATTTTGACGTTTAAATCAAATAATTTCAACTATCAAGATTTGGTCTTAAAAAATTTAAATATTGCAAAACTTTGCTTTTAAATGCTCTTAAATATAATATATTAAGTATTTAAAGCAACTGAACACTCATTTGATTTATCAGATTTATTACAATTATCCAAAAGTCAAATTCATATGAGCCTGTGCCTGAAAATAGAGATTTTCGAATTAAGGGAGCCTTATATAAACATGCATTTTTACAACCAATTTGAAGTTTTTGAAGTTTTTTAACCATAAATTATTCTTCCATATATATTAAATGTACTTTAAATGGAAAGAAAAGTTATAAAAAGAATACCACATGAGTATAAAATGGTCTTAGGCCATGTAAGACTGAACATTATTAAGAGTCAATTTAGGCCGTAGCACATATTTACATATAAAATGCATACAGAAGCTATAAGAAATGGAAATTTGTAACTTTTGTTTTTTTTCTATGCTAAGATGTCATGATACAAGAAGTCTAATTGAAAAGGACTCTTGCATTCAACTTTTTGCAGACAGTATGGTCTGATGCATAGTTTTCACTTTTCAATGGAAATCTTGTATGTAGTTTTAGTCTCAACTGGTATATATTTGAACCACATACTATCCTATAGATGAAAATAAAGGTAGTATATGAAATGGATAAGGTGCACAGATCATTGAAAAGTGTTTTTTTAACAGATTTAGTGAAATATTTATCATGGACTACAAATTTTATGTACAAAGCTCTTAACATTTCGCATACATCAAACAGGCCGTTCGACCAGGGCCTAAATACAACACATTTTGCACATTTTTCTGTGATAATCTACTTTTCTCTACATTCAGAGTTCACAAATGGTTAAAAGAATTTGAATTAATCATAGAAACACAAATATCAAAACATGAAAAGCTGTCAGATAGAAAGTCAGCATGCCTCTTAGGCTTAAAATTGACACTGCTTTAAAACGCTTATTTTAGAAGTCTAATGTCAAAATTGGACATTTTAACAGAATTTCTTTAAAATAAAGATGTAAATCCTTTACTTTTATTCAGTTTGACAAATTGAAACCAGCAAACCATTCAGGAAGTTGCCAAAGTACGGAATTTTCATTTCCTGAATTCATCTCTTAGGCCCGAGAACACAGTTATTTCGTAGTGCATTTCTTTTAGACAATAAATTCAAATTAAAAAAATCGCACCTGCTCTATCTCGAAAAGATTTTTACAGTGTAGTGTACTACTATTGGGACAAATAATATCAAAATTATAGAAAAGTCTACCAGCTCTAACTCAAAATATTGACAATTCTATGTTAAGGGGGTCTAAAACTCAGTTTGACAGCTTCAGACATACTAGTTTTTGACCTTTTTTAACTGGACCAAATCACTACTTAACATAAAGATTCAGCACCCAAATTTTTTAACATGTAATTTCATCCCTTACTTAATATTTCATGCATAAAATATAAAAATAAATTTGGAAAGTGTATGAAAAAATTTGGAAGTTATACACTATCCACACTAGGGACTATATTTGTAGACAACGAAAATCTAAGGACGATAACTGTGTCCTCGGACCTAATAGTATAGAAAGACTCGACCAATTCTAATAAAACTTTGCATGAACTAAGCTTAGGAATTATAAGATAGTTGGCTAAGTTTCATGGCCATAGAATATATACATCATAGAAACTATGGCCATTTTATTATTGAAATTTGGATGTTTAATTTTGACGTTTAAATCAAATAATTTCAACTATCAAGATTTGGTCTTAAAAATTAAATATTGCAAAACTTTGCTTTTAAATGCTCTTAAATATAATATATTAAGTATTTAAAGCAACTGAACACTCATTTGATTTATCAGATTTATTACAATTATCCAAAAGTCAAATTCATATGAGCCTGTGCCTGAAAATAGAGATTTTCGAATTAAGGGAGCCTTATATAAACATGCATTTTTTCAACCAATTTGAAGTTTTTGAAGTTTTTAACCATAAATTTTTCTTCCATATATATTAAATGTACTTTAAATGGAAAGAAAAGTTATAAAAAGAATACCACATGAGTATAAAATGGTCTTAGGCCATGTAAGACTGAACATTATTAAGAGTCAATTTAGGCCGTAGCACATATTTACATATAAAAATGCATACAGAAGCTATAAGAAATGGAAATTTGTAACTTTTTTTTTTTTTCTATGCTAAGATGTCATGATACAAGAAGTCTAATTGAAAAAGGACTCTTGCATTCAACTTTTTTTGCAGACAGTATGGTCTGATGCATAGTTTTTCACTTTTCAATGGAAATCTTGTATGTAGTTTTAGTCTCAACTGGTATATATTTGAACCACATACTATCCTATAGATGAAAATAAAGGTAGTATATGAAATGGATAAGGTGCACAGATCATTGAAAAGTGTTTTTTTTTATAGATTTAGTGAAATATTTATCATGGACTACAAATTTTATGTACAAAGCTCTTAACATTTCGCATACATCAAACAGGCCGTTCGACCAGGGCCTAAATACAACACATTTTGCACATTTTTCTGTGATAATCTACTTTTCTCTACATTCAGAGTTCACAAATGGTTAAAAGAATTTGAATTAATCATAGAAACACAAATATCAAAACATGAAAAGCTGTCAGATAGAAAGTCAGCATGCCTCTTAGGCTTAAAATTGACACTGCTTTAAAACGCTTATTTTAGAAGTCTAATGTCAAAATTGGACATTTTAACAGAATTTCTTTAAAATAAAGATGTAAATCCTTTACTTTTATTCAGTTTGACAAATTGAAACCAGCAAACCATTCAGGAAGTTGCCAAAGTACGGAATTTTCATTTCCTGAATTCATCTCTTAGGCCCGAGAACACAGTTATTTCGTAGTGCATTTCTTTTAGACAATAAATTCAAATTAAAAAAATCGCACCTGCTCTATCTCGAAAAGATTTTTACAGTGTAGTGTACTACTATTGGGACAAATAATATCAAAATTATAGAAAAGTCTACCAGCTCTAACTCAAAATATTGACAATTCTATGTTAAGGGGTCTAAAACTCAGTTTGACAGCTTCAGACATACTAGTTTTGACCTCTTTTTAACTGGACCAAATCACTACTTAACATAAAGATTCAGCACCCAAATTTTTTAACATGTAATTTCATCCCTTACTTAATATTTCATGCATAAAATATAAAAAATAAATTTGGAAAGTGTATGAAAAAATTTGGAAGTTATACACTATCCACACTAGGGACTATATTTGTAGACAACGAAAATCTAAGGACGATAACTGTGTCCTCGGACCTAATAGTATAGAAAGACTCGACCAATTCTAATAAAACTTTGCATGAACTAAGCTTAGGAATTATAAGATAGTTGGCTAAGTTTCATGGCCATAGAATATATACATCATAGAAACTATGGCCATTTTATTATTGAAATTTGGATGTTTAATTTTGACGTTTAAATCAAATAATTTCAACTATCAAGATTTGGTCTTAAAAATTAAATATTGCAAAACTTTGCTTTTAAATGCTCTTAAATATAATATATTAAGTATTTAAAGCAACTGAACACTCATTTGATTTATCAGATTTATTACAATTATCCAAAAGTCAAATTCATATGAGCCTGTGCCTGAAAATAGAGATTTTCGAATTAAGGGAGCCTTATATAAACATGCATTTTTACAACCAATTTGAAGTTTTGAAGTTTTTAACCATAAATTTTTCTTCCATATATATTAAATGTACTTTAAATGGAAAGAAAAGTTATAAAAGAATACCACATGAGTATAAAATGGTCTTAGGCCATGTAAGACTGAACATTATTAAGAGTCAATTTAGGCCGTAGCACATATTTACATATAAAATGCATACAGAAGCTATAAGAAATGGAAATTTGTAACTTTTTTTTTTTTCTATGCTAAGATGTCATGATACAAGAAGTCTAATTGAAAAGGACTCTTGCATTCAACTTTTTGCAGACAGTATGGTCTGATGCATAGTTTTCACTTTTCAATGGAAATCTTGTATGTAGTTTTAGTCTCAACTGGTATATATTTGAACCACATACTATCCTATAGATGAAAATAAAGGTAGTATATGAAATGGATAAGGTGCACAGATCATTGAAAAGTGTTTTTTTAACAGATTTAGTGAAATATTTATCATGGACTACAAATTTTATGTACAAAGCTCTTAACATTTCGCATACATCAAACAGGCCGTTCGACCAGGGCCTAAATACAACACATTTTGCACATTTTTCTGTGATAATCTACTTTCTCTACATTCAGAGTTCACAAATGGTTAAAAGAATTTGAATTAATCATAGAAACACAAATATCAAAACATGAAAAGCTGTCAGATAGAAAGTCAGCATGCCTCTTAGGCTTAAAATTGACACTGCTTTAAAACGCTTATTTTAGAAGTCTAATGTCAAAATTGGACATTTTAACAGAATTTCTTTAAAATAAAGATGTAAATCCTTTACTTTTATTCAGTTTGACAAATTGAAACCAGCAAACCATTCAGGAAGTTGCCAAAGTACGGAATTTTCATTTCCTGAATTCATCTCTTAGGCCCGAGAACACAGTTATTTCGTAGTGCATTTCTTTTAGACAATAAATTCAAATTAAAAAAATCGCACCTGCTCTATCTCGAAAAGATTTTTACAGTGTAGTGTACTACTATTGGGACAAATAATATCAAAATTATAGAAAAGTCTACCAGCTCTAACTCAAAATATTGACAATTCTATGTTAAGGGGGTCTAAAACTCAGTTTGACAGCTTCAGACATACTAGTTTTTGACCTCTTTTTTAACTGGACCAAATCACTACTTAACATAAAGATTCAGCACCCAAATTTTTTTAACATGTAATTTCATCCCCTTACTTAATATTTCATGCATAAAATATAAAAAAATAAATTTGGAAAGTGTATGAAAAAATTTGGAAGTTATACACTATCCACACTAGGGACTATATTTGTAGACAACGAAAATCTAAGGACGATAACTGTGTCCTCGGACCATTTGTTATCTTAAGCTGCTAGATTGAGAACATTTTTTTCTCAGTCGCGTAGAGTGTGAAATCGATGACGCTATAGAATAAGCCAATGTCAGTTACCCTTACCACATTATTTTGGGTTTACAGGCTTTTATAAGTTCAAAGTAGAAAGTTTAATACGATTAAATTGATGTGATGTCATGTTATTATTGGTAACAGAAAATGGCAGACAGAATTATTGCCAATACAAATCCAAGTAGAAAAAAATCTACCGTTGGTGGATTGGATATTGCATTAGAAATAATTGGCTTACTGTATACATGGTATAGTAATATACTGACGGACTTTAAAAACGCTACACATATTTTGTTGATTAAATTAAGATTAATCTTCATTTTATTGCTTTTCATGCTTACTATACTCCTTTTCTGATGAGGAAAAAAAAAAAAAAAAAAACAATATCTGAACTAAACAATGTACCTGAGATAATTGGACATACAGGATTATTGACGTTGCACAAATTTCTTGACGCTAGATTTGAAACCATGCGTGATTTTAAGTTCTTTTTCTTCGTGAAACATTTCTTTGAATCCATACCTTAACTTAATATAAGAATAAGAAGATGTGGTAAGATTGCCAATGAGACAACTCTCCACCAGAGACCAAATGACATAGAAGTTAACAACTATAGGTCACCGTACGGCTCTCAGCAATGAGCAAAACCCATTAAGATTTCATCAGTAAGAACTTATTGCGTTTCCATTTTGCCGAGACTGAGCAAGTTAAATCTGAATCAAGCTATAAGAATGTTGCATTTAGGAATAAGTCAAATTGATGTTGTTGGACAATTTCAATTCAGAACTTAGAATAATGGTACAGGCAGACAGGATTTGTAGTTGACCACAAATGACCAGTTCAACCTGTAGTTCCATCATCAAATTAATCAAATTTCATAACGCAACCCCATTTGCGAAAGAGATTTACGACTGCAACGTCATCTGCAAATCAAATTGCACGATGTCATCGCAGACGGATTCACGTCAAAAAACATTTTCCATTTAATGAAATTCAACAAAATCCATTGCAGAAAACGATTTTGAGATTAAGAGTTCAAACTGCATAATTGCCAAAACGGACTGCAATGGGCGAGATAGAGGCATAATCTTCAGGGACAAAACTGAGCTTAAAACGACCATACATAACTGGTCGACGTCTCTGTCAATCATTTAGGCGTTGGTTTCAAGCAGTTATTGCCTTTTTAAAACTCGTCAGTATATATATATATATATATATATATATATATATTTTGGTCTTTTGGAAAATGTTGTTTGTGCTGTATTTAGACCCCTCTATAAATAAATTTGTTTTGCATGCATACGTATAAAAATTGCGGTTTTATCCAACGCAATCATAGGTTTAAACGTTGTTTTAAATTTAGACTTGTTTGTATATATATATATATATATATATCAGTCTAAACATTTGCACAACGATACTAATATAAGATGGTATTATACGAAGATGTTGTTTTAAATCGTGTTGACAAATATTTCGGCTTAACAAATAGCCTTCTTCGGTGTCAATAATTTTAACAATTATTATTTTAACAATTAGTATTGTTAAAATTTATTGACACCGAAGAAGGCTATTTGTTAAGCCGAAATATTTGTCAACACGATTTAATAACAACATCTTCGTATAATACCATCTTATATTAGTATCGTTGTGCAAATTTTAAGACTTATATAATTTTTTCCTTATCTGCACAGTATCGTCTATTCTAGACGATCCGGTACATAGTAAATTTGCTGGTTGGTCTTTTTTATAGACTTCTATATAAATATATATATATGATTACAGTAGTACATGTATTCGATGCAGTCATTGTAAATGTATAACAAATTATTTAGTAATTCTTTTTTTTTTTTTTTTTATTTATCAAAATAGATTTCACAAACTTCACACAACTTTTATGGAGGAATAGCAAAGAAGTCGGATTCGGTAAAATTAAAGCTAACAACCGTGTAATAGTTGTAGGCTGTTACAGACCAGCAGGAAACATAAAAGGGCAGTATCAACAAAATGTTTTACCACCAGTTCAAAAATCTGGTTGTTGTTCTTGCTGTTGACTGTATGATAAATTCTTGAAATTTTACATTTGAAACTACATTTGTTGCTGTAGAATAGTTCAAGAACATGTATCGAACTTATTCAAGAACTTGTTTTGAACTACTTCCTGACCGGTATTTATTTTATGTAAAGACCTGTCGGGATATGTTTAAGATTGGCCAATGAAATAGTCTTAAAATGAACCAGATCTATAAAAATTGCTCAAGTAAATGAGATTCGGAAATGAATGTAGAAATTCAACTCTTGATCAAATACAAATAAAATGACAAACACAACTATGTAACATTCACTTGCCGTATGAAGTTGAACTGTGATAACTTATTTGTATTAAATCAAATTGAAATAAAAACAAAACATCCATTTAATGTTATCATTTTCTCTCCTTCAAAGCAAACGATGAGTACAACAGGCTTTAGGAGCTTGGTGTACAATTGGTTTAAAATGTTGCTATGTGAATAAATTCCTGGAGTACCAACTTCAATATATTTTTTACTGGCTGTATACTTCTCTGGAACATACCAATTATTCGTATATGTTTGCAGCTATATCAGAGAAGTTCAGGGTGGAAATTCCAAATGAATCGACTGATATGCAGCAAAGATTAACATTTTTTTAGATTTCAGTAGCCCTTTTCACAAAAAATCTTAAGTGTAAAATTTATCGTAAGTCTAAAATATTCCTTAACAATTCAACTAAATATTTTTATCGTAAGATTAATTTTACACTTAAGATTTTTTGTGAAAAGGGCAACAGATTCACAAGCTTCTAATGCAATTATCTAGATAAATTCTGAACATAAAACATCGTGTATTTGCATGTATATTTATAATAACACAGTTTAACAAATAAATTCTTTAAAATGTACGATTGTTATTTAGAAATAACTTTTGATCAGTGTCGTCACCGGTATTGTTTTTTTCATTTTCTCGACTTTTTGTAAGAAGAGTGAATTTTCTATTGTTCTCGTCCACTAGATTTCCCACTGTATCTCGAAACAATAAAGAAACGAATTTCCATCGAATGCTCCTGAAAGACAATAATATTCCTTCCCGACTAAACTGCATAAAAGTTGACTTGAACAAAGAAACCAAATTGAAAATTTAGTTAAAAATGAGTCATCAAGGGATTGATATGAGCACAAAGAAGCGTTGGTTGAAAATAACAGAGAGGGTCTGAGAGACGTGCTTAACATTCTAAATCAAAGACTTACGATTCATGTGGACCATATAGTTAAAACGGCTATGTGTTTACACCTCAAAATTAACTCTGAGTACAAACAAGCATGTGCAGCTGGAATAGTCTTAAGGCATAGCATGACCTAGATAAATGAAATTAAAATGCATTTTATGTATTGGAAAATAAAAAATTTAACTGGATTTCGCTGTCCACTTTTTTTCGTTATTTATATTTATATTTATGTTTATATCAGATGATATGACGATCGGCAGTCTTCGGAGGACATCTCGAAGTTTAATTAGATAACGTCTATTCTAAAATACGCACAGAATGCTGATATATTTTAACGAGTCCAGAGATTGTAAATTGTTTCTTTTGTACTTTTTGTAAATTGGATGTACGTTTAAGTATGGTATAAATCAAAAATGAGAAATTGAGTCAAATCGGTGAACATTAATTTTACAGCTAATGTTCGTTTAAATGAACGTGTATTTCTTACATAGCAGACTGAAGTAGGAACATATTTATATAATCTTTGAATAATCTTGCAACTACTATTCAGATGCATCAAAACGCTCGACTGTTATTGCCGACTACAAGAAGGTATTTAGTAACATGAGGAAACACTTGTCACTAAAGCTTACAAAAGTGTACACTGGTGAAAACAAAAACAATACACCATAAGAAAAGGGTTTGAATTTCACGTCACACTCTTTGTAAATAGGAGTCCTTCGAATGTGCGATATAATGAGAATCTTAAAAATGATGTTGGAGATAAACAATCCTCTTTTTCTGTACATTTCATGAATCTGTTTGCCATGCATCTCCGAGCGACACGTGAAAGAAAACTTTCCGTTTCTAAGTTTGTTGCATAAGTAAATTCTCATGTTAATCTATTTAAGGACTATTTACATTCTTTAACGGCCGCTATGTAAAATTCGTATTTCTTCAATATTTTGATAGATCAAATATATTTGCAGCATTTGCAGCAGCTGCGTAACTAATTTTGACACAAAAAAGAAACATATCGTATTGGAATGTCTATATCTGTTGTCACATTCTTGTCCGAGCTTCCTACTTGGCTGAATATTTTTGATTTATATTTTATGAACAATATTGGAAGACGTTATATAGTGCTTTGGTGAAGACTTCTACTACGACTGTACAGACTCACGAATACTCCTAGATGTGCAGTAACTATTCTCCAAAGAAACTTTTTCTGCAACGGTAGTCACCTAGATCACTGGAATTGATTTGAGCTTACATTGCTTGAAAACTTTATTCATATTCTGTTTATCTGCTGTCTTTGGTTTTCCCGTTTATCTACTCTTCTTAAAACCTTCAGACTTCTGTAGCAATAATGTAGACCAAGCCAACATTATTATCGTCCGCGACTTCAATGCAAAAGTTTTACGATCCTTGATCAGCAAATCACCAACTTTTCAACACTTCTCGATAGATTTAAAGAAGAACTTCACATTTACAAACTAAGACCCATTGGTTGCCTGCTCTTTGGTCGGGTTGTTGTCTCTTTGACATATTCCCCATTTCCATTCTCAATTTTATATCACATCATGCCAGTCATAGTGTAACGCGCCACCGGTATGATAGACCAGATATAAATACAATTCACGATCTTCTTGATTCTGCTGAAAGGCCTTTCTTTCAAGATAATCATTTATAAAATGTAACTAACGATTATTCCGTTATTTGTTCGACATAGCTAAACCATGTATGCATGCAGAATGGATTAAAGCAATTGATGACTATACTTTTGCTGTGTCGGAATATTATAGTAAAAAAAAAGGGATAAAAGGAATCGTCAAAATTCCAGACAATACAACAGAATAAATGAACCAACAACATCCGACATCTCCCTCTTCCTCCCCCAAAACTAGACATACAAACAACAACGAACAACTTATCGTCCAGACAGACTGACTTGGTACAGGACCACAATGTAGTGAGGTTAAAACAATATAACGTGTGTACAGCTCTCTCCTTTGCCGGTAGAAAACAAAACCATTCAAAACCTTCTCAAATACTAAAGAAAAAAAAACGTTTTGCAAATTTCGCTTTCAGATATATTGATGATATCCTGTCACTCAATAACCCATATTTCAGTAAGTACTTGTATCTCATATATCCCAGTGAACATGAGATTAAGGATATTATCGAAACTAAAAGGTTTGCTTCATATTGTGATGTTTCCTCGATATTGACACACATGGACGACTTCAAACTAGAAATTAGAATCTATGACAAACGGGATGATTTCAACATTCCAGTTCTCAGCTTTCCACTTCTTAGCAATAAATAAACTCATCATAGATACCATGCAAGCTTAAAATTATGTACGCCAGACGCGCGTTTCGTCTTCGAAAGACTCATTAGTAACGCTTGAATAAAACAAAAATTAAAAAGGCCAAATAAAGTACGAAAGGTTTAGCCAAGTACAGCTAAGGTAATCTATTCCTGGGGTAGAAAATCCTTAGTTTGTCAAAAAAATCAAAATTGTGTAAACAGTTAATTTATGATTATGACAATATCAATGATAATTCATGTCAAAAAGTGCTGATTAACATAACCTCTGCACCATCCTATGGCGTTTACATGTCTTAATTGATGCGTTACGGTCGTGCATGTTCATACTATACGGACTTCACTTGTGTGGTGTGCTCCTTTCACAAAAGTTATGAGGACGAGGAAGAACGACTGACATCGACACTACATAAGTTTAACGGCCACCACCACGGATTCGATAAAAGATACGATATATCTGCTTATCAACTCACTACCGACATGTTTTCGCAGTTTTAAATTTTATAGATACCAGAATAGCGGTTAAATCTTTAAGTATACCAATGGTGTCATATTCCCAATAGTTTGTAAGTTCTATAAACGACATTACAAAAAGGTTGGATGAAAGCTTTAATGTAATCGCTGGTATTATGTTTTTTATGAGAACCATTATATTTACGGATAAGATGGTGATACCAGCTATAAAACGCTGTGTTTAGCGATGACAATGCTAACACAATAGCTAGGATTGAAAAACATAGTGCATTGGGTCTTTGTATCTTGCAACAATGCACATTTCTTTGTTGATTAACTCGAAAGCATATTAAAATCTCGAGAAATACTAAATTATTTTCATAATCAAGTGGTCATATTTATCTATTCAATTATCCCTAAATAGCGTGTGATGAAATATTAATATTAAAATGAAAATGGAAGAGCGGAATTTATTTACTTCCATTTTTATTTACACCCTTGATTTTGCAAGCAGTTATATTAATGTTGTATTATTATTCTCCATGATTAGGTTTAGCTTAGCATAAATAGCTCTTGCATAAATGATAAGTATAAAGTGTTCATGTTATTGGATTTATTATATGATTTTACGTAACAATATCTTGGTATCAAGTGAATCATATACAAATTAACTTGTTTTTATGATCTTGACATTAGACTGATTAAGACGGCTTTGTAGGCTCATGTTTACTTTATTGGTCATTTAGCATGAGATTTGATTTATAACTGAATTATTAATCTATTTATGAAAGCTGTAGTATTTAATGCACCAGAGTAAATATTAAATTAACTGATATATATAACGTCTTCCAATATTGTTCATACCGCTTTTGTTGAGTTTTAATGCCAATCATATTCTTTTAAGTTTTAGCTCCTCAAGTATTTATGCAACCATGGTTTTCAAATTGTTTGGATTTGAGTGTTTTAGAGCTTCTGATGAAGGTTTCACAGAAAAGGGCTTGGACGCACCAAATTTATATTATGAGGTGGTATTGCTTTATTCTACAGCAGTACTTCAGAAGTACAAATACACACACAAGAATTTACATATTTAATATAATATATGAGCAGAGTTTCATTACTATTTCTAAACGTTTACTGGGCGATTTGAGGACTAAATATCAGATGAAATACCTCCAAAAACATTTTATGTTTGTATATTTTGAAAAATTAACACAACCAAAATTGTGTGCATTGTCTTTAATACATACTATCTCAAGATACTAACAAGAGATTACAAATTCTAGTGATTCTTTTACCGAAGATAAGATTTTAGAAGTAAAAATGACGGATATAAAATCGACTGCTGAACACAATAAGGTATCACTATAGAATTGAGTTTTTTTTTATAATTACACAATACACCTTAGATTTAACAAAACTTTCAAATTTAATGCCTCGTTCACACGTACATTTAGTTCGAATTGAATTCGAATCGAATGCGAATCGAATTCGCTAATCGCGTTCACACACTCTTTTTTTAATTCGAATTATCCAATTCGCATTAGAAATACGTTTTTGTTAATTACGAAGTAAAAGATAACGTCGTTCGGACAGTAAAGCGAATTTGACGCGCATTGCAATTCGAATTAGAATTAACGTTAGGACGTAAAACTTTCGAATTCGAATTAAACTAATTCGAATTAGTTAATGCGAATCGAATTCGAATTACGTGTGAACTCAGCATAAGACCCCATATTCGGTTATGAGTTTGATATATGATAGTGAATAGTAATTATTTTGTCTATTGTTAAAGTATATTAACCTCTCGATGTTTTTGTGTGTTTTTGTCGTCGTCGTGTTGCTGTCTCTTTTTATATCCAACCTCTTTTTTATTTGTGTCTTACGATTTACGTACACTCGATGAAATCTATTTCATACAACATAGGAAGAAGTACATTTACATGTGCATGATGATGTATGTATATACATATCACACATTCAAACACATAAACATCTACTTGTTTATATATACGGAACACAAGCATACAAACACATAAGCATGTATATGTTTGTATATACGGGACACAAACATACAAACACATAAGCATGTATATGTTTGTATATACGGCACACAAACATACAAACACATAAACATGTATATGTTTGTATATACGGCACACAAACATACAAACACATAAACATGTATATGTTTGTATATACTGAACACAAACATACAAACACATAAACATGTACATGTTTGTATATACTGAACACAAACATACAAACACGCATGTCATTAATGCATCGATCTCTCGATCTTTTTAACATTGATTACTTTACATATAATTGATCTTTAAATGATATTTGATCTATATATGAAGATTAGGTAACAAGCGAAATAGTTTCACTTGGACTGTTTTTGACAAAACATGAACATAGACAAAACATTCATTGGAAACGACTCAATGTTTACCTTACATAGTTATAGCTTATATTGTTGCTTCACCGGTAATGTGTAAGGTATGTATATTCCTGTTTCGTAACATTTTTCAGTTTACATGTAAAACATATAAATTATATATTTTTTAAATGTGTATAAAGCATAAAATATTCATAAATAGATATTTACAGTGGCACTTTCAAATTTCAGTTATAAATAACGTCTTTCACTTTTTTAACGTTGAATATTTAATTTATTACAAACAATCTCAAGTTTTCGCTATTCACTGTAATTCATTGACAAAAGAAAGAACTATCAATTATGGTTTTAATTTGTAAACTTTCATATCAAGTTTATTCAAATTATTTGTATATGTATATGTTTATTTTTAAAAATCTTTCCTACATTCTTGCAAGATACACTTTGTAATCACTTCGACTTATGGGTTTTTTTATTCTTCTTTTGGTATCTTCCGCCTCTTTTTGGTATTGAAAAGTTATCTTTTGGTAATATCACACAAGTCCTTTAAAATAAGACTTTAAAAGGAATGTAAACTACTTTCTTATACAGACTACACAAAAGTGACAATGGTAATGACTAATATTCCATCATCGAGATATGGGAGGAAAATCAACTGTTCCGGAAATCAAGAAGGATGACTGGAAAGATATTGCTCTGCGTGCTCATAACAAAGTCCGCAAGCTACATAATGCACCACCTTTAAAATATTCCAAAGATCTCAGCATGTACGCTCAAAATCATGCACTTTATTTAAAAACTAAAACAAAAGTGCATAGAAGTGGTATGTACTGTCAAGGAGAGCATATTGGTGAAAATATTGCAGAACGTATTTTACCAGCATCCGTCAAAGAATATGGAGGTATGCTATAAATTACTTTACAATCCTTATCAATCATTGGTCTCACCTTTGGAATTTCAATCAAGATGAAAAACTTAATCTTCCTTCACAGTACTTGGTATCAACTTTGGTGGATAGTTGTATCATTGGCAATCATACCTCATCTCCTTATTTTTATAATGTTATTAGCTCTGCCAAATGCTCCACGAAACTTTCCAAATTATTTTCTATTTCATCAAAGTCAGTGTTACTGACACGGGTTGGTGTGAATCAAATGTGAATACCAACGATTGCAATGGTCTGTTAGAGTTCATACAATCTAAGTCTATTTCCTCTTTCAATAGTATAATACCATTTGACTTCTGTACATTTTACACTAGAATTCTTTATTCTAAACTTTATGAACGATTGAAAGTTTTTGCCAAGTTTTTGTCTTTCTTTATTCAACTTATAGGTATTGATTGTCCCTTTGGTATCTTCTGTTCTCTTTTTTAACAACGAACGGTCCATGAAGCAGGTATCACAATTTATTGAAAACTTCACTGAATAATAAAGCATGTATGTGTCTGTTTTGAGTATTGAGTAAATTGGTCATGTACATACGTTTGAGTGCGAAAATTAAATTCTTCGCGTTTATCATACAATTGAATTTTCATTTAATGATTTAGATTATTTATATAAAAAGATTATACTCACGAGCCGCCGTCGAGGAAAGATTTAACGAGATTTTAGTTTAATCTTGAAAGTACATAGATCTATCATCTAAATATAGATAATACAGACATATTATTTCTAAGGACTTGCCAAAAGAAAACGATGATCTTAATTAGATAATGATCTTTGTCGCGCCGATCTGGTCGTTAATGCTAGTTTTGAAACAAAAAACAGTTTATATTTTATTTATTATTTAACTTGGATATCAAATAAATAAAGTCGAAATTTCAGTTACATTTTTGAAATCAAATTGAGCTCTTATATTTGGTTGATCTAGATTTGTTTCCTTATTTGCACTATCACCATATGTTTTAATGTTTACCTGAGAAAACTTATCCATACTACTGTAAACGAAATGTTGTTTTTTTTATTGAAAGTTGCATGAATGTCGTTGAACTTTCAGTGATACAGTACAAATAAGAAATTGCTGCTCACCTGTCCCAAGGAGCCAGCGTCAGCTGTTAGCATATCATTTGGTCCTGTCCCCACGACGTGCCATATAAGAATTAAAAAAAAATGTGGTATGATTGCCAATGAAACAGCTCGCCACCAGAGACCAAATGACGTATATGTCACCATACAGCCTTCAACAATGAGCAAAACCCATCGCTTGTTCGCTTACTCTTTTTATTATCATATTCTTCTAGGTCAGTTAGAACTATGTTTTTCTATTTATGACAAAAACGTTTTCTCTTCTACAATTACCATAACATTTTTTTAAATTGACTATCTAAAAGATTTCTTATTTCTTGACCGGATGGCATGTATTGCAGCTTGACAACCCAATGCTATAAGAACTGATACTTTATTTTCTCTGAAATTCGTTTGAGAATATATACAAATGTGACCGGACCAATACTAGTATACGAAAGACTCGTTCATGAATTTTGTCATATGGTATTTGTCAGATGAAAAACATGATTCAGAGGCATTTATTTATATTCTAATCGCTCAATTAAGTTTTAGATAAATTTTAGTTTAATATCAGACACCACAAAGCCAAATGGGTCAATAATTTCCATATTTTCTATATAGACTGCGCTCTGACGTCTCACGTCCCCAAGCAAGTCAGAAAAAGGCCGTCAGACGTCAGAGCAATCTCAGACACGTATCTTGCTAGCTCCGCTTCCTTATTATACACAATGAAAAATTCATATTTTTGTATCCACTTCTATGAGACTTCTGGACAATCTTAAACTGCAGTATAATATTGTTTGGATTTGTTGTTGTTGGGTACTTTGTGTGTTAAATGAGATAAAAACAAAACATTACGAAAAGATAAATTCTTCTGATGTGTCCCAATTGAAGCCTTTGATAATATTGCTTTAACCGCCTCACTCGATGTAACAGTAAATGCTTTCAATGCATTTTAAGTAAAAGATTCGTTCAAATGATTATGTGAATTTAAGTGAAGTGAATGTAATTCTAATGGTACACATAAGGTGATAATGAATAAACCAGGTGAGCCATCATGCAGACTCCTAAGTTAAGCATCTACTTTTTATAAATATAATCACATATAATAAATAATAAAATTATGTATAACGTAACATGTTTGTTGTGGGTGAAATGACCTTCAGTGATTAATACATTATGCTCTTATGTAGGAAATGTCAAACAGGAAGTTATACGAAGATTAAAGACTAATTTCATTAGATGATTGGAAGGCTGCTCTAAAACTCTTAACTAGTTAAATTCCAAATTAATTTAAGAAAAAAAAGTCAATCATACTTTCATAGGTAACCGCGTTTATCAAATTCAATGCAAATATCTTTATATCTTTATAAACAGGGAAGGATGTGACACAAGACTGGTATAATGAAATAGAGCAATATAGTTATTACGACAACGACCCTCCAAATCGCACCAAGACAAGTAAGAAAATACATTGAATTGTAAAGGTCATATTCAAAGACTACCCAGCGATATATTTGTTCATTTTAAAGAGAACTTTGCAGAATAAAAGATAAGTCAAATTGAAAAAAAACAAAAACATTATTGAATTGTTAAAGTATTGATGCTTTAAATTTTAACCTTAAAAGAAAACTTTACAAAAGGACGGTCTTTATCAGGAGAAAGAGAGTCTCAGAGATTATTTTTATTACATTATACGACACAGAATTGATCTTTTTTTGATCTTTCAGAATGCCGAAATTTTACACAGCTTATCTGGAAAGACACAAAGGAAGTAGGATTTGGTATGACAGTGAAAGGAAGGCGCGTGATTGTAGTGGCGTGTTATAAACCTGTTGGTAACATAAAAGGAAAATATCCTGATAACGTTTTGCCACGTCTCGTTCAGGAAGAATCCGAAAGAAGATTTTCCAAGTGTTTGTCTCCACGTGATAATGAATCAGATGAGGACGATAACATTTGACATTTGTATTTGTAATAATATTAACGGCACCAATTATACTGCACTAGATGTGCATTTCGACAATTAAATGGTCTTCAGTGATGCTCTAGCAATTAAAAATCTTTAAGGTATCCCAAATGCATTGCAAAATTGTGGTTATATAACATTTTTTTAAAAGTAAAAATCTCTAAAATATGTGATTTATTTTAAGAAATGATAATAAACTATTCATTTATCATGCCCTTCCGATGTTTAACGACATTATGTCCGTTGTTTTCCCGTAACACCCGTTTTTGTGATCACCATGTCAGAAATTGTAAGTATTCCCTAATGTCATATGTATTTAATATTTTCTAGTTAATTATACGCAGAGTGCACCGCCACGTAATTGGGTGGTACTTCGGATTTTTTTATGATTTTTTTATGCATTTAGAACTCCTTTACTGCATTAAATGATATATGTAGCATTTATATTTTCAGAGATAAAATCAATTAAAAAATTGCAACACAAATGTATAAATGTATAGAATGCACGTAAAAAGCTGCGAAATATGCAGTTTTAAGCTACCAGAAATGTCTTCCACTGTCTGTGCTGTTAGCCTATTCATTAACCGCGATATCTTTTCCTGGAACCAACGTTCAAATCGGATAATGTAATAGTGCACCAATTATGTTATTAGCTCTGCCAAATGCTCCACGAAACTTTCCAAATTATTTTCTATTTCATCAAAGTCAGTGTTACTGACACGGGTTGGTGTGAATCAAATGTGAATACCAACGATTGCAATGGTCTGTTAGAGTTCATACAATCTAAGTCTATTTCCTCTTTCAATAGTATAATACCATTTGACTTCTGTACATTTTACACTAGAATTCTTTATTCTAAACTTTATGAACGATTGAAAGTTTTTGCCAAGTTTTTGTCTTTCTTTATTCAACTTATAGGTATTGATTGTCCCTTTGGTATCTTCTGTTCTCTTTTTTAACAACGAACGGTCCATGAAGCAGGTATCACAATTTATTGAAAACTTCACTGAATAATAAAGCATGTATGTGTCTGTTTTGAGTATTGAGTAAATTGGTCATGTACATACGTTTGAGTGCGAAAATTAAATTCTTCGCGTTTATCATACAATTGAATTTTCATTTAATGATTTAGATTATTTATATAAAAAGATTATACTCACGAGCCGCCGTCGAGGAAAGATTTAACGACATTTTAGTTTAATCTTGAAAGTACATAGATCTATCATCTAAATATAGATAATACAGACATATTATTTCTAAGGACTTGCCAAAAGAAAACGATGATCTTAATTAGATAATGAATTAACTATAGTATTCTTTGTCGCGCCGATCTGGTCGTTAATGCTAGTTTTGAAACAAAAAACAGTTTATATTTTATTTATTATTTAACTTGGATATCAAATAAATAAAGTCGAAATTTCAGTTACATTTTTGAAATCAAATTGAGCTCTTATATTTGGTTGATCTAGATTTGTTTCCTTATTTGCACTATCACCATATGTTTTAATGTTTACCTGAGAAAACTTATCCATACTACTGTAAACGAAATGTTGTTTTTTTTATTGAAAGTTGCATGAATGTCGTTGAACTTTCAGTGATACAGTACAAATAAGAAATTGCTGCTCACCTGTCCCAAGGAGCCAGCGTCAGCTGTTAGCATATCATTTGGTCCTGTCCCCACGACGTGCCATATAAGAATTAAAAAAAAAATGTGGTATGATTGCCAATGAAACAGCTCGCCACCAGAGACCAAATGACGTATATGTCACCATACAGCCTTCAACAATGAGCAAAACCCATCGCTTGTTCGCTTACTCTTTTTATTATCATATTCTTCTAGGTCAGTTAGAACTATGTTTTTCTATTTATGACAAAAACGTTTTCTCTTCTACAATTACCATAACATTTTTTTAAATTGACTATCTAAAAGATTTCTTATTTCTTGACCGGATGGCATGTATTGCAGCTTGACAACCCAATGCTATAAGAAGTGATACTTTATTTTCTCTGAAATTCGTTTGAGAATATATACAAATGTGACCGGACCAATACTAGTATACGAAAGACTCGTTCATGAATTTTGTCATATGGTATTTGTCAGATGAAAAACATGATTCAGAGGCATTTATTTATATTCTAATCGCTCAATTAAGTTTTAGATAAATTTTAGTTTAATATCAGACACCACAAAGCCAAATGGGTCAATAATTTCCATATTTTCTATATAGACTGCGCTCTGACGTCTCACGTCCCCAAGCAAGTCAGAAAAAGGCCGTCAGACGTCAGAGCAATCTCAGACACGTATCTTGCTAGCTCCGCTTCCTTATTATACACAATGAAAATTCATATTTTTGTATCCACTTCTATGAGACTTCTGGACAATCTTAAACTGCAGTATAATATTGTTTGGATTTGTTGTTGTTGGGTACTTTGTGTGTTAAATGCGATAAAACAAAACATTGCGAAAGGATAAATTCTTCTGATGTGTCCCAATTGAAGCCTTTGATAATACTGCTTTAACCGCCTCACTCGATGTAACAGTAAATGCTTTCAATGCATTTTAAGTAAAAGATTCGTTCAAATGATTATGTGAATTTAAGTGAAGTGAATGTAATTCTAATAGTACAAATAAGGTGATAATGAATAAACCAGGTGAGCCATCATGCAGACTCCTAAGTTAAGCATCTACTTTTATAAATATAATCACATATAATAAATAATAAAATTATGTATAACGTAACATGTTTGTTGTGGGTGAAATGACCTTCAGCGATTAATACATTATGCTCTTATGTAGGAAATGTCAAACAGGAAGTTATACGATGATTAAAGACTAATTTCATTGGGTGATTGAAGGCTACTCTAAAACTCTTAACTTGTTAAATTCATAATTAATTTAAGAAAAAAAGTCAATCATACTTTGATAGGTAACCGCGTTTATCAAATTCAATGCAAATGTCTTTATATCTTTATAAACAGGGAAGGATGTGACACAAGACTGGTACAATGAAATAGAGCAATATAGTTATTACGACAACGACCCTCCAAATCGCACCAAGACAAGTAAGAAAATACATTGAATTGTAAAGGTCATATTCAAAGATTACCCAACGATATATTTGTCCATTTTAAAGAGGACTTTGCAGAATAAAAGATAAGTCAAATTAAATAAAAACATTATTGATTTGTTAAAGTATTGATGCTTTAAATTTTACCTTAAAAGAAAACTTAACAAATTAGGACGGTCTTTATCAGGAGAAAGAGAGTCTCAGAGCTTGTATATTCAACAGTTTTATTACATTATACAACACAGAATTGATCTTTTAAATCTTTCAGAATGCCGAAATTTTACACAGCTTATCTGGAAAGACACAAAGGAAGTAGGATTTGGTATGACAGTGAAAGGAAGGCGCGTGATTGTAGTGGCGTGTTATAAACCTGTTGGTAACGTAAAGGAAAATATCCTGATAACGTTTTGCCACGTCTCGTTCAGGAAGAATCTGAAAGAAGATTTTCCAAATGTTTGTCTCCACGTGATAATGAATCAGATGAGGACGATAACATTTGACATTTGTATTTGTAATAATATTAACGGCACCAATTATACTGCACTATAGATGCGCATTTCGACAATTAAATGGTCTTCAGTGATGCGCTAGCAATTAAACATCTTTAAGGTATCCCTAATGCATTGCAAAATCGTGGTTATATAACATTTTTTTAAAGTAAAATCTCTAAAATATGTGATTTATTTTAAGAAATGATAATAAACTATTCATTTATCATGCCCTTCCGATGTTTAACGACATTATGTCCGTTATTTTCCCGTATCACCCGTTTTGTGATCACCATGTCAGAAATTGTAAGTATTCCCTAATGTCATGTGTAATGACGACGTAAAATTTTATTTAATATTTTCTAGTTAATTAAACGTAGAGTGCACCGCCACGTAATTGGGCGGTACTTCGGACTTTTTATGATTTTTATGCATTTAGAACTCCTTAACTGCATTAAATGATATATGTAGCATTTATATTTTCAGAGATAATTTAAAATCAATTAAAAATTGCAACACAAATGTATAAATGTATAGAATGCACGTAAAAGCTGCGAAATCTGCAGTTTTAAGCTACCAGAAATGTCTTCCACTGTCTGTGATGTCAGCCTATTCATTAACCGCGATATCTTTTCCTGGAACCAACGTTCAAATCGGATAATGTAATAGTGCACCAATTATATTCAATTGTTTGTTTTGTATTACAAACACCTTCGTGCTCATGGAATAATGCTTATCTATTGTATCTTAAACATGAAACTTTTATGGTACATACTGTCCATTATCAAAGTAGTCACATGTGTTGTTTGACTATAAGATATGCTTAAATTAAAAGTAAAATACTTATCTGAATTTATTAAAATATCCAATTTGATTAAATTAAAGACCCCCAAAAAAAAAAAAAAAAAAAAACAACAAAAACAAAAACAAACAACACCACCAACATCAACAATAACAACAACAAATGAACAAAACAAAGCAAAACAAAGTAAAAAGGAAATATATATCAATAAAAAGATAAACAGCATGAAATATTACATTTAGGAAAACCCAGATGCACAAAAAGCAACTAACAATGATGTTATGGAAATCAATGATTAACAATGAGTAAAATTTAAATAATTTTTCTTTGCTGGGTATGAGAATACTCACATTGGTAAAAATGTAGATTTAAAGTTATTGTTTTTGTTGCAGTATTACCCCTCATAGTATGGTTATTTAGTGAGGATCTTAGAGTACTAAATAGTAAAGACTGTTATTTGCTTAAAGGTTAAAGAAAAATAGACTTTATAAATTTGGTGCGTTTAAAGCACGTATCTGGATTCAGCCTCATCAGTAACACTCAAACACAAAAGCGAAGGATTAATAAAGTGTAGAGCTTTATTATCAAATGTCACCTGTTGAAATGAAGTCCACCTAGGGTCGCCTCAGGAAGTTGAAACTTTAGTAACTTAATCATTTCTATATTTATCTACGGAGAATTTAGGAGGAGTATGTTCTAAACTCATATCAGGAATGAGGAACTGACTGCTGATCTGATGATTACTCTTGGGGACTAACATTCCACCAGCAGAGAAGAAGGTGGTTGCTTTCCTTAGTAGTTTTGCTTACAATACATGTATGTTGGAGAAGTGAAGCTGTTGTTGGTAGTAGCCATTAATTCACGCAAATTTAATCTTATCTGTTAAACAAAGACTGTTTTTTTCAAAACAAAAACCTATAAAGTCGAACCCTATGTGAATCCACCAAAATGAAATACGTCTTTGTCTTCACAAAGCAAAAACTTTCTCTGAATCTACAAAGCAAAATCTCTGCATAAATCATAACCACATTTGACCATATATTTCTCCCATTAAGTAGAAACCTCTAATTTGTTGAATTTGATAGTTTGATAGTTGTTAAAAACTGCCCAACTGTCAGAATTTTAAATAGATGTTTACCCTTTTTAGGTATGATGATGATAACTTACACAATTTTCAAATTGTAGATCTTCAACGATTAAATGAAACATTTACACGAATCAGCTATGAAATAATGGAGGAGATCTAAGATTTTGTTTATAAGAAATCAATATTTTGTGTTTTGTCATGTTGCCTTATTGGATATTGTTACAAGTCGAATTTCTCAAACAAGTTACTTCTTAACTTTATAATGACAGACAGACAGACAGACCAATCGATGGTACACATATTGAGAACATGTATTCAAAATAATTTAACAGCAATTTAAACAACACTAAAAGAATAATGTCACATAAAGTGTTCATTAATCACAGAAGACTGGTAAAATTCTGACAGATTGATATTTTTGCGGTTGGATTCAACAAAATTATGATACATAATATTTATGAAATAGTTTTTTGCCAAGCTGTCGATTTAACTGTTTATCTAATGTATGATTTCTTTATTTAATGCATATATGATAATAAATTTTCCAATCATATACCTTTATTTGTTTTATTATTTATAACTCATGAAAAGGTGATTCTGTTCGCATATTTGCAGGCATTGAATCAAGTATTTTTATTTCAATTATAAGTAACGTGTTTATTTTTTCAATATATACTTTCTCAAAGGAAGTGACATTCCCCTTCTTCCTTCGCCCATCTCTTCTTAAAAATATAACTGATTGAAAAAATGCATGAAAAGTTTGATTTCCATAGCATACATCTGTTCCAAAATCGCATTATGAACATCCCCGTAACTTTTACATAAATGTAACTCTGTTTATAAAATCTTCCTTCGATTATTTTTCACCAAAGGCGTCTTAATGTTCTGTTTTGTTCTGTTATTTGCCGTCTTACACGATGTGGTATTGAGTAAGCCCAATATTATTTTTATTCTGGTGGATGATTATGGATTTAATGACATTGGATATCACGGTTCAGAGATCCATACCCCTAACTTAGATAGCTTGGCAAATGATGGAGTTAAATTAGAAAACTATTATGTACAACCAATATGTACACCTACTAGATCCTGTCTGCTGTCTGGAAGATATCAGGTAAGAGTAGAACAGACTATGGTACATATAATGTGCATCTCAAATAGGTCTTGTCACTTTTTTGTCTATGCGATTTGAGATCAGCAAATAATGCCACGCTCAAGACAGATGAAAGAGCATACAATTCGGTGTTGGTCGTTAGTTTCTGTCTTTCATATTTGTCTTTTCGATTATGTTTTTTTCAATATCCAGACTGTATGTTTCCTGGTTTGAATGTTTTACATGTTGTCTTGTCGGGGACTTTTATAGCTTACTATATATGGTATGGGTGTGGTTCATTATCGAAAGCTTAGTTTAATTTAATATCCATTCAGATAAATCATCACATGTATAACGATATAATACATTTGAAATAAATATCTAGGATTCAGAAACAAGCAAAGTTGCTTTTATAAATCTGTCACCTAGTACACAATTATATACACTTAATGGGCAAAACATAAATATAGACATTGGCATGCTCTGCAATAAATATATGAATTAGAAAAAAGGTGAAAAGCACAATACAAAAAAAGAATAAACAAGAATATGAACTGAAAGTTTAATGGTGACCTATAGCTGCCTACATTCATGTCATTTGGTCTCTAGTGAATAGTTATCACATTGGCAATCATACCACACCTTATTTTTAAAATATATTATGTTCTATCATCTTATGCTGAACCATTTCTATTATTTCGATCACAGTTCCATTTACGGGCTCACAGGTATAATTATGTCGCCGACTTGTGTCTGTGTATATATACGTAGACAATACTTATCACATACTTCAGAGATCATTTTGTATACGTACTACAAGAGAGATAATCTGCCCATAACACAAAACTAACATAAAAAGACGAACAATTATTTCAGAAGAATTAAGCTCGTTTATTCCCTAAACTATCCCTATATATGTACACATGTGTATGGTGTCAACACTCAATCCTTTTTACAAAAACCTGCACAGTTACAATAGTATTCCTTATTTTGGATAGTAAATGATAAAATGAAAAACTGACAAAATTTGTTCGGCAGATAGTGATGGTTATTGGGATATAAAACACATAATTTGCTCATATATATGCATATATAAACTTCGTCTTTAATTTAGTATGTAACATCAGATTTGCCATTTATCCTTTTTTCTCTCCTCGTTTAGATTTGAGCCTATGCTTCTGTGACATCACCTTCTGCATTGTTTCAAGTGCCCTAGACCAATCGGTCAAGTAGGCTATATGAAATGTAGCTTTTGTTAGAAGATTAATTCCTCATTTCTTCGACTTGATCTAGGATTGCAACGCAGTACATCATGTATTATCGCATGCAGATGGAATACCGGCTTATTGTAAAGGATGATACAACTTAGTGATAGGAATGTGAATTTATGACGAGGTTATTGTGTTTTCTTTTTATCTCAACATCTCCACGTTAATTTACTGTGGCAATCACATAGTGTTTCCTTTTCTATTTTAAAATATTTCGTCATTTATTGAAAGATACTGTTGATATTATAGCTTAGGTATGTACATCTAAGAATTAAAAAAATAAACTAATACTAACCAAAATGTATTTCCGGTCCTTTAAATTACAAATCTTACCGATGCCGGGATAATGTACAAGTACTTTCTGCATAAAACTACAAATGAAGGGTTATCAATAAATTAATTTGTGTCATTTACAAATGTAATATCTCACTGTTGTGGATACACCACGGACTTCAAAAATCTTAATGCATACTTTAATTTTATGGTTTGAGATTCTTCATAAATTTACAGATTCATACTGGATTGCAACATGGGAATATAGCGCCATCTATCCCGAATGCCTTGCCAACCGATAGTCTGACTATAGCAGATAAAATTCAACAGGCTGGATACAGTACACACTGTGTTGGGAAATGGCATCTTGGTTTCTACAAAAAAGAATTTCTTCCAACAAGACGAGGATTCAATACATTTTATGGTGAGTTAAATGATATCAATTCACACAAGTTTGACGATGTTATAATGGCTAAGGCAATGCTATATCCTAAAGGTGAAAGTTAAACTCTTCTTGCAAGGCATTCCTTAAATGCGTTAAACACTGTAGAATTGACTCACAATAAACGCATTGATAAAAAAAAAAAAAAAAAAACAATTATGATGTAATTTTGTCAATGCATGTTTGTTATTTCTAAACAGGTTTTCTGGTCGGTTCTAAATCCCACTACCAGCACAGACGTTGTCACAAAGGAATGTGCGGGCTTGATTTTAGACAAAACGAACGACAAATACGAACCAATCGAGAATATTCGACCACTCTGTTTTCACGACGAGCTGTGGATATCATCAATAGTCACCAATCGTCTCAGGTATCTTATCCAAAGTCAGCAATTAAACTTCGGTCGTAAGAGAATACGTTGTGCAGTCTGTGTATCCACCGTTAACCAGTTACAACATTTCCTTTATGCAACAATAAGCTACTTATTTCTCGATATCTCAAATTATTCTGAAAAAGAGAAATACATTTATATCAAGCCGATGAGGCGTTAGCGACCCGAATAAAGGCAATATCTGTTAAAATCAGTAATGCGTTGACTTGTCATAGATACAAGGATTAAAATTTGTACGCCAGACGCGTGTTTCGTCTTCAAAAGACTCATCAGTAACGCTCGAATCAACAATGTTAAAAAGGCCAAATACAGTACGAAGTTGAAGAGCATTGAGGATCCAATATTCCGAAAGGTATTGGCAAATACAGTTATGTTTATTGATAACATTAACGGTACCAGTTTTACTGCACCAGATGCGCATTTCGACAATTAATGTCCCTTCAGTGATGCTCGAAGCCAAAATATTTAAAATTAAAACCTAATGCAATGAAGAAGACCTAATTATATAAAAAAGGACAGAGGTCTATAGTTCTTTGAAACAGCAATTAACGTTCTGGCGTGAATTAAACACCACAACCCTTTTGGTCTTCATCAAAACGGAAAAATTGTCCACCACAAAAAATATTATTCCAATACAATGCTTGAAAGAAATAACAACAATGACATTGTTTTGTTAAGATGAAATAAAAAAGTATTTCAATGTGTGGTCAAATCGACTTCTTAGATAATGCACTGAAATCCTTTTTATATACATCAACAGTTCGAAAAAAGAAAGACGTTGTTTACAAAATGTATTATATTGAAAAATATCCTAAAATTTTCGTCAATTTTAAAAACGGATGATAACCGTGAGTACACAAAGGTTAGTTTTTCCCAGTTTGATAAACATATACATTTCAATCATTTATGGCTATTTTTTATTTACTTCATGTATTGTAGATTGATAATTTAAAAAGTATTATTTACCTTTTTTTAAATTTTATTATTTGCAGCCTTTGTTCGTGTATGTACCATATCAAGCTCCTCATTCTCCTCTACAAGCACCAAAGAGATATATTGATCAATACAGAAATACCATTCCGGATAAACAAAGACGAAAGTATGCAGGTACTATAGAGAATCTCATGAGATATCCACTAAGATATAAGACAGCTACCCCAAACACGCTTGCATGAGATATCTAAAGTTTATTGTATACTTCTAAAAAAACCGACATATATTGGCAAATGTATGGAACGATCGTATGATGCCCTTGAGTAAAACACAGTAGTCATGTAAAGTTTCAGTATCCAAATTTATACTTAAATTGAGCAACAATTTAAACAGTCATGTCGTGCGGTTAAAGTATGTTCAAATAAACATTATTTGTTCTAGATGTGGATGCTCCGAATCTTGGTCTATATACATGTTTTTGATACTATTGGCGGGATGACATATTATCAAAGTAGACAGTTTGTAAAACTATTGTCCACACGTTTGTTTCTTTGCCAATTTAAACATACTTACATAATCCATAAATTTAATTTTCAATTGACCAAAAAAAAAAAAAAGTGAATAGTGAAAACAAATTCAGGACCCTTCACCTCGTAGCGAAAAAGGGCACGAGTAGCGTTTAAAACGTTTCAATGTCTCGGTCAAGTTGTTATGCATGGCCTATTTTTATTTTGCCACACACTTATAAGTTTCGACATAACCATAAGCAACTGGTCGTTCAAGTAGAATCAGACTTTCATACAAAGTTTTATGTTTATTTAGAAAGAAAATATTGCAACTAATTAAATATATTATGCTGTGCAAAACGCTAATTTATAAATATTCATAAATACTAAGTTCGCTAGAGAGAGGCAGTTGAACCTCATCAGCATTAGGAATGAACGAAACTGAACAATTAGGAAATAAATGAATGTTCCACATGACACACAAAACTTTTAGAATTTGTTGGTTGTGTATTTTCACATGCATGTACAATTGACATATTTTGTTGTCTTTTGATAGGGATGGTTTCTGCTATCGACGAAGGTGTTGGTAATATAACGAGAGCCCTAAAAAGAAAAGGACTCTGGGATAATACTATATTTATCTTTTCAACAGGTAAGGTCATACTGATGAAAAAATTAAAGAATTAGCTCTCAACAGAAAATTTATTCAGTTAAAATAATTTTCTAGCATCTCACAGACAAAGGACTTATTACCCACTGTTTGCTTTTAAAACTGACGACAAACAACACTTACTTTATTAGGCCTCTATATTAAAGAAATCAAAATGACTTTTACATAGATATAAGAAGATGTGGTATGAGTGCCAATGAGACAACTCTCCATCCAAGTCAAAATTTATAAAAGTAAACCACAGCACAGTTAATTTACTAAATTTCTTGCAAAAGTACATGTGTGCGAATATTTTCAAGAAAATATCAAAGCAAAATTTTGCTCACAAGCATCCTTGCTCTTGAAGAAAAAATAGTATTAAAATGATGAGACCTTACTTTCAATTGAATTGTTTATGAAATTTAAAATGTCCCAATGTATGTACCATATATAGCTTCATAGTTATCAGAATATAATTAGGACAATAGCAGTAGATAATAAAACAAATCAAAGTACTGAAGTATTGAACATCGGATGACCGCAAGTTCTTGTGAATGGTCACAAGCACTTGTCTCAGAAACAAAAACACATCTCTATACCTGAAAGTGAGGTTAATGTGCAGATATATTTTTTTCTGAGACAAGTTCGTGCGTGGATGATAAATAAATGACAGGGAATTCAACCTCTTCGTAATAACTATTATTTTGTAGTGATACAAATCAGTATACTCTGGTTTGTTGTTATATATTATATTAATAGTTGTATATTACAGTTACATGTATATGTAATTTTCATCCGTCATTATATCATTCTATTCTATTATATTAATAATAGTGCAGTGCAAGTGCATGGTGGACACTCTTCTGTAATAATTCGATTTTTCTAATAGATTGGATTTGAGTAGGCATTCATATTTTCCCGCAAAACGTTCCCATGCAGAGTTGTCGGTCCTTGAGAGAGAGCAAGAATCAATAACTCTGCATGGGAGATTGCAAACGTTCTTGATATATTCTTCCGCATGCGTTAACACACTTTTTCTGTACGTGTGCATAGATATTAAAGATTTTTTACTTATATATATATTTCTAACGACAAAACATTTTCATATTATTAATTTGTGTTCTAAAAAAATATTTTTAGGAGTATCCATTGAAAAAAATGAATTTATGACAAGCGATAAGGAATGTTATTTTGCACTCGATAATGTCCGCGTATTTATCATGTTTATAGATCGGTTACAATCCCAACACGAAAGTTACGTAATGGAAATCTAGGCGAAAGCAATACACCGGAATGCCCTCACGGTCTTCCGATGTAAAAATGAATTTAACGACTCTCAAAGACAAAATACCTAAAAAACTTTCCACAAACAAAAATGATAAAAAAAAAATATTGTTGATTTATTTTCAATACAAGTTACGTGGTCGAATTCACGAATTAATCCCGCCGCAATAAAGCCTTTTTGTGCTGAGGGCAGTCGGAAAGCAAGCCCTTAGAAACGACCGTTGTTGCTACCTTCTTAAGACAACAATGGGACTGATATTAAACCCGCCATTCTGAAATTGCGTTAATTTCGCGGAAAAATAATCTGGCGCCAATTTGGAATTTCTGTTTCTTACTTGCCATTAGGGTCAGAAATAGATTTCTTTCGATTTTTCAAGCATGGTTCTTATCATGAAAATAATTTTTCTTTATTCTGTTTCTTTACTTGCCATTAGGGTCAGAAATAGATTTCTTTCGATTTTTCAAGCATGGTTCTTATCATCAAAGAAAATAATACTTAAACATGTTATAAATTGTCCGTCTTTTAAAAATACGTAATGCATTTGATCGTCGTTTAAGAATTATGAAATTGTCTGTTATTTTTTTTCTTTTTTCCAGATAAACAAAGAATATACAAAATATATAAAAATTAATAATAAGTATCTCAAAGTTAAAACAAAATCAAGTCTAACGTTCTATCACCCTTAGGAAACCCTGTTCGAACTAAATTCCAAACGAAAGACATTTTTGACATTGTAGTTTTTTATCTTACACATCGATGTCAACTTGCATCTTTACACAATGTACACACATTTAGTGTGTTTGTTTGAAAAAGCAATGGCTAGTTCAGCTGTGAATATTTGACTGGATTAATTATTCTTTTAAGTCAGTGAATTGTTTGACTTAACTAAAACAAGGTAAGGAAATGTCTTTACACAACCTTAACCAAAACTCATTCATCGTTTATAATATTATAAAAAAAATTGTGATGAAGTAATCCTGCAAAACTGCCAAAGGTAAATGAAAAGTCTTGTCCTAAATATGTCATTGAACTTAAAACAATCTCTTTCAGACTAGCATTTTAATAACTCTTATTCAAAGCATGAAGTGTGACTTACTTTATATGACTATTGATCTAAAACATATTGTTGACTTAGCACTCAGAATCTGTTCTGAAATACTTTTATATAAATATAAAAATGCATAATTGTTAAAAAAAATTAAATAGAAGAAGAAAAATATTAGACCCAGCCTTTTTTGTTCTTATCTATTTTCAAGTTCATGATTAGAACCATTTATTTATTGGTTTAGTGTTTTTTTTTATAATTTGAGTCCATTCATTAGAATCTGCATGGAATCAGTGAGACTAAATTCAATGTTATATTTAGTTTGTTCATACAAGAATTGCAAACTAATTTCCTTTTATTTCAAATAATGAAGAATTTACATTCAGAATACTTTCATTATGGTCTCGTTTAAGTTTAAATGAAAAAGGTAGGATCAGGTATCAGTAATGAAAAGGAGTTCCTGTATTTGATCATTTTAATCCTGTCTTGATCCATTATTCATGAATATTTTGGCTACCCCTTGTATGATTAAAGTAGAAATTTATTTCTGTGTTGAAATAATTTGGTTACAGCAGTATAAATACTTACCAAAATATAAATATTAAATTAACTCTTGGAATAATAATATTATGGCACATACTGACATAGGGCCTATTTGAGTATTTCACTGAGACTGAGTTCTGAAAAGTGATAAAATGTGTTTCGCTAATTTTTTGGCACATGTCTTTAGTATCAAAATATATTCAATAAAATTATTTGAATAATATCCTCATGTAAATAACAGCATATGGTGCTTAATATAATAATAGTTTGATCATGAGTGTGTCAAACAAAGGGACGTAACTCGTAAATTACTATCGGCCCCGCTTCGTCAGAAATATCGACACATCGAAGTGGCACATTTGCGTATTACAGCGTATTAAGTGGCACAAATTTGACATATCATAGTCAAAGTTATGTTACATAACATAATTTAAATTCAGCATAGCTTCCCGAGAAGTTAAGAAAGAAAATTACGATTTTAATTTCCAGTGACCGATTTTTTTGGTCAACACCCAGACTTTGAAGACACATTTTGAGAGAAAAAAATTAGTTTAATCCATAATTGAGTGGATCAATATATTTCTTATATACTCAAGAATGTTCACTTAAAAGCAAAGTAGTTTTAATTCATGCAAAAAACTACAAATTCCAAAAACAGGCTTCACATTTTTGGTAAAAATGCCCATATATGGTAATCACATGACTTCCATTGTTGCTTTAAGAAATGGGGTCAAACCGTGGTCAGCTTTCCGACTGGGGGCGTAAAGCGAACATCAATCTATCATTCTTACAGTGTTCCAGCTAGGATTTCAAAAGGGCAGGGTGCCAATCCTGAAAAGGGCATTTAACGCGTGATATGATTATATGAAAAGGGCATGTTTTAATAAAGATATTAATCAAACATTGTCTTTATTCATTAAATCAATGGTTATATATATACAAGTACAACATGATTAGCCCAGATAAAACTCTATCTGTCTACTTTTATGCTGAAAAACTTGTCAACCACCTTGTCACACAAGTTTTCAAGGCATTGCTTGTCACAGTTTAGCTTTATATGCAGTATGTTTTGCAGGGTTTCCTGCTTCATTCTGTTTCTATGGTCATACAAGTTATACCTGGGAAAGACCCTTTCTGTCTCTGCTGTGCTTAATGGCAATACAGCAGCTGTGCTCAGTAAATGATCAATGTTAGGATATAGTGAACAGTGAAAATTTGTATTAAAAAGAAAGAATACAGAAAAAGATGACCAAGGCACCCTACCCACCTTGCTACAAACACCCTCTTTAACTTTTCCCATAATTCAAAAGACCTAAACATATAAATTCTAAAGCCAGAAGTATGTAGACATATCATAGAATATCTTAAGTCACGTAAGTAGGTAACTCAATGCTAGGAAAAAATAGAAATGAGTTATCTTTCTTTATTCGGGTGTGCTCCTTCTTTGGAGGATTATACACAGTACATAGAAGAAGTAAATACGATTAACAATGGCGGCCGGTTTTGTTATTTTCGTATCAAAAGTGAGGGCAGGCAAAGACAAATACTTCTGAATTTGCTAAAAAAATTTACGGAAAACAAGTAAAACGATGTTTTTTAACAAGTTGATTATGGTTTTCGACTTTCTGTCAATAACGTTTTCTCCATGAAACTACGGTAAACATCCCAAATTGTGTAGTCGTATAAACATTTCTTCATGCCGACTGACCGATTCTATTTGAATGAATTAATGTTAGTGATCATTAATGACCCATCCGATAAACGGATTACCTGTAACAACAGATTATGACACCTGTTGTAACCGTTGATTAGCTTGGGGTCGTAAACAAAATCATAAACTTGCCGCAAGGTAAAATTTCGTAATGGTGGATCATAACATTTATAAAGAACAAAATAAAATACAATCGATCTTCAAAAAGGCAGGGCGCCCTGGAAACTGCAAAAAAGGCACAGGGCGGCACTCGGGAAAGGGCGGGCGGACCGCCCTGTGAAAACGGCCTAGCTGGAACACTGTCTTATGCAATTTTATGTAACAATGTTTTCATTGGCTAAAAGCTACCGTCAAATCCACAGTTGACCAGGCGTTACTAAGGAGGGACCCGCCATTTTGAATTGATTAAATCAACAAATGTTCAATTACTACAATATTATCTACAAAAAAACAACACCTACCTCGAATTCGCCGTTTTAATGTAATTTTATCCGAATTTGAATCGTAGAGGTAACGTTATAACCTCCAGTTTGTAAGTTTTCATTTGTATGACGTCACGTTTAGGCAGCAACCATTTGATTTTCTGGGGGCTATGGATTTTTTCCGGACAATTTTTTTTTGCCTTCGGCGAAAAACAATCTATTTTTGGCGACAAGTCGACCACAATTTTTTCTTTCAATTTTAGCATTACATATAGTGGCAGCTGAGGGTGAAACAAACAATTTTTTTTCTCCGGGTCAAAACAAATTATTTTTTCTCCAAAACTGAAACAAACTTTTTTCCAAAAATCCATAGCCCCCAGAAAATCAAATGGTTGCTGCCTTAGCCATGACGTCTTTGCGCCAAAATTATTCATGAAGTTTCGCGGATTTTTTGTATGTCAAATTTATACATTTTTCAAGCTTTATCGTATTATTTCTTTTGTAATGCATTAGAATTGAATAACAGTACTGTAATTGAAGAGTTGCCACCGTCAATTTTGATTTGACGGTCGCAAATCTCCGTTTTACTGTCTCGCTACGCGTCGCCAGTAGAACTGCATTTGCGACCGTCAAATCGACAATTGACGGTGGCATCTCTTCAACTACAGTACTGTTATTCCTTAAATAACGTATTAATCGACCTTTCCATTTCAGTACATGATTTATTATGATGATACTATGTCCTTTTAGGTTTGGATTTCACTTATTAACATGTATACAAAATTAGTAACTTTGACAGCTTTACCACACTATTTGTTTTAGGTTTGTTTCTGCCATTGGAAAACTATGTTCTTAACAAAATCACGAACTTAAATGTAAAAAATATAGGGAAATACGACACTACATAATACATGTAACAATCATATATCTTCCATATTATTTCAAACCTAACACCTTCGATATTTGATATTTTTTGTCATGTAGTTTCCTTGTACAAACCACACTTTATAAAATAATTATTCTTTCAAGATAATGGTGGTCAAATCATTAGAGGTGGTAATAATTATCCATTAAGGGGAAATAAAGGAGGTAATTTTGAAGGAGGAATACGTGGAGTAGGATTTGTGTGTGGTGGACTAGTTAGAAATAAAGGGACAGTATCTCAAGAACTAATGCATGTTACTGACTGGTTTCCAACACTTGTTAATCAGGCTGAAGGAAACTTCATAGGGGTAAAACCTCTCGATGGTGTTGATCAGTGGAATTCGATAAGGTATGTCCACATTCTGTATTTAACTAAATCATGATAAGACATAGGACCTTGTTGTGGAATTCCTTGCCTTTGACTTTGAAAGAAAGTAAAAGTATAAATGTTTTAAACAAAATGTCAAGCTTGAAATACAAGAAGAGAACTTTTCGCAGTTTTAATGTAACAATTTTACTATAAATATACTTTTTATTCAAGTCAGTGGTATTTGTCTACCTGTACTATATATGTGCTCGTGTATGCAGTGTAGTATGTTTTTGCTTTATTACCCTTTTGTTTATGTATAATTATCTTTTATAGATTGTGTTTTCTTATAACGTCACGGTACCCAAATTGAACCGAGTACCCGAATTGTGCCTATTTAGCAAAAATAGCAGCGGAAGTCTTACAAGTTTTTTTAGAGACTAAACGATCTGTATTTTTATGATTTGACATTATGCACGTCTTTCAACATAGCTAGATATATTGAATATACACAAAACATTCACAGTATGTATATCAAAGATGAAGTATCCACTGGAAAAAGTAAAATCTACGGAAACGTCGCCATGCGACGTCCATAAAAAGTCAACTTTTAAAAATGAACAATTCAGAAAATATGTTGCATGCATCCATTTCTTTAAAAAATGAATGATAAGCATGGACCGTTGTCAAATTGTTCTAAATATTTGGAGAGATAAAACAAAACATCAATTATTCGATTTTTACGGATGTGAATTTAAGCATGGATGCAATAAATTATTTGGGTACTCCTCATAACAGAATCACGGATCGTTTGGAGGTCGGTTCAAACCCATTTTTCTATGATTCAGTATGAATTCAAAATTAAATTGGTGGAACTATATAGTAAATTAGGATACAACTACAAAATAAACACAGAATGGAAACCTTGTCTGGATCATAATTTAACGTAAGTGAAAAAACTGTCAAAAAAGGTGCAATTTGGGTACCCTCACGTTATGTAGATTAAAAGGCCACTGGGCGGATTAACTGTTTTTTTTTAACCTTCTGAAAATAAAGAATGTATTATTATTATTATAGAATATTAAACCTAACTCAATATGTCTATGTGAATATTTATACGAAAATACTTACAACTATTTTTTTCTATGTTTTTCATGTAAATATTGTTCAGTTCAAATAAATAAATAATTATCAGAACTTAACAAAAAACTATTCCTGCTAATCTTCAAACTCTGTTGCATGGTAATAGCATGTATAGTATAGACAAGAAAGCGTTAATTTTTCTCAAAGTACAGAGCATATATTGCTTCTAGTCACTTTTCATAGTGTATAGATAATTGCTAAATACAAACGTTTTCAATTTATCTACTTTTTTATTTGTTTACTTCGATTGAAATTGAACAAAAATTCGGTTAAAGACATGGATCAGTCTCGTGATGCATATTTTGACAACAACGACTTCTGATTGCTTTAATTTAAAATTAACATCTTTCTTTCAGAATTAATATTAATTCCGTGATTTAAATCACCAAATTGTTTTAATGACTAATAATTTTACGAGCAACTCGACTTTTAGAAAACGACGATCTATTTCGTTTCAATACTTGTTTATCAGAAGGAATTGACAAATATTGCCGTTTTTCACCCCCTCCCCCCACACTTTCCAAAAAAATGCAGAAAAAAATCTTTGGCGTCAAGGAAAGTTTTAAGGCTTAGCAAGAACTGAATAAAAATATTTAAATGCATTATATCTTTCAGAAAAATAGAAAAAAAAATCTGGATTTTGTGATTCGTTTGGCATAAATTTGGCAACTAGACTAAATGCCCCTTTAAAGTTTACATTATATAACGCCATACACAGGAGGGGTTGCTTAAACGTAAATAAACTTGAGACTCCGTGGATTTTTCAAATTGTTAATTAAATCTCATAAGTTTTTTGTTGGTAATTATACTCAAATGTTTAGGCCAAAGAGTCCTTTGTTCATATCCTCCCGTCTTCTTTGGGAGTTCTATTGTGTTGACAATCTTCAAGATATATGAAGTTTTTGTTATATGCCAAATGAGCAAGAACGAGTACATTAGTCTAAAGATATTTTCATTGATTATAATTCAATATTTTTGTTTCTGTTTTATGTTTACTTTTGATATTGTTCATTACGTGTTTGATATTGAACAAATGTTATGTTACTAAATGTTTTAAATATTATTATATCGTTTTAAGTTTTGTATAATATATATTTATTTTTTAATTTGATTTAATATATAAGTGGAAAAGAGAAGAGCCCTAGAGAAGTCATACTACACGGGATTGACCCTTTAGCAAGACCGCTGGGTAAATCGTTGTTTAACAGTAGTTTTGATACGAGGACAAAAGCTGCTATTCGATATAAAGACTACAAACTTCTGACTGGAAATCCAGGTAAATATTAACTTTGTTTGCAACATTTATACATATATACATTTATTACCGTATAACTTGATCACGAAACTCCGTTTTATTTAATGGCAAAGATTTAGGAATTTGCCTGTTTTTTTATTTGTTTTGGAGGGCTTTTTTTTTTTATTTTTCGAATGCGAGGCATTTCTTCAACAGAATTATTCTCTCTCTCATCGAGACTGTCACCAATACATGTTCAGATCTTGTTGGTTACTAATTGCTAGCAAATATCTCATTTTAAAATGCAGATATATATGTTTAAATGCACACTATGTATAATTTTGTTCGCACAACTTTTACGTTTACATCAGACACTCAAAAGTTATATGAATAATATAATTGTTTCGAGTTAATTCATATTTTGCCAGATATCAACTGTAACAGGATATATGTTTTTTTGTGAATCTATTCGAATAGATATTCCCCTTTCCCTTCCTACAATTGTCCATTTAGTCAGCAATAATTAGTAACAAAAAATTCCGATTTAACAAGGGAAGTCATGTATTTCTTATACAAGGGATCAACACATTGAAGTTCATTTGGACTAATTAAAAGAAAAATATCACATGAAACCAGAGCCGTATTACCTTATTTGCCATAGAAACGAGATCCAAGAGATCAGCGCCTTATTTATGCCCAAGCTTTTGTTTGAAACTATTGCTTGTAATTTTTGTATCAGAAAACGTTATATTCTCTAGAATTCTTTTTTAAGCGTAAACTAGCCACCAAAAAGTGTCTTATTGTCAACTATACATCTACGGTATAATATTTGCCACTTAATACTACAATAAATAGAGCACTGAACTAGGACAGAGGTGCACAGAACGTGAACAAAGTCATATTCACCTCAGGAAAATTTCGTTTTGCGTTTTTCGTTTGTAATAATAATCGTTGTAATATACTTTGCGAAATAAGTAATTATAAGGTGTTGGTGAAAAAGTAATCAACATAATTGTTGTTTTAATTGCCGTTCTGTTACAATTTAATACAACCCACAGCACCGATAAGGACCAATTCTCCATCCAGCAAAGAAGATTCTCTCGCAGGACAACTTAAGTCAACGTGCGTTTGTTAAACTTGAACGATGTACATGTAGATACATAGAGATGTCTTTTGGTTTTTGTGTTGCTGGGTTGCTGTTTAATTGATGTTATACTCAGCATTTCCTAACTCATACGTTAAAATAAGATAGATTTGATTAGGAAAGAATTTTAACGTTTACCAAAAATTAGCGGATACTATATTTTATCATATGTTTAGTAGTAAATACAGTAGTTTTGCATATTTGATAAATAGCCTGCTGTTTAATCCATATCGCGCAACTTTGATGCGCACCTTTATCGCATACCCTTTATCACACCCTACTTTTTTTTTTTTTTTTTTTTTTATACATAAAGTCAGTTTTATTTATGTAAGCTTAAGAATTTTTTTCTCAGAATAGGTCTAATAGAACGGGCATGCGGGCATGACGCAATTTATTGAATGACGTCATTGTTTGGTATGTGACGTCACGAACGTCAAATTTTCATAATTTTGGCACACTAAATGCAACTATAAAAATACAAAACATACAAAAATTACAATAATAAACAAAATATTTTTAAAACAGCAGCACGCAAATTGTAAGGTAACCCAGGTGCTTCGGATAAGTAATTGAGCAGAAACAAGACAAAAGTAGAACTGAAGGTAACCCAGTGCTATGGATCAGAAAACAGTTCATATAATATAATACTCTCCTGTTGAAATATATGATAAAGCGTATAAAACATGGCAAAATCCGTATCACATGTTGTATCACCTCGACCAAAATCATCCTCGGCCTAAAGGCCCTTGGGCTGATATTGGTGTCTCGGATGATACGACATATGATACGGATTTTGCCATGTATTATTCTCTATATTACGATTGTATTGCATTCAATATCAGAGTATATTTTAATTTAAGGGTACAAAACTTATAATCCAAACCCAAGAACAGGTTTGGCAAGACAAATACCGGAAGAATCAAGAAAGAAAAACGTCTGGTTGTTTAATATAAAAGACGATCCTTTAGAGACAACTGATTTATCAGCAAGCCGTCCACAAATAGTAAAGGAAATGTTAGAAATGCTAGCTGAGTTTGAAAAATCTTCTGTACCTGTAAGCTTTCCACGTAGTGATCCACAGGCAAATCCTGAATTACGTGGTGGATTCTGGGGACCATGGCGTTAACGAATATTATTCTCCATTACGCATGTGCTTTCAAACCTCGCCGATAGTTTTAAGGAAATTAAATTAGAATTAAAATAACATGTATATAACAACATAAGACTTATTTAGTTACATTATATATAGTATGTAGCTATGTTTATACAGAACGGCCATCTAGTACAAAAAGTCATGTAGAGGGGGTATATATGTGGTGATTGTAGCAATATATAATGATTTGAAGTCATTGGGGGATTTTGTCGGCCACGTTATATTTTGTGATAAAGCACTCTATCGCATTGCTTTGGAATAGGAAGACGTTGAATAAATGGGCCAAGTTGTCTAGTTTTACCAACTTTAGCAAATATCAAATCAAGATGGGGTATCTTCAAAGGTACAAGGACAATACAACAGGGTTATATAAAAATTAATCATATGCAAATTTTCATTTCACGAATTTTTAATCTCAGAAATAAGGAGTAAGAAGGTTAGTGAATCATACTGATTTCATTCTACATCCAATCATGGAGTGCTGTGAAATATAGTAGAAATTGATACATTATATTGGATCGAATAAGAAAAAAATCATGTTGAAGTGGTAACTGGTGGCTTTTCATAACTGTTATAAGTCGTCAAATATTCAAGGTCAAAGGTATTTCGGATATAATCTAGACAACACTGCAGACCTAGTTTAATTCTGATTTGTTTTTTTTTTTTTTCAATTGTTTGTTTTTAGTTTTTGTTTTGTTGATTTTGTTTGTTTTTGTGTTTTTGGTCTTTTGTTGTTTTTTGTCGTTTCTGTTTTTTTTTGAGAGGGGAGGACATAACAACATCTGTTATACATTTTTGTATATAAATTTGCTGATTGACCTAAGCTAGATAATATGTTTTTGACTTTTGTTTGTTTGTTTGTTTTATTGTTTGTTTGGTTTTTTTTATGTTTGTTTGCTTTTGGTTTTTTCGGGAATGGGGTCTGCGGGATAAAACATTAGTTTATAGATCAATTTACCCATTGAACTTAAGGGACCTAAAAGGAATCGTCAAATGCATATAAGATCAACTTTGCCTGAGGGATTTGGAATCTTAGTTTCCTAGTAATTTCTTACTTCATCAACGAGGAATTTTAGAAAAATATGCTCTAAGTCCTGTCAATATATTAGCACTGACTAATGAGTTGATGAAACCCTCCAGGACTAACTGTCCACCAGCAGAGGAAATTGATCCAGTGCTAGTAAACCCTCCGGGACTAACTGTTCACCAGCAGTGGAAATTGATCCAGTGCTAGTAAACCCTCCGGGACTAAATGTCCACCAGCAGTGGAAATTGATCAAGTCCTAGTAAATGAAAATAACACTTTATATAAATTTCGTGCGTCCTATGCTCTTTTCTTTATTTAAATTTATCTGCAACGCTTTTCTCGATTTAACTTGATCTGCAACGCCTATCTCGATTTAACTTAATCTACAACGCCTATCTCGATTTAACTTGATCTGCAACGCCTATCTCGATTTAACTTGATCTGCAACGCCTATCTCGATTTAACTTAATCTACAACGCCTATCTCGATTTAACTTGATCTGCAACGCACGAACCCAAATATTTGAAAATCAGGAATGTATAAATACGAAGACGCGTTAGGTCTACATCTGTCCAAATATTACTGCAATCATCTCTTGCTGTTGTGACAATGATAATGTAGCTCTACACCCGTCACAATATTACTGCAATCATCTCATGCTGTTATGACAATGATAATGTAGGTCTACATCTGTCCAGATATTACTGCAATCATCTCTTGCTGTTGTGACATTGATAATGTAGGTCGACATCTGTCAAAATATTACTGCAAGCATCTCATGCTGTTATGACAATCATAATGTAGGTCGACATCTGTCCAAATATTACTGCAATCATCTCATACTGTTGTGACATTGATAATGTATGTCGACATCTGTCCAAATATTACTGCAAGTATCTCATACTGTTGTGACATTGATAATGTATGTCGACATCTGTCCAAATATTACTGCAAGTATCTCATGCTGTTATTACAATGATAATGTAGCTCTACATCTGTCCAAATATTACTGCAATCATCTCATACTGTTGTGACATTGATAATGTAGGTCGACATCTGTCAAAATATAACTGCAAGTATCTCATGCTGTTATGACATTGATAATGTAGGTCTATATTTGTCAAATATTACTGCAAGCATCTCATGCTGTTAAGATAATGATAATGTAGGTCGACATCTGTCCAAGTATTACTGCAAGTATCTTATGCTGTTATGACAATGATAATGATGGTCGAAATTTGTCCAAATATTACTGCAATCATCTCTTGCTGTTGTGACATTGATAATGTAGGTCTTTATCTGTCCAAATATTACTGCAATCATCTCATACTGCTGTGACATTGATAATGTAGATCGACATCTGTCCAAATATTACTGCAAGCATCTCATACTGTTGTTACAATGATAATGTAGGTCTACATCTGTCCAAATATTACTGCAATCATTTGATATTGTAGGTCTATATCTGTCCAAATATTACTGCAAGTATCTCGTGCTGTTATGACAATGATAATGTAGGTCTATATCTGTCCAAATATTACTGCAAGCATCTCATGCTGTTATGACAATGATAATTTAGGTCTATATCTGTCCAAATTTTACTGCAATCATCCCATTCTGTTGTCACATTGATAATGTAGGTCGACAACTGTCCAAGTATTACCGAAAGTATCTCATGCTGTTGTGACATTGATAATGTAGGTCAACATGTGTCTAAATATTACTGCAAGCATCTCATATTGTTGTTACAATGATAATGTAGGTCTACATCTGTCCAATATTACTGCAAGTATCTCATGCTGTTGTGACAATGATAATAAAGGTTATATCTTAAATATTACTGCAATCATCTCATGCATGCTGTTATGACAATGATAATGAAGGTTACATGTATATCTGTCTAAATATTACTGCAATCATCTCATACTGTTGTGACAATGATAATTTTTTATATTTTGAAGACTCATTCGTTGTTTTCCTTTTTCTTCGAGTATGCATGTGTTTTCTTTCTTGTGCATATGACTTTCAAAAGTTTTGGACTAGAAGATATTTGATAAAGGTTATACCACAAAAAACGTACCTAACTAGCTTCGTGAATAAATTACAAATCACTATTGGTAGTTATAATTGAGTGTGAGATAACTTTTATACAATTATCTTTTAATGAATGTCGCATTATCATTAAAAAAATATAATGTAGATCGACATCTGTCCAAATATTACTGCAAGCATCTCATACTGTTATGACAATGATACTTTATTATACTTAGTATGTTGATGACTCAGTCGTTCCTTTTTCTTCGAGTATTTGTGTACGTGTTTTCTTTCTTTACAGCAACGCAGCAATTGACACAGCTTCATAATAGGTGTACAATTTATGCCGCCGCAGAGGCAGAGGGGGCATTAAGTGTTATCTTTGACCGTCCATTCGTCTGTCCGTCTTTCAGTCTTTCCGTCCTTCCTTCCACCCGTCCCATTTTCGTTTCCGCACTCTAACTTAAGTTGTCATCATCCAAAACTAATGAAACTCACACACAATGCTAAGAACCAAAACTTGCAGACAGAGTTCGAATTGGGCAGTGAGTCATTTTCCTTTCGGAAGTTATGCCCTTTATAACTGGGAAAATTGCAAATTTGTTCGTTTCCATAGTCTAACTAAAGTTTTCCCCATCCAAATTTGATGAAACTCATACACAATGCTAAGAACTAAAACTCGCAGGCAGAGTTCGAATTTGGGCAGTGAGTCACTTACCGTTCTAGAGTTATGTCCCTTTATAACTTTGAAAATTGCAATATTTTTCGTTTCCGCACTCTCACTTAAGTTTGTCTCATTCAAATTTTACGAAACTCATACACAATGCTAAGAATCACAACACCCAGACAGAGTTCACATGTGGATTGTGAGTCATTTACCGTTCTAGAGTTATGCCCCTTTTTAACTTGGAAAATTGCAAAGTTTGAGCGGGGGCATTGTGTCCTCAGACAGATTCTTTTTTTTTTTAACATTAATTTAATTAACTTATTGTTATTTTAGTGGGGAACAACTTGATATCCGTTGAAATGTGGCTTTTATTTCTTACTAATTTCATCCCATTTGGCAATGCGGTATCACTGCTGGTGCACTGTGGAACCCCGATGGGACCATCCTCCAAGTGTCCACCACTAATACAGGCATGATTCAGATAAAATAGTTTGTCTGGTAAAGCCCAGTTAATAGATCGTGTAATTGCAATAACATTAAGCAAAATTGAACTTAGACAGTTCTGATTATTCAGTTCAAATCCTTTTTTGCAGTTACGATATACATAAGCGTATCTGATGAAGTGTATTCTAGAAATAATCCTGTCATGCGCATAGAAATATGTATAATTTTTGTTCGAAAAGAAACAGTTTTATGCTGCGATCAGCTTACTATTGTACTAAAACAGATATAATAAATAATGACAATTTCGTATAGTCGGGTTATTACCGTAAAGACTTTAATTATTCGGATGTAAAAATACAAACAAAGACAAGTAACAACGAACAACGAACAACACACGGTCAAGATAGCCTGATGTGATACAGGCACAACATGTTGGTAACAATACTTTCTAACTTTGAGCTAGAAAAAAATGTTTCCATTTCAGATTTTGCAATTAGGTCATGTATAAGGGTTAAAGAATTTAAAGCATATATTAATCTAAACATGCCTTAGAATTAGACATTAACATTCTTTTGTGATTAAGAAAGAGGCGCAAATTGCGCGGCAAGGGACATTCAAAAATCGATGAAAAAATGGTAGTGACATGGCAAAAAACGAAAAACTTAGAAAAGACGAACTAGTACATAAAACACTATATAGAAAACTAACGACCGAACAACACAAACCCACGCCAAAATTCAGGTTCTCTGGAAGGATAAGCAGTTCCTGTTCTACGTGTGGCACCCTTCGTTTGCTCATACAAGTACAAAGCAGGTGAAAGGTCTCATTTGATAATGACCCAATAGAGGAGAAGAAGAAAGGATTATGATTACAATAATTGGAACATATCCGTGGTCATCTGTAACACAGATATTCCATAACGGTGTACCAGCTCGTGATAGCATCAGTCAAATTTTCGAAGGGATGACTTACACTGCTCTATAAATGAAAGTATGATAAAAAACGCAAGCTCTGTAATATCATATCAACTGGTTGATCAACTATCAACTGGTAGATATATACATGTACTACATATGCAGGGGTTGCTGGAAGGTTGCTAAATAGAAATGGAAAGTTTTTATTTGGGAAGCTGAAATCATCCTTTTTGTCGTAAAGTTATGTTCTCAACCAAGTAGAACCCTCATAGTCAATTTCTAGACAAAAGTCATGATATGAGGCAGACTGAATTGTATCTTTGTTGTCCTTTTTTTAAGTGTGGTGGGATAGATGTGTTCAATATAGTCACCAAACCTTAAATTATTTACTTAGAGGACATCATCTATGTAGCGGAATGTAAAGTTAAAGAAAAAGTTTAATTTTTGTTCTGAGAAGCTCCTGTATGAACAAAGTAACAAATCGACAAGAAGAGGTGCTCAGTTATACGGACGGAAAGACGGAAGGACGGTCAAAGGTAGCACTTAATGCCACCTCCGCCTCGACAGAGGCATACAAACATTGCAATTCATTATAAAAGAATGCCGCTTGTTTGATGAAAAACACGTCCTCAAAGGATATGGTGTCGATAAAAAAAATACGAACTTGAATCGATGGGATTAGTGGAACTGAAGATGTTGACCCTTCCGGAGATGCTCATTTTGACACGGTTTTCGGTGGGGTTTGTTCGATCAATGTTTAGTTTTCTACATAATGGTATGTTGGATGTTCTTTTTTTCATTCTTATTCTTGGTCAAGGTGTTGTCTGACCTTCTTTAACTTATGATTGTGTGCTGTGTTCAATTGGCCATGGATTTGATCATTCTTATTTTTACTTTTAGTTTTTGAGCACCCGGTACCTTCTTAATAAATGTATTAGATATATGTTAGAGCTGAAGAAAATTATTAGATTTTCTTTAAATTTTTCCACTCAGCGACTATTTCATTAATGACAAATTCGCTTAAAATAGATTGCAATCAGCTAGCTACAAACCATTTCTATTAAACTTTATTTTCAGTAATTTCAATTAAAAAGAATTAAGTATGTCACATGCTGAGGACCTTTAAAATGTTATAACATAGAAATCTGGTACAACTTCTATTTCAAGAACCCAATGACAAAAAGCTTGTACTGTTAATTACGACTGAAACACGCACGCAACACTTTTTACAAATAAAGTTTATGCACCTAAATATCATTTAGCATTACACAAAAATAACAACCTAACTGAAAAGGGATCGCTACATGTTATATATTCCCTAAGCTGTGAAATTTAATTGAAAAAGCATGCTGAACTGCTCTCGATCATTCAGTATCATTTGTTTAATGCTTTCTAGCATTCCCTATCAATTATCTAAAATAGAAAGATTTCTGAATGTTTTATGACTTCATTTAAACGTTGAACGGGTGATTTAAAATCAAACACCGATAAGAATGTAAGACTTGAAAATCACATACACCTTATGTTACATTTCCTATTATCTCTGGCTTGTACAAGACTGGATATCTTACGCTAGGGTCTCAGATTTCCTGGTCTTGCACTCTTTCGAGTGAAATATTCTTAATTTCTCTCTCTGTTGCTTGTTAGCTGTCGTGTGATTTCTGTAAACTGAGATATCCCTGTTTCGCTCAACTTCTAGAAGTCTAGACACATCTTACTCGCTTCTCTTGTGAAACTATTAAACTCCAAGCAAGAATGCAATGTTATAGTTTTCAAGTAAAATTTGCTATCATCTGGGAATCAGAAAAGCACAGTCAGTGAATGGACAAAGACTTGGATAAATACATCTGAAATATAGAAGATATTCAATTTCCAATAATAATGACGGCGTGTCGGATAGAAGTGATGGGCATTGCACAAGATCATCTTTATACTAAATCCGTTGGAGATGCACTTCTTGACATTTTGTGTTATAGATATAAGAAGATGTGGTATGAGAGTAAATGAGACAACTCTCCATCCAAGTCACAATTTATAAAAGAAAACCATTCTTTTGTTATTTGTTTTTGTGCCAAGTATCGTTCCAATGAGTCAAATTCTTCGAACTGATTTTCATAGTTTGTTATTATGTTGTGTTGTTACAGCACTGTCCCAGGTCAGGGGAGAATTGAGCTTACAAGCATGTTACACTCCCATTTTATGTGCCTGTCCAAAGCCAACCCTGCATTAGTTGTCGTTGGTCGCTGTCTGTTATAATGTTTTTTAGTTCATCGTTGTAGTTTGCATCAGGCTGTTGGTTTTCTCTATTGAATTGTTTCACATTTTTTTCATACCGGGGCCTTTTAAAGCTTACTATACGGTATGGGTTTTTTCCCTCATTAATGAAGTCCATACGGTGACCTGTAATTGTTCATACTTTGTGCTTCGGTCTACTTGGTCTTTATGAATATTTGTCTCATTGGCAATAATACCGTATCTCCTTATTTTATATCGCTTTTAAATAAACAAAAAAACAAACAAAACAAAATAAGTCTTCTGTAGGATAAAAGAGCAGAGTGGAAAATAAAATATAAGGGAGTGAAGTGAAATGAATCAGAAGAAAAGGAAAACATAATGATGTGAGTTATTTAAAAATTCATGCACTAAAAGTTGGTTTTAATCTTCAAAATCAAATCAAATACGTCTTGCATTCGGTACTTCTCGGTTTAATTGAGGTACATGAAATCACAGAGATGATGCGAAGACAGATTTGAAATCAATGACAAAGACGTATGAAGGGTTTGCCTTTAACAGTCGTAAAGATACTGAGACACAGTATGAACTTTTACCCTATGATTTTGGAACATTTTTCTTACAATAATACCTTCAGAATAGTCTTGCCTAGAAGATCAGATAAAATTCCATAATATGTATCTTGTGTTGTAGCGACATTTGTGTCTTCAATAAGTCGGGCAGTACAGTAAAAGTCTGATACTAGTATTTGAAAAATGTAAAAGAAATTCAAGTACTAACAACAGTTACAATATGTTTCCAAACTCTTATAAAATTATAAATACATGTAACAACTAATTTCCAATTAATAGATATTTTTCAACAATATTTTAACTGACTAGGCATATTGTTCGTTGAAGTATGAAGATGTGGATGTATATCAATGCGATTGGAAAAGAGCAGCACAAAGTTTCTTGCGAAAACACGTCTAGAGGCCACTGAGCTGGTTTTGAAGGTATTTAACCTTCCATTATTATCTTGTTACAGTTACAAATAAAATGTGTAATCAGATATGCCCGGAATTTGTTTTAATCCAACCGTATTTCATATGTGAAAAAACAGCTTTATCAAACACAACACTTATTAACGTTTGCTTGCAGAAACTGGTTTAGAAACTGGTTTCTATAAAACTTGCCGAATTAAATTTTACATTTGTAAATTTGCAGCATCATATAGATATATATTTTGATTACAAGGCTTTGTCAATGCATGTAGTTGTTTCGAGTAAAACTACAAATAATTAAAAGAGAAACGATAAAACAATAATATAGATTATATTTGTATATTTGTATAAAGGAATTTCTTCTACAAAAAAACAACCAAATCTAATATTATCAGTTGCAAAACAGCTTAGATGGCGTTCTTCGTAAGGTTCATTGATACGTGTATCGGGTTCATTCTCGGTTTCTATGCTCACTAATTGATACGGCTGGTAATCTACACACGCAGAACAATCGGTTCTGCAATGAAAACCGTGAGAGGATTTTCCGGTTATGCTTAAGTGGAGTAATTGTCACCGCTTCAAAAGGTATGTACATGTCTAAATCGCAACTTTCTAATTCAACTGATCAAAATATTGAAAATCGGAGAATGCTATGCTGTGGTGAATACTTTAACGAAGAGACACATGTATCATTTATTGTTGTGCATGGAGTAAAACTCCTACAAAATCAATCGTCCCACGAGTAATTGCCGAAAAAAGTGACATTTAAATTTTGAGATGGTTCTACTAACAAACCTACAAGTTCAGATTTAGTTTTTTTCTGTCAACGGGATTGAATGTCGTTTTGGGCGGCGTGTACGCTGTCCGAAGTTGATAGACGTCTTAATAAATCTAAAAACTGCCAATTTTCATTATTTCATGCGTGAGGGGATCGGTTCTGATTGAGGACATCGTGAATGCGTGAGTGGAAGTGCAATCATATCTTTATATCGAAAAATGCAACAATCACTTCAAAGAAAAGCAAGTAACTTGCATAGTTTTATTAAAGTTCATACTAAATATAAATTGACAATGGAAATGGAAATGGCTACAACGTAAATATAAGTGGTTTAGATTTATGATTGACTATGTTTTTTTCTCATGTGCATGTATTAAGACTTTAATCTATGTTTTAGATGGATTGAACACGCCACCATTGCCTGCAGTGTGATAAGTCATATACTCAATGTCCAAAGCCGAACTTCCATGCAAAGCTGGTACATAATTAAAGAGCTGATAGCTCCGAGGAAAAATGACGCCATTGTCTCTAATATTGGTATATTTTCTATGCAAGTTTGATTTTCATATAATTTACCTACTGAATCTTAGGAGACTTTTCAGTTCATGGTAGGTAAGCTGACTGACAATAGAATAGATATAAATTGTTTTCAATGTCTATGGCTTTTTTATTTGTGTGTCAAGATATATATATATATGTGTGTCAAGTGAAGTGAAGATGACTACTGGTTATTCTGTTGTACAAAGAAATAGCTCAAGACTACCTGAACAATCTACAAAAATTCAAAGTAATATGTGAATTTGTTTCTTGCAATTTCATTATTCTTAGTCAAGGATACATTAACAGACTATCCCTTCTTTGTAGAATTATTTAACAAAATGATTACCTGTAGTAAGCTCTTATAGCCCACATAGTCCTTATTTAAGAGATAAGTTATAGGTGACCTAGTGACATCATCATACACATCATTATTTCTGTTACTTAAAGCATGATCCATTTCTGTAGATTTAGACAATAGTATTGTTATACTAGTTTGACAATTACAAACATAATGACACCATTTACTGAAAGCAAAACAATCCAGTGTTTTCCCCAGGATATTATTAGATTGCAATATTAGATTGATTCACCTGAAGTTTCCTGTTTACTACATGATGTTTCATTTATTTATAAGTACCATGTTGGTTATATTATAGTAAATAGACAAAGACCTGCATTATTTTATACATGTGCCATGTGCATTAACAGAAATGCAAATAAGTGACATTTTATTATTAAATTTTAAAAATTAAAATAGATATAAGAAGATGTGGTATGAGTGCCAATGAGACAACTCTCCATCCAAGTCAAAATTTATAAATGTAAACCATTATAGGTCAAAGTACGGTCTTCAACACGGAGCCTAGCTCACACCGAACAGTAAGCTATACGGGTTTCTCATTCGTATTATGTATTTTTAACAACAACAAAGCACAAAATACACGGTCGCATTAAGTATAAGAGCCAACCAACTATGCTCTATTTGTAGTTTAATCAAGTTTGAGTTACCCATAGTGTTTGTTTCACGATGTTTACAAGTAATTCACAGACCTGTCTATTTAAAATAGTCACAAGGCGTTCATGTAATATAAATGATATACAATGCTGCCAGGAGCAGTAAACTTTGTTTTTATAAACATTGAATTCATAACTGAACAGTGCGTCAATTAGTTCGTTTGTTTATGTAATTTATACGTGTTTCTCGTTTCTCGTTTTTATATATACTAGACCGTTGGTTTTACCGTTTGAATGGTTTTACACTAGTACTTTTGGGGCCCTTTATAGCTTGTTGTTCGGTGTGAGCCAAGGCTCCGTGTTGAAGGCCGTACATTGACCTATAATGGTTTACTTTTATAAATTGTTATTTGGATGGAGAGTTGTCTCATTGGCGATGTGGTATGAGTGCCAATGAGACTAATCTCCATCCAAGTCAAAATTTATAAAAGTAAACCAGTATAGGTCAAAGTACGGTCTTCAACACGAAGTCTTGGCTCACACCGAACAGTAAGCTATAAAGGGCCCCAAAAATTACTAGTGTAAAACCATTCAAACGGGAAAACCAATGGTCTAATCTATATAAAAAAACAAGAAATGAGAAACACTTATGAACCATATCAACAAACGACAACTACTGAACATCAGATTCCTGACTTAGGACAGGTGCAAACAAATGCAGCGGGTTTAAACGTTTTAATGGTACCAAACCTTCACCCTTTTTCTGAAACAATAGTATAACATCACAACATAGAAAGACACACTATATAATATCAACTGAAATAGCTTAACTCAATCAAAGGACATATTAACACCAGTGAACATACACTGAACAAATAAATTTTACCTATGATACAATGCAAATACAAAATAAATAAACTAAGGTAAGAATAATAAAAGTAACATGTTATATCGGTATGAAATGTTAAACAATTTAGGAAAAACAATATGCTCGAACAAAAATATCAGCCATTTGCAATAACATTAAACACAGGTAAATGAAAATAATTTTGTAGTTAGGTATACGAGTACAGTTCCAATAGAGAAAGGAAATATTCTTACAAAATAAATAATTTTAATGTTCATAGTACGAAGTGAAAATTTATAGTAGTACCAAACACTTATCAAAGCTGGTATATAGACCAGATATAACCCTGAATAACATTAACTAACAAAAAAGCATTACAATTAGTATCAACAGGTCAAGTAAACAAGAAAGTACGATTTGCGAGTACTCGTAGTTACTGACAGCTAGTTAAATGCCAAAACAATTAATAATAAAAAAATCATGCATCAGAGACTAAAATCAACTAAAACACATCCCAGGGATTTAGTATTTTAATTTGTGCAATGCAAAAAATAACAGTAGGATAGTTAGGAGTTTAACCTCTTTATAGATCAAAATGAACGTGGGTGTGTCTTTATACATCCCGTTTGAAAAGAATACAAATTTAGGTATGTTTTAATTTGATGATGACAAAATCGATATTAGTGCCAATGTAAACTATATTCAAAGATCTAATTACAACATTGGTAAGATAACTCAATTTGCGACAGTTAAACCCACATTTTACGTAGGCCAAGCTTCAAATACAATACAGTTATCTCTTAAATCATGTATCTAAGACTTAAACATAAATCAGTAAACATCCAACATCTAATGGATTTATTGTAAAGACGTCATTATAACAGTCAGAGGAAAAACATGACCTTGTGCAATGCCAAAATATAGGTATCGACATATATTCATTTTAATTGTTGTCAAGTTTCAAACCACAAGAAACAATTTGGTAAATTAACTATCTAGTATTGTAAAGTCAATATAGGGGAACAGTGTATATGAATATGCTTACTTTTGAATCTTAATTAGACTTACACATGTAAATATATCTTAATTAAACTTACGCATTTAAGTATATCTTAATTATTCTTACACATGTAAACATATCTTAAATATACTTACACGTGTAAACATATCTTAATTAGACTTACAAATGTAAACATATCTTGATTAGACTTACACATGTAAATATATCATAATTAGACTTACACATGTAAGTATATCTTAATTATTCTTACACATGTAAACATATCTTAGATAGACTTACAAATGTAAATATATCTTAATTAGACTTACACATGTAAACATATCTTAATTAGACTTACACAGTCATGTTAACATATCTTAATTAGACTTACACATGTAAACATATCTTAATAAGACTTACACATGTAAACATATTTTAACAGCTTTGAATATTGTTCAGTATTTTTAGGGTGCACTTTTGTATAATTGCCAATTTTGGAGGCGGGCATAAAATAATATATTCCTGTCTCCCTCACTTTCTAGTTGACACATCGTTCTTGCCTCTCTTGTGAAACTATTAAAAACAAAATCAACTCCAAGCAAGAATACAAGACTTGGTAATCGTTTTCAATTAAAATTTGCTATCTTCTGAGAATCAGAAAAAGCATTATAGCTTCGACATTCTATATCAATATGTAATCTGAGTAAAAGTAAAACATATTCATCATTTTTGTACATATCTTAGCATTATCCATATAAGCGTCCTTTTAAAGGGGCACTAGCTGCGAGATACATAAAAAAAAATAAATTATGATTTTTTTTGTTCAATCATTAATGAAAGTGAAATAGTGAAATAATAATTCGCTATTAGCAGCCAGTATGGTTCATTTTTTTCAAAATAAGCTAAGAAGCATCGATGATGAATTATTCACTTGCAAGTGAATAATTTGACCTCACTGAATCCGTATTCATGTGAACTTCAATTTAACCCCTAAGCAAGAGATGGATTATGCATGATTGATGCGTGTTAGGCTATTAAAAGAAAAGAATGTCAACATTGAAAGTGCAACAAAGGTAAATCATTTGATTGACCGATTCGATCCACAAAAAATCATTCTTATACAGGTAAAATAGAAATTAACTTATTTTTTAAAACTTAAAATTGAAATCAAACAGACATAGAAAAATCCATTTACACGAGGTCCATATATCTATTTATATTTATGTTTATGTTTATATCGTGTTATGTGACCGTCGGTTGTTTTCGGGATCATCTTGATAGTTAATTAGATGGCGTCTAGACTAAAATACACACGAAACGAGGCTACATATTATAGAGCCCATGCCCTGTAAAATGTTTATTTTAGACTTTTCATAATTTGGATAAATGTTTCACATTGTTATAAATCTAATATGAGAATATGAGTCAAATTTGTGAACACGAAATTGACAGCTAGTGCCCCTTTAATTAAGGACTTGGGGAGGAGAAGGACCTCTCGCCTCATCCAAGTCCGCTACTAGTTATAATTATTGATAACCCAGTATATGATGTTTATCTTGAAATGTCATTACATTGAGTTTGTTATAATATGCCATACTCTCCCAACTCGAACTTTCAGGTTTTACAGTATCGAAAAGCTTCATAATCATATTCCTGTAGTTGAAATGTCAAAATCAAACATGAAAGTAGAAATATTTAGTCCAACAAGCTAGTTAAATGTAGAATTAAAATAGTCATAATTCAACAGATTAGATTTGTATTCTAAAAAGTAGATTTTTTAGATTTTCTTAATGTCTTCATTGTAAACCGAATGCAAATTAGTGATGAGATTAAAAGCTTAGGAGTTTGACGTGTTAAAAGTTCTAGAATTAACTTTTTTATACATTTGATAAGTAATCAACCATACAAGTATAAACCTACGTGCTTGTACTAAATTTGGACTACTGACCTGCATCATCTTCAATAAAAAAATATAGGAAGATGCAATGAAGCAAGAAGAAAATGCGCGATATAAATTGTGTTCCATGTGCTAAGAGAAGTTAATGGCAAATTCCTTTCATCACAAAGCCTGAACATAGAAAGACTTTATTTTTAATAGGTGTTTGTTAAACTTACAAACAAAAGTACAAATATGATTCGATTTTTCAGACTTGCTTACATATTTCATGATTTAACGCATAAACATGTAGCCTAGTTATTTGAATTCATTCAGACTAAAACATGTTTGTGCAAATATTGAAACTGTTGTCATCTTTAATTTACACAGCCATGGAATTAGTTATAACAGTATTTTGTAATTCGAAATAACGAATTAAATTCCTTACCACAAATTTTTGTAATTCGTGATAACGGTTTAAAATCGTTCTAACAAACTGTAAAAGTCGTAATAACGGATTAAATTCGCCATAAAGATTTATACAATTCGTAATCACGATTTATAAAATTCGTTATTACGATTTGAATCCGTTATCACGAATAACAAAATTGTGATACAAAATTTAATTGAATTCGTCTTAACAGTTTTAATTGAATTACGATTTATACAATTCGTTGTCATGATTTATAAAAGTCGTTATTACGATATCAATCCGTTATCACAAATTACAAAAATTTAATTAACGAATTTAATTTAATTCGTGATAGAGAATTTAATCCGTTATAACGATTTATACAATTCGTTATCACGATTTATAAAATTTGTTTTTACGATTTAAATCCGTTATCACGAATTACAAAAAAATTGTGATAACTTATTTAATTCGTAATTACGAATTACAAAAACTTTTAAAACTATTTCCGGAAATTCGTTATCACGAATTCAATATATTATAAGAAGTATCTGGTAAACTAGAGTTAACGTGCGGAAGCCAATTTAGGACCTTTCAAAAATATAATTTGAATTCGAGATCACGGTTTTAAATCGTTATAACGAATTGTATAATTCGTTATCACAGATTAAATTCGCGACAATGAATTTGTGGAATTCGTTTTCATAGTTTTTGTAATTCGTTATCAGATTTTTTTGTAATTTGTGATAACGAATTATATAATTGGTTATAACGGATTACATTCGTAAAAACGAATTTGTGGAATTAGTTATCACAATTTGTTATGTAATTTGTGATTTCGGATTAAATTCATCATCACAGATTATTAGTCCACCTGAACCAAAGGGTTGAGTGAACTTTTCTCTTCACTTTGCGTCCGTCGTTGTTCGTTAACTTAAAAAAAAAATCTTCTTCCCTGAAACCTTTTGGCCAAATTGAAACAAATATAACAGGGGGATTTCTGGCTATAATAACTCAAGGATGGAATATCAATACTTTAAACTTTATTAGCAAGGTCCGGACAGTATCAGACCTAAAACCTATACTGACTTCAAAATAACATACAAAGTATATATAAAGACAGTATCTATAGAAAAGGATTATAGTGTCCAACTGATTAACTTGTTATCGTCAAGGTGGTTTCCATAACGACAAACATAATTATGTTTAACAATAAAATTAATTACTAGTAATCACAAAGAAATGTAGAAGTTTGATAGACGGATAAACAAATTGTCACTATAGCACTTAAAATATATTGTCTGAATTTGATTTATTTCTAATTCCCATTTGTTCAAATCTTCCGGGTTATACAAACTTGGACGCAATCAATTAAGTTCTAACGCATTTTATTTGCAAAATTTCCAAAAGGGATTGGACACAAACTGAAACAACATTAGTGACGTCCTCTCCCTGTACAAATATAAACACAAAACATTATACCTAGAAGTTATTATCGTGTAAACCGGCTGGGTTAACTCACAAAGTGATATCTAAAGTTTGTTGGCCAGCGACCCAGTTTACACACCAATAATCTCTAGATAAAAATATGTTTAATCCTCACAATTCTTTACCGATACATTTGTATTCATTATTTTTTATTTAAACTCTTTTTAGAACGGCGAATTTTATTCGTGTGCATCGGACATGAACATATTTTTAACAGGCAACGGAAGTAGTTTCGGCAACATGGTTTATCGATGTGTAAACCTATAGGAAATATAATCTGCTGTAACAGACCAATCACATTCAAGTATTTGTTGATATGCTAATAATATAAGAATTATTTTATATTGACGAAAACATATTAGGAGTGCATGTAATTCAAAAACAAACAAAAGATTTAACGAAGAAGAAAATAGAATACAATGTGCAAAAGTAGATAAGGCTAGCCTGGAGTGAAGTGAAGTGAAATAAATAAATTATGGTATCTAGTTTAAAGAATGTGTGCGCTGAGCCCGCCTGCGGAACAACATGGCCGACATGGCCTAAAATATAACATAAGGCTTAAATACAAGTTCTTTGTTTTATCTTGAAAACCGCTTTAGATAGAGAATTGTTTAGAACGACGAGATGTACCTTCTGCCTATTTACATAAAAATTGATAAATGACTATTTATAGGTATAATTTTCCTTTATTGACGATTTTTTTTAATTTTGTGTTTTGTCTATTATTTTAAAAATTATGATAGAGAATCTTTCAATCAATTATTATAGTGAAAATGATCAGAAAAAAAGATCTACAAATTAATTCCACATGATTGAAAGCGGCAATTGACCTTTAACAGGAGTTATTGCTCCTTTATCACCAATTGACCAATTAGTTTGCGGTTTTTCTTATTTTCAACTATAATAGTTAGAGGGAACTTTACAATTTTAAATTTCATAAATGGTTATAACGGATTAAATTCGTTATCACAAATTCGTAGAAATAGTTATAACGAATTTAATCCGTTATCACAAATTATACAATTTGTTATAACGATTTTAAACCGTTATCACGAATTACAATAATCTGCGATAACGAATTTAATCAGTAATCACGAATTACAAAAAAAACTGTGATAACAATTTACACAAATTCGTTATCACGAATTACAAACAATTGTGATAACGAATTTAATCCGTTATTACGAATTACAAAAACTGTTATAACTAATTCCATAAATTCGTGATAACGAATTTAATCTGTGATAACGAATTCTAGAATTCGTGATAACAATTTAAATTCGTGATATCGAATTCAAATTATATTTTCTGGAGGTCCTAAATGGGCTTCCGTACAAGATGCCAGTCATGAATTTTATCTAGTCTTTAATGTCGAAAATGCACAAATATCAAGGTGAGCGACATCGGCTCTTTTGTGCATCTAGTTATAATTCATGATAAGGGGTTAAATCATAATCACGAATTGTATAATTCGTTATCAAGGATTACATAAAAAGGTGATAACTAATTCCAGAAATTCGTTATCACAAATTTAATCCGTGATCAAGAATTATACAATTCGTGATTACGATTTTAATCTGTTATTATGAATTATAAAAATCTGTGATAACGAAATTTAATCCGTACTTAACAAATTCGTTTTAAAGAATTTAATTCGTTAAAACAAATTGCAAAAAAAATGTGATAATGAATCTTATTCGTAATTACGAATTACAAAATCTGTTATAACGAATTCCACAGATTCGTTATCACAAATTTAAACTGTGATAACGAATTATACAATCCGTGATTTTGGAAGGTCCTAAATGGGATTCCGTATAAACGAGACATTTGCTGCTCTGATCTAAGCTGTTTTGCAATTCATCCTTTTTAGGGATTTTACAACACTAGTTTAAATCTTTATTTCTTTTAGAGAAAAAAGACATAATAAGTATAATGTTTATAAACTTGTTTGCTTTGATATTGATAACCAAATTGGTAAGTTTGCTTTAGTTAAAATAAAATTTATATGGTATATCTGTAAATTGCTGAATTTTTTTTCTTCAATATTTGATATTCTAAAATCTTGACGTGTTGTTACAGATGGTAAACCACAAAAATCAAATATTTGCATTTGGTATCGAAAGAAATTAAGAATGATTTTAAGTCAGTAGATTGATTTAAAACAGCAACAGAACCCCTTTTTTCATATGTATGTTAAGGGGACGACCATTTGATATTAAGGGGGTGTGAGGAGGATTTTATCCAGATTGATCATTTATTTTCATTTGTTGCCACGCGAAAATTTATTTTGACTTTAGTGCACATTTGTATTTGTTTCCTGCCTTTTGTGGTACAGAATATTCATTGTCACCCTGTCTTGTGCAAAGTCATTTATTTTTAAAATCCTCCTCCCCCCAGAAAACCAAATGGTCGTCCCCTAAAAACCAATTGTTTAAAGGAGCATTAGCTACGAGATATAAAAAAATGATTATTTTTGTTCATTCATCAATAATGAAAGTGAAATAGTGAAATAATAATTCGCTTTTAGCAGCCAATTGGGATCAATTTGGTCAAAATAAGCTAAGAAACATCGCTGATGAATTATTCACTTGCAATTGAATAATTCAACCTCATTGAATCCGTATTCATGTGACCTTCAATTTAACCCGTTAGCTGGAGATTGGTTACGCATGTATTCAGCTATTTAAAGGAAAATAATGTCAACATTGAAAGTGAAACAAGGATGAACCATTTGGTTGACTGATTCGATCCAGGAAAAATCATTCTTATACTGGTAAACACGATGATAAACATACTTTTTAATCTACAATATGAATTCAAAAAGACCTAGAAAAATCCAATTGCACGTGGTCGGTATCTATTTATATTTATATTTATATCGGGTAATATGACCGTCGGCAGTCTTCGGAGGTCATCGCGGTGGTTAATTAGATGACGTCTAAATAAAAATACACACGAAATATTGATATATATTATCGAGTCTATGCATTGTTTTTTGTTTATTTTAGACTTTTTGTAATTTGGATATACGTTTTAGTATGTTATTAATCAAATATGAGAATTTGAGTCAAATCGGTGAACGTGAATTTGACAGCTAAAGCCCCTTTAAATCCCGATGCATTTTTTTTTGGGGACTGAAAATAAATATTTGTATAGAAAATATCGACTAATAAATAACATAAATTTAAATAATTAACAATTGATCAGTTCATTTTTTCATAAAATATCAAACTTATTGCGTTGAGACTTGTGCTGTTTGTCCTCCGCTCAAATGACCAGACACTGTTGGTACTACCCTATTGTTCTGACTCTGTTTAACAAATCGTAAGGATTCCAAGTAGCCTCTTCTCATATTTTTGTTCAAAACTCCATATAATATGCTGTTGATACAACTATTTAGATAACACATATAAATAGACAATGTATGGAGAACATCGGGATAATCAGATCTTTGTCCACCTACGGCTGTTATTCCGAACGGAAAGTACATCACCATGTAAACAATAAACACTACAAATTGTGTCTTTGTTAAAATTTGTTCATATTTAAATTTTCTTTGTGCAAGACCGTTGTTCCAGTTTTTGTGAAGTTGTGTTCTAGCCTTGCTAACATGACGATATATTCGTATGTACGAAAAAGCTGTAACTCCAGCAGGAAAAGCGATAACAACTGTCATAAAAACAACAGAAAAGGTCACCGATCCATACCTGTCAAAAATACAGGAATGCATTGGAAATTCAAATGTCCACAAGGAATCAAAAAACCACAATGAAGACGCAAAACAAGCCCCTACCGCACACGCCCCTATTGTTGCTATTATAACGTTTCTTACGGTAACGATTTTATTAAACTTCTGACTATGACAAATTTTAAAGTAACGCGATAAGGCAATGAACATAATGAACTGAATGCTACATGAAAATAAAAATGCGGTGATGATTGCCTGAAAACGACATGCTCCAAATCCTGGTTTTTCGTTAGTAATGAGTATTTGCATGCCAAAAGGCATCAAATATCCTATTATAAGAAGGTCAATAGCAGCCAACAATGCTAACAGCATATTCTGAATACTTCTCATTCGTTTAACTGTGGTTATAGTCCATATGATCAGTAAGTTACCGACAGTTCCAATGAAGTACATCAAGAAAGAAAACACCAAGCAAGTTACTCTAAAGCCGGTACCATAAAGTTCCATTATGTTATAGTTATTCTAATATAGTATATTAATTTGATGTTGAATATTCTTTTTCTCAGCTGTTCCACCTTTCTTTATCTCCAAAAAACTTATTTTTCATTTAAGAAAATCGTCTTAAAAATAAAGCACTTAAATACAGCCATTTCTGTGAAACTCGGTTATAAAGTATACTCTGTAGAATAAGAAACATTTTAAAATGAATGGTTCCCGATTTCTATTTATAGACGTATAATATTTATAAGTAAAATTACAGTAACATGTTTCCACGAGTAATGTTGTACCATTCGATAGTATATATCAATACCTAATGATTCATGATTTTTTCTTCTTTTGTAGCTAAATGTAATTGTATAAACTCACACAATCTTTTGCACCGAAATCCTTTACTTGGACCTACATCACTGTCAGCATCATTTAATTGAATATTTCTTCGTGTTAAAACATTTTTTACCCGTTATAATTCACGTAAACTCTATAGGATTGTCAATTTCCTGACAATATAATTCGCCCTGTAATGAAGGCATCCTATTAAGCCTTTTAACTTTCTTGGTCTTCTAATGAGAATAATTATATTAACTTCTGATAAATAAATGATTTTACTGGTATTTCTTGTTGCTGTTCATTATGGTACCATTGATGTAAATTTATTCTACAGGACATTATAGTGCTCGTAGTCATGGAAATCATTAGCAAAAGGCAAAAGATTTATCCGAGGTTTGAAAGGAAACTAAAGAATTAAATTCTTAGCAGTTCCACGTTTTCAGTAACTGATGTATAATAATTTAAACCCAATTATAAACCTAGTATATTTTATGATTTTAAACAAGAATTGTGAAATCACATGACTTCGAAAGTATGACGTTTATATTCTCAAATGTTTTAAAAGATTTTTGCAGATTTATAAGTCTTTATAGGTGGGGAAATGAACAGAAAATCCAATTGTTCGTAATTGGGGAACGACCATTTAATTTTCGAGATGTAAAGAGAAGAGAACTTTATTAAGCTGGTGTAGTAAGAACTGAACAAATAACCTTGCTCAAAACTGGACAAAACTGAATATTTTGCCAAACTTAATACAGGATATAAATAAGTAAAAAAATTAAAAGTATTGGACAATATATTTGTTTTTAATTCATCTCAGGTTGCGCATAGTGTGCTTGGATTACGGACGTTGGAAAACATGGTATTACATTGATGTGCGTCCAACAACACAGAACAATGGGGGATAAATGAATAAACCACTAGGAATTAATGAGTAAACGATTTTATTGCTGTAGTATGAGAGTCGAGACAAAACATGGTAGAAATCTTTTATACTTTGCCAAAATTTGTTTTATACCGTGTGAAAAAAAATCACTGCATTAATGTTTATGCTATATATCAAAATAGCTAAGTGCTAAAACAATAAACGAACACAAATAAAGCAGACAGCAACCAACGATAACCAACCATTGACTACAGGCTTTTTCTTGGCTTGCGACATATAAATAAAAAAAAACATATGGCGGGTTTAAATATGTTTGCGAGGTCTTAAACCCCTTGATATGGGAAAGTGATGTAACACGAAAGCATTAAAACAAAACTGTAAAAATCAATTGGAAAGGGCCTGGCTCAACAGATAATGTTTCCTTGTTATTAATATCGGTTACTGTACAACAGCTCAATAAGAATACAGGGGAGACAACATGTGTAAAACAAACAACAAAACTGTACAGAATTGTAATGCAGAAAAACAAAGGAACTTTTTATTCCTGCTGCAAACTACGAATTAGCGAATAGATGATCATCAAAATAAACGATATTAAAGATTGAAAACAGTTGAATTATTACCTTTATCCATTAAGTCTATTATGCCAAACAGAAAGGTTAAAAGGACAACTCATAAACTGTTAAGCTTTTTAATTACACTCTCAGAACAAGATAGTTGTGATATACCAGTTTTTTTTTTTTTCTAATAAATTTCTGCGGATAGAAAATTACTTCCACAATATATTTCTCAATATATGTATGGGTTAAATTTAGTAATAGTTAACTTTGACCAGTTTATAATATCTTTTGTTTCTGCTACAAAATCTACAAGTAGTTAAAATTGTACGTTGGGTGAAATCTGATATGTCATTGTACAAACGCTCATATCGAACCAAATACTTCATAAGACGGAGCCAGATGCTGGTTTTTAGGCTATTACTTAATTTGATTTTACATTATTCAATGTGTAAAATGTCAATTTTTGTCAAATAATTTACGTAATATTTATGTCACAGTGGCTTCACACATGTCGTTTCTGCACTGAAAGACCGGAAAGACGGAAAATATCAAACATTTTCGTATTAATTTCATTATACGGTGACATGCAAAAGAAAAATTTTCAAAGGAGTATATTAACGACCATATTTGGTAATACTTCACCACTATTCCGTATTTACTAAGTTTTACAATATGTGAAAAAAAAAAAAAACACATGAGAGCAAATTGCAAGCTTTCTTCTCCAGTTAAAAGATAAGAAGATGTGTTATGAATGCTATCTACCAGAGACCAAATGACGTAAATGTAAGCATCTCAATGCTAATAGAAGGACAAAGAAAGTGCTTGCCGAATTAATGTTGTTATTTCATATTGAAACTATAATTTTTGAAGAAAGGGAATAATAGAGTTTACCATTGCATGTGAATTATTTCTTCGTGTCACGTGACTAGGATATTCAAAATGAGGCGTAATTAATGTTTTAACACATTTTTTTATATCTGCCGTTAACATAAAGACATAAGTAATGAATTTTTACATAACTACACTTTGCCATACTACCCAACTTTGTTTTACAATTTGTGAAAAAAATACGTGGAGAGCTTACAAACTTGCTTTACCACGCTTCAGGCTTATACATCATAGAAAGGTAAAGGCTTCAGGCTGATACTTCTTTATCATAGAAAGGTAAAGGCTTCAGGCTGATACTTCGTTATCATAGAAAGGTAAAGGCTTCAGGCTGATACTTCTTCATCATAGAAAAGTAAAGGCTTCAGGCTGATACTACTTTATCATAGAAAGGTAAAGGCTTCAGGCTGATATTTCTTTATCATAGAAAGGTAAAGGCTTCAGGCTGATACTTCTTCATCATAGAAAAGTAAAGCCTTCAGGCTGATACTTCTTTATCATAGAAAGGTAAAGGCTTCAAGCTGATACTTTTTTATCATAGAAAGGTAAAGGCTTCAGGCTTATACTTCATAGAAAGGTAAAGGTTTCAGGCTGGTACTTCTTTATCATAGAAAGGTAAAGGCTTCAGGCTGATACTTCTTTATCATAGAAAGGTAAAGAAAACCTTTGCCGAATTGCTGCTGTTGTTTCATACTGAACTATAAATATAAATGAAAGGAAATATCCAACAAAGTATACGTCAGTGTCAGCAATGTTATAATGACTGAAAACTGGTCAAATCGGAAAAACACAAACGGATGTATATATTGAACTTTTTTCTTTCTTAATGGAACTACTATTGTTTAATCTTTTATGTGCTTTCGTATTGTTATGAATACTCGATGTGTAGTATTAAAAATTAAAGAAAAAACATTAAAGATAAATGATATATTTGTATTTCCAACGAGACACAACCCAACAATCCACAACAAAAATATATGAAGGTCTTTGTTGTCTTAAATGGAATTTGTATGTCTATCAATTTCTATATGTGCATGAATACTGGGTATTTTATTTACAGCAGCAAAACAATCAATTAAAAGATTTCCTGTAAAGTGGAAAATGCTGTATAGCATCGTGGCTTAAAATATTTATGTTCATTCGTACTAATTTTCTTTTTTCTTTCTTCCTTTTTAAGCTTTTCCTGTTTTATTTAATTTCCGAAATTCTATCGTATATAACTATAGCATTTCGTCTAACGACTCTGCATGTTTTTGATTAGTATTATTCTTTAAAAAGTTAAGTCCTAAGGCATCCTTGTTTGATTTAATGCAATTATCTTGTTATGGTGCAGAATTAGTTTTTCTCTTTTCATCAATCCCATGTAAGTCGGTAATATTAAGTTCAATTAATCTACACTGTAAAACAGGTCTACAATAAGAAAATGGAAACATATTTGCATTTGATCGAATCTTAAAACTACATTAATGAAAGATCAAAAGGAAAGAACCAACGTGGTTTTTTTCTTCTTCAAATGATACACAGATCAATGCATCCTTCTTCAAAATTGATAATTTACAATGAACTATATGAGAAAGAAGAGAAGGGTCATGGGAAATCACAGACAGCAATGTACTAAAGATACGCATTATTACAATGTAATATATGCGATCACTCAAGAAAAACAAGAACACTGCTTTTTGTCAAGAAATCTTGATTTTGTAAGTTTGCTAGATAAGGTAAGACCAATAGACATACAAACCACAATTTGGCATTTACTATGCTTCTACATATAGTGCTAGCAAGTGACTTCCAACAACTCTCTAAAGGGTACGGGATGACCATTTGCAAGGCAAAATTCCTGCCCCTATCTAACATACCCTTATTTTCATGTGTCCGTCCAAATTTCCTTCCCGGTAACACACTTCTTGTCTAGACCCGGGACGATTCAGAGCTCGACCCATTTGTACAGACGCCTGTCTATTGTTGACGATCCTATGAATACCTCTTGTGAGCACAACACACAGTGACGCTAAAAAATTACTATTGATTATTCTATCAACTACAGTTTCTATTTCAACTGTGATTTTGGCGTCAAAAACTCATCAACTCGAAAATACCTCGGCGAGAAAATAAATTCAGAACATGCCATGTGAAATATATATCTTATCAAAGAAACTTAACAATCTATGTTTTTTTCTGTTTCATTGATTATAACTTATTTAATTTCACATGGTTACAAATAAAAAAAAATCAAATATATACTGTAGTTATATGGTCGTTGTTGAAGACAATAAGATACCAATATGAATTCAGTCGTTAAACGTCATTCCAAGTGAAAGAATGGTAGGCAAACTCATATTAGATTGATTTAATTAATTTTAAAATCTTATTCTCATACATTTAATGTGAACTAATACCGATTATAATCTTTCTTATAACCTTTACTGTGATATTTTCGAGATTTCTGGTAGTATTTACCATTTCCGGTCCTTTCATATTTATAGTGGTACTTCCTAGATTTCCCGTAATACTTTCCTTTATGATGGTACCCACGATGGCCATGATGATGACCAAATTGTCCGTGATGGTAACCAAATAGACCAAAACTTCCGTGATGGTGGCCAACGCGTCCAAGACGATGTCTAAAGCGTCCATGACGGTAACCAAATATACCAGAGCGTCCATGACGATGGACATATCTACCATAGTTTCCGTGATGATGTCCAGAGTGTCCGTGACGGTGACCAAATCGTCCATGACGGTGACCATATAGACCGTTTCCGTGACGATGTCCATAGTGTCCGTGACGGTGACCAAAGCGACCATGACGGTGACTATATAGACCATAGTTTAAATTAAGATGACCAGAGTGTCCGTGACGGCGACCAAAGTGACCATGACGGTGACCATATAGACCATAGTTTCCATGACGATGTCTAGAGTGACGGTTACCAAAGCGTCCATGTCGGTAACCAAATATACCAGAACGTCCATGACGGTGGCCATATCTACCAAAGTGTCCGTGACGATGTCCAAAGTGTCCGAAACGGTGATCAAAGCGTCCATGACGGTGACCATATAGACCGGAGCGTCCATGATTGTTACCAAATAGACCAAAACTTCCGTGATGGTGACCATAGCGTCCCAGATTATGTCCAAAGCGTCCATGACGGTAACCATATATACCAGAGCGCCCATGACGATGGCCAAGGCGTCCTAGATGGTGACCAAATGAACCAAAGATTCCGTGAAGGCGACCATTATGATAACTAACATGTCCGTGGTGATGATGCTTATGGCTAATTGAAAGTTCACCTCCGTTGTCCCATGATTGTTCGGGTCCAAATACACTATGGCTCACGTGAAGTCTGTGTCCAAATAGGGTGTGTCCTTGGTCATGTGAAAGATGTGACAAAACAGCTGGAGAGGAATAGCTATCATCGTACACCTGTAAGGAGTACAAAGGCATTTAATTGACAAAAACAAAAGTATGAAATGTAAGTATGATATAATTATCATCTACTAGAAATCAATGTTTTAGTTGTTGCAAGGATAAATTAACTACATTTTCATACAGCCTCAGATGTATTAGTGTCAGTTTTGACCTAATTTTTGAAAAAAGAAATATTGCAACTACCTTAGGCAAAATTGACGGTGCATTATTTTTGCTTTTCTTATATGCTCGTTAAATAACTCTGGTCCCGATAAATTTATACACCTTCAGTTTTCTCCCAAGGTTTGAACCTGGTATAGAATCAAAGCACATTTCGCTTGTTGACAGGATTTCTTTAGAAACTTAGTAATATAAAATTACTTTTCCATTAAAATATTTGGGTGATTTATTAATTATCTCACATAAAAAAAAAAGTTAATACGAAAATGTTTGAACATTCTTTTATTTCCTTTTTAAGAACTTTTTCTAATAGTTCTTTAATAGGTAAACTATATCCGTTCTTTCAGAAACATTTATCATTAGGCTCAACCATATTGATACTTTCAGACAACTTTTAACGTCATAATGTTTGGTTCATATTTATTCCGATAAGACTATCCGTCCAATTGTAGGCCTGCCCATGCATTATTTCATAGTATTATGGTGATGAACCAAGGTCAAATTGTAATTTAAAAGTGGGAGATCTGATATTGAATCAATTATTATACTTCCCATATTGATTCCTCATATTCTGAAACTTGGCTGCAAACAACTCTTAGAGTGTTATACTTGCCAGTTATACTTTATTCTTATACATCTCAATTTTTTATCTTCACTAGAGCGGAGTTCTTTAACAATTATATAGATATGTTAATATTTTCACCACAAAGACAGTAATAGGAAAACCTAGGTTCAGAACACTCGGCGCGTTTAACCTAGGTTCAGAACACTCGGCGCGTTTAACCTAGGTCAAAACACTGGGCGCTTGTCATTGATGTTGTGAAAGGAATTTCGGATCACATTGTTGTCGAGAATTCATGTTGATTTAATTCTCACATTGGTAAAGATAACGTAACACTGCATACCCTGACACCCAATTAGCCCTCGACGGACTGCGATATTGTATTTTTTTTTTACAAAATGCAGACATTACCATAATTGTTCATGCTTCACAATCACATCATGAATTTAACACCAATGATACTGCTGCCAGTGTAATAACTTAATATTCAAGTACTGTTGCTTAGGTTTCATTAAACTGAAGTTCACTGAAACCTGTTTGTCAAATCTACCTTAACACAAGGGCAAGATACCGGTTGATCAAGCGGAGTAGGATTTATAACTGGCCTCATATGACCCTCTGATGGGCAAGATACCGGATGATCAAGCGGAGTAGGATTGATAACTAGCCTCGTATGACCATTTCATTTGATGGACAAGATAACGGATGGTCAAGCGCAGTAGGATTGATAACTGGCCTCGTACGAGTATTCGATGGTCAAGATAACGGATGATCAAGCAGTGTAGGATTTACAACTGGTCTCTTATGATATTTGACGGGCATGATACGTATGATCAAGCGGAATATGATATGCTTATGCTTCTTGTGGCGTTAAACAACTACAATCAACCAATCAATCTAATCCTTCTAAAACCACCTAAATTTTTATTGAAGTCATATAGCTTAATACTTGATTTGTTTGCCTTTTTTTCTGTTTTTTTCGGGTTTTGTTTTCATATTTATCTGTCGAAATGACAATTGTAATTATGTTCATTGTGTACCTGGTCTGGTAGTTTAATATTGTTGTAGTCTGGTAATCTTCTTCCGGGTTTGATATTGCTAACACTTTTTAGTAATCAAAATGTATCGAACTTTTAGTGTTTTTGTTTTTATTCTTTGATTCGACATGTTATTAAATCGATTATCCGTAATATAAAATAAGTTCTCGATATTTTCTTTACTTTTAATAATCAGTTATATAAAGAATTCATTGAAAACAAAATTTTACGAAAAGCAAACCTAAGAACAAATTCAAAGAACATATCCATAGGAAGGATGCATGTAGCTGCTACTGTTGTGCGAAGTTATGATTACATCGTCTTGAAGATGATGTCTCTTTATGAATGTTTACGCATGAAAATACATTTTCAACATTGTCACATATGGAGGTTTAGTTGAACAAATGATTATGAATTACCAAGGGACCATCTATAAGTAAAGTGAAAGAAAAACAGTCAACATCTTGGTAACTTATAAAAATATTGTCATCAATGTGAAACAAGAATATCATTGATAATATACATACATCGAAGTCCGACCCTGCATCTGTAAAGTAAAAATATCAATATAATAATATATAATTTACTCACCCCCTCTATAATTTTAAAATAGTTGTTATAAAAGTTGTAATCCCCAGGGGTCTATCCCAGGTCCTTTACTATTTAATGTTTTTATCAATAATATATATATTTTTTCTATTTTTTGATTGTTTGATTGATTGGTGTTTAACGCCACTTTCAGCACCATTGTGCTATTTCGTGGCGGTCAGTTTTTAGCGGAGAGAACCACCGACCTTCGGTAGGAAAACTGATAGGCGAGTGACATTTTTCAAAAAAGACGCTTAGTTAACGACTTTAATGCACACACCTGACATACGGCTATATTTTATATCATTCGAAAGCTTAGTATCTGTACTTTTTGTTTTGTTCGGTCGTCAATAATTCGTACGGTGCAAATTTTGTTAAATCAAGGTCAAAGGTCAAGAATGGACATTCCCAAATTTCACAAGAATTAAACAAAATGCCCTTTACTGGTTCTTGTATGATATTTTTTTTCTCATATGGACATAAAAGAACAGAATACCACAATTCCAAATCAAATGTAATTAAAATACTAATTGCGCAATATTTGCAGAAAATGCAATTCTTAAAAAATACTTCAAAAATGATAAAATTGCGCTAGAGCAAATTATTTCTTCAGGTATCAATATTTGTGTGTCAAAAATAAAATAGATTTATCGTTTGTATGTGAAGGATTTTTCGTCATTTTAAACTGCAATCAATATCATATTGCTCAGGAATCGGCATTCTTAGGAAGCCTTTGCAGTTGCCCTAAATACCACCATATGCAAATAGGAATCATTTTGCTTTTCATTATTTAGATTACACATGACTACTGTTTGCATCGCGCTTTACTATCACAAATCCGGCTATTTTTTGTTATCACATTATTACATACTATATGAGTTGTTTGATAAAAAAAAATGACAGAAAATTGATGTTGTGGAAGATGGATTACCCTTCCTGAGCAACTTCATTAACCACCGGTTTACGGTAGTGTTCGTACATTTCGGTGTAGTGTTTTGGGGACTGTTGTTTTTCCTATTTTTATCGCTTTGGTTATGGTGTTATATATGTGCTTATCGGAAATGTAGAAATCATCTCATCCCTACGCCCATTTGTTTTTGTTCTTTCAATTCATATGTCTATCCGTTAGTCTAAAAAAACTTTATAATGAGCAATACTCCTCCTATACATCGCATGGTAAATTTTAGTGAAGTTGGAAGTTTTGAAGTGCACATATGGAGATTGTACATGAAGGGATTTTATTCATGAAAAAAACCACATTCAAATAGAGTTAAATGGCAAGCAATAAGAATTCGCAATAGCAAGCCTGCTTTTAAGTTATCTCATTTTAACGCTTGTTTTACTCACATTTAAACATACCATTTTGTATGTTTTTTTTTTATATTAACTTATATCAGACACTTATTACAGTTATGAGATCTTCGCACCATTAGAAAACAAAATGAACAGATTATAGCCTGCAAATGTAAAAAATCGAAAAGATTTTACTCATTCATGTTATTGTTTGGATAAAGTGTTAGGGGTTTTCTTTATAATGTAGTTAATACTTCAAACCAATTAATTTTGGCAACCAATTTATTTACCCGACTTTCGTGATTAGAAAAATAACGCGAATAGAATTAACCTCGTTCTTCTCTAGTATGAAAATAAAGTATGAAAATCGGCAAACAATCGCTGTCAGGTCAACAACAGAGGGCTAATCAGTGTATATAAAGTGCGAATCCAGTTAGTTCATTTTCACTGTTGTATGCGAGTATGTCTATTGTAGAATAAAGGATGATGGGAAAAACTGTGTTTGTTTACTTTTTGAAAATACAAAATAATAGATTTGAATATATGTTTTAACAGAATTTCATTAGAATATAACTTTTCAATGTATAATAACAGGATTAAAGTCCAAAAAAGTGTTATTTAAGCAGCAGAATCCATAATATTGATTACTGAATGCGATTCATTTTAACTATAGATGCGATGAATTATCACTGTAAGTGCAATCATTTCTGATGTGGAAGTTTTGGAAGTGCGATGAATTTTCATTGTCGTTTTATATGATTATTAGACATACAACAACTGAAAATAGTTTTTAAATGAATTTAATATTGATGATATTTACATTTTCAAGCTAGTCGTAATTGCTTACTTGATTATACACGGGTATAACCACGTTCGTATCATGAATATTCAAATATTGTTGGTGAGTTTGCTATTAGCTTGTCATGGATCCGAAAATTTACTGGAGCAGAACATCCATGAATATAACGTTTTTCTACGACGAATTTTCTTTGAAAAGTTTTATAACTCGCTTAAAAAAGCTTTGAACATTTGTCACGCCGTGTCATACATATTTCTATCGTATTGATAGGATTTTGCACAACGAACAGTACAAGAATGTACAACGAACGGTACTAAAGAAAGAAAACAAACTACAAAGAGAATGAATCGTACAGTGTCAAAATTCTGAGGTCCGTTTTCAAGTAAATGTCTTCAAATAAAATTAAAACAACGGGTTTCTCATTCGTATTATGTATTTTAACAACAACAAAGCACAAAATACACGGTCGCAATTAGTGAAAGAGCCAACCAACTATGCTCTATTTGTAGTTTAATCAAGTTTGAGTTACACATAGTGTTTGTTCCGCGATGTTTACAAGTAATTCACAGACCTATCTATTTAAAATAGTCACATGGTGTTCATGTAATATAACTGATATACAATGCTGCCAGGAGCAGTAAACTTTGTTTTCATAAACATTGAATACTTAACTGAACAGTTAGTCAATTAGTCTTTGGTGTAAATATAAGAACGGTATATCTACCAACATTGCTTCGCGATGTAGCGATTAACGTCCGGAATCAACTGTACGGCGGTTATACCCGTGGTATAGAACCATTTAAACATGTAACAACAAACTGTTTTCAATATTAGTAGTGAAGAAATGACAATTCTGCCTCAAAACATTTTCCATGCAGAAATCCTGCATAAGACCTCAAATTTGGGGGCTCGGGATGCAAACGGATCTTGAGCGAGTCAGGGATGCTGAAAAGTGTTGGGAGGTAAGGTATCTGGGGCGTGGAGGGTCTTTTCCGAGGGGAAATACCTCGTCGGAAAAGATTATTTTCTTGCGTAATTCTTAGTGAATTATCTCCCCTGATTTTCGGGAAAAAAATAGCGTTTTGCAAATTATTCGCGTCAGAGACCAAGGAAAGGAGAAAGAACCTGCTAAATTTCCTAAAATATGCTTCTGATGAGCTTTCAATAATTTTCGTTGGGGTCTGAAGGTATACAGGGAAAATTTTGCAAATTATTTTGGCGATATGCAAATTTTCCCCACCTTCTGCAAGCAATTACTGGAACAACGTAATATAAATACCGATCGAAAACCTATAGTAATAACACTATGCACAAGCTTGGTGATCGGGAAAATCACCATATCATCTTAAAAATTAAAAATGAATAGTATAAATAAAATCATGCCATCCAAGATTATCATGGATCGCTTCGAAGATTCCGTCTGCGAAGATAGCAGACCAACTTCATCACCCGAAATGCGGAAATTCTGCAATACCCCATTGAAAAGGAAGAAGGGGCAGCTTTGCAAGGGCAAACCGGAGAAAGATGGACTTTGCTGGAGGCATACCTCCCGGCAAGACGACGCCGATCAGCCGATCGGGGGGAAATTTAGGGTGACCGAGACCATGGGGAAACTTAGGAAAATCGCCAAGGAGGAAGGGGTGAAGGGATATAGTAGAAAAAATAAGCTCGACTTGGTGCGGCTCATCGAGTCGGCGACCACCCGGAAATTCAAACGTCGGGAAGTATTTACCAGGAAGCAGCTCAAGGCGATAGCGAGGCGGAGGGGGATCACCAATTTCTCCAGGCTGAAGAAAGATCAGCTGGTCGAGAAGGTGAAGCGGAGCATTGAAGAAGCTGCAGACCTTATCGAGGTCGAGGACAAGCGGGAGGCCTTGGGTGGAGTATTTGGCACAGTGATTATCAAGCCCAAGTCGCAGCAGGACGTGGAGACTTTCATCAAGTTAAGCTGGGGGAAAATCCGAAGCACGATTTCGGAGGGGCTGGCGGAAAAGAAGGGGCTGAAAGCGGTGATAATCCTCCACGTGGAGATGGTGAAGATCAGCCCAGCGACCGGTGAGAATATCTACGCCAACCCAAAATTCCGGTCAACCTTGAGGGTCATCACCGAGTCAGCAGATTTGGACGAAGTGATAGCGCAGATGAAGGATAAGGTCATTGAGAGCATGGCAACTTACCAGGCTGGGGGGAGCGGATGGTCCTTTGGGCGCGTCGAGAAGCTGGAGGTTCAGCTGAATGAGTACAAGCCCCTCAAGGAAGCTCATATATCCCACTTCCCAAGAAGCTCGCTGCCAAGAAGGCAATAGTCAACGTGCAAAATGAGGATCAGCAGTGCTTCAAATGGGCGATACTCTCGGCCCTCCATCACGAGGAGGTGGACCAGAAGAACACGAACCGAGTCAAGCAGTACGAAAAGTGGACGGACGAGCTCAGGTTCGATGGCATCGACTTCCCGGTATCACTCCGAGCAATCGATAGGTTTGAGAAGCTAAATGAGGGGATCAAGGTCAACGTCTATGGATTCGATGGGGGGAAGGAGGGAGGGGTCTACCCTATGAGGATATCCGAGAGGGATGATGCCGGGGCGCAGCACGTGGACCTCATGCTAGTGGCTAATGATGAGACGCGGCACTACTGCTGGGTGAAGAACTTCTCGCGGCTCTTGACGGCTCAGGTAACCGATCACGACGGGTAGCGTACTTCTGCCGCCGATGCCTGAACCACTTCACCCGGCAAGAAAAACTGGATCAGCACATGGAGTATTGTGGTCAGAAGAAGGCGGTGAAAATCGAGATGCCGAGCGAAGGAAGCTACGTCAGCTTCCAAAACCACACCCGGTCGATGAAGGTGCCATTCGTCGTCTACGCAGACTTCGAGTGCTTCACTACTAAGGTCGAGCCTGAACCGGCGAAGGATGGCGTAGATAGGATCGTGCAGCTGCTGGAGCGCATGATGAAGACTACCATCCAGAAGGTAGAAGGGGGCGAGCCGTCCAAACCTCATACCAAGATCCTCCAGAAGCACGTACCATCGGGATTCTGCTACCATATCAAGTGCTTCGATGAGACGGTATACGCCAAGGAGCCGGTGATCTACACCATGCAGCGGGAAGGGGAGGACTTGGGTCAGATCTTCGTGGATCGACTGACGAAAGATATCCGCGAGATCTATCAGCAGAACGATTTCAAGAAGCCCATGGTGATGACGGAGGAAGATAAGATCGCCTTCGCGGAAGCCACCAAATGCTTCATCTGCGACCAGGAGCTTGGGGAGGATAGGGTGAGGGACCATTGCCACTTCACGGGCAGATTCAGAGGGGCCGCGCACAATGAGTGCAATCTGAACTATCAGGCACCGAAATTCATCCCGGTCATCTTCCATAACCTGGCAGGCTACGATGCCCATCTCTTCATCAAGGCACTGGGGGCTACTGAAGGTAAGATCGATTGCATTCCCAATACGGAGGAGCGCTACATATCATTCACCAAGAGCGTGGTGGTCGGCTCGTACAAGGATAAGAAAGGGAAGGTGAAGACGCTCTACCAGCACTTGCGATTCATCGACAGCTTCAAGTTCATGGGGCAAGCCTGCAGAAGCTGGTAGAAGCCACGCCGGCCGATGCTTTCACCAATATGAGCAGGGAATTTGGGGCCAAGCCGATGGATCCGGAGCTCTTCAAGATTGGGCACTTTGAATCGGAGAATGGGCGAAGCATCACCTTGCGCGAAGTGATCGACCGGGAAAAACTGAAGCATATCGTGACGCACCCGGAAGACTACGAGCTGGGGAGTCGATATATCAAGGGCGAGAAGATGGATAAGGATGCTCAGCTGACGCTCTTGCAGGATTACTTGGCCCGCACCAATACCCTGGGCGAATGCCCGATGCGATATTACCAGCGCAATGGCTTCGGAAGGTATTGGACCGGTGAGAAGATCGGTCTCCAGAATATCAGCCGCCGAATTCGGCATACCCTCTGCGCAGATCATATGATTGATATCGATATGAAAATGCGCATCCGACTCTGCTCTCCTGGTATTGCCATGAAAATGGTATCGCGTGCACGGGGCTCGACGCATATATCGCCGACCGGGAGGCTAATCGCAGACCTGATGACCTACGAGGGAATCAGCCGGGACGATGCCAAACCTACCTACTCGCCATCATCAATGGGAAGATCGTCAGACTCAAGCATGATGCACCAGCCTGGCTCCGGGACTATTATGGGGAATGAGGCAGATCATGGAGGAAGTGATCAAGCTGAATCCTGATCTGCACAAGCTTGCCTGCGAATCTAAGGAGAAGAGGGGACGGACTATAATATCGAGGGCACGACCGTGAATTACGTTATGTGCTCCTGGAAAATAAGGCTCTGATGGCTGCCTTCGACTACCTGACCGAGCAAGAGATCGAGGTGGGGGCTCTAGTATTCGATGGGCTAATGATCCATAAGAAGGGGTCCCGCACCAGACTACCGAGATTCTCCGAGAATGCTCTCAGAAGGTGAAGGAAGTCGTTGGGGCTGATATCACCTTCACGGTCAAGGAGATGGATGAAGGGTACGACATCCCCATCGCGGCGAGCGGGCAGATGGGCCACCACTCAGACCTGCTACTACGCAAAGGCGTCTACCCCTACGACTATATGGATAGATTCGAGAGGCTCCAGGAGACCCAGCTCCCACCCAAGGAAGCCTTCGTCAGCACGCTCACCGGTGAGCATATCAGCGAGGAAGATCACGATCACGCTCAGAAGGTCTGGGAGGTCTTCGGATGCAAGACCATGCGCGATTACCACGACCTCTATCTCGAGACTGACGTGGTCTTGCTCACCGACGTATTCGAGAATTTCCGCGAAATCTGCATGAAGCACTATGGTCTCGATCCTGCGCACTACTACACAGCGCCAGGGTTAGCTTACGACGCAGCGCTCAAGGTTAGCGATATCAAGCTTGAGCTTCTCACCGATCCTGATATGCTGCTCATGGTCGAGAAGGGATTCGCGGGGTCTGACCATGGCGACTCAGAGATATGCTCGGGCGAATAATCCCTACGTGCAAGATTTCGATCCGAGCAAGCCGACCAACTATCTGATGTATCTGGACGCCAATAATCTCTACGGGTGGGCGATGAGTCGGGCCCTACCCACCGGAGATTTCAAGTGGATCGATCCCTCGGAAGTCCCAGACCTCAGCACGGTCGGCGAAGAGGATGAGCAAGGATTCATCTTGGAAGTGGATCTCGAATATCCCAAGGAGCTCCACGATCGTCATAACGATTATCCCCTCGCGCCGGAATCCATGGTGATCAATGGAGTCAGGAAGCTGGTGGCCAACCTCCATGACAAGGAGAAATACGTGGTTCACTACGTGAATCTCAAGAAGTATCTTGCCCGGGGTCTGAAGCTAAAGAAGGTCCATCGCGTCCTCCGATTCACCCAGAGCCCATGGCTGAGGGCTTACGTGGAGAAGAATACGGCTTGCAGGGCATTAGCCACCACCGACTTCGAGAAGGATTTCTTCAAGCTCATGGTCAACTCGGTATTCGGGAAGACCATGGAGAATATCCGCAATAGGGTGGACGTGCGGCTGGTCAATAGCGAGAAGATCGCCCGGAAGCTAGTGGCCAAGCCAAACTTCAAGCGTAGGACGGTCTTCAGCGAAGATCTGGCCGCCGTCCATCTGCATCGCACCAAACTGGTCTTCGATAAACCCATCTACCTAGGGTTCTCCATCCTTGATCTATCAAAGACCCTAATGGCTGACTTCGTCTATGATTATCTGAAGCCTCGGTATGGCGACCGACTCAGCATCTGCTATACGGATACGGATAGCTTGATCTGCGATATCCAGACGGTGGACGTATATAAGGATATGGCGGAGAGCGTGCATCAGCGCTTCGATACGTCCAACTATGCCTCAGACCATGCCTCCGGGATTCAGACCGGCGTGAATAAGAAAGTGATCGGCAAATTCAAGGATGAGTGCGGTGGCCATCCGATGACTGAGTACGTGGGACTCCGACCGAAAGCATATGCCTTCAAAGTGGATCGCGAGGAATGCAAGAGGGCTAAAGGTGTGAAGAAGAGCGTGGTCGAATCCGAACTGACCTTCGCCGACTATAAGGAATGTCTGGACACGGGCAAGGAGAAATATCGCTCGATGAATATCATCCGCAGTCGGCTCCACCAGGTCCTCACCCTAGAATCCTGCAAGAAATCCTCTCATCCAACGATGATAAGCGTCATATCCTACCCGATGGTATAAACACCCTCGCGCACGGCCACTACCGAATCTAAATAAATGAGCAGCATACGCGTCCATCACTTGATCCTCCCCCACAAGCCCCTCTCGAACCTAGAGCTCGAGGAGGCTGCATCTGCCCTGAAAATCTCTCGATTCAGAGGAATATTCATGCGCGATGCCCTACCACCCACCCCACGCCCCATCGAATGCGGCATCCTGAATCACGACGACTTCCATGGCCCCGGCACGCACTGGACGTGCTGGCATAAGCTCGGAGGACTCAAAGTTTACTTCGACCCCTACGGCCTGCCTCCGCCCGACGAGATGATCGACTATTTGCGGCCGGAGATTCGATATAGCACCGATGAGCTGCAGAGGCGCGGGGACGTAGTATGCGGGCACTTTTGCCTCTACGTGCTGAAGATGCTTCCGGAAGGGCGATCGATCGACGACGTGATTTTCTCACTATAGATAAATGGATAAGTTCGGTTCACATGCAAGAAAAAGAGTATCGCTCTGGCGGATGATCCAGGATCTCGATATGAACGATCATCGCATCACTAGCCTGGGATTGCCTCAGGAGGGGTCGGATGCTGTGACGAAGCGCTGGGTCAACCTGCAATTGAAAGATGGTATGAAAGATATCGATGATCTGAGGCTGCGCTCGAAGTAACCTCGAAGGCGTTGGAGGCTGAGAAGAAGCGGCTGGACCGTATGGAGAAAGAAGTGGCTAAGTGCCTACCCATGGTCGGAGGTGCGATGATTGGTGATATAGATATGCGGGGTCATTCGATCGTGAATCTCCCAGCACCGGCGGCGGCGGATCAGCCGGTGACCAAAGGATGGTATGCCCAGAGCTGGCAAAACCTAGCCATGGCGATGCAGGGTAAGATCGACGTCCTCGAGGAGAAGGTGAGATCATATCATACGACGGATAGATCCAAGCGCGCCCTCGCGAACGAAGACATAGTCGAATCGACCCGTGACGCAATCGAAGCCTTGGAAATGAAGATAAATTCCTACCATGGTTGATCCTACAACCTTTCCCCATCTCGATTGAAAGGATGGGAAAAGCTTGAAGAAATTACTTGGATAACCTCTGAGTCTGACGGGTGCGGATGTCCATCCCTCTTTCCCACCTTAACGGAAATTTTCTCGAGAGCAAAAGTCCTCGGGAAAATCTTTTCTACCATTCTGGGTTCGTCACGACCGACCCTACCCTCGGCGGCCGTGGTTGCTATCACCCACCGCAGCATGCAATCTTTCCCGTCCTGACTGAGAGGACGAGAAAGCCTACTGGGGGATCATTGCCAGTCGGAATCCTTGACCCAGGAATTAAAGGTGGCGGGATAACCTCTCCACTTGACGCGGATTTCTTTCTTCCCACCCCGGATGCGTCGGCCCAAGATTTTCTCGATGCGAAAGATATCCTGGTCGGTGCGCTGAAGCTCGGGCTCGTAAAAGGATCCCTGGATCTCTTCACCGTTGAAGTCTTTGAGGTGATAGGTGGAGGCTGCGTATTCAAGGTCTGGGAGATGGTGAAGACTTCCTCCGTCCAGCGAGGCGTATAGCCCTTCTCGAAGGTGCCTTTCTTCTTGATGATCCGAACCCTATCTCCGACCTTGAATCGTGGCGGCTGCATGGGTGGTAGGTCCCCATAGAGATTCCAGAATACCTTGGCCTCATTCTCCTTCTGGCTGGCGGCGGTGGGCGTCATCTTGATGGATCGATGCTTGGTGGTATTATACTGGCGCACGAGATCATCCAAGACGGGAAGGTAGGCGCGCGTGGAATTGGCTGAAAAGTACTTGAACATCTTCTCCTTCATGGTACGATTCCAGCGCTCCACCACGCTCGATTTCTCCTCATTCTCCGTGGAGTAAATCTCGACGCCGTGCTTCTGGAGCAGCTCCTTCACCTCCCGATTATAAAATTCCGTGCCCTTATCGGTCCATAACTTCTCGGGCGTACGATCCTTGAAGACGGTCCGGAAGGCATCTCGCACCGTGGCACCCTTCTTATCCTTGAGCGGCACCAGCCAGCCGTACTTGGAGAAGATATCGATAATGCTCAAGAGGAATTTGAAGCCTCGATTATCGCGGGAGAAGGCGCTCATATCGACGAGATCGGCTGCCCAAGTCTCGTCCACGCCACCCACCACCACGCGACGCTTCTGGAATTTGTGTCGGATTGGCTTATGCAGCTCTTCGGCTAGCTCATCCGACCAACGAATTTTTACCCCAGCCCAAATCGAGCCTTGGTGCCGATGATGGGCTTGACGATGCTGCGGTCCATGCGCTCGCGGACGGTGGGATTGGGAATGGTGTCCAGTGAGGCTAGCATGGCCTTATCGCAGATAGAATTGCGTGCGGCAGTATCCTTATGCTTGGCGTAGCAGAGATCGTGGCGATAGGCGGCCTGATCCACCGATTGATGGGCTTCGACCAAGCCTTGGGGTGCCATCTGCATTTAGACGCTTATGGAGCTGGGTGCCCGGCCCGGTGAAATTATGCCGGGCAGATGCATCTCCACCGGCAGCCGATTGATCATCTTATTTATGAGCCCCGCACCTCGCTCCCTCGGAGAAATTGAGACTTCCTGGTCCCGCAGACGGCGCATATCCCGCCCATTCGCCGCCTCCCATTGCTGGTGGTGGTCTCATAGCAACTTTCCGTCTCGGTCGGTCGCTTGCACTTCAGGCAGAAAATCATTCTTTATCTATATAAAATGGACGTCGAAGATATCTCCTATAATGAGACGGCTGCAGCCCGACGCAATCACTTCCTCCTCCCGCAGCGGTCGATCAGAGGCCTGATCATCGGGAAGTCGGACTGCGGCAAGACGACGCTGCTGAATAATCTCCTCCTGCGCGATGGATGGCTCGATTACGATCGACTCTACGTCTTCGGAAAATCGCTCCATCAGCCCATCTATCAGCTGCTGCGGCAGGCGCTGGGGAAAGGATTTTCGAAAGACGATATCCGCGACCTTCTCTCCATCAAGGATCGCTATCCCCACTCTCTGATCGACGCGGTGGATATCCTGAAGCCGCCAGCCCGCCCCAGTGGGATCGAAGCCTTCTTCTTTGAGCAGGGCGACGAGGTGCCGGATCCTCGAGACCTCGACCCCGCCCGCAAGAATCTCATGGTCTTCGACGACTTGATGCTGAGCAAGCAGAGCAAGTGCGAAGACTACTACGTGCGCGGCCGCCATAATAACGTGGATTGCTTCTACCTCTGCCAAAACTACTTCAAGCTGCCGCGGCAATCGATCCGGGAGAATGCCAACTTCATCTGCCTCTTCGAGCAGGATGCCAAGAATCGCGATCATATCCGCCGGGATCACTGCAGCGACCTCACCTCCACCCAGTTCGATGCCCTCTGCGACCGATCCTGGGCCGAGCCCTACGGATTCGTGACCATCGATCTCACGAGCCCCAAGGCGGCTGGAAAATATCGATGCAAATTAGAAGATTTTTATCGAGTCTAAGATAAAAATGATGAATTACGCATTCTTGATGAATCAGATCGAGCTGGAGATAGGTCGATCTCCATCCATCGCCGAGGTAAGGGGATACCACCTAAAGCCTCCCCAATGGCTAGATAGGTGCGAGGGGTGCTCTGCGGATCACTATTTTGGCCGGTACGGGGAGGAGTGCGAGTGCAAGCTTCTCGGCGATATGTGCCGCCCCTGCATCCGCCAGCATCTGGGTGAATTCGAGAGTGCAAGTGCCCCTGCCGTCATACCCTTGCGGATGGCTTCTGCAATAAGTGCGGACTCCAGCTCATCCGCCCCATCCATAGAGGTGAAGGAGATTTCGACGCATTGGACGCCGGTCGCTATACCGGGTTGAAATCCTACGCCAAATCCACCGGACCGCGATGCTCGGTCGAGACGCAGCGAGGTCCTCGATGTACGTTTAGATGCCAGCCAGGTCGAGATAAATGCAAAAGGCACTCAAACCTATCGATCGACCCTTATCATCTTCCTCCACGCTGGCAGACGATATTCAAACGCTAAGGGCGTTCGCCCAAACGCTTCAGGGCGTTCGCTCAAACGCTTTCCAACGCTTAGGGGCGTTCGAAAGCGTTCGATGCTATAAATAAATGACCTTCATCAAGATCACCGACCCCAAGCAGCGTGAGGCGCTCGCTAGAATTCAGGAAACCAAGCGTAGTATCCAGGCTAGCAATATGCAGCATCGCCTAGAAAAAATGGGGCTCGATCGAGACCTCTCCAAGATATTCAAGCCCGTGGTGGAAGCCCAAAAGGAGGCCGCCTCGAAAATCACCAAAACGATCGAAGATATCCCGATTGCGCTACCCACTCCAGTGCCAGCCCTTCCCCCTCCTGCCGAATTTGCCGATCCACTACCCATCGAACCGCCCCATGGCACCCACCTCGGCCCGCGGGCGACTCAGTATCTTAAGCTCAGCATGACTCCTCACGCCGACCATACCTTTGGATTGAGGGTGGAGGACGACGTCTTCATGATCGGAAATTCGCCCGTCTCCTTCGATGGGGATGATATCTTCGTCGATGGCGTGCGCCATAAGGGTACCCCGGCCTTTGGGAGCTCATGGTTAAGAAGCGCCCGAATCTTTCGATCCCGAAGACCTGATGACCTACGGCGATATCCTACGAGCCTCGGGAGCCATGTATCAGGAAATTCCGTCCTCTCGCGGACCCCAAAATCCAGCCGAAGCTATAAATGGAAAGAGATCGTCTCGGCATCTACCAGCAAGATAAGTATGGTTCTGGGCTGCAGACGGTATTCCTGCCGAAAGACTTCGATTCGCTGATGGATCGTCTGGAGCTTTGCGCTGCCGCCTATAGGGCTGGAAATAATGGGGTGCACAACGAGATCGTGGCCATCCTCGATGCCTTGAGGAAATTTGGTCATATCGACGACCAGAAATATAGGCAGCTGCATCGTAGTCTCCTATAAATAAAATACGATGCCATTAGTGATGAAACGTGGTTATCGCCGCAAATATGCGGTCGGCGGGCGGGGACTATTCGATGCGGTCGCCAATTTAGCCGGGCGCATATTCACCTCCTCTGCCGCGAAGACGCTGGGCAGCAAGGCCATGAGCGCCGCTACCAATGCAGCCCTGAAAGGGGTCGAAAAGGGAGCCTCCAAAGCCGTGGACCACGTCGTGGATAAGGTGACCCGCAAGGTCCGGAAGCCCCGCAAGCCCAATCAACCTAGCAATCCCAGCATTCCTGCGAAGACCTCCCAGCAGCAAGCCAGACTGAATAACCTCATCTCGGGCGGCGGCATCGCCACCATCCACGACTTCGTCCGGCGCTATAAATAAATATATGATGTCAGAAATTCTCACCATCACCGAAGGATTGACCTTCGATGAAAGTCTTCAGGAATATGAGGTTCACGAATACGAGCCTCAAGCTGGGGCCCAACTGAATAATGCCGGTGCGGAAATACGTATCAATATCGAAACCCAGGATCTCTTCCTCCACCCCGCCGAGAGCTATCTCTTGGTCGAAGGACGGCTCCAGAAGAATGATGGTACCGCCTATGACGATGGAGATCTGGTCTCGCTCGTCCATAACGGTATCATGTATCTTTTTCGGACGATCAGCTACCGACTCTCCGGCCAGCAGATCGAGCATATCAACGATCCCGGGATCGCCACCACCATGCTGGGAATGCTGACCTACCCGACGATTTCTCCAAATCCCAAGGTCTCAACCAGCTATGGTATAAGGATTCCTCCGCCGCTGCCAATGCAGATAATACCGGCTTCTCAGCTCGCCACGGCTATATCATCACCAAGCCCACCAATAAGGGTCATTTTCCTTCGCCATTCCCTTGAAGCATATCTTCGGCTTTGCGGACGACTATGGCAAGATCGTCTACGGCTTCAAGCACGAGCTTTCCCTCGTGCGCGATTCGGATGCCAATGCCGTGCTGAGGGCCGCCGCCGTCAACGACGTGGCGGAAATCATCCTGAGTAAGATCTCCTGGTTCGTCCCCCACGTCAATCCATCCGACCAGGAGAAAATGCGGCTTTATAAGACCATCCAGAGCAAGGGTAAGATCGACTGCGGCTTCCGGATGCGACAGTGCGACTCCTAGCCGTCCCTCAAACCTCCCAATTTAACTGGCGGCTGGCAGCCAAGAGCGGTCGGGAAAAGCCCAGATATATCATCGTGGCCTTCCAGACCGGCAAGAGCAATGACCAAACCCAAAATGCGGCCGTATTCGATCACTGTCGATTGCGAAATATCTACGTCACCCTCAATGCAGACCGCTACCCTGCCGTAGACTTCAATGCCGGCTTCACCCAAAATAAGATCGCCAGAGTCTATAAGAGTGCTGCTGATTTCCGGAAAAAATATTTCAGCATGGACCGCCTCATCAGCAACTGTAATATCAATCCCTCCGACTTCATCGATCTCTACCCACTCTTCGTCATCGATGTGAGTCACCAGTCCGAGCGATTGAAGGAGTCGACCGTGGATATCCAGATCCGGGCCGATTTCGATCGCAATGTGCCCGCCAATACCGAAGCCTTTGCCCTCGTGATCTCCGACCGGATCCTCCGCTTCGAGTCCGACGGCCAGAAGATGAACGTCGTCTTCTAGAGGCGACCGCCACCATTGGTAGGTTTTCAGTGCCTTCGGGCACCCAAAATCTGTCGATACCGCCGACCCTATAAATAAATGGACCAAGCTCTGCTTCAACGGATCGCCGATAATTCCGACCCCAAGCAGGGATTTTCCTTTATAGTGTCCGGTAACCAAAGCCGAATCCTCACCCGCTTCAACCCGCCTCTGCATCTGAAGGAGGAAGGAGCTATGAGATGGCATTGGTGAATCTGGAGACTTACTACCGATCCCCAATATCCATGCAGGCAATAATTCCTTCCGCTACTCTCCCGACGATGGCGCCAACTGGTTTCCCATCGCGCTGAGCACCGGCTCTTACGGCATCGAAGATATCAACGATGAGATTCAGCGGCAGCTGAGGCTCAATAAGCATAAAACCAAGATCATCCTCGACGCCAACCGTGCGACCCTGAGAGCGACGCTGACCCTCGCCCACCACTATCAGGTGGACTTCGACGTCCCAAATAGCATCAGCAGCGTGCTGGGCTTCGAGCGGCAGATCTATACGTTCGACCGAGCCACGAATGGCTACTCAGAAGGGAGCATATCGTCAATATCATCAGCATCAATAGCATCTTGGTGAATAGCGATATCATCAGCGGAAGCTATGTGGACGGAACCCAGCAGTCCACCATCTATAGCTTCTTCCCGGCGTGGCCCCAGGCGAGAAGATCCTTCAAACCCCCAAAAATTTAGTATATTTGCCCGTGACCTTGCGAACCATCAATCGCATGGAAACGTATCTCACCGATCAGAACGGTACGCCCATCGATCTCAGAGGCGAGCATCTCACCATCCGCTTTCATCTTCGCGAAGTATAAATAAATGACGTATCAAGAATATGGTTTGAACTTAACGAAAGGTCAAGCCGATAAGCTCCAGCGGGCGGCAAAGAAAGGCTGCCCAGTCACCATCCGCTTGTCCCACGCGAATTTGAGAGGCGATCATAAGATGCTGCTCACCTCCCGACAGGTTCAAAAGATCACCAAGCTCCTGCAGCAAGGCACCGGTGGTATGAATCTGGAGATGAGCAGTGCCCAATTGAAGGAGAATATGCAGAAGGTGGGAGGCTTCTTACCCATGCTGGCCGGGTTGGCCATGAGAGCCCTACCCTTGGTAGCTAAGACCGTTCTGCCTGCCCTAGGCATTGGCGCCTTGAGTGGTCTGGGAAGTGCGGCCGTATCCAAAGCCGTCGGTTCGGGATTATACTTGAAGCGTGGTGGGTGTGTCTGCACCATGAAGCCTAGTGGGGGCGGTCTCTACCTGAAACCTTCGACCGCACGAATCGTCCAGGGTGATGGGCTCTACTTGAAGCATGGTCGGCAATTCGTCGATGGCTCTGGCTTGATGTTAGGACCAAATAGCCCATTCAAGAATATCCCCCTGCTCGGTATGCTCCTATAAATAAATGGGCGATGAAACAGATGGTATACTCGAGGAATTCCTGGAGTCCGAGGTCCAGAAATATGCTCGCATGCTTCGCATCTATAAGCGACTGAATAAGGTGGTCTCCATTGCCCTAGCTGCAGCCTCAATTATCAGTCTGTTGCTTACCAGTGGTACCATGGGATCTGCTTTGACCGGGGTCGGTGCCGTGGCATCCCTCCCCCTTGGATCCCTCGCTTGCCTGAGTGCTACGACCATCCTGGTGCTCTCGCTGATTGCCAAGCGAATCGCCAAGAAGAAGAAGAAGCACCGCGAAACTCTCCGCTTGGCAAGATCCTATCAATCCCAGCTCCCGGGTGAGGATGGTGCCCCCGCCGTCTGCCTGAAGAATTATTATGATGGAAAGGATCGTCTACGCCAGCCCTCGCCCCCTTTCAGCGAAGATCTAGCCAATCATTCCCAAGGCCCTCGCTGATATCAACCCTCAAAATATCTTTTTCCGATGGGTTTCCCCCCATCAGAAAAGGTTTCTCCCACGCCCCCTCAAATCACCACCTCAAAGTCGAAGTAGTCGTGCCCACTCTTCTTTGACTTCTTCATCCCATAATTATCAATCTTGAGCAGGTGCCACTTTTTCCGAGGTATCCGCTGCATTTCCCGGACCATCCTGCTGCACGCCCAGACCTTGGTTTCTACCCCTTTCCTCTCCAGCGTCAGAATCATACCGTCCCCATACTGGCTTTTCGTCTCCTTGACCCCCATCACTTGGAATATTTCCCAAGACAGGTCGCGCCACCTCAGAATCGGCTCGCGTCTGGCCTCCCTTTGAGCCTGTGCCCTCTTTCTCACCTCCTCGTCGTTCTCTTCCCGCCCGGGGCCTAGCAATCGGATTTGCTGACCCATCTCTTGAGAAGATTCGGAATTCATGATTTATTGGATTTCTAATTTTTTTTAATCTATTTTTTTTTTGGTGGGTCGCCCCAGATGCCCTACCGATGAGGCTCCCAGCACTTTTCAGCATCCCTGACTCGCTCAAGATCCGTTTGCATCCCGAGGCCCCAAATTTGAGGTCTTATGCAGGATTTCTGCATGGAAAATGTTTTGAGGCAGAATTGTCATTTCTTCACTACTAATATTTCTTTGTATTCTCACAGTTGCGTATTGGCTTATTTGTAACGCCGACTTATTAGAAATTCAAGCATATTTAAGGTGACTCGACTGTTGCTCGAACTTTCTTTACTGTATAAGATTTATACACAGTGGCATGATAAATATCAATTATCCAGTCATCCAAGCGTCAATTGTTTGTGCAATATGAAAACGTTTCCACTCATTCAATCGTGAAATGAAGATCGTTTTGTGAATGCTCTTTGTTATCTCAAATGCATCCATTAGAGCTATTTTCCTAACGCTTGTAGTTTAAAGGTTTGGTTGGCTTGCTTGCTTTGTTTGTATAAACGTTTGCTCAATATTAATTACAATGCGTAGGCAACATTTACACAATCAAGGCCAACCACACCTATTAACTACAAGCATTAGGAAATTAGCTCTAATGACGTTTAATTTATTAGTATGCGATGTAGATTTAGACCGAAACAGAAACTTTGGTTTTCCCATGACGTGGATTGGCTTAACTGTCCAAGATATATGTATTTAATGATGACGTGTCATAGGAAATAATAAATTTTATCCTACATATAGATCAGGACAAATTATTTGAGAAAATAGAATTGACTATATTAGCAATAAATACCATGTTTAAGGAATTTATTGATATATTACCTCCGACTTTCACTCACTAAATATATAATCAATCCTTCTGACTTCATAAATTTTGTTAGAGAGTCGGCTGAATTAAGACTTTATGTAATGAAAATTAATTAATTTCCTTCTGTGAAAATGCTCGCATATACAATAGAAATGAATCGCCCTACAGTGAAAATGAAAGTCTAGTATCATTATTCGACAGTAAACATGAATCGCATAACGAAAACAGTATATAGTGGAATTTGATTCAATATCAACAAGCTGAATAACAAAACCTGTTTTAAGTTAAACAACATTAATAATTATGTTAAAAGGTACATTTTTCTGCAAATGAAACTTAACTGCTACTGTTAAATCTCTTGCACGTTCTGTTCGTGAAATATTCTTAATATTTATCTATTTGTGTATCAATTTTGCACCTGGATGGCTGTAGGCGCGATGAAAACCCGTCCGCATCTCATACCTAAATTATGAATTTATAAAAACAGTACACATTATATATTATTTCTTATTTTATTCAAAAATCTTGAATTTGTCGTCTGTTTATTTATCATTCTACATCAGAAATTCATCACGGATACAGTAAAAATGACATTTTAGGATTCGCACATTACAAACACTGTTAATGCAGCAATATGAAAAGTGTCATATTTTGTCAGAGGTTGCCTACTTTTATAAAACGTTCTTGGTGAGCCTTGGTTAAATTGTTGGTGTGACATCTACACAGTAATTTATTTCGTTAAAGCTGTTTATTCTACATGTAAAAAATCTACTATTTAGAAAGTCTGATTATAACTATAATTGTTGCGAATTGCTAGAATGTTCAAATAAGAAGATATCGACTGTAAGTTGATGTAAATAAACTCCTCATAGGTACTAGGCTTAAAATGTTTTACGCCAGACGCGCGTTTCGTCTACAAAAGACTCACAAGTGACGCTCGAATCAAAAACTGTAAAAAGGCCAAATAAAGCACGAAGTTGAGGAGCATTTTAAGGGCCCTAAATTCCGAAAGGTTTTGCCAAATATAGCTAAGGTTATCTATTTCCGGGTCAGAAAATTTGTAGTATTTCGAAAAAATGCAATGTTTTACAAATAGTTAATTGATAATTATGACCATATCAGTGACAATTCATGTCAATACAGAAGTGCTGACTACTGAGCTGGTGATACCCTCGGGTAGGAAACATCCACCAGCAGTGGCATCGATCCAATGGTTGGAAAACAACTCATTATAGATACCAGACTTTAATTATGTACTCCAGACGTGCGTTTTGGCTACAAAAGATGCAATAGTGACGCTCGAATCAAAAAATTTTAAAAGGCCAAATAAAGTACGAAGTTAAAGAGCATTGAGGACCCAAAATTCAGAAAGGTTTTACCAAATTCAACATGCAACTGCATGTAACTGCAACATGTCAATTTTTTACAAGAAAATTACGTATTTGGATATGGTTTCCTACTTCGGACTAGCACAACGAACATGTTCAGTGTCTAGAATATAATAGTTTTCAATTCTTTGGTCAATGCACGATGCTGTTGAAGCAACCAAGAAAAACAAATGCTAATTTTATAAGAGAAATATTTGAAATTCAACTTTTCACTAATAAACTTACTTACCATGTAATTATCTATTTATGTATTTATTTTTAGGGGCTAGCTTAATATTTTATATAAAGTACTTTATTTCTTTTAATGATAATCACGAAATTACAAACAAAAAAAAAAAAAAAAAAAAAAGACAGAAGTGTTTTTAAAAGGCTAGCAGTTAAACTACACATTGAAATATCAAAGATTAGCTACCTAAATTCTCTTTAAAAGCATGAATCCCGCGTGTTATTTTCTGCAAACATTTTTGCATTATTTCTAAATGTGTGTCTTAAACCTAATATTGACTACATACAAATTTTTTTTAACATAGAACAGCTTTAAAGCTATCTGTTTGCAGATGGCGGTATTTTGGGCAACTGTATTGGTTGATATGATTGGCTGTGTAATTAGCGAGAAATGTGATTGCAGTAATTTGATGATGTAAAAACCGTCCTTAGCACTAAATGAAATATGTCATTTAGTTTTATGGTGATTAACAATTGAATCACTGACAGATATTTTAGTTTTCAATCATTTTCATCATTTCCACTGAAATTTCTGGAAAAGGGTGCTATCTTTTAATAATACGTCATTAATGTCTTATAGTGCGTTTGATAATTGACTAATAGTCTCTGTTTTAAAAGTTTTTCATATTTCCACACATAATTTTATTATTTAGAAGACAGAATATGCAACAATGCCGACGTCTTGTAAAATAAGAAATTGTCCGACCTTGACCTTTCATCGTGATTTAACAAAAATTGCATCGTACGAATATTTGACGACCGGGCAAAAAAACTCACAGATGATATGCTTTCGAATGGTATATGATTTAGCCGTATGTTAGGTGGGTGCATTAAAATGAAATTTTATGGTTAATGTCACTCGACTATGACAATCCTAGTCAATTAAGACTGGAGTCGAGCGCACCTGCCACGTGCGGGATTGAACTCACAACCTCAGTGTTGACATGCTAGTGATACAGGAGTTCTACTACATAGACCACTCGGCCACCGAGGCCCCTTATTTCTATCTATAAGACGACAATACATTATCGTATTTGTTGTAATCGAGACTATCATGCATTATTTCTACTGTAGAAATGAGAATCACTAAAACTTATTGAACAGTTCGAAATAAATAAAATACACACGGTTTGTGACAAAATTCAAGTTCTGGAAGTTGGGCAAAAGACATGTCACAACAGTCTATGTATTCGTATTAAACATGTGAATCAACTGTAAAACCTCTTGGCATTGACATTGATTTTCAATTATACTTTGATACTCATATCAGTAAAATATGCAGGAAGGCATCTCAGCAACTCTTATTTAACGTTTGGAACCTTATTTGAACAAATGTGTATTAATGTTCATTAATTAAAGTTTATGTAAGTGTCTATTTCCTTGCAGCTGCCATTTGTTTCTTTATCTCTTAATCTTGACTTACCATTAAAACGTTTAAACCCGCTGCATTTGTTTGCACCTGTCCTAAGTCAGGAATCTGATGTTCAGTAGTTGTCGTTTGTTGGTGTGGTTCATAAGTGTTTCTCGTTTCTCGTTTTTATATAGATTAGACCGTTGGTTTTCCCGTTTGAATGGTTTTACACTAGTAATTTTTGGGGCCCTTTATAGCTTACTGTTCGGTGTGAGCCTAGGCTCCGTGTTGAAGACCGTACTTGGACCTATAATGGTTTACATTTATAAATTTTGACTTGGATGGAGAGTTGTCTCATTGGCACTCATACCACATCTTCTTATATCTAATTATTTATTGATGTCTGCAAATTGTTTAACCGCAGTGTTTTGATAGTCTACTTTATCTGATAAATCAGGCGTGTCAACCTTGAGGTCACTCCTCCCCAACATCGTCTATAGTTATCAGAAAGTTTGTTTAAAGTAGCAGTTGAAATTTTGTAAAGGAAATGGATATACATGTTTATTTTTGTAACAGTTTTATTCTGTATCTATTGATTAATAGCGCGGAGATGCTTCAAACACACATTAAATCTTAAATCAGCTGGGGGAAAGGTCATCGTCCGTTCATATCTCTGTTTGAAAGAAACACGGCACATAAACTTAAAAGTTAACTATAAACCATACATTTATTTTGATAGATTTCAATGTCTGCCGTTTGGAATAGCATTTTTGTACTGCCAAAAATTAGAAAAGGACAAGTAAAAGCGCACTTGGGTTTTTATGAAGACCATTCAAGTTCATGCGGAGAGCTGCTTTAAAAAGCCAAGTTGCCTTCACTTCATTTTATAAGACGGAAAACAATGTCAATTAAAACTTTTTGTATTAATAATATGTTTGCACCTGTTTGTTTACAAGATTTATTAAATATAACAAAATGTAAAGTATTCAGATACAATAACATCCTAAAAGGTAAAATAAACACAGTTTGGTAAGAAAAGTTTTAAACTGCAGCCGCTACTGTGTGGAACAGGCTTTCAAATAATCTAAGGACTGACAACAGTTTTTCAAGTCTTAAAGCTTTTATATAGTCCTGGAATGGATAGGAATTTCAGTGTTCTGTAACGTCACGGTACCCAAATTGCACCGAGTACCAAAATTGCACCTATTGAACATAAACAGCTGAGATATTCTTAAAAGTTTTCTTTGAGACTAAACAATTTGTATTTTGATTATGTGACATTATACACGTCTTACAAAATAGGTGAATATATTCAAATATACACTAAACGTTCACAGTTTATATCAACAGATGAAGCTTTCACTGGAAAAGAAAAATGTACGAAAACGCCGCCATGCGACGTTCACATAAAGTCATTTTTTAAAAATGAACAAAAAAAAATACAAGCATCCATTTAAAAAAATGAATAGTGAGCATGTACTAATGTAAAATTGTTCTAAATATTTGAAAAATAAAACAAAACATCTGTTATTTGATTTTAATGATGTGAATTTAAGCTTGATGCAATTTTGGTACTCCTCATTACGGAATCATAGATAGTTTGGAGGTCGATTCAAACCAATTTTCTATGACTCAGTAGGAATTAAAAATCAAATTGGTGTACCTATATAACAAAGAAGGATACGGCTACAAAATAAACACAGAATGGAAATTTTTGTCCTTATCATAAAAAAACGTAGGTGAAAAAAACTGTCAAAATAGGTGCAATTTGGGTACCGTCACGTTATACAGATAAGTTTTTCTTGTTATTCTTATTTCTAATTATAGTGCTGCTTATCTTGCTTGATATTGTTGTAATAGGCTTTTTAAATTCTATGTTTTCTCTGCGTGTTATTTCATTTCATTACATTGGTAGCAATGAATTACATTGATTTCCCAGTCAAATAAAAACCGATAATTTCACATGTGAAATAAACATGGTTATTTCACTCTCTGACGTCATACAACAATAGGCGTTATCAAGACGTCGATAACGTCGGATCAAAACAAATTGTGAATGCGTAGAAAAAAGATATAGTTCCTTACATTTTCTACATTAATTTCATTAAAAAAAGCCCTTTGCCAATGTAATAAAAAGAATAACTAATCAAAGAATTCAAATATCGAAAAATATTCAACTCGTGACCGAATAACACTGATAATTAACTCATGCGCTACGCGCATTCGTCAATTAATGTGTTGTTCGGTCACTCGTTGAATATTTTTCTTTTTTAATTACACCTTATGTAAGAATCCTGGGTTTTGATTGGTTGATAGCCAGTGTATCGTTCATTTTTTAACGCCGCCGGGGTATATGCAAAAAAGATATGTCTTTTTTACTTACCCTCTCTGCCGTGGTATTTGCCAAAAAATACTCTATCCGACTGGACGCTTGTAACGTCACTATCATCAATGCGTTTTTGAACGTTAACATTCGGTGTAATTAAACAGATATATCATGTTCTTGAGGGGTATTTGCGAAAAATACCAGTCTTGAGAATGAATTTCCCTCGCCTTACGGCTCGCGAAATTTAACATTCTCTCGACTGGTATTTTTTGCAAATATCCCTCCTTAATATGATATATCTGTTCACTATTTGAATTCTTCGATTAGTTATTCTATAAATAATTGTGCCGATATGCTGTATTTGATGCATTTTAGTATGTACTGCTTAATTTTTTATCGGCATGCTGGTTTGTTTTATGTTATATATACAGAGTATGTAAAATGTATTCGGTAAAACGTTCTTCATTGCTTATGTTTTTGTATCTGATAAAAACAGTGATAAAATTCAAGTTCTGAAAGTTGAGGAATAGACATGTATATAATGGTTTACATTTATAAATTTTGACTTGGATGGAGAGTTGTCTCATTGGCACTCATACCACATCTTCTTATATCTATGTAACAACAGTCCATGTATTCGTATTCAAAATGTGAACCAACTGTAAAACCTCTGTTTTATCTGTATGCTGGTTTGTTTTATGTTGTATATACAGAGTATGTAAAATGTATTCGGTAAAACGTTCTTCATTGTTTATGTTTTTGTATTGATATAGATACACCGAATCAAAAAACCACTTTCGTCTTCGTATATTCATTTTACTAGGCATTTTGAATTATTTTAACGCAACGGTTACTAGCTGCATAATCGAACACCTTGAGCACAGCTAATGATTGTGTATGTCATCTGTTTTGACCGGGAAATGCAAATTAAATATTAGAATCGTTTGAATACTAGTAATTGAATGATACTTCACTGTTGTTTCTAAAACCGAAACCTTAGAATCTACATTATTGTACCTGAAAGAAAACGCCAGTTGTTTGTTGAATTTCCTTCTAAGAAATGTTCTCAAAACCAATCATTGAAATAGTATCAAATGTTTTAATTAAAATTACCAATAAATCCAATATAAAACGACCAAATTGATGCCGAATCCAGAGCTAAATTGAATGATGATCGTAGATTTTACCAGTTTTTACACCTTTATGATATTATTTTTATTTACCGTTGAAGTTAACCCGATTATATTCGATATGCTGCGACTGTCGTATCCTATCAGTTTTTATACTTTAACAGAGCTTTGCAATGTGTTAGTATCCACGTTTAATACGCACCGCACCTAGAGTAAGAAGTTTTCACGGTATCACTGCAGCACTGGTTTTTATTGCTGGTCGTCTAGATATCGATAGCATTGCAAGAGGATTCAAGGAGGATTTGGAAGACCAGCGTTTTTTAGCTTAACAGAATATTGTTATATTGATTTGTATGAACTCACCAATATATGATACTAAGATGATCAGTAACAACACCGCACACTTCATGTTGGCAACGAGTTGTCGACTTGTCCTCTGGTTTTTTATATTTCCGATAAGAAACAGATGCGACAGAATGTAAGTCAAGCATGAAAATATGACATTGGTCTTACATTGTAAACCAAGTGGCTCGTTTGATGAAATTGATTTAACATTTTTTATCAGATGTTAGTCCTACATTTACAGTAGGATTAAAGTGTAATTTCTATATGTTAAATTCTTATACTTTTCAGAGGGCATCAAAAATAATGTTAATCTTTTTTTATTCCCAAAATAGCAAAAGCTACCGTAACCATAACCGTATTCAGCATACAAGATTCCTTGAGCTAAGTTAAATGAGCGGAATTGCCTTTTCTTTAATACTGCAATTATCGAATTAACGGAATGTTTTGTGCATTGATACTTACTATTTACGCTTTATTTTATTCTACACTGCTATTTTATCACAGTAATCCATCTTTCGGATATAGAGATTCTGTATAATAGATAACATAAGGAGATTATGTATAATAGATAAGACATGAATATTCTGTATAATAAATAGGACATGGATATTCTGTACAATAGATAAGACGTGGATATTCTGTACAATAGATAGAACATGGATATTCTGTACAATAGATAGGACATGGATATTCTGTACAATAGATAGAACATGGAGATTCTGTACAATAGATAGGACATGGATATTTTGTACAACAGATAGGACATGGATATTCTGTACAATAGATAGGACATGGAAATTGTGTACAATAGATAGGACATGGAGGTTCTGTACAACAGATAGGACATGGATATTCTGTATAATAGATAGGACATAGAGATTTTGTACAATAGATATGACATGGATATTCTGTACAATATATAGGGCATAGAGATTTTGTACAATAGATAGGACATCGATATTCTGTATAATAGATAGAATATGGATATTCTGTACAATAGATAGGACATGGCGATTCTGTACTAGAGATATGACATGGAGATTCTGTACAATAGATAAGTAATGGATATTTTGTACAATAGATAGGACATGGATATTCTGTATAATAGATAGGACATGGAGATTTTGTACAATAGACAGGACATGGATATTCAGTGCAATAGACAGGGCAAAGAGATTTTGTACAATAGATAGGACATGGATATTCTGTATAATAGATAAGACGTGGATATTATGTACAATAGATAGGACATGGATATTATGTACAATAGATAGGACATAGAGATTTTGTACAATAGATAGGACATGGATATTCTGTACAATAGATAGGACATAAAGATTTTGTACAATAGATAGGATATGGATATTTTGTACAATATATAGGACATGGATATACTGTATAATAGATATGACATAGATATTGTGTATAATAGACAGGACATGGAGATTCTGTATAATAGATAGGACATAGAGATTTTGTATAATAGATAGGACATGGAGATTTTGTACAATAGATAGGACATGGATATACTGTATAATAGATATGACATGGATATTGTGTATAATAGATAGGACATGGAGATTCTGTATAATAGATAAGACGTGGATATTCTATATAATAGATAGGACATGGATATTCTGTATAATAGATAGGACATGGATATTCTGTATAATAGATAGGACATGGATATTCTGTATAATAGATAGGACATACAGGTTTTGTACAATAGATAGAACATGGATATTTTGTACAATAGATAGGACATGGAGATTTTGAACAATAGATAGGACATGATATTCTGTAGAATAGATAGGACATAGAGATTTTGTACAATAGATGGGACATGGATATTCTGTACAATAGATTGCCAAGGACATGGAGATTTTGTACAATAGAAAGGACATGTATATTCTGTACAATAGGTTGGACATGGAGATTTTGTACAATAAATCAAACACGGAGATCCTGACAAGTGTATAATACACCATTTTGTAAGTAGTTTAATGCAGAGTTACGACATCAATCATTAAGTGGGATAACTGGACGCGGAATCGAAATGTAACGAAATTTCACGACCGAGTGTCATTTCTGTAAAATGCGAGATGGAAACCTTGGGTTATATAAAGGTATACAGGTAAAGTAATTTTTAGAGACAAGTGCCTGTGATATTATTGTAATAACTGTTGAATTTCAATGACGTCCGTAACAGCTTTTAATGCAATACTGAAAAATGCTTACTGGCAATTCGGCTGATAACTTGAGTATTTTTAAGAACCTTCATGATTTTGTTATTCTAGACATTTCTGATTTGTTTGTATTACTGTTAACATATTTAGATGTTTCTTATCAGATTAGACAGAAATTCACTAACAAGCACACTTCGCATTAGCAAATTTTGTTATTGTCAATAGGATAATTAGTATGTCATTGGAGTTATATTTATATACGTATTATTGATAATGTCATTTAATATCATTCAATAGTTGACAAATTTCCACAGCAAATCATACAATATGTCAACCCACTTTGCATGTTGTATGAAGGCAAATTAATATCTCTCTAATATTTGCTTAAGCAGCCAAAGCATAGACATATTTGCCCCAACAACCTTATAAATCGACTTTTATGTTAACTCATTGCTCGTGTACTTGCATCAAACGATTAATGTTTTAAAAATCTTCTTTTATTTAATTGAAAAAGTAGTCGACAATATATACATTTGTGAATTGTACATGTAAATGATTAACAGAAAAAAGGAAACAATAAAACTTATACCCTAAAATAATTAATAACTATTGAATTTAATCTATATTTTACCACTTTAAAAGTACTTAGCTTTGAAATTGACATAAACATTATGCAAATTTCACCTTTCTGTTGAAAATGATTACACGATCTCTGCTGATGGTTTGTGTTCGAAGCTTTTTATTTTAGATTCAAGATTTCGAAAACCTTTAAATATAAGATTGAATGCTGTTTTTTTTTTATTTATTCTGCGCTTCATTATAAAATGTGTTTCTTCACTTGCTTTATTTCTAATATATTTTCAAAAAACAGCATTTAATTCTTATATTCAATTCTATATAACAAAGTGTCTTGACTTTAAGCACTACCCTTCAGTATGTCATTTGCAAAAATATTGAATTATTTTCACCTGCGGTTACCTGTTGATAGATCACGATTATAATGACAAATTCATTTATTGTTAAAATAATTGACTCTTTAAGTTATGTTTCTTCAAAGTTTGCCTAACATATATGTAAAAATACGCCGCTCCATATTCGACCATCTCTTACATAATACGGCGCTCCATATTCGACCATCTCTTGTAAAAATGTACATAATATGTAGTAAAAGAAAATATCACTTTATAAATATGATGCATCTTTAGTGCTTTTCTTGATTTACCTTATCAAACCCTAAAAATTTGAAACCAAGGATCTATCAGTACTCTAAATACTTTAGGAGATATATGACCAAAAGGGACAAATGTTATTTGTGCATAAAATTTGGAAAAAACATGTGATGCGGCCTGAACGTCAATAAGATAGGAACAACTAAGCAACACAAGTTACCCAATATTTAATGTAAACATTGCAGAATAATTACAATAGAGGTTACCAAATAAAAATTGCATAAAGAGTAAGACGTAGTAATTGTAACCCTAGTTTTGTACAATGATATCATTTATAAACAAATAAACATGTAGCATTTTATCATTTCAGTGCTGAAACACTAGCTGCTTGGCATGTAACTCCCGTGGTGATTGCAAGAAACTAGTAGTGGTACAATGCCAGTGGGAGTATTGTAAATGAATGATACGCTTATCAGCTCGCAAAGGACAACCATCAAACCAAATTTTAAGAAGTTGAATATTTATATTATATAATAAAAAAACAGGAAAGTCTGATAATAATAGCCAAAAACCATTAAAGGCCATATTTTCTTAAGGAAGTTGATGTTATATACCTCTGTTATTGAGACTCAAGCAATATTCTATCGACAGATTATGTTACTCTGCCGCTACTCAAGTGTTGCAAGTTTGGTTATGGTTACCTGCCCCTACTCAAGTGTTCCTAGTTTGATCATGGTTACCTGCCCCTACTCAAGTGTTCCTAGTTTGATCATGGTTACCTGTCACTACTCAAGTGTTCCAAGTTTGGTCATGGTTACCTGTCACTACTTAAGTGTTCCAAGTTTGGTTAAGGTTACCCTGTCGCTCCTCAAGTGTTTCTACTTTGGTTATGGTTAGGTTACCCTGCCACTACTCAAGTGTTCCTTAGTTTGGTTATAGTTACCCTGCCTTCACTCAATTTTTCCTAGTTTGGTTAGGTTACCCTGCCACTACTCAAGTGTTTTTAGTTTGGTTTTGTTACCCTGCCGCTACACAAGTGTTCTTTGTTTGGTTATTGTTACCCTGCCCCTACTCAAGTGTTTCTATTTTGATTAGGTTATCGTGCTACTACTCAAGTGTTCCTAGTTTTTTTGGATACCCTGCCCCTACTCAATTATTCCTAGTTTGGTTAGGATACCCTGTTACTACTCAAGTGTTCCTAGTTCGGTTATGGTACCCTGCTGCTACTCAAGAGTTCCTAGTTTGGTTATGGTACCTTGTTTGTGTTATTTTAATTATTGATTTTCATAAGTTGATACTTTTTTTATTTGCTATAGCTAGGTTCGAGCACCACATATGCAAATAAACTTTCGAATAAGAAACATGATGCATCAAATGAATTTACGTGTCCGGTAACTGTGCAGAATTAGATTAAAGAGTAATTTTAAAGTATTGTGCATAGTGTTACCTTTTTGAGAATAGTTAGCATGGGCATTGGGCCAATTTTGAGAGATACTTATATAAATCGGGACGCTTCCATTTATGCATAGGCGATTTTCAGCTTTCCCTTAATATCTTGGAAAGTTTCAATTAACGAAATTCATATGCCTTTGTTTTACAATTTCAATAAACATTAGATAGATTTGTTTTTTTATTCGAATTGCAAGTCTGAAAATTGTTTTGATGAACAAGTTGTGTCTTCTTTTTTTACACACATTTTCTTTTAACGTTTTTAAAATATTATTTTGAATTTCAAAAAAATGGTTGTTGTCTTCTTAATGGTGATGTCCACAAACATTTCTTAAAGTAATGATATATAGTTTCGTCAATTTTGAATATTAAAATAGGCTGATGTTTTCAACAAAACCACAAAAACTTAAATTAAGTTAATACAATTTATATTTTGTGAGTGATCTAAGCAGCAGCGGTGGATAATTTTCGTCATTAACTGTGAATTTGAATTATGTAACTGTCTTAACTATATTTAGCTCATTGCCAGGATATATTTTTAGGAATGATCGCAAGATGTCGATAAGATATTTGGTATATGATATCAAACAGTTTTTTTTTTTTTTGTATAATTCTTTATTTTGTTTTTCTTTACCTTATACAATAATCATATGCATTCGTTCTATTAAAGTAGAATACAATACATGTATTATAATTACGACCGGTCAGTGTCAACATAAATTGTATATTAAAACAAAAACAAAATCAAAACAAAACTGAAAACAAAAGAAGAAAAAATTTAAAACAAAATACAAAATTTAAAACAAAAACAAAAATTTAAAAGAAAAACAAAACCAGAAAAAAAACCCAAAAACTAGATATTCATATATGATTAGCATGATATAATAAAATATGATTAATGACGCAACAAACTTGTATCTATAAAACATACGGTGGCATTTTTTTATTATTATTTTCTCTACAAATGTAAAAGTATACATTATTTTCACATATAAATATTTCAATCAAAGACTGGAAATCCTATCAAAATTATATAAACTCCAACTATCATACATGTAACATAGTAACATATAATTAAGTCTTCCATATAATTATAATATATTATATCTATAGGATGCTGACTAACCACTTTCCGTTTGTAATGTAATCCAGTTGTGTTACACATTTTTTTTTACAGTTTTGTATGAGTTATTTTTCTTGTATTATAACATTATTTGTTTATTTTCTCACCTATTGTAGGCGAACTGTGAAAGGTGGAAGATAATTTTTCAATAATGTAATATTTTTTTTAACTTCTTAAGTCTATCTTAACACAAGGTACTCAGTCTACAAGAATAAATATGGTCCTCAATGAGAACAATAAAAAAAAATCAAGAGATATTTATAATATCTGATCCAAAGAGGATGTTTTGTTTTGATATCAGAAGCTTATAATTGCAATCTGATTGTAATATATCAATAACATTCCCCAAAAAATATGTTCTATTGTCTCTTTTGTTTCATTGCAAGAACTACATAGGTGTGTTTCTTTAAGTTTGCATTTATATAGCAGGTCATTTGTTGCTAAACATTCTGTGCTGAATTTTGAAAAAATTATCAGTTTATCATATAAAGTGCACTCGAAATGATGCATATAAAGAAAATCCCAGTGATAACGAACAGTTATTCGCTTTTGAAACTTACCATTTTATACCGAACTATTTTCCATATGGAAGTTAACTTGTTTCTTGTAACCAATGTACTGCATCTCCTCAAAAATCGTAAAAGTTTACGCTTAAACTGTTTCTTTATAAAGTTCTTTATTTCCTCAGGATAATATGTTAAATTTGGACCGAAGCGGTCCGGTTACATGTAACAAGAGTTATTTCCCTTTTTGTGTTTGACATGAGTGGTATGTAGGGGTTACTCATAAACTAAGTTATAGAGACCTAGAGGTTTTTGAGGCGGTCCTTTATTAAGGTCAAGATTAAGGTCAAAGCTAAATTTCACGTTCTAGATGTTGTTCTTTGCTATTACTTCATACTAGTACATGATAAAGCCATAAGGTCTTTAACATTAGGCTGGACGACACATGATCTTGAAAAGGTCAATCTGAAAGTACCTTGTGTAAACCAGAAGTAGCATTGTTTGCCTTAACTTCATGTAAAAGTACCTACAGAAACCATATATTTTCAGAATCGGTGTGAATCGACCTTTCATAACAACCGAATGTGACATTTGTAAATAGGAAGTAACAAATTATCTTCTTTATTGCTAGCATAATCAGTGTAATAAATTTATTAAATGACACCGGAAATGGCATATTGTACACACGGAAGTGGCCAATTACCTCCCTTATTTCAAAGGGGAATACATAGAAACCATATTAATTTTGTTTTAGGAATTGGTGAAAAGCAAGGATTACCCCAAGATCTGATGTCTGGCAAATAAATAATACAGAATTTAATCTCCCTGCAGCTAGAAGTAACTTGCAGCTGTTTTCTTACGTCAAGTATCAAATATATATTTTAATGAAATTTAGGACAATAAAATATTCAACAGTTTATCAATTTGGTAAGTTTTGTCGGCACAGAGGGTTGTCAAATGGGGCAATTGAAAGTGAATGGTGCAAGGCACTGTCTGAACGCCGGATACAGAATTCAATAAACATTCGCTGTCCGATCAGCCGTGAATGTGCATAAAATGTCAGACATACGCCTTATTCCAATGCGTATATATGTATTCATATAAAATGTATGTTTGACTTTAAAATTAAAGGGGTAGGGCCAATTTCTTCATTAATCAATGGTGGCAATTTAGAAAAAAAAATCTTAAAATCTTTACTTAAATTGACAGTATCAGTGCTCCATGAGTGTATTTTAGGTTCTTAAAATAATATGGCTAATATAAACAGTTAATCGGACCCAACTTTTGAAAGTCTGAAGATTGCACAACGCTGGTATGTCAGAAATTCTGAATTCGGCAAATTTTTGATATTTATCCTAAATATGTAAAAGTGGACCATTCTCATTGAAACTAAAACTAAATTGCTGTTTGAAGTAAAATTATGTATAGTATTTCTAATACACATTATTTCATTCTGTGGAGTGACGTTCTTCGAAGCAGAATTTTATAACACATGTAAAATTTGTAATTTTGAATCAAAATGCCTTTATCAGCAACATGCAGAGCCGAATTACATTTCTTTAATGTGAATTAACACATAAGACGCAAATGAAGACGCATACATAGATTCATCCTTGTCCGCAGATCATTGAGTAGTTACGATTATATAAATGCACTATATAAATTAAACGCGGTTTATTGAATTACTGTTGCTGCTAACGTCCCATGGGGAACATTTCACGCATACTTAAAAGTCGTAGCAGTATTAAAAAAAAACATTATGTAAAATTATAATTTTATAATACGAAGTATTTGGGCTTAACACGTTATGTTATAGAAAACTTCATAAAATGAAAAAGCCGTCATTTATTTAGTACGAAATGACGCCATCATTAAATGTAACTATCTTAGCAGTGCGCATGACACATTGTGTGAATGCATGATGATAGTTTATCTCTAGTGGCATACAATTCACTCAGTTCTGTCAGATTGCAAATCAAGAACAAAAGAAAATTAAATGCCTCACGCAGTTGACACGAAACAGACGAAATACGTACAGCAGTACATGCACATAAGCATAATTTGCTGCGTAAATACTGTGCCTGATCTAGCTGCATATCTTTGACGAAATACGTCACCATAGGGGTATGTCTATAATCTGTAATGGGGCATGATGTCTAGTGGAAGGAGGCGGAAATATTTCTGCCGTTTTCAATGTCAGTAATTGATATTTTTCCATTTTTTTATGGAGGCGCTTAAAATCCTACACACCTTGCCCTTCAAACTAGTTACGTTGAACAATCCTTAAAGACAGTTGATTGAACTTTCACATGCTCCATTAAGAATACTACCTTATGATGACGTTAACGCTTATGTAAACCCCCACCCACACTATCACAATAGATGATGTGGCTGTGTGTTGAATGCTCAAAGTGTCCATTTTACCCTCGCTTGCCCTGGTTATTTTATTTAAATCTAGAACAAACTGAACAAAAAATCCGTGACCTTTTTAAAGCAATTATATTTATAAAAAAAAACCGAGTACATCATCTCAGAGTAGGGAAAATTTGAAGAATTTTTTTTCAGCCAAATCTAACATTTATCGATATTTACATGCATTTCTTCACTGTAAGATTCGTTAATCAGATAATTAGGCAAAAACAAAAAGTAAAGTATGTGTATATGAACTGACACATATATACATGTTTGTGCAAAAACTGTAGATCTGCTGATCAATGAGATCAAATAAGACCAATGAATAGAAATACAAAATATTTTTTTTCTGCGTTTTCAGCATAAATTACCGTCGAAACATGAAGCAAAATTAAGTCTGACAGAAGATAGTTGTTAATTAAGATAGAGAAGTGCCGTTGACGCTGAACGGTGAATCAGGACGAGAGCGCTATCTTTGACTTATATTCATATGTTTATAAACAATGAAAACTTTAGGAACTGTATGACCAAACTGACATAAAAAGAGTAGTAATCTAAGATTAACTTTACCTAGTAGAGTTGGAACGTTAGTCTCTTTATAATTGTTTTTAATTCATCAACGGGGAATTCTAGTTCAATGTTATAAATCATGTCAGTAACGAAGCAACTACAACAGTCCAACTAAATGTTCCACAATTGTTAGGAAATACCTAGACTGAGTATTGACTACGTACCAGTACCTATTTTTAGTCTTGGATACATAAGTTTTATTATTTTGTTGTTATTGACTTTGAACTAGCGTTTTATAACAGAAACTTAAACATTCTAACGACCTATAAACTTTAATTTTGAAAGTGAAAATCATCAGCCTTAATCATCTCATCTAAGTTCCAGTGAGTATATCTTGCATATTTACCGGATTTTTATTTATTACAGAAGGCTGTACATGGGTTGCAACGTAAGTATTTGCAATCAGATCTCTATTTTCCATAGACTTTATGACACAATGAAATAATAAGTTCCTTGGTTTTTATTAAGGAACAAGTCAAAGACAGAGAAAAATAAGCCAACGTGAAACAAAACTTCACAGGTTCTTTGTGTAGTTAAGATATCTTATAGAACAGCTACAAGAAGCCGAGATGGAACGGATTTTTAATGTGTTCTTCTGTAGCTTAGGTACTAAGTTTACATGATTTAGTTGTATTGAAAGATTGTAAATATAAGTTTAGATATTCTAATATTGTAGATATACCTAGGGTCTGAACATCAACCTATGGTAAGAACTCTTTTAAATACAGAGCTGCTGTTTTATGGAATGATCTACCTGATGATTTTAGAAAAATTGCTAATTTTAGTCAGTTCAAAAATATTTTAAAGTCATGGAATGGAAATGACTGTAAGTGCACAGTTTGTGCAGATTTTTAGTTAATATATTATGCTAAAATTATTTACCATTTAGATCATACCCCCTTTTTTTCTTTAAAACATTTTATGCTATGCATTTTACCAGCTTTTATGCCTAGTGTACACTTATATGCTTTTAGCTTTAATTACCTAGCTTATGCTTATATTCTGCTTATTACCATCATGGTTTTAGTGCTTCATTTTGTGCTGTGTAATTTATTGCATGTGTATTATGTGTTGTATTGTTATATGTTGTATTGTTATAAATGTCTTGTATGTCGGTTAAAAGCTCATTAGAGCTTATGTTGTCTCTGTTTGTATACCTTGCCGACTCTAATTAAAGCTTATTTATTATTATTATTATTATTATTATTATTATTATATTTATTTATCATAAGTGATTTAAACGTTATAAGGACATTAAAAGAAAAGCCTTACTTGAGTCTGGGAAACATAATTCATTTATTAGTTGTGATTGATTGGCTTTGAACTAACTTTCATTAACTGTGACAATTCAATAGCTTGTCCTTTGTGTCTTTTTTATATATGTTGGTTGATTTTGTGCTTTTGTCTTCTATCAGATAAATCAAGCGCCGTCCACCTATCACTACAGTTTGTTCTCATGTTGTGCTATTACACCACTGTCTCGGGATAGGAGGGGGGTTAAGCGCTTACAAACATGTGCAACCCCGTCACATTTTTTATGTGTCTGTCCTAATTCAGAAGCCTTTATCCTACTGGCTATCGTTGTTTGCTGTCCCATATTTGGTTTTCGTTTATTGTTTAAGCTTAAATCATGCCGTTATGTTTTAGTCCGTTGGTCCGTACAGTGATTTACAGCTGCTAACATCCACGTCCTTTGTACTTTGGTGAATAGTTGTCCCAATTGCAACCATACAACCTCCTTAATTTTATATTATACGTGATAATTGTATGATTGTTTTCTATTTTATCATCTGAAGGGCGAACGGTTTTGAAAGTAGAAAAATCAAAATGTTATTCTTAAGAACTTTTGTGTAGAATTAACATCATTCCACTACCAAATTGTAGGCTACTTCGATCGAAGGAAACATAGAAAGCTTTAAGAGTTTGAAGAGTTTATTTTTAATCCAAAAATTGAAAGTATTAATGCTCCTTCTAGTATTTTCCGAAATATTTTCGAAAAATGATAAACGAATAACTTTCACATGATATTATCACGTTCGGTGAGAATGAGGGCGTAAAATCCGATGCCTCGTACAGGGTGAATGGCTTATACCAAACAAAATTGTCCGTCCCTATTTGTTCAAATCTGTCCAAACTTCCCATTGTTCACACCGGTAGACCAACCTTGAAGAATCTATTATAGGTTGCACTTCTGAAAATATAAACAATGCAATTTCCAATAGGAACTCCCTTTGCAGCTAAAGCTGTGCAACTTTTACTTTGAAGTTTCGTAAAAAATTATATCCTAGAACGGAAAGTTGATATGCACTTCTTTTTTATTCAAAGGTCAAAACATAGGGCTGTGCCGCATATTTTCAACATTTATATGCCCCGAACTTCTAAGAGTTTAAACTTATACTAAAATTCTGTACTACCCCTACCTTTATTTTTGGTCTGCCACAGAATTCATTTTTCACCGGTACCTTGTGTTTTTATACTGGTAACTTTCCCAAGTTATTTCTCTATGAGATGAAACATAGAGATCATATCTGGGAACCATTACGTATACAAATTAAAATATCTATGAATATTATATATCTCCCCAAAAGAGGCGTGGCTTGTGAAACAGCTGTATTTATAAAGTGCAATCTATATTAATTGTTAACTTGTTCTCGTCCTAAATATGCATGAAATAAACTGTCACTAATCGCTAAGCAAAAAACAATCAATCAATCCCGTGATAATGTCATTTAGACAAAGGGAATATACTGGCGGTAGTGGTTTAATCCAAGACGGCTCCCGAAAATCATAAAATTGTTAATATTAACATAATGGATCAGATATTTATGTTTTCAACATTTCGATTTACTTGATTTTTCAGGGAAACTAAGAGCGGGAGAAGAAATAACACCCTTCTCACAGATTTAAAAGTTGGTAATAATCTGACAGATAAAATGTCGCGATTTCCGAAAACTTCCATCTTTGAAACTCACTAGCGCTAATGACAATGTCCTAATTTCTTCGTAAAAGGGCAAGTTTTGCTCGATAAAGATTAACAGACAAAAATATATTAAAAATCGATTAACTGATTGTTGTTGCCTGAGGTTATTGTCCATCTTATTATCAGAAATGCGTCAATAGTCTGCTTTAAACACATAGTGAGAGACAGACTTTATTTCACACCAGTACAATAGACTACTTTCGAGTTATGTCCTTTCGTCAAAAAGTCGGAAAAGTTCGTCAATTATGCGCGCCTTTATGACGTCATTTACCAGATAAAGGGGACCGTCCGTATCCCTGAACTATTAAGGTGGTACCCAACACCTTGACTAATATTAATTTGGCTCGTTTAATTTTCATAAAATTTTGACAAAATGTTTACTTTGACCCTTTGACAAAAATATAAAAAATTCAAAAAATTTGAACCAACCACTTTATCAGAAAAATTTCATTGGTTATATAGCAGTTTGACAAACACTTATTTTGATCATTGAGAAGCTTAATATTTCCTTAACAATACAACGTGATTAAAACGTTTAGCTGATTTTTATCTCACTGTAGTGTTAGGTACCACCTTAATGTATATCAAGCGTCTTCGTGATCGTCATTATGCAGGATAAACTAGAAATAATGTTTGTTCAGTAGGTACTTAATCACAATTCCCTAATGATAGCAATGCTGGTTATCAATGATAAGAATTTAATTTGCCGAATAAATTCGTGCAATTTAGCATCATAACGTTTCAACCGCTCGCTCAACATGGGAAGGAAGTGACGATGCCCCTAAATGCACGAATGATGTTCAATAAAACCAAAGACGGAAATGCAACGAACTTGAAAGTGGTCCATTTAAGCAAATGAACCGAAAATAACTAATCTTGTCAAAGACGGTAAAAAAATGAATAGAATGTCCCATAAATTGCAGGATAGATTTGTGTACAAAATGAAGGATAAAAAGCCTGCCTACAGAAGGACATCTAGTGTCAAAATATTACCTACCCTGCAAACATGGAAAGAAATATTTTGATCATTTCAATGTTTGTCATGTTTTAGCAAGGACGCTATTAATTATAAATTCACAAGAAAACGTTCTGGTAAATAATAACAACAAAAATAATTTAAAAAAAGAAGCAAACTGTCCATATAATGTTGTCAGTTCCATCCTAACATAGAAAATAACGAGTACAGCAGCACAGGGACTCGGTTAGCAGATAAACAAATTTGTTAAACAGTGTTTTGCAAAATTGTTTTCGTATTTCCAGTCTATTTGTATTACATTTATATCGTTTTTTACGTTGGCATCAATGTTTCTTTGTTTTCTAGCAATGTGCAGTTTACTATCCATATCCGTATACTGAAAAAAAATCCCAAAGAGATCTAAGTCGCCATTTTGAATAGCCTATAACATGTGAAACAAATCTAGATATTTGAAATTCTATTCATTGAAAAAAAATCCCATTAAAATACTTTTTTTTAACCTATTTTTCTTTTATTAACTGAACATGGAGTTATGATAAAGACACTGTGGTCGTTAATTTAAAGACATGTTGCTTTAAGTAGATAATTATTCGGAAATAGGTATAGTCCGGTTTTCTGTTCTTTTTATAATGCTGTGTTTACATTCACTACAAACCAGTAATAGTCTGAATTGGCCTATATCTGTACTCGACTTTACTGATTTTTACTCGACCAGTCTGAATTGGTCTGAATTTTACTCGACATTACTCGACCCCAGTCTTAACCATACTCGACTGTACTGATTTTTACTTGACCCTTATCTTTGCCATTGAAAATAGTCTGAACTATTACTCGACCAGTCTGAAACAGTCTTAACCCATTCTCGACCTGTACTGGACCTATTTTTTTCAGTCTAAACCATACTCAACCAAAGGTCTGAACATTACTCGACCAGTCTAAACCATACTTGACCAAATAACCTCTACTTTTTAAAATTTTAACTGTTAAGATAAATTTCTTTTTAACTGACATGACAACAGCCACAATAAAATAAAGATATATATAAAAACAGATTTTTACATACTTACATGATTCTCAGATTTATCAAATAGAGATAGTTAAATCATATTATCTTATATAACAATTTAATCATATTTTTGTTACAAAAAGATTTTCTTTTACCTAAAAACCACACCTATACTGACGGTAATTAAACCTTATCAAGGTCCTTCTTGTTTGGCATGTGTGTGTGTTTTTTTTTTTAAACTTAATTTTCCTAAATTTCTAAATAAAAAATACATAGGTTTCATGGTTACATACAATAGTTATATAATTATCTTTTTAATGAGGTAACAACAGCCAACAAAATCACTGATATTGTTTAACCTTATATTAGAAATATATTTATTATTGTAATTTTGGATATATTATATATGATATATATCAAAAGGGATAAAAATTAAAGAAATTAATAAAATTGTTCTTTTGATTAGTTGTGAAGTATAAAGTAATACCTCCTGCTTGGGGCAACTCATTTAAAAGATCATACCTGGTCAGAGAGTATTAATTTCTAAATAACATTCATTCAAAATTGCAACATCCTGTTTAACTTAAATTGCAAGGCCTTTTGAATTCACTGGATAAGTAATACACGAGTTTAAGAAAAATACGGCTTTCTTTTTACCTGTTAAACAAACATGTACTGAGGTAATTAAACCTTATTAAAGTGCTTCTTGTATGCCATATCTTTAATTTTGACAAAAAATATTTAAATTTAATTGAAATAAAACAAAGGTGTCATTTTTTAAATTTATTAAGTTGCTTTATAAATATACTATTTTATGTACATTTTAATAAAAAAATGTTCACTGCATTATTAACTTAACTCAACTGACACCATAAATCTATACAAGGCTTAAGTTAATGGGGAAAATTGTCCAGTAACCATAAAATATATCTGAAACATTAAAAATATTTGAATAACATTGAAAATATTAGTCACAATTCAGTTTTGAGATTATTTGATCAGCTTGTTTTATTTCAATTTTAAAGGAGATATATATATGTAAGTGTTGATGAATATGGTGTTGAAGTTATATTATGTTTATTGTGAAATTTTGGTTTCAATGCTGTATTGAATACATTTTTAATTTCAAATTGTTGTTCAAATTTCTAACCAGGGGAAATAGCTGTTGTTAAAAACAGTTCCTAAATTGATGAAATACAATAGATAGATACAAAAAATAGGTCTAGGTTGGTTAAGACTTGGTCGAGTATGGTTCAAACTAGGTCGAATATGGTTCAGACTAGGTCGAGTATGGTTCAGACTAGGTCGAGCATGATTCAGACTAGGTCCAGCATGGTTCAGACGCGTATGAAATGGTTAAGTAAAGGTCGAGTACAAGTTCAGAATGTTAAGTATGGTTCAGACTACAGTCGAGTATTATCAAGTAAATTTCAGACCAATTCAGACTGGTCGAGTAAAACTCAGTACAGTCGAGTACAGATATAGGCCATTTCAGACTTTTACAGGTTTATAGTGATATGACGTTACTTTTGTATGGAACGCAATAGGTGGGTTGTTTTATTTGGTTTCCAATCTTCTTCCTTTTATGTAATATAAACAAGTGGCCTTTAAACAAAATCATATGTTTACCTCATGAAAGTATGTGATGAAACAAGCATGTGTGTCTATATAACTTACGAAGTTCGATAATAAATCACTAGATTATGATATAAAAAGGTCGCATATCGTCCGCTGCAGTCTTTCTCTCATTTTCTTTTTTGCAGTTGTGATTATTCAAGAAGACGGACAAATAACATGATGGAAATTGTTGAGTCTAACAAATGCTAGAGAACTACTTTATACATGTAATAAGACAAAGAAAACATTTCGCCTTCCAAATTAAAGCGGGGTATACACACGATGCGACTAGAAAAATTTACTGAAAATTACGACAAGTAATTCAAGCAAAATAAGGTGTGGTACAAATACCAATGAGGACTCTCCACCAATCTATAAAATGCCCCAGAATGATGGATTGGCGTGTCATTGAAGGCTAATTTTACCTTGGACCAAGGACGTATAACTAACATATGTCATTGCTTGGACATGCAATATATTCAATGATATAAAAGTGCCATTTTCTAAGAAAGGAGGATAAAACTAAAAAAAAGGGAAAAGTCATATAGATCAAGATGATTACCACACGAAACGTAGGATAAAATTGCGTGCACAAGTGAAAATAGTTAATCAGTCAAAAATCCCCCTCGGGAATATCAAATAGTCGCCCCAGATTCCCACTTACTCCCAGAAGAAAACCTTTCATTTTACTCCCCTTGTCCGCATCCTCATTCCTATGTCCCACTACCCTGTCCACGAATCTAAATATACTACCGAAATTAAACCAAAGGAACTTTCTTTAAAATAAATAAATAAAACAATAACAGCAATTTCATTCTGTTGTAAATTAAGACCACAGTTCGTTCCACAATTTTCAGTATAGATTTTCTTCTTGATGACCCACCTTTCCCAAGGTTTGTCAGACATGTGGCAATGTCTAGTTATATTTCATCAACTACTGGGCCAAATGACCAGTATAGATGTTAGAATTTTGTATTATTCATAATGTAAAAGACTGCTAAAACACTGACTGGACCAGTATTGCTTGAACAATTACTGGACCAAAAGACCACTGAGGTCCAAAAAACATTTGCAACCTCTGGATGACTTTTATGCATGGGTTTATATATCCAAACTCGTCCGCTATGCCGATCTCTGTAGTGACATAATAGATTTCAATAAACGTTACCTGTACATATCACTGATAATTTATTAAGTTGTGGATTTCGTTACAACAAATTACTTAAATTTAATAAATTCTGTTTTTTCTTTTGTGGCTTTGTGTCTATCTGATAAGTTAAGAGCCTTAAACCGATTTTTTATAAGTTAATTTGTTCTAATAAATATTGTGCTGTTAAACCATTGTCACAAGTGCTCGCAAACATGTTTAACCATGTCGCATTAGTGTGCGCCGGTCCCTAGCCAGAAGTCAGTGATTCAGAGGTTGTTGTTGCTTGCTTCATAGAATCCAAGCCGTTAGTATATTTACTCAAGTAGTCTCACAACTGTTATGTCTGGGCCTTTTACAGCTTTTGGTACGAGTTTTGCTCATTGTTGATGGCCTAACACTGACCTATAGTTGCAAATTATAATTCAAGTCATCTGGCCTCTAGTGAAAAGTTGTCTCAATAACATTTTTTTATATCAGCAAAAACAATCAGAGTTTCAGCACATATTTTTCTCTTTTAGGCCTAAATCTATCCTCTTATTTCAGATAAAAAGTTAAACTCATAGGTGTAGAAATTTTATTTCTTGTTGGTACACATATGATAAATTACAAGTGACATAAACTCTGCATAGCTTTCAACCGACACACACAATGCCAATATTATACATATACATAAGTAACAGTTGCATAAAGCATTAAACAGAATAGTAGTGGTAAATCATGAAGCTTTTTTAACACTAACCGACATTTTTTTCTGGCTTAAAAACCCATTACTAATGTGGTTTACAGCATTTACTGCAAGCAAGACACAAAGCAGAGAAGCTTCGTTAACAATAAATAGTCTTACAAAGGAACAGTATAGAAATCACAAATATTAATAAGTGTATCAATCTTCAATTTTTAAACAGGTTACAAAATGGTTTCTTATAATTAGTGTCCACTATAGGTAAGTATTAGGTAAGTTTTATATTGGTCATCATTATTGAATTTTCAAACAGGTTACAAAATGGTCTCTTAGTGACCACTATAGGCAAGTATTATGTAAGATTATTTATGTAAGTTTTTTATTGTCATGCAAACAAATTCCATAAAAAATTGTCAAAAAATAAATTTATTTGTATTCATGATGCTAAATGCATCCACGAATGAGTGGGGGTCTGGTGGTCTTCCCCTTAAAAATTTTAATGTGTACGTTTTTGTTTTCGTAAGGGTTAGATCAAAGAAGCTATATCATTTAATCTTACATACAGGTATATTGAAGATGTTTTTTTCCATTCACAATACAAACTTTTTCTGATTGGGTCCCAGTAATAGTCCTGAACTAGAGATTACAGACATTACATATGCAGCTTCCTCTGCCTTATGTTTAGACATATATACCCTGAATTTCAATACCTGAGTTTATGACAAACGAAATGATTTCAATTTTGAAATTATAAATTTTTCTCACCTTAGCAGCAACTTCATCCGCGTGTGGATTATACATTTCTTAACTCATACGGTATTCAGGAGCTTGCAGCTGCTACTCAGAATTTGTAAAATCAGTGTCTCTGAGCAAAAATAAATGAGCCAGGGTTTTGTGAAAGAATGCCTCGTCCTTTTTCCCAAAAAGTTTTTTGGAAAGTACCAAGAGCTAGTAGATAAATATTCAGTGTCTACCTCAAAATTATACAGGGTGGTCTTGAGTTATAGATTCTAGGTACTGACTCTGTGTAGAATTTTATTTACTTTACAGTTTTACCTTTGTTTGTCTTTGTACTATTATGTTCCATTTGGTAGTATGACTCTTGACGCGATTAGGTATATGTGCATCCAGCTTTCAGATTTCAAGCTTTTGACGTTCCTTATGCGGGTGGATCCAGAAATGCGATTCGGACATATGAGATTTTTATAGTGTTGTTTCCTTTTGTATACCCTTGTATTTATATTTTACTAATTTTGTATTTTATCGGGAAAGTATATTTGTCATTATGCTTGACTATACTGACTGTATTATCAACTACAACAACTGTTTTAGTTGACGTCTTTGTTTGATTAAGTGCTTGAACGTTTAATTCAGTTGTGTTGCATGTCTGTGATGTATGTTTTGGCTGCTGGATCCCAGTAATGGTGACGTTAACCAATTCTATTATATGACTATACATTTTCTGTTTTCTCATCGGCTAAAAGCATAAGAAATCTTCTTTGATAAAACATTATATTCACCGCGGAAAAAAAATCACGAGGGGCTATAATAAGACTTGGAAAAGATTCCGTGTACCTAAATATAGATATTCCAAGGCAACGTCAATGAAGTAAGTTTATCAGGATCTACAACGTACGTCACGAGTCACGTGATATTTGTAAGTTTCCAGCCGCCATTTTTGGAATTTCGAAGCGAACAAAGGTAAGAATTCTATGATTTATTTGCCATGAAAGCATGTATCGGTAAAAATATATAGACAAGCACATAACAGGGGTCGATACTGACATGGTTTAGCATTACTGTTTGATGTTAAACTTCCTAACTTTACAAACACTCTCAAAAACCGTGAGCGGATCATGTATCGTCTGCACAGTGTAAACACAACATTGACATTTGTAGAACATTCTTTCTTTTCTTCCGTTATAGAAAGATAAATGATAACATAGACTAACACGAGGCAAGAAAATATACACCAACTTCCAGAATTATCGTTTAAGATAAGATTTGATGGCATTTATTAACTTGTTGAAAAGTGAACGTGAAAAATCGCCGGCCTCCGGTTCCTCTCTATCTGTATCTGTATTTGTATGTGTAGAATCAGTTTTGACATTAAACCGATTTAAACAAATATAATAGCTTGTAAGACAAGAGGTTTCAATTATAAATGCTGCAAGTATACAAATTTTAAACCGATCGAAATATTTGTTTACGGTACATGGTCATGGGTATGTACAGCTATGTTGTTTCAACATGTATCTGATCTTTTGATTTTTTAAAATATAAATGTGCAAAAGGCTAGCATAGGGTCTCATATATGAAAACAATTTGATTTAGACAGGTAACCAAATACACATTAAGCCGAAATGGCGATTAGACAACTATTTTTTTTTTATTCATTTATTTGCTAACGGTCACATCTATGAATGAAATATGCTAACGGTCACATCTTTGAATGAAATATGCTAACGGTCACATTGATGTAAGTATCGGCCACATTTAAATATATGATGAAGCAATTTAAAGATAAAACCCGGCCAATATATTCAATCATAATTTACATTATCTATTTTTCCAGATGTGGAAAGGATGAGCAGAAAAAAATCCCGATTGGAGAAACACAGGTCAACAAGACGACGACGAAAATTGACAGACAAAAAGAAAGGCCTCGAAAAAACCCATATAATTGTGAAAAGCACCAACACAGAGGAAAAAGAAAGAGAAATCGGCTCTACGCCAAAAATCAAAACGTTACACCCATCATCCCGATCAACTCCAACCAGGTCACCATTTTGTAAAAAATTAAAATTTTCTACACCATCTCCAAAAATTCTATTAGATGATGAATTCTGGGCAAATGATTGTGATACATCCCATAATGCATTAGGGAACTATCTTATAGAAGACTTACGTGTAAAAAAAAATACTGAAAATGATACAATTGAATTGGAAACTAACAGTTTACATGAAAGCAAAGACGACCATATAGTAAGATCATTAATTGATCTTACTCCAAAAGTTGTTGAAGAACTTCGTAAAGGAGGATTTGAAGATACTTTGCTGCAGTTCTTTCAATTAATCAGCAATAAAAAAATTCCACTTGACAACATTGCCTTTTTGCTGTGGACTGAAGTTATAAGATGGTTTAATTTAGAAAAACACATCTGGGATGAGATACCTAAAGCAGACAAAACAGTTTTGGAAGCTTGGCATGCGCCTATTTGGAGGGAAATTTATTTGCTTTATGAGTGGGTACAAGAACACTACAGACGTTTTATACGGTGAATCACCACCAGGATATTTTGAGCCATCCAACTCTGACATCAATTTTGCCATTCCATTCATTGATGTTCTATGTGAATATACACATTACAATGATTGCTCTGGGAAAAGACTACCTGGCATCTTTATCGACGTAATGCAGAAAGTATCCCAATCAATGAAAGACCAGAGTTTGTGCATTTCATTTGACGGGAAAAAAATCAAACAAGGCTTGACCACTGATTCAGGAGATGTTGACTTACTCGGTTTTGAGGATGGATTAACATTGCAAAAGCGAAATGACGACTTGTGTCAATTAGTAAGTGCTCATGAAACTAACATCAACATCCTAGAGAGATTTGAAGATGAAGCATCGATGAAGTGCATACCAGCGGATATAAAGAGTGATGTCATTAAGGAACTTCGAGTTTTTTTAGAAGTTTTATCTACAACTGCTGATATAATCAGGAAAATCAAAGTAAAAAAAGAGTATGCAAAGTCAAAATTCATTGATCGTGGTGGATCGATATGGTGCAGTGGTAAATTCGTTTACGTAATAAGTGCCATTAATGATTATTTGTATGACATAGATCGTTTTTTGAATGCACATTTTGAGTTGATGAACGAAATCTGCTGTCATTTAGCGCATTTGAATACAACTGAGAATCTTTTTATTTTCGGAAGAAACATAGCCATAGACCAACAAATGAATTGCAACTTGCTACCTGACAACAAAGACAGAAATGATGATACTAGAAAGATAAAACAGAGAAGTGAAGAATGGTTCAGTATAAGAAAACAGGCAAAAGTAACAGGAAGTACTTTGTATAAAGCCATAGGTCTAGAGAATTTGAGCAGCATGAGGGATCATTTTGACAATGTGATATGCAATTTGAAAGAGGCACCGAAAAATCAATTTACAATTGCGGCAATGCAGCATGGCACAGATAATGAAATAAATGCAATGTCAACACTGAACTATCAAACCTAGATAAAAGGGGCCAAGGAACAGTTACCACAACAGAATTCTCACAATTCATCGAGAGCAGCATAGATCAAATGCAAACAAGATTAGATCCTGAGCGGTAAGTGCGGCCTACTAATTTCTTCTGTGTTAATCAGGAACCGTGTAGATATCCAAATAGGAATGTTAATTTTTACATGGAACATTTGTCCCAGTCCACCTTTGTGATAGCTTGTCATATTTTGTCTATATGATGTATTATACGTAATTCCAAGATAGGAAAAAAGCTGTTTTATTCTCTTAACCAAAATTTTCATGAATGTTTTCAATAACGACATTGACTAAAAGTTGCTATTTAGTTTATATCAGATATTTTTTAGTTAAACCAAAATCATACGGTTAATCAAGGGCCCAATTGCAATAAACATTGTTTTCGTGCCTTATTCTGGTAATCTGATCTTCACGTACAAATACAAAATCAGTGAACGACAAAATCGTATAGAATTGTGTCTTATTGTTGGAATAATGTCTTCTTAGTGTTGATAATATATTACAGTATGTTGTACTACTAATCCGTGTCAAACATAATTTTATTATTTTCCTTTTCGTACAGGTGTTTTGCTTATAGAACATCGGTCTCCACTGTGTACAAACCTGTCGAGAAATGGTCAATAAACTCAATTCCAGAAATGGTTTACTGTGGAGATAGCAATTCTTCTGACCTTTTGATAACCTCAATTATTCCAAAGTAAGTTTTCTTGAGATTATAGATAAAATCGCAGGAATACAACCGCTCTTGGTGATTTTTAAAAATTGAAATGGATACTTGGCGGTATTCATACAGCCCTAAGTATTATCGGTATCGAGAGACCCTATAGATATAAATCGTCGATATGTACAAGGCTTCCGATTTCAATACAAGGTTGTTCGTAACAGGCTGTCTTATCCACTTCCGGTCAGGACTGTGAGGTGTTATTAGTCCAGATAATACTGGTATGACTCACACGTTAATACTTGGTCATATCTTATATGAAAAATATGAATTGCATAATATTTGTGAGACGTTGCCTTTACCACTAAATAGGAAAACATCATTGCAGTTCAAAACATAGGAAACATGATGCACTATGTAAGGGACGTGTAAATGTTGCTTTTAGACAAATTGAAACACATAATACAATAAAAACAAGATGTGGTGTGATTATCAATGAGATAACTCTTCACAAGATACCAAAGGACACAGAAATAATATATATAGGTCACTGTACGGCCTTCAACAATGAGCAGAGCCCATACCGCATAGTCATCTTTAAAAGTTTGCGAAATGACAAATGTAAAACAATCCAAACGAGAAAACTAATGACCTTATTTCACTGTGGATTCATTAAAATTTGTTGGATACTAATTGTCGTCGATTTCGTGGGTACAGGGGAACAACGAATTAAAATGTTCAACGAATTACAAATTTTCTTAAGGAATGTATGCAGAGTTTGCCGAAACCACGAATTTAAATAGCCACGAATATTTAAGTTTTCCTTAATCCACGAAAACGGGTACCCATGAAAATAAATGAATACAAAATAATGAATGAAAAAACAAATATGTAACGTATATTAGCTTAATCATAACAGACAGTGACAACAAAAATCAATTTAGGAATTCTGAAATACGTAAATTTAATATTTTTACATTTCAGGAACCATTTTTTCGATGAAAAGGCAAGAAAAAGAGTGAAGGAAAAAAAGAAGGAAGGACAAATTGATAGGGACAGAAATGCTAAATTAAAAGGAACACTGGGGGTCCGGTGGAAAACGGCTAGAAGGAACGAGGGGAAAATGCTTATGACCAAAAAAATTGGAATAGAGTAAAGCTGAATGAAGCAAACAAAATGATTTAACCTTCGACAAATTAACCATTCAAGTTTTCTGGTGTTTACCATTATTTTTCCTTAAATATACATATAGTATGTTTATATAAAGGCTTACTTCATCGATGAATACCTCTTTTGACATTTATCTTTAAGTTAGCTATTTATGTATATGTATTTAAATATAAAATTACTCAGTTTTCTTGCCATAAAAAAGACATGTGAACACAATGCAGTCAAAATTTAAATGTATTTAATTATTTATTTTAAAGTTTTTTCATATGTCGACTCAGGCTCGACCGGTAACCAAAGGTCTTGTTGCACACGGAACATCTGTATGGTTTATCTCCACTATGCGAATTCATGTGATCCTTAAGGCTGGTAGAGTCTTCAAATGAACTTCCGCACTTGGGCAAAGTCAAAATAAATGGTTCCTTGCATATAAAGCAATATTTATCAATCATGCTGATCATTTGATTGGATAAATTGATTTCAAATGATGTGGCTTGATGTGTAGAACATTCCTGCAAAACATCTTTGGAAAATCTTAAGTATTAAAAAAATAACGTTAAAAAAAGATGTCAAAATTGTCAGGAGTGCAACACTTTTTTGTGACATTTTTTTTCAAGACACAGCAAATTGTTGTATGGAGGAATATACCTTAAATTCATATTTGTTTTACAACTTATATATCTTGGTGATGATTCAGCTCAGAATGAAGCTTTTCCATTGAACCGTTTTGGCAGAGATGTGTTTTGAAAAAAAATTGTGCCATGTCAGGAGTGCAACACAAAAATTAGTATTACTGAGGAATAGAATGATTTTTGCTTAAATGACTCACACCTAAACATAAACAAAAGTCAATCCTGTAAAACAAATATGTCCTTTCTAGAATAAATAGTTCATTTACCTGATTATTGATATAAATAATGTGTGAGAGTCTAGTAAATAAGGCCTCCATATAAGTGTCAGGAGTGCAACTTTGAAGTTTAAAGACTCACACTGAAGACTCTTTGAAAATGCCATTTTGTTTTATACATTTTTCAGATCTTTAAGGGGTTCCTCAACTTTGTTTATACTTCAACATGTTCAAGACTCATCAAATTCTTGCACACAGCTACCATCAGTTCACATTAACTCTGACAACAACCTTGGTGTAGCTGTGAATATGATGTGCTCAATTGTTTTAGCCCAAGATTTGAGATGGTCTGGCAGATAATGTCTTATTCTTTGACTTCTCTTTCTCATTTCTCTAGGTATTGAAGTGCATCTGTACTTTTGCTACTTGACTGGACAATTTTCTGCTGTTTTGCAACTTTTTTTTTAGCTTGTGTCAATTTTCTTCTCTTCTGTTGTCACTTTCTCTGTTTGTTTTCATTTTCTCATGTGTTTTAATTCTGGTCTAAGTCTTTTCAATTCTGTGTTACATTGTTTTGTTTTCTTTGTTCTTTCTTTGTTTATATTTGTTTAGTTTGTCCTTCAGATTTGGATTTTATTTCAGTGTTTTTCTCAATTTTTCTACTCCTCAAATTTGCAGTTGTTGACTTTGATGGTGTGTTTGTAAGATTTTATTCTAAAGTTTAGTTTCACAACCATCTTTCCCATCTTTCATTCATTCAAAGGTTGGGTCTTAAAATTGAACTCAAATTGTGCAATACAGCTTAGTATGGTAAATTCATGTCAGGAGTGCAACAAAATTAATTGTTTGTTATAACAATTATAATAATTTAATAAGTATTACATGAAACCATTATAAAGCTTTTTAATTGAAACATGGTTATTTCCTAATCAAATGACAAAGTTTAAGACAATTAGCTTCCATAATTTGAAAATAATATGAAAATTTAGCATTCAAATATGTTTGCTTGTGACAAACAATAATTCTTGGATCAAAGTCCTGCTTTGAAATTTACATTTAAGAATTTATTATAACTCATACATGTAACCTAAATAGTTAGAAAACATGTTTATATGCAAATAAGTCACTAGGAGCTGAGATTATCTTAAAATGTAAGTCCAAGAAAATGTCATTTTTAAACTGTTGCACTCCTGACATCAAAGAAATGGTTCTAAAAGAAAATTTCCTTGTCTATCAGACTACTCTTTGAGTGCAATCTTGTATCTAGTATAGTATCTTTTGAAAAATAAAACAGAACCATATATTGGCTTTTGTATTTTTTTAGTGTGAGTCTTTAAACTTCCAAAGTTGCACTCCTGACTTACCGAATTAGACTATTTACCGGATTTGTAATAGCATAAGCAACACGACGGGTGCCACATGTGGAGCAGGATCTGCTTACCCTTCCGGAGCACCTGAGATCACCCCCAGTTTTTGGTGGGGTTCGTGTTGCTTAGTCTTTGGTTTTCTATGTTGTGTCATCTGTACTATTATTTGTCTGTTTGTCTTTTTATTTTTTGCCATGGCGTTGTCATTTTGTTTTCGATCTATGAGTTTGACTGTCCCTCTGGTATCTTTCGTCCCTCTTTTATAGGGAGGACTTATTTACTAGACGCTCACACATTATTTATATCAATAATTTGGTAAATGAACTATTTATTCTAGAAAAGACATATTTGTTTCACAGGATAAACTTTTGTTTATGTTTAGGTGTGAGTCATTTAAGCAAAAATCATTCTATTCCTTAGTAATACTATTTTTTGTGTTGCACTCCTGACATGGCACAACTTTTTTTTCAAAACACATCTGTATCAAAACTGTTCAATGGACAAGCTTCATTTTTAGCTGAAATCATCACTAAGACATAATAGTTGTAATATACATAAGAATCTATGGCACATATCATCAAATTGCAAGTTGCTGTGTCTTTAAAAAAGAATAAAATTTCAAAATGTCCAGAAAAAGTGTTGCACTCCTGACAATTTTGAAATCTTTTTTTAACGTAATTTTTTTAATACTTGCGATTTTCCAAAGATATTTTGCAGGATTATTCTACACATCAAGCCACAAAATTCAGCCAATTTTAACATTGCAATGGATGCCATTAAAAAAAAAATGTAGCCAAATATGATGAGACGTGAACTTATGTATACAATAAGTGATATGTATGATATAGTTCAAAAATATTGTTTAAATGAAATTAAAATGTTAAATCTGAAAGGTATATACACTTAAAATGGAAATCATGGGCTTTTTTGATGATGTATAACAGTTTTGATATGATATATATTGAATGTCAGGAGTGCAACAAGATAGGAGAAATAAAGTACCTTATATAGGTAATAATTTAAAAAAAAAAATATTAGTTCAGAAAAACTTTGAAGATTGCAGATCTCTTTTTAAGTTAATCAAACAGCAATTCTGCTGAATATTTAATAGAATTTAGTTCATAGTTTGGTAACTTAACCTCATTTTATAATAATGTGTCAGAAAAATCAATTTAAATATGATCTGAAGAGCATAAGATGCATAAGTTTAAATAGAAATAACATTCAAATGACAGATTTAGGTCTTTATAAACCAGCAATGATTACAAATTAAAAAAATCATGAGTATTTTGTTCTACTTTCTGTATTTTAGTTTGGTGTATAATATGTCAGGAGTGCAACAAAAACAGGGAAATTTGATGTATTTTCTATTTGATATATTTTCTTTATTAAAAGATTTATCTATCAATTTTTGTCCTCAGTGAATTTGAAAAGGGTTAATTTTAATATGGAGAAGTTTTTTATCAACTAATGATGAATTATTTTTAATCAAAACTATTTTAATCATCTTTAAATGAATTGATACAAAAATAGCCAAAAACTAAAAAAAAAAATGATAATGAAAGATGAGATTATTAATTTTGCATCAAAAGTAATGTTTGGATCTCTGCAATCAATTAGGGTAAAAAAAATATAAATATTTGATAGTGTTTGTCTGAAGTCATATTCCCAAAAGGTATACTTGATTTAAATTTGTTTTATTGGTTTATGTCAATAAAGTTTCAGAACTTTTTTATTTCTTTATTCTTTTTTATATCCTTTTGGATTTGTTAACTTTGATGTATATGTATCAAGATACAACAAAAGAAAATGCACTAAAACAATGTTGAAATTTGGCCAAAAAAAAAAAAATTTGGACCATTTATTTTGACTTTACCCACTTATCACATTTATGCTTCAGTGATTTTCCTTCCTCCCTTTCATTGTGGCCCTTCAAATCCTTCTCAGAGAAAAACATTTTATTACAACTATCACATTTAAATTCTCTCTTTCCAGTGTGGGTTTGTAAATGCCTCTGGTGATTAGCGGGACTAAAAGAGTGAAACCCACATTCCAAACACTTATATGTTCCTGTATGTCTGTGCCGGTCTTCATGTTGTGATAATCCTGTCTTTGTCTTTAAACTGTCTCCACAGACCGAACAAACAAACACTGGCATCTAAATATAAATTATCATTGTTAAAGAAGTGACAGATAAACCATTGCAATGAAACCCTTCAATCATGATCCCCAATTTTATGTGAAAACATTATTATGAGCAAGCAAAAGACAAAACAAAATTCTCAATCCATATTTCCCTATACCTCGTAGTGTTAAGTAAGAAAAAAAATTCATAACGTCGAACAAAAAATCTTATTCAGACTAAAAACCATGCCCCCTACCTCCTTGAAGTACAACGGTTGCTCTCTTACAACAATTCATTATCTGAAGAGCCGACGGCGTCAATTGGCGATTTGACGGTCAAAATACACTTTACAGAGTAGCATTGTCTAATAATTACATTAGAAATATGTTTCATTACAATACGTTATTCTGATTGGCTAACAGAAATCTCGCGTCATTCTGAATTCAACATTCATTAACACGAGCTTCTACAATAAAGTGCACAGGTAAATATAAGAAAAACTTGATAATAATCGTTTTTTCATGATCATAGCGAAAATTGTAATAATAAGTACTGAATGCTTCTTTTAGTAATTTCATAGGGTTGTAAAAGTGTTGACCGTGCGCTTCATATCAAATGTTCTTCGGTCAACGCTTTAACACCTCAATGAATTTACAAAAAGAAGCATATAATTTTTAATTAAAGTAATCGCATCATATAGAAAATAGATTACTACATGCAATATGTGTGTCCGTTAGCATATTTTTTATTTTAATGTGACCGTTAGCATAAATTTGGTAAATAAAAAAACCCAAATAAACATGAAACGGTTGACAGGGATAGAGGGGGCATGCAAAAGAAATGAGGGGAGGCTTGTTGCTTGGTCTCTAGTTTTCTATGCTGTGTTTTGTGTACTGGACTATTATTTACCAGTTTGTCTTTTTCGTTTTTAGCCATGGCGTTGTCAGATTATTTTCGATCTATGAATTGAATGTCCCGCTGGTATCTTTCGCCCCCGTTTTTTGACAGTTTTTTTGCACCTTTGTTTCATAGAAAAATGAGTTTGAACCAATCTCCAAACAATCAGTGATTCTCTTATGAGGAGTACCCAAAATTGCATCCATGCTCTGTTTAGTTCTGTACTGGTAGTGGTATTTGACTCGGTGCCGATTTCAATCGACCCGCAGGTACCAATTTGACCAGATGCCGATTAGACTAAAATTCAAGAGAAGAAACGAGTGAAATGGAAAGGGGGTTGGAGAAATGGCAGGACATAGGAGAAAGGTACCCACTGTACCCCCACATAACATGCATGAAATCGGTAAACTATCACTATTTTACGTTTACTTTCATATTATATTTATTTATTTGTCGAACAAGATTGGATGTGAATGATACAGCGTTATAGCATATTAACGGAATTAATAATATTGATATTAAATTTATACAATCAAAGCTGTATCGGAACCAGAGAACCCCAATTTTTCCTGTTTTCATTGCTTCTTTGAACCTGTATCAATAAAAGTCGTGAAACCATTTTACAGGAAAGTAGGTGTACGTGCTTTTGCCTAATGTTCCTGTTGGTCTATATGGTCTATACTATCATTTATCATTCTGTTACGGAGGAAAAGAAAGAATGTTCTACAAATGTCAATGACGATACATGATCCGCTCACGGTTTTTGAGAGTGTTTGTAAAGTTAGGACGTTTAACATGAAACAGTAATGCTAAACCATGTCAGTATCGACCCCTGTTATGTGCTTGTCTATATATTTTTACCGATACATGCTTTCATGGCAAATAAATCATAGAATTCTTACCTTTGTTCGCTTCGAAATTCCAAAATGGCGGCTGGAAACTTACAAATATCACGTGACTCGTGACGTACGTTGTAGATTCTGTTTATGACGTCATATAACTTCCCTTTTTTTTCTTCTTGTTTCTGTGTATTTTTTCTCTACTTCTTGTTTCGGTGTTTTTTCCCCTCACAACAAAACAGACACAAAGTACAGATATGAGAGTACTCGCACTTACTGACAGCTAGTTCAAAGCCAATAACAACTATAAAAAAAATCATGTATTGGAAGACAAAAGTGAAGCGGAATAAGTCGAATAAATCCAATCTTTTTCTATACCAATTACAAATATAAATTATCGTGTCTCCCCCTTAAAAGAATGATTTGATTGTTTTCGTGGATTTTTGCTATAACGATAAGCGGCAACAGATCTTTCACGATCCGAAATATCAAATTTTTACAAATATTCCCATGTTTGCAAAGTTTTTGTTAAACTATAACAAAATAACTTTTAGAACCATTTTAAACAGTAATATGAAACGATATTTTAAGAAAAAAGTAGTTTATGCATTTAAATTAAGAAAAAAACATGTTTGTTTACATTTTATTTCTTTGAAATTTCGATGAGTAATTTGCCTTTTGTAGTCTTGTAAAATCAGTGTACTTTTGAAACTTTATTTTTCTCGGATACTGATCATAATGTTGAACCATTTTGACAAACAGTTTTATTTTTCCAATATTTGTCATTATAATTCATTAAAGTATACTATTTACTGATGTTGCATGAGTCTTCTTGATAAGATTTTTTTTTCACGATCCAAACGCAATACTTGACCACCATTACTTATTTTTTCACGATCATTTTTCTCGATGTACCGAATGACAGCCGTGAACTCGATAGACACTTATCTATTATTAAAGAAAAAGACTGTATGTTGACCTGTAGATGTGTTTTTGTTTCTTATGCAAGTGGTTTGTTGTCGCGCTGTATAAGCACATCCTTTTACCAATAACAAATTGAAACTTGTGTAGTATACCATGCTTCTGAGCATGCATGATATTACTTTTATACTTTATCGCTTTTGATATTTCAAATATTTATTTTTTGTCATCAAAGCATGTGTTGGTAATGTACGTGGGCACCAGTCTAATAAAATACCACAAAATAACAAGGACCTAAAAACTTGTGAACAATATTTTCATAGTTAAATGTCGCAATTTGGCTTTTAAATAATTGGCTTTGAGTGTTGTTGATGAAGGTTAATCCAGAAAAGCGTTTCGGAAGCATGAAATTTATAAAGTGTTGACTTCATTTGTTGTTTCAATCAAGAAATACGGTTAAAGTGACAAGGACAGTTTCCCTCTTTGAAATTCAGAAATGTTGGGGTTAATGACATATTAGGTTTGTCACTTGGCAGCTTTTGCTCGATAAAAGAATGTTTGCTCATATGTTTGGACATATAGAATCGTTTATCACTACTAATTAATATAAGAAAAACAAATATATTATATAGAAAATGTGTTATTTGTTCATTCAAAATGTTTTTTTGTTTCTTTTTCACACTCAATAGAATAAATTTACGTATTCAAGAATTGTGCTACAGTCAGTATAAATGCACAAGCAAGGTTTGTTGTGTCATTGTAGTATACCATGCTTCTGAGCTGGCATGATATTACTTTGATACTTTATGGCTTTTGACATTTCAAATATTTACTAATGAGATTTGAAATTTACAAAATCCGAATACAGGTCATTAAATAAACATCGGTATCATGTAATTCTGAATTCTATTTTTTTTTATCCAAAAGCTATGTATCAAAATTACACTAATCTATCTAAACAAGGCCCTATTTTAATCACGTTACAGGTCTTTTACTGAATAACAGAAACGGGGTTCGTGTGACGAGTATTGGAAACGATGACACTTAAAGAACTTGCCAAAAAACATGTGTAGATAATGGACGTGGGCAACTGTTTCATTAAATACCACATATCTAAAACTTGTGAAAAAGAAATTTGCATGGTTAAATGTCGAAAACAACGGTTTGCTTCACGGAAAGGTTGGTTTAAAGTGATAATAGCAGTTTATATTTAAAGGGCATCGTTTGCTCAATAAAAGGAAGGTCGATCTGTCGATAGATTTTAATCGGAAGAAGTCTGCGTGTAGCAACTACAGTAAGTTTCAATAATCATGAAGATTAAATGTTTTAATGTTTTAATTGACATTTAACATGGTTACTTGTTCACTCTTGCGATGTAAAAATTTTAAAAATACCATGATTACACCACAAAGCGATGGGCACAAATAATAAAGAGATTATCTTTACAATTATTGACAAATCTAAGATTCACATCATGACAATAAACATGCTTTACTGTTACGTCTATAACCCTTTTATTTTATTTCTATTTTACCAAATGCTCTTTCAAATTCAACAAGAATTGTACATACTTAGCACTGTTTTCAACTAAAATCTTTATGAAATTACATTTTACAACTTTGTATACTACCTGTACTTTTGTTCTTTTACAGGTTGTACAACTTTTTGGAAGGCTTAATATTCGTACAATGAACGTCCACAACCACAGTAACACCACAAACATTTTGTCGTCATCTCTCAACTCTGTTTTTGTTCATCATTTTGGACACATGGATCGAAGCATAGAGTTCACTGAATCAGAGAACGTTGATGACTTTTACCGTTTATTAAACAGTACCAACGCAACAATTAGCAATCCAGCATTTTTTGCTTTCTATTTACAGACTGAAATAGTCATGACTGTTATATTGTATCCAATCATTTCAGCTCTAATTTTACCTTTGAATATTTTTGCTATTACGGTGCTGTCAAACAAGAAAATGCGATCTTCAACAACTATATTCCTACTAACGCTGAGTGTCTCTGATATGGTAAGAGTTTTCAGCATCTTTATGTACTTCGTTTGTGCCATAGTGAAACAATCGTCAGTATTCCTGAAAGTCTACCCTTACGCTAACTATCTGGTTAATGCTACCACAACATGCAGTGCTTGGATAACAGTTGCCATTGGAGCGGAAAGATACATTTCTGTTTGTCATGCAAAAAGCGCAAAACAAATCTGCACTTGTAAGCGAGCTGGAATCGTGTCATGCGTTATTCCAGCAATTGCTTTTATCTTCTCATTGCCATTTGAAAATATGCTAAGTTTCCTGAATGTTGATGAAAATTCACCCGAAGACAATATGAATGAAAAAGCATGGAAAATGTTCCATTTTACATATCATTCGTTCCGAGCAGTTCTCCCAACTTGCTTTCTTGTCTGCTTTAGTGCGTGTATTTTACATCGTCTCCGAAAAAGTCGTCTTAGTCAAGGTCGTAAAAGACTTACTATGACTTTATTATTAGTAATTTTGTTTTATTATATGTGTTCTGCCTGACGCTATCCTATTTATATGGAACACGTTCAGACCATCAGATAGTGACTCGGAGTATCTTCTCAGAGGCATACAGAAAATAACGGATTTTCTATTATTATTTAGCTCAGGATTGAATTTTCTTATTTATTGCATGTTTAACAAAACATTTGCAAAAAACGGAAAACATGTTTTCGCTTATTTTACTAGATCTGATCGGCGAAAAGGAAGCCTGGAACCCCTTTTGTTCTTGCGCCGTCTCACCCAACAAAGCGAAAACAATGTGTTTTAACTATTATTTTTTATGTTATATATACTGCACAAATATTCTTATCAATAAAAATTAGTCTAACGCATTTTTTCATGTTAACTCTTTATCGTTTCGCACAAGTTAATTTTTTAGCTGAAAAATCACGAACATGTTTGAATCAACCGTAACTTTCCTAATATTGCATGTAGACTTATAATATAAGACCTTTTTATAAAAAACAATATGTGTCCTTAAACATTGTATACTTGATCACATGATCAGTAAAAACGTCACATGACTCTCGAAAAATAATGGAAAGTTGTAAAATTTCATTAAAGAAGTCATAAATGGAAGATGTTTTATGAAAATAGTTCAAAAAGGTATAAAATAAACCAGTGTTGTGGAGTCCTTGTAAACAACGAAGATGTTTGTATGGTCCTTTCACATGAAACATCAAACGGTGATTTGGTCAAAACTTACATTTTTTAGCTTTCTGGCTAATAAAAATGGCTCAATTGTTCAGTTAAAAGCGTCTGTACATGTTTTACCCCTGAAGTTATGTAAAAGACAGACAAAAAATGGCTTTGCAACTTCAGCGTCTTTTGGTGATGTCGTTTCTCTACAAAATCGGGTTGTAACGGATGAAATAAACAACTTTAGACAACCTTAAGTAAAAGATAGGATAAAAAAGAAACGAGGTATTTTTTTTAGAACTATTATTTTTCAATCCATAAGTTAGCAGAAGATATGCGAATGGCCCGAACAGAATTAAGCATTACGCTGCCAAGTAAAATAGTAAGTTGTATTATCTTTATCACTCAATTTGATGTGGAGTATACTTTATATGTACAATGTCATTTATCGTTGTCAACAGCAGTTTAGTACTGACTCCTCCTAATACACGGTTATATTATATACCATTTTGAAGCATTTCCTTTGTACTTCGTAGTTTCCTACTTTTCAAACAGTTGGTAAAACATCAAGTTATATAAATTGCTTTTATCAAAATTTCCAGATTCTTTTGTTGTTTGAAAATGTTAACATGTTTATTTCCTATGACGTTACGCACGGTGTTCAGTTTAGTAATGGCAATCCTTACGCGACGTCGTTTTGCGTTAATTTTAACAGACTTCTGTACAAAACGCTAAATATGTTCAATGGTCTGTATTTCGACATTTTAATTATAAATTGATTGTCTATTTCCTCCTTTTAATATGCCTGACAATCAACTGCTCCCATTGTCTTTCCCTATGCTTTCTTCATTTTTTCTAAGGATCTGTTTTCTCATGACAAACACCTTAGGGTGATCATTTACATTTTTTCCGTTTTTCGCCGACTCTTATTATATACATCCAATATTTTTAGTTTCGACTTTTTTTCTGTTGGGTACGCTTTTCGATCTTTTACTCTTATACCATAATATTCTTTCACTTTAAGTTAAAAAATTTGGTAGTTGTTGGCACTGTCCACTCATATTCCACTAACAAATTAAACAAGACAAGATTAAAATTGAGAATGGAAATGGGGAATGTGTCAAAGAGACAACAAACCGACCAAAGAGCAGAAAACAGCCCAAGGCCACCAATGGGTCTTCAACACAGAGAGAAAATCCCGCACCCGCAGGCGGGCTTCAGCTGACCCCTAAACAAAAATGTGTACTAGTTCAGTGAAAATTGACGTCACACTAAACTCCGAAACATATAAATAAACTAAAATTAAAAAACATACCAGACTAGCATAGGCCAGAGGCTCCTGACTTGGGACAGGCGCAAAAATGCGGCGGAGTTAAACATGTTTTGTGAGATCGCAACACTCCCCCTATACCTCTAGCCAATGTACAATAAACAAACACACAGCAATACGCACAGTAAAACTCAGTTTAAAAGAAGTCCGAGTCCGATGTCAGAAAAGGTAACAAAAGAAACTAAGCAAAATGATAATGATACATAAATTAACAGGTAACTACTATCAGTTACTGACATGCCAGCTCCAGACCTCAATTAGTATACTATGACTATACTAAGTACAACAATCATATGATTTTTTAAATTATATTTTTCACTATAAATGTGTTAAATCAAAAGACGCAAAATATCTTGACAGATGAAAAAAACAGACATGTATTACGCTTGAAAAGTTTGTTACGTATTGCAGTAATTAATAAATATTTAGCGCTAATAAGAGATTTCCAATAAAATGAAATAACTCGACAAAACCAACCTATCTGAACGTATCTTGACCTATTGTATATAAGCATGACGAAGAGGAGCATAGACTACGTGAATTGTTTGCTCGTTGAATACACATAGTATGTTGAAATAGATTTTATATAACGATTTACCCAATCTACTGTTTTCAATCTTAACGTATTTTGATATTAAAAAAATGTTGGATCATTTTATTTATTGAAATATAACTTTATTTCCTCAATGATAGAGATTCTGATCATGCAATATATAAAACAAAGAAAAAAAAAACCTTGTAATCGAATGCACCGATCTATACTTGGTCATTTCACTTGAGAAATATTTTTAGTTCTTCTAAAAGGGTAAATTCTCAACATACCAATTTGAGTACAGACATCTGGATGCGGTATGAAAAACACCCACATTTATATATTGATTGTTTTGAAAATGCCTACCCATACATATATTTAATAAGAAAATCATAACCAATGGGATTATTCATGTTATTAGATAAAACGATCACAGTTTTCAAGACATCTTAACAGACAATGACCATTTATTACTCATTGGCAAATAAATTTCTATCCCTTAATATTGCCTCCTTAAAATTACACCCCATTGATATACACATGTATTTTGCATTCCAAATAGACCCATATACATGTCTGTGTATACTTTAATATAGGAAGACACCCTCCCCCTTTTTACCCCCTTGCCCCTTGACTCTTGACTAAATAAAAATTTAGTCTGAAAAAATAAAAAGAATGAAAACTAAACGAGACGATATTCGCATTTTTTATAAGTAATAAGGTTACAAAATGATTTTCAAATACGCCCAAATGTAAAAGGTGTTCACGACTTACTTCTTTATATAGATTAAGGAAGATGTGGTATGAGTGCCAATGAGACAACTCTCCATCCAAGTAACAATTTATAAAAGTAAAGCATTATAGGTCAAGGTACGGCCTTCAACACGAAGCATTGGCTCACACCGAACAGCAAGCTATAAAGGGCCCCAAAAATTACTAGTGTAAAACCATTCAAACGGGAAAAACAACGGTCTAATCTATATAAAAACGAGAAACGAGAAACACGTATGAACTACATAAACAGACGACAAATACTGTACATCAGATTCCTGACTTAGGACAGGTGCAAACATTTGCAGCGGGATTAAACGTTTAAATGGTACCAAACCTTCTCCCTTTTTCTGAAACAATAGTATAACATCACAATATAGAAAGACACACAATAAGATATCAATTAGATATTTCAAGATACTTTTGTCTGTGTCAGAAATTCAGATACTTGTTACGCATATAGTACTTGTTCATCTTTCCGTATAATTTTATGAAATGGAATTTCGGAGGATGCCTTTTCAAGCAACACAATTATTACACTTAAAAAAAAATCAGTTGTTATTTTACTTCTTTTCGTCCGTTCGTCTGTTCCTAACCACATTTAAAACTTTCAAAATTATATACTAAAAAAAGTATAACAAAAATACCGAACTCAAAATTTAAAAAGAGGGAAGTCAATAAAAACTGACAAAATTAAACACTTCCAATCAACGGAACAAGTGAAAAACAACTGCCATATTCCTGACTTGGTACAGGCATTTTCTGAAGAAAATGGTGGGTTGAACCTGCTTTTATAGCTAGCTAAATATCCCACTTGTATGACAGTTGTTTTATAGTTCCTTTATATTGGCAAAATTGGGCAAGCAACTGAAAAAGACCTAATAGGTTAATGTGACAATAGTTGAGATCCAGCAGCCCAAATTGTGTAAACATACATCACAGACATACAACAAACTGATTAAAAAATTCAAGCAGACACATAAATTAATCTAACAAAGAAGACGCCAACAAAAAAGGTGTAGCATCTAGTACATTTGACAATGACGTCAACAAAAAAGGTTTTTGTCGTTGATAGAACATACCGTATATAAGTATACATTATCTCGATAAAGTAAAAATTAAGTAAATATAAATACAAGGGCAAACAAAAAGAAACAACACCGTAAAAACCCTTTGTGTCCTCAGTACCCATCTGTACCAGGAATGCCCAAAGTTGAAAAAGTCAAAAACCCGATGGCGGGATGTATAAATACCGAGTAACGTCAAAAGTCATACGACCAAAAGAAACATAATTGCTTAAAGATAAATAACGGGGAAACTAAAGTTAAATAAAAAAATAAACAACTTCAGCACCTAGAATCTAGAACTCAAGACCATCTTGTATTGTTCGTGAAGAAGACACTGAATAATTATCTATTAGGTCTTGGAACTTTCCGATGAACTGTTTTAGAAAAAGGACGAGCCGTTCTTTGACAAAACCTTGGCCCGTTAATTTTTTTTGGTCAGACACCGTTTTTACAAAGTCTTGAGTTGCAACTGCAAGCTCTTGAATATCGTATGAGTTGAGAAATGCATACTCTATATGCGGGTGAAGTTGGTATATTTCTGTTAAGGTGAGGAAAATTTATAATTTCAAAACTGAAATCGACTCGTTTGTCATAGATTCTTGAACTGAGATGACCGCTGTTGTCAAATTCGAGGAAACTGTCTGAAGTGATGCGTAGGAAGCTGTATCTGTTATTTCTGTAATCTCTAGATCAGGAGGAATATTGATGGGACCCAATCAGAAAAGTTTGGATTGTTAATGGAAAGAACATCATCAATATATCTATGTATGTGAAATTGATTAATCTAGCTTCTTTGATCTTTCGTGTTTTTACAAGTGTCTGAAGGAACTCTGACTCATATGAAAATAAGAAAAGGTCGGCCAGGCGAGGTGTACAGTTGGTTCCTATAGGAATGCCGACAACCTGCTGGAAAATTCTACCTCAAAATTCAACAAATATGTTGTCAATGAGAAACTATAGCATACTGATCACTTGCTCACTTCGGTGTAGGTTGTTTTATCTTCGGGCTTATTTTTAACGAAAAATGTAGAATTATATCCCAAAACAATAAATTTGTAGCGTATGGTACCATTTTTATGGAGGAAAGCATTGTGGATTATTTCTTTTATATAAACATATGAAGATGTGGCATGATTGCAAATGAGATAACTCTCGAAAAGAGACCAAATGACATAGAAGTTTACAACTATAGGTCACCGTATGGCCTTCAACAATGAGCAAAACCCATACCACAGAGTCAGCTATAAAAGGCCTTGAAAAATGACAAATGTAAAACAATTCAAACGAGAAAACTAACGGCCTGATTTATGTACAAAATAATGAACGAAAAACAAATATGATATACAGCAACAAACGACAACCACTGAAATACAGGCTCCTGACTGGTTTTTGATGTCCATGTGGTATGGTGGTGTAAAGGGTGGAAGAATCGAAAGTTTTGATAGAATTTATTTCAGAAAATGACCGATAATTTAAATTTTCCAGCAGTTCTATTGAGTTCTTGAGAATCCACATATGGTTAATACCACTACGCCAGTAAACAATGTCACAGTATTTCTGTAATCCCTCTTTCACTGTGGACAACATTGTGATTAATCTAACTGACAATTCATTTGTAGAACATGCATATGAGCCTGCAATGTACCGTTGTTTGTACGGAGTGTGTGAAGTTTAGGTATCCAATACAACCAAGGTAAGTCCTCAAATTTGTTGTTCATTGAAATATTCAATGAGGCAATGAATGCCTTGTGGTTTGCCAAGATCTCATCTTTATCAAATGTTACATTTTTGATCGTGGAATTACCCGAGTTTTCATTTGTTCCTGATTAAGGATTTTACCAAGAGTTTCATAAACATGGAAATTTGAAACTGAAAAGTGAGTTAGTAGTCGTATGAACATATATTCTTGTTTCATATGTTTTAAATATATAATTATGAATGCATGAGTATCTTAAGTTTTCATTATCTAACCACTATCACATTTTAGGTATCTTTTGCTTCAAAATTATTTATTCTATATATTCAAACTACAGATGTAATGGAAATAAACCAACAAAAAGGTAAACATTTGCGTGCAGTCGTAACTGAATTGTGCATCGAACGCTTATTTTTTTTCAATGTTTCTTACTTGTGACAAAATTAATGCACATCCCTGATTTATGCTGTGTAAACGAATTTGATGATACTTTGTTTATTTTATATTTTAGAACGGATACAATAATATATATATGGATATACGCCAAGGGGTATACAATATTTTGCTGGAAATGTCATTTGTATTCAGTGGACTAATATAGCTTTTTAACTGTCATTCCTATTAAAAAAAACAAACAGTACAACCCGAATCGAGCACACCTTAAGCTTCTTAGATACAATCTATTTCGGAATTATCTTGTTTTGTTTTATATGAAAAAAACTGTTTTTCAGTTGGCTTACATTTTAAAGAAAAGTGTATTCGTTCTTGTAGTAATGTTGTCTTTTTGCGTACTCGCAAACAAGTTAAATTCGGATAATATGGATGTCTGAGGTGCTGTTATTTAAGCTTCACGTATACCTTTCAATTAAGAATATGTTGACATATATGTTTATTGAATTTGTTCATAACATGTCGTTTTTTGGAGCTTAAAATACAGCATGATCACATAGTTAAAAGTTGAGAGACGTATCTAACAAAATTTAAAGGTTGGCAATAACCGGTCCCGTTAGGTTCGTACGTCGAGTTACGTACGTATGTCATTTTATTGGAAATCTCTATAATTTCCGATAATAAAACTACTTTCAATGCTTACCGATAGTTTGACTCACTTCACGCACAAGTTTATGTAATGAAATAAACTAAGAACAATGTACTTTTTAGGAAAACTAGAATTGTTCATGTTAAATTGTAAATAATGTGCAGTGTTTGAAATACCATGAAGAATAAGTATATTTTTCACATGCGTCTATTTTTCGGTTTTATGGAAATGACTATATTATATGTAAACATCCGAATAGCAACAAAAACAAAAGCTCCATGTACATAAATTTTGGGGTTATAATCGAATGAATTTTATGCATTATTCACTTGCGGATAATGTTTGGTTTGTATGTCTGCGATATATGTTTACACAGTTCTCGCTGCTGGATCCCAATTATTGTAACATTAACCTATTACGTCTGTTTGAGTTGCTCACCCAATTTTGTCAATATAACGGAACTTTAAATAACTGGGCCCGGTTGTTCAAAAGGCTGGATAAAGTTATCCACTGGATAAATTCTGTATCCACTGGATAACTTTTGTCCACTGGACAAATTCGGTTGTTCAAAAGTTGTCCAGTGGATAAAATAGCTTAACCATGGACAAATTTTGTCCAGTGTCTGGGGGTTCGGATTAGTTCTTATCCAGAGGTTAAATATGGCTGCCCGCTTGCTGTATGATGTACAGCAAAGGTATAAACCACGTATTTATAGGGAATTTCTTGGTGCAGAACCATACACAGAGTCTGAATTTCAGGCAAGGTATAGGTTTTCGAAAGAAAGCATTCAAACTTGCTTAATGATGATCTTAAAAGACCTACCCACAGAAGCCATGCAATTCCGGTAGAAACTCAGATTAAAATTGCATTAAGATATTATGCTTCTGGCAGCTTTATGCAAGTCATTGGAAATATTGAGAAATACGCAGGTTTTTAAATGATTTTGGCAATTATGTAAGATTTATATGACAATCATGCGCAGTCTTATAGTAAATATTTGTGAGAAAAATCGTATAGGAATGATCTCTCAAGCTAATTCATGTAATTGCAAACATTCGTTTTTATAATATACCAGGATAATGAGGATGGTCATATCATACATTGCGGCGAAAATGTGTCCCCCATGGTACACGAACAACTTGATTTCCTTTTGAGTTTGCGTTCGTTTTTAGAACAATTAACCAATGTTTTGAAGATAATTTCTTTATCAAACATTTTTTTCATATAGTTAAATTTCTGAAACCTTCATAAAAAGTTCCAAATATTCGAATGTAGGTCGGATGTAAGTGGAAATGAACGAATTATGCGGCGAATATGGGTCTCTCACTCTATGTATGTCAAATAATTTTTTACATCAATAACATAGCAGGTCGTACATTAACCTTTAACTGCTGTGTTTTGGAAGGATTGGGACTCATGCCAAATCTTCTTATTTTTATATTTACAGCTGATTTAATGATATATTATTGACAATTTAAATTTCGTGTTTCAAGGGCGGCTACATTCATTTTAAAATAGGGGTTCCAACATATGCATATTGTTATTATATTAAAACGGGGGTCCAACCGCATCACCTCAAACAAATGCATACACAAGCGGTTGTTAATCCACCACTGAGTTTCATTTAAATGCGAATGTTTTTTTTTGTCATATTTGTAGAATAAATCATATCTAAGCAAACTATCAAACCACGTCATGAGTTCAATGGGAACACAAATAGAAAATTAATGGATATAACTGTGTCGCATTTGATAGCTGAGGACCCCATAATAAGATTTTGTGTGTGGGAATGAGTTTCTTGCAACGGTTAATTGCGATAGTAAATATGTAATAGTTTTGTAGGAAAGTACTCAGATTCAATATACTTCTCTAACTGAATTACAAGATTATATATATCACTTTCAGGAAAATTCACCAACATTGTTGCCATGTGTCCAGGGTCAACACATGACAGCTTCATTTTCCGAAATTCTGATGTTGGGATTCACTTGGACCAAAACCACAGAGGATTTGATGTTGATGGACTGTTGTTAGGAGATAGTGGTTATGCCTGTAAACCTTATCTCATGACTCCTTATTCAAGGCCTTCAACACGGTAAATTGTTTTTTATCTTATTTATCACAAAATCATCAACTCGCTATATATATATATCTTTAAATATTGCGTCTTTGCAATGTACGTGTATATATGCGAAATTGTATTGCGTACTCGAAACATCTTGAGTATCTTTGAAGTACTGAAAATCATCAAAATGGCTTCATAAGGGAGCGAATCTAATGTGAAACCAGTGTACATTACATTAAACTAATTGTAAACATGTTTACTGTACATGACGTTTGGTGTGAACAAGGCCTTACTTGACAATAATTTGTCGTTTAAAAAAGAGTTGTCTCATTGACACTAATGTCGCAATTATGTTTATAATCAAATTTACTTGTAGCTTCCATGTTATATAGCAACTGCGTTTTTATCTTATAATCAAATTGTGTCATGAATCTAAGTTATTAGGGTCGCCCTATAGTGGTCAGTTTGTCCGTCCGTCAGTTACAGAATTATGTTTGCCATATATCTTGATTACCGTTATGATTTATTTCGAAGTGTTTGCTTTACATGTACATTAACCACCACCTACGGGGCGCCAAATGGGACTCTTGTGGTTTTGTACTCGAAATTCAATTTTGTACGGACAAAAGTGAGTTTTGTTCAACAAAAATGAGTTTAGTTTAACAAAATTTGTAGCATACTACAAATTAAAATTTTGTCATACAAAATTATCTTTCAGTGGACAAAAGTTACTTTTGTCATGACAAAATTCATTTTTGTAACACAGACTTTACTTTTGTTACCTAATTTGAAAATTGGGCGACAAAAGTCAATTTTGTATGCAAATTAGTTTAGTTTGGATTCTGTGAACTAATTTGCATACAAAACTGAGATTTTGTCACAAAATTCAATTTTTTGTTTATTTTTGTGTAGACAAAATTGAGTTTTGTTAAACAGAAGTGAAAATTTAACACAAAAGTCAATTTTGTGCCACAAAAGTCAATTTTGTGTCACAAAAGTCATTTTTGTCACAAAAGTCAATTTTGTGTCACAAAAGTCAATTTTGTCTACACAAAAATAAACACAAAATTGAATTTTGTAATGACAAAATTCATTTTTGTAGACAAAATTCATTTTTGTCATGACAAAATTCAATTTTGTGTTTATTTTTGTGTAGACAAAATTGAGTTTTGTTAAACAGAAGTGAAAATTTAACACAAAAGTGAATTTTGTGTCACAAAATTCATTTTTGTCACAAAAGTCAATTTTGTATGCAAAAAGTAAAATCACAAAAATACTGAACTGCGAGGAAAATTCAAAAAGGAAAGTACTCAATCAAATGGCAAAATCAAAAGTTCAAACACATCAAACGAATGGATAACAACTGTCATATTCCTGACTTGGTACAGGCATTTTCTTATGTAGAAAATGGTGGATTGAACCTGGTTTTATGGCTAGCCAAACCTCTCACTTGTATGACAGTCGCATCAAATTCCGTCAAATAAGTTTATATTTGCATACCTATTTGACAAAATTGAATTTTATCATGACAAAAATGAATTTTGTCTACAAAAATGAATTTTGTCTACAAAATGAATTTTGTCATGACAAAAATGAATTTTGTCTACAAAAATGAATTTTGTCATCACAAAATTGAAGTTCTCATAAAACAAGTCTGTATCACATAGTTTTGTAAGACAAAAATGATTTTGTTATGACAGAATTGAATTTTGTACAAAACCACAAGAGTCCCATTCGGCGCCCCGTACCACCAGAGTGTACATCAAAACGTTTGTAGGTCAAAAGTCAATGTTAAAAACTATTTTAGTATAGAACCCCATGTTCTATGGTAAAGATCTTTTCTGCTATTTTTCATAAAAACCATTCTCATTTTAAAGTTTATATTTGACATTTGTATGAACCAACTTTGTAGTGCCGAACAAAACTAGTCTTCTGAATTACATAGAATGAAAATATTATCAACTTTAGAACACATCTAAAAATCAAATTACAAATTTAAGATAATTAGTGAAGTAATTATTTGAAAATATTTGTATATAAATTTTCTAAATGAGTTACCATAGCAATACCTTTTTCAGACAACAAGAGAGATATAACAGTGCGCAATTCAGGACAAGGTCCGTGATTGAAAGGACTTTCGGACGCTGGAAAAGACGGTTTCATCTGCTGCATTCTGAAATCAGGTTAACCCCTGACAGATTCTGTAAAGTTATTGTTGCCTGTGCCATTTTATTTAATTTTGCTATTTTGCAAAAAGAGCCAATGGTAGATGACCGGGAAATAGAAGATGTTGATGTTGGACAAGATTTGGGACATCAAAACGGAATGAATATCCGTAACTTAATTGCCACAACTTATTTCTAGTGTAATATAAATTGAATCAAACAAACTGATGAAATAACATTTATTTTTATTTTCACGATGCTGGTCATTTCTAGCACTGATTTCAATTTGTAAATCTCTTTGTTTTGATACAGTTTATTCATACAAATAATTTTTTGAAAGCTTTAAAATGTACATGTGCAATATGGTTTAATGCTACATTGTCTAAACGTAGATAGTACAAAATTACAATTACAAATCTTTAAGCTTCATGCAGACTGTACTTGTATATAAATTGTTTTCACAGAATACAGTTTTTTTTTTGCAGCAGATTAGAAAAAGACCCAAAAAATCAGTCCACACTGATTTTACAAAGAGAAATATTAAAATTTTCACAAATTACTTTTTTATAATCACTAATTTGTTAATCACACAATTAATTGAAGATCTAACAATTGATACTGGAATGTAAAGTCTCACTGTTCATTATCATCAAATTCCTGTTTCAATTTCTTGATCTTTAATTTCAGGAGAGTTTTTTCTAGCTCTAGCTTTTCTCTTTCAGATATTATTTTTCTTTTCTCTTGAAGGATTCTTTTTTTGTCCAGCTTCAGAACTTCAATTTGAAGCTCCTGGTAGGTTTGCTTTTTCTTTGGCTGGGTCACTGATACCGGTTTAGTTATTGAAGATTTAGCCTTTGTTGTTATTGGTGCTACAACGGAACTTACAGAAGCTTGCTGCAAATACATAAAAAAAAAGTGTTTTTTTTTAATTATTATGTTCATTCTTCATATGAAATATTAATCGTTTGCACCCTGTTATTGCTGAGAAATATATCTGAGTAACATGAACTGACACAGCATAGAGTTTTAAAGGCAAATATAATAACAATACTAGGACATTATGTAAACTTCTGTCCCAAGTCAGGAGCCTCTGGCCTTTGTTAGTCTAGTATGTTTTTTAATTTTAGTTCATTTTTATGTTTTGAAGTTTAGTGTGACATCCATTTTCACTGAACTAGCACACAATTTTAGTTAGGGGCCAGCTGAGGACCACCTCCGGGTGCAGAATTTTCTTGCTGCATTGAAGACCCATTGGTGGCCTTCGGCTGTTGTCTGCTCTTTGGTCGGGTTGTTGTCTCTTTGACATATTCCCCATTTCCATTCTCAATTTTATTCAACAATAACAAAAACCCATACCATATATAAGCATGAAAAATGTGAAACAAATTCAAATGATAACTCTGGCGACTTCATTCTTACAGACAAAAACCAACGACACAACACCAATGACAATACATTGATGTTTAACATTGTATCATCACCTCCGGATATAGCTTTTCCTGGTTCACTGTTCATTTCGAAAGAAAAACAACATTACTGTACGATTACCAGAAGCTTATTTTGATTTAATTCTCTATGATTTGATTTAAAGGAAAAATTAATTGAAAAAAGGTTATATCCATATATTTCTGTATACTGGTATTACTGATACATGAACTTAGTCTTTCAGAGTTCACAAGTTTTTATATGAGTGCAAACAAATTGAGTTCGTATATTGCTATCACGTCGTCTTCGGCGGCATCCGTGGAAAGATTGGTTTCCGGACAATAACTTTAGTTAAAGTGTATGGATCTTTGTGGAATTTACCAAAAGTTTTAATACCACAAAATATATATATATTTATCCCCACTGTTAAGAAATTAGAGGCCAAAAAGGGGCCAACAAACAAGCGTTTTACGGACGGTTAATGTACTTCGGATGATATTTTTGAAGATTTGATAATTAATCAAACATAGTCTACCTCATAGGCGGCAAGACACTGTAACACTGAAAACATAAACAACAGCATAGGAGGCAAGACCCTGGCATGAAGAAATACGTACACAACTTGGGGATTCTTGTCCTAACACACATTTCACCCGAAGTGTTGGCGAATCGACAGTGGCAATAATCTGTCTTTGCTCTGTGTTGCAGGCAACATAATTACTTGGGTCATTTAGGACCACCAATTCAGAAGCATCATTTTCTGCAATAAACAAAAATATTAGCAAAGTTATTTTGTTATTGATGCGTGGGATAGTTTCTATATACAATTATATTTATATTGCATTTTTCTATAACAACTTATTTACTGTTTCCTCTTCCAGTCACGTCATGGTACGTGTCTGTTGTACGTCCTCTGGTGTGCACAGTGTATCCTAAACTCTGTCTGACCGACAAAATGTCAGACAAAAAATCATTCGGACAGACAGAAATTTAAAAATATTTTGGTTGAATATATAGTAGAAAAGTCCAAATTTCTCTTTCTGTCAGACAAACTCTAAAACAGTTTAGCACAGGCTGTGTGCAGTACAATACAAATTTCTGTTACTCTGTTAAATTAATGACATTGGTTTATAAACATAAACGACCCGGCTTATCATTTTTAAACAAAAGCGGTCTTTCTCAACAATAAAGCTAGCTGAACGTCATTATATAAGTAGGGGAAATGCTTATGAAATTGCTGTATTTGTATTAGATTTTGATTTAACTTATCCGTTTACAATGCTAGTGCTGTACCTTTTTTGTCTGAGTAGTGGACAATAAATGCACTTGTGTCATGCACCATTGTAGGAACATCAATAACTGAAAAATTGATTTAACTGAATGTACTGAGGAAAGAGGTCAATTCATCCCTTTCAGCTTCGGTGATGCCCTTTGTTGTGTCCACATAATTGTAAAAAATACCGTCTCCTACTTTTGGTAATGCTTTACTTGGCCTGTAATCTTGTAAATATTGCTGAATTTCTACATTCATTTCTTTTGCTTTTTGAAGAAAAAATTTAACTTCTTTACCTGAAGCAAATATTTTTGTTTATTAGCCTTCATGTGCCCGGGAAACTTAATACATTAGATGAAACGATTTTATAAACAACAAAAGTTTTATTGATAAACTTGACATAGGTCTCGAGACGGAGGTAATCATGGTTGTTAAAAATTGCACTGTAAAATAGAGGCTACTCAAAAAAAATCGTCACCCAAAGCCAGGACTTAAATGAACTGATGATTTTCCTTATGAAAAGTCATAGGTGAACCCAAATGGTCCAGAGTCTGCCTCTTAAGTTAACTGAAAGGGCAGGACCTTTTTTCGGGACGTCGATAATCGGTAAATAATACTTTTTTCAGACAGGATGATTATTTCATAGGCGCTATAGCGCATTAGTTTGGGAGAACAAATTATAATCAAAGAGACACCTCGATGAAGCGGTTGTTGTCTTTATGTGACAATATTTCTATGTTGGTAGACGACGATTCTGCTGATGGAGAATTGACGTTGCGTAATCCTTTTCGTCGACGTCATGCAATTTCTACCTTTTTCCGTCGGCAACACCCTTTCAACGGCTGATATATAAAAAGGGAGTTCGATAACCCTAGGAAAATTATATATCAATAGAAAGAAAAATTCGACCATAAAAACATTTAACTTTTATAGAAAAATCGTAAGAATGGTTTTAACTGCAGAATAAATTAAGCTTGAAATTTCTAATTTTTGGCGTAAATTTGACGTTATGTCTATGTACTTCATGGTGTTTCCCTAACATTTTCAAATGACTGTAACTTTGAAAGTAGATCGGTTACCCACTTAAATTTTTCGATTTTTCTTTGTATTTTTAAAAGTTCTACGTGTATACAATTTCTTGAAAATATCGTTGGACAAGCCATTTACGTACCTGTTACCTTAAGACATTGTTTGATAAAGTGTTAAGTGGAATAACAGATAGTACACAGAAGACTGAACAGTTAAACCTATAGTTCAACTCCTTCATATTTTGTATCCAGTTTTATCTCGTGTGCCCAAATATATTTTATGTATATTTTCTTCGTCATTAAGAACTTCAATCTATAATAAGTATTTAGATTAAAAACATTTTAAAAAAAGTCAAAAAGTTCATCATGCAAGATAACGAACGATTTTAGTCCACTGGACACGTGGCAAACAAAATGTCAGCTTGTTGTTTAAACAGAAAATGTGTGCATAGTCACCTGTCATGGTATTTATAATATTATTTAACCTTTAAAATGTTTTTAATCTAAATACTTATTATAGATTGAAGTTCTTAATGACGAAGAAAATATACATAATATATATTTGGGCACACGAGATAAAACTGGATACAAAATATGAAGGAGTTGAACTATAGGTTTAACTGTTCAGTCTGAACCTAATCATGCGCTTAGTGGAAAAGTAAAATAAAAAAAATGGGTTCACCGTCTAGTTAAGAATTTTTGAAGGGTTAAAGTTTATTGGTTTTCGTTAAAGATTACTATAGAAATGATAGGGAAATGAATGCAAAGCTAGTTTTATTGAAGAATCTCTCATGAAACCTAATATAAGATTTTTTTATATTTGTGTTTTTTTGTTGCTTCAATAGTCTTTTTAATTAATCAAAAATAAAATCAACAAGTCACCGTCTAGTTAAGACAAAAAAATTACATCTTTAAAAATAATGGGATTTTTTCAAAAAGGGAGATAACTCTGTCTTTGACACATTTTTCTAATTGTGGGACCATTTATAAACATACCTGGTTATAAAAACTTGTTATACCTTCTATACATGTAAGACCATATATAATATATATAACATTTCCAAACAAGTGCAGTTGATAATGATTTGCATATTGGTTGCCATGGCGACCAGCAGTAAAAATGGAAAATCACTCATTTTTAGGATTTTTTTTATTTTTCAGTTCAAATTCAAGACCATACAATTTGAAAAATGAGCAGGCAGTATCTATTATAATAGGGGTGTGTTTGTTTTTAAAACCTGCATATTTATATGAACTTTGGAATCCCTGGGGCAAATGGTTCTTAGTTTGTCTGTCCGTTCTCTTGCTTAATACCACTGGTTTCAGTTGATAATTTAACGTATCTCTTGCTTGATTGTAATAAAACTTGGAGACTCTGCCTTTTTTATGAAACCTAGACTCACTCAGACACCTGACTTACACTGATTTTTCAGTTTACAAGACAATCCCTCATCTGCAATAAATATCCCACCCCAGGGATCTCCACCATTAGTATTCCAAGTTTTGATGAAACTTTGCAAGAAGGTATTTTTATTTTGTTTTTGGTGTTTAAATTTAAGTTTTGTACATAAATCAGGCTGTTTTGACATGTTTGAATTGCCTTACATTTGTCATTTTGTTTTATAGCTTGCTAAACGGTATGGAGTTGGCTCATTGTTGAAGGCCATATGGGGACATATAGTTCTTCACTTCTATCTCTATTGGTCTCTGATGGCAAGTTTTCTCAGTGGCAATCATGCCCCGTATATCCCATCTTTTTATATATATTTGAAATTTTATACACAATGATGACAAATATAACACACAGGACAACTTCTATGTTTGTTGTATAATGGAATTATTAGAGGATCCATTTATATCTAAGTTTGACGTAGACAAATTTTTCTTTCATTTCCTAGTACTTGTTTATGTATAAAAATTAATCAATGAGATAGTTGAACCTGATACACCCGCCATCTAATTCTTTTTTATATCTGTCAATTTATCCGTTTTATGCTTTTGAAATGACATAACATACAAAATTTCAGGTTAAATAGTGTGTTATTAGATTTGTATTAAATAGAAAATGTGTCTATAAGACTCAGGATGTCCTGCCATTAAATGTAGGTCACAGTAATCAAATTATAATTGATGACCTGAGTGGTACCATAAAAGAATACTGTAGTGGTGATATATCACAATAGGTTTCTGTGAAATGAACCTAAACACAAGACTTAACCAAAGACATGAAAGCAATAAATGTAGGTCATAGTGACTCAAGTAATGTATTGCGCTACTAGTATACAAGATGTCTGTGGAGCAAAAATATCATTGATATATTACCATTAGTTTCTGAGAAATGGAGCTAAATGCAAAACTTAACTGGAAAGGGATGTACATACTTATGGACTGACAAGGGTATACTAGTATTTATATAATCCATCCACATTTGTGGCAGGGCATAATAAAATCCAATCTTGCAACTTTTTCAAATAAATATAAATAACAACATGCAGTATTGTGACAAAAGTACTCATTTATGATCATATTTCAGTTCCCATAAATTACTTATTCAGATTCAATAAATTCCAAAAAAAAAAAATAACTATTCTAAAAGTGTTGAAAAGCATGTTTTGATTAGTAGCAGGCCAACTTTACAGGTTTATTCTATTCATATAACCTCAGTGTTCTCCCCCAGGCCGTTATGACGCTGCGGTGCCGCAGCGCCTTCATAATATTTTGTAGATCCCGCAGCGTCTTAATTGGCCGCTGTCCCTTAATACTTGATCCCGCAGCGTGTTAATTTTCACATTTTCATTAAATTGTCAAGTTACTGATCACCGCTGATGGGTCGGTCAGTGTTACGCAATAACTGATAATTAGTTTTACCTGAGCCACGCTTATCTCAGCCTTATCGGACTATGTTATCAGGTAATAGCGTAAATGATCATCAAGAAGATAGATATTTTTTGAAGAAAATTAAAAATTTTAAAAACTTCAGTGCAGAAATTGAAGAAATAGATCGCAAATACATTGTATATACGCATCGTGTGTGTGATCACTTGACCATTTATATAACGAATTTTTTCATTTGTCGAGAAGAAGAATCTATTTAAACACGACCAATGAACGTGTTGAATACACATGATAACTTTGAATACACATTGTTAAAGATATTTACGATGAAAACTATGAATGAAAGTATTAGTAGTTGAAAAAATTAAAATTAAGTTTGATTAAAGATAACGAGGAGTGATTTACTTTAAGAGAAAGTGAAAAAATGTTGCTTGCAAGGTAAATTCGTCTGAAACTGTCATATTTTTAGAAATAAAATGATCATTGAACATCGATCGTGAATCCGTGCGTCGAGAAATATGTGACAATCAACACGGGTACAGAATCGCCGCAGCTTCTGTATAATGTCACTGGTAAATAATTTCAATGGTTTTAACTTTAACGAATTTGTAAAGTTTCGTTTATATCTATATGCCAAAGATAGGATTAAACAATAATACGCACGGAAGCGTAATTGTGAAACTACGGAAACTGGTCAGCTGTTCATTCATAAAAAAAATTGTTTTAAAAAGTTGTATACCAAATATTCTAACCATATTCGATTTTAGTAATTCTGAATGAACACGTTCTCTGCAAATAACAAAGGGGTGAATTATAAGCAAAAGGTAGATGATGGAAGTAGAAGATTTTTTTCACACCAATGACTTCTAATGAAAAGGGGAATACACCTCCGTCTACACTGTCAGTATAAGCAGATTTCATTGCTTTTCCTAATCCCAACCAAGCTCAAGTTTTAGCAATTGATAAAAGCAAGCACCATGTTTCTGGTTTCAATGACAAGTGGCTGACTGAGTTTTCATGGCTTAGAAATGTTAAAGGGGGTATAAGCAAAAGTTATTGTGAGTGGGGGTTTAATTTTTAACCCTGAAGAGGATAAAGACAAAGTTGAGGAACAGACTGTCCAACAAAATAACACTATCTTGAAACAATATCCCTAGAAGGAGCAGAGAGTAGAGATGAATATTTATATTTTGACTTCTTTAATTGACTGAATATAAATAACTTTTGTGTTTAAAATCAATTTATTTCATATATATATATATTCTTGTAATTCATTAATACTCTGCATTATTAAACACATAACACAAAGCATTATAATTCATATTGCATGTCATGATTTATGACTTATTGCTTCAGATCACAAACGTTCACTCTAAAAAAAGAGTTACGCGCCCTTGAATTTTGCGCTTTAAAAAAATCCTGGGGAGAACACTGATTACCTTATGACTTTCTTTTCACAGTGTGCCAATTTTTTAAAAACTGTTCTGTATAATCAGGTTATGCAGATACCTGTCACCCCATCCTTTTATAGCTGACTATGTGGTATGGGCTTTGCTCATTGTTGAAGGTCATACGGGACCTATAGTTCTTAATTTCTGTTTCATTTGGTCTCTTGTGGAGAGTTGTCTCATTGGCAATCATACAACATCTTCTTTTTTATATAAAACACAACTGCCAAGCCGCAAATAAATGGTGATTTAGTCAACACACTAGGAGTTGATTTAAAAAAAAAAACTCACAACTAACATTGATCATATATGAATTGTTTACGACTTACATTGTACTATCTTAGTTGTAAGTTTAATGTGAAAATGACTCCTGGACCCTAAGTGGTCTGTAAATAATGTGTCATAACATTTATCACAAGTACATTGTACAATGAGCATCATTCATTTTAGTGTGAGTATTGCTGTGTTTGCTTATTCCACATCGGGTAGAGGTATAGTGGAGGTTTAACATCTGACAAAACATGTTTAAGTTCGCTGAAATATTGTTTGCGCATCACCCTGTCCCAAGTCGGGAAATTCTGGTCTTTTTTAGTCTTGTATGTATTTTATTTTTTGGTTCATTTATATGTTTTGCCGTTAAGTTTGACGTCCATTTTCCCTGGACAATACATTATTGTTTAGGGGCTAGCTGGATCCTGCCTCCGGGGGCTGGATTTTCATTCTTGCTATGTTGAATACCCATCATAGATTCATACCCATGGTGGCTTTGGGTCATTTTCTGCTATTAGGTCGTCGGATTGTTGTCCTGACATATTTCCCCGTTTCCATTCTCAGTCATATATAATTTATAATAAACATTAATTTTTGTCCCTGTTTTTTGGGGTTTTTTTCCATTTCCGTTAAAAAAAATTAACTTTCAAATGATTTTATGGTCGTGAATCACTCTTGTGCTGGGATCATTCGCAGACGATGTAAATTATATGGCGAACAATCTTCAATAAAAGGATCGCTAAAGAACTTAAAGAAGAATTACTTACATTATTCATTGTTTGTTTACAAAATATTACATACATTTTACGCATATTTCCGGGTCCTTTTCTAGTGTAAAACAAGTGTGAAACTGCTTCATAAGCTACTAAAATGAAGATCGTGTTCTAATATTTTCGATCTGCGTTTCAGTATTCATGAAAAGCAGCCCACGTGTTCGATTATTGTGATTTATCTTGTGTTTATCTTCTCTCGCCGGCAAGAACATGCCATTACCTCAAAACAGAAATACATTTGCAACAATGAAAATAGCAATATTAAATTTTATAAAATTCTCGAATTACAGTTTTCAATTACAACATTCTTTTGTTATATATTTAAATGTAATAGATTATTTATAATAATCAAAATTATTTATCATTGACAATTACGACAATAGGTATGACTTGCGATATCGATGCGCAACTTCCTGCGCAGTTGGCGCGAAAATTTGAACCCGCGAGCCCCCTTAAGCTTAACATAGTGTAAGGACATTCGTGTATGTCCTTCAATGATTTTTAGACGTATTTGGGTTATTTGCGTCATCGGGTTCCTGTCTTTTGGTTTTTTCCTCACACCTGCTTTAATTTAAATTAATCAATATGTTCATTCATTTCAAATAGGCTGTAATAATAAAATTTTCTTAAATTATTTATACCTAATGTTTGATCTGACAGCTCTTTAACTGTGTCGGTTTTTATACATCCTTGACTTTCAAATATTCGGCTTTTAGCGTTCCTGCTGAAGGTAAATCCAGAAAAGCGCTTCGAACGCATGACAATGTTATTTCATTTTTATTTTTTTCGAGTAAATTGAATTAAACCTAAATATCTATTCACTTTTATCCCACAAAAAAATATTTTACACAACAAAGGACTCAGTTAATAGGATAAAATTGGAAACCTAGAACAGGTGGAAAATGGAGTAAGTCAACCAATTCCGATTTCATAACACTCGAGGCATCAACACTTTGGCAAAATAACTTTTAATGGGAATTTTACAAAAAGGACGACACTACCTTTTTAACACGAATGTGTCAATATTGAGAGAGAAAGAACAAAATATATTCTGAGTGTTTTCACTATTAATCTGCCTACCAGTTTAAGAGGTGAAGAAAACTATTTTTTTTATAATAATAGGAAAATAAAAACTGGATAATAAGACTAATAGCAAACCCTTCATTTATTCTATTGATTCTATTACATTTCTATGTAGCAACATTCCAGCGCCTGGATATGGAGTAGACATTCCTAGTTGATGCGAGCCAATTACCCCTGAATTTATTGCACACAAGGCCAATCTTACAAAAGCCTTTCAATCTTTACTATATTACATATCAGCAAAGCCTTTTAGTATGTGTACTTTTGGGTTCTAACAAGAATGGCTTATTTATAAACGGGTGACAAGATTAAAAAACGCCTGTCACTCGGGTTCAATTAATTTTGGTCGGCGACGTTCTTCGATACAAAATTTGACAAAAACATGTAAAATTTGCAGTTTTGTATCAAAATGTTGATTTTATGGAAATACTTAAATTGGGAAACAAAATTTTTAGAATATGATCAAGACTGTTTAATGATCAGTTTTCAGTAGTATTTTGCAACTTTGAGATATATATTGACCTTGCGAGTGAAACAATACTACGGAAATTGTCCCTTTCTCTTTACATTGAAGAACATCCAAAACAATTTTTTATTATATGTTACATTTTTGTTCATTAAATTTAGTACTCGTATAATAAGAAAACAATGAGTTTTAGTAAAGATTGAAAGCAATTATTTTCGATGTGACTCTAGTGTAAAATGAACTGCTCTTTTATAAATGTATATCATACACCTGGCAAAATGCATCAATTTCAACCGACAAAGAATGACAAATTTTTACTGACATTTATGCAAAAGAACACTATGACGTTGTACACCTTGTTAGTAATAATTCCATGTTTGCTATATCTTATCATTAAAAACAATGCGTAGACTGATCAACTCGATAAAAAAAAATGGTGGTTTTCGGTTGAATTGAGTATAATAAGCTTGAAAATAAAGAAAAGTAAGAATTGATTACTCCATGTTCGCATAGAAAAGTCATGGCCAACGTTTCATTTATGTATGCACAAGATCAGAGTTTTATGTCTTTATATCATATTTTTTTCTCAGACCATCGTATAACGTGGTAAGAATATTACCTTTGATATAGTTTTTGGCATGTCAAAGCAAAATCATCATCACTGAAACTGTAAACCGGTAAAAAGCTTGTTTCAAAATGGTCTGAAAAATGTCCAAGTATATGCAAGATATGCATATATCAGGTTTGTGCTTCATGCCGTGAAATTTGAAAATCTGAGAGGAATGATATTTAGATTTCAAAAAGAACATTTAATATAAAAATAAGGAGATGATGTATGATTGCCAATGAGACAACTATCCACCAAAGTTCAAATAAAGTGGATGTAAGCAGTTATATGCAACCGTACGGCCTTCAACAATGAGAAAAACCCATACCGTATAGTCGGCTATAAAAGGGTCCGACATGAAAATTATGAAACAGCTCAATTGAGAAAACTAACGGCCTAATTTATAACAAAACAATTAACGAAAAACAAATATGACAGACATGAACCAACGACAACCACTGAACTACAGGCTCCTGACTTGGGACAGGCACATAAAGAATGTGGCGGGGTTAAACTGTTAACATGTTTGTGAGCGCTCAACCCTCCCCCTAACCTGGGATAGTGGTGTAACAGCACAACAAAAGAACACACTATAAAAATCAGTTGAAAAAGGCTTAACTCATCAGATCGATACAAAGCAGAAAAACATCAAACTTAAACACAGACCGGACGTGGCAGGGTACTTATCCATCCCTCATTTCTATCAACAACAAAAAGGACACTAAGTACGGATCTGAGAGTACTCGCAGTTACTGACAGCTAGTTCAACACCATTAACAACTAATAAAAAAAATCATGTATCTAAGACTAAAATATCAATCAGTAAATTTGGTTCATGCTATTTTCTTGCCGGAAATATCTGTATAGTTACAACCGCCATGACTTCAAAAAGTAAAGCCATTAGGCATCTGTCACAACGATAAAAAAACGGTAAAAGAAATGTAGGTTTCGACCGGCTGTATATTACATAAGCCTGGTTTTATCATAAAATAATAACAATTGATAATAAAAGTATATACGTTTTTTTTCTATTTCGAATAAAATAGTTTAGAATGTGTTTCGTTATGAAACAAGATTTTCATATCGTATCAAAAAGTATAGCGGGTTTTGTCACAACGTCCGAAAAACGTAATTGATGTCATGCTCGTGTTCAAAATTTATATTATGTTTTTTTTTGTTTCTAGTTTAATTCAAATAAAAGGGTGAAATATATATCATTAAATAAGCCACGTATAAGAAGGACGAGTTTTAAGTTACAATTAACATGTTGATCAAATGAGATTTAAAAAACAATATCGGGATTATCATTTTCGAGAACGTCGTGTATCTACAGGTTTCAAATCGTCAAAAGAAAAAGTATAATTTTATCGTTAATTGAAAAAAAAGGAAAAATAGTGAAAAACATAGGTAAATATAACAATCAAAAGACATTCATAATGCCACAAAAGACGGAAATTTAAAACATTACGCTGAATTATTTTACTAGCCTAAATATCTTGCGACAAATATAAAAAGCATCCCAAAGTTAAATAGAAATGAAAGGAATCAGAACGAATGCAATGAAAGAAGTAAACAAAAACTGAAGTAGGATATATAAATGGTCAATTCAATATTTAATTTATCTTAAGAAAAAAATTCTGTGTAAATTTGAAAATTAATGAATGCATTCATTAATGCGAAATGATGGCAAAAAAATATTACGAAACATCCGTAATAAATGTGATGCTGAAATTTTCTTTCTTATGCACCGATCTTTCACATTTTTGAGAGGAATGCTTTTTAGAAAATTTTGATCTAAGTTTCTTGAAAAATAAACTGCTTGTTTTAAAATAGAATGAAAAAAGCATTTTGTTTCTATTGAAAATGATTTTGAATTTGATAAATCTTTTTTTTATTTCTTTTTAAAATGTTTTCATTTAAGTTGGGAAAAACGTCTGTCCCGAGCAGAAAAAAAATTGCCCTTAAACATTTTCAAAAGATGACTGGTTGGCCCCTTATATGTGCAAGTGGTACGTAAATTAGTTCTAAACGACTTCATTTAATGATAATATTAACAAGCTGCAAAATACACGAAAAAGAATTCAAGCAGAAAATTGCTCGAAAATACATCTCCCATTAATTTTATGTGCACACGACATGCATTAGATAATTTTTTTTTCTCTTTATTACTGCAAGTCACGCTCAAACACAGCTACATGTAATAGGGTGTCAATCAATTTATGAAGGCGAGACAAACTGTCATTAGTATCTAATGAATGGTCTTGTGTATACAGTGTTGAAGAGCGTTGATGCTGGAACACTTGTAATGACTTGTCAATTGATCCATTTGGGGGATGACTTAAAATCCCTTTCTGTAGACTTTCACTAACTTATTCATAATTTCTTCTGCAATCAAAAAATGGAGTAAATCGGACCATTCTATTAGTAGTAAAGAGTCACTATCTTAATTTAGGAATTGTCTACGCGCAAAATGTCATTCTTACATGTATGACTATAGAGAATCAAATCTCATCTTGACGCAATAACGATGCGGTGATTCATTTCTTCATTACGATTTGTTTAAAGTAAATATCATAGTATCCACAACTTGAATGTGTTTGTTGACTGAGTTACACAACTTGATGCTCACCATTTCCATTTTTACTGTACAAGATACAACATAAGAACAGATTTGAAAGCTAGTTTAGAAAACTTTTCACATGGTGTAAATATTTGACTCGTCACCTCAGAATGTGGTCACATGAGTTATGAAGAAAATTGTCGCCTTTTTATGCTACTTTTAGATAAATAAAAAGGTCTAAGAGATTTCTTATTTCTAAAATACCTGTAGTAAAATATTTCCTGCATCCATCCTCCCAAGTTTTACTTTGGATCCGCCTTTACTTTTTCGCCACTTTCAATTTCCAAAACCCATAAATGGAGCTGTTTTTTTTATAATTAGTCAGGATTTTACTTATACTCGTGTTATAATTTTTAATTTATGTCTGCGTATGCTCAATTAAATGTATTATTGTTCTAGTATTGAATTCATGTTAAGACTTTAGAAGTTGGTAAAACTTATGCCTTACCTTATTCAAATCATTGATCAAATTAAATAATTGTAAACCTAATCTGGGGTATAAGCACCCAAAGAATGTATCGGTTTTAAACATGTTTGTGAACGCTCAATTCTCTACTATAACAACAACATAAGAACAAAACTGTAAAAATCAGTTGGAAATAGCTAGACTCATCAGATTAGCAAGAAACACACAAAAAAGTAACATAACGACAATGACTCGTAGGACCGATTTAAGAGTACTCACAGGGAGGGACTTCAAGCTAGTTTAACGTCAATAACAACTAAAAGATAATATATGTTCTTCTAAACTGGGGTTGCTCTTTAACAAATTAAACCTGAAAATTAATTAAATATTCCATTTGGCAAAATTACAATGACATTATGCAAAGGGATACAAATACGATTTTACAAAGGTGTTTTCTGACGCTCTGGAAAATTATATAAAAAAGAGTTGTATGTCTAATAGATATCATTTTAAAAGAACTACATATTTCCATAAATTTCTGAGACAGGACCGTTTAACCCCTTCGTGACCCTTTTTTTGCAAAATGAAAAACTGTCAGTCAACCCTGTCCTTGATTCTCAAATAATTGCTCATCTTGTAAACATATTTTGTAATTAATAATAGGTATGCTGGAAATGAGATTTAATATAAGTACATGTGTTGTTAAAATTTATCACTATTGATTTTTATTTTCACACGGACTTCAATGGCCTTTTGTGACATTTAGTAACTTACATCAAGGAGGTTATACTCCTTGCTTACATGTACAAGTTTGAACATGATTGATTATTTGTTTAATTTCTATGCAACTGTTACTTTATTGCTGAAAGTTCAAATAAAGAGTCATAATTGACAGCTTTAACCATTTGTACCTATTTTGATCATTTCAAACTTCTGAGTTTGAACAAACAACCAAATAAATCTGTATTTCCTTTCTATCAAAAAATATCAAAATGTTTATATAATGTATTATTTTCTTATTATTAACATGACAATGCAGAAGTTGAGACACAATTCTTAGAACCACATTAATGAAAGACCTATGATACATCTTAGGATTTGATTTAGGCTGGTCTTAGGATTTTGCTGAAACGTGTCTTTGGATGGTCCTACCTAAGATCGTCCTAACACTACCTGTGACAATTTTGGTAATTAATTAATATATAAAAGAGAGGATATAAAATAGATTTTGATATTTATTACTTTACTATATATAAAATTATTGTTTGTGGTGAGCCAAATGGGTCGGAAAATATCCCGATTTTTCCAAGAGTTGGGAGAGTTGGTTAAATAATATTGATATACGGAACCCCAATCCAATCCATCTTTGGCTAAAATATTCATTTTCACTGTTTTTGTTTTCGAAAAGCATCCCATTTTGTATTATTTCCATTTAAGTACGCGGAATCCCATCCATAAATAAACATTTGTATAATTATAAAAGCCTTGATGATTTGATATGCTTTTACTGTTCGGAATGCATTGAATGTATGTTCTGAATAACCTATAATAATAAGACAGAAATAGGGCATCGCTTCACAAGTAAATCTAAACAACTTGAACACTAACGTCTTGCTGGGCATATTTTGCATACAAGTCTTCTTCTTCTTCTTCCAGGTAAGGAACCGGATTCAAAACTGAATGTGATTGGTTCCGCGGTTAAGAAATTTAAATTAAATATACAATATAATTATCTGAAACATTAAGTATTGTACAGTAGGGGTTTTTCTCATTGTTGAGGGTTGCCTACAATTGCTTACATCCATTTCATTTGAACTTTGGTGGATAGTTCTCTCATTGGCAATCATACCACATCTCCTTATTTTTATATAACATATTTTACAAATCAGTTTTTCTCTCCATGAAGTAGTGTAACAAAGCTATTGGTCTATTTTTTTTATATTCAAAACATATGAAAAGGGTTGGGTATTGAACTTCAAGCTCCTCACCCCTACCACAAAGAATAGAAGTGCCCCTCCCTTCTGTTCATCAACATTGTGTATCAAACAACATTGGAAATCATAGATAATACTTTAACATTTACTTTTATACATACATGTACCTTGCATATTTTTGGCTTGAATCCCATTTTATATTTATGATTTTTTATGTGAATTTACTATGCAGTGTAGATGTATGTAATATTTCGCCGCGATATAGCCTGTTTGTGCTGATGCGGTGTAAAGCAATCAACAATGAATAACATTTATTTGTTCAGAGCGGCAAACATTAAAATTGAAAGTATGGAATCTAAAATCCAAACTTGTATGTTATATTAATATAAATAATGCTTATTTCTAATTCAGATTTGTTAAAAAAAAATCAATGTAACATTTAAAGGCTGGTCCCACACCAGCTATCTTTTCACTTCATTTTGATTTCTTTAGTTCGAACAGCTTTTGTATTTCATTCGTTTAAAAACTTATGCCTTTAACCTAGATATATGAAACCGTACCATTTTCTATTTTCTATTAGTCTAATAGTCTTGTGGTCTTTTAATTCATATGCAAACCCTACTGATGAGTCCCATTGCATATGGTCACATTATAACCAACGTAAACGGGACGAAAATCTGAAGGCCAAACAGAGTCGGACGCTAAATCTATTTATTGCATTTCTTCCAAAAAAAATTCTGATATTCTGAAGTACATGTATCTAAGTTTTGCTTTTTATACCTTGCATTAAATTCAAATGTCAAAATGTTTCATCAGCCTTGAATTTAAGTTTGCCTATAGGAGTCTAAGCATGATGAAATCAAATACCAATTGCAAATCCTATAATAATGAGTTCCATTGCAAATTATCACATTTTAAATAGTGTAAATCGGATGAAACTCACAAGACAGAAAAGATGCTAAATTGCATGCTTATATTGGTGATTTTGAATCTGTTCAAAGTTTTGATTTTTCTACCCTGTATACCACATTGCCTCACATTCTCATTAAGAAAAAATTCACACACCTAATTAAATGGGCATTTAAAAAGTCAGAATGTGAATACATATGTTCTAACTCTTTTAGGTCATTTTTAGTAGCAATAAACAAAAGAACTATGTCAATTGGACATGCTTTGATACTATATCTGCCCTTGAATTTTTACTAGATAATATTTTTGTTCGCTTTGGAGATTCCGTATATCGTCAGGTTATCGGAATTCCAATGGGGACTAACTGTGCACCACTTATTGCGGACCTGTTTTGTATTGCTATGAGTTACAATTTATGACTAAAATCAGCAAAGACCCATCGAAACAACATCTGATACAAAATTTAATAATACTTTTAGATATTTGGATGATATATTGGCTCTCAATAATGACGACTTCAGTATGTATACTAAAGAAATTTATCCTGTTGAACTTACTTTAAATAAAGCTAATACTAACAATGACCACTGCCCTTTCCTCGATCTTGATATCTATATCATTAACGGAAAGCTTAATACAAAAATTTATGATAAAAGAGATGATTTTCATTTCCTATCGTTAATTATCCATTTTAGATGGTGACGTTCCTTGTCACCATCTTACGGTGTTTATATATCTCAACTTGTACGATTCGCTCGTGTATGTAACAACGTTTCAGATTTTAACGAAAGAAATTTATGTATTACAGAAAATTATTAACGTAATTGATGTCATGCTCGTGTTCAAAATTTATATTATGTTTTTTGTTTCTAGTTTAATTCAAATAAAAGGGTGAAATATATATCATTAAATAAGCCACGTATAAGAAGGACGAGTTTTAAGTTACAATTAACATGTTGATCAAATGAGATTTAAAAAACAATATCGGGATTATCATTTTCGAGAACGTCGTGTATCTACAGGTTTCAAATCGTCAAAAGAAAAAGTATAATTTTATCGTTAATTGAAAAAAAAAAGGAAAAAATAGTGAAAAAACATAGGTAAATATAACAATCAAAAAGACATTCATAATGCCACAAAAAGACGGAAATTTAAAACATTACGCTGAATTATTTTACTAGCCTAAATATCTTGCGACAAATATAAAAAGCATCCCAAAGTTAAATAGAAATGAAAGGAATCAGAACGAATGCAATGAAAGAAGTAAACAAAAACTGAAGTAGGATATATAAATGGTCAATTCAATATTTAATTTATCTTAAGAAAAAAAAATTCTATGTAAATTTGAAAATTAATGAATGCATTCATTAATGCGAAATGATGGCAAAAAAAATATTACGAAACATCCGTAATAAATGTGATGCTGAAATTTTCTTTCTTATGCACCGATCTTTCACATTTTTTGAGAGGGAATGCTTTTTTTAGAAAATTTTTGATCTAAGTTTCTTGAAAAATAAACTGCTTGTTTTAAAATAGAATGAAAAAAGCATTTTGTTTCTATTGAAAATGATTTTGAATTTGATAAATCTTTTTATTTCTTTTTAAAATGTTTTCATTTAAGTTGGGAAAAACGTCTGTCCCGAGCAGAAAAAAAATTGCCCTTAAACATTTTCAAAAGATGACTGGTTGGTCCTTATATGTGCAAGTGGTACGTAAATTAGTTCTAAACGACTTCATTTAATGATAATATTAACAAGCTGCAAAATACACGAAAAGAATTCAAGCAGAAAATTGCTCGAAAATACATCTCCCATTAATTTTATGTACACGACATGCATTAGATAATTTTTTCTCTTTATTACTGCAAGTCACGCTCAAACACAGCTACATGTAATAGGGTGTCAATCAATTTATGAAGGCGAGACAAACTGTCATTAGTATCTAATGAATGGTCTTGTGTATACAGTGTTGAAGAGCGTTGATGCTGGAACACTTGTAATGACTTGTCAATTGATCCATTTGGGGGATGACTTAAAATCCCTTTCTGTAGACTTTCACTAACTTATTCATAATTTCTTCTGCAATCAAAAAATGGAGTAAATCGGACCATTCTATTAGTAGTAAAGAGTCACTATCTTAATTTAGGAATTGTCTACGCGCAAAATGTCATTCTTACATGTATGACTATAGAGAATCAAATCTCATCTTGACGCAATAACGATGCGGTGATTCATTTCTTCATTACGATTTGTTTAAAGTAAATATCATAGTATCCACAACTTGAATGTGTTTGTTGACTGAGTTACACAACTTGATGCTCACCATTTCCATTTTTACTGTACAAGATACAACATAAGAACAGATTTGAAAGCTAGTTTAGAAAACTTTTCACATGGTGTAAATATTTGACTCGTCACCTCAGAATGTGGTCACATGAGTTATGAAGAAAATTGTCGCCTTTTTATGCTACTTTTAGATAAATAAAAAGGTCTAAGAGATTTCTTATTTCTAAAATACCTGTAGTAAAATATTTCCTGCATCCATCCTCCCAAGTTTTACTTTGGATCCGCCTTTACTTTTTCGCCACTTTCAATTTCCAAAACCCATAAATGGAGCTGTTTTTTTATAATTAGTCAGGATTTTACTTATACTCGTGTTATAATTTTTAATTTATGTCTGCGTATGCTCAATTAAATGTATTGTTGTTCTAGTATTGAATTCATGTTAAGACTTTAGAAGTTGGTAAAACTTATGCCTTACCTTATTCAAATCATTGATCAAATTAAATAATTGTAAACCTAATCTGGGTATAAGCACCCAAAGAATGTATCGGTTTTAAACATGTTTGTGAACGCTCAATTCTCTACTATAACAACAACATAAGAACAAAACTGTAAAATCAGTTGGAAATAGCTAGACTCATCAGATTAGCAAGAAACACACAAAAAAGTAACATAACGACAATGACTCGTAGGACCGATTTAAGAGTACTCACAGGGAGGGACTTCAAGCTAGTTTAACGTCAATAACAACTAAAAGATAATATATGTTCTTCTAAACTGGGGTTGCTCTTTAACAAATTAAACCTGAAAATTAATTAAATATTCCATTTGGCAAAATTACAATGACATTATGCAAAGGGATACAAATACGATTTTACAAAGGTGTTTTCTGACGCTCTGGAAAATTATATAAAAAGAGTTGTATGTCTAATAGATATCATTTTAAAAGAACTACATATTTCCATAAATTTCTGAGACAGGACCGTTTAACCCTTCGTGACCCTTTTTTGCAAAATGAAAAACTGTCAGTCAACCCTGTCCTTGATTCTCAAATAATTGCTCATCTTGTAAACATATTTTGTAATTAATAATAGGTATGCTGGAAATGAGATTTAATATAAGTACATGTGTTGTTAAAATTTATCACTATTGATTTTTATTTTCACACGGACTTCAATGGCCTTTTGTGACATTTAGTAACTTACATCAAGGAGGTTATACTCCTTGCTTACATGTACAAGTTTGAACATGATTGATTATTTGTTTAATTTCTATGCAACTGTTACTTTATTGCTGAAAGTTCAAATAAAGAGTCATAATTGACAGCTTTAACCATTTGTACCTATTTTGATCATTTCAAACTTCTGAGTTTGAACAAACAACCAAATAAATCTGTATTTCCTTTCTATCAAAAAAATATCAAAATGTTTATATAATGTATTATTTTCTTATTATTAACATGACAATGCAGAAGTTGAGACACAATTCTTAGAACCACATTAATGAAAGACCTATGATACATCTTAGGATTTGATTTAGGCTGGTCTTAGGATTTTGCTGAAACGTGTCTTTGGATGGTCCTACCTAAGATCGTCCTAACACTACCTGTGACAATTTTTGGTAATTAATTAATATATAAAGAGAGAGGGATATAAAATAGATTTTTGATATTTATTACTTTACTATATATAAAATTATTGTTTGTGGTGAGCCAAATGGGTCGGAAAATATCCCGATTTTTTCCAAGAGTTGGGAGAGTTGGTTAAATAATATTGATATACGGAACCCCAATCCAATCCATCTTTGGCTAAAATATTCATTTTTCACTGTTTTTTGTTTTCGAAAAGCATCCCATTTTTGTATTATTTCCATTTAAGTACGCGGAATCCCATCCATAAATAAACATTTGTATAATTATAAAAGCCTTGATGATTTGATATGCTTTTACTGTTCGGAATGCATTGAATGTATGTTCTGAATAACCTATAATAATAAGACAGAAATAGGGCATCGCTTCACAAGTAAATCTAAACAACTTGAACACTAACGTCTTGCTGGGCATATTTTGCATACAAGTCTTCTTCTTCTTCTTCCAGGTAAGGAACCGGATTCAAAACTGAATGTGATTGGTTCCGCGGTTAAGAAATTTAAATTAAATATACAATATAATTATCTGAAACATTAAGTATTGTACAGTAGGGGTTTTTCTCATTGTTGAGGGTTGCCTACAATTGCTTACATCCATTTCATTTGAACTTTGGTGGATAGTTCTCTCATTGGCAATCATACCACATCTCCTTATTTTATATAACATATTTTACAAATCAGTTTTCTCTCCATGAAGTAGTGTAACAAAGCTATTGGTCTATTTTTTATATTCAAAACATATGAAAAGGGTTGGGTATTGAACTTCAAGCTCCTCACCCCTACCACAAAGAATAGAAGTGCCCCTCCCTTCTGTTCATCAACATTGTGTATCAAACAACATTGGAAATCATAGATAATACTTTAACATTTACTTTTATACATACATGTACCTTGCATATTTTTGGCTTGAATCCCATTTTATATTTATGATTTTTTATGTGAATTTACTATGCAGTGTAGATGTATGTAATATTTCGCCGCGATATAGCCTGTTTGTGCTGATGCGGTGTAAAGCAATCAACAATGAATAACATTTATTTGTTCAGAGCGGCAAACATTAAAATTGAAAGTATGGAATCTAAAATCCAAACTTGTATGTTATATTAATATAAATAATGCTTATTTCTAATTCAGATTTGTTAAAAAAAAAATCAATGTAACATTTAAAGGCTGGTCCCACACCAGCTATCTTTTCACTTCATTTTGATTTCTTTAGTTCGAACAGCTTTTGTATTTCATTCGTTTAAAAACTTATGCCTTTAACCTAGATATATGAAACCGTGCCATTTTCTATTTTCTATTAGTCTAATAGTCTTGTGGTCTTTTAATTCATATCCAAACCCTACTGATGAGTCCCATTGCATATGGTCACATTATAACCAACGTAAACGGGACGAAAATCTGAAGGCCAAACAGAGTCGGACGCTAAATCTATTTATTGCATTTCTTCCAAAAAAAAATTCTGATATTCTGAAGTACATGTATCTAAGTTTTGCTTTATATACCTTGCATTAAATTCAAATGTCAAAATGTTTCATCAGCCTTGAATTTAAGTTTGCCTATAGGAGTCTAAGCATGATGAAATCAAATACCAATTGCAAATCCTATAATAATGAGTTCCATTGCAAATTATCACATTTTAAATAGTGTAAATCGGATGAAACTCACAAGACAGAAAAGATGCTAAATTGCATGCTTATATTGGTGATTTTGAATCTGTTCAAAGTTTTGATTTTTCTACCCTGTATACCACATTGCCTCACATTCTCATTAAGAAAAAATTCACACACCTAATTAAATGGGCATTTAAAAAGTCAGAATGTGAATACATATGTTCTAACTCTTTTAGGTCATTTTTTAGTAGCAATAAACAAAAGAACTATGTCAATTGGACATGCTTTGATACTATATCTGCCCTTGAATTTTTACTAGATAATATTTTTGTTCGCTTTGGAGATTCCGTATATCGTCAGGTTATCGGAATTCCAATGGGGACTAACTGCACCACTTATTGCGGACCTGTTTTTGTATTGCTATGAGTTACAATTTATGACTAAAATCAGCAAAGACCCATCGAAACAACATCTGATACAAAATTTAATAATACTTTTAGATATTTGGATGATATATTGGCTCTCAATAATGACGACTTCAGTATGTATACTAAAGAAATTTATCCTGTTGAACTTACTTTAAATAAAGCTAATACTAACAATGACCACTGCCCTTTCCTCGATCTTGATATCTATATCATTAACGGAAAGCTTAATACAAAATTTATGATAAAAGAGATGATTTTCATTTCCTATCGTTAATTATCCATTTTAGATGGTGACGTTCCCTTGTCACCATCTTACGGTGTTATATATCTCAACTTGTACGATTCGCTCGTGTATGTAACAACGTTTCAGATTTTAACGAAAGAAATTTATGTATTACAGAAAAATTATTACACCAGGGTTTTCGATATCACAAACTAGTCAAAACATTTACTAAATTTTATCATCGGTACAAGGACATCATTCGTAAATATAGCTCAACATGCAGACTTCTTATACGTTCAGGTATTTCACATCCAATCTTTTATGGTAATATTCTTTATAAAGCACTAAAATGTCAGTATTCACCTCAGAAGCTAACAAAACCTTTAAATAGACTTATTAAGAAGGGATATAGTTACGATACTGTTGTCAGGTCATTAAAGATTGCATATTTTGGCTTTAATATTGATTCACTTATAGGGTCTTTGCATCGGAACTAAACACATTTATTTAAAACCAGTTGTTGGCATGACACGGGTTATGCTCTTCTCATATATTTTATGATGGTATGATACTAAACCCCTAACGGGAGGGATTGTGCCTGATATTCATATGATGAAGACATAATCTTTCAATCAGTTTAATTGAGGTCTGGAGCTGGCATGTCAGTTAACTGCTAGTAGTCTGTTGTTATTTATGTATTATTGTCATTTTGTTTATTTTCTTTTGTTACATCTTCTGACATCGGACTCGGACTTCTCTTTAACTGACTTTTAATGTGCGTATTGTTATGCGTTTACTTTTCTACATTGGCTAGAGGTATAGGGGAGGTTGAGATCTCATAAACATGTTTAACCCGCCGCATTTTGCGCCTGTCCCAAGTCAGGAGCCTCTGGCCTTTGTTAGTCTTGTATTATTTTTACTTTTAGTTTCTTGTGTATAATTTGGAGTTTAGTATGACGTCCATTATCACTGAACTAGTATATATATTTGTTTAGGGGCCAGCTTAAGGACGCCTCCGGGTGCGGAATTTCTCGCTGCATTGAAGACCTATTGGTGACCTTCTGTTGTTGTCTGTTCTGTGGTCGGGTTGTTGTCTCTTTGACACATTCCCATTTCCATTCTCAATTTTAAATTTGTTCATTGCGTTAAAAGAATTATTATCAAAAATTTTCGATTATATTCTGAAGTATTGACACTTTTTTCTTGCATTAAATTCATATTTCAAAGATTTGATAACATTTTATTTGTATTTAAATGCTTTGAATTTCACTTTGATCTTTGGAGTCTAGGCATGACAAAATCAAATATGCAACATATTTGCAGAACAATATCAGTCATGGTAATTTTCCTTTTTTTCTTCTGAGAGTTGTCCTTCATTGTTAATGTTTTGTTACTTCCTAAAGTATCTGTTTAGCTATTTCAATGTAAAACAGTGTCCACAATTTCTCACCAGACAACACAACATAACTTTAAATTTTTGAATGGCATCTGCGCCTGCCACTGTGCAGAAACACTCCCTGCACAAGTCATTATGAAAATTCGCTCATCAGAAAACACAAGTCTGTGTCCACACTTGTTTATACTAATAAAACATTTCTATTCCAACACTAAATATTCTGTTACAAGACTAACCATATGATAAATAATTATACAACTGCGACTAATAATAGAAAATAACAAAATTAATTTTAAGTAAGAAACTAAATGTAAAATGTAGATAATTTATAAGAGTTTGTAATCGTGCAGCAATTATTGTGTATACTGTATGTATCTGTATACATAGAATAGAGAATGGAAACACGTATTCTTTGAATCAGCCTGAGTTAAAAAGGACTTCATTCAAGTTCTTTTTTCCCCGAAACAAATATTAAAACTGAATTAAGTAAACAAACATAAAAGAATTTTTACTCCGTTTGAAAGTTTTTATTTCGACATATGCCATCCTTCCTTTTCTTTAGACTATATTTAGACATCCTGTTAGCTATCATAAGTTAAGTACAAAATTTTTAAAGACATATCTTGTCTAAGTAGACTTTCGTTGACCTTACTAAGGACTAATACATGTCCGTTTTTTATATAGATTAGACCGTTGGTTTTCCTGTTTGAATGGTTTTACACTAGTCATTTTTGGGGCCCTTTATAGCTTGCTGTTCGGTGTGAGCCAAGGCTCCGTATTGAAGGCCGTACTTTGACCTATAATGGTTTACTTTTACGAATTGTGACTTGGATGGAGAGTTGTCTCATTGGCACTCATACTACATCTTCTTATAGCTACCTAGTATCATCCTAAGACATGTGCTAGTTCTAGCACAGCGTTTTTGACATGGTCCATAGGGCCTAGTTTTCCAAAGAATCCTAATACGTGTCCTACATTAAGATATATCTAATGATACGCTTAAGGAATAGCATCGTAGGACCATTATTATTTTACATTATTAAAACGGAAATTAATTTCTCAACATTTCAATATTAGCTCACCTGTTCCATTACTCGGCGTCCGTCGTCTGTCGTCGTCCGTTAATTTTTTCAAAACCTTCTCCTTTGAAACTACTAAGTCAAACGTAACCAAACTTGGCAACAATTATAATTGGGGTATTTAGTTTACAAAATGGTTCCGATGACCCCGCCTGCCAACCAACATGGCCGACATGGCTAAAAATAGAACATAGGAGTAAAATACAAGTTTTTTGTCAATTTTCTTGAAGTCCGCTATAGATAGAAAAAATCTGAAAGGACAAAAATGTTCACAATGTTGAGCTCTACCTACTGTTCAGTTACACAAAAACTGTCAGACGACTTCTTATAGAAGTTATTGTCCTGAAATGACGAAATTTACCAATTGTTTACGTGTTTGCCTATTTTCTTGAAAACTATAAAAGACAGATAGAAACTTTCAAAGGAAAAATGACAAGATCTACATTTAAGTCAACATGGCCGAAATCGTCAGTCGACTCCTCATTAGAGTTATGATCCTTAAATGACAATTTTTACCATTTTTGTGCGTTTCTGCCTATTATCTTGAAAACAATAAAAAAAAAACAGATACATAAACAACTTTAAAAAGCAAAAATGATCAGCGAGACAAGATTTACCAACAAGTCAAATAGCTTAAATCGCCAGTTGAATCCTTAAAGGAGTTATTGCCCTTAAATGATGATATAGTACCAATGTTTTACGTTTATGCCTATTATCTTGAAAATTATAATAGATATATAGCAACTTTAAAAAGTAAATATGATCAGCAAGACAAGATATGCAAATAGCAAATAGTTCACCATAGAAGAAATTGTCAGTTGTACATGTGATAGGATTTATTGCCCTTAAATGGTGATTGTTTACCTTCTTTTTGTGTTTTGGGAAAACAATCTATAGACGATAGAGAGAAACTGTAAACAGAAAAATTTTCAGCAATACAAGATCAACAAAAAAAAAAAAACAGATTTGAGTTATGAATTATATTCTGGTCAACAATGTTGGAGAGTGTCCATTGCACATATACCTAGGTGAACGACACAGTCTCTTTAGAGCCTCTAGTTAAGAAAAATATATGGATTTGTAATTGCAGATTTAAAGACAAATTTAAGAACGTTTTGTATACAAATATTCACCTACTTTGAAAGATTTCATTCAGTTATATTTCGGAAAATAAAAGAAATAAATGCATTATGTTTTTTTTTTTTTGATTTTTCAGTTGAATTTAAAACCTCAACCAGAAAATTTAAAGTTGTATGCAAATTTTACACAAATCTGTGAATATATAAAAATAAGGAGATGTGGTATGATTCCCAATGAGACAACTATCCACCAAAGTTCAAATGAAGTGGATGTAAGCAATTATAGGTAACCGTAGGGCCTTCAACAATGAGAAAAAAAAATCTGTATAGTCGGATATAAAAGGCCCTGACATGAAACAATTCAATTGAAAAAACTAACGGCCTAATTTATAACAAAACAATTTACGAAAAACAAATATAACAGACATGAACCAACGACAACCACTGAACTATAGGCTCCTAACTAGGAACAGGCACATACAGAATGTGGCGGGGTAAATCATGTTTGTGAGCGCTCAACCCTCCCCTAACCTGGGACAGTGGTGTAACAGCACAACAAAAGAACAAACTATAAAAATCAGTTGAAAAAGGCTTAACTCATCAGATCGATACAAAGAAAAACATCAAACAAAAACACCGACAGGACGTTCGTAAAAGTTTCGACAAATTACATAGGTAAAAAATATTGTTAATTATCAAACTTCAATTCAGTATTTGTAAATTGAGTTATTTTGAAACGCGATCAAGAGATAAAACCTTTGTATTAGGTATTAGGACACCACTCTTATTCAAGAAAATTTGGAGTGGTTTATTTTAAATAGCTATAACTTTGCAATTTTAAAGATATTAAGACATAATGTACCATATTCAGGGTGAGACAGTCGAGGTACATCTCCAAAAGAGTTGGTAAAACGATGTTTCTAAATCACCATATTTGGAAGAAAATTGAAAACGAATACACAATTCTTATTCCAAAATTTGCGTGGTCAGTTTAAGAGACAATAAAAGTAAGTTTATTTTATCATGACAAGAAAAAACCCGCGCTAGCGCGGCTTGAAGACTGCTTGAAATGTTTATGGTGATACACAGCTTGGGTTGGTGTTTCTCAAACTGTTTTTATGCACTGATGCATTATGTTTTTATTAGTTTGTCAGTTCTTCTTCCATAGGAGTTTGAATGTCCAATTAGTAGCTTTTGTCTCGGTGTTACACAGGTGCTCCTAGAACGGAGGAAATAACTCAGAGAAGAAGAAGACAACCTAGAACACTGATGAGTGGTGCGAGTTTGATAAAGTAATGCAAGTTGTAATAATTAGTGAGAGTGTTTGAGTGGTGCGAGTTGGCTGTGGGCCGAGTTGTCGGGCAGTACGTTGACTGAGCATGCGCGAAAGCGTATAAGACACGGATCGATAACGGTCTCCGAATTTGGATATTTTCTAAAAAAAATGGCGTTTTCTGTGGAAAAAAGATATTGTTTCAAAGACAAATTTAGGAAGTACAAAACACAACATTTATACGTCATATCACAAATATTTCCGACTTTGTATGGTTTCAGAGGAGTTGCGGCTCAATGAAATCGGTATCTTCCTTTAGTAGTATAGATTTTGAGTGGTGCGAGTTTGATAAAGTAATGCAAGTTGTAATAATTAGTGAGAGTGTTTGAGTGGTGCGAGTTGGCTGTGGGCCGAGTTGTCGGGCAGTACGTTGACTGAGCATGCGCGAAAGCGTATAAGACACGGATCGATAACGGTCTCCGAATTTGGATATTTTCTAAAAAAAAATGGCGTTTTCTGTGGAAAAAAGATATTGTTTCAAAGACAAATTTAGGAAGTACAAAACACAACATTTATACGTCATATCACAAATATTTCCGACTTTGTATGGTTTTAGAGGAGTTGCGGCTCAATGAAATCGGTATCCTTTAGTAGTATCACGTCGAATCATTTTCCGCAAAAATTAAAACTTGCAAGAGTAACTGCTATACATAAAGGAGGACCAACAGATAATCCCTCCAATTATCGTCCAATTTCTATTTTAAATACCATATCTAAAATTTTTGAGAGACATGTATGTACACAGTTATATGCATTCTTAAATAATAAAAAAAATGTTACATATCGCTCAGTCAGGTTTAAGGCAAGGTCATTCATGTCAAACAGCGCTGACTAAACCAATTGATGAATGGTTAAAATATTTAGATAATGGGGAAAAAGTTGGTACTGTGTTTTTAGATTTCAGTAAGGCTTTTGACCTTATTAACCATGCCATACTTTTAGAAAAGTTAAAATTTTATCATATCGGAGAACGTACGATAGATTGGATAAAATCATATTTGTCTGAGAGACAACAAGAAGTTCAATACGCTAAGATTAAATCTGATAAATCGTTTGTAAAATATGGAGTGCCTCAAGGTTACTATTTTAGGTCCTCTGTGATTTTTAATTTATATAAATGATTTACCACTTCATGTTAAACAATCCGACATGGATTTATATGCTGATGATTCAACATTGCATTTTCATAATAAAAACATTGAAAAAATAAACAACATATTGCAAAATGATTTAAATGCTATACAATCTTGGTGTAACAATAACAGTATGAAAATTAATGCACAAAAAACAAAGTGTATGAAATTGGGTTCAAAACAAAAACTATCAGAATTATGTATTACCGTCAATGAAACATGTATTGAAAATGTCCATTCTTTCAAATTACTTGGAATTGACATTGATGAAAATTTAAGCTGGGAAGATCATGTTGATCGTATATGTAAGATTATCTCATCTAAAATATCACTTTTGTTTAAAATTAAAGTATATTTGCCTATACACACAAGACAACTATTTTATAATGCATATATTCTACCATATATAGACTATTGTAGTTCAGTTTGGGGAAATTTATTACAAAAAGATTCAGATAGAATCATAAAACTTCAAAAAAGAGTAGCAAGAATTATACTTGAATGCGATTTTTCTGTTCCATCTAATTTTATGTTTTCATCTTTAAAATGGCTATCTTTTACAAATAGAATAAAATACCAACAATCAATTCTAATGTATAAAATTGTAAATGGACCAACACCTGATTACTTAGCAATGCTAAATATTAATGATGTGCAACACCACAACTTACGATCTGTCTCTAATAATGATCTATTTGTTCCAAGACCAAATACAAATTTTTATAAAAAAATCTTTTCATTATTCTGCAACAAAGGTATGGAATAATTTACCACTCAAAATAAAAAATTTTCGTAATGTAGAATTATTTAAGAAACATTGTTATAATCATTTTCTTGAAAATTCTATGCAAGTCGAATAATTTGTTTTCTTTCTTTTGTTGTAAGAATAAGAAAATTTAATCAAAACTTTACCAATTATTGCCATTTATTGCAATTTGTATGTTTGAATGATTGAATTGTGTATATTCTAGTAATATATATTGTATTTTAATGTATGAATGTTAACTGTATACATGTATTTTGTTTGAGGGCCTCAATGAAAATTAGACTACTTCTAATTGAGTTACCCTCTTTAAATAAAGAATTTATTATTATTATAGATGAGCATACATCCAACATCATGACCGTTGTTATCGCAACTTGTCGAAATCAAATTTATTTTGAACCAGTATTCCACAGCTTCATTACCTTTTGATGTTGATGTAACTGTGTCCTAAAACTTTTACAATGTCCTTATACAAATTACATTGTTTTAACTACAATCGCAAGCCAATCTTTATCATAAAGGACAGTTGATTGGATAATGTGATAGATTGCCACGCCTACATGAAACTGAGGGCCTATGAACTGACTTCAGATAGCTGTCAATATGGGGAAATATATTCCAAACGGATATATTTAGAGATTAAGTTGGGAACTAGTATTTGATATTTGAAAAAAAAGTTTACATTGTCATTATTGATATCTGTAATTGTTTCAGTAATAAAAGTGTTTAGTAACGTTGACTTGAAATTGTGGATCAAGTGTGGGACGTGTACCCCCCTTTTTTTTTTAAACATTCCACCTAAAGATATATCTGCAAGTTTTGTGATTTCACAAGAATTGCAAATATTTAACAAATTCAAATTCTCAAACAGAATATTTTTTTTATTTTTTTTCTCAACATCCAAGGTCGAAACTAGTTCTAGCTTATAATGAAGAAAATGTGAACAGGCTTGAAGCAAGAATGTCTCCTTATGTATCCGAAGTTTTGTTTGTGGACAGATTTTGCTTGTGGATAGAGTTGGTGGTGGTTGGGGGATAGTTTTAATGCCGGCAAGGCAAAAGTAACTCGCAACACATTCTATATATCAACGATTTATTCCCGGGGTCGTCATAATTTAATGATTTGGAAGAGCTCTGGATTCAAGATTCAAGATTATTTATTTCTTAAACACCATATAGTTACAATGGTACAAAGAATTTCATCAAAAGTTGTAACATAACATAAACACACATGACAAGATGGGATGAACAAAAAAATAAAATAAAAAATATTAGTGACGAAGAGTGGTGATTAACCGGGAAGACTTACTTGAAAAATTATAACCCTGATAAATTTGTACAGCTTTTTTAATTCATTTTTGTATTTTAACTGAAATAGTTTTCCAAACTTTAGTATATTAATTCTGTGCAAGAAAAAAGTATCCAAATATTGTTCTAGAAAATTTGCCAAAGAATTACACTGCAAAATGTAATGAAATTCATCACCAATCTCGTTACATTGACATACATTACAATATCTATAGTTACGTTCAATTTTATTCCATCTACCAGTTTCTATGGGTAACTTGTGGTTTCCCGTTCTTAATCTACAATATGTTATTCTATCTTTATCATTTAAAATATTCAGATATTCTTCATATTCAAAATTTTGTTTAAATAATTTGTAAGCTAAACCTTTTGATGAACAGTCAATATCTGCTCTCCATTTCTGTTGAAACTGATCAAATAACTTTTGTTTTAAACTAATATCCAACCATTTAGAATTTAAATTTCCTTGTGACAACCATATATAGCTATATCCACATCTATCTAATATATCTTTAACGTAATTCAAACAATCTGACCTAAATTGGTTTTAAGAATTCTTCAAGAACATGTATCTGTATATCATTTTAGCAATCCTGTTATCATCCCCATTTACAATTTTTGACCAAAAATTAACCATACTCAGCTGTATATATAAAGACATGGGATAAATACCAAGTTCACTATAAGTCATAAACTTAGGTGTCGACTTCTTAAGATGTAATAGTAATTTACAAAATTTCAAATGCACTCTTTCTATAATATCAGTATTAATGAAACTCCAAATCTCACATCCATATAGTAGGATTGGCTTCACAATTTTATCAACGAGATCATATTGAGATTTCACTGACAAGTTGTGCAACCTCCCCTTTCTCAATACTTCTTACATTGCTTTATTTGCTTTTCGAACTTAAATTTTCTTAGCACTCATAAAGCTACCTGTTCTTGAAAAATTTAACCCAAGGTACTTCAATTCGTTAACTGTCTCCAATGCATTACCATCATATATAAAATTAAATATTATTGGGTAATCTACCACCAGATTTTATTAGTGTTAACATTCAATTTCCAGGTACTGCAATAATCATTGAATATATTTAACTGCAACTGTAGATCAGATGCATTAACAGAAAATAACACTGTATCATCTGCGTACAATAACACAAAGTAGATATCAAACTTATCCTCTATTTCATCAGTAATACAACATAAAACCACAAATATTTCTATCTTCAATATAATGCTGAAGATCGTTCAAAATAATGAGAATATTGCATGAAAAGTATTCTTTCATTCATTCATTTCTTTTTTCTCCTCTATCAAGAGATTCAATGAACAACTATATGTTAACAGATTAAATTACAAAACTTTACAAAACAGATAACACAATTCAATATTACAATATGTACAATAACTATAGTTTAGTAAATGTATATTACCAAAAGAACAGTTTCAGAAAATTGCTCTCACTAACGATAGTTCATGTACTGGCACGCTACCGTGTGATCCTTCTCGTTAATCTGCTAAATACCCAAATGAGTATAATCTTCAGCTAACGGAAGAACACTGTTCGCAATATGCCAATCGAATAGTACACGAACTTCTCGTGAATTCAGGGAGAATTGCATTACACACGACTTCTTCGCATTAAAACAAAATCTCCATCTATGTGCATAATCAGCCCATTTATCTAACATTCGCTGAAGACCTGAAGGGGTTGTACCAATACATGAAATGTCGTCAGCGAGAGCAGGAGAGCAACTAGATATTAGTCCTATAATATAAGACTTCGGAGTTTCATATCATTTACATTCAACGTTTTTTATCGGATATTTTTTTTTTTACTATCAATGTTGAAACCCGAAGTCTTATCGATAGATGCTATTTTCTCGTAGCAAATTTTAAAATTAATAACCCACTCAAAAAACTAATAAAACTAATAGGAACAACATTAAAATATATGAAAAGTATCTCTTACCGTCTTTAAATTGCAAAATTATGTTCCTAACTCATTCTTTTTTTTCGAAGCTGACAAACATTTTTCATCTCGCCATTTTATTTCAAAACATGTGCCGATTCTATATTTTTAAGAATGCGTGAGGAAACGAATTTGACGGTAATATTAAAAGAAGGCTTTGTGCAAGAAAGGATGATTTATTGTTGGTACCTTAGCTTAGCGCAAGTGGCAAATAGTTCATGCATGTTGAGAACGAGAAAAGATAACCAATACATACAATTGGTATGTTCTGTAATAATGGTCAACTGGGATGCATGTCCGGGAAATTTCATATTAGGCACAAAATGTTGCCATATCTAGGAAATTTGGACTGACACTGGAAAATGAGAGTACATTGAATAGGGACCGAAATTTTGCCTTGCAACAGGCCACATGCGGACCCCTCAATGAGGTTGTTGTCCGGGTTTGTTGTAGAGGTTCTATAAGCGTGGTATTCTCTCTCCACAAGGCATCAAAATAGCGTCCCATTCTATTCAGACGGGGCTGCGTATGTATACATCCCGTACAGCTAAACGGACAACCCCTTTGGCAAGTTTTCAACTGGAATGTAGGACAGAAAGTCACAGGACAAAAACATCACAGACAAAAAGTCACGGACAAAAAGTCACAGGACAAAAACTCACTATTCAGTTCTGAGATTATTTTTCTTTAAATAATAAATAGATATAGGAAGATGTGGTATGAGTGCCAATGAGACAACTCTCCATCCAAGTCACAATTTATAAAAGTAAACCATTATAGGTCAAGGTACGGTCTTCAACACGGAGCCTTGGCTCACACCAAACAACAAGCTATAAAGGGCCCCAAAAAATTACTAGTGTAAAACCATTCAAACGGAAAGACCAACGGTCTAATCTATATAAAACACTTATACGTTTAAAAAATCATTTTTGTGTTTTTCTGGAACTATTATATATAAAGCACCTCTGTTATTAAAATGTATTCAATACATATTGATAATAAGGATTGGCTCGCTCATCCAAGTTGTATGAACTTGTATATTGAGAAACTTGCATCGACTCGCCCGCTTTTACAACTTTAAATTAATTTGTGATGATTCTTAACAACTTAGACCAGAGAACACCTGGTGAATGACTATTGGCTAGCTCACCACTGTTGTAATAACTCGTATGTGGAAAGGAATTTATCAGCTTGTCACGGTCCACTCTCACAATGATTTTTTGTTGAACTTAACAACTCCTAGAGTATTTACTAGTAACTTAGATATAGAAAATGGAAAAATCGGTTTTATACTAAACAATATTGTCATAAACATATGCACATTCATGGGTCTACAATCTGTCGATACCTGTATCTTGGCATTGCACAAGGTCATGTTTTCTCTGACTGTTTATGACCTCTTTATACTAGATCCTTTGGATGTTGGATGTGTACTGATTGATAATTTAGTCTTAGATGCATGATTTTTTTATTAGTTGTTATTTGCTTTGACATAGCTGTCAGAAACTGCGAGTACTCTCAGATCTGTACTTAGAGTCCTTTTGTTGTGGAAATTTACAAGTACCCGGCCACCGATCCATTTTGTGTTTTTGTTAGATGTATTTCTATTTGTATCCATCTGATGAGCTAAGCCTTTTTCAACTGATATTCATAGTTCGTTCTTATGTTGTACTGTTACACTACTGTCCCAGGTTATAGGAGAGTTGGGATTCCGCTAACATGTTTTACCCAGCCACATTCTATATGTATGTGCCTGTCCCAAGTCAGGAGCCTGTATTTCAGTGGTTGTCGTTTGTTGCTGTGTTACATATTTGTTTTTCTTTCATTTATTTTTTGTAACATTAATTAGGGCGTTAGTTTTCTCGTTTGAACTGTTTTAAATTTGCCATTTCGGGGCCTTTTATAGCTGACTATATATACATATGTGATATGGGCTTTGCTCATTGTTGAAGGTCATACGGTGACCTATAGTTGTTTATTACTGTGTCATTTGGTCTCTTGTGAATAGTTGTCTCATTGGCAATCAAACCACATCTTCTTTTTTATATTTAGAAAATGTTGGTTACTTAAAGTATATCTCTAACGGTCGCTTTATATAGATAAGACAATTGGGTTTCGATTGGTTGTTTGTTTGTTATTGGAACTCTATTTTGATTTTGGATGATCTGAAGCTTGCAATATTCCTGTGTAAGGTCAAATTGTATGCTTTTCTCTTTAAATATTTTTGTTGTTGGGTTACTGTTTCATTGAAGCTAACCACACATTTAATATTTAAACTTCTTTTCTCCATTTTAAAAGTGTTCTTGTAATTATCTTTACGATTCAACAATGGCAATATCTTTCAGACGATGTCAGTAGAAAATTAGAGAGGGTGGGCTTAAAATACTGATATTGTTGGATCGTAAATGAAACAGATAGACAACATGAAAATAAGCTTAGATCTCTAGGAAATTGTACGTAAAGTTTTTAAACATATATATAAAATAAGAAGAAAAAAAAGGAAACTGGGGATATTTTTTCGGAGTAAAGTGTGATGCCCATTTTCACTGAACTATACATTCATTGTTAAGGCGCCGGCTGAAGCCCGACTCCGGGTACGGGATTTTGCTGTGTTGTAGACCCATTGTTGGCCTTGGGCTGTTTTCTGCTCTTTGGTCGAATTTTTGTCTCTTCGACAAATTCCCCATTTACGTTCTTAATTTTCGATATTCATTTCTATAATCATCCTTTGCCCTTTTATGAATATGCTACGGTCGCCTCGTAAGTGTATAGAAATATTTGGTGATTGGCTTGCAGTCAATTTTCGATTGTTTATGCTCCCGTCGTAGTGAAGGCATCAAGTTTATCTTGTCCGTCTGTACATCCGTATGATCGTACGTCCCGACATTTGTTATCAAGTGTTATGAAACTTATACACAAGGCTTATTACCACAAAACTCTGATCAATAGATATAGGAAGATGTGGTATGAGTGCCAATGAGACAACTCTCCATCCAAGTAACAATTTATAAAAGTAAACCATTATAGGTCAAGGTACGGCCTTCAACACGGAGCCTTAGCTCACACCGAACAGCAAGCTATAAAGGGCCCCAAAAATTACTAGTGTAAAACCATTCAAACGGGAAAACCAACGGTCTAATCTATATAAAAACGAGAAACGAGAAACACGAATGAACTACATAAACAGACGACAACTACTCAGTACTGTACATCAGATTCCTGACTTAGGACAGGTGCAAACATTTGCAGCGGGATTAAACGTTTTAATGATACCAAACCTTCTCCCTTTTTCTGAAACAATAGTATAACATCACAACATAGAAAGACACACTATAAGATATCAACTGGAAGGCTTAACTCAATCAAAAAACGTAAATTAACACACAATGAACGAATAAATTTGATCTGTGATACCTGAATGCAAATACATAGTTAATAAAAATTAGAAAATCATAACTTTTGAAAAAAACCTGCGTCATATTATACACAGGTAAATGAAAATAATTTTGTTGTTAAGTATACTTCTACTTCTGTGTGTATAAAATCTTCCGTTTAGGAATACCAAGAAATTTCTTTAATATCAATATCAACTAATCTAACACTTGATACATATGGGGTGAATATCAACAATAAAACTATACAATTAGTGTTAGATAAAACTTCCTGTACAGGTGCAAGAACATTATTTAAGGAGAAATGAAATAATTTTGATGTTCATAGTACGAAGAAGTGAAAATTTGTAGTTATTCCAAATAATCAAAGCTGGTATATAGACAAGATCCATGTTAACATTAAATAACAAAAAAGCATTACAACTAGTATCAACAGGTCAAATTAAAGTACGATTTGAGAGGACTCGCAGTTACTGAAAGCTAGTTAAAAGCCAAAACAATTAATAATAAAAAATCATGCATCAGAGACTGAAATCAACTAAAACACATCCCAGGGATTTAGTATTTTAACGTCATGAACAGTCAAAGAAGACATGACTTGTGCAATGCCAAAAATAAATGTATCGACAGGTAGTAGGATAGTTAGGAGTGATAAAAATGAACGTGTGTGTGTCTCTATACATCCCGTTTGAAAAGAAAATACAAATTTAGTTATGTTTTAATTTGCTAATGACAAAATCGATATTAGAGCCAATGTAAACTATATTCAGAGATCTAATTACAACACTGGTACGATAACCCTTACTAATAAGTTTGTTTAAAGGTTCGATGAGTTTACACGGATCACATAGTGATTTCCGCGCTTTAAGTACAATATTACCGTAAAATTTAGGATGTGAAATACCATTTTTAATAAGTTTTCTACAGGTACAGCCAAATTTACTAATTAAATCTTTGTATCTATGAAAGAATTTAGTAAAAGTTTAAGTAATTTATGGTAACGAAATCCCTGACTTAATAATTTACCAGTGATGCATTGATTACGTTCGTTAAAATCTATGCCATCACTACACACACGTACGAATTTCGGTATCGTCACTTTTACCGTTCTTGAGTTATGTCCCTATACACTGACATTATATGAAAGCGGGGGCATCATCTGGGTCCCATGGACATATTCCCCATTTGTTTTATTTTTTATAAAAATGTACATCGCCTCAAGGGAAATACTGTATAACTAATGTTCATATCTTAAAAAATAAAAGGAGCTGTGATATGATTGCCAATGAGACAGCATTTGTTTTTTATCCACGTTCAAATGAAGTTGTATATGTAAGCAAAAGACAATCGTATGGCCTTCAAATATGAAAACAAACATACCGTATATTCGGCTTAAAAAGCCCCGACATGAAACAATGAGAAAACCAACAAATAAATAATTTCTGAAATTCATGTAAACAATTATTTCCCTATTGTCCTTTATTTTTAGACATCATTATACTTCATTTTCAACCGATTCTTGTTATTATCAGGAAAAAATATTCATTTCTATAATCATCCTTTGCCCTTTTTATGAATACGCTATGGTCGCCTCATAAGTGTATAGAAATATTTGGTGATTGGCTTGCAGTCACTTAATCACGATCATTTCACCATTTGTTATCATCCAAAACTCAAAACAAAATTCGTTTTCCAAGGAGAATTCTGAAATATATACATCTGATTATTCGTTCGGAAAGACATGCTGAACGTCTCGTACGTGATCCGCTTGAGAATTTAAAATGGGGGGGGGGCAGTTACAAAAGTGTTTGAAAATAGGATATACCTCCGTCCTTGAATAAGGTAAGACATTTTATTTTTTATTTGAGATGTTTATTTATAAGAATAATGATATAAGTATACTTAAAACTGTTGAAAACATTGTCAAATTGCTGTTCATAGTTCCCACAAAAATTCGTTGGGAAAATGCTACGAGAAAATAGCATCTATCGATAAGACTGCGGGTTTCAACATTGATAGTAAAAAAAAAAATATCCGATAAAAAACGTTGAATGTAAATGATATGAAACTCCGAAGTCTTATATTATAGGACTAAACTAGATATATGATATACACCTGTTTTCTGGTTGCTTTTTTCAAGTTCTACCAACAATTCGTTTATAAATACTAACTATAAAAAACCAGACAATACCCCTCCTTGCCTTACACATTGTAATACAGGAAAGAACTCATAATGACACTGGTTTACAACTACTGAACTCATGGTATCAATGACAGTCATTTATAACTGACCATACTTTACCTGTTACCCCTATTTTATACAATTTGTACATTAAACCAATTCTCCAGACAGTCAAAACCTTTTTTACTGTCTATAAAAGCGACATAATTCAAGGTTATGATAAATTGTCTCATGTAAGTTAAATGATGTAGTTAAGCAACTAAGGTACTTTTGAAATCCTTGCTGTTGGAGATTCGGAATGTTTTTGTCATACAGCACAAAACGTATTAACTGAGCTTTAATGACGCTTTCAAATAATTTCAACACACAGAACAGTAAACTAACTGATCTGTAATTATCAGGTGAAGTCTTGCACTTGGTTCCACCTTTGAAGATATGAACAAGGAGGCCTAGTTTCCAGTTCTTCGGTATTCGCCCGTGTTTGACGATGATATTGAATAAAGCGGTTAAACACTTCACAACAGAGATGCCTCCGTGACGCAAATGTTCATTTTGAACTCTGTCATGTCCGGCGGCTTTTCTATATTTTAACTGCACTATCAATTCAGAAACTTCTTGTTTCAGTTATCAAACCACCAGGTAAGTATTCTTCTTCAACACCGCAGGTTTAATAATGCCATTGTATGTGCTCTCAATACCAGACTCAAACTGGCAGCCACTTTTAGCAGTCAATCATAAACAAAAAAATTTCTGGGATCCGGGCCCGTCTGGCCACCACAGTTTTATGTCAATTATTTGTAATGGCACATTTGATAAGGAAAATTTCAGTTTTAGATAAATAAATTAGTAATGTCGCATGCCGTACAAAATAGTCCACGTAGGATTTTTATAGAAAATACTTGTTCACATTCAAAAAAAGATTAACATTACATGTATATCGAATTGTTTTCATTTTATATATACATAAATTGATACTGAAAATGGTTTCAATTGAAATACTGGATATTTGAGGATGCCTGTACTTCTTAATCATAAGGTGTATGTACAATTTTTATTAAACAAACAGTGTCCTCCGAAAAAGTGGCTGCTATCATTATTGGTATTTAAAACGGACTGAAATCTTTTGAGAATCACCACAAGCCGAGAAATTATCGAATTCTGTTAAATTATATTTTACTAAGATTTTGAGATTTTTGGAACGTTTGAGTCTTATATATTTTTGGTTTTAGACATATCATCAAAATTGGCTGCTGGAAAAAGTGGCTGCTTTCTTGGTTACAAGAGCGCAATTATTCGTAATGCATTTTCCATAGGGTACCACTGGTGTTCCGTAGTTTTTTCTCGAAGACTACACAAACTAGGGAAAAACGGATTGCAGTTCCTGTTACTAGAAATGCCAGTGTTGCATTACAACCAAAAATATATAGGGTCATGCGGCAGAAATTGACTTAAAATGCAGTTGAAAAAGATCGTCTATTTTTTCGCTTAATGAAAAGGCATATTTTTAATGGCTCCGACGTGCAGAAATGGAGGATATTTTCTATACTTCGTAAAAATGTGAATATGATTTTCTGCAATTTTAAACCTAATTGGATAAGCTTTCGATTAAATGTAATTCCAATCCTGTATCATCCAATCAGAAGCCGTATAGGATTCTATTCTGAGTACAATCTTGGGGTAAAAAACTTGCCGGTGAAATGTAAACAAATAATTGCGCTCTTGTTACCTATACGGTAATGAAAAAAAATTCCGAAAATTAAGCGCCCGCGCTAAATGAAGCGCTAGCGTCTATCTAGATAAAATCACGTCTTCAAAACATTATCTGATCACTCTCTGAATTTTGAGAATTAGTTTTTGCCCGCCGATCGGGCCAAAATTTGAACTGATTTTTCACCAAATACGGTACTGTTCAAAAAGACATGAAGATAAAGTTTATTTACTGGCCTTATTTTTCAAAGGTCATCCAGCACTGATCATATTGTCGACAAAACCGTTCTGATATGGAAAAGCTACATCAAATTTTGAAGAATGGCTTTAAATGAAACCATTTCTTGAAAAAACACGTTTTTGAAACGGACTATAGTTTTTCCAAATTTTGAAAATATGATAATATTACTACTTTGACAAGAGAAACTATTCTTGGACTACAATATTCAATGCCAAGATTAATTTTTCTACTTTGCAATTTAACTAAATCGTTGGTGTTTGCTTAGGGACCCTTTTGGTCAATTTTCACCAAATTAGCTTTTTGCTAGAATAGCAACTGAGTCACGATCATTATGGTTAAAAACCAAAATGAATCTTCAAATTCAAGATATACACATGCTTTTCCCCATAAAAACAGTAGATATCACAAAACCGTTCTATTCTCTTCATACTTTGTCGACATTCGAGCCCACCCTAGATTTAGATATGGAAATCAACACAAATAGGAAACAGACTATAGCTTGAATTCACGTTGATGAAAAGTCCATTTGACCCCATTTCTCGCTGTTTCACATTTTTCCGAGCAAAATGACTATTTTAACATTTTTCAAAGCCTTATTAAAAAAATGTCTTTTTCTATAGGTTACAAGAGCGCAATTATTCGTAATGCATTTTCCATAGGGTACCACTGGTGTTCCGTAATTTTTTCTCGAAGACTACACAAACTAGGGAAAACGGATTGCAGTTCCTGTTACTAGAAATGCCAGTGTTGCATTACAACCAAAAATATATAGGGTCATGCGGCAGAAATTGACTTAAAATGCAGTTGAAAAAGATCGTCTATTTTTTCGCTTAATGAAAAGGCATATTTTAATGGCTCCGACGTGCAGAAATGGAGGATATTTTCTATACTTCGTAAAAATGTGAATATGATTTTCTGCAATTTTTAAACCTAATTGGATAAGCTTTCGATTAAATGTAATTCCAATCCTGTATCATCCAATCAGAAGCCGTATAGGATTCTATTCTGAGTACAATCTTGGGGTAAAAAACTTGCCGGTGAAATGTAAACAAATAATTGCGCTCTTGTTACCTATACGGTAATGAAAAAAAATTCCGAAAATTAAGCGCCCGCGCTAAATGAAGCGCTAGCGTCTATCTAGATAAAATCACGTCTTCAAAACATTATCTGATCACTCTCTGAATTTTGAGAATTAGTTTTGCCCGCACATCTATCTAATATATCTTTAACGTAATTCAAACAATCTGACCTAAATTGGTTTTAAGAATTCTTCAAGAACATGTATCTGTATATCATTTTAGCAATCCTGTTATCATCCCCATTTACAATTTTTGACCAAAAATTAACCATACTCAGCTGTATATATAAAGACATGGGATAAATACCAAGTTCACTATAAGTCATAAACTTAGGTGTCGACTTCTTAAGATGTAATAGTAATTTACAAAATTTCAAATGCACTCTTTCTATAATATCAGTATTAATGAAACTCAAATCTCACATCCATATAGTAGGATTGGCTTCACAATTTTATCAACGAGATCATATTGAGATTTCACTGACAAGTTGTGCAACCTCCCTTTCTCAATACTTCTTACATTGCTTTATTTGCTTTTCGAACTTAAATTTTCTTAGCACTCATAAAGCTACCTGTTCTTGAAAAATTTAACCCAAGGTACTTCAATTCGTTAACTGCTCCAATGCATTACCATCATATATAAAATTAAATATTATTGGGTAATCTACCACCAGATTTTATTAGTGTTAACATTCAATTTCCAGGTACTGCAATAATCATGGAATATATTTAACTGCAACTGTAGATCAGATGCATTAACAGAAAATAACACTGTATCATCTGCGTACAATAACACAAAGTAGATATCAAACTTATCCTCTATTTCATCAGTAATACAACATAAAACCACAAATATTTCTATCTTCAATATAATGCTGAAGATCGTTCAAAAATAATGAGAATATTGCATGAAAAGTATTCTTTCATTCATTCATTTCTTTTTTTTCTCCTCTATCAAGAGATTCAATGAACAACTATATGTTAACAGATTAAATTACAAAACTTTACAAAACAGATAACACAATTCAATATTACAATATGTACAATAACTATAGTTTAGTAAATGTATATTACCAAAAGAACAGTTTCAGAAAATTGCTCTCACTAACGATAGTTCATGTACTGGCACGCTACCGTGTGATCCTTCTCGTTAATCTGCTAAATACCCAAATGAGTATAATCTTCAGCTAACGGAAGAACACTGTTCGCAATATGCCAATCGAATAGTACACGAACTTCTCGTGAATTCAGGAGAATTGCATTACACGACTTCTTCGCATTAAAACAAAATCTCCATCTATGTGCATAATCAGCCCATTTATCTAACATTCGCTGAAGACCTGAAGGGTTGTACCAATACATGAAATGTCGTCAGCGAGAGCAGGAGAGCAACTAGATATTAGTCCTATAATATAAGACTTCGGAGTTTCATATCATTTACATTCAACGTTTTTATCGGATATTTTTTTTTACTATCAATGTTGAAACCCGAAGTCTTATCGATAGATGCTATTTTCTCGTAGCAAATTTTAAAATTAATAACCCACTCAAAAACTAATAAAACTAATAGGAACAACATTAAAATATATGAAAAGTATCTCTTACCGTCTTTAAATTGCAAAATTATGTTCCTAACTCATTCTTTTTTCGAAGCTGACAAACATTTTCATCTCGCCATTTTATTTCAAAACATGTGCCGATTCTATATTTTTAAGAATGCGTGAGGAAACGAATTTGACGGTAATATTAAAGAAGGCTTTGTGCAAGAAAGGATGATTTATTGTTGGTACCTTAGCTTAGCGCAAGTGGCAAATAGTTCATGCATGTTGAGAACGAGAAAAGATAACCAATACATACAATTGGTATGTTCTGTAATAATGGTCAACTGGGATGCATGTCCGGGAAATTTCATATTAGGCACAAAATGTTGCCATATCTAGGAAATTTGGACTGACACTGGAAAATGAGAGTACATTGAATAGGGACCGAAATTTTGCCTTGCAACAGGCCACATGCGGACCCCTCAATGAGGTTGTTGTCCGGGTTTGTTGTAGAGGTTCTATAAGCGTGGTATTCTCTCTCCACAAGGCATCAAAATAGCGTCCCATTCTATTCAGACGGGGCTGCGTATGTATACATCCCGTACAGCTAAACGGACAACCCCTTTGGCAAGTTTTCAACTGGAATGTAGGACAGAAAGTCACAGGACAAAAACATCACAGACAAAAAGTCACGGACAAAAAGTCACAGGACAAAAACTCACTATTCAGTTCTGAGATTATTTTTCTTTAAATAATAAATAGATATAGGAAGATGTGGTATGAGTGCCAATGAGACAACTCTCCATCCAAGTCACAATTTATAAAAGTAAACCATTATAGGTCAAGGTACGGTCTTCAACACGGAGCCTTGGCTCACCAAACAACAAGCTATAAAGGGCCCCAAAAATTACTAGTGTAAAACCATTCAAACGGAAAGACCAACGGTCTAATCTATATAAAACACTTATACGTTTAAAAATCATTTTGTGTTTTCTGGAACTATTATATATAAAGCACCTCTGTTATTAAAATGTATTCAATACATATTGATAATAAGGATTGGCTCGCTCATCCAAGTTGTATGAACTTGTATATTGAGAAACTTGCATCGACTCGCCCGCTTTTACAACTTTAAATTAATTTGTGATGATTCTTAACAACTTAGACCAGAGAACACCTGGTGAATGACTATTGGCTAGCTCACCACTGTTGTAATAACTCGTATGTGGAAAGGAATTTATCAGCTTGTCACGGTCCACTCTCACAATTATTTTTTGTTGAACTTAACAACTCCTAGAGTATTTACTAGTAACTTAGATATAGAAAATGGAAAAATCGGTTTTATTATACTAAACAATATTGTCATAAACATATGCACATTCATGGATCTACAATCTGTCGATACCTGTATCTTGGCATTGCACAAGGTCATGTTTTCTCTGACTGTTTATGACCTCTTTATACTAGATCCTTTGGATGTTGGATGTGTACTGATTGATAATTTAGTCTTAGATGCATGATTTTTTTATTAGTTGTTATTTGCTTTGACATAGCTGTCAGAAACTGCGAGTACTCTCAGATCTGTACTTAGAGTCCTTTTGTTGTGGAAATTTACAAGTACCCGGCCACCGATCCATTTTGTGTTTTTGTTAGATGTATTTCTATTTGTATCCATCTGATGAGCTAAGCCTTTTTCAACTGATATTCATAGTTCGTTCTTATGTTGTACTGTTACACTACTGTCCCAGGTTATAGGAGAGTTGGGATTCCGCCAACATGTTTTACCCAGCCACATTCTATATGCATGTGCCTGTCCCAAGTCAGGAGCCTGTATTTCAGTGGTTGTCGTTTGTTGCTGTGTTACATATTTGTTTTTCTTTCATTTATTTTTTGTAACATTAATTAGGGCGTTAGTTTTCTCGTTTGAACTGTTTTAAATTTGCCATTTCAGGGCCTTTTATAGCTGACTATATATACATATGTGATATGGGCTTTGCTCATTGTTGAAGGTCATACGGTGACCTATAGTTGTTTATTACTGTGTCATTTGGTCTCTTGTGAATAGTTGTCTCATTGGCAATCATATCACATATTCTTTTTTGTATTTAAAAAATGTTGGTTTATACTTAAATTATCTCGCTAACGGTCGTTTTATATAGATAAGACAATTGGGCTTCGATTGGTTGTTTGTTTGTTACTGGAACTGTATTTTGATTTTGGATGATCTGAAGCTTGCAATATTCCTGTGTAAGGTCAAATTGTATGCTTTTCTCTTTAAATATGTTTGTTGTTGTGTTATTGTTTCATTGAAGCTAACCACACATTTAATATTTAAACTTCTTTTCCCCATTTTAAATGTGTTCTTGTAATTATCTTTACGATTCAACAATGCCAATATCTTTCAGGCGATGTCAGTAGAAAATTAAAGATCTAAAGGCTTAAAATACTGATATTGTTGGATCGTAAACGAAACAGATAGAAAACATGAAAATAAGCTTATAGGAAATTGTACGTAAAGTCTTAAAACATATATATAAAATAAGAAAAAGAAAAAAAAGGAAACAGGGGATATTTTTTCGGAGTAAAGTGTGACGCCCATTTTCACTGAACTATACATTCATTGTTAAGGCGCCGGCTGAAGCCCGACTCCGGGTACGGGATTTTGCTGTGTTGTAGACCCATTGTTGGCCTTGGGCTGTTTTCTGCTCTTTGGTCGAATTTTTGTCTCTTCGACAAATTCCCCATTTCCGTTCTTAATTTTCGATATTCATTTCTATAATCATCCTTTGCCCTTTTTATGAATACGCTACGGTCGCCTCGTAAGTGTATAGAAATATTTGGTGATTGGCTTGCAGTCAATTTTCGATTGTTTATGCTCCCGTCGTAGTGAAGGCATCAAGTTTATCTTGTCCGTCTGTACATCCGTATGTTCGTACGTCCCGACATTTGTTATCAAGTGTTATGAAACTTATACACAAGGCTTATTACCACAAAACTCTGATCAATAGATATAGGAAGATGTGGTATGAGTGCCAATGAGACAACTCTCCATCCAAGTAACAATTTATAAAAGTAAACCATTATAGGTCAAGGTACGGCCTTCAACACGGAGCCTTAGCTCACACCGAACAGCAAGCTATAAAGGGCCCCAAAAATTACTAGTGTAAAACCATTCAAACGGAAAACCAACGGTCTAATCTATATAAAACGAGAAACGAGAAACACGAATGAACTACATAAACAGACGACAACTACTCAGTACTGTACATCAGATTCCTGACTTAGGACAGGTGCAAACATTTGCAGCGGGATTAAACGTTTTAATGGTACCAAACCTTCTCCCTTTTTCTGAAACAATAGTATAACATCACAACATAGAAAGACACACTATAAGATATCAACTGGAAGGCTTAACTCAATCAAAAAACGTAACTTAACACACAATGAACGAATAAATTTGATCTGTGATACCTTAATGCAAATACATAGTTAATAAAAATTAGAAAATCGTCACTTTTGAAAAAACCTGCGTCATATTATACACAGGTAAATGAAAATAATTTTGTTGTTAAGTATACTTCTACTTGTGTGTATAAAATCTTCCGTTTAGGAATACCAAGAAATTTCTTTAATATCAATAAAACTAATCTAACACTTGATACATATGGGGTGAATATCAACAATAAAACTATACAATTAGTGTTAGATAAAACTTCCTGTACAGGTGCAAGAACATTATTTAAGGAGAAATGAAATAATTTTGATGTTCATAGTACGAAGAAGTGAAAATTTGTAGTTATTCCAAATAATCAAAGCTGGTATATAGACAAGATCCATGTTAACATTAAATAACAAAAAAGCATTACAACTAGTATCAACAGGTCAAATTAAAGTACGATTTGAGAGGACTCGCAGTTACTGAAAGCTAGTTAAAAGCCAAAACAATTAATAATAAAAATCATGCATCAGAGACTGAAATTCCAAATTATTTTCTAAAAAATTTGGTTTTTTATTAATTTTAAAAAATATTTCAAAGAGGTTTAAACTGATTAAAATTCTCCAAATTGAAATTAAACAAATTTATAAAAAAAAATTTAAAATTAAATCTTTAAAAAATTTTTAAAGTTTATTTTAAATTTTTGACTTTTTTGGCCTAATTTTAAAGTTTTTTTTAATTTTATTTTTTTGTTTTTCCTTTATAATAATTTTTTTAATTTTTTAATAGAATATTATAATATTTTTTTAATTAAAATTTGGTAATTTTTGAAAATTTATGCAAATGCCGGTTAAATTTAAGGTAAACTTCAAAATTAAAATCTCTTTAAAGGTTTATTTCAAGTAAATTAAGTTTCAATAAATTTGAAATTATAATATATAAAAGATTATTTTCAAATTTTATTTCACTCTTCTTTTAGATTAATAAATTTAAATTTTTTTTTAAGTCAATTAAAATTTTTTAAAATGATGGTTCTTTTATTGATTCTTAAAATAGTTTATTTATTTAGAATTAAAATTATTTAAAATTTCTTTTTCAATTCAATTTGTAATAACGGATATTAATTTTTAATAAAATTATTATAATTAATTTTAAAAACCAAATTTCCCGTATTTAAAAATATTAATTCCCCTTTTTTACTAAAATATTTTTATTTTTTCCATAAAAATGTTGAATTTTTTCCTTCATTGATGTTTTTATTATTTTTAAAAACTTCTTATTTCCTTTGTGGACTTTAAACCAATATTAATATCATTTAATTTAAATATAAGGTTAAAAATTTTATTTTTAAGAAAAAAAGTGTATTTTTATATTAAAATCTTAATTTATTAATAAATTTTGGTTTTAAAATTAAATTTTTTATTATTTTTTTTAATAAAATAATTTCAAAATTTTAAAAATTTTTAATTATTTTTTTTTTTTTACCAAATATTAACCACCCAATTTTTTAATTTAAAAAAGATTAATAAAAATAAATTATTAATTTTATATTTTTATTGGAATTTCCAAAGTATGTAATTTTTTTTTTTATTTTTTCATAAAAAAAGGAATTATTTATTTACAAAATTTTTTTAATTTCCACTTTAAATTCCGATTTCCTTTTGAAGAATTTATTTATTATTAAATTTACGATTTTTAAAAAAAATTATTAAAACCTATTTTTTTGTTTTTTATTAAAATTTAATTTATAAAATTTCTTTATTTTATAGTATTCTAATTTGGACTTAAAAGTTTTTATACCTAATTTTCTTGTAAATCTTTTTAAAAATGATTTAAGGGTTAGGTATTTAAAAAAAATTTTAAATGAAATATTTTTCAATTAATTGTAATTTAATATTATTTTACTATTATTGAACATAACGATAATCAGCAAAAATAAATTTTCAATCTGTATCAAATGTTATGATTAAAGATTTTCGTAATCTGGATAGTAAATATATGTGATGATAAATTAAATTCAAATTTGTTTTTAACATTTACACTAGTTTCTACTTATAACTTTTAATTATCGAAATTGGTCATTTGTAAATCAAAAGTCAAATATTTTTCTGTTGAATTCTATTTTTTATTAATTCCATTTATAAATACTTGATAGTATTTTAAAATTTGATTTCGATTTTAGAATGCTTTATTTTAGTTAAATGATATTAAGAAATTGGATTAATCATCATAGATAATTTATATACAAACCATATCATTCATTCGTTGGTTTTATTGGAATGTTACTTAAATTAAATTATATTTGTTAAGCAATATTTAATTGAAATGATTACCTATATAACTAATTGTAAGAGACCTTTTCAAATTTTGGATAGTTAAATGTAAATTGAATAGATCATCAAATTCTACAATTATAATGAAACTATTATCGTAGATAAGATTATTTTGTAATTAAAACAATAAAGTTAACTAGAAATTTAATTCGAAAACGAAAGATTTTTAATTATTGCAAGTATACCATATTCGTTTTTTTGGTGATTTTTTATTTTTTATATAATTTTAATATTGTTAATCGATCTTAATTTATTGATGTTTAGAATAGCATATATAAACCTAATTAAACATGTATTTTTTGAAAAGTACATAGTTATAAACTAATGAATAATTTTTTATTGAGTTTTAAAAATATTTAGTAATTTTTAGATATTAAAAATTAATCTAGGATAGTGCACTATTATTTTTTAATAGATGAAAATAATAGTGAACCTTTATGAACTTATAATTAAATGATAGGTTTTTCTAAGTAAAGACGGTTACTTAAAAACATTGTAGATTAAACTTATAAAATGTATTTTAAAATTACAATATGTAATTAAATATTATAAATTTGAAATAAATTATATCAAATTCTACTTAGATAGACATGTGTATGATTGTACAAATAACGAAGCAAATCTGCATTGTTAGTCAATGAAACTTTATGAAACGAATAAAGATTATCAAAAATCCAGAATGTATGAAAATAATCATAATACGGTCATACTACATTATATCTCAGTAAATACTATATTCTAGAAAACATTTATTTCTTTTCATGCTTAATTTAGTTCCTTAATATCATTGCCTTGTTAAACTTCAGATTACAAATTCACTTTCATTTATAAAAAATAGAGATTTAACCTTTAATTACTTTATTTATTGAATATGATTTTTAGTACCTTATTGAAATTCTTCTATGGAAATTGACATCTATATATTTAGCTTAGATTTTTACAAGATTTCTGTATTTCAATGTGTAATTGTTTCATGAAGATTATATTATATTAGATCAAATTTTCAAATAATGTATATTGTACGAACCTTATCTTATATTGTCACAATCAACTGATTTAGAATCTTGTATATTACATATAGTTTTTGAATTACCGAAGTATATGAATTTAAGCTACATGTTAGTAATACAATGATCATCGACAATAGATTATACTTGTATCAGATTACATTTGCTATGTTAGAGATTTTAAAATTAAGTATTTCATAACCATTGATTAGACTCTTAAATTTTACTTTTAATGATATTTCCAATTAAAATAAATACATTTGATTTCGTATTAAATTATATATATACGTAGTTTCTGTTACATTAGATGTTTTGATTTACAATATTTAACAGATTACTTTACTTCATCAGTAAGTTTTGACATGTTCTATATTAGGAAATGTTAAATGTTGATATGCGTATGCTGACTTTTAAAGTAAAAGTTATTAAGAATTTACTGAACTAGATACTGTTCCTTATTACATATTCTTTACATAAGTAAGTATTTTACTTGACTAATAAATTCTTATATTTACTGATAAATGTTTACATACATGTACATTAATTTAGTTTTAGAAATGTTTCAATTGTATTTGTTATATCAGATAGGTACATTGTTATTTCGTATAGTCAATTATCAATAATTACTAAAATGGTTATATAATTTATTTGATTGTGATATTCTTCAGACAGAATAGCAGCAATAATTTAGATTTATCGTATTCTTATTAATATGCCTTTGTTCTATCATATGTCTATTCAGTTTACTTTCACTATTTTCCTTACGCTATATCTATTTACTATATTGTTATAAATCTTCTTATTTATCGATATTATAGCAAAATTGTTTAGTAATTACTCATTGTACTTTAATATTGATTGAATTGGCCTATGATGTTTCCATTGTAATCATGCCATAACTCAATTCATATAAGTTGCATATACGTTGTTATGAAGATATTGTTTATACATAGGTACATTTGGTACCTTTTACTATTTTCCTTTATATTCATTTTGTAATTGTTTTAATTTACACATGATATGTATTAATTATGAACTCAACCTGATATTGATAGGTTAGTATCTATTAAAATCACTATTAATCGATTATTACATGTTATCAAAAGTTTGCAGTTAATATTATCTAAATTAAGTTTAACTAATTTGATGTATAATGCTGAAGAATATTCATTGAGAAATTATAGTATCATTTCTGATTCGTTTGTTGTATTTACTTAACATTTCACTGATAGTCGTTTGAAGTGAATTCATATTCAATTTACTTATCAGTGTAGACTTTGTCATTATGATAAAGGATTAAAATTTAATCTTATTATGTATGTTTTCTAATTTATTAGTTCATTGAGTTATGCGTACTGTATGAATAATTTGTACTGATCAATTGATTGATTCCATGAAAATTTACATGTAGACATTTTAATAAAGTAATTAGCTTAACGTCAATTAACGGATTATCAACCTAATAGCATATTAAGTGTTATATGACATTTGTTATCTTAGCATTATTGTTTAGGCTTCATTAATTTCCTGAATTAGTGTCATGTTATCATTGATATATTTGTCGATTATGTTATATATTCAGTTTTATGATTGTTAATGTACATTTTGATGTCAATGAATAGTATGTAATTAGTTTAACAATTTTCAACTTATAATATGGTCAATTAAATTATGCTACTGTTTATTTGACTGTTAATGCATGCTTATGATTTGCATACCAGTAAGGACTTCTGTTACTAATTGGAATTTCGTAATTTGATATTGACTTTTATCCGTTTATGATCTTTAATTGTTGATTGTATATTTATACTTACCATTTTGTCACAATATTTATTCACTTTATTTGCGTATAACTTTAGATTATTTTGAACGTTTACAATGTTATGCTGAACAATACTGTCTTGAGTTATGTTAAATAGTTTATTAAAGTTTACATTTGTATATCTAATAGGAATATTTCATGAATTCTAATATTTTCCTGTTATAACTTTATACATGCATTTGCATGAAATCATTATAACTTTTTTTCAAGTTCATAATGATGAATTTTATTGTCATAATCATTGATATATCGTTTTTAAATTTGTGTTGAACATTGAATGCAATTATTTAAGTGTTACATATAGGTATGACATAATGATATAGTTCAAGATTGTCAATTTAATTATACTATTATCTATAATTGCTAAGTAATCATTCTGTCAATCTTATAATATGTTCATTATTGTCACGTAACATGGTATTAATAGTACATCAATGTCTTAATAAACTATTAGAAATGGTCTATGACATTGATTTGATGATATTTATGATCATATTTACTTTATGTCATTAATGTTATAGTTATTATTAAAACAATATTATTCTAATTGGCATATATGTACGTGTTAATTTAAAATTCAAGTAATTCAATAAGATTATAAAAGTTTTAACATTCTTATTTTTCATATTTAGAAAATATTTAAAACTGATTTTATAACAGTACATATTAAATATTCTGATTTCCAGATTGTTATCTGTTTATATGCTAACATGACTTTTATGAATCTATTTAGAATATGAGTTCAATAATTTTATATTAAGATTATAATTTTTTTAGTAAAATTTACATATTTATTACAATTTATAAATGTACCAATATTTACAATGATAAATAAGTGAAGCTTATATAAATGTTTCTACAGATAGTTATTCGATATGAATATTGTCAATACTCTTAGATTGAATTTATTAATGTAAGACAAATTTAAATAATATTATTGTTAAAATTATCAATCATTTTTAGAATAAAAGTATTGTAAATAGATAGCGTTTATATCAATTCGTAAATCATTCACATTAATGTTGTAGTAATTGATATTATAATCTATTTTAAACTTAAAACTCTATTTTAAACAAAATTATAATTATTCAATCATTGTCATTCCAATAATTAACCAAATGTTTATACTTAAATTTACAATCATATAATTTAAGTTGTATTAATTATTAGAACATATATAAGTTTCGATTATTCAATTAATTAGATGTATTGATCTCGAAAGTATAGAATCAATCAAGAATTTAAGATCCTAATTAGTTACTAACAGTCTTTAACTTTAATATGATTTATTCTTTAAAATAGTTATTATGTAATGTAATATTTTGAGTAGAAATTACAACATTTGAATAGACTTTAATATCATATCTAAAGTTATAGAATAATAAAGTTACTTTAACATATGTGAATGATTTATTAATTACTTATGTTATTTTGATTGAATTTATTATTCTTATGAAATGTTTTCTAGACAAATTGGTTAATTAATTTAATTTCATAGTAACTTACTTTTTTTAATTCAAGGAATTTTGATCTTTAGTTACATTATATTAAGATTTCTAATACCAATTTTTAAGTTATCTGATTGATGTAGAATATTTATGACCATAAATTTAGGATTTTATTAAATGAGAATAGATTATCAAATTCAATAGTTTATACTTTGTCATGTTAAATCTGTTTATTCAGCTTTCATTTTATATTTACATTCATTTAATTTAGGAAATTTGCACATCTTAACGAAATAATTACTTTATGTATGTTTTTGAATTTATTTGTAATTGTGATCATTAATAGATTTTAGTTGAATGAAATTTTGTTATAATTGTAAATGAATGACTCTAATGAATTTCATACTGAAGTATAATTTCATTAAGGTAATGTAATGGAACTTATTCCTTTAAGTAGTAATTATTTAACTGGTCATTAAGATAATCTATTTATGAACTTTCAATTTAAAAGACTGTTACAATTGATTATACAAAAGATCTTTAATTGTATATATTCAAATTATAAATGTTTGATATCAATTGTCTTCAAGATTCATAAGTCCATGTAAGATAAGTCAATATGACATATTACTGTAATGAATTACAAATTTCATGTCATGTTAATTAGTGACATGTTGCATTATACTTCATGTGTAATGGTGATTAATCTATGACATTGTCTATAGTTGAAATAATTCAACTTTTGTTGCATACATTCATAAAATAGAAATAAATTTACTTCTTGCTAAAGTAAAATGAGTTCATCATAACTTCATTGATAGTTTTACATAAGAATTCTTAGAATAGCTTAACAATATTCATTGAGTACATACAGATTTGTACCAAGATTTACATTTTCTGAACGATCAATTGTACTTCTGCAGTTTCGATATGTAATCTTTGTACTTATTTCCTTAAATCATATGTTCTAGGTCTTAATCAAATATTAACGTTCAATAAACTGATTAATACTACTGAACATTGTTACTGTATGTAACATATGTATCAATGAATAGAAAGTATCTAATAATCTTGCAATTGACACTTTGAATCATTTTTTAATTAGTCAGGAAACTTAATTGTTAACTTTCAGATGAATTGTTACTTAACATTTATATTTTCAAGTGAATTACATTATCAGTAATATCATTGTAAAGAAGTTTAATCGAAATGGAAAATTATAATATCAATTAATAACTTCAATCACAACTTGGATTATGCATAGAACTGTTTAGTAAATATACGAGAGCAAAGTTATATTACGTATGCTTGAATCCACAGTCATCGATGAATAATAAAGAGAAACTGACATAAGTAAACAAATAAACTTAAGAATAATTGAATACGTGCAATCATGTCAATATACATTTCAGGTACATCAATTGATGCTGATTGACTCATGACAGATTCGTAACAATCATACATGATTATCTATATTGTAAACATGTAAATGCAACTTACAGTATTATAAATGTACACAAACATAAAATAGTTTGATCAAGATACAGGATAAATCTGGATAACAGATTAACGTATCATGGACACCGCTGCTCAAAAGAGGACATCGAAATTAGCCATAATTTCACAATTGTGAAACAATGGTCTATCAGTATCGATACGCAAGATTGATGGAAACAGGAATATTTTTCAATCTGTGAAATAGGTATTCTGTAGTCAATCGAAATTATGTTTAACGAATTGAAGGAAATATCAAATCATTTGTGAACTTCTCTGTTTAAACCTTTGGCAACTTACTAATGGAATTTATACCATGCTTGATTAACGAAAGTCTTGTGAATCTTAGGAATCAGATTGTCACATATTGACATTTCGGATTTCATAATTTGAAGTAACTAATTGTGAACACATATGAATAAATTCATTTGCGAAGTTTATATTAACTTTTCATAATATGAATGTCAACTCCCTAAATCAATGTATAGCAGATAATGGTAATCTTATGTAATGTTCATGATGAGGTTCAAATAGTACAATTGTTAATGTATTGTTTAAAATTGTAATTCGAATAATTTAAAGAAATGCATAGTTATTGTTGTTAATTTTGCTATGAAGTGCATCTACATTCCTAAATCGTCAACGCTAATAAGAAGCACTGATATGAGATTCAGCATTGTGTCAATGAATCGCATTGTTAAAACACGTCCTTCAATCTAATATGTTGAATCATAAATTAAGTCCTTATTAAAAATATTTAATGTTGAATCAAGTAGATACTTTTTAAATTGATTGGTTCTAAGATGTACTATTTCGCATTCTATCGTATAAGTATTCACCATTATTTTGAAATTACTTTTATTGTCTAGATATTAATTTAACGTTAAATATAAATGTAAATCGATATTAATGACATAGATTAATGTAAGTAACGTAATATACGAATCTATCATTATCGATGAAATACATAATTAAGTAATGCATTTATGAATATTTACAAATTTCAAATAACGTTATTAACGTTATATTAAGCAATAATACTGTAATTATATCATATCGTTAATCGTATTACAGAAATAAGTCATGACATTTAACTCAATACTGTCTATTTTGACATCAAACATTGTATCCAGTTCTATTAAGAAGTTGATTTTACGGAAATAATAAATGTAATATTAGTTTATTCTAATTGTAATTATTTTAATATCAGTTTAAACGATATCACAAGAGTTAGTATTACAATTATATCTCATGGTGACTTTTTACTAAATTTATCGAAGATCTGCATGAATATGTTAAATCTGATATTTCTGATTAATAGCTTTCAGTATACACTTCAAGTATTAAGATACTAAATCAGAATGAATATGAATTTAGATTTCTAAGATTTTTTAAGTATAATATATAATTTGGAACGAATTATGTTTGAAAGAAGTTGTAATATTATTATACTTTATATGTTATTAGCATTGAAAGTATACAAATGAGATGTTAAATGTTGAATCTGTTAATTGATCAATATTAAAAGTCATGAACTGATACAAACTTCCAGTTCGGTAAGGTATATTTTGTTAAATGAAATTCTTGAAGTATGATACTCTAATTTAACGACAAATTTTCAAAAGCTGTTTCCCATATTTGAAAAAAAATCTGGGAGAAGGACATAGATAAATGTGAACCATTTACCCCCTTTATAGTTAAATGGTTGTTCCTTTAGTATTCCCCGAATAATTTGCATAGTCTGTTTTTAACTAGTAACTTACATCTTCTATTAATACTTATTACGCAATTATATGATTTCTTTGTTTTAAACTTATTAATTTGGTTTATAATCATCTTATAAGTGTCGACCGATCATTAGTGCACTTTACATTTACAGAAGATTTTAACACGATCAAACGTGTGAAATCACAGTGTTAATTCCAGGAGAACAATTAACACACAAACACACCCTTAAACAGTTTTGATTTAGATACCAGTAGTTAGATATATTCGCTACCGGAATATGCTATTAACGTTTGAAGACGACCGATTAACGAAAGTGGTGTTCAACATGGACTACGATCGTTGCACAAAGAATTGGTGTAGTGACACTAAAGATATTTTCACTGTACTTAATATGTCACATTATTACGAAAGTAAAACAATGGTGGATTTAAAATCTTTTGAACAAATTGTACGAACTTATTATTGTGATATATGGAGAGAGTCCTGATAAATAAGCCAAAGCTACGATCCTACTTAAACTTTAAAACAAACTTAGAAGGTGACTTATTGGTCCATTGGGCCGGGTGTATTATGTATGTATTTATATTCTGTACAAATTTATATATTTATGTTGATTTACATGTCACTATAATAAACAATCTACTTACTTACTTACTTAAAGGATAATTGTCCACGAAATGTTACAGCCAACCAACAATGATATGATCATCAATATTAATGCAAATATAAATTGTCGTAGCTTTAAATAATTTAGTAATCCAAAACAAAGAAGACAAAACAAGCATCAAGTTATGATAAAAAAAAAAACCACCAGAATCTTTAAACCGTCCCTATTTCTTGCTTAGTTGTGCTTGTTTGTGCATAATATAGACCATGGAGGAGATCAGAATAACGGGCTAGATATATGTCTGCAGAATAGAGACACACTGGGAGCGCTCCTCCTGATTCCGTCCTTTTTCTATAATTATAGATCAACAATGGGGACGACAATTTGATTTTGGGGAGGGGCAGGGCGATATACCGAATGACAGCCGTGATTTCGGTATTTTTGTAGACTATATTTTGTTATTTCCTGTAACAAAAGTAAGGCTGAAATTTCAGCATACTCCGAAATCAGTTTTAAAACTTTTATAAAGAAGAAACTAATTATGATTTTCATCTTTATGTGCTAGAATTTCAACAACAATTTATATTTAGGTATAGTATGAAATGTCGCCTTGCGGTGAGTCCATATGTAAGAGATAAATTAGTCCTGGTAAAAGTGTTACTAAAATATTACTAGTATAAAAAGTCCATGGTTACAGAATTAACTAGTATATTTAGTCGGATGTCAGGAATTTATGTCCCTACACTAATTTTCCTAGGAATTTATGTCCATGTCATCAATATTCCTAGGTAAAATCATCCATGTCCTTTATTTGACTAGGAAAATGTTTTAACCCCGCCGCATTTTGCGCCTGTCTCAAGTCAGGAGCCTCTGGCCTTTGTTAGTTTTTATGTTTTTTATTTTAGTTCATTTATATGTTTTGGAGTTTAGTGTGACGTCCATTTTCACGGAACTAGTACACAATTTTATTAAGGGACCAGCTGAGGACCACCTCCGGGTGCAGGATTTTCTCGCTGCGTTGAAGACCCATTGGTGGCCTTCGGCTGTTGTCTGCTCTTTGACATATTCCCATTTCCATTCTCAATTTTATTAATACAAGAAATCATTTACATGTAAACAATGGAATTTTTAATTCTTATGTTTTAATTTTGTTTAACCGTTGTGCATTAATCTTCTAGTAAAATTTATGTGCCCAGACTAATTTTCCTAGGAACTCATATCCAGGTCATTAATATTCCTAGGTAAAACGTCCATGTCTTTTATTTTCATGGGAAATTTTATATTGAAAGAAATAATTTTCATGTAAACAATGGAATTTTTAATTCTTATGTTTTAATGTTGTTTAACCGTTGTGCATTAATCTTCTAATAAAATTTATGTGCCCAGACTAACTTTCCTAGGAACTCATGTCCAGGTCATTAATATTCCTGGGTAAAAGCGTCCATGTCCTTTATTTTTATGGAAATTTTGTATTGAAAGAAATAATTTACATATAAACAATGGAATTTTTATTTTTATATGTTTTAAATTTTTAACAGTTGTGCATTAATATTTCACTATTTTATTAAAATATGGGTGGTTTTTTTGTAATTAAACAGACTTTTTCCCTAGGAAAATTGATATCACAGACTTTTATGATGCACATAATTACAACTGTTCCTTTCTGAATTTTAATATTGATTAGTTTTAAAGAATGTCCTAAGAAATAAATTTTAAAGGTACCTTTTCATAAAAAAAGATGAGAATACGGATATATAAAATTTTCATATGAAAATAAGTGCCAGACATATTTTACTAGCTATGGACTTATTTTCCTAGGAAAATTTATCATGGGACTTACATTCCTAGTAAAATAATGGTCACGGACTTGATTACCTAGGAAGAAAAGTCTGTTACACAATACACCGAGTTAGAGGCAAGAGGATTTTAGAAATGAATATTCTGGCCTGGTTAGAACTAAAAAATAGCTTTCCCCAAGACAAGATGAAAATAAAAAGTCTGCACAACAAAATGTAGGAAATATATGTGTACAAAAAAAATCTAAACAGGTGAAAATGAATATTCCCCTAGAATAAATCCACCTGCCACGCCCCTCCCCAATCAAATGGTCGTCCCCTTAGTTGATCTATAATTATAAAAAAAAAAAAAAACGAAATTCAGGAGGGAGCGCACCAAGCGTGTCTCTATTCTGCATACATATATCTAGCCCGTTATTCTGGATCTCCGCCATGGTTTATATTATGCACAAACAAGCACAACTTAGCAAGAGATAGGATTGGTTTAACCGCAAGTTTTCTGGTGTTGTTTATCATAATTTGATGCTTGTTTTTGTCTTGTTTGTTTTTGGACTACTAAAGTATTTAAAGCTACGACAATTTATATTTGCATTAATATTGATAGTTCGTGGACAATTATCATATATCTAACTACTAGTATCTAAATCAATACTGTTTGTGGATGTGTATGTGTGTGTGTTAATTGTTCCCCTGGTATTAACACTGGATTTCACATGTCTGGTGTTAAAAAAACTTTTGTAAATGTAAGTGCACAACTGATCGGTCGACAATTATAAGATGATTATAAACCAAATTAACAAGTAATAAACAAAGAGATCCTACAACTTGCACAATCAGTATTAACAGAAGATGTTACTAGTTAAAATTAGACTATGCAAATCTTCGGGGAATACTAAGGGAACAATCATCTAACTTTAAAAGGGGGTTATTGTTTCACAATTCTTTATTTCCTTCCCTCAGATTTTTTTTCAAAGATGGGAATCAGTTTTTGTTTTGAATTTTGTCGTTTAATTTGAGTATCATACTTCAAGAATTTCATTTAACAAGCCGTGAATGGTATACACATTTAGAAAATGCATTCTTGAACAATTCCCATGCGAAAGTGTGTAACCGTGATTAACATTAGCCACTCATCAGACGTAAGTGTATTTTAAAATTTTGTTTCTTTATTTTCAGATATTAAATGCGTGTTTTATTTGCGATATGCCTAAATTCTTAAAAAAAAAAATAGTAAAGATTCATTTCATTAAGAAAAGAATGGTGTTTTACTGGATAAATCATAGACTCTTAGTTTCTTCATTTGAAAATAATAAATGTTCCCTTTACGTTTGTTCGTACCTTATGTAAAATTGTAATAAAGCTCTATTCTTCTTCTTGTACCAAGTCAGAAATATGACAGTTGTTTTCCATTCATTTGATGTGTTTGAGCTTTTGATTTTGCCATTTGTTATGGGACTTTCCGTTTTATATTTTCCTTGGAGTTCGGTATTTTTGTTATTTTACCTTTTTCTATTAAGATATCACCTTCACGCTTCAATCAATTAAAGTACATCAATGGTATAAAAATTAATTTTGTTTATGTGTATGGAAAATAAGAAGATGTGGTATGACTGCCAATTAGACTAATATCCACCAAAGACCAAATGCCGTAGATTTAAGCATTTATAGGTCACTATACGGCCTTCAACAATGAGCAAAACCTTTACAGTCTTGTTTGCTTACGTATTGATTTCACGATCAAAATACCGCGTTGCCAGATCTTTCACGATCAATTTTAATGAAAATTTTACAAAAATTATTTTTTTTAAACAAATAATCTAAACCTTTTCAAGAAAATCTTCACTTCCAATTTTCTCTACTATCTGACACAAACACAATTTAGTTTCAAATATATCATAATTTATTGTAAAATTACCATTTCAGATATAAAAAAAAACTTGTTTATTTTTAATGAAACGCTTCAGGTCAGGTGTCGTCTTTTGTGTTTTCTTCAAAAGTACTACATTTTGTTTTACCTTAGTGCACAGTATTAATAAGGAAGTTAAACCATTTTGACAGACATATTTCTTTTTTCTAATTTCTCCACCTTTTGATAATACAACGGATATTTTCACAAATTTTGTAATTGAATTGTATTTAATTGCATTAACGATCCGATACCAGATCTTTCTCGATCCGATCGCAATGATTGACCACCCTACTTATTCTTAACGACTATTTTTCTCGATCTACCGAATGACTGCCATGAAAATAGAACGGATTCTTTTGTCTTTATAAGTGTTTGCTGAATATTATGCCGTTTTTAAGAATTAAGTGCTTTTATGTACTAATTTTTTTATACGTTCTGTAAATGCCTTTTGTAAGCAAACTGATTGAGACAACGCGATGACGTCATGCTTATTTTGTTTTCGACGTTTTGTTGTAATTTTACACCTGAAACATCACTTAAAATGATGTATACTGTAAAAGCGAAGCTGTTGGCACTTTCATTATTTAAGATCATTTAATGGAAATGTATGCATCAACAGCAAATCAATTTGAAAAAAAACCAATCTATTCATTGGTATTTGGAGATTGGATGATTTTAAGACAAATTTCAGTTTTAGTTCTACGAGCCAAGGTACAGTAAATGGACTATGTCACAGATGTTGGTAACATTTTGCATGCAAATTTGGCTCGTGATTTTCCTGTAGAGATTTGCAATGTACGATCTTTTTATTATATACCTTATGTCAATACACTTATCTCGATTAAAAGGGAGAGGTTTGAGATATTAAAATACCAGATAAGATCGCCATATGTTCATGTGCTTTACCCAAGTAAGGAACTTCGTCAGTGGTTGTATTACGTCCAATAGCTTAATCTTTTTTTGTTTTAGTTCCTGTATTATACATTTCCGAAAACGACAGCATGAGCAATAGCTATATACTTTTCACCAGCAGCTTGAAATTGTTCTTAATTATTCATTTTCAATGATTGTACATGGACCGACTTCTGTGAGATGTTTTTAATGAAATAATTAGAAAGACGTGTTGTCCGTATGATATCATAAAGTAAAATATTTATGTAAAAGACCTTTATTATCATTTGTACCCTGTAGGAACATTTTATATTTTTCAGCATTTTACCTGAAGAACTTTGCATTTGATTTTGTTATCCAGCGATCATAAATTCAGCAACCTTAGAGGGACTTTTCTTTGAAACTATAATGAAAAACTCTTTTTTTTTTCCAAAACTTATCTGTCATTGACATGCTTTAGGGATGTTATTGTTGAAAGTCAGAATAATCTAAAAAAAAAACTAAAAAAAACCCAGATGTTTCAAATGAGGGACACGTATTTATCGTCTGCTCGATAGCTTCAATTGTCGTCTATTTTACGCTATACTTTAAAAATACGCTAAATCTGTGTGACACTTGTTACCTTTTATCAAATTGTCACGTTCATGTTAAATCGGTTAAATATCTATAGTTATCATCACATTCGTTTTTGAATTTTTTCCCAATGTCTGGATTTTATTCGGGTAATTGTGACTATAAATTTACTCGATCGGTGTTGAAAAAATAATAAATTTATTGCCATTTGTTATTTTGAACACAATCAACACAATTCAGCGAACACTGTAAATTTTATTCCGACAGAAGGACAATAGTGTACAAAATACCCCAAAAACAGCAATACATTATTTTTCTATTGCGTTTCAACAGTGTATTGTTATTGGTCGAATGATTACGTGTACTGATATATTATAGCAGTATCAATTATACTGGGGCTTTGGGGATGTAGACCACAGCTTATTATACTTTTTAATTGACTGGCGGACAAAATGACGATAGATGCCATCATAGATACCAGGCTTATAATTTTGTACGCCAGACGCGCGTTTCGTCTACAAGACTCGTCAACGACGCTCGAATAAAAAAAAGTTAAAAGGCCAAATAAAGTACAAAGTTGAAGATCATTAAGGAGCCAAAATTTCGATAGATTTTGCCAAACACAGCGATGGTAATTATCAGTTGATAATAGAAATAAATCTAAATCAAAATATCTACAAAGTAGATAAATACGAGATTTATTTGCGATCGAGTGAATTGAAGAGGAAGCAAGTAAATATGTTTGTCAACAAGAAACAAAAAACTTTGTTAATAAAAACAATACTGAAGTCAATTTCTGGAGAGAAAAAAGAAACCTGTTTTGAAGATCAGTAAAACAAAGTATTAAGCAAACTTGCATCTTGGCCATGGCATTGTCGGTTTGCTTTCTACTTATGAGTTTGAATATCCATTTGGTATATTTTGCCTCTCTTTAATACGAAATTCTTAGTTGGTTAGATATTCGCGTGTTAGCAATGCTGTCCCATATTCCAATGAACTTGAAGATTTTTTTGTACTTTGTCATTTTTACAAAAGGAATGTAGATAGTATTTTTTCATAAAACCTTTTATATTGAATAATATCACTTTAAAAAAAAATCATTGTGGAAGTTTGATCTTGATAGGAAAAACTGTCTCTGGAATATAGTATCAAATGAGAGATATATACTCCATATGCCGGGTCTACTAGAATGTTGTAACATAGAAATGAAAAATTCATAATTAAAAAGCTGAAATCATCTCTTTTATCGAAAATTTTTGATTTCAAACGATCCATTGTCAATTCTTAGATGTAAGTTAAGACGTGTGGCAAACTTAACTGTTCTGTGGTATCCTTTAATTCAAGTACAATGCAACAGACGCGCTCATCATACATGTGTATTATTTAGTGAGATGACATAATCTATATAGCGGAACGTGCTGCATGAAGACTAATATTAATAAAGGAACAAGTCGACAGAAAAGGAGCAGAGCTGGTTCCCATATGAATGGCGATTGTCTGTTAAAAAAAACACGTACAACAAACGTAACAATTATGTTGTCAATAAAACATATTCAGCCATAACTGTTTAATTTTAATGTGTATACATAAACATTCCTAGACTAGTAGAAAAAATGATAATTATCACCCCGACGTTTTCAAAATTTAATTGAATAGTTTCTGCGTAAAATTAAACTATATTTACTTTATCAAGCAGAATAGTCTACTTTACTCATTCATCCAAGACTGCTGTGACGCTGTAATCCTTAATAATAATCGGTCATCTGTTTGTTAGTCTAGTGACATCTTTTTTATAAACAAAAAAGGTTATAATCCTAGCAATGTTAATATAAACTAAAGGTGATAATTGGGCTTTTACCCTCTTAACATCATATTTACAGACTCCATATTGAAATTGTTTTAATAGGGTTTTACCTTTTATTATATACTTTTGCTTTTTTTTTTAAACATCTGAAACTGTTTTAATTGATATGACTGTTTTTTCAACAAATGAAATTGAATTTATTAATCTTAAAAAATATTATAATTTTTTTAATCGATACGTAATTGTTTTTTTTTTTTTCACTAACACTGATTTACCAAAAATATTATACATGAAAAACAGCAACATTTATTCTGATGACTTGGGTGATAATAATTAACAAAAAGATCTACATGATAGAAAAATATATCCTATCAGCGATATTTCATCGATTAGTTAGTGTGGTCAATTTTGCTTCCAAAAAATGTTAATTCTTTGTGCCCATCAACTTATAAAAATCATAAGGTTGATTCATAGTCCATTATTAACTTCTTATATATTCACATAATTGCTTTCTACAGAATTTACCCGACAAAGTAATATAGCATTTTATCCCGTACTTATTCTTAGTATAGGAAATATACTGATTTGATGTTCGTCGGGTTTTTTGGGGCAAAATATATAAGATTTGCTTAATTAAATTTCTATATTTTGACTATTTTAAGGTGTGAAGATAGATATAGGAAGATGTGGTATGAGTGCCAATGAGACAACTCTCCATCCAAGTAACAATTTATAAAAGTAAACCATTATAGGTCAAGGTACGGCCTTCAACACGGAGCATTGGCTCACACCGAACAGTAAGCTCATGTATTTCATGACTGTTTAATAATATAATCTTTCTTTAATGTAAACGGTGTTTCAGCTACATGTGTAGAAGGTAGAATCTATGATCTGCAATGTGCTGATTTTGATTAATAGGAGGAGGGTATCTTTAGATATACGATAATCAACACCAAAGATTATACTAGAGAAAGTTGGGTGAAACCTTATATTATATATCTCTTCCAACTTCAAACAAAATTAAATAGAAAGTTTGAACATATCTACATTAAAAAAAAATATATGTATATATGTTTCTTTTGTTTCTGTACAAAAGGTGCACAATTCTGTTTCACTATATTTACATTTCATAAGTAAAGTATGTGTTCCTATAATTCTACGGAGTAGGGTATATTGAAATGCCCTTAGTGTGGGATCTTCAGTTATAAGTAAAGGAAGACTAAAAAAGAATCTCCGTTCTTCAGCTAAGATATCGATTCCCTATTTTTTCATTTATCTTGCATTTGAAATGGGGTTTCCTATGGATATTTTGTTTACACTTGTATTTATACTTACTTAATTTTTACTTTATCGAGAAAGTGTATACTATATACGGTATGTAGTATCAAAGACAAACATTGTTTTTGTGACGTCATTGTCAAATTTTTGTATTCTTGTCTTTCATTTTTTCTTATGTGCTTTGTCTTTATGCCAATTTGTTTTTCTTTGTTGACATATTTGTTTGTTTTTATAGTGATTAAGATTTTAACACAATGTTGACTGCTGTACCCCTATTTTTGACATTTTACTTATAATGTCTGGGTTTTTTCCACATTGTTGTCAACATAATGGAATTTTATGCGACTGTCATACAAGTGAGAGGTTTTTTTTTAGCTAGCTATAAAATCAGGTTTAATCCACCATTTTCTACATAAGGAAATGTCAGTACCAAGTCAGGAATATGACAGTTGTTTTCCATTCGTTTGATGTGAGCTTATGATTTTGCCATTTGATAAGGGACTTTCCGTTTTGAATTTTCCTTTGAGTTCGGCATTTTTGTTATTTTACTTTTTAAATCAGTGATGAGTCTTTTGTAGACGAAACGCGCTTCTGGCTTACAAAATTTTAATCCTATCATCTATGATAAATTTATTACAATTTACCACACGTTTTTTGTTTGCGTCTTTTTTAGATTAATTAGTACCAAGATATAAGAAGATGTGGTATGAGTGCCAATGAGACAAATCTCCATCCGGTTCAAAATTTATAAAAGTAAACCATTATAGGTCAAAGTACGGTCTTCAACACGGAGCCTAGGCTCACACCGAACAACAAGTCAGGAATATGACAGTTGTTATCCATTCGTTCGATGTGTTTGAGCTTTTTATTTTGCCATTTGATTAGGGACTTTCATTTTGAATTTTCCTCGGAGTTCATTATTTGTGTGATTTTACTTTTTAGTACTATTTTCAGTTGTGTTGTATGTCTGTGATGCATGTTTGCACAGTTTTGGCGGCTGGATCCAAATTATTGTCACATTAACCAATTATGTCAGATAGGGTTTCTCCCAAATTTTGTCAATATAATATGACGGAACTATAAACAACTGTCATTACGTCAAGTGGGAGGTTTAGCTAGCTATAAAACCAGGCTTCTTCGGAAAATGCCTGTACCAAGTCAGGAATATGGCAGTTGTTTGTCACTTGTTCCGTTGATTGATAGCCCTGGATTTTGTTAGTTTTTATGGAATTCCCCTTTTTTAATTTGCCTTGGAGTTTGGTATTTTTGTTATACTTTTAATTCTGTCTTGAAAAAAAATATAAAAATGTTTTGATACTTTATCTACTGTTTATATGGCGGTTTCATTTTTGTGACATACTGTATTGAGTTTGAAAGTGACTTGTTAAGGGATAACAGTTGTTTCTATTTTGGAATTTCTAATAAATTCATGAAAATTTAAAACTCTCCTTTTTCCCTTATAACATCATTTACAAAAATATATTTTTCTTATCAAACTTTTATAATTGAAACTGTTTTCCCACCAATCATAATATTATCATTTAAAAAACAATTGTTGAGACATGATGTTAATTGGAGCTGTGGACAGAAGTTCACATAGTGAGGCCATTGATGCAACTACATGTTGCCAAAACGGGTTAAATTCAGTCTTAATTTTGTAATATTTTCAGGGAGTTTGAAATTTCATGAATTGTTCCTTAGTATCTTTTTACCTTGTTTAGCTCCTCATCACAGCCTCTTTTTGTCCCAATCCTTATAACTTGGGTTTTTTCAAAGTTAGATTCAGTCCAAAGCAGGAGAATATTGTCAAGCAGATTGGTCTAATTTACTGATTCAGTTTAATTCTTGTGACGTTGTGATCCTTAACAATAATCATTCATCAGTTTGTTAGCAAAGTGATGACTTTTAAAAAAATCTAAATAGGTTATATTAACGTTGATATATATCTAGAGGTGATAATAGGGTTTTTACCCTCTACATGCCATATGTGCCGGGTAATAAGAAGATTGTCACCCTATTGAAATTGTTTTGATAGGGTTATACCATCTATTATCTATTATTTATTTTTAAAAAACCCATCTGAAATGGTTTAAATGACATGACTGTTTTGAACGAATGAATTTTTTTGTTATTCCATGCATAGCTTGTTTTTTTTTACACTTACACTTATTTACCGAAAATGTTATACATGAAAACTGCAACATTTATTCTGATGACTAGGGTATTAACAATTAATAATAAACTCATCATAGATACCAGGTTTATAATTTTGTACGCCAGACGCGCGTATCGTCTACAAGTACGAAGTTGAAGTCGAAGAACATTAAGGACCCAAATTTCAGATAAAGTTTGCCAAACAAGGATAAGGTTATTATAGGGGAATTATTTGCGATCGAAAATAGATTGAATTGAAGAGGATGAAAGTCAATATATGTTTGTCAAGTAGAAATAAAACAATTTGTAAATAAAAACAATACCAAAGTCATTTTCTGAAAAGAAAAAAGAAAACAATTATCAAGCAAACTCATGTCATTGCCATGGCATGCTCATTTTGTTTTGGACTTATGAGTTCGACTATCCATATGGTATCTTTCGCCTCTCTTTTAAACGAAACTCTTAGCTGGTTAGAAATTGCAATGACGTCCCAGATTCCAATGAACTTGAAGATTTGTTTAGTACTTAGTCATTTTACACAAGGAATTTAGAGATCATTTATTGGTAAACACTTTTATATTGAATAATAACACCCATAAACAAATTATTGTTGAAGTTTGATCACATTGCAAAATAATAAAAAAAAAGAAATATTGCGAACCCAACTTTTTACGGTTTCATAATCTAAAACAAATAAGTTTAAGAATGTTATTCAAATCTTTCTTTTTGTTTCATTGACTTTTGAAAAAGGTTAGAAAATATTGTTGTTGATAGCGTCTGGTATTGTTTTTGAACTAATACAGATTTATTTTTTGAAACAAGACTCAAATGTTTTTGTTTTTTTGCATAGAAAAAAGTGTGTTTCTTTGACATTGTGTACAATATTTTGAGCATAGCACAATAACATATCTTCCTGCACAGCTTTTAAAATCTATGAGAAATAGAGCGACAGATATTTAAGTGTAGGAACCTGTATTGTTTAGTGTTCCGGTATTACGTTTCAAAGGTCATTGATATACTATACCATGGGGATATTTTATTCATTAAAAGTGATGTGGGGTATATATCAATGAGAAAGCATATCAACCAAAAACTTTTTAGTACCTTCTGTTTTTGTTTTTTTTTTCTCTAAATATTTCCAAAATTTTGTGTTGTTTGTTTGTATTGACAGTGCTTTTTATGGCCTCTTCGTAAATGAACCTTTTGAGTAACTGAGAATTATGACAGTTTTTACGTAAATGAAGGAATGAAATTATTACTTTCAGATGTGTAACATGTACAATGTCTTAACTGCCAGTTAACTTAATATTGTGCCCTTTTGTGACATTTACGTCGAGAAAAGTAAATAAACTCTTTATGCATGAATTTAAGTAAAGGGTGATGCAAATTAGATATATATTCTAAAGAACTTCTTGATTTACAATATTGTTCCGTTAAAAATGATAGATCCGTCTTCTCTTAAGTACAAAATGTGCATTATGTTTTATGTTTAAATTTGCCGTCTTCGTACACCAAAATATCACATAGTCCTTGTGGTTGCTATTTAAACACCAAAATATCGCACAGTCCTTGTGGCTGCTATTGGAACACCAAAATATCGCATAGTCCTAGTGGCTGCTATTGAAACACCAAAAAATCGCATAGTCATAAAATGCATCAGAAGTAAAGTTGTCAAGTCCAATAAAATATGCTTGACAACTTTACTTCTGATGCATTTTATGACTGTTCAACAATATGATGTCAATGATATGTAAACGGTGTTACATAAACATGTGCAGAAAAGGTATAATCTATAATCTGCAATGTGAGCTCCCTCCCTAAACATTCTTGTTTTGACAATTTCAATGCAGACTTTTTAGTTGTCTTTGAAAAGGCATTTCTCTGATTTCGGAGTAACTAGAAATTTGACCCTTACTTTTCCTACAGGGAACTACAAAACATTATCCACAAAGTTACCAAAATAGAACGGATATTTACCATAAAGAGAGGTACACATGTAGAAATAAATGAAACAATCAGTATTTCTGACAAAATAACATGCAAACTGCAAACACGAACGATTGTTACTGCCAAAACGAAACAGATATTTAAATACTCTCAGAAGGAGGAGGTATACGTTTCTTTAACTTATGTGTTTGGCAAGGTGAAGGTTTTGATGTAACAAATAGCTTAAATGAAGAAACTAAACTCTGTAAAAAAATAACCTGGTAATATAATACATCTGGTTAAATGATAGCCTCGTGTTTGAAGATTTTGTTAACAAATGGATGGATATATCACTTGTTGAATATTCCCCAACAGTCGAAATTGGGACTGCTAGGCAAAGAGAGACAACTCTGGAAACATAAGTAGCCAAAACATTCAATCATCAGTAATCTTTAATCTCTAGGGATACAAAAAGGCATGGAAGGATGCATATTATAGATTTTATTACGATCATACAAAATTGGATACGCATTTGCATCAAAAGAGGGACGAAAGATACCAGAGGGACAGTCAAACTCATACATCGAAAACAAACTGACAACGCCATGGCCAAAAATAAAAAGACAAACAGACAAATAATAGTACAGATGACACAACATAGAAAACTAAAGACTTAGCAACAGGAACCCCACCAAAACTTGGGGTGATCTCAGGTGCTCCGGAAGGGTAAGCAGATCCTGCTCCACATGTGGTACCCGTCGTGTTGCTTATGTTATTACAAATCCGGTAAATAGTCTAATTCGGTAGGTCACATTCGTGAAAAAGGAAGGATATTGTAGTTACGACATAAGGAACATATCCGATATCATCTGTGAAACGGTTATTCCAAAACGGTCAACCAACTCGTGATGGCGTCCGTAAAATACACGAAGGATGATTTCAACTTCACCATTTGGAACTCTTTGTTTAATAGCTTCCTTGTGAGCAGCAATCCTCTATCAAGGAAATCAGGATAGGAAACACAAGCCCGGGAATATCGTATCAATTGGGAGATGTATACTCCATATGCAGGCGCTGCTGGAATGTTCTACATAGAAATGGAAAGTTTACAATTGGGAAGCTGAAATCATCTCTTTTGTCGTAAAGTTTTGTTTTCAACCGACCCTCATTGTCAATTGCTAGATGTGAGTCAAGATATGAGGCAGACTCAACTGTATCTGTAGTATCGTTTATCTCTAGTTCGATGGGATAGATTCGTTCAACATAGTCACCAAATTTTGTATTATTTAGTGAGAGAACATCATCTATATAGCGGAACGTAAAGTTAAAGGATATTGCTAACTTCTTATCTTTCTTCCTAAGAAGTTCCTGTATGAAGTCAGCCTCATAATAATAAAGGAACAAGTCGGCAAGAAGAGGAGCACAATTGGTTCCCATTGGAATTTCGACAGTTTGTTGAAAAACACGTCCTCCAAACGTAACAAATATGTTGTCAATCAAGAAATCAAGCATCCTGTCAGTTTCAAAGAATTTTTGTTTGAATCAGAGTGATTCTTTACAAAGTAGGATTTATCCTCCCTAAGACAAGATACTTGTATCTAAGTTCGCCATTTTTTAATGAAACAAAGTAATACCAACTCTTTCAATTTGTCTTTTAGTTTGGACGTTTTAGTTTCAACGTGTCAAGAATTAATATGTGTGACATCACAGATTAATTGAATATCGAGCGGCTTATAGAATGCTATATCGACATCCCGATAAATTGAATTGTCACTTTAGGTTAGATTGACGAAAACAAAACTTAAATCAATATTAAACTGGTTAATAAATATATTGTCAAACAATCTATAAAATATCCCAATTATATCAATATAAGTAGAAGTAGAAATGATACATGGCAAATAAGACAACTAACCAGCAGAGTCCAACTGCTATTATTTTACAAATTGTATATACACATGTCAATAACTGCATCATTCCATCTGGTATTTTACGGAAATAAAAATAAATCGCTTATCAAGTTATAGTTTAATGCAAAACATATGTTTATTTTGGGATTTTTTAACCGGCATTGCAGTTTCGGTCTTTCACAGTATTATGTCTTCCTATTCTGGTTATGATATTTCTGTATGGAATATTCTATGGAGTACAGTCATCGACACCAGAGTGTAATTCGGCATGATTTTATATCAGCAGGTTATGTATAGCTTCAGTTGCATCGAACATTCTATGAAACGGGGAAATATTGTTTTATAATTATTTTGTTTTTATTAGTTTTTGCTATATATTATGCCGTTTTTGTAAGAATTAGGTGCTTTCAAGTATTGATTTTAATTGTATTTTCTTTATGTGGCTTTTGTAAGTAAACAGATGAAGATTAAATGGGAAGGATTGAGATCTAAATAAAATTTTCGCATATTCATACACATATTCCATTCCATTACGCATAGCTCACAAGTTCGTTTAAGATACCAAGGGGATACTAAAAGTCAAATGTGGATGGATTAACTCCGGTGTCCGATATGATATGTGCATCAGAAGAACACGAATAGAAAAACTTCAGTATAGGTGTCCTTTGACTTACTAAAAGGATTTTTATTAGCATTACTGAGTATATAAATGGGTACAATATCATGTTTTCTGTACATTTATATCATAAAATATCAGTCGCGAGCCACATTGTAAACCTTTTGATTTCGGACAGGGAACGAGCAAAAAAGCTTCGCATTGTGTGATGAACGGTTGATATTTTACGATAATATAATTAGAAAACCCGATAAATAAATTATCACTTTAGGTAAGAAATGACGAAAACAAATCATCAATCAATATAAAACTTGTTAATATCAATATATTATATAAAAAATTTGTAAGGGGTTCCGCGGAACCCTGTGTCTCGCCTACGATTGCTGCTGTCAGTGTAAAAGTGTAATGTTGACTTAAAAAGTGAGTCCATTTATCAGTAAAATACAGAATGTTAAAAAAGATTCAAACTTTCTCTTTAGATGCTATTTCTTGGTCTTGAAGATTAGCTTCTGTCAAAGTTGCGTAACAATCCACCAAGGGTACCAGACCTATCATGTCAAAAAATTGAATCCCAGACTGTCAGTAAATGTTAATTGTAAAAAGTCTATCTATCAGAAAAACTGAAATTGAAAATATATTTTCAAAAGTGTGCTTCGGACTTTATCTCTTAATCATAAAATTCTATGAAGGTTTGACAGAGTATTTGATGCGTAACAAACTTGAACCCCAGACTGTATCTATTTATTAAATTTAAAAAAAAAAATAAGTCCATTTATCAGTAAAATACGGAAAAAAGAAAATAAAGATGACTGAAAAACTTTAACCTTAGACTGAATGTGAATGTTAACTGTACAAAAAAAAATAAGTCCATTTATCAGTAAAATACGGAAAAATGAAAAAAATAAATATTTTCATAATTTTACTCTGTATACTGTATTTGGTCATAAACAAGCTTATGTCCAAATTTCATCTAATTCCATGTTGGATTGACAAAGTTATTGATGTAAAAAAAAACTTTAACCACAGACTGAACCTAAATATTGACGATGCCGACGCCTACGCCGACGCCGACGCCGACGACGGAATCTAGGATCGCTATGTCTCGCTTTCGCGAAATAAATTTCGCAGGCTCGACAAAAATATGTAAAAAAAAATCAAATTGTCTTGATCTTTACCTTAGTATGAAATAACTGTTATTAATTTTAGTGTTCCTGTAATTGTAATTTTACAGTTAAGATCAAGGTACAGCAGATGGGCTATGTCACAGATTTCTGGTAAAAATTCGCATACAACTTTGGCTCGTTTAACTGTACATGTAACTGAAAATCGACAAAAAAAACCAATTCATTAAACTCTTTTATTATCTGGAATATTGCTGAATGAATATCGTTAAATTCGAATTCGTTCCTTTAGTTTCACATTTAGACTCAAGGATAACTTCACTATTTTTGGCGAGCGGCTTATAAAATGCTATATCGACATGTACAAGCAGACAACCCGATAAATTGAATTGTCACTTTAGGTTAGATTGTCTAAAACAAAACTTAAATCAATATCAAACTGGTTAATAAATATATTGTCAAAAAAAAATATCCCAATTATATCAATATAAGTAAAAGTAGAAGTGATACATGGCCAATAAGACAACTAACCAGCAGAGTCCAATTGCTATTATTTTACAGATTGTATAGACACATGTCAATAACTGCATCATTCCATCTGGTATTTTACGGAAATAAACATAAAACGCTTATCAAGTTATAGTTTAATGCAAAACATAATTATGTTTATTTTGTTTCTTTTTTTCTGCATTGCAGTTTCGGTCTTTCACAGTATCATGTCTATCCTATTAATGATGTTTATTAGGATTACTAAGTATATGAATGGTAGATTATCGGGTTTTCTGTTCATTTATATAATAAAATATCAGTCGCGAGCCACACTGTAAACCTTTGCGTTCGGACAGGAACGAGCAAAAAGCTTGGCCTTGTGTGATGAGCTGTTGATATTTCATGATATATGTAATTAGAAACCCAATAAATAAATTATCACTTTAGGTTAGAAATGACGAAAACAAATCATCAAGCAATATAAAACTTGTTAATATTAATATATTATATAAAAGAATTTGTAAGGGGTTCCGCGGAACCCTGTGTCTCGCCTACGATTGCTGCTGTCAGTGTAAAAGTGTAATGTTGACTTAAAAGTGAGTCCATTTATCAGTAAAATACAGAATGTTAAAAAGATTCAAACTTTCTCTTTAGATGCTATTTCTTGGTCTTGAAGATTAGCTTCTGTCCAAATTTCATAACAATCCATGAAGGTTAACAAACCTATCATGTGATAAATATTTAATCCCAGACTGTCAGTAAATATTAACTGTAACAAAAGTCCATCTGTCAGTAAAATACTGAAAATGAAAATATATTTTCAAAAGTGTGCTTCGGACTTTATCTCTTAATCATAAAAAAGTTTCATAAAATTCTATGAAGGTTTGACAGAGTATTTGATGTGTAACAAACTTTAACCCTAGACTGTAACCATTTGTTAAATGTAAAAAAAATAAGTTCATTTAACAGTAAAATACGGCAAAAATGAAATTAAATATTTTCAAAATTTTGCTCTGGATACTTTATTTTGGTCATACACAAGCTTCTTTCCAAATTTCATATAATTCCATGTAGGTTTGACAAAGTTATTGATGTAAAAAAATGGACAAAAGACACAATCCATTAAACTCTTTTATTTTCTGGAATATTGCTGAATGAATATCGTTAAATTCGAATTTGTTCCTTTAGTTTCACATTTAGACTGAAGGATATCTTCACTGTTTTGGCGAGCGGCTTATAGAATGCTATATAAACATGTTCAAGCAGACAACCCGATAAATTGAATTGTCACTTTAGGTGAGATTGACGAAAACAAAACTTAAATCAATATTAAAAAGAGAGGCGAAAGATACCAAAGGGACATTCAAACTCATAAGTCGAAAATAAACTGACAACGCATCGGCCAAAAAGAAAAAGAAAACAGACAAGCAATAGTACACAAAACACAACATAGAAAACCAAGACTGAGCAACACGAACCCCACCAAATATCTGGGGTGATCTCAGGTGATCCGGAAGGGTAAGCAGAATCTGCTCCACATGTGGCACCGGTCGTGTTGATCATGTTAGTACTAACCCGGTAATAAGTCTTATTCGGTAGGTCACATTTAGGAAAAGGGGAACATATCCGATATCATCTGTGAAACGGATATTCCGTAACGGTCAACCAACTCGTGATGGCGTCCGTAAAATTTAGGAAGGATGATTTCAACTTCACCACTTGGAACTCTTGGTTTAATAGCTTCCTTGTGAGCAGCAACCCTCTATCAAGGAAATCATGATAGGAAATACAAGCCCTGGAGTATCGTATCAACTGGGAGATATATTCATCGTATGCAGGCGCTGCTAGAATGTTGCTACATAAAAGTGGAAAGTCCACAATTGGGAAACTGAAATCATCTCTTTTGTCATAAAGTTTTGTTTTCTAGATGTAAGTCAAGATATGAAGCAGACTTAACTGTATCTGTTGTATCCTTTATCTCAAATTCGATGGGATAGATGCGTTCAACATAGTCACCAAATTTTGAATTATTCAGTGAGAGAATACATCTATGTAGCGGAAAGTAAAGTTAAAGGATACTGCTAACTTCTTTTTTCTCCTAAGAAGTTCCTGTATGAAGTCAGCCTCATATGAATAAAGAAACAAGTCGGCAAGAAGAGGGCACAGTTGGTTCCCATGGGAATGCCGATTGTTTGTTGAAAACACGTCCTCCAAACGTAACAAATATGTTGTCAATCAAGAAATCAAGCATCTTGATAATGTCAGTTTCAGAGAATTTTTTGTTTGAATCAGAGTGATTTTTACAAAGTAGGATTTATCCCTCCCTAAGACAAGATACTTGTATCTACGTTGGCCATTCTTTTTATGAAACAAAGCAGGACCAACTCTTTCAATTTGTCTTTTAGTTTGGAATGGGGAATATTTGTGTAAAGTGTAGAAAAGTCAAATGTTTTAATACTATTGCAAGATGAAAGAGTCTTAGATTGTATGTACTCTAAAAAATCTTTGGAATTTTTTAGTATCCACATCTGATTCACGCCACCTCTTGAATAGGTAGTTTCACAATAACTTTGAAGCCCGGCTTTGATTGCTGATAAAATTGATGTTAATAATTTAGAAAGAGATTTCGTGGAGCACTTGGAAGACCCAGCAATATACCGTTGTTTGTAAGGACACTTATGTAGTTTAGGTATCCAATACAGTGATGGAAGATCCAGTTTTTCATCTTTGGTTGAAATTCCAAAGGAACATAGAACAGACCTATGATTATCCAGTATTTCCTCTTTAGTAAGTGTCGTTGGGGTATATGTTGAGTTTCCAAGTGAATTGTCAATACCTAATTCATTTATCAAGCAGTTTATGTAATGTGATTTACACACAGAAACGATTTTGTTTGGGCTTTGTCTGCGGGGACAACAACATATTTGTCATGGAAGTAGGACAAGTGTTTAGCAACATTTGGGTCTTTAAGGTGGTACCAAACACCTTATCTAAAATTATATTGGCTCGTTTAATTTTCATAAAATTTTGACAAAATATTTCCGTTGTCCCTTTGACATAAATATCAAAATTTCAAAAACTTGAACCACACACTTAATCGGAAAAAGTTCATTCGATATATAGTAGTTTGACAAGCACTAATTTTGATAATTGAGAAGCTTAATATGTCATTAACAGTAGAACGTAATTAAAACCTTCAGCTGAATTTACAGAGTTATCTCCTGTAGTGTTATGTACCACCTTAAAGATTGATGTAGCATGGGTATTAATAGACCCATTCAGTTTCTTAATTCTGATTTGTATTAACGACCTCACAGCCTTACTCCATTCGGAAAGAGTATCTTCGTCTTCTTTTCGTGTTTAACCAAATTGCCTGGCATAATCCTCGACTGAATCCATCAGTATTTTGAAGTTGTGTTTCCAATTGATGGATTTAGGCTCACGATATTTTGGGCCTTTGGATAACACATTTCGCAGAGAAGTGTTATTGACAATGTTTAGGTCATCAGTAATAACATGGCCAGCCCGATTATATATATGAATGGGGAACTACCACAGGTGCAATCAGGAGGTTTAGACTTGAAGTCGTCAATATTGAGATCCTGCAACACGTGTTTGTAATAGAAAATTTTAGTTGCAATTGGTTTGGTATAGGTATAAGAAATGATAGGTACAGACTGATCTTTAAAATAGGGAGGTATTTTCGACTGAACTAATTTATGATGAATGATATTGCTCAAGTTGATGGCATCGAGACCTTTGTTGGCAAAGGAAAGTTTAAGAAAGGATCTTTTCTCTTTTCATCTTTTCCAATGCAAACTGGTTTAAACTGGTGAATAAATATATTGTCAAACAATCTGTAAAATATCCCAATTATATCAATATAAGTAGAAGTAGCAGTGATACATGGCCAATTAGACACCTAATCACCAGAGTCCAATTGCTATTATTTTACATATTGTATAGACACATGTCAATAACTGCATCATTCCATCTGGTATTTTACGGAAATAAACATAAATCGCTTATCAAGTTATAGTTTAATGCAAAACATATGTTTATTTTGTTTCTTTTTTTTCTGCATTGCAGTTTCGGTCTTTCACAGTATCATGTCTTCCTATTCTGTTTATGATATTTCTGTATGGAATATTCTATGGAGTACAGTCATCGACACCAGAGTGTAATTCAGCATGATTTTATATCAGCAGGTTATGTAGAGCTTTAATTGCATCTGTTGTAAATGTGTATATTGGTTATTTCCAAGTAAAGAAATATTGTTATTATTGTATTAAGAGAGTTTAAATGAGTTGTCAGTAGTTATTTCTAGTATTTAGTATATTGAATGAGTATTTAACGTACGTTTTACTTTATGTTATTAGATGTATCGATAACGTCGTATATGGCGCAACTTTGTCATGTATTGTTCAGAACGTTACCGTTGGGTCAATATTCTAATCGTGAACCCAAAAGTGTTCATTTGTGAGGTCTTAACTGGAAGAATTAATATGTCTTGATTGGTTTAGTAACAAAAGTGTATTATTATAAGCATTTTGAGTCGAGGACTCCTATATTTTATGTCAGTGTTTGACGTTATGCTTTTCTTCCTGCTTAGAATATTTACTTCCGGTAATTTCAAATAAATACCAGTGCAACGTCACGTTCGTCAGTCTGCTGTGTTTACATTTGGCTTGCAGCAAGGCTCAGCCTGGGGTTCCTAGAGGTAAGAAGCAGCGCATTTAGCTGTATGCCTCGCAGTTTATATTACAAGTAAGGATCGTAGTTTAGAGGTAAAAGCAGCGCAGATAGCTGTATGCCTTGCATTTATTTACGTTGTCATTGTAGAATTTAAGATAATCCCATTCGGCCCGTACGAAAATACAAGAGAAAGAATATTATTTTAGTAGTTCCGCCCGTATGTTAATTACATATTGTTGCTCGAATACTGTACATGTATTGAAATATATCGACAGTTCTAGATGTTTAATAAACGTATCATTTTACTATTGATTATTTATTCACGCTACCAAGAGAGAACAGAAAACAGAATTGACAGCCGTATTTATTTATCCCTAGTTTAGTTACAAGTTTTGTGAGTTTATTCGTATTTGCTGGCTTTATAACTATACAAAACATAGCAAGAAGCAGAAATTACGACAATGGTGGCAGCGGTTTAGTTCCACGTTTCAATGAATAAGGGCACGTCTATTTTAGAAATATTAATGTGTATGGGACACATTTCGAAACATATTTTGTGTATGGAGTGCATTTAGCTCTATACATTATACTGTAATAAATAGAATATTTAAGAAAAAGAAAATATTTATTTATAAAGGAGGTGCATTAAGCTTCCTAGAAAGAAAGAAAGAAATAGAGGTGCGTTTAGCTTCTACTATCTTTAAATAAGGGAATAAGTATTTCCATTGCCATATTTTGGGGAAATAACTAGGAGGGTACCATGGATCTTAGAAATAGAAAAATCCCAGCTCCTAATTTTAGGAAGGGGGGAAGGAATATAATTATTACAGACCAGTCACTAGCTTATGAGGTCCTCATACAGAAGCCAGCAACATTGCAGGATGCAATAAATATAGTCACATGGCACGAGTGTTGTCGAAAAAATGTAAATAAAAACTTTAATGTAAGACAAGTAAATATCGATGCAAACTGTATAGCACAAGAGAAAACAGAAGACTTCGAGGTATGTAGGACGGAGAATCCAACCCAATATGTCACTCATGCAGAATTTAAAACGGGCATAGACGAGTTGATGGATTTTGAAGACATTAAGAAAGACCAATTTAATGCAAACAGCAGTAACCGAGTAAATACATGTTACTCATGCCACCAAGAGGGACATTATAGTAGAAATTGTCCTTTCTCAAGAGGAAAAAGAGGGAACCCAGAAAATTTGAATCCTTTCGGAGGGAACCAGTTTGGATTTACAAGTCAGGATTATCAGAAATAGTTGGGACTATATAGCAGATAAGCCTACTGGCCAAATATCAGAGTATTTTTGTGTAGATTCGGATTTTTTATAATGAAGATATGAAACTTGTGTGATTTATTGTTATTGATGAAATGTAAAAAGGAATTTATTGTTTTATTGAGAAGACTTGTAATATTTGTATATCCACTGATTATACAATACACGAAGCGCAAATATGTATAGATTTTTGCACTTTAAGGAAAATATTGTGGTATTGATATTGTTTTTGAAAAACAGGTGATGTTTTTTTTATCAGAATCTGGAATTTGATGGTCCTATTGGCGTTGTTGTCTTTATGCAGTAAAGATTGTTTAATACTATTTTGGTGGGAAGCTGCTTTTGCTGGGTGTATATTGGCAGTTGGGATACTTTAGGAGCCATTTTGTTTTGGTGGAGAATAAGTTAAGGCTAATGATAAGTCTAGATTGCAATATACATTTTGGTTACACCATGGAAATGCAGTGAGCTATTGTCTACACCATTTTAGATATTTCTCGGGAATACTGATGACTATTTTTATTCTTTTGTACTAATTTTTATACTTATGTTTGTATGGTGCATCAGTATAGAAGATAGTGTATAAATTTATATGCGGGTACCCTTGTGGTATAGAACTTGATAGGACATTTGTTGGCTTATGGTTAGCCTGGTGTTTAGAAGAAGTTGAGCTTCATGATGTTTATAATTCCAGCCTCTGATAGAATGGAGAATCATATATTGAACTTTAAATGGAGTATATTAATGCTGTAACTGGATGAAAAAATAGAACTTTTCGGTATATTTGCATGAGACACTTTATTGTTATATAAGCATAAGAGAAGATACATGTATTTATACATTGAAGGAAATTTTAGTTAAAACGTGTGTTTTGCCTTTTAAGTATTAACAGGCGCATTAGTTTGTTAACACAGACATTAGTTTTTATGACATTAACAGGCGCAGTAGTTTGTTGTCAGATGTATGTTTTAAGTTTTAAGATAGCTTAAATATTTGTTTGTTTTTGACAAATTGGAGATAAGCAAAAATTGTTTTATTTGTATGATAGAGGATTACGTACATAGGAATATTGTGAAAAGAATTTTTTGAATGTATTGTCAGAATTGACAAGACCATATTTCGAGGACGAAATGTATTCTGGGGAGGGCAGTGTTGTAAATGTGTGTATTGGTTATTTCAAGTAAAGAAATATTCTTATTATTGTATTAAGAGAGTTTAAATGAGTTGTCAGTAGTTATTTCTAGTATTTAGTATATTGAATGAGTATTTAACGTACGTTTTACTTTGTTATTAGATGTATCGATAACGTCGTATATGGCGCAACTTTGTCATGTATTGTTCAGAACGTTACCGTTGGGTCAATTTTCTAATCGTGAACCCAAAAGTGTTCATTTGTGAGGTCTTAACTGGAAGAATTAATATGTCTTGATTGGTTTAGTAACAAAAGTGTATTATTATAAGCATTTTGAGTCGAGGACTCCTATATTTTATGTCAGTGTTTGACGTTATGCTTTTCTTCCTGCTTAGAATATTTACTTCCGGTAATTTCAAATAAATACCAGTGCAACGTCACGTTCGTCAGTCTGCTGTGTTTACATTTGGCTTGCAGCAAGGCTCAGCCTGGGGTTCCTAGAGGTAAGAAGCAGCGCATTTAGCTGTATGCCTCGCAGTTTATATTACAAGTAAGGGTCGTAGTTTAGAGGTAAAAGCAGCGCAGATAGCTGTATGCCTTGCATTTATTTACGTTGTCATTGTAGAATTAAAGATAATCCCATTCGGCCCGTACGAAAATACAAGAGAAAGAATATTATTTTAGTAGTTCCGCCCGTATGTTAATTACATATTGTTGCTCGAATACTGTACATGTATTGAAATATATCGACAGTTCTAGATGTTTAATAAACGTATCATTTTACTATTGATTATTTATTCACGCTACCAAGAGAGAACAGAAAACAGAATTGACAGCCGTATTTATTTATCCCTAGTTTAGTTACAAGTTTTGTGAGTTTATTCGTATTTGCTGGCTTTATAACTATACAAAACATAGCAAGAAGCAGAAATTACGACAGCATCGAACATTCTATGAAATGGGGAAATATAGTTTTATAATTATTTTGTTTTTATTAGTTTTTGCTATATATATTATGCCGTTTTTGTAAGAATTAAGTGCTTTTAAGTATTGATTTTAATTGTATTTTCTTTATGTGGCTTTTGTAAGTAAACAGATGAAGATTAAATGGGAAGGATTGAGATCTAAATAAAATTTTCACATATTCATACACATATTCCAAGTATGGTTCATCGTCATTCGTTGTCTTATGTCATATCTTAATTGGACATAATTTGATGCTGATGGCAGGTCTTTAATGAGCTTGACATATTGTATATACATTTGTCAATGCATGGTTGAAGAATGTGTGTTGAACTGTAGATGTCTTTTAGCTATTTGGTTCGTTGGTTGTTCTTCTTTACGCATAGCCCACAAGTTAGTTCTAAATACCAAGGAGATATTAAAAATCAAATGTGGATCGTTTAACTCCGGTGTCCGATATAATATGTGCACCAGAAGCATACGAATAGAAAAACTTCAGTATAGGTGTCCTTCGATTTACTCAAATGATGTTTATTAGGATTAATAAGTATATGAATGAGTAGATTATCGGGTTTTCTGTACATTTATATAATAAAATATCAGTCGCGAGCCACACTATTAATCTTTTGAGTTCGGACAGGGAACGAGCAAAAAAGCCTCGCATTGTGTGAGGAGTGGTTGATATTTTACGATATATATAATTAGAAAACCCGATAAACAGATTATCACTTTAGATAACAAATGACGAAAACAAATCATAAATCAATACAAAACTTGTTAATATTAATATATTATTAAACAAAATATGTAAAAGTATCAGATTGTCATGATCCTTACTTTAGTATGAAATAACAGTTATTAATTTTAGTGTTCCTGAAAAAATATAATTTTACAGTTAAGATCAAGGCACAGTACATAGGCTATGTCACAGATTTCTGGTAAAAATTTGCATATAACTTTGGCTCGTTTAACTGTACATGCAACTGAAAATAGACAAAAAAAAACAATCCATTAAACTCTTTTATAATCTGGAATATTGCTAAATGAATTCCTCCAAAAGAAGTGAACATTTGTAAAGAAAGCACATGAAATCGGCGAAAAACATTCTTAAATTTGTCTTAAAATCATCAAATCTCCAATAACAAATGCATATTTGTTACTTAACAATTATTATGTTGTTGACACACAAATTTTGGAAAGTTCACCGACTTCGCTTTTGTTGTATTAACCAATATGTTTATGGTTGTTTGTGAAAAACGTCAAAATTGACGTTTTATGGTTTATAACGCGATGACATATTGTTTATTTTGATTTCGACGTTTGTTTGGTATTTTTCCACCTAGAACACCACTTTCAATGATGTGTACCATAAAACAAAGCTATTAACCCTTTTATTATTATTATTTTATATTATTTGATTTTAAGCATCGACAACTTATCAACTTTAAAGAAAAATCGATACATTTCTAATTTGAGATTTGATAATCTTAGAACAAATTTTAGCAATACATTTCCGAAAACGACAGCATCAGCAATAGTGATATAAAGTTCACCAGCAGCAAGAAGTTGTTTTTTTTTATCCAGTTTCAATTATTGTGCCTGGACCGACTTCTTTGAGAGATGTATATAATGAAATAGTTAGAAAAATTTGCAGTCCGTATCATACCATATAGTGGTATTTTTCTGTGAAAGACCTTTGTTATCATTTGTTCCCGATATGAACATTTTATATTTTTCAGCATTTTACCTGAAGAACTTTGCATTTGATATGTTTATCCTGCGATCATAAACTCAGCAACCTTGGAGGAACCTATCTTTGAAATAATTATGAAAAGCTTAATACATTTATTTCAAACTTATCCATAAATGGCATAATTTAGGAATGTTATTGTTGAGATTCAGAATAATCTAAAAACCACGTGATTCAGAAAAGGGACACACATTTATTGTTTGCTCGACACCTTCAAAGAATGTCAAATGATTAATTGGTTGATTGTTGTCTGCTTTAAATTATTTGAAAACTAAGGATTTTCTTATCCCAAGCAAAGATTACCTAGCCGTATTTGGCACAACTTTTGGAAATTTGGGTCCTCAATGCTCTTCAACTTTATATTTGTTTGGCTTTCAAACTATTTTGATCTGAGCGTCACTGATGAGTCTTATGTAGACGAAACGCGCGTCTGGCGTATCAAATTATAAGCCTGGTACCTTTGATAACTATTTACGCCATACTTTAAAAATACAGTAAATCCGACGCTTCTTACACTAAACCCAATTATCACTTTCATGTTAAGTCAATTAAATATGTACAGTTATTATCATTTCTGATAATTGTATTTTTTTCCTTCCAATGTCTTGACATGATTTGATTCTGGTAAATTGTGACTATAAATTTTCTCGATCGGAATTGAAAAAATGAAATAATGAATTTATTGCTATTTGTTGTTTTGAACACATTTACAGATTAAATCGAACAATTTGAACTAGATTCCGACAGAGGGACATTAGCGTACCAAAATACGCCGATATAACAGCAATAACGTAAAACAGTAGATCTCTGTTGTGCTTCATCGGTTGTATTGTTTAAGGTCGGATAATTACTTATACTAATATATTGTAGCAGGATCATTTCTGCTTGGACTTTTGGCAAACATATTAATTTTGTTTTTGCTGGGATTGTACGTCTCGACAGTTTTAGGATAAATGCTCTAATGTTTTCGAAAATCTAGCAAAACAAAATTTTCAGTCATCTTTAGGCATTGATGAATTTTATGTTATATATTAGAAAATACGGTAAATATTATTAAAAACTGACAGGGAGACCGTGAGTTTTAGTAAATATTGAAGTACTTTTGAAAAACGCCCCCTTGTTTGAAATGAAATCATGTAAAGTTGATAATGGAAGTGATAAAAAAATAATTTCTAGTCGAAATTAATCAACAAAAGTTAATAACATTGATTAAAAAAATATTGATCCTTTATTGTTAGAATTTGTCTCGATAGAAAACTAAAACGATGCCCCTTCATCGAGCAACACCTATGAAAGATGAATGAATGGTCAAAGCCTTAGAGATGGGACAAATCTTTTCAATAAATTAATAAATTTTTTTTAAAGTTAATATTTTACTTGCATATACCATTCTTAAGCTGAATGATTTGCTTTAAGAAAATTTTGAGTATTCAACACTTCGCCATTTAGCGACTCATCCTGTTATTGAAGTTGTGGGGACTATATTAAAAATTGCTAGTGGATAATTTCGAAATATTTTTGAGACTTTACATTTATCACTCCATGCATAAGTTGTTCCTCTTTTTTTATGTCTTTAGAATTTCTCCTCGTGGAATTTTCTGTACGTATTATGTTGTTATACATTTTTTTTTAAATTTCTTCTTAATCCCTTAATTGTAGTAACAGTATATAGGATTTTAATTAAAATAGTTCCTTCTCATGCTCGTTCATCAAAAAAACTTTTCTTTATGCGCAAAATTTGCTTGGACATTTTATTTTGTTACGTATTTTTGAATTCAATTACACACCATTATAAATTTGCCCCCAGTTTGTGATAAAACTAAGCATTGTTCAATTAATGTAAATAATCAAAACCAAATTGGCTTGCACGATTGAGTACATGCGATGAGCTAACATATCTAAAACGGTAATCAAAGAAAGGTTCCGATTTAAATTTTCTTTATTAAAGTGAAGACGTAAGTAATTTTATGCATACTACTTAAGAATTTTACCTAACGAAGGGAAATCTGAGTGAAATCTTAGTTGAAGGAACACTAAAGTTAACGTATTTTATGCTTTGGGACCCTGATCTGTACAAACCACAAACACAAGTAACAAACAAAAATGCATACGACCCAAAATAACGATCTAAAGTACGCGTATTCATTGAAAGATAGATCAAAGCCGACTAATGAATAAACAAGGTTTTCTACTCTAAAAGTTTGTTGTTATAAACTATGCATATCTATCTTTACACCTTAACATAATCTAAATTTAGAGATTTAATTACCTAAATCTTATATATTTTGCCAAACAAGAAATAAAAAGGATACACATTAAAACAGTATATTTCCTATATTCAGAATAAGCATAGAATAAAATACTAGTCCTTTGTCGGGTAATTTCTCTGGAAAGGAATAATGTAAATATATATGAGAAGAAAATAATAAAAAAAACATATTAGACTATGAATAAACCCTATTATTTTAATCAGTCGATGGACACAAAGAATTAACATTGAATCTGCAGAGATAATTTTCTATAATTTTCTATGTTTTCTATGTATTGTGTGCGATTTTGTCCCATGTACCTTTACTCCATATCCTTTCATTTTCTATACTAACATTCCCATTTTGGTAGCAAAATTCTTGTAAATCTTTCTGTTAATTATTATCACCCGAGTCGTCGGAATAAACTTGCAGTTTTCATGTATAAAAAAGGTATGTTGAGAGTATTGATTGCATCGAACTTGAACTAAATGATACCACAGAACAGTTCAGTTGGCACATATCTGGACTTTGATCTAAAAATTTAAAATGGGATCGTTACGATAAAAGATATATCTCTCAGTTAATACGATACGATATTCCAGTGTCAGTTTTTCCTATCATGTGACCTTGATTGAGGATTCCAGATTAAAAGAAAGCAATTAAATCAAAGGTTCATAGTGGTAAAATTTAAGTCATCACTTTGAAAGTTTTAAGGAAGACATCATGAATTTGGTTGATCGTTGTGGAATATCTGTGTCACACAGACATGGCTGTTAATTGCTTCATTTCTAACGTAAGGGAAGGAATTATTAATAAAAGCTGTAAATTTGAAAATATATTTTGTGTTTGCTGTTTTCATTTCATTTACTTAAGATCATTTATCGCCATTACACTTATCATCTATCGTCATTTTGTCCATACGTCAATTAACAAGTATAAGCTGTGGTCTGCATCGGAATTAATTACATAAATGCCTTTCAGATACTTATACAACTTCTTTCATCTTAGTTAAAATCTTCCTTTGAAATCTTTAGAATCAAACTGTTTAGTTTCTTAAAATTTGAGATACTAGACACCTTTCATCAATTACATCCGGCAATAAAATGTTTCACTCAGGCTAAACCCACACTTTTCAAAACTTCACGCGAAATATTTTGTTAGATTTTACATCTATTCGCAAATAACGTTGAAAGCAGTTTCAAATTGGATTAGTCACCAGGGCCCGGTTGTTCAAAAGTGTCGTTAAGCTAACGAATAGTCAAGCCTAACGACTCGACTCGTTAAATTTTAACATTGTTGTTAGCTAATTACTGTGTTAAATTATGTTGTTCAAAAATATTTAACGACTGAGTTAACTAACTACTTGTTAAAAATTTAACAACTGTTTTTAACATTTTCCCATAATTCCAAACTTTTACCCAAAATTCCTCCACTTCCTGTTTAAAATGGCTGAACAACAAACCCCAAGAAACTACCTAGAATTAGAGGGACCAACTTTACCAGCATGGAAGTTAATTGAATAAGTAGAAGAGTGGTGGAGGAGTTAGGGTTGCTGAGAGGGAAATTTGGCCGGGACATAACAGCAGATGCCAAAAATAAGATGTGGGCTCAGATTACAGAGGAGGTGAATGCTCTTGGGGTGAGCTTAAGAAATGTTTCCACTGTCAAGACCAGATTTAGAAACCTGACCAGAGATGCGAAGGAGAAGTTTGTCTATGAGAAAGGGAGAGAAACAAAACAGGGGGAGGACCAGCACCAAAACCTATCAGTATGGCAGAGGAGAACATTATCAATGCTATGAAGGATACTTCCTCCTTCAAGGGAATAGACGGTGGTATGGAGACTTCTGTAGGTTGGTATTTTAGAAATAGTAATGTTTTATTATTTTCATTCCTTTGTTTCCCAAAAATTGGCTAAATTTGTCAATTTTAATTGTTTTCGTTAGTAAAATTACGAAGAATACCCCAAAAACAAAGCAGTCGTCTGCTATGACAGTAGGATATCCCTTTTAAAGAAATTCCGTCGCCAATGTTCTAAAATAGATTCATGTGTTCTGCGATCACTATGACATTCATGTTACCTTTTATTTATAGAATTCCTTTATATGATATTGTTGAAAGAACCACCATCTACAAATCAAATTATGATTAAAGATGGATAAAATAGTATTTAATAGATGCTGAAGTCTGCTAGCCATGGCTTAGTATGACGTTCAATTTTGCAATGCCCTTATATCAACATTTGCCACATTGAAAAAAAAAAAAAAAAATAAGTGTGGTAAAATTCCATACAAAATTGATTTACTTGAACATATAATAATTATAAAAATAATATTAATTTGTTAATACCATCTTCAAGGCACTTGCAATGAATAATTTGCCACGGATATTGTCACATGTTTATAGTCCTTTTCAAAATAGCATGCAGTATAAAAACATAATTGAGTTATCTTTCTTTGTGCCTAAATATTTTAGAAGTTATCATTTGATTTTTTCAGGGTTTCTCAGCAAGAAACATGTAATAGCAGACACTCAGAAGGTGTGTATCTATATAAAGTACATACTTCATACACATGACTATAAATTACTAAAGAAATTTTATTTTATAGATATAAGTAGATTTGGTTTGAGTGCCTATGAGACTTTATTATTATGCATGAAATTCAAGTTTCTTCAAAGAAGGAAATCAATTTGTCATCTGATTTGATATATCTGGAACCTTTAAAATAGTAACTTATTAGTATTAAAGATATAAACAACAGTTTCATATGCATGATTTTTAAAATCCAGGGCAAACATGTCAATTTATGTCTGATCAGTTCTAAATGAAGGTTTATAGAAAACAAGGGTTGTTAATAAAATGTTTAAATGCAGTTATAACATAATTTACGGTGACCATGCATGGGTCAGGCAATGGAGAGTAACAGGAATAAATATATTTTATGTGGTATGACTTTTCAATAAATTAATCAATAAGGGATGATATGTCCATAGAAATTAATACCTTTTATGTAAGCCAATACATTTGTATAATAACAGCTTCATGAATTATTTCATGCATTCAAAAATACTTATGATATATGCACTATTCTAAACTTCATTACATCATAAGATGTTTCATGACATGTCAGTCACTATGTTATTTTACATGTACTCCAGATCTGTCTACTTTACTGTCATATACATGTATTTATATATTGATATGAAAACTTGGGAAGAAAGAGACAATTGTATACCATCATTCATGTGCAATATTCCATTAGAATTGGTTCTATTATGAAGAGTATAAACTATCAATTCAGTTCTTTAAATCAAACAAACAAAAAATTATTAAGTCTTTTACATTTCAGACAGCATAACATCTGACCAGATATATACTGCAGTACCTGTCTCACCAGTTCCAGCACTGAATGCTACTCCCACATGCCAAACTGTTGATGGTATTTATTACTTAGATAATTAAATTGGTTTAGTAATTTTTTCAATTCTGCATTTCATATAAGTTAAATCAAATGATTTTCATATATTTTCTATTATTGTTCTATTTGTCACACTTATTGATAGAATTATAACTTATATTCAGTTATTCATTTTTACAATACCCTTCCCCAATCTATGTTGTTCAATTTATTTGGTTGTCCATTTATTTTGAATCTTGTACAATAGTATTAAGAGGTCTATTCAGGATTTTGAAAAAGGGCTTCATGAAGGAAGTGTTAGAAATGGGCGTGTAAAAGTCTTCGTATAAACCAAACATGAGGCTCCATAAGGGGACCCTAGACCACTCTATATCTGCATCTGTGTATCATAACCAACACATTCAAATGCAAATATAAATTAATTTTCAAATACATATACTAAACACATATCATGCACTGAACTGAGCAAAATCTTTATGTAAACCAATTCTCAACTTTTAGATTTACCATCTTCTGTGGAAGACATCTGGATTTTCAAAAGTGCTCGATATTTATCTGTTAATTAATTCATAAATTGAAGTTCATAGTTTAATATATTAGTCAAATATTAGTCAACTACTATCTTAAACTTTGGAAGGAATCTTGTCTTTTACGAACTGTAATAGATATAATTTACTAAGATAATTATTGTCTAAAATTATTTCCATATCAATTAAAATTGAAGGTAGATACAAAGATCACTTATATAAAAAGAGCATGATCAGCTACATAATGAAGAAGTACAATATCTGCAAGTAAAACTGCAAAAGAAAATCTTACAATGATTTATATACAGAATAACACAACTGATCACAGTACGAATGCGCTATTAGAGATGTATCTGGAAATATGGTTATCAGATGCAGAAATTAACGATGTCCTTCAGTTATAAATGGTAACAATTAATCATCGTAAAAGGAATATCGTAACTATAGTGGATGCATCGAAAATAAGACGATTCGACAATATACATAATGCTAAAGATCAAACGATCATCATTACTCGAAAATCACGAAAAGTTTACAAGATGATATTCGAACTGACAATATTATGTATCAGTGAAGTCAACTAGTAAGAATCTCATAATGGAATCGATACCTAGCAAATATTCTTATGAAGTAATCGAATCGAGCAATCGTATGTTGTATATCAAATGTGAAACGAATTGGCAATATCTTCATTATTGTAAATTGTTTTCTGTAGTCAAATACATTATACGATTCAATGTACGTTGAATTCATAGTTAAATTGTGCAAGTATTGACATTCACTATTGATAGAATAAGCTATTGTAGAACTGTTATATGGAACTTGTAATGGCATCAAGTGAGTAACGTATAACTGAGATTATCCATCGTTGAAGTCAGTTTGAGATTAGTAGGAATAAATTAGTGGAATTCAGACATGATTTGTAAATGCATTTTTTAAAACAGTTTTCAATGTTGAATGTATTTCTAATGATATAACGATTCAATGATAATGTTCAAGTTCTAGCAAATTGTTATTGTCAGAAGAATATTTCTATAAAGCAGGATTACTTAGCTACATTATTCATGAATTTAGAAGTTAGCGCAATCTTTTCAAGACTAGTCGTCAATTAATTTGAAGTTATTATGAAGAAAAGTGAAAGTCAATGTTCAACTGTAATCAATATTGAAACTGTTTAAGATCATTAGATACGATCTATTAAGATCATTTTCGACGTATGATCAGTACACGATGCCACCATTATTTGTTATATCTGTAGTTTCAAGTGTTTACAAGCTTGAATGATCGTATTATTCTAATAGATAATTTGTGAGTTCACTTGAAAATGAATTACATTGAACATTTGAAGGACTCTTATTATTATGAAAATATGTGAAATAGATCAAGTCGATGTAACTTTGAAAGAAAAGTCTTTAGTTACAGTAACATCTTTATAAGCTGGTTGTTCATTATAATTGAATGATTATATTTACATTAATATGATAATTCATTTAACTCATTGATGTAAGGAATTATAATTAAAAGTTCATGGAAGACAACATATTCGACTAAGGTGCAAGTTAATATAACTATTAGAGCTCTTATGTCAGCATTTAAAGTTATGACATATGATGCATTTCATTAATTTCAAAAATTGAACTTATAAAGTACTAATTTCATTGTAACATTTCTAATTTTGATTACTAGATGCTGAAGTAACTAATGAAATGAGAATCTTAGTGATTTTGTCAAGACTATTAACATTATGTGTATAATGTTATAATCTGAGTAATTGACCACATTAGATGATCATTGTTATCATTAATCTGACTATTACGTAATCAAATTTGATATGGATAACAGTTTATAGTTTTCGTAACTTTGAGTCTATCTGATAATTCCCAATAACTATAAATACAATTGATTTCGTTTCAATTAGGATTAGGTTAGATAGATAGTTTGCCTATTGCATAAACATTGCAGAAGTGTATTGTCAATGACATTGGATCATCAGTTAATGACGATTTAAATTTGCAATAACTACCTAACTATGGATGATATGAGTTTTAATGAACGTATTTGAGACTCAACACGTGTTTGTAAAGAATTTTGATGAGTTGTATGACCAAGTTAAGATAGGTAAGATGGATCTTTAAACATAGGGATATTTGACTGAACTAATTAATGCATGATCTTAATTGAATGGCATATTCGATACTTTGCAAAGTGTAATAGAAAGATCTGTTTCATCAATTCTACTTTGCAATCAACGGTTAAATTGAAGTAAGTATATCTAATAAATCTTTATACAATATCGCATTGATATCACATTCTGAAGTAGATGAGCTACATGAACATTGATCAGAAGTCATAATCTGATAACAATTGATCTATTTTATTTGCATGACATCTGTATAACTGCATAATCCGTTATATGATTAGTTGATCAAACATATGTTTGAACGTGTATTCAATTATGCAAATATTAGTATGTTTTATGTTTGTACTGTAATGTATTTCAAGGAATTATTAAGTATATGTTACATATGTATGTATTCTATATGATATTGTCAGGTATTGATCGGACAAGTTGCTAAGTTATCAGATATGATTCTATATCATTTATCAATGTTCAATGTTATAGTTGTCATTATTTCTTAACAGATATTTGGTTTTATCATTATATTCTTTGTTTAGAGTAATAGGCATATCACTATAGCATTTAGTCATTGGATATATTTTAGTAGTATTTACGTTAATGCTTTTCTGTATGGTATTTTACCAATAAGCAATACTAGATCATTAATTGGTTATTTTAGGTTACAATGTCATTTCTATGTAAGAATATTTCAGTACTTACTGATTATATTCAAGTTGTTTAGATATTTCTTATGGAATATTATTGATGTATCATATACAGTGTAGTATTCGCACTTGTGCTTGTATACATTGAGCAGCTTTTAATTTCCTAGATTCATACAGGTAATGTACGTCGCTATTGTAAGAGTTACTTCAGTATTTAAGTAGTATTGGTTAGTTATAGTAACAGAGCAGTTGAGCTAGTATGCCGTGATTATTATTATTTAAAGTTAGTATTTGATTGCGTCTTATACTGACTTACAATATATAGTATTCGAGAATATAACTATGCGTCGAACTACTGTATCGATGTTTAATTTAGCCAGTTGCAGTATGTCTAATCCTGAATAATGACAATTATTATTTGACAGTCATAGATTACAAAGTACTGTTAGTATGATTATTTAAAACGTATAGTTATAAGCAGTTGCAGATTATTAGCTTTATATGTAATAAGACTATCTTAGTCTAGAATATGGTCAGTTCGCATTTATAATATATACATAGCAACTATTGTGAATACTGAATGGTATGGACTTAGCATCGACAAGCTAATGGTTCTAAAGGAATTTAGTAATATATTAGTACAAATCGAGTATTTAAGAATATGAGGTGATAAGTAGAGTAATGTAATGCTATAATATAGAAAATTTATAGAAAATTGTATTACAGCTATGTTTAGAATAAAATAATATGTCAATAGGAAAGTGACAGAGACTATATTTAAGAATAGATTAAATTACAATAGGATGTCTGATCTTAATTAATTGAAATCAACTGAATTTAATAAGAATCATTATTAAGACAAGTATTAATGCACTACATAACAGAATGACAGAAGTCTGCAGTGAATATGTAGACATATAGTATTCTATTCTATAACTAAGAGAAAGTAGTACAAGTATAGCAATTTGAGAAACAGTTGTCTACGAAGAAACCATGATCATTAGAAATATTAAGGAAATCAACATAGTCATTTTAGCAGTAATTGAAGTATAATTTATACGATAAATACTATGTTAATGTAAGAATTATTGAAATTAGATTGCAGTAAGACTATTAAACATGTACATGCCATGTAGGACATTTGAAAAGTTTAAGATTATGAATTGATAATTTGAATCAGGTAGTACGGAACAAGTATTTAACGCAATTGAGATTTATCATGAGATATAGCTTAATATTGATGTATTGTAGATAATGGATGCTTTAATAGTTAAGAATGTTATTTATGTTATAATGTAAAGAAGGAATTATATTAGATTGACTTATAGAAATGTAGGATATACAATTGAAATCAGTAGATGAATTTAGATCTAGAATTTGATATGATTTGCGTAATTTATAGTATGTATGTATTGATAGAGTGATTTTGTGTAATTATGGCAATTTGTAACTTGTATGCGAACTTGTTTCTGATATAGTAGGTTATTATTAATGTAAATGCTTTTGTAGATGGAGAGATATGATTAACCTTTAGATTAAATTCTGTACTAGTGGAAATTATTACTAGATAAGTTTGATATATATAATAAGTGCATGTGATAGATGATTTTCATGATAATTTGATGTACTTTGATATTGGAATCTGTGTTTTTATGTTTGATAATTAGCTTTTTAGTTTTATAAAGTTGTAAATTTATTTATATGATTTCTTGTAGGTATTTCTTACCTATTGTGTCTCCAACTACTTGCAAGAAACTGCCTGTGGCTAAAAATCTCAGGGTTACCATGACTTGCTGTGGCACAGTGAGGGCATGGTTTCTCTTTGTTTTCTTGATACATCATTGCTAACTAGGTTGGAAATGAACATAATTCCTTCTCTACCAAATCTGTACCTTTCTCTTAATTCCTCATTGACAAATTCACAGAAAGGTCATCTTTGAGGCGAAAATGCCTTTCTTTTCTGTGAGGTGGAACAGGTACTTGCATGAAGGCGGCCATATTTAACAATAACTTAGATATTTAATCGACCTCCCAGAAGTTGTTAAAGTTTAAAACGACTCTTTAACAATACTTGTGTCGTTAAATTTTTGAACAACAGTTAACAAATTTGTTAAATTTAATGGCTCTCTAATGACACTTTAACGACTGCGTTAGCTTAACGACACTTTTGAACAACCGGGCCCAGTTGTTCTAAATTTTGTTCCTGGTATAGGACTAACTCAGGAAATTAAATAACTCTGTGTTGCATGAGATGGATTATGTTAAGATGGTGAAAGAAACGGCAGGAACGCTTATTTACAAAAGCGAACACCAAATATAAAAGTGATAATATTGAAAAGGATGTGCGGTGTCAGTTCAATGTAGCTGTTGAATCATTTTAGAAACGTCATTGAGAAATTGAAGATGGTATACTATCGTATGCTCTCATAGGCAAAAGATGGGACGAAACATGAAAAATTTTAACTATTTCAAAATCTGAAGAAAGTATGCGTAGTGGAAACGTTATAAAACAATCCTCATCAAAGACACCAGGCTTTTAATTTTGTACGCCAAACGTGCGTTTCGTCTACTAGACATCTGTGACGCTCGAATCAAAAAGGTAAAAGGCCAAATAAAGTACAAATTTGAATAGTGTTAAGGACCCAAAATTCCAAAAGATTTTGCCAAAAACAGCTAAGGTAATTATCAATTGCTCATATAAAGAAAAGAAATTAGAATATTTACAAAGGAGAATATATAGGGAATTGGTTGTGATCAAAACTAGAGTTAATTGAAGAGGGTGCAAGTAAATATGTTTGTCAACTAAAACAGAACACTTTGTTGATAAAACCAATACCAAAGTAAAATTTTGAAAATAGAAACTTATTTTAATTTGAAGATTAGAAAAAGATAATTAAGAAAGCTCATGTTACAAGAATCTCTTAGTTGGTTAGACATTCACGTGTTTGCAATGACGTCCCGGATTCTAATGACCTTGTAAATTTTGTTTTACTTTGTCATTTTACAAAAGGAATCTGTATATCATTTATTGGTAGAAACTGTTATATTGAATAATATCACACATTAAACAATTATTATGTTAGTTTGATAACATTGCAATTTGATTATAAAGAAATATTGAAAACCGAGCTTTTACGGAATCATAATCTATAGCAAATAAGTTTGAAAATGTTATTCAAATCTGTTTTTGGCTTCATTGACTACTGATAATACTGTTGTTGTTTTGGGACTACTATAAATTTAGTATTTATTATTTAAAACGAGCCTTAAATCTTCTAGCAATTTAATTGTGCATAGAAAAAGTGTTTCTTTGACATTTTGTATAAAACGTTGGACATAGCACAATAACATAGCTTCCTACAATATTGACGTTGCTGTTAAAATCTATAAGGGAGTTTAGCGACGGATATTAAAGTGAAGTTGTGTGCGATTTAAATATTTTGAGCTTGCTTTCAGCAACTGCGAAAAATTGTTCGGTATCACATTTGTATTTCTGGTTGTTTTACTTGTACCTGTATTATTTAGTGTTCCGATATTGCGTTTTAAAGGTCATTGATTTGCTATGCATTCAAAGAGATGTGAAGTATTCGTCAATGAGAATAAACTCATCATAGAGTTTGCCTAATACTGTTGTACTTTTGAGTCATTTACGTCGAGAAAAGTATACTTTAAGCGTGAATGTGGGTAAAGGCTGATGCAAGTTAGATATATAATCTAAAGAACTGCTTGATTTCCAACATTGTTCCGTTAAAATGACGGATCTGTCTTCTCTTTAAGTACCGTGGAAGTATAAAATGTATATTATGTTTTATATTCAAATTTTAAATGCCATGCTTATTTCGTACACCAAAAATAGCATAGTCCTTGTTATTGCTATTTGAACACCAAAATATAGCATAGTTTTTGTTGTTGTAATTAAAACACCTACTACTTGTTTAAATCAAATTAGATATGCTTGACAACTTTCCTTCTGATGTATGGTATGACTGTTCAATAATATAATCTTACTGTTAAAAATAGAACAGATATTTTATCATAATCAGAGCTATACATGTAGAAATAAATGAAATAATCAGTATTTCTGATAAAAATAACAGTGAATTTTAAAACAAAAATCAAATGAACGATTTTTACAGACGAAATTAAACATATGTTTAACTACTTTCTAAGGAAGAGGTAAGGTCTATTTCACTTATTCGTGGGACAAGTATTGTATGTTTTACATGTAACAAACAAATTATATGAAGATACTAAATTTTGCGAAAAATAATCTGGTAATAGAATGTATCTAGTTAAAGGATAGTTTCGTGTTTGAAGAAATGTTTTAACAAATTGAGGAATATATCACATGTTTGAATTTTTCTACCAGTCGAAACTGGGACTGCTAGGCAAGGGGAGAAAACTTTGATGACATAAGAAGCCAAGATAATTCAATAATCAGTTATTATTAATTTCTCGGGATACAAAAGGGTATGGAAGGGTGCACATTGCGGACTCCACAACATTCATAAAAAGTATATACGTCTTTGCATCAAAGTGCCAAGTATGAATATTTGTGTCATCACAGAATATCTGAATTTTCACTGTTTGGAGAATTTAGCAAAAACGTCAAATTCGAATTCATTTCTTTAGTTTCACAATTAGACTCGAGGAGATCTTCATCTTTTTTTTTTTTTTGGTGAGCGGCTCACCTTATACTATATCTATAAGCAGACATCCCAATAAATTGAATTAGCACTTTATTTTAGAAATGATGAAAACAAATCTTAAAGCAATATTAAACTGGTTAATATAAATATATTGTTACACAATCTGTTAAAAAATCCAAATTATATAATATCAGTATAAGGAGATGTGGTACGTACGTTGCCAATGAGACAACTAATCCTCAGAGTGGAAATACTATAATTTGACAGTTGTTTTCATTTGTTTGAGCTCTTGATTCTGCCATTTGATAAGGGACTTTCCGTTTTCAATTTTCCTTGGCGTTCGGTATTTTATTATTTTACTTTTACTTATTGTTTAGACACATGTCAATAACTGCATCTGTTATTTGACGGCAATAAACATAAACCTGTATTAAAGTTATAACAGTATAAAGCAAACCGTATTGTTATTTTTTGTTGTTCTGCAATAGAATAATGTAGTTTGTTTTGGTCATTTAAAAGATCATGTCTTTCTGTTCTGTTTATGATATTTCTGCATAGAATGTTATATGGAGTACAGCCATCGACATAAGTAGTATTTCTTATCAACACGTTGCGTATAGTTCAGTTGCATCTGCCATTCTATGATACCGTAAAATTTTTGTTATAATTATTTTGTTTTTATTAGTTTTGCTGTATAGTATAGCCCATTTACTGTGAACTTAAGTGATTTTCCTGTACAAATTTGCAATGTGTTCTTTTATATACCTTATGTCAATGACATAAGCGCGATTAAAAGGGAGGCTTGAGATGTTAAAATACCAGATTAAATCTCTTTATGTTCATGTGGTTTACTGAAGTAAGGAACTTTAATGACATAAGCACGGTTAAAAGGGAGGCATGATATATCAAAATAACAGATAAATATCGCTATATGTTCATGTGTTTTACAGAAGTAAGGAACTTCTTCAATGGTTGTCTTACGTCCAATATTTTAATCATTTTGTTTTCATTACAGCATTATCCATTTCCGAAAACCACAGCATCAGCAATATACTGTTCACCGGCAGCAAGAAGTTGTTTTAATTGTCAATTTTCAATGATTGTGCCTGGACCGACATACGTTACAGATGTATTCACTAGAATAGTTAGAATGGTGTGCAGTCCGTATCATACCATATTGTAGTATGTTTCTGTAAAAGAAAATAATTTAGAAATAAACAATAGAGTACGAAATACGCCTATTACTAGAATAAGAAACAAACTTCAAGTACTCGCAAAGTGGTTCGTGTTTGTACAGGCCGACAAAGCATTCAACACTATGGTGGTGGCATGCTGTAAATACTACACGGACGTTCTTAAGAATGAAATTTTAAATTCTTTTATATTCAAGTCCGTGCGATCCACAGAGAGTCTTATATTAAACAATCATCTCATAACCATATCACAGCTTAAGGCCTCTTCTGAACATTTTAAGGTCCCTACTAGGTATTGGTTACCTAAACTATACAAAAACAAGTAAAATATCGTTTCATATCGGTCTATAGTAAGTGTTCTACAACTAATCTTTAAGTGCGTTTAAGTTTTAGTTCCTTAACTACTATCGAAGAACTTATCATTAACTTTTGTATTAAAACATATGAAAATAGTGGGATTAACTATTTTTGAGTGCAAAAATTTTAGATAAATTATGTGCTTTTGATGGTCTTTTTGATTCTGTTGACAGTTTTGACTTTTCAACTGTTTACACTACACTACAACACAATTTTATCAAACAAAAGTTTTCCTATTTAATTAAATGGTCGTTTGGTAAATCTGAATGCAAATATATTTGCTGCAACTCATTTAGAGCCTTCTTCTCTAATGAGAAAGGTAAATATGCTAGATATACATACTGGAGGTGTGATGAGATGATTGAAGCTGTTAATGTTTTCCTTGATAATATTTATGTACGTTTGGCAATAAAGTTTTCGACAGGTTGTAGGTATTCCTATGGGCACCAATTGCGCTCCTTTAATAGCAGACTTGTTCTTGAACTGTTATGAATCACAATGTATGACCAAATTCAGTGAAGACCCGTCTAAACTGCATTTAATTGATAAATTAAACAACACTTACTGTCATCTTGATGACATTTTTCATTAAATAATCATAACATTTCTAATTACACTGATGAAATTTATCCAAAGGAACTTACTTAAAATAAATCAAATATAAACGGTAATAACTGTCCTTTCCTAGATTTAGATATTTCAGTTTTACACGGATTTTCGTTCTCTATTGTTAATTCCTTTTTGGACGGTGATATTCCTTTGACACCATCTTACGGTAATTATATATCACAACTCGTTCGCTATGCCCGTGTCTCTAGTGACGTTTAGGATTTCAATGAACACAATCTATGAATTACTGGTAAATTATTAAGTCATGGATTTCGTTACCACAAATTACTTTAAACCTTTACTAAACTATTCCGTAGAAATAATGATTGGGTTTGGAAGTTTGGTTTTACCTGTAGAGAACTTATTTCAAACGGGAAAGCACATCCTCATTTTACGGAGATGTTGTTTACCGATCCCGGAAATTTCGATACGATCCGGGTAAACTTATCAATCCTTTAAATAAACTTATTCTAAATGGTTACTAATTCAACACTATAATTAGATCTTTGAATAATGTTTTTATTGGTATTAATATTGATTTTGTTATCAGAAAATTAAAATCAAACTAAATATTATTGTTATATACATATGCACATTCATGGCTCTACAATCTGTCGATACCTGTATCTTGTCTGACTGTTAATGACGTTTTACACTAGATCCATTGGATCTTGAATGTGTACTGATTGATATTTTAGTCTAAGATGCATGAATTGTTTATTATTTGTTATTGGCTTTGAACTAGCTGTCAGTAACTGCGAGTACTCTCTTGTCTCTAGTATCGTTTTGTTGTGGGGATGTATAAGTACCCTGCCACGTCCACTTTGTGTTTTTTAGATGTTTTTATGGTTTGTATCTATCTGATGAGTCCTTTTCAACTGATATTGATAGTTTGTTCTTATGTGGTACTGTCACACCACTGTCCTAGCTAAGGGGGAGGGTTGGCGCCTTCAGACTAGTTTAACTCCGCCACATTCTGTATGTGCCTGTCACAAGTTAGGAGCCTGTAATTCAGTGGTTGTCGTTTGTTGCTGTATATCATATTTGTTTTTCGTTCATTATTTTGTACATAAATCAGGTCGTTAGTTTTCTCGTTTGAATTGTTTTACATTTGTCATTTCGGGGCCTTTTATAGCTGACTATGCGGTATGGGTTTTACTCATTGTTGAAGGCCGTACGGTGACCTATAGTTGTTAATTTCTGTGTCATTTGGTCTCTTGTGAAGAGTTTACTCATTGGCAATCATACCTAATCTTCTTTTTTTTTATATTTGTTAACATTTGTTCCCGGTATGAACCTTCTTTTTTCTTTCAGCATTTTACTTGAAGAGCTTCGCATTTGATTTTCTTCATTCATGGCTAGCGATCATAAATTTAGCAAACTTAGAGGGACTTTTCTTGGAAATGATCATGAAAAGCTTAATTTGTTTTCAAAACTTATCCGTACTTGACATGGATTAGAGATGTTATTGTTGAGTGTCAGAATATTCGAAAACCCAGATGTTTCATATAAGGGACACACATTTGTTGTATGCTCGACATCTTTAAAAAGAAATCGACATCATTGATTGGTTGATTGTTGTCTGTTTCACGCCATACTTTAAAAGTTTATGAAATCTGCCACTTGTTACTCTAACAGTAAAATAGGTACATTTATCATCATATTTAATAATTGTATTTTATTTTATTTTCTAACCCTAGACATGATTTGATTCGGGGAAATTGTGACCAAAAAATTTCTGCGATCGGTATTGGAAAGATAATGAAAAGTAAAATAACAAAAATACCGAACTTCAAGGAAAATTCAAAACAGAAAGTCCCTTAACAAATGGCAAAATCAAAAGCTCAAACACATAATATACATGTTAACACCGATGTGGTGACTAACTACAGAATAAAACGAATACGTAAAACAACCTAAATCAGTATATAAAAAGGCAGAGCCGATAAACGTATTGTATGTTAGCCGAAGAAATCGATGCACAATGTGACGTCACATTTAAATTTCTATAAATTTCCAAAAATTATGAAAGAGTTCAAGATTAGGTTTGTAATACTGATATAACATGTATTAATAACAATGAAAATTACAATACTTATTAATATAAGATTATGGTAGTAATTAGATAATTAATTGTATTATCAAGTAATGTCGGTATTTCTTCTAAATCAAACTGTAAACTAAATACATCGTATAAATTTAGTTGACCCAAACTAAAATCTTATAAATGAACTGGGTGATTAATTATCTTTACCGTAACACACGAATAGAACAGAAAAATAAGATTTACAACTACAAACGATAAGACATTTGACAAAATCCGATGAGAATAACAAATATAACATCAAAACTAAATACATGGATTTTGGATAGTAAAATACCGTGACACGTCTTATAGCAATGCGAATTCACACTCAGCAAAACAGTCGCAATCGGGAATAAGTCACGTTCGGTACTTAAAAGATCAGACGACGTAATGGCAAACCATAATCTAACACGTGGTAAAATGTCCTTTGTTAGTTTGGACAAAGACACATCGTATGAATCAACCAATTTGTGATGGTGTCCATGAAATTTACGGAGTGTCATTTTAATTTGTCCTCCTCATAATTTTGTTGGAGCAGTTTCTGCGTTAGAGCACACTCCTGTATATGACGTCCGTATAGTGTGAACATGCACGAGCATAACATATCAACTGAGATATGTAAACACCGTACGAAGGGGCAGCGGGTATGTTACTGCTGAGAAATTGGAAATTGATAATTGGGAAGTTGAAATCGTCCCGTTTATCATAGATTTTGTGTGAAGTCGTCCATCTGTGTTAATATTTAGGAAAATGGAATATTTGTGAAGTTGATACGGAATATTTATCAACAATGTCTTGATATCTTCCGATGAACTTTTTAGAAAAAGGACGAAACGTTCTTTGACATAACCCTGGTCCATCAACTTTCTGCTCAGACACTGGTGACGTTTTATAAAGTCTGAATAGAACTGCAAGCTCTTGAACACCGAATGAGTTGGGAAATGTATATGCAGGTGAAGTTGGTATATTGCTACTAAGGTGGGGAAATTTATAATTTCGAAACTAAAAGCGTCTCGTTTGTCATAGATTCTGGTACGGAGATGACCGCTAATGTCAAATTCGAGGTATAAGTCTAAAAATGAGGCGGATGAAGCCGTGTAAGTTTGTTTTTTTTAATTTCTAGTTCTGTATATTATATAATTTCTAGAGGATATATTAATGAAACCCAATCAGAAAAGTTTGGATTGTTAATGGAAAAGAACATCATCAATATATCTGAATGTGAAATTTAATGATCTGGCTTATTTGATCTTCTGATTTTGTCAAGTTTCTGAATGAACGCCGAATCATATGAAAATAAGAAGAGGTCGGCAAGGAGAGGCGCACAGTTTGTTCCCATAGGAATGTCGAATTTATTGCTATTTGTTTTTTTGAACATATTAACATATTAAAGCGAACAATGTAAACTTAGTTTTATATATTGACAAAGGGACAATAATGTACCAAAATACGCCGATAAAGTTGATGGGCTTATAACAGCAGTAACGTATAACATTAGTTTTCTATTGTGTTTCAACGGTTGTATTGTTAAAGGTCGAATAATTACTTATACTAATATATTGTAGCAGGATCAATTCTGCTGGGGCTAAGGGAATGCAGACCGCAGCTTTTTATACTTTTTAATGGACTGAAGAACAGAATGACGATAGATGCCAGATGTAATGACGCTAAAACGTCTTACGTAAATGAAATGAAAAACAGCAGACGCAAAATATAATCTATTTCAAAATTAAAGCTTTTATTAATCATCCCTTCCCTTACGTAATAAATGAAGCAATTAACAGCCAATGGGGAGATAAGTTTGTGGCAGATGTACTTACCTTAATCTGAATAGCTTGGTTACCTTATGTATTAGGACTGGTAGCCACCTAAGGTTAGCTAATTAATATGAAAAATTATCGAAGTTTCAAAACGTTGGTAAACAATACATTTGCCTCACATTCTCATTAAGAAAAAATTCACACACCTAATTAAATGGGCATTTAAAAGTCAGAATGTGAATACATATGTTCTAACTCTTTAGGTCACTTTTAAGTAGCAATAAACAAAAGAACTATGTCAATTGGACATGCTTTGATACTATATCTGCCCTTGAATTTTTACTAGATAATATTTTTGTTCGTTCTGGAGATTCCGTATATCGTCAGGTTATCGGAATTCCAATGGGGACTAACTGTGCACCACTTATTGCGGACCTGTTTTGTATTGCTATGAGTTACAATTTATAACTAAAATCAGCAAAGACCCATCGAAACAACATCTGATACAAAATTTAATAATACTTTTAGATATTTGGATGATATATTGGCTCTCAATAATGACGACTTTAGTATGTATACTAAAGAAATTTATCCTGTTGAACTTACTTTAAATAAAGCTAATACTAACAATGACCACTGCCCTTTCCTCGAACTTGATATCTATATCATTAACGGAAAGCTTAATACAAAATTTATGATAAAAGAGATGATTTTCATTTCCTATCGTTAATTATCCATTTTAGATGGTGACGTTCCTTGTCATCATCTTACGGTGTTTATATATCTTAACTTGTACGATTCGCTCGTGTATGTAACAACGTTTTAGATTTTAACGAGAGAAATTTATGTATTACTGAAAATTATTACACCAGGGTTTTCGATATCACAAACTAGTCAAAACATTTACTAAATTTTATCATCGGTACAAGGACATCATTCGTAAATATAGCTCAACATGCAGATTTCTTATACGTTCAGGTATTTCACATCCAATCTTTTATGGAAATATTCTTAGAAGCACAAAATGTCAGTATTCACCTCAGAAGCTAACAAAACCTTTAAATAGACTTATTAAGAAGGGATATCGTTACGATACTGTTGTCAGGTCATTAAAGATTGCATATTTTGGCTTTAATATTGATTCATTTATAGGGTCTTTGCATCGGAACTAAACACATTTATTTAAAACCAGTTGTTGTCATGACACGGGTTATACTCTTCTCATATATTTTATGATGGTATGATACTAAACCCTAACGGGAGGGATTGTGCCTGATATTCATATGATGAAGACATAATCTTTCAATCAGTTTAATTGAGGTCTGGAGCTGGCATGTCAGTTAACTGCTAGTAGTCTGTCTGTTATTTATGTATTATTGTCATTTTGTTTATTTTCTTTTGTTACATCTTCTGACATCGGACTCGGACTTCTCTTGAACTGACTTTTAATGTGCGTATTGTTATGCGTTTACTTTTCTACATTGGCTAGAGGTGTAGGGGAGGTTGAGATCTCAAAACATGTTTAACCCCGCCGCATTTTTGCGCCTGTCCCAAGTCAGGAGCCTGTGGCCTTTGTTAGTCTTGTATTATTTTTACTTTTAGTTTCTTGTGTATAATTTGGAGTTTAGTATGACGTCCATTATCACTGAACTAGTATATATATTTGTTTAGGGGCCAGCTGAAGGACGCCTCCGGGTGCGGGAATTTCTCGCTGCATTGAAGACCTATTGGTGACCTTATGTTGTTGTCTGTTCTGTGGTCGGGTTGTTGTCTCTTTGACACATTCCCCATTTTCATTCTCAATTTTATTTCTAACGTTCAACTGATAAATGAATTATTGAACATGAATGAATGTCTTCTATTAATAAATTATAAATACTAGAATCTATTACATTTTACTAATTTTGTAATGATTTAATATTAAAACATATAAGTGAAAAGGATGTGAAGGATATCACAGGAACAATCAAAATTCGAAGAAACCGACAACACAATGGCAAAAAAACCCGGAAAACCACGAAATGACTTCCAACAATCTACAAAATACTACATAGATAACTTAAAGACTGGGCAACACGAACCCCAACAAAAACTGGGGTTGATATCAGATGATCCTTTTCTTTGTGTTGCCCCTTCGTCTTATTCGTTTGTGTCACAATACAGGAAAAGAGTACGGGATTGTGATCACGACAATTCGAACGTATCAGTGTGAAATGGAAAATTCACAATTAAGAAGCTTTTATCGTTAAGTTTTTATTTCAAACAAACCCATGTCAATTTTCAGATATAAGTCAAGATATGTGGCAAACTTAACTGTTGGTGGTACCCTTTAGTTCAAGTTCGATGAAATATATATGCGCTCAACATAACTTTGACAAGTCGGCAAGACATTTGTATTTCCTGTTGTTATACTTGTACCTGTATTGTTCAGTGTTCCGGTATTGCGTTTTAAAGGTCATTTATTTACTATGCATTCAAAGAAATGTGGAGAAGATGTCAATGAGAAAAAACTTATCATAGATGACAGGATTACAATTTTGTACGCCAGGCGCGCGTTTCGTCTATAAATAAATCATTAGTGACTCGAACAAAAATAGTTAGAAAGCAAATCAACCAAATTAAACACTATTTTAGTAACCTCTATTCGTCTCTAAGTTTGTTTGTATTGCTATTTATTTTATTACTTCTTCTTAAATAAACCTTTTGATTACCTCAGTATTATGAAAATTTGTACTTTAATAAAGCAATGAAACTGTCACTTTGAAAAGTGTTACATGTGCAATGCTTTAAATGCCAGTTTGCTTGATACTGTGCCCTTTTGAGACATTTACGTGAATGTAAGTAAATGGTGGTGCAAGTTAGATATATATTCTAAAGAACTGCTTGATTCCCAACATTGTTCCGTTAAAAATGATAGATCTTTCTTCTCTATAAGTACCGTGGAAGTATAAAAATGTACATTTTGTTTTATGTTCTAATTTTGAATTCCATGTTTATTTCGTACACTAAAAAATGTTCCGTTCAAAATGATAGATCTTTCTTCTCTATAAGTATCGTGGAAGTATAAAAATGTACATTTTGTTTTATGTTCTAATTTTGAATTCCATGTTTATTTCGTACACTAAAAAATAGCATAGTCCTTGTTGTTGCTATTAGAATTTCAAAATATCGAGTGGTCCTTGTGGTTGCTATTAGAGCACCAAAATATCGATAGTCCTTGTGGCTTCTATTGGACCACCAAAATTACGCATAGTTCTTGTATTTGCTATTAGAACACCAACTACTTGTTTAAATTAAATTAAATATACTTGACAACTTTACTTCTGATGCATTTTATGACTGCTCAATAATATAATATTACTGTTATGTGAACGTTGTTACAGATTCATGTGTAGATAAGGTAGAATATATTAGACGAGTGACATTCACCATAAAATTTTATTTTTAATGCACCCACCTAACATACGGCTAAATCATATACCATTCGAAAGCACAACATCTGTACTTTCTTTTTGCCCGGTCGTCAAAAATTCGTATGGTGCAGTTTCCGTCAAATCACAACGAAAGGTCAAGGACAGACAACTTCTAATTTTACAAGATGTCAGCATTTTGCATATTCTGTCTTCTGAATGATAATATTTTTATGAACGTATGGAAATCTGTTAGTTAAGATGTTAATAGTATCTTATCAAAAGCACTTTGAAATATTAATGTCGGATTTTTAATAAATAGCGCCGTTTTCCAGAAATTCCATTGAAAATGACAAAAATGCATGAAAACCAAAATTTGTGTCTGTGATTCAACTGTTATTCACCATAAAACCATATAACATACTTTATTTAGTGCTAAGGATGTTTTGACATAATTAGATTACTGCAATTACGCTTCTTGTTAATTATACAGCCACTTATAGCAATCATGTAGTTGCTCAAAATACCGAAATCTGCAAAAGATAGCTTTTTTAGCTGTTCTTTGTTAAAACAATTTGTATGTAGTCAATATTAGGTTGAAAAACACAAATCTTAAAAGTGCAAAATTGTTAAAGGACAGAATACACAGGTCATTCATGCTTTTAGGGGAAAGTTTTGGAGCGAAACTTTGATATTTCAATATTTCAATATTTATATGTTTTCTTGGTTGGAAGTGAAAATTATTATAAGCTAGCGACTGAAATGTTCTTTATGCCTGGTCAAGGTATTCAATCCTATCAAACTACGTAATTCTTGTAAATAAATTGAGACTTTCGCAACTATATTTACTTACATTAATTTTTAGATGGAAATTTAGTAATTCGCAATAACAGTACAATCACTTCTTGAATAGTATACATATACATACGTTGTAATATAAAGATGATTGATGAATTGTTGGTGTTTGACGCAATTTTCGGTTCAGCACTATTGGCTACTAAAGTATTTAGCGGCGATCAGTTTTTATTGGTTTAGGCCCATGGAGTGCCCAAGGAACCACCGACCTTCGACAGGAAAACTGGCAATCCCAATCAACAGTACAGAAGTTATAGCTATTAGTATCAAGGTCGGAATTACTGTCAGTGTATGTGCCATAACAAAATCTACCAATCAGCATTAATTACCTTTTGTAAAAGTAGGCAACCTCTTACAAAACAAAGCAGTTTTGATATTGATGTTTACTTCAGCTAAATGTTACAAGTAAAGTTGCTTAATAGAAACAGCTGAAAATGTAAATGCATTTGAACCACTTTTATTTCAAATTTAATTGGCCATGATTTGCATTAAAATTTCAATATATCAATATAATGCAAATTCACATAATATTTTAAGGCATTTAGAAAAATGAGAAAAAATAAATAGTAGATCATCTGTTAAGCATTGGTTGGACATTGACATATTAACCTGAAGATAGTACATGTACATTAAGAATAAATATGGTTAAAATGAAGTTATTTTATTCTAAAATACCTATACAATTGTGAGAAATGAAAATTGTGATTGAATTTATCCAGTGGCAGTTGTTCTCTAATAGTTAGTTTCTTTGTATGTTGCATTGTCGTTTGGATTTTTTTTTTTTTTTTTTGTTGCACTTCAGTGTTTCTGTTGTTTCCTCTTATAGTTGATGTGTTTCCCTCAGTTTTAGTTTGTAACCCGGATTTGTTTTCTCTCAATCGATTTATGACTATTGAACAGCGGTATACTACTGTTGCCTTAATTATCATGTTTTTAATTAGTTTTATGTCATCTAATCTTAAATTATGTTTTTGGATATTTATTGTCCACTGACCCTCTGTTGTTGATCTGACAGCGATTTTTGGTGATTTTCTAACTTTATTTTCATATTTTTCCGTTCGGGTTTTTAATGATGAGATGATCTCACAACAATGATAAGTGATATATAAGTTCATGAAAAAAAAAACGTACAAATTGTTATGTATAAGTGTTAAAAACATGAGTTAAAACAATCTGACTTAAACTCAGATCTATCACGACTCACCTGCTTATTTATCGTATGAGAATAATAAAATCAGAGATCTAGATGTTAATGAGATTGGGGTTAACTTTATGACATAGCTTGAAAGCTGGTATGTTCTGGTAAATTTTAAGAGATTACTATCTTTAACTATATTTGAGTATGTCTATTACGAAACAAATCCCTACACGTATAACCTCCATATGTGCACTTCCTTAATTCTACCAAGTAATGTCGGAAAACAGATGACAGCATGACCAAGGCGAAAAGTAGGACAGACAAACAAAACTTCTTAAAACACTATACCGAGATGTGCGAACACTACATAAACCAGTATGGTGATTACAGTTGCTCAGGAAAGGTATTCAATCTTAATTAATCTGAATTATTTATTTTATGTCATATTTAATAAAACAACTAATAAAGTATATAATGACGGTCTAACATCAAAATGAATTCGCCGGATTTGATATTGAAAAGCGCATGGTACAAACAGTTTTCATTCAAACATTGAACGAGAACAAACTTCGTAACATGTCTTTCCACATCGGAAAACTAATTTTGCCAAGTATACCTTTTTGTTCCTTAAAATTCTTCCATAACCCTTTTTAGATATGGTTGATCATTATCTGCCGATATTTGCAATAATATCTAGCCAGTAAAAGCAAAATGATCCCCATTTGCAGATGGTGTTTTTAGGGCAACTGCAATAGCTTCATTAGAATGCTGCATCTTGACCTATATCATATTAGTTGCAGTTTAAAATGATGAAAAATTCTCTCGGCCTATAAACAATAAATCTATTCTATTTTTGACATACAAATATTCAAACTTAAGAAAATATTTAGATTTTATTGGAATTTTATCATTTTGACAGTTTTTAAGAAATGCAATTTTCTGTAAATATAGATCAATCAACAATTAAGTTTGCATTTGATTTTGGACCGATGGTAATTTCTTATATAAGGTTTAGATCATTTGTAGAAAAAAAATTCCGTACAAGTACCAGAAAATGGCATTTTGTTTTATTCTGGCAAAATTTAGGAATTTTTCAATTTTAACCTTTGACCTTGATTTAAGCAAATTGAACCGTACGAATTATTGACGACCGGCCAAAACAGAAAGTACAGGTAATAAGCTTTCGAATGATATATAATATAGCCGTATGTTAGGTGGGTGCATTAAAGTCGTTAACTAGGCGTCTTTGAAAAATGTCATTCGCCTATATAATCTGCTTTGGGAGTCCCCACTCTAAAGCATTCTTGTTTTGACAATTTCAATGCAGATTTTTTCGTTTTCTTTGAAAAGGTATGTCTCTCATTTCGGAGTAAATAGAAATTTCACCCTTAATTTTGCTACAGGGAACCACAAAACATAATCTTCAAAATTATCAAAAATAGAACTGATACTTTATCACAATGAGAGCTACACATGAAGAAATAATAACAATTAGTATTTGTGATGAAGAAAAACATTAAGTTTTAATACAAAAATCTAGCGAACGATTTGTTTACTGACGAAATCAAACAGATGTTTAACTAATGTCTAAAGAGGAATGAAAGTTTTATTCAACTTATTCGTCCGACAAGTATTACAAGTTTTATATGTAACAAACAAATTAAATGAAGAATCTGAACTCTGTGAAAATTAATCTGGTAATATAATGCATCTGGTTAAAGGATAGCCTCGTGTTTGAAGAAATGTTTTTAACAAATCGATGAATATATCACATGTTTGAATTTTCCCACCAGTCAAAACTGGGACTCCTAGCCAATAGGAGCTAGATCGAGACAACTCTGGTGAAATAAGAAACCAAAGAAATCTTTTATCAGTAATTATTTATTTCTATGGATATAAAAGGGTCTGAATGGGTGCACACTGCAGATTTCACAACGGTCATACAAAATTATATACGTATTTGCATCAAATTGCCAATAAGAATATTTCTGAAATCAGAGAATACTTGAATGTTCACTGTTTGGAGAATTTGTCAAAATGGTCAAATTGAAATTCGTTCCATTAGTTTCACAATTAGACTCGATGAGATCTTCTTTTTTATTGTCGAACGGCTCATCTTATACTACATCTATAGGCAGACATCCCGATAAATTAAATTGTTACTTTAGGTTAGAAATGCCGAAAACAAAGATTAACTTTTTAATATATAATATATTGTCAAAAATCTGTTAAAAAAATCCATATTATATAATATCAGTATAAGGAGATGTGGTACATACGTTACCAATGAGACAACTAACCAACAGAGTCGAACTACTATAATTTTACATATTGTATAAACACATGTCAATAACTGCATCTGGTATTTGACGGAAATAAACATAAATCGCTAATTAAGTTATGATAGTTTATAATATCGTCAGTGGTTGTCTTACGTCCAATATCTTAATCTTTTGTTTTCATAATAGAATTATCCATTTCCGAAAATGACAGTATCAGCAATATACTATAAGTAGAAAGATATAAGAAGATGTGGTATGATTGCCAATGAGACAACTCTCCACAATAGACCAAATGACACAGAAATTAAAAACTATAAGTCACCGTACGGCCTTCAACAATGGGTAAAATCCATACTGTTCACCACCAGCAAGAAGTTGTTTTGAATTGTCCATTTTCAATGATTGTGCCTGGACCGACCTCCAATGAAATAGTTAGAAGGATATGCAGTCCGTATTTTACCATAATGTAGTATGTTTCTGTTAAAGAACTATGTTAACAATTGTTTCCGGTATGAACGTTTCATTTCTTTCAGCATTTTACCTGAAGTACTTCGCATTTGATTTTTTCATCCATGGTCTGCGATCATATATTTAGCAAAATAAGAAGGACTTTTCTTTCAAATGATCATGAAAAACTTAATATATTTTCCAAACTTATCCGTAATTGACATGGTTTAGAGATATTATTGTTGAGGGTCAGAATATTCTAAAAACCAGATGTTTCACACAAGGGACACACATTTGTCGTATGCTCGACAGTTTCAAAAAAAATAAAAAAATGATTGATTAGTTGATTGTTGTCTGTTTAACGCCAAACTTAAAAGTTCATATTTCATTATTGTATTTTTTGTTATTTTGTGACTACAAATTTGCATGATCAGTATTAGAATAATGGGATAATGAAAAGTAAAATAACAAAAACACCGACCTCCAAGGAAAATTCAAAACGAAAAATTCCCTTATAAAATAGTAAAAATCAAAAGTTAAACACATCAAATGAATGGAAAACAATTATATTCCTGACCTGGTAAAGGCATTTCCTTATGTAGAAAATGGTGGATTAAACCTGGTTTTATAGCTAGCTAAACATCTCACTTGTATGACAGTCGCATAAAATTCCATTATATTGACAACAATGTGTGAACAAAACAAACAGACATAATAGGTAAAATGTAAAAATTGGGGTACAGCAGTCACCATTGTGTTATAATCTTAATAACTTTTAAAAACAAACAACTATGTCAACAAAGAAAAACAAAATGGCATATGGACACTTTATAGACAAATCTCATAAGCAAAAATGGAAGACAAGAATAAAAAAAATGACCATAGCACAATAACATAATGGCGGGATGTATAAATACCGAGCCAAGACAAAAGGATCAAAAATGGACAAAACAGTAAAGGTTGAAAATATACAAAGAACACTATAACACGTAATTCAGATGATAAACAACGTCAGTACCTAAAATCTATACTTCAAGACCATCATGTAATATTTGTTAAGTTGAAACGGAATATTTATCAACAAGGTCTTGGTCTCTTCCTATGAACCTATGAAAAAGGACGAGACGTTCTTTGACATAACCCTGATTCATCCAACTTTCTGCTCAGACACTGGCTGTCTGAGTAGCAGCTGCAAGCTCTTAAATACCGAGATATAGTGAAAAAAGGTCATTTGTGATGTCACTATGATGTCATAAATATGTCGAAATTGACATATATGACCTTAAATGTTCTTTTTACGCATAGTTTTGGGACACATTATATACGGCCCAATGCCTTACCCAAACGTTTATCTTTTTGGGTAATAAAAAAACAGAGTCCCAATATCCCCTGCATTGCACATATTTTATCTGTCCAAGGGCATATCTCTTCTTCTTTTGTTTTTAAGGGAGGGTGGTCTTAAAACTATCATAAATATCGTACGTAGACTACAATGCAATTCTCCAAATTATATTTCCAGGGTATAACTCTTTTAAAAAGAATTGATCGCCACTTATTTTTGAACATTTCCGTGACATTGCTGAAATAAATCTTTGATACAAATTTGATAACAAATCTGACAAAAATTGTCATGTGAGAGCGCTTACAATGTGATTGTCCATATGGTACCCCAAATCTGGCCATATTCAATATACCCTAAACATAAAATGCAACGGTGAATTTCAACAAGACCCAGCAGATGACGTATGGACTCTTACCCTTTCTATGTTGTAAATATAAGAAAAAAATAAACGAGAAGAACATGTTGCGGTTACCAAGGCCTATCCCCTTAAAATGAACATGAAAAAAGTCAAAAACACCGTTCACTGACAACCCCATAATTTTTCACAAAAACCTTGACGACAGACTTTACCTTTCATAAATTGAAAATTATCTAGGACCTTCAGTTTTAACTTCTGATTTTTTTATCTGCCCTTGTACGATATATTTTGATAGATTGTTTTAAAAATCGCCCTGACAACTAATCAAACAACTATTTCAAGTATACTAAAGGTTATTTGTTAGTACGTTGACACATGTGTCTTTCAAAATACAACTTTTAGTAGAAATCGAAATGATGCAATCAATGTTAATTAATGTATCTGATTTCAAGAGCTAAAATATCAGCGCGTCGTATAACCAAAATTTGGACGAAGTAATATTCCGTCTGTCCGTTAACTTTAATCAATACATTATATTTTTGATAGAATAAAAAGGTCTAAATGAATTTAATTGTTTGCTACAGCAATATCTGCGCTTCGATATATCTACTCAAATTAGGGGGGATTCTGTTAGTTCTGATTCTGCTTATATATTATAGATGATATCTAAGACTTTAAAAACACATTTTTTTTTAAATTTGAACAGAACTGCATTTTGGAAACCGGACTAAAGGCAACCAACTATTAATATTAAAAACAAACAGGAGTCAAACTAATACGATTATTCACACCTCCGCATAAGAAAAACTGCTGGCTCAATACCAAAAACCATAAATCAGTTTTACCGATTGATTTGATGATATACTTTGTTTTGTATCGATTTACATACCACTTTAAATAAATCATGGGTTTAAAAAAACAAAACTAATTGGAGCGTAATGAGAACAAAAGCTACTTGTTCATGTTTATACAAAAACAAAATGATAAATTTAGTTTAACGTTTTGCTTGTCACTTCATCAGAAAATTTGAATTATAAATCCTAATTGTTCTTTTAAATATTTACAATGAGAGAACTCATCAAGCTAAACTTGATATCAATAAAACTAGCATTTTCCTTTTCTGAATATGGATGCAAGATTATTCAAAGGGTACCCCAACCTTATAAAGTCAGTTTCTCTTTGAATTACTCTTGGAGAGGTCATAATGGTCCGTTCAGAATTGGGACGTTAAATCCGATGTCTCGTGTAGAGAGAGTGATACGCTCTGCACGTTATGAACCCTTGCAACAACTCTTTGAGGGGCCGTAGGTGGCCTATTGAAAGGCAAAATTTATGTCCATTTCAAATTTACCCTCTTTTCTCAGTGGCAATCTAAATTTCCCCGATATTCATCCCGGACGGCCTCTATTACAGGCCCTACCTCTTGTATTTATTGTGATTTTGTTCTCGTCTTGAACATGTATGAAATATTTGCCACTAGACGTAAAGTGATCAATCCTGTTTTATGTCTACAAGAAATGAAATAGTTACATTGGTTCTACTTAGTGATCGTAAAAATGTATAGTTGTTTACTCCAGAACTAAAATGGATCGTTTTCAAAGTGAGTTTAGATTGGTTTTTCTAACTGTGATATTGCTAAAAGTACACCTTGTTTCCAACCATTAGTACGTACAGAACAATATTTACTAGACCAAGTTCACATTTCTTTTCATATCGACAAATATATAATTGTCAAATGGGGACTTATCATACAGAACAATTCAACTGAAATACAAATCATTGTCACATTAACCTATTATGTCTGTTTGGGTTGCTTGCCCAATTTTGTCATTACAATGGAACTATAAACATTTGGCATACAAGTGGGAGGTTTAGCTAGCTATAAAACCAGGTTTGTCCATTATTTTCTACATCAGGAAATGCCTGTTCCAAGTCAGGAATATGACATTTGTTTTCCATTCGTTTGATATGTTTGAGCATTTTACTTTGCCATTTGATAAGGGACTTTCCGTTTTGAATATACCTAGTTTGGTATTTTTGTTATTTTACCTTTTTCGTAAGGAGAGGGAGAAAAATCGAGGACATTGTCTCCCTTAAACTATTATTTAGGTATGTACGACCTATTTACCTGTATTTATGTTTTAGTATTACAAGAAAGTATTCGATAAAAAAATTATCAGTATCGCCTCTTCTTTTATAAACCACGGGCATTCATTTGATTCGAGTTGAGAGAACCATGTTTTAATTTTGGTTTTGGTTTAGTTAAGGAGTTTGACTAGTGTTAGGGAAAGGTATGTACAAGAGTTAATTAAAAGCCCCTTCCCGAATTTATGCTTTTATAATTTTTTGTGTATCCATTTTATTTAAATTTATATAGAATTTGTATTGTCATTGATAATTCATTTTATTTATTATTCATTATTCAATGATCAAGGAAGTCTGACAGTGCAATATCACTTTCTGAGATAAAAGTTAATGCACTGATTTAAGCTCCTTACATGTTTTGTGCTCTTGCTTTTACAAGCGGTCAATGGCGGGATTGGATCGTGCAATAGCTACAAAACTATTAGGTCAATTTACTACTGTAAACATAATAGAAGCTAACTCACTCGAAAATTAAAGAAATATTAACCATTCATGTTACAAACGTATTTTACAGGTGGGTCCAGTACGATTTTTTAGTATGGCATTATATTCATAAATTGCGGGAGAGTGGGTGGAATGTCTGTAGAATGTTTATTATATTTTATATATCAGTTGGGGCGAGCTTGCAATTGAAAGTTATTTTTGAATTTTATGATTAAATTAAGGTTTCTTTAGTTAATGTAAGCAATTTAGATGGAAAGGGAGAGGGATTTAATTCGGTAAAGTAAAGATTTGTCACAAGGTTGTCTGACGTAGATAATCTTAAGTATGTTTTTCCTAGAATTGAATACGAGAATATAGTATCAGTATTTCATTTTAGGTATTTTTTCAAGGATTAAAATGGGAAGAAAAAAAAGAGAAAACTATCTTCGGTGGTCAATTCTTGTGGTAGAAAATTCAAAAGACGCAATTGTTTGCTTATTTGAATTTAGTTTAAATTCCTCGAATCTAACATTTGAGGAGTTTTTGAACAAATATCAACACGAGATATACCATTTGTGTTACAACAAGAGGGAATGCTGTCAATGCAACAACGGAAAAGTTCAGTATGAAAAAGGTGTTTTGAATAAATCACAACTACGTGAACTATATGAAGAATTTGGTGAAAAATTACCTGGTCATGCATCGAAAAATGGCAAACTGTTCTGTTGTAGGAAAGCAGTGCCAAATCTTACAACCAACAATCTTGACATTAGTCTTTGTCGATGCTTTCTTAATTATTTCTGTAATGATCTGTTCTGGCAGTCATGTCTAAACCAACAACACATAAGCCTTAAAGTATTTCTGGACCAAAATAAGCATGTATTATACCACATGTGGAAGGGAAATAACGGTGGTGATTGTTGCTATTGCAACAACAACTTTAACTGTTCACCTAATATGATTAAAATCACAATCGACCAGTGGGATAGTATTTTTGAACGTGACAAAAATAATACATGCGTTGCTCACAAAAATAGAAAAGATGCAATTTGTTCAATGTCGGCTATTGAAGGAATCGAAACACACCATTTGGGAGATACATTGGCAAGAGCTATCCTCACAGAGTGCTGTCCCTTAAAACAGAGAGTAGACCAACTTGTTGATATGAGAAATATACATGCTCATGCAAAGAAAGCCTCAATGACTAATGAATCATTTCTAGAGCAGTCAAATCGTATTGAAGATGCTATAACGCACATTGCTGTATACTGCAAGAAGGAGCAGGAAATGCGCGACAAATTTAAGGAATCAATACAACGTTCATTTGATGAAGACCTCTGCATAATGTATAAGGCAAGGCTTTTAGAAGATTTAGACAAAGTAAGTAATAATTTTGAATAATATACATATCTGATGTTCAGTAGTTGTCGTTTGTTGATGTGGTTCATAAGTGTTTCTCGTTTCTCGTTTTATATAGATTAGACCGTTGGTTTTCCCGTTTGAATGGTTTTACACTAGTAATTTTGGGGCCCTTTATAGCTTACTGTTCGGTGTGAGCCTAGGCTCCGTGTTGAAGACCGTACTTTGACCTATAATGGTTTACTTTTATAAATTTTGACTCGGATGGAGAGTTGTCTCATTGGCACTCATACCACATCTTCTTATATCTATATACTGTAAACCGGGAAATTTTCGCGCCGCTTTTAGTCTCGATTTGTAGACTGAATTCATATAACAGTCTATAGGAAGACACGTTAAATTTGGGAGAATTATTTTATTTCGATTCAAATGACTTCGGGTTTTGTTCAAAACGCCTTGTGTTTAGTGAAAACAAGAAGCAAAAACATATTACGATCGAACCAACGAATATTCGTGCTCGAGTTGATACGCATCAATCATACTTTTTAGGCGGTTCAGAACATCACAACGTAAAGGCATGAGATAAAACACGTGTCTATTTGTTAAAAATGAAAACAACACGTTATAAATATCTTACATCCGAAACGTTAGTTGTTATAATTATGTTTCTTCGAAATACTGAATAGCTGCATATTTTATATAGTTCTATTTCAATTTTAGGTTTTCGAAAAGCAAGAAAAGGTTATGGAAACTGCAACAGAAAAAATCATAGCACAAATGATAGATTTTGAACACACGAGAAAAGGTATAATCCGCTGTGGATGGTTGTTGATTAACTTCTTCAAACTTATCATTTAGATATACCATTTATATTGAGTTCAATTTTACGCTCAGAGGCCTTACTTAAGGAAATAGATGAGACAAACTGATACATGTACATAATAAAACATGCAAAAGGTCAATTTGAACATTAAATGCAGTCCGATTTTCGAATTATATATAAGATATATTTTTTTTTACTTTTTCAAAGTGAATACCTTGGTAACACACAGCATCACTATCTTGACAAAACGAAAACATTTGTTTATGGAAGTAACAAAATGGAAGACATTGCTATTTGCAAAATTCATCAAATATAATTCAATATTTCTTATCTCCCGAACGAAATAATTGACAGTTAGCTGTATTTGACGATTGTTACAGATCCTTGACCATACCTTTTTTTAAAATGCTTAATACGAACTTTTAATGTGGCAAAGAAATTTATATCGTTTTAAATTTAGACCACCAAGTCTAATTTTTCACATTGACAGTATCATCAATGCATTGTTCTCAAATTATAAGGTTTATTCTGATATTCTCAGCTTATATTTTTGGGTATTTAAGAAAAACTACACGAGCCTAACTATGATAGATAGATAGAAACTTTGAATAGCAAAAATGATCAGCAATACACGATCTACTTATATGTCAACATGGCCGAAATCGTCCGTTGACTTCTTGAAGAAGGAATTGCCCTTTGATGACGATTTTCACAAACTTTAATAGATAGATGGAAACTTTAAATAGTAAAACTGATACCAAAAACAAGATCTACAAACAGGTCAATATTGCCGAAATCGTTGGTAGCCTTATAACAGGAGTCAATGCCCTTAAAGACAATTTTTATCAATTATTTGCGTTTTTGCCTATTATCTTGAAAACAATAATAGATGGATAGAAATTTGAATAGCAAAAATTATCAGCAAGACGAGATCTAAAAATAAGTAAACATGATCAAATCGTCAGTCAATTACTTACATCAGTTATTGCCCTTAAATAATGTTTTAACCAATTATTTTCGTTTTTACCTTAAACTTTATCTTGTCAATGATAGACAGACAAAAACTTTAAAATGCAAAATTGATCAGCAGGACAAGATCTACAAATAGTGAAGACTGCTGCAACGGTGAGTCATTTCTTTATAGGAGTTATTGCTCTTTAAGGATTACTTTTAAACATTTTTGCAACTTTTGGTGAAAACTTTGGTGAATACAGAAAAACTTTAAAAAAAAATAAAGATAAGCAAGACAAGATATCCAAATCAGTCGATATAGCCAAAGTAGTAAGTTGACTTTTCAACTTTTTCAGTTTTGGCAAATATTATAAAATATTGAAGGAAACAGTAAACATGATCAGTAAGTTATAATCAACAAAAACGAGATTTTATACATGAATTATATTCTAGTCTGCAATTTTGGAGAGTAGCCATTGTAGAGGATGTACATGGATCAAGGTGAACGACACATACTCTGTAGAGCCTCTGGTGGATATATAACTGCTCATTTTTGCCTTTCTTGCTTATTGGTATGAGCGTTACTGGTGAAGGCAAATTTAGAAAGTTCTGAAAACTCGACGAAAACGGATATTTTTCTTCAGAATTAAGTTTGAAGATGTTTGTACGTTTTGAAGTTTATCTTTTCCAGATATATTTTAATAAGTATACCAGAAGCGAAAAGTAAATGTACGGCATTTGGCTTTGACTAATTCATTTGTCAAAATATTTTTTTAGATCATGAATATTCTAGACAAAAACAACAACAAGGATTTCAGGGTAAGTTTTTTTTTACTTTAGTCCTACAGACATTGTATTATTCATTGGATTATTGATTTTTATTTCCTGTGACCTTTTTTCATAAAATACACTGAAGAATAAAAATGAATAGGTTGAACGATTAAAACAAGGTACCTTTAACTTTTCCGTCTAAAAAATGCATGTTGATAGGAAATCCTTAAATTTAGTTGTTTTATTAGTACATTTTAGGCAACTCGTAAATTAATAAAATCGATTATAGGAAAAATTCTAGATGAGATAAATAAGAGAAAAAAACAAAATGAAAAAAGTTGCAAGACTGCTTTCATGAGTGTATAAATTGTGTAACGCTGGGATATGATCGACAAATTTATATAAATGTAATGAGCTCCCTTCTCGATTGTGATTTATTACAGTACTTCCCTGTATTGCCAAAAAAAAATACTCTTAAGTATGAACAATCTTTTTTTTTATTTATCTCTTTATCCTTTGCAGAGGTAAAGTTTGTTTTATTGACATTTACTATATAGCACCAGTATGTGTACACATACAATAAAATGATCTTCAATGATTTATCTTTTGAGGTTTCCAAACTTGTGGTCATGAAAGTACCAGAAACGTGTCGTGCGCAAGCACATTGGTAACATTATTACACTTTTTTTATTACATCGTTGACCTTTTACAATATTCAAATTAGAGTAACATGTATCTCACTTGTAAAAATGTGCAGTAAATGTTTCCTTTTCTAGAGTTTACTCGTGCAGAAGTTGAAGCCCATGTTAAAGAAGGCACTTTTGTTGAAACAAATGTCACATCACATGGCCTAGATTTACTTAATTCCGAAGGTATAGTGGTTTTGACGGGGACAGCTGGCTCCGGAAAGACGAGAAATAGCTTAGAAATTATGAGATTATTTGTTTGTACGAATAGGGATTATAAAATGGTCAAGTTCAGCAGTCTAACAGAATGGAAAAATAATGTTTCGATCCATGATAAATTAGTAATTTTATTTGAGGATATATTTGGAAAAACCAATAGCAGATTCAGTGAAGACCAAGACTCCGTTTTGCTCGAAGAACTCTATGCAAGTGCAAATCACATGAAAATTAACCGTGTTATAATAACCATAAGAGATACAGTTAGACAGAGCTGCCACACGGTCCTTGAAAAACACAGAATATTAAATGAAAAATTCATTTTAGACATAAGTTCAAAAGAGCTGCAGATGAATGAGACTCAAAAGTTTACTTGCTTACTAAATTATTTCAAAATTACAAACATAGAAATCACTAGAAATGCGACAGACGAAAATTTTAAAGAGGAGAAGGTGCAAGACAATATGTTCAAAGTTAAATTTCACGATGAAACAGTCCAAAAGATGATAAAAACAAAAACAACGATAGGGTTTCCACAAGCGGTTTATTTGTTCACAGGAAATAGAAAATTTACTGGACAAGGCCCTGCCTTTTTTGCAGATGCCCCTAATTGTTTATTGAATGAAATAAAGGAACTTAGAGAAAAAGGAAAGAAAGTAGAACAAGATAGATGGCAGTATGTAACACTGGTCTACACAATGTTAATTGGATGTGAGCTTAGACCGAACGATATTGACAATCATTTAGTAGAGGAAATTTTCAAATCTCTTTATAAGAGAAATCTCCCAGAAAATTTTAATGAGCTTATTCGTGCCTCTGCAACTGTCATGTCTGGAAGATATTTATCCTGCAAATCTGGTGAAAACCGCAGTACTTTTACTTTTCAACACCAGACAACATTCGAAGCAGTGTTGGTCTCGTATGGGGAAAAGGAACCAGCTGTAGTGATACCATTCATGAGTTTAGAATTCATTACGGAATTGGTAAGACCGTTCCATTATAAAACTTATCCCGGGGAAACAGTCTTAAAAATACCGCATAAACATCAAGATCTCTTAGCAAAGAGACTAGTTGAAATTATGTTAACTGAATACTCCAAAAGAAAACAATGCTTTATCCAAATTATTTGTGAGGCCGAAATAATAAGACAAACACAGGAAGAGATGATATGTGTAATGATTGACCAATACGAATCCAAAATAAAGAAGATACTGTCACGCTCAAAGTTAAATATGCGATTCTTTAAAGATCCAAAACCAGAAACGAAATCTACCATGTTTAACATTACATCAGTATTCTTGCAGACAATCATCTCATGCAAGGAAAATGACCACGTTGTTGAAACTTTGGTTGAAAGAATATCCACTACACTTCAAACCGAAGTCGAATTAGAAGTGAAGAATGAATGTAGAAAAACCCTCATACAAGCATTTGAAGAAACATGTGCAACAGGAACGTCACATAGATTAAAGATTATTTACCAAGTAATAACTGCTAATAAGTTGGAAAGTTATATCGATTTACCTATGTGCATGAAAGGTGCTTGCAAACACAGAAACGTTCAGTGCTCTACTTGGCTTTTCGAAGAGGTAAAAGACGCTCAAACTATTCTTCGAAGTGTAATGCAAGACTCTTGTCATGAAAATGACTTAACAGATGTTGAATGGCTACTTGAAAATTTTGAAGAGGAAGATCTTGATCTACAAGGTTCTGTCCTATTAGCATACAAACAAAATCATATAGATATTGTGAAGTATTTTACTGAAAATGTCGACGACCAAACTCATCTTCAGCTAAAATACATTTTAACTTTATCGTGTTGCGATAATAATTCTTACCTAGCTGGTTATTTGTTAGAAAATGTAGACCACCAGCATTTCGACTTAACATTTACTATGAAAAAAGTTTGCGAAAAGGGGAGGAAAGATATTGCAAAATTATTAATGGTAAAGGTAGAGGAAAAAGATAAATTAGACTTAATCAAAGCAATCAACACTGCCTGTCAATTTGGTTGGAAAGATTTGGTTGAATTGCTTCTTGGTGAAATAGATCGAACACAATTTGTTATGACCACAATACTAGAAACGTCTATCAAATTTGGACGTATAGAACTCGCAAAATGGCTTAAATCTAGAGTTGGAGATTACACTCCAACTGACAAAATAGTCATTGTAGAATCAGGGAAATATTTTGGCCAAAAGCAGTAGAAAAACATTGTATTTACCTGAAAAGGTAGTTTTCCATGAAAAATGGTAAAGAGAAAACTTCTTATTGTAATGTACTTATAGTAATATCTATGAACATGATAATGATAATTAAACAGGAAAATATGGAATGGTGATCGGTTAAAATAGGAAATTACAAATGTATTTAATTTTAGAGAATATCTATGAAAGTAAAAAAAAAAGTAGGGGTCAAAGTATGTGATTAAATAAATGGTACATATATTAATCGTGTATACCATGCAAGAATATGGAACGCCACAGCTGCCTTATGATAACGATAATCATATCATTAAAGGGGCATTAGCTGTCTAATTCATGTTCACCGATTTGACTCAAATTCTCAAATTTGATTTATAACATACTAAAACGTATATCAAAATTATAAAAAGTCTAAAATAAACAATTTACAATGCATGGGTTCGATAATATGTATCAGCATTTCGTGTGTATTTTAGTCTAGACGCCATCTAATTAACCATCGAGGTGACCTCCGAAGACTGCCGACGGTCATATAACCCGATATAAACATAAATATAGATATAAATAGATAGCAAACTCGTGCAATTAGATTTTTCTAGATCTGTCTGATTTCATATTATAGATTAAAAATATATGTTAATCATCGTTTTTACCTGTACAAGAATGAGTTTTTGTGGATCGAATCAGTCATCAAATGGTTTACCCTTGTTTCATTTTCAATGTTAACATTCTTTTCCTTTTAATAACTGAACATGCCTAATTCATGCGTAACCCATCTCTAACTAAGGGGTTAAATGGAAGGTCACATGAATGCGTATTCAATGAGGTCGAATTATTCACTTGCAAGTGAATAATTCATCAGCGATGTTTCTTAGCTTATTTTGACAAAATTGAACCAAACTGGCTGACATAGTTATCTGTCAGAATAGCATAGTGAGGTGATAAGATAGTATGAAAAGGTGGCTACATATAATATCAAGATGTGTTTGTAGTATACGATTTTATCGTCGTAAGATAGTTATATGACAAAATAGTATGAAAAAGTTGCTCCATGTTATATCGAGATGATTGTATAGCATACAAATATATCGAAATAAGATAGTAACATGACATAATAGTATAGTGAGGTGACAAAATATTACGAAAAAGTTGCTCAATGTTATATTAAGATGTCTTTATAGTGTAAATTGTATCTTTATGATATAGCAAAATAAAATGAAAATTAACTGATACAGTTACTAAATTAAATTATATAAATGCCTAAGAATGTAACTTTAACGCTTATGAGTGTTATAAAAATAGTTTTTATATTTTATATATTCACGCAATATTTTCTCTAAACAAATTAGCTTCATCAGGCGCGTGCAGCCATCCAGGTAAAATCGGATGCTGTTAAGAAATTTTTGCAGCTTATCGTACATGCCCTAAAAAGGTCCTTAAAACAATATTCAGATGATCTTAACTGACCAGCAAACAAAATTAGATTTCATGTCATGTGATTGTTTTAATTGTTCTATATATATGATAGGATTCTCCATTGTCCATTTTCTTTTTAGAAAATATTAGATATAGTATAAACTAATAAAACAGTACTTTATAGGCAAATGATATGAAAATGAATATAGCATTTTCTGTTATTTGTATACTTTCATATGTTAAGTTAGTAGACATAAGTTATGAAAGAACTTATCTACCTTTAATGTTCAAGTTTAGGGCAAGGTTAAAAAAAAATACTCACATCAAATTTGTATGTATGGCCATTCATAATCTTCAGTCTCATCTCCATCACTACATTTGTCTTTTTCACTCTCAGATTCAGAATCAGATTGAATGTGTATAACAATTTTTTTGAATTTCCTCCTAGATTGCATCATTTTACCAATAGCTCGGTTCAATAATGTTTTAACGTGATTATAAGATTTTAACCCTTAACACTATCAATTTGTTCAAATCTTTTTTGGATAATTGATTTTACATCATTAAGTTTAAATGCTGAATTTTCATTACCAATAAATCCCTTCAAATCACCCCATACAAGTTCAATAAGGTTCAAATCACAATGATAAAGGGGGAGTCTAAGTACTTCATGTCCTTTCTTTTTGGGGAATTCATCTACCTTATATACAGGATCAATTTTCTTAGCTTTAATTATTTGGTATAACTTTGGTTTTATAAACTTGCTATCAAATTCGACACCAAGTTTATTTGAAAAGCCCTTCATACGTACGTCTTTTCTCGAGTTAGATGTTGGAGGTTTTGTGCCCTCAACACGGACACTGTGGTATGATGCATTGTCCATGACTTCAATACTTTTTGGGGACAAAGCGGGAACTAATGATTTATGATTGTGATTTATGATGTCTTTTCTTTCCACAAGACCTTTTCTGTTTTTATCAAGTTTTTTTTATATTTGAATCCTAATCCATGTAAGGTTTTCAATTTTTGTATTTTGATTTAAACAATATCATGTTCCTTCTCCAAAAGATTTTTCAGTTTTGTTAAGGTAACACATTCATTTTTTCGAAATAACTTATGACCAGTATTCTTTATCAAATCTTTGTCAAACTGGTCAAGCGTATCCTTTCTGGCTGCATTTTTTTAATTTAGATTTTCTCTTCGCTATTTATTAGCATGTTAATAAAACTTTCATTTATCTTTAAACATTGAGCAGTTCTTTTCGTTATTTTATTACAGGAATGAAATGGACCTCCTTGCTTTGAATCTGCATCAAAATAATTAGACACTTTCAGAATTATATCCTTTTTTCTTTTGAAATTTTGGGTGACATTTTGTAATTCCTTTCTTTAAATTTAAGTAGGGGAGACAATTAATAACAATACACAAAAAAATTGAAAGATTTTCTTCATCCATAAAGGTTTATTATTGTTACCTTAATAAATAAGAATATGTGTATGTGTATCTGGAAAAGTATTAAGGCAAAGCATGCCCTAGATGATTAGAATTCAAATGCATTTTGTTTTAGAAAATTAAAAACTTAACTGGATTTTGCTGTGCACTTGTTTTCGTCCCTGCAGAATATGATAAAATTAACAAACAGTTGAGTTTCCCTTGATATGAACCACTCAGTGACACAGTTTAAATCTCCAATTATAGTTATGTACCTATTGTCCTTCTATTGTCCATCTCAATCAATACAGTTTACTTCTATTATTACCTATGGGGAAGTTCTCAAACCTCTTTCCCAACTTTGTTTATTTTAGCACCTTCTGTAGGAACGAAAAAAAATGCACTGCAAAATCCAGTTAAGATTTTGATTTTCTAAAACATAAAATGCATGTGAATTTTATTTATCTAGGGCATGCTATGCCTTAAAACTTTTCCAGATACACAGGTTTGTCTGTACTCAGAGTAAATTTTCAGGTGAAAACGCAGCCATTTTAGACAAAGGGTCCACATGAACCAATCAAAGACAAAATAAAAAAAAATGAAAAATGATCTAGTAATAATAACTTTCATTTCCAAAATCATCTATGAATATAAGTAAGTTTACTTATAAAATGATATAAAATCAATAATCAAAAAAACTATAAAGTGATGATCATTTTCATTGGTGTCCTTGAATATTTGAATAGGTAAAGGTACATGGTATAAAGAAACAAACATTCAAAGCACATCTATGTTGTTTTTGTTTTGATTGAAAGGCTGTTACACTATTTATACCCACTCCATCAGGTAATTAATACTTCAAAAAATAAAATTAACAAAGACACCAAAGGGAAACTTTTTTAATTATAGACCAAAAATTATGAAATTAATAGTCAGAGTTCGTTTATATCATTATATTAACATACATCAAGGAAAAAAATATTGATTTGAAAAAATGGATTTTTAAGAATTTTTTTCTGCAAATATATAGAATCAAATGGACAATAACAAATATGTTTTAAACATATAATAATGAAAAAAGGGAGATATGGCCGTAAACGTCAATGAAACAACAATCAAACGACACATAAAACAAAAAAGACATCTATAGACCCTATGTCATGGAAAAGAATTTCCATGATGATATTATTTTCACTGGAAGAACTATTACAATATAAAAATAAGGAAATGTGGTATGATTGTCAATGTCTGTTCCTGACGAAAAGAATGGTATATAATATTTAATCCAACAGGAACAGATAGTATAACCTTTTTTATAACATTGTTTCCAGAAGAATCTCTGTTAGAAGGAATAAATATACTTATCTTGACATATAAAGGGCATACAAAGAAGCCAGATCATTTATTTCACATTCAGATATATTGATGATGTTCTTTCAATTAACAATCCAAACTTTTCTGATTGGGTTCCATTGATATATCCTCCAGAACTAGAAATTAAAGAAACAACAGACACGGCTTCCTCCGCATCATTTTTAGACTTATACCTCGAATTTGATATAAGTGGTCATCTTAGTACCAGAATCTATGACAAACGAGACAATTTTAATTATGAAATTATAAATTTTCCACACCTTAGCAGAAATATACCAACTTCACCTGCATATGGGATTTACATTTCCCAACTCATTTGGTATTCAAGAGCTTGCAGCTGCTACTCAGACTTTATAAAACGTCACCAGTGTCTGAGCAGAAAGTTGATGAACCAGGGTTATGTCAAAGAACGTCTCGTCTTTTTTCGATAAAGTTCATCGGGAGATACCAAGACCTTGTTGATAAATATTCCGTATCAACTTCACAAATACTACATGATGGTCTTGGAATGTAGATTCTAGATACTCACGTTGTTTATCATCTTAACTACGTGTTATAGTGTTCTTTTATTTGTCTTTGTAAATTATTAACCTTTGCTGTTTAGTTCATTTTTGGTAATATCCTTTTGGCGTAGCTCGGTACTTATACATCCCGCCACTGTGTTATTGTGCTGTGGTCATTATTTGTATTCTTGACTTTCATTTTTGCTTATGTGCTTTGTCTATATGCCATTTGTCTATATGCCATTTTGTTTTTCTTTTTTGACATAATTGGTTTTTTTTATAGTGATTAAGATTATAACACATTATTATGTTCACTGCTGTACCCCTATTTTTGACATTATTACATATTACAAGTGAGAGGTTTAGCTAGCTATAAAACCAGGTTTAATCCATTTTCTACACAATGAAATGCCTGTACCAAGTCAGGAATTTGAAAGTTGTTTTCCGTTCGTTTTATGTGTTTGAGCTTTTTATTTTGCCATTTGATAAGGGATTTTCCGTTTTGAATTTTCCTTAGAGTTCTGTATTTTTGTAATTTCATTTACAAATAGGAATATTCTGGGAAAATTTGTTTGACCGATTTTTGTCTAGAAGTAAGGGAGATGGAGTGGGAATATGGGGAGTGAATTGAGTGTTGGGGGTAGGAGGTGAGAATCAGGGACACCCTGTCCACCCTCTCAAGTTTTTGCGTGAACAGTTTCAGATGGGAGGTGAAAAAATAGTTTGTTTCCATTTGAATAGGGGAAAGGAAATTTAACATTGAGTTTAAGAAAAGATATGATTTTACTAAAATTAATACAAAATGACTTGTTTTTGGCACATCACGTTATAAAGTACGAAGTAATGATCCCTTAATTATACATATTTTGTGTCGAAACGTCAGTTTTGGTCTGATCTTTTCATAATTTATAAAGTTTTTAGTATGACTTACTTAAGCCGCAACTCCTGATCCAGATATATTTTAAGTTTTGAGATTCAATATAAGTATTGGCACAGTTTAAATAAAGAACATGTTGTATTCTATGTTGCGGTTAATATTCTTCTAAAGATTATAGGTCCGAAAAATGCACACAATCAGGTTTCATCCACCATTTTCTACTTAAGGAAATGACTGTACCAAGTCAGGAATATGCCAGTTGTTTTCCATTCGTTTGATGTGTTTGAGCTTTTGATTTTGCCAATTGTTAAGGGACTTTCCGTTTTGAATTTTCCTTGGAGTTCAGTCTTTTTGTTGTTTTACTTTTTTCATCAAATTTTGTCAAAATATCTTAAATATATGAAAAAAGGAGATGTGGTATGATTGCCAATGAGCCAACTATCCACCAGAGTTCAAATGAAGTGAATATAAACTATTATAGGCAACCGTACGACCTTCAACAATTAGAAAAATCCATATCGTATAGTGGGCTATAAAAGACCCCGGCATGGAAAATTTGAAACATTTCAAACGAGAAAACTAACGGCTTATAACAAAACAATTTACAAAATCAAATACGACATACATGAACCAACGACAACCTCTGACTACAGGCGTCTGACTTGTGACAGACACATAAAGAATGTGACGGGTTTAATAGATATAAGAAGATGTGGTATGAGTGCCAATGAGACAACTCTCCATCCAAGTCAAAATTTATAAAAGTAAACCATTATAGGTCAAAGTACGGTCTTCAACACGGAGCCTTGGCTCACACCGAACAGTAAGCTATAAAGGGCCCCAAAAAATAACTAGTGTAAAACCATTCAAACGGGAAAACCAACGGTCTAATCTATATAAAAACGAGAAACGAGAAACACTTATGAACCACATCAACAAACGACAACTACTGAACATCAGATTCCTGACTTAGGACAGGTGCAAACAAATGCAGCGGGTTTAAACGTTTTAATGGTACCAAACCTTCACCCTTTTTCTGAAACAATAGTGTAACATCACAACATAGAAAGACACACTATAAAATATCAACTGAAATAGCTTAACTCAATCAAAGGACATATTAACACCATTGAACATACACTGAACAAATAAATTTGACCTATGATACAATGTAAATACAAAATAAATAAACTAAGGAAGAATAATAAAAGTAACATGTTATATCGGTATGAAATGTTAAACAATTTAAGAAAAACAATATGCTCGAACAAAAATATCAGCCATTTGCAATAACTTTAAACACAGGTAAATGAAAATAATTTAAACACGTTTGTGAGCGCTCAATCTTCCCCTAACCTGAGATAGTGGTGTAATAGCACAACATAAGAACAAACTGTTTAAATAACAGTGTTAGCTTACATATAATTAGGCGTGGTTTATTCGTGTAAAGAAGCTCGTGTCTGCATGTGCGACTCTTATTGGTTGTTCCTTATTTAGAAGAGATACACGTGGCAGAACTCATCTTTGATAATTCTGTTTGGAAAGAAGGACGCTATTCTATATTGTGAAGCAATTATGTTTAATTGTGCTATACCATAACAGTACTGTTTGCTTCTGTTCTTTTATTCTACGATTGAGAGATTTTATATGTTTATCGTCATCTAGATTGGAACTTTAACTTTGAATAAGTTTCCTTCCTTGGATTTAAGTAAACTTGGATATTCGTATTCCTTTTCAAACGTGAGTGGGATCTTTTTTGTAACATGATAATCAAGTTCCATTTATTAACATTATGGCTACCAGAAAGTCGAAGAGACAAACAAAAAGGAAAATGCCTTACGAACGTCCGTCTGTAGACGCTAACGAGGACCCATCCACGTGGAGTAAGACAAAACTAATCCAGGAATTAAAGGGGATTGATATAGAAGTTCCTGCCGATCTTAGTAAACCCATCATCTTACAACTATTCAACAGTAACATTGAATCCAAAAGAAAGGAGGCAACCGTAATTGAAAATGAAACAGAAGTAAATCCAGATATCGGAACCCAACAATCCCTCCCGGAGCAACGCCCAGTCATCAACCCAGAACTGGAGGCTATTCCGATAAGTAACATGTGTAATGCGTTCGTCTCTATGTCCCAATGCTTTACGGGTTTACAAAATACTGTTACCCAACTTCTTATGAGGAATCCTAGAGAAAAGCAGCAAAACACAATCAAAGACGGATTTACCCTTCAAAATTGGTACAACCAGTCTAGTACCGTTGACAACGCTACTATTTCTCATTCAGGAATACAGGAGAATTGTGTATCCGTAGACATCAACAAGGGAGCCATATCCGACGATTTTACTAGCATAGATATTGTATCTTCATCTTTGCAGCGACAGATTATTGACGGTAAGGATGTTAATATTGCTGCCTTACTTATTCCAAATTATGAATGCCCACAATCGCATACCGTAATAGCTCACAGCATTGAGGTTAATCTCCCAGGGAATAAGATTAATAAGACATAAGATTAAACCGTACACTGACCATTCAGGAATTTATCAAAGCATTCGGCAAATACAAAAGAATTATGTCAAAAGCGTATCCAGAAAGACGCGCCGAACTAGATGCATACGAAGAAGACTTTATTGATATAAGCAATTTTTACGGGTCTAAGTATTATGATTACCATAAAATGTTTTCCGCCAAAGCATTGACACTACTTAGAGAACATCACGTTAAAGTAGATTGGAGTAAACTTAACCGTGACTTAATCACCCTCGTAGCGGCAGGGATTCAAATCAATGTATGTAAATTATGCCACATGTGCGATCACACTACCGAATTTTGTTCACTGCAGCTGAGAAACAAAATAAATCATCAAGAGGTTAATAGTTTGAGAAATGATGATCGTAGCGATAAGTGCGGCCGACAATATTTTTAGGACGGTAAAGAGATTTGTAATAACTTTATTAGCAGTAGAGGGTGTACAAAACGCACCTGTTCTTTCTTACATGTTTGCACCAAATGCCGTTCGCCAGGACATTCACAGGCTCTTTGTGGGAAACGCCCATCAGCAACGTTTTCATCCAATCAGACAGCTCCGGTTAACAAAGAAACTCCAAAGACATTTCGCAAAATGTGACTAACTAAATTTGATATGCACGCTACTACCCCCGTCCATGTCAAACAGCTAAAACGTGAACTAATGAATCATCCCGACAAACATTTCGTTGATTATTTATGTAATGGGTTACAATATGGCTTTGATACTATGGTTAAATATGACATTAAAACGATGGAATGTAGAAATAATTTAAGTGCTAGGTCACAGAAAGATACATTTTCAGATCTTATTAATAAAGAACTATGTAACGGTTTCGTATTTGGTCCGTTTGAAAATTTACATTTTGATGATTATCGAGTTAGTCCGTTGGGAGTTGCGGAGGGTAAATATTCTTTCAAAAAGCGACTTATTTTAGACTTGTCCGCACCGCACAACGATAAAAACGTTAGCATTAACGACCTTATAGACAAAGATTTATGCTCTTTGTCGTATGTCAAGATAGATGACGCAATTCGTCTCATTACCAAATACGGAAAAGGGACAAAACTCTGTAAGTTCGACATTCAAAATGCATTTAAAATATGTCCAGTGGCACCGAATCAATGACCATTATTTTGTTTAAAATGGGAATCTCTTTATTATTTTTAGGTGCGATTGTCATTCGGATGCCGTAGTAGCCCAAAAATATTTCACAATATTTCTACAGCGATTTGTTTTATAGCAGAACATAATTACAAAGTTAAACATATTCTACATTTACTGGATGACTTCCTTACTGTTGACCCTCCAGAGTTCGATGCTGAAAAAACAATGGCGTTAATGACCATGCTATTTAATCGATTAAATGTTCCACTTGCGGCAAACAAAACCATGGGTCCACTAACGTGCATTGAATATCTTGGTATTGTGTTAGATACAGATACATTAGAGGCTAGATTACCTGCAAACAAAGTAGAAAGAATTTGCAATTTTATAATTTCCATAATTCAAAAGTCAACATGTACGAAAAGAGAATCACTTTAACTTTTAGGCCATTTGAACTTTGCATCACGTGTTATTGTGCCAGGTAGATCTTTTGTTTCCTATCTTATAAAATTATCCACTAAGGTAAAATTACATCATTTCTATATAAAATTGCGCAAGGAATGTCGAGTTGACTTAGAATTTTGGCTCCGATTTCTACATAATTGGAACGGAATAAACATGTTTTAAGACTTCAATTACACTTCTAACTTCGATATGCAACTATACACCGATGCCTCTTCTACAATTGGGTACGGAGGTTATTATCAAGGAAACTGGTTTTGCTCGACGTGGCCAAAAGAATAATCTTCTTTAAACGATAAATCGTTGTCCATGGCTTTCTAGAACTATATCCGATAGTAGTAGCTGCTCTTTTATGGGGTAGAGAATGGAAATGCAAGAAAATTCTCTTTCTTTGTGACAATGAGGCTACTGTAGGAAATGTTAAAAAGGGATGATCAAAATGTATCGAAATTATGAAGCTTATGCGACAGTTAACGTGGTGCGCATGTGTAAACAACTTCCAGGTAACTGCAAAACATATTGAGGGTCGTAAAATAACATTAGTGACGCTTTATCTCGTTTGCAGATGGAAAAATTCCACCGCCTCGCTCCACATGCAGAGAAGCTTCCACACAACTGCCCGAGTGTCTACGAAGTAATGTGGTGTTGAATGAAACAGTCGAACAATTATGGACACATGCTGTTGCTAATACAACATGATCTTTGTATAATATAGGTTTTTCTCACTTTGTTAGATTTTTGTTGCTGAATGGTATTACATATAATTCACATAATCTACCTCTTATATCAGAGGACGTACTAATCTACTTTATAGCACATTGTTTTAAAGTTTTGAAACTCAAATACACTACTATAAAAATTTATGTATGTGGTATAAGACATGCTTATTTGAAGTCAGGATATCATAATCCTCTAGAAACACCTCTTGGCGAATTTTTTACCAAGACTCACTCTGATTTTAAAATCTGTTAAACGCATACAAGGTTCACAAACTAGAACTAGGTTGCCGATCACTTTTCCAATTTTACAGGAAATTTGCCTTAGACTGAGATGGGGCGTGTATAATAAATATATTGATTGTTTAATAGAAACAACTTGCATAGTTGCGTTTTTTGCTTTTTTGAGATGTGGAGAATTTACCGTCATGAATGCCGATAAGTTTGACCCTTTTACTAGCTTGTGCATATCTGATATTATTTTAAAGATTGATCATGCTATTCTGAGACTTAAAGAGTCTAAAACTGATCCATTCCGAAAGGGGATAGATATTAAACTTTTTAAAATGAATAACTCTATTTGCCCTTTTTTTGGCTTCAAAGAAATATTTAATTATTAGGCATTCAGAATTCGGAATTGGGTTTCCATCTGATCCGCTTTTCATAACAGGTAAAAGGAAGCTTTAACTAGACAATTTTTTCTAGTTAAATTGAAGAATATTTTAGAACTTTGCGGTTATGACCCAAAATTATATAATGGTCATTCTTTCAGATTTGTATATACTCATTGTGTAATATAAATTGTTTACTTATGTATATTGATACACTTATTTTTAGTTTTAGTGGTTAATTTTACTTGTCTTTGAAGCATGTTTTATTATCGTTGATATATTGAAGGCTAAACCACCTCACACCATCCTTGGGGGCACTCAGCTGATTCTCATCTGAGTTTTTAGACATTAATGAAATTTTATTGTCTGGATCTATAAACCGAATTTCATTTATTCCCCCAAGAATTCAGTTGTCTCATCACCACCGTCAGTTCAACTCGTTCGGCAGCCATGCTGCGCTGTCTAAAGCAGTAGGGAGCCATGCTGTGCTCTCTCGGAACCATGCTGTGTTCCTTCGAACTGACGGTGTGTCACTGCCTTTGAAGTTTGCTTCTCATGAATGCTAATAAAATTTTAAGGCAGGGACCGGTCAAAATTATACATAGCTGAGATGATTCCCAAGGGCCAAAAACTATTTGTATAATCATAAACTTATGTATATCTATTGAATAAAATTTGTTTTTAACAAAGTACGTAGTCTACGAATCCATAAATCAATCACACTTCATATCATGAAATTGTTAACGAATTCAAATGAAAATCTCAAATGAAAATTATTTATAATTGGGTTTTTTTTCTTCTTTTTTATTGAAATTGCAGAACACGATAATTTTATATTATTTCGTTTGTCATATTTGATTATTCATCAAAGTTTGACAATGTTTTGGGTAGCATTTTATGACAGCTTAGTTAGAGGTGTGATGATATTGTTTATCTAGTAATAATTTTTACTGTTCTAAATTGTAGTGTATTTTTAATGGCAGTTTTTTCTGGACTTTGTTAATCTTAATCATTATATAATGTCTCATCACAAACAATTAAAATGCATCAATCAATTCACCTTGAAGGGTAAATAATTCTCTGAAGAAATGAAAAACCCATCATTGTTTCTAATATCAGTGAATGAAAACGTCTGAATTCAATTGGATCTATACACTTTCGATTGATGCAATAGCAACACCAATAAGTAGACAGCAAACCGGATTTTCCTGCAAAGGCTGAACCCTGAACAGTTGAGCAAGTATGGACACAACATTTAAGCTTAAAACAGCTCTGAATTTGGATTGTGATTGAATATTTAAAATACATTATTATCTAATTAATAATGAAGATGATATTTGCAAATCTGAACCCCAAACATGATTATGTTAAAAATTAAACATTAACACACACAACAAAAATAAAATACCACATAACAACTGTGATATCTACCTTCATAACACACATGACTTAAAAAAAATAGTTATAAAGAAATTTTGATGTTATCATTACTAGTTCATGGAATAAGTTTGATTATTTCCTTTGAACAGAAATATGGTTTAACATAGTACTCTAACATTAGATATGATTAATAGTTCTCTAAAATTAGATATGATATAACACAATGTATATCTATTTTCAAATAATAATCAAATATAATTAATAGTTCCAAGTATTTTTCTTTCATTTGTCACAAACTGATACAGATCTGCAACTTATCTGTCAATGTCAACAACTTTAAATGTAATGAAATATATCCTATAATAAAAATAGATTATTATCCAATTAAAGTTCACTTCATAAAAAAAATTATATATAGCATTCAGAAAATAAGTTTATACAGAATAACAAACAAACCTACCACAAAATTCTTCAAACAATTTACCAAAGAAAAGAAACAAAAATCCAAAATGTTATTTATCATTAATACAATGTCTGTCTTTTAAAAAACTTTTTAAAAAATGAGTTATTTCCCTTTGTACAGAAATGGATTAATTCATCAAAAATTGAATTCTTGGGAAAGGGCTATAACTGAACAACGAGAAAAGCTAAAATCAAAAATTGAACTTGACCTTTATTTAGTCACAGGTAACAACATATCTAAATTTTAAAAAAAATTTCTTCAAAGAGTTTTCATGTAAATGAACGGACACTGTTTGGCAGTCGCCCGCCAGCCCGCCCGCTCGCCGTACATCCCCAAATCAATAACAGATTTTTACTTCGAAAATCCGGTTAAATATATTTCTTGTAATAATCTACATATAATTATCTATGATATCTGAAACTTCAATATTGTGTTTATTATTGTTCTTCCAATTCTTATAATTTTATGGAAATAATAAACTTGAACATTGAAAAAATGTATTTAATACGATACTAAGCAGGGAAAAGGATTAGCAAGGGCCCAGTAGCCTATGATATTAAAATTTTGGACGAGCTCACAAAACTTTTATTAAAATGCCCATAGTGATTATGTTAATTTTCACATTGTGGCAGGTTTAGGCCCTAGTTAAAAAAATGTATGTCTTATTCCCTGCAAAGTCTGTCAGAGTCAAACAGAAGTTAATTATATTTGATAACTAGTGACTGAAAAATCATCTTGTCAATAAAGATATTAAAATTATTAATATTTTTGTTAACAAGGGACCAAGATATAATAAAACTTAATTATCAATCAACATTTTCACTTTGATTTTATCATGTGAATTTAATGACTGTACTATTTAAAATATTTTGTTTCTTCCAATTATAAATAGATAAGGACAATGTATCTAACCACCGTCACCTATCAACAGAACCCATAAAACTGTCTTTACTATAATATTACTATAACAGCATCATTCTAATTTTCGGACGTGACCTAAGAGTTTAAAAATTATCCCATGAATCTGATGTGCTACATTTCATGTGAATGACAAGATTCTTAAATATTGAAATGTATAAAATCATTAATTGATCATCATCGAATAACACTATATAATTTATGTCAAACAGACAAAGTTTTGATTCTTGATTTAAAAATAACTTAATTGAATGATATATTGATCTCCATAGATACATAGATATTTTACCAAATAAGCAAATTCATATTTTTTTCAAATGAAACATACAGAATCCAAGTGTCGTTTTTCTTTCAAAAGACTGTTCTGTTTATGCTGTTGTTTTGTATATACTTGAAGTTTATAACTTTAACTTTGCTTTGCAAGTAAAATTATTGACACCAGAATGTCGTTAACTAAGGTAAAATTGCTGAAAGACCCCCTCCTAAATTATAGAAATCTATCATTTAACATTAATCATAATATTTTGGGGTGTAAATTAGATACACCTACTTGGGCTAACGCCCTCATAGTGCATCTTATACATTTCAGGACATCTTTAAATGTGTGTGCGACCTAGACTGCATGTTTGGAGATACAACCTTAAATCATACCTATGACACATCCAAGGTGAATTATATTGGTACAATGTACATGAATGCAGTTGGACGTTGTTGAGACCAAACATCCAAATTCATTCTATGATTTTTAAAGCTTTAAAAACGTATCTTATAAATTGGTTTAATTTTAAAACTATTAAACCAACAACTCAACTACACTCCATTTCCTAACTCCATGTTCATTCTATGATTTTTAAAGCTTTAAAAACATATCTTAGAAATTGGTTTAATTTTAAAACTATTAACCCAACAACTCAACTACACTCCATTTCCTTACTCCATGTTTTCACTCCATGACTCCATTCCAACACTCAAGCACTCCAACAATCCACCACTCCACTCCACCACTCCACTCCACCACTCCACTCCACCCCACTCAACCTTTTAGTACATACCGTTTAGAAGTACTTGATTTTCCACTGAGTGATGTTTGCCACAAATCGCCAATGAGACATATTTATTACTTTCGCGGTCTTTATCAATGATCTAAATAGATACTTGTTTTATAGTTTTAACTCACACACAGATAATGTTCTCTCTCTACAGATTTCTATACATTTGAGGTCAGTCAAAACTTTGATGTATCACTATTTAATTAGTATTTCGATAGGCACGTGCATAGTATGAAAGAGATATTCCGGACATTAAGATGTTCTTCATCTAATTATAGAGTTTCAAATGCACATGGAATCTTGGGTCATTTAAGGTCTTTCACCACTAGGATTTCGGGATGATTGACATGAATAAACAATTGACTTAACTCAAAAGACCGATACGTGGCACAAAAATAACGAACACAAAAACAGTAGACACAAAGCACCGAAATACTCGTAATTACTGAAAGCTAGTTCAAAGCCAATTATAACTAATAAATAAATCATGTTCTCCCAGAATAAAGAATCAATCAGTTATACATAAATTACGTTCATTGAAATCTAAGACACGACTACAGACACGGGAATAGCGAACAGGTTCTGATAAATATTCACCCGGTAAGAAGGGACTAATGGAACATCCCCGTCCAAAAGGGAAAATTAACAATCTTGTATAGGGGTTCCCGTGCGAAACCGAAACATCCAAATCTAATGTGCTTTTAAATTTATCTATTAATGTAATTAAGACGGATCTTTACTGAGTTTGGAAATAAACTGTGATTCATAACAATACAAGAATATGTCTGCTATTGAAAGGACACAATAGACTATTTTCATATAACCGACATTTGACTCCGGAGTATATAGTTTTTCGAAAGGTTACCCAGTCTGTGGTAGGATATTCTGGTACTTGGTCAAATAAAAGCAACTAACAGAAGTAAAATCGGTGCAATTTTTGGAAAACATTATCTATACACGACAAAATCATCGAAATTGTACCGATTGTGATATTGATTTTACTTCTTTTATTTGCTCATACTTGACCGTGCACCAGAATGTCCTACCATATTCCGGAGTCAAAAGTCGGTAATATGAAAATAGTCTATTGGTGTCCATAGGAATACTTACAACCTGGCGATAAACTTTATTGCCAAACGTACATAGATGTTGTCAAGAAGAAAATTGAAAGCTTTAATCTTTTCATCATGTTGACTTTAAAGCCTAAAATGTACTCTAATGAAGATATTTGTTTTACCAAGCATTAAGGTTTTTAGAATAGATTCATTTAAGAACAAAATTGTCGCATTTTTTAGATTCTAATGTTAAAGTTGGAATTCAAGGCCATTTTTTTGTCAAAAGTGAACCTTGTCCTTTGATAGTGTGGTATGTTTCAAGTTATATTTAATTCTACATGCTGTTTGCTGAATCTGGTGAATTACAGTCAGATTTAGATGCTATGTTTTTTAAATTGTGACACATAGAACATTAAAGTACATGCTACTAAAACAGATGTTTAAATGTTTTCAAAAATAAGATAATTTCATGTACAATATTATGAAAAATTTGCTGTTTTGGAAGAATTTCCGTATTAAAGTACAATTTAAAATAGAATGGTTAGTTTTCATATAAACAGATCTATACTTGTACAAGAAGCTATACAAGCTGTTGTATATGTTTTGTAAAGCAAAACAATAGTGTTTACTATTAAGTGTCCTAATTATTTATGGCACCCTCCCTCAGCGGAGTTGGGGTGACATATTGTTATTCTACGTTTCTTTTTTTCTAATTATTATTTTTCTTCCTCTTTTTTTATCCATCTTATATCTCGGAATCGTATGAACCAATATTAATTGAACTTCACAATAATGTTAACCATCATATGCAGATTTTCAATCGGAGTATTGCATTTTCAAGATGGCTACCGTTGCCACGGAAACTGCTAAAATGCGAAAAAAAATCAAAACTCTAAATCTTTTATTATAAGACCTGACTAGATGAAACTTTATGGAAATGTTATCAGGTATGCCTAGATGTGCAGACAGTATTTAGAAATTCCAAAATGGACGGCATTGTCATGGAAACAGGGGGAAAGTTTAACATTGACCCTATGGGAAAATCCATTAAAGCAGCAGTTGCTTAAAGAATATTACATCAAACCAAATAAAACTATTTGGATATGTAACATGGCATGTGTCAATATGGCATCTGTCTTTGGAATTTTGAAAATGGTAACCGTTAACATGGAAACAGAATAATTGTCCAAAATTTCAAAATGCTCCAAACTTTACAAATTTACAAAAATGTTAATTGGCATGTGAAGATGCGCTGTTTCAATTTGGAATTTTCAAAATGGATGCCGTTACCCTGGCAATTGGGGGACGAGGGTGCCATCCACTATTGCTCTCCATTGCAAATCTAGTTATTTGATGCTATTGTAGCACCAATTTGTTTAAATGGTGTTGAAGTGTGGGCTATGATAATTATGAATTATAGTCATTTCGTACCCTAACCATTTCGTACCCCACATTTCGTACCCTGGCAAAAACCATTTCGTACCCTGATCATTTCGTACCTTGACCATTTCGTACCTCGTGGAATATTTGTATGTACACCATTTCGTACCTCATGGAATATTTATATGTATACCATTTGGTACCTGATGGAAGGTTTATATGAATACCATTTCGTACCTCATGGAAGATTTATATGTATGCCATTTCGTACCTCATGGAAGATTTATATGTATGCCATTTCGTACCTCACGGAAGATTCATATGAACAACTGTTAATAACTACTAAACAGTTGCAGATAATTATTCCTTTGTTGGTTAAATAACCTCATTTTTAGAGTTGAAAAAAATTAATTAAGGATAAAATGTGCAAACAAACAAAGTGTAATTAAAACTATTAAAGGTTCCAAGTCCTGCTTAATAAAACCAAATTAAAATTTCTACGACTGGATGCATTTTATTACGAAAGCCTATCAGGGTCACAAAAAAAAAATATTTATCTCGTAATTACGAGATAAATATCACGTAATTACGAGAAAATTATCGCGTAATTACGAGATAATTATCGCGTAATTACGAGAAAACTATCGCGTAATTAAGAGAAAACTATCTCGCAATTACGAGATAACACAATGATTATCTCGTAATTACGCGATAGTTTTCGCGTAATTGCTCGATGATTATCTCGTAATTACGAGATAAAAAATGATTATCTCGTAATTACGTGATAGTTTTCTCGTAATTACGCGATGATTATCTCGTAATTACGCGATAATTATCACGTAATTACGTGATAAAAAACTTCTTATCTCGTAATTACGCGATAGTTTTCTCGTAATTACGCGATGATTATCTCGTAATTACGAGATAAAAATCTTATCTCGTAATTACGTAATAGTTTTCTCGTAATAACGCGATAATTATCTCGTAATTACGCGATAGTTTTTTTTCTCGTAATTACGAGATAAATATTTTTTGTTGTGACCCTAATAGGCTTTCGTATTTTATTTATGTTATATCTAAAAAAATTCAAATCATCTCAAAATATTTTTTTTATTTAACTTGAATAGACCAGTACGGATTAAACATAAAACATTTTAAATACAAATAATGAGGCTGTATGAGGGAATTTTTCCTTTTTTGAATTATAAATTTGTGTTATACTTGGTACAAAATTCAACGATTTACAAATATATGATATGAAATGGTAAACATTTATTTAGTCCATAAGGTACGAAATGGTATATGCATTTGGCTCATAGGGTACGAAATGGTTTTCATCATGGGTACGAAATGGTAATTTTGGGTACGAAATGACAGAGGTACGAAATGGTCAAGGTACGAATGACTTGCTACCATAATATAGTTAGGCTTGGAATATTATAGATATCTTTTTTTTTGAAACATTTTAAATAGCAATGTTTATTTTGTTGTGCATTTTTTACCCCCTGTCCTACAATTATATCTTAAGTTTCAGTGCAATATTCGAGATTGAAATTTATCGATCTCCTTTAGAAACAAATTCAGTATTACTTTTGACAAACTTGCAATACTTTTAGCTTAAATTAAATTAGAACATTTAAGCGATAAACGGATGGAAACCAATTAGATGAATGAATGTATTGTGCAAAATATTCAGACTTTTCGAATTGCCTTTTAGTGAAATGTGACATTTTGATATTGTGTGCTGTTTGACATTAAATGTTTTTTTTTTTTTCATGTCATGAATAAGTAAAAAAACGAAAATGTTGCAGTCGCTAAAAATTAGCATAGATAATATTAGCTATCGATAATGTTGGTTAAGAATCAGGCGCTATCAAATGGTTATACCTTGGCGTTTAAGCGTCCGATATTGTTCGATCAAATATCTTCCGCCGATTTGCATAATAAAAAAATAAGGTTTTCATTAGGATAATCGTTTCAATAATGAAAAATGTAATTTGATTATTGTATTTCTATTTCAACACTTGCGCAGGTGTCATAATCATCAAGTTGATACTCGTTACTCTGGATTTGTTGACATTCAGGGTCAACTTGTTGTTTTCTAAAGGTAGTAATACTGTATTCATTATTTGTTTTGTCTGCCATATCGTATACCATGAAATCGTTGTTTTCTCGGTGTACCTTGTGAGAAGCATGGTCGTAAATATTATGGTCAACACTGTTGTCTTCTGACCACGGGGGATTTAAAGCTTCTTTTTCTGACCATGGTATTTCATAAGCAGTAACAACTGTAACGTCACCAGTACGGGGATTCTCAGAATTTTTCTGTTTTACATCAACACTCCTCTTATGTCTAAAAGTAAGCATTATGCCATGTCATAAAATAAGATTTCAAATGCTTTAGATATCTCAAATGCATATCCCCGTTCTCATACATCTCAATTATTGAACCAAACTAAATGGAATATGCAAAAAGAGCTTCTGCCAAACTTTCATAAAATTCTATGACAGTTTGAAAAAAATTATTATTGTCTATAAAACTTGAACTCCTGACTATTTTTAAATGTTAATTGCAAATATTAGCATAAGTCCTTCTATCAGTAAAATACAGGAAAATTGAAAAAAAATAGATTCTCAAAATTTTGCTCTGCATACTGTCTTTTGATCATGGAAAAGCTATTCTATGCTAAAGTTATTGATGTATAACGTGCCGACGACACCCACGTTGGAATTGGGCAATGTATGACAAATATATGTTCAAAAACCTCGCCCGTAATTATAAATTATGTAATTCATTGACCGCTCCCGACATGTGTAACTTCAAGGCATATTTTAGCGGCGATCGATGTCTTTCAAAATTATTTTATTTTTATCAATAGTACCGCTTAAGTCGACGCTAGGGCCGTCTTGACCTTGTTGTGGGGTATGAATGATTTGTTCATTGTTGAAGACCCTACATCAACTGTCAAGATGAAGAACAGGAATAAAAGCCCTGTTCATTGATAATTTTCTATGTTTTCTATGTATTGTGTGCGATTTTGTCCCATGTACATTTACTCCATATCCTTTCATTTTCTAATGCTCGCTTTGTCTGGCTTTTGTAGACTCTACAAAACTTTTTTTTTAAAGTTAATGATGGCTGAACTTTTGTTGCTAAGTCTTAACCGTTCCTAACTGACGATTTTTGGAGGCAAGCATGAAGCTATGATATCCTTCACTTCAATTGCAAGGTCCATGTGCAAAGAATCGATAAAGTAACAAGAATTATTATCGAGTGAAGGGGCATCATCTATATGCCGGAACGTGATGTAAAGGGAAAATCATTTCATTGAGAAGGTAAACAAAAAACAGATCGACGAATGGAGGAGAACAGTTGGTCCCCATAGAAATGTGGATTGCCTGTTGTAAAACCATGTTTAACAAATATTTCGATGAAATAATCAAGCAGCTTGGTACTATTTTCAAAGATCTTTTTGAAAATTAAAGTGTTTTATACAAAAATGACCAACGCATCGAACAAACTTCATTTCGACCTATCATCGTCAAAGTTTGCCCATGATCCGTGAACAGTACACTTATACTATAGAGGAAACCACGGTTTAAAAGTTCTCTTTTCATTATTAATTTGGGTCTCGTGCATACACAGAGTTGATTACTTAGCATTCATTTCATACAACTTGTGGTCGTTAACGCTACTAATGAAATATTAGTCCCCGAACGTATCGCCAGCTCAGTAGCGAGTGGTCTTGGGTTGGCATGATTCCAACTAATATAAGATGTAGTGTTTCGTTGTTTGACTACGTGTGTGATGTTTTGCTATTTGTTTGTGTAGTGTTTTGTTGTGTTTATCTGGTTTGTGTTTTGCTGTTTGTCTGGTAGGTGATTTGCCCTTTGTCTGTGTAGTGTTCTTATGTGTTTGTTTGTGTAGTATTTAGCTGTTTGTCTGTGTAGTGTTTTGTTATTTATCTGTATAGTGTTGGATAGGTTTGTCTGGTTAGTGTTTTGTTGTTTGTATGTGAAGTGTTCCGTTGTTTGCGTAGTGATTTGTTGTTTTCTGATTATTGTTTTGCTGTTTGTATGTGTAATGTAATGTTTTGTTATGTTTGTCTGGTTAATGTTTGCTGTTTGTCTGGTTAATGTTTTGCTGTATGTCTGTGAAGTGTTTCGTTGTTTGTCTGTGAAGTGTTTCGTTGTTTGCGTAGTGATTTGTTGTTTTCTGATTATTGTTTTGCTGTTTGTATGTGTAATGTAATGTTTTGTTATGTTTGTCTGGTTAATGTTTGCTGTTTGTCTGGTTAATGTTTTGCTGTATGTCTGTGAAGTGTTTCGTTGTTTGCGTAGTGATTTGTTGTTTTCTTATTATTGTTTTGCTGTTTGTATGTGTAATGTAATGTTTTGTTATGTTTGTCTGGTTAATGTTTGCTGTTTGTCTGGTTAATGTTTTGCTGTATGTCTGGTTAATGTTTTGCTGTATGTCTGGTTAATGTTTTGCTGTATGTCTGTGAAGTGTTTCGTTGTTTGCGTAGTGATTTGTTGTTTTCTGGTTATTGTTTTGCTGTTTGTATATGTAATGTAATGTTTTGTTATGTTTGTCTGGTTAATGTTTTGCTGTTTGTCTGGTTAATGTTTGCTGTTTGTCTGGTTAATGTTTTGCTGTTTGTATATGTAATGTAATGTTTTATGTTTGTCTGGTTAATGTTTGCTGTTTGTATATGTAATGTAATGTTTTGTTATGTTTGTATGGTTAATGTTTGCTGTTTGTCTGGTTAATGTTTTGCTGTATGTCTGTGAAGTGTTTCGTTGCTTGCGTAGTATTTTGATGTGTTGGTTTGGTTAATGTTTTGCTGTATGTCTGTGAAGTGTTTCGTTGTTTGCGTAGTATTTTGATGTGTTGTTTTGGTTGGTGTTTTGTTGTTTGTCTGTCTACTGTTTTGTCTTTTAGATGTTTTCTTACTGCTATGATGTTGTATGTTTATGGTCTTGTTTATGGGGGTATTTTTGGCTGCTGGAGTTCCTAATCTTGTTATTTTGAAGAATATTTCTTTTTCCTGCAGACAAATTGTTACCTTAATTTGCAGTACACACATACTACAATACCAATGACAAATATTATTGTTACTCCTACACCAACTCCAATTTCAAGCCCTGAAAATAAATGATTATAACAGTTTTGATAAGCGCATTTAAATTGTTTATCTACAAAGCAGAGGACTATTTTTCAGTTATTCAATCACAGTTTTGTTGAAAAGATCTAAATTCCTGTTGTCATCTATGTTTTTAAAACAATGGATTGCCGATCGGTTTAGAAAATATATTATATGATAAATAGTGAAATATTCAAAACACTAAGGTGCTCTACCCCAAGGTATAGATTGCCGTAGCCGTATTTGGCACAACTTTTCGGAATTTTCGGTTATAAATACTCTTCAGCTTTGTATTGGATCTTGCTTTCGAACTGTTTTGATTCGGGTGCCAATGATGATTCTTGTAAAGACGAAACGCGAGACTGCAATACCATATTATAAGCCTGGTAAGATTGATTATTTTTTTCCAGTTGATGCATTTATTTTTAATAATAATATTACTTTTAGATTCTAATTGATATATTGACTCATTGGAATTGATGATGGTACTTACCATTCCAAGATTCGTTTTCAGAAATCGAAGTACTGATTGTTGTAACGTCTGAGAAGGAAGCCCCTGTATTAAACAATATACTTTAAGGTATTATCAAACTTACACTTTATTGTGTGCGTTTGATTTGTATGTTTACCCAAGAGCCTCAATCTCTCACCTGATAAAAATTTACCATTTTGATTTGTATTTTTACCTTTCTGCGATCAGTTATGTTGACTTATTGGTAAATCTTCTAATGTGATATTTGTGTAGATCTTAATATATTGATGATCATTTTAACTGTTCACAGTTTATAACTATTTATTAAAGATTTTGAGATAGTTGGCAAAATTATAAAAATTTGTAAAAATCGTCATTTAATGGCAAATAAATTCCATCAGAGTCTGACAATTTAGTCATGTTGACTTACATGTAAGTGTTATTTTGCTGATCTTTTTTGCGTTTAAAGTTTCTCTCTATCTACTTTAGTTTTTGACAAAAAATGCAAAACATGGGTAAAATCATCATTCAGTGGATATAACTCCTATGTCGGTTGACTATTTCGGCCATGTTGACTTGTTTGCCGATCTTATTGTGCTGAAATGTTTTGCTATTTATTGTTTTTCTCTATATATTACAGTTTCCGCAAAAAAACGCTAAAATGAGAAAAATCGTCTTTCAAGGGCAAACACTCCTCTTATGGGTCAATTGACGATTTCGACCATAAAGAAAACTCCTCAAAGATACCTGGTTTATAATTTTGTACGCCATATGTGTGCTTCTTTGTTAAATATTTGTTTGTTTTTGTTGTGATTAAGATTGTGACACGGTGTTGACTGTTGACTGCTGTACCCCTATTTTGACATTTTTACCTATTATGTCTGTTTGTTTTAGTCACGCATCGTTGTCAATATAATGGAATTTGATGCGACTGTCATACAAGTGAGAGGTTTAGCGCTATAAAACCAGGTTCAATCCACCATTTCCTACATAAGAAAATGCCTGTTCCGAGTCAGGAATATGACAGTTGTTGTCCATTCGTTTGATGTGTTTGTGCTTTTGATTTTGCCATTTGATGAGGGACTTTCCGTTTTAAATTTTCCTCGGAGTTCAGTATTTTTGTGATTTAACTTTTTTCTTCTTATAAAAGACTCATCAGAGACGCTCGAATAAAAAAAAATTTAAAAGGTCAAATAAAGTACTAAGTTGAAGAGCAATGAGGATCAAATAATTTGTAGATCCTATTTAGCTGACCATTTTTGCAAAAAAATCATGAAATGCGTAAAAATAGTTTTTCATGGGCCATAACTCGCATAAGATTTTTTTCTCTAAATTGCATAGGAGAAAGTTATTTACCTACTGATCATTTTTACTATCTCTGTTTTACTCTAACTAATTGGACGAACGGATGGATGACGGACTAAGACGACGGATGCCAAGTGATGGCAAAAGCTTACTTGACCTTTAGGCAAGGTGAGCTAAAAATTAAGATGTGAAAATAATTTGTTTTATGCGATGCTATTTTTTCGTTAAATAATCAAGAATTATCTAAATATACTGCCGACATTTATCCAAAGTTACTTACTTTAAATAAATCAAATTTAAACAGCAGTAACAGTTCTTTCCTAGATTTAGCTATTTCAGTTTTACAAGGGAAACACAACACAAAAATTTATGATAAAAATGACGATTTTTCGTTCCCTATTGTTAATTGTCCTTGTTTCAACGGTGATGTTCCTTTGGTTCCATCTTACAGTGTTTATATATCCCAACTCATTCGCCATGCCCGTGCTTATAGTGACGTTTTGGATTTCAATGAACGTAATCTTTGTATTACTGGTATATTATTAAGTAGCTGTTGGGGATTATGTTACCACAAATTACTTCAAACCTTTACTAAATTAACATAGATACAAAGATTTGGTTTGTTTGGAAGTTTGTTGAACCTGTAGAAAAACGAATGGGATAGTACATCCTAATGTTAACACTGATGTTGTTTATCGAGCTCGTAAATTTAGATACAAACGGGTTAAATGTATCGATCCTTTAAATAAACTTCATCTAAAAGGTTACTGAATGTTTTATCGGAATAAATATTGATTTAATTATCAATCAATTAAAACCCACTAAATATTATTGCTATACACCTATGAACATTCATGGTTATACATTCTGTCTGTACCTATATTTTGGCATTGCGATGTGTTTCTCTAACAGTTAATGACGTCTATTCAACAAATCCATTGGATGTTGGATGAGTACTGATATTTTAGTCTTATATGCACGAAATTTTATAAGTTCTTATTGGCTCTGAACTAGCTTTCAGTTACTGCGAGTACTCTCAGATCTATACTTTTTTTCGTTAGTATTTTTGTGAGTTGCTTTTGTGCTTTGTTGAAATCAGTTGAAAAGGGCTTTTCAACTGATTTTTATAGTTTTTTCTTAGGTTGTGCTGCTACAACACTGTCTCAGGTAAGGGGGAGTGTTGGGCGCCCGCAAATATGTTTAACCCCGCCATATTTTGTATCTGCCAGGAGCCTGTAATTCATCGGTTGTCGTTTGTTGTATATCATATTTGCTTTTCGTTAATTTTTTTGTGCATATATCAGGCCTTTAGTTTTCTCGTTTTGAATTATTTTACATTTGTCATTTCAAGGCGGTACAATGACCTATAGTTGCTAGCTTCTATGTCATTTGGTCATTGGTCTTCTTATTCTTATATTGATAATCGATAAGTTAATTCGGGTCATATCATAGATTGAATAAGAATGCAGACAAGTCCATTTTCATTCCAAAAAGGAGTTGACTACACTCCAACATATATATGAAAATTATAAACAATAAGAGAAAGATTTGAATTTTAGCTTATTTTGTGATCCTTTAACTACGAAATTTTGCTCTGATTTGCTATTTCGGTTATGCAGAATTAGAAATTTAGTTGCTGAATTTACTGTCACATTTAGATTATTTGATATGCTAAATTGAAACTTAATTCATCAAAATTAAAGACCAGAAGTTCTGCTTATTATCTAGAACTTTATCAACATAAAGAAAGCTAGCCGATATTAATTCAACACCAAGTTGTATAAAAAACAGAAATAGGAGTGACAACAATCTGAATTTATGAACACAAAAAGCATCTCCTGTGCAATCATAACTCTCACATGACTTCAAATTTACGTTTTTTACTATTTGGCGAAGCCAGGAACATGTCCAACCCGATAATAATGTGAGAAAGATGTAAATGGAAATATGGGACACATGGCAGAGAAACTGAGAATTCCTGATTGCAACCAAAGATTTGAAGTGATAATTTCAGTCGTTCTTACGCAGTTTTTGGCTGGAGAATTTATTTACAACTACATGTATTAGTACAATAAAATTAATATCTGAAGTAAGTTAAAAAAAAAAAGAATGTATTTCTATTTATAAAAATAGCCATAATGACAAAATGCCCTAACACATCTATGTCATATTCTGTTTTTTCTTCTACTTTTTTTGCTCCTTTGTATTTTTTGTCCGTTTTATATCACTCATTCATATCTTGAGTAACGAGTAACACAAAAATAACACTGGTAAATCAGGAACATTTGATTCATAAGTTCACCTTATGTTTTCAATGTTGCTAAATATAATGTGTAGGTGTTTTGTCGGCTTATATGTCTTATAGGCTTCTTTTCTTTTCTTTTTTTCTTTGTCCAGGTTTTGTTTTTGTGTTCTTTAAATAACCGTTTCTATGTGGTTTATTTCGAATAATAAACATTTTATCGATCTATTCTATTGATTGCAATAATGAAAGTTTGTAACATTCGACATTGGCAACAAATATCAATAAGTTGTTTAAAAACGAAATGAAGTTAACAATTATAACGCTTATTTACTGTATAAAAGTAATAAGTAAATTCCAAAATTAAATTAAATTTTGAGTGATAAAACTACCATATTCACAGAAGAAAAATAGTTCGCTATCTTTCATTTTTTGTTTGATTCTAACTCCGTATGTGCCATGTTGGAAAATCTGACGAAAAATGTCATCGCTGCTTGTATTGTCCTTCAACGTGTCAGCTGTAAAAAAAAGCGTTGATAAGTCTTAGAAGGAAACGATATTGTTGATATTCTAAATATCAAACTTACCAAAATATTTTCCGATCAGGTGTGTTTGTGTTAAGTTAACTATCCCTTTAACAAATAATTTCTGATCTTATATAACTGATACATTCCATCACGAACATCTAGCTTAATATGTTAAAGTCATGTGAATCAAATTGAGATGTAGAGAACACACTTTTGTTCATCGGTTCCAAATAAATGTATTAAGCAGATCTTATGTTACCAATGTAAACCTCACCCGTAAATTGTATATACATAACTAGGGAAAGATGGACGGCATTGTGGCTAAGGCTGCTGAAACATTCGTGGTCATTCGTGACATCTGGTAATATAGATAAGTTCTGGGATATCGTTACACCTAGGCTACATAAATCTCATATGCTGGTGCTACTTAAATGCAAATATATAAAAAAAAAAAAGGAACCCAGTGTCTCGCCTGCGATTGCTGCTGTTAGTGTAAAAGTGCAATGTTGACAGCCAAAAACTAAATCCATTTATCAATACAATACGATTTTTTTCAAATCGAACATTTTTCTTTATATACTATATATTTACCATTTTTAGTCCAGTAATTATTTATACGAAGTTTAATATCGATTTCCAAACGATATCTGCACAATTCTCCTTACAATATAAAACAGTAAAGTCGAAAATTCAACATTGAAGTCAAAGTTAAAGTCAATCTTTTTACTACAAGAAAGCCTAGCAGATTTTTTTAACAATATATTACTTTAAACCATTTTTTCACAAAGCTACGTATTGGTACTATGAAGTTAAATGTTGAGGTCGGGCGATATACAAATATACCAAGAGAAAACAGATTATGTACTTGCTGTAATATGAAAAGTGTTGAAGATGAGTACCATTTTACTTTAGTGTGTCCTGTGTTTAGATTTGTACGGCTTCAGTTTTACCAAACTATTACTGTTCGTGGCCAAATGTGACAAAACTTGTGTATTTGTATCAAACAAAATCTAGATCTTTAGTTGGAAAATTATGTAATTATTTGAAATCTGCCTGGCAGATTAGATCGCATCTAATAAGTTGATTATTTGTCTATTGTAATATCTTATAATATTGTTCTCTGTTGTTTATTGTGTGTCACAATGTAAATATGTTTGTGTTGCTATAGCATGTAACTACTGCTTTGCAAATAAAGAATCCATTCATTCATTCAAATCTGTCGCTTAAATGGACTCACCAAATTATATTCAATTGTTTCCTTGTGTGCCTAATTTCATTAAGATTGAATTTGCCAATTTACTGATTGCTGTTCACTAATGGAATTAATTTAAAACTTACTTTTAAGTTTTGCAATTTTATATGCCTTCACCTGGGATCGAACCCTTCCTTCAAATCTGTTATGTGTGACTGATATCAACACATCGACGGAACCTCTCGGCTACCAATGGGTTGCAATTTTAAAATGTCTAGTTCATATATATAAAAGAACATATTATACACATCGATACAACGGACACACAGGGCTTGTACTTGTATGTATACATAATAGACTATGGTATAGTATAAGTTAACATGGTTAATATCAATGAGTTAAAGAGTCAAGTTAAAGGTAGAGACTTGTCGGTTTAGGTTTGAATCCCAGTATTGTCTTTGTTGTCCCTTTTCTTTAATTTTTCCGTTTTTTTTTTTTTTTTTTTTTTTTGTATGCTACTGTGGATACTTTGTAATAAAACAGGGTTTTCCGTTTATTTTGTATTATTATTGGCTATTTTACATAATCATAATTTCCAACGGTTCGATAGTATAGTGGGAAATTACTGTAATAACGGTACTAGTGAATACTATTGATAAGGGTACTTCGTATGTACATGTATATACAATGTATACATATCACGTGATATTGATATTTAGCGGGAATATTTCCCTTGTTGGTCACTTCTAGCCAAGCATCAGACTGGACAACAGTGAAATAAAGTTCATTTTCAATTGAATTGTTATTCTAATTTGTATTTAGTAGGAATTAGATATTTTACTAAAGAGTAACTTAAGTTATTACTTATTACATATAGATAGTATATTTACTTTATATACAGTCCAAGTATAACTCTCGAGACGATCTGCCGAGCATTTGGGTTTGGACACAGGTTTCCACATTTTCCACTTTATTTAAAATGTAGTCTTTTGACTGCAGTTTAAATGGAGTTTGACCGAGGTAACTCGTTTTTGTTGGTTTTTCCTGGCCGGCGGGATCGTTGATGACAGAGCAAAATATTTTTGAACACAATTTACTAATTATTCTATTGAACTCTTAAATGAAAGCAGTGAATTTATTGTGCATTGATTCTCATGCTTTATGTATATTGTGTTTATCAATTATATTCATATTGATAAAATATGGGGTCCACAAGCATTGCTGGGCTATCGGCTATATATAGTATTTAGTATTTATTGAGCTAGAAATAGTTATTAGTAAATTAATACTTGAAAAGAAAATGATTACATTCAATTTGTCCATTTTGTTTTCTAAATATAAAATTAAGAATGGAAATGGGGATTGTGTCAAAGAGAGAACAACCCGATCAAAGAGAAGAAAACAGCCCAAGGTCACCAATGGGTCTTCAACACAGCGAGAAAAATATGCTTTCATCACTTTAACTACATATCTTTACAAATATTTATTCACAAATCCTTTTGCGAGTAAATCGTGATGTGTCTAGAATTAGGCTTCTTGATAGAATTTTCGGAAGCATACTTGTTATATGTACTTAGAAATAAGTTCGAATACGTCTTATTTTGTAAATTACGGATGATATTCATATGCCTGATGATTTAAAGACAGACGTGTTATGTTATATTTGTATTTCTCTAACCAATTAATTCTGAACTTAGATTTATTACTGCATCGTTGAACATGATAACATGGTCATTAAAACTCACTTACAATACCTTCTAATTAAGAAAAGGCTTTAATTTTGAAAAGACATCAACACAATAGTTTAAGTTAGAGATATAATGAATAAGCGTTAATTCTTGAAAAGAAACCATTAGCCCAGAGGGCTGTCTTTAAATCATCAGGCATCTGAATATCATCCGGCTCATGGTTTCTTTTCATGAATCAACGCTTATTCATTGTATCTATAATATGTCGACGTTAATATTGAAAGCAACACATTTTCCTTTCTTCTTAACATTAATGTTGGTGCAGAAAAGATAGTTATATTCTTAGATTTTTGTTTATCTATGAAAAATCGGGATGATTTTCCAAATACTTTGGCATCGTATATCAGAGAAGATACATCATGTCGAAATGGATATCAATTGCAGTAAAAAATGTGCTGTCTAATGTTATTATTACCACCGGGATGAAACCTCTGCTCATGTACAATTAGTCATCAAGGGTATCAGTACTGTGTACTGGCATAAAAATTCACAATTATGCAGGTTTGGTTATACGTACGCTACCCTTTTTCGGATATATCAGTTTTCCATCGGTTGTATTAGGTTTTGGGTTTCCAAATATTTTGGCTTCGAGCATCACTGAGAAGACATTATTTACCGCCTGTCCTAACTTCGTCATAATTTTAGCTCGTTCTTTTAGTGTACCTTTCTCAGTTAGTTCGTGCGTGTGTGCAGTGACTAATTAGCAATAAGGACAATACAGAAATATTTTATAATGATTTTTTCAAAATGGTGGTTCATTCATTAGCTCGATACTTAAAGCTTCTGATTCAACTTTATGAGGGCTTTCGATGAGCTTTCGCCTATCAAAACTATAACATTCTTAGGGGAAAACAAGAATAATTATAACAAAAGCAAAAGTTAAGACTTTTACAATAAAACACAATTTTACCTTTTCTGTATAGAATCCAATTGTTGTTACTGCCACACGTTTCTGCTTGGTTTCCAGAACACGTCTCATTACATTGACCATATGCTTGGTAATTAGTAGCTTCATCATGATTTTGTAAACAATAGCACTGTGTCATCTAAAAATATGAATTAATTCGGCATTAATAACATTATCGGTACCAACTTTACTGCACCAGATGCTCATTTCGACAATAAATGTCTCTTAGGTGATACTCGAGGCCAAAATATTTAAAAATCCAAACCTTATTAAAAAATTAAGAGCTGATAACCCAAAAATTACAAAAATGTATAGCCAAACCCAGGCAAGTAATCAGAACTTTGCATGTGAGAGATATATTCCTTAATTTAAAATAATTTCCCAAATTGTGTAAGAGCAAATTTTATTAACACAATATCCCTATATTAATGCAGTACCTAAGTACTTGAACTTGCAGCAGTAATAACATAAACGGTACCAATTTTTCTGCACCAAATGCGCATTTCGACAATCAATGTCTCTTCAGTGATGCTCGAGGCCAAAATATTTGAAAATCCAAAGCTTATTAAAAATATGAAGAGCTATAAACAAAAAAGGACCAAAAAGTATAGCCAAAGCTGGGCAAGGAATCAGAGCTTTGCATGAGGGAGATACATTCCTTAATTTTAAATAATTTCCAAAATTTTGTAACAGCAAATTTTAATAACATAAAATCAATCCGTATTTTCATGCCAGTACCAAAGTACTGGCTACTGGGCGGGTGATACCCTCGGGGACTATCAGTCCACCAGCAGAGGCATCGACCCAGTGGAAGTAATAACATAAACGGTACCAATTTTTCTGCACCAGATGCGCATTTCGACAATCAATGTCTCTTCAGTGATGCTCGAGGCCAAAATATTTGAAAATCCAAAGCTTATTAAAAATATGAAGTAAAAGTATGTGTGTCATTGTAAATTTGTTTAAACCACAAGAATAGTACAAGTATTTAATTATAGTATAGTGTTAATATCAGAACATTGTACATGCGTTTGTACACAGGATCTGACAATTACATTTTTGAGAGACCGACCGTTCATTTTTGATGTGTGTGGGGAGGGAAGGGTATGTTTTTTTGAATAAATTGAAAAAAAAAATCATTTGTTTCAGAAAGGAAGTGAAAAATATACTTGGTCACTATTTACAATTAGAAAAAAACCAGATAAATTCATTATTGATTTTCAAAGATTAAATCTTGTCCTGGGTAAACCGTCGTCAGGAACGAAATATGCCGGTAAATTATATTATTATAACAAATATGATTATTTTTAAACTTAGACAAAATTTCGGCATTTATCGCAAAGGAACGAAAACAGACAACGATTTTCGGCCAATTTCCTAAATGAAAAATGATTTCGAAGAAGTATTTCTAAGTAATTCTTTGACTGATTGCCCTAAATTTCAGTTCTTTACACATTTGAAATGTCTGCTATTCATCTATAATGAAATTGATTTGATAAATATTGTTTTAGCTGCAGTTATTTGGTTTCAAATAGATGTGTAAAACGGCGAATATGTGTCCCCGATGACAAAACATCAGGAAATTTCAAATAGCCTTTAATCTAACTTTTCAGATGATTTTTTCAAAGAAACACATTTTCAAGCTAAGAATATTTTGTTTTGATGTTATCTTCATATAGAAATATCATTATACTTCAAAACATAAAGACCTGAACATAAACTGCAGAAAACATGGAAAGTTATGGCGAAAATGAGCACCCACTCTAGATTTCTTATTTGAATATTCAAACATGGGACAGCAACGGTAAAAAAATCCAATTCAAAACAAATATAAGTTGTCAACGAAAGGTATAATAAACTGAATATATTCAAGATGAATCTAATTAATATATTTACCGTCATTCCAAAGTATTTGTACTGGTCATCCTTGCAATACGATGCACAAATATACGAGCTTACATTTGTTGTCTCTAGCTCGATGAAAATACTACTGTTTACATCAAAATTGAAACAACCTGTCAAAATATTTTTTCCTAGAAATCAATTTTAACTCCTTGTATGCGACTTACCATCGTTGGAATTTTAAAGAAGGTTCTGTGCAATCGTTCAAACGATAATTATTTCATCTTTTGTACATGGTTAAATAATGGATCCTCGCACTTCAGTATACTGTAAATTCAGAAATTATTACGGGGTTTTTATTATTGCGAATAATGCGACTGGGTGAATATCGCAATAATAAGAACTCGCATTCTGATATCTGATACATATATCTGTATGCAGATTTTCCTGAAATCGCAAGAATTAATCTCGCATTTTTGTTCATTTTTAAAAAATCGCAATAATAAATGCACGCAATAATTTCTGCATTTACATTAGATTTGAGGTCGAAAATTTGATAATAATAGAAGCTGTTTGGGTCTTCAGATATTTTCAGCTATGACCGTAAATTACATACTTTTTAACAAGATTAATGTTAATAAAAATTTTTTTAAATCACAAGGAATAATGTTTTGTATGACAAAGTTGACCACAGCCTCTCAAAGGAATGTCAGGGAAAGAAGTTGTACATAAAATAAAATCCTTTTAGCGTGTGTGTACTTCATATATGTTATCACCTGCCTATCACTTGAAATAGAGTGTCAACGGTTTCCCAAATAATTGCGCTTTGCTTATATATATATGGAAGTTTTTAACGACCTTGACTGGCTATACAGCTTTGCTTTAAACCATAAGATCACAAGAGTACTAGTTTTTTTGTACATAACAATAAGTTTATCTTTTCTGTCAATCAGAATATAATGATCACATAAAGTTGAAATAAACTCTTTTAAAGAAAATGAGTAACTTATGTAGGAGCTCTTTGGAGCTTATAAATAATACATGAAAAGGAATTTCAGGGACTTTAACATTTTCAAGACGGGGGTTTATAAAATTTCTGAAAAAGACCAAAATATCGTCCTTCGTCGAAAATAAATTGGAAAGAGTATCGTCATTCATTAGAATAACACAAAATGTAACAATTTTACTGCACCAGATGCGCATTTTGATAATTAATTTATCGTTGGCTATTATTCAGTCATTTATATATATGTAAAATTATGATTACTCCTGTTCCTACATCCTGTCGATACTGTTTACTTATATGTTGGCATCATTGTACAAGATCATGCGTTTCTCAGCCTATAAATGACTTTTTGCACTAAATCCCTTGGTTGTGTACTGTTTGATACTTTAAAAGTCTGGGAGAACATTTAGTAATAATTGGCTTTGAACTAGCTTTCAGTACCTGCGAGTACTCTTACATCAGTGTTTTGTGTCCATAATTTTTATGTTAGTTGCTTTTTGGGTGTTTTTTTAATTGTTGCTTCGTATCGATATATTGAGTTACGTCATTGGTAACTGATTTTACTGTTTATTCTTATGCTGTGCTGTTACAACACTGTTCCATGTAATTGGATGGTTGGGCGTTCACAAACATGTTAATCCCCGCCAAGTTCTTTATGTGTCTGCCTGGGGCTTGAAGATTTGTTGTTGTCGTTAAAGTCTGTTATATTTGTTTTTCGTAAATTGTATTGTTATAGAATGCCGTTAGTTTTCTCATTTGAATAGTTTCACAGTTTTCATATAATGGCCTTTTATGGCTGACTATGCGGTATGGGGTTTTCTCATTGATGAAGGCCATACACAATTGTTTACATCCATTTAATTTGAACTATGGTGGATAGTTTTTCATTGGTAATCACACCATACCTCATTATTGCTATATCATATAGAAGAAGAAACAGAACTAAATGTAGGTTTACATTTAAAAAAAAAAACATAAAGAGGAACCGCCAAAATACAGCAATGTACAACAAACTACATAAACCACCAACACCCAACTCCTCCATAAAAACCGACATACAAACAACACATGGTGCAGATCGCCCGACTAGAACAGACACAGAAAGAGGGGTAATACTAGTTTTACGTGCGACACATACCTCGCCCTTTGTATTTTTAACACAGTGTTCAGTGTTTGATTTCTGATGGTGAATTATAACTATTACGTTTCTATGGGCCAAGACTATTAGTTTGGTACACGTTTCAAAAAAAAAAGATTGCTGCCAAGGTGTTGCGGGTTCAGTTCAAAATATTATTGCAGTGAATGTTTGATATTCAGATTATGCATTGGTACTACTCTGAGCTGTCTCTGAGTTTCTATACAAGTTAAGAAATAAGTTGCATACAGCTTACATACATTTTAGGGGCCAGCCTCCGGGTGCGCGATTTTCTCGCTGTGTTGAAGACCCATTGGTGGCCTTGGGCTGTTTTCTGCTCTTTGGTCGGGTTGATGTCTCTTTGACACATTCCCCGTTTCCATTCTCAATTTTATTTACCTGTTGAAAATCATAGGAGTTATTAAGATAAACTTATATATTTACTAACTTAGGTTTGAAACGGGTATTTAAAGTAATAGGTCCTAAACAGGTTGCATTAAATACAGACCTTCAGTTCAATTCAAGACATACTTGCAGGAAATCATGTGAATTGAAGGGAAGTATATTTCCATTTAGTCACGGTAGATTTATAGTAAGTGTTGAATTTATCCTAAGAGCTGCTATGTTGAAATTGTTGTTTTATACTCGCTTGTAAATGTTTTTAGCAAACCCAAGGAAACTGGTACGAACCTGAGTTTATATAAGTTTAAATAATTGGCCCGCTTAGTAACAAACCTACACACATATTTTCAACGTCGTAAAAATGCATTCTTACTTTTTTATTTGTCAATATCTGTTTTTGTATGGTCTTCTTTTGACTTTTCTTTTTAATGCTTTGTTCATTATTCGATGGTATACAGGAAAATATTCCACGCAGGTTTTACATATATTTGTCATATCTTCTTGACTTAATTCTCTGTTTGTATTTAAAGAGCCTGTGTCGCTCACATATAGGTCTATGTGCATCTTCAACAATGGACACTCTTGAACATTGTAGACTTAAATAGAATTCATGACGAAAAATATCTTGTTTGATGATCTTGTACTGCTGATAATTTTTTCTGTTTACAGTTTTTCTCTGTCTGCTTTAGTTTTTGCCCAAAAAACAAAAAAGGGTAAAACAAAATCGTCATTTAACGGCAATCACCCCTATAAAAAGTCTACTAACGATTTTGACAAAATTTGACTTATTTGTAGATCTTGTCTTGGTGATCATGTTTGCTTTTATAAGTGTCTATCTTTTATAGATATGTTGGCGTTTGTTTTTGTTGCAGTTCAGTGTTTCTGTTGTTCCGTTGTTTTCATCTTATAGTTGATGTTTCCCTCGGTTTTGGTTTGTGACCCGGATTTGATTTCGCTTAATCGATGTATGACTATTGAACAGCGGTATACTACTGTTGAATTTATTTTTATAGTTTTCAAGATAAGAAGCAAAAACGCAAAAAAAATGGTAAAATCGTAATAAAAGAGCAAACATGTTCATTATGGCTCGGCTGACGATTTCGGCTATGTTGACTTATTTGTAGATAATTTTGCTTTTTTAAAGTGTTTATCTATCTACTATAGTTTTCAAGGTGATAGACAAAAACATTAAAAAAATGGTAAAAATCGTCATTAAAGAGCAAGAACTCTAAGAAGGAGTCGACTGACTTATTTATAGATCTTGTTTAAGAAGGAGTCGACTGACTTATTTATAGATCTTGTTTAACAAGGAGTCGACTGACTTATTTATAGATCTTGTTTAACAAGGAGTCGACTGACTTATTTATAGATCTTGTTTAAGAAGGAGTCGACTGACTTATTTATAGATCTTGTTTAACAAGGAGTCGACTGACTTATTTATAGATCTTGTTTAACAAGGAGTCGACTGACTTATTCATAGATCTTGTTTAACAAGGAGTCGACTGACTTATTTATAGATCTTGTTTAACAAGGAGTCGACTGACTTATTTATAGATCTTGTTTAACAAGGAGTCGACTGACTTATTTATAGATCTTGTTTAACAAGGAGTCGACTGACTTATTTATAGATCTTGTTTAACAAGGAGTCGACTGACTTATTTATAGATCTTGTTTAACAAGGAGTCGACTGACTTATTTATAGATCTTGTTTAAGAAGGAGTCGACTGACTTATTTATAGATCTTGTTTAAGAAGGAGTCGACTGACTTATTTATAGATCTTGTTTAAGAAGGAGTCGACTGACTTATTTATAGATCTTGTTTAAGAAGGAGTCGACTGACTTATTTATAGATCTTGTTTTGCTGATAATTTTTGCTATTTCAAGTTTCGCTCTATCTCTTATATTTTTCAAGATGATAGGCAAACATTTTAAATGTAGGTAAAATTCGTCATTTAAGGGCAATAACTGCTAATAGAAGTCGTCTGATAGTTTTGATATAAATGAACAGAAGACCCACGGTAGATCTCAACATTCTTGCCGCTGTCAGATTTTCTCTATTTGAACCTGTTTTCAAGATAATAGAAAAAACTTGTATTTTATCCCTATATTCTTTTTTAGCCATGTCGGCCATATTGGTTGGCAGTCATCGGACACATCTTTTTTAAAGATACCCTAATGATGACTGTGGCCAAGTTTGGTTAAATTTAGCCCAGTATTTTCAGAGAAGATTTTTGTAAGAAAATTAACGGACGACGACAGACGCCAAGTGATGAGAAAAGCTCACTTGGCCCTTCGGGTCTGGTAAGCTAAAAAAAAAAAGGTTACCGTAGGAACCATTATATTACAATAAATAGTTATTAAAGCATATAAAGTCAACTTTAACTGTGCAAGATTTTGCATCTTCGCTAGCAAAGGGTTACGATCCGGCCCCGTGGAGAGGAAGAGGCCGGATGGTAACCATTGGCTAGAGAAGATAAAGATTTTGTTGGTGGAAGACAGTTAAACAAGTGTCCGGTTTGCAAATAAAAAAAACGCAAGTATACTCCATTAATCGTTAATGATAATTTGATATTTGATGAAACTGAAAAGGCAAATGAATTCAATTCGTTTTTTGCTTCACAGTCAAATATTGATGACTCGAATATGCTAAATTACCAAACGAACTCAATAATGTAAATGAAATAATTAGTAATATAGAACTTACAGACACTGAAGTTGGAGACATACTTAACATTATAAATCCATCAAAAGCGTCTGGTCCAGATCTTATAAATCCAAAATTATTGAAAGAAGCATCCTCTGTTTTAAAATATCCCTTATGTAAGCTATTTAACTTGTCATTAAGTAAAGGAATTTTTCCAGATCAGTGGAAACGAGCAAACGTTACTCCTGTTTTCAAAAGTAATAAACCAAACGAAGTGAAAAATTATAGACCCATTTCTCTATTAAGCGTAGTATCAAAATGCATGGAACGATGTGTATATAAACATGTATACAACCATTTAAAAAACAATAACATTCTTACTAAAAATCAGTCTGGCTTTACACGGGGGACTCTGCTGTCAACCAATTGATAAATATCTCAAATGACTTGGGGAAAGCTTTAGACAGTGGCAAGGAGAAAAGGATGGTATTCTGGATCACGTTATCAAGTGTATTTGCTACGGCATCTATTGGATTGAATTTTCAGACATTCATATTTTCCGGAAATGATCTGGACTTATCCGTATGTTCACTACCGTTTACTTTCTCTTCCTCGCCTGTCTATTACAAATGGATGCCACGACAAAACTGCTCCTGTGGATATTGTGACAAATCACCGTCAAGTACGTTTCAAATCGATTATAAACTGTTAAATATATATTCTGTTAATTCCGTTAACTAGACAAACACGTTTATTCAACAAATATGAACTGTAATTGTTTATTTCTATGAATTGAACTGAGAATTCTACTTTCGTTTTGACTTGATATTAATATTGCCTTGAACGTTCATATATTTCTTTCGTGCATATTGTAAAATATTGTATTTTTATTTCTTTCAGTTTACCAAACAATACACACTGTAAAAACTCCTGTATCCCTTCTGGTGGAATTATAATCTACAATCTTCACACACAAGTTGTTATTCTTTATAATTTGCCGAGATTGCGATACAATCACATGGTTATACTAGCTGAGTCAGGCTCAGCATAGTAAATTGACGACAACCTGTCTTTACATATCCAGACAAGGAACGACTACGTAGCAACGTAAATACCTTTACACTGACAGTGGACTACATAACTTGTGTGTACTAGGCAGCAACCCAACAACGTTGAGTCACCATGGATCCCAGTCACGCGGAACAGCAAGAAGAGGTTCAGCCCCAAGAGGGAGATGTCCCTGAACCATTAGAAAATCCGTCTAATACAACACATTCAGATGAAAATCCCGAGACTAGGCGAGTACGTGACCTCACGGAAAAAGGAAAAGGAGCTTTCACAGAAAAACGTGACAAGTTCTGTCAGGAACAAGAGGCTCTCTGGACAGACATTGAATCCCAGTTATTGGAAGTCACCACGCCTCCTAACGAGCTCCAGCAACTCCTAACAGCCCAGGACAAACTTGTTAAAGCCTGTAATAATTATCGTAGGCTCACAGATGAATTCCTGGACTTTCTGAAAAGGACCAGAACATCGGAGAGTCAAAAGAAATAGAAGCATGTAATCTCTCCTTGGATTTTCGTCTGTCCAAAGTGGAACTGGTTATGGAAAACTACACGAGCATCGCCTCGCCCTAACAAAGGCCAAATCCACTAAAACAAAGACCTCAAAGGGTAAGAAAACCTCACACAGCGGTAGCTCTAACGTGTCAGACATGTCAAGCCTAGCACGGAGAAAGCGTGCCAAGGCAGAGGCTGCCAAGTCTAAAATAGCCTTTGTCGAAAAACATGCCCTTATCCTACAACAGGAGGCAATGTTAGAGGAACAAGCCCTGTTCAGACAAATTGAAATGGAACAGGAAGCAGCACGCAAAAAGGCTGAAATGGAACAGGAAGCCACACGTAAAAAGGCTGAAATGGAGCAAGAAGTCGCTCAACGTAAAGTTCAACTAGAACAAGAAGCCGCACAGAGAACAGTTCAGCTAGAACAGGAGGCCGCTCACAGAAAAGTGCAATTAGAACAAGAGGCCATGCGCAGGAAGGCTCAAATGCAACAAGAAGCCGCACGAGTAAGCCGGGAAAAGGCCGAGCTGAAAGCCAAATTTAACCTTCTTGAAGCACAGAGAGAAGCTGCAGCCGCAGAAGTAGAGGCTCGTATCCTGGAATACGACGACAGCCAAGCATTTAGCGATCTCCCTGATGAAACGGAAGACCCTCTCCAGCGTGTGAAAGATTTCGTCAATAAGCATCCTGTACCAACTGCTGTACGGGAAGTAACAGGACCTCAAAAGATAAAGCAAATTCCTGTTAAGATTGAGCTGAGTCATGAAGCACCAGCGTTCGTGCCATCCGTGGCACTGAACTTGCCGTCACAGACATCTGCTGTCTTGCCTTCCGATACTAAGTCACCGGAAGTTACCTTAATCCCAGATCTGGGAATAGTAACCGGCATACAAAAACTAGGCCTTTCAGATGAGATCCCTGCTGAACACCAAAAACAGGGTGTTAAAGAAGAGATCCCTGTTGCACGCCAGCAACAAATCAACCCTACATCGGAGATAACTAGATTTCTCTTGCGTAAGGACCTGCTTTTCTCCCGACTAACAAGCTTTAACGATCGGGCAGAATCCTTTCATACATGGAAAGCAAGTTTTAAGAACGTGACTGACGAGTTGCAAGTCTCTGACTCGGAACAGATTGATTTACTGATCAAGTGGCTCGGTCCAGAGTCTGCTAAACATGCCATTAGCATAAGAGCGTCGAACGCCAATAATCCTACAAAAGGTATACAAAGACTATGGAAGAGGCTTGACGAGCGGTATGGTGCTCCAGAAATGTTGGAGGCCTCACTCACGAGTAAACTTGCCAAATTCCCAACCTTGACGAATAAGGACAACGCACGTCTCTATGAACTGTCTGACATTCTATCAGAAATAGAATATCACAAGGAAAATCCCAAGCTGGGATGTCTGCTAGCTTATTTTGATTCACCGTCCGGAATAAACCCTGTCATTGAAAAACTACCATATGGACTTCAGGAAAAGTGGATTATAAGGGCGTCTAGATACAAATCTAACCACGGCGTTGCCTTTCCTCCTTTTACAGAGTTATCTGCATTCATCAGTGAAATCAGCAGAATTAAAAACGATCCTGGATTCATCTTTGGGTCAAAAGTCACACCAAATACAAAAGGTGCTGCGCCAAGGTTCACGTCTTACCCCAAGACTAAAGTTGGTACTCATAAAACAGCAGTTGAGCAGCAATCTGGAGACGCCAGCAAACAAGGTCTTTGTATTCTGCACAATACAAAGCATTCCTTAAATGAATGTCGAGTGTTCCGAGCCAAATCAATAGAGGAACGCAAAGGTCTTTGAAAGAAAACAATGTCTGTTACAAGTGTTGTGATTCTACCAAACACAGGAGCCGGGAATGCAATGCACGCATAAGTTGTAAAGAATGTGGAAGTAAACAACACACTACCGCACTTCACATAACTAGACCACAGCAACCTGCGAGTTCTCAGTCTAGCTCGCCCAAGGAAGACTACGGCGGGAGCTAACAGAATCCGCTGAAACTAAGTCAACCTCAGTGAACTCTACCTGTACTGAGATCTGCAAGGATACATATAGCGGGAAATCTTGTGCTAAAATACTACCTGTGAATGTTTATCACAAAGATAACCAGGACAAAGTTATCCGGATGTACGCCATCATTGACGACCAAAGCAACCGGTCACTAGCATCGCCTGAATTCTTCAACCTTTTCGACGTAAAAGACAAACCGGAGAACTATACCTTATCAACATGCTCCGGCAGAGTAGTCACTTCCGGGAAAAGAGGAAGAGGTTTCGTCATGGAATCAATAAATGGCAATGACAAATTTGACCTGCCTGTACTGATAGAATGTGATCATATTCCTAATAATAGGGACGAAATACCGACTCCTGAAGTCACAATGCATCACCCTCATTTAAAAGAACTCAGAGGTAGCATTCCACCAATAGAGGAAAATTGCCAAATTCTTCTCTTAATTGGCAGAGACCTTATAGAGGCACACCACGTCCTGGATCAGCGCATAGGACCACCCAGAACTCCATATGCACAACAGTTGAAACTGGGTTGGGTAGTGATAGGAGAAACTTGCATTAACAAGCAGCATGTGCCTCTTGAATTAAATGTCAAAATAACCAACATTTTACATACAGGACAACCGTCAACGTTTCAACCATGTACAAGCAAATTTGACATTCGGGAAAACTACACAGACCCCGTTAAGAAAGATTTACAATCGCCTCTCTTTGAAAAAACTAGGGACGATGATAAACCCGGAATGTCATTTGAAGACAAAATGTTCATGAAGCAGATGGACAACGAATTTGTCAGAGACTCGGAAGGAAGTTGGGTAGCACCGTTACCGTTCCGAGTGCCAAGACAGTCTTTGCCTAGCAACAGACTACAAGCTCTTCATCGTGCTAATATGTTAGACGCAAGCCTGAATAGAAACCTAGTAAAGCGGGAACACTTCCTCACATTTATGAGTAAGATCCTAGACAATAATCATGCAGAGCTCGCTCCACCGTTGAACGAACATGAAGAGTGCTGGTATTTACCATTGTTTGGTGTTTATCACCCAAAGAAACCCGATCAGATTAGGGGTGTGTTTGATTCATCCGCCAAATGTAACGGAGTTTCACTCAACAGCGTCCTGCTAACAGGTCCAGACTTGACCAATGATCTCTTGGGAGTACTGCTGCGTTTCAGGAAAGAAATGGTCGCAGTAACTGCAGACGTTCAACACATGTTTCACTGCTTTGTAGTAAGAAAAGACCACCGAAATTATCTGAGATTTTATGGCATAAAACAACGACCTACAAGAGAACCTTGTCGAATTCCGCATGAGAGTTCATGTTTTCGGAAATAGTCCGTCACCTGCCGTTGCTACGCTTGGACTCAGAAAAGCAGCTCAGGCATCAGAACAAGAGTTCGGCAGTCACGTGACTAGCTTTGTTACAAGAGACTTCTATGTCGACGACGGTCTTACATCATGTCCTACAAAAGAGGAAGCTGTTAAGCTCATGAAGGACACACAGCAAGCATTGGCAAAGTATGGAAACTTACGGCTTCACAAGTTCGCCTCTAATTGTGCGGAAGTTATGTCTGCGTTTCATGCCAGTGATTTGGCTTCAAATCTGAAGGATCTAGACTTAGAATCCGACAGCAAACCCCTACAACGTAGTCTTGGGCTCAGCTGGGACGTAAACACTGACAACTTCTTATTTCAATTATCATCAGAAAACAAACCGATCACTCGGAGAGGAATTTTATCAACGATAAACAGTCTCTACGATCCTCTGGGATTTTTGGCTCCGGTGATTATACAAGGGAAACTCCTATTAAGGAAAATAGTATCAGAAACCGTCGATTGGGACCAACCTCTCTGATGAGACAGCAGCTGAGTGGAAATCTTGGAGAGATACTCTAATTGCTATCGAAACATTGCGCATTCCACGTACCTACGTGCCGTATCTCAGCAAAACCGCCACAAAGGAGTTACATGTCTTCTCTGATGCATCAGAAAAAGCCATAGCAGCTGTTGTATATCTACGAACGACCGACAGTAGTGGTGAACCAAACATAGGTTTCATTCTTGGGAAAGCTAAAGTTGCACCAACAAGTGGTCATACTATTCCACGACTTGAACTATCAGCTGCTGTATTAGCAGTTGAGATCACCCAAACCGTCATGGATAATTTAGATTTACATATAGACACCGTAAAATTCTACACAGACAGTAAAGTGGTTTTAGGTTACATCAGTAACGAGACAAGAAGGTTCTTTATCTACGTAGCCAATAGAGTAGAGAAAATAAGGAAATTTAGCACTCCAAGTCAATGGAATTATGTACCAACTAACCGTAATCCCGCAGACTCGGGAACAAGGTCCGTACCAGCCCATGAAATTCATAGCAGTGAATGGTTATTGGGACCAAAACAACTTCTTTTCTCAGAACAGAAGAATTCTGAGGACATATATCAGCTAATAGATCCAGAAGAAGATTGAGAAATCCGTGCAACTGTGAATGTTGCAAAAACATTTGCCACACCTGAGCATAAAGGTATCGGAACTGATAGATTCAACCGATTCTCCAACTGGACATCACTTGTGCGAGCGATAGCCTTTTTGGAACGTTTCTCCCGTTTACACGGGTCAAACCAGGCATCATCAGTGACTTCTTTGGATAGTTTTCGAATGCCGAAAATTTCATCTTAATATCTGCACAACATGAAGTTTATGGAGATGAAATAGATTGTATAAAACGTCAGGAACAAATTAATAAGCGGAGCCCGATAGCTAACCTCAATCCGTTTTTGGACGAACGAGGACTATTACGAGTAGGAGGCCGTATTGTTCAATCTGACTTAAACCTCCGTGAAAAGAAACCATTGATCGTCCCTGGACGCCATCATATAGCGACATTATTAGTTCGACACTACCACGACAAGATAAAACATCAAGGTCGCCATTTCACAGATGGAGCGATTCGATCCGCAGGATTTTGGATCGTTGGAGCAAAACGCTTGATCTCTTCTATTATTCACAAATGTGTAACATGCCGCAAACTTAGAGGAAAACTGAGTATCAAATCATGTCTGATTTGCCAGAGGACCGCCTTGAACCGTCACCTCCGTTTACTAACGTTGGAATAGACACCTTTGGACCCTGGACAATTGTTTCACGTAAAACACGTGGTGGATACGCCAACTCTAAACGTTGGGCAATTTTATTCACATGCTTAGTGACAAGAGCTATTCACATCGAATTAATCGAGGAAATGAGTTCTTCAGCCTTCATAAACACCGTCAGGAGATTCGCCGCTATAGAGGCCAAGTTAAGATTTTCCGATCTGACCGTGGAACGAACTTTATTGGCGCAATCGACGATTTAAAGATTGACTCAATCAACGTTGAAGATGGACCCTTCAAGAACTTTCTGTATAATTCTGGTACAACTTGGATCTTCAATCCGCCGCATTCGTCCCACATGGGTGGAGCCTGGGAGAGGATGATTGGTATTACCAGGAGAATTCTTGATTCTATGCTTCTAAACGCAGCCGGAAGAAGCCTAACACATGATGTGCTCAACACACTAATGGCAGAAGTTTCAGCAATAGTGAACTCTAGACCTCTGGTACCGGTATCAACAGATCCAGAGAATCCGTTAATATTAACTCCGGCTATGTTATTGACACAGAAAACCGACTACATTTTCACTTCAGATCATCTTGGAGAATTCGACAAACGAGATCTCTGTCTTGCCGAATGGAGGCGAGTACAGGCTCTGGCCAGTGTTTTCTGGTCCCGTTGGAGGAAAGAGTACCTGCCGTTACTACAACAACGACGAAAATGGACCGAAGATCGCCGTGATCTCATCGAAGGAGACGTCATTCTTCTAAAGGATAAAAACCTTTGCCGTACGCAATGGCCCGTTGGAATTATAGTGAATTCATTTAAAAGTTCAGACGAACATGTCCGAAAAGCAGAAGTGCGAGTAATCGTTAATGGAAAAGCCACAACCTACACACGTCCTATTGTGGACATGATTCTTCTCGTAGAGAACAACCCTATGTAATTATGTGTATATATATATATATATTGGATTCACATGTGTTATATTTTATGGAATAGTGATATCAGATAGATTTCAGACGGGGAGTATTCTGCATCACGTTATCAAGTGTATTTGCTACGGCATCTATTGGATTGAATTTTCAGACATTCATATTTTCCGGAAATGATCTGGACTTATCCGTATGTTCACTACCGTTTACTTTCTCTTCCTCGCCTGTCTATTACAAATGGATGCCACGACAAAACTGCTCCTGTGGATATTGTGACAAATCACCGTCAAGTACGTTTCAAATCGATTATAAACTGTTAAATATATATTCTGTTAATTCCGTTAACTAGACAAACACGTTTATTCAACAAATATGAACTGTAATTGTTTATTTCTATGAATTGAACTGAGAATTCTACTTTCGTTTTGACTTGATATTAATATTGCCTTGAACGTTCATATATTTCTTTCGTGCATATTGTAAAATATTGTATTTTTATTTCTTTCAGTTTACCAAACAATACACACTGTAAAAACTCCTGTATCCCTTCTGGTGGAATTATAATCTACAATCTTCACACACAAGTTGTTATTCTTTATAATTTGCCGAGATTGCGATACAATCACATGAGTTATACTAGCTGAGTCAGGCTCAGCATAGATGGTATTTTGTGATATAAGTAAAGCCTCTGACCGTGTTTGGCACAAAGGTTTATTATTCAAACTTCGAGAAGCATGTGTTTTGGGTTCCTTATTGAAATGGTTTGAAAATTATCTCACTGGAAGAGTCCAAAGAGTGCTAATAAACGGTTCAAACTCTGGATGGCTACCGGTAAATGCAGGAGTTCCACAAGGGTCCATCTTGGGCCCTCTCCTATTTTTGATATTTATTAACGACATAGTAGAAAATATTAAAGCTTAAATTAAACTCTTTGCAGATGACACTTCTTTATATATAATTGTTGACAATCCATCAGAATCAGCTTCGACTTAAAATTCACAAATGGTCCAAGAAATGGCTTGTGAATTTCAACGCACAAAGACAGAAATTATGATTATTTCGAAAAAACTTAATAAATCTCACCACCTCCCACTAAAAATGAATAGTCAAGAGTTAAAAATAGTTGAAAAGCATAAACATCTTGGTGTCTTTTTTTCAAATAACGGAAGCTGGAATGACCATATTGAATATATTGCTAAAAAAATCATACAAAAGAATAAACATAATGAGGAAAGTGAAAAATATTCTTGACAGGTTAACTCTTGAAAAAATTTATATATCATTTATTCGACCTGTATTAGAATATGCAGACGTTGTATGGGATTCTCAAAATCAAAGTTTAATCAATAAACTTGAGAATATCCAGCTCGATGCAGCTCGGATTGTTACAGGGGGGACCAAACTAACTAGCATTAATAAATTGTATATTGAAACTAAATGGGAAAAATTGTCCGGAAGAAGATGCAATCATAGATTAGTCCTTTTTTATAAAATTTTGAATAACAAAACACCAGATTAACTTAGAGACGCTATGCCCGATTCAATGGCAAGTATACATGACCATTATACAAGACAAAGTAATAATGTTATCCATTTATAATACACGGACCCGTTTATACTCAGAGTGTTTTCCCAGCGATAACCAAGTTATGGAATAAACTACATTTAAACGTTAGAAAATGTGAATCTCTTTCAGTTTTTAAGAAACAAATTTGTACTCAAAATAGTAAAGTCCTCCTTATAGACCAGTCAATCTGCGCCAAAAATAGCCTGACCGAGAACTAATTGCAACAGAAAGTTTTTAGTGTTTATTTTGGTGGCGATTTTTTCTGTATTGTATAGTGATGGAAGGTGAATATTTTAACCTTCTAATTTTTTTCTGTTGCAATTTGTTCTGGATCAAACGGCAATCTCACTAGACTATTATTACTATGTAGGAAATCGATTTGGACAAGTTCTTCAAGCTCGCTTAAGGATGAACGCGAGTTCATTAAATTCTCATCTATTTCTTCGGAATTTAGTAGACTCTCCAAACTGCCGTTGTGGTGACTTGGAAACAAATTCTCATTTCCTATTATCCTGTCCACTATATACCAATTTAAGGCAGGAACTTCTGGCTTCAATTTCAGATTTTCTAGTTCAATTTGACATTAATATCTTGCTATTTGGTTCAACCGTACTCTCGGACGAGCAAAACAGTCTTTTATTTATTCTAGTACCGAAATATATAATAAAAACCAAACGATTCAATCCTTGGTGCAAATGCTCGATCATTTATAAAATCTAAGCATTTCATTCTGCACACAACACTCTATACTATTTACCACGATTATTCAGTATTTTTTTTTAATGAAACTTCAATATCTTTCATTTTGTTTTCCTTACAAACTGACTATTTCAGAACATGCCATACTTACATTATTATGACCATATAAGAAATTTATTTGCTAACTAGGATACAGATTAATAAAAGCAATTTTTGCTTATTTCTGAATCCTATTTATTTCATGTATCAGAATTGTATACTATGTATTAATTTATCTGAATAAAATATTGTTTAAACTAAGATTTTGATAAACTTTGGGTTAGGAATTACAAGTTTGGAGGGCATATAAGAACCAACTAGAATATGTTACCCAAATGTTTGTCTGTATGAGCAGTATAATTGGTAAATTGTTACTTAATCCTTAAAAATTAAAATCAATCCATGGAACGAAAATTAGTGATCAAAGGAAATCGTGTGGGTAATACATTCTTTACGTATGTAAACTATACATGTTACACAAGTTTGTACGAACAAATATGTTTTACGAATGAGATATATGTCAAGCGTTTTGTAACGATAATCACTGAATTACAAGCTCTTGACTTCGAACAGGCATATAAAGAAAGTGACATGTTTGTGAACGCTCAACCTCATTCTAACCTAGGACAATGGTGTAACAGCACAACATAAGAAACTTTAAAAATCATTCAGAAATGGCTTTGACTTATCATATTGGCATCACGCACAAAAAACAACTGATATAAAGACAATAGACACAAATTGCCGACCTGAGAATACTCGCAGTTACTGAAAGGTAGTTCAAAGTCAGTTACAACTAAAACACTCATGAATAATCCATGTTGTCCTAGACTAGAATTTCAATAAGTACACATCCAAACGGATTTAGTGTAAAGTCTGAGAAGGTTATGAACCTATCCATATTTTTTCATGGAAAATAAATTTGTTTTCTCAAAAATTTTGAAAGTAACAGAATCAATTATTATTTACCCATGTTTTTGAACCAAGGCTTTCCTACCCATGCTGAGCCAGACATTCCGTTATCTTTTGCCGCTTCAACGATTTCCTTTCCATACGGTAGTAGACGTCCTTTAAGACGACTACAATACTCAACGGCTCTGTCGTAAGTACCAATACCATCTAAGTCCGAAAAGTATATTTCTCCGAGGCATCCTGAATTTAATACATGTTAAAAATGAATCTACATGTTTAATATGAAGACATTTAAAGCATCATTTCTTCCTAACCAACCGTGCCCCGTATTCACAAAACTGTCGTAACGTTACGACTGTCGAAAAGTAAGGTTTACAATAACGTTAGTTGTACTAATTTGTATTCACAAAAGAAATTTAAGATGCGAGTTGTTGTAAATATTGAAATAAACTTACGACTGCTCGAAGCCTGTTGTAAGTCACAAAGTCATTGTCGCAAATATGATTACAGCGCTTATATTAAAAAAAATACTTAACATTCATTAGACGAGAAAGAGTATGTTAAGAAGGCCTGATGATATTGTATTAAGGGCATACAGATTGCAAACTCACATCTCCTTTTTTCAAATTCGTATAAAAAATTAAAAAAAGAATGCTTAAAATAAGATGTGCACAATAGTATTAAATGGGTAAGATTGTGAGAAAGTTTCAATAAAATGTAATTAGGTGTTTCGGATGAGTTCCGGATACAAATTCCCCTGTCAATGAAGCAATGGCCAAGTCCATGTTTTGGTAAGAGAAATCCAAAAAATAATTCGGACCAACAATTTCGAAGGTGCACAATGGCATTATGTGGTAAAGATTCTGATGGATTTTCATAAAAGTAATTTTTTGGTGTTGGCGTTCCTTGTGGGGGGAAATCCAGAAAATTTTGATCATTGAACATTTACCATACTAGTATATATGGCATTATCTGATAATATCAGTTTTGAAGTTAAAAACGCATACCAACCTAACCTCTTGTAACATTATAATTGTAATTTGATTTACGTAATTCAATTATGAATTGTATTATCTGCCTATACAGAGGGTGGTAAAGGGGGGTGCTTGCACGGAAAAAACGTGAAATAAGACATAATTTCACGTTGAACGTGAAATAATTTCTGTCATGAACGTTGCACGAAAAATAAAGACTTTGATGTGAACCTTTTGTGACTGAGTCACTGTCTTCTTGTATATATAAACTCTCTGTTTTACTTGTTATTCCCGATTTAGTATACACATTTATGATATAAATGGTTTACGGCTTTTAAAAAAGTATTTCTTGACGATCCCTGCCAAGTGTTTGAATTTTATTTGAAAAATACCGAGCACGCAAAATAAGCATTTGAAAATCACGATGCACGTAAAATTAAATAAGAAGAACACGTTGAACGAGGCACCTGTCTTGCTCGACTGAACGTCAAATAAAAAAGTAAAAACACGTTGAACGTGAAATAAAAAACGGCAATCACGTTGCACGAAAATAACCCTTTACCACCCTCTATACACGCTAGTACATAAATAACACATAGCTGAGAGGGTGACAGAGCAGATTGTTACCCCGAGAAAACATTGTCAACCGAGTCGAAGCGGCAAAATGTAAATTTGAAATGATAAAAAATGATTGACCCCCTTTTCAAAATGTGTTAAAAAATTTAACCCCCCTCTTTCAACTACATAAAAACTTTTGACCCCCCTCTCTTTTCTGATTATAATTGAAAGGTTTCAAATGATTCAATTATTATATGTTGCTAATATTCCTAGTAAGGTATTTTAATACACATACACAGAGAATGCATTGAGGACGACATCTGATAGAAGAATACACTGATGTAAGGGACCGTTCAATATTTACCAGATGGATGGGCCGGTGCATTCTTAATATTATTTCATTAAAAAAGTTAATGCCCATCCTTTTAAATTCTGCAAAAAAGACCTTGCCCATCTAAAAAACTATAAAAAGAGTCCTTGCCCCTCTAAAACTTAAAGACAATCAAAAATGATTTAGGTTCTTTTTCTATTTTAATATTTGCATGTTTATGTCTGGAAATCAAAGAATAGACTTTGGTGTATAAATACAAAATTCAAAATGTGCTAGTTAATTCCACATATATATATATTTATGTGTATCAGAAACATACATTTTATTAATTTTAAAACCAGTATGAATATACATGTATAGATTTGATTTTATATGTGCAGCCTCAGATATATACAATATCACAATTAAATCTCAAGACATAAGTAAGAGCATACTATATCAGCCAGCCTTTCATAGAGGCTTAAGAAGTGCTAACAATATTCATGCAAGTCATAAAACATATGAAGAAATATAAACCATACTATTAAATGTACTTAGTTTATATTTTCTGAAATCTGAGGTCATCTTAAATTTGAAACAGTTTAATGTATCTCTTCTTGCATCTTTGTTCTATTAAATAATTGAAGCCAATTTGAGGGTCACCACTTTTTCCCCTTTTGTGACCATAGGACATAAAGATTTATTCAAACTATTGTTAACAATCAAAAAATAGTAACTAACTATCCAATTTATATACAATTTTCAAAATACCATATTAATTTAAAATAAAGGAATAATTTAAATTAAGGGACAATAACTCTTAAGACTAGTAAACATATTACCATATGCTGAATTACCAAATATTGTCTTAATAATAGAGAATTCTTATACTTCAAATATACAATGTCACTTTATCTATTCTACTTTTCAAGAAAGAAATTATGGTCTTTTTAAAGCAATTTAGGCAGACATGTTTTTGACTTTGATGCAGCTTTTTTACCTATTAATTAAATTCCAAAGGCGGATTTAGGGGGCAGGGGGCCAGGGTCCCCCTTTTTGTGGGAAAATTTAGTTGCTTTTATAGGAAATCACTGAAGCATGACTGGAGTGGCCCCTCTTAGGCAGTCAGTGGGCCCCCTCTTATGAAAATTTCTGGATCCGCCACTGAATCCCTAAATTTGTCAGCAATACAGGTACACCAAACTACCAAACAACCTGGCATTCTGTAAGATCAATATATAAATGAGATGGCTGTAGAGTTTTATGAAAATCAAAGTTGATTTGGAAATGTTACACCAATTTTAAAGATGACTATCTGAATTTAGACTAAACTGAAAATTGTAGCTTCTTTTACCTATAAACTAAATCCATAAAAATGACAACAATAAACCAAAGTACCAAACAACCTGGTATTCCGTAAGATCAATATGTTAATGGGATAGTTGTAGAGCTATATTAAAATCCAAGTTGATTTGAAACTTTATACAATTTTTAAAGATGACTATCTGAATTTAGTCTAAATTGAACATTTAAGCTTTTTAAACCTATTTTTAAATCCATAAAATGACAGCAATACACCAAAACTACCAAACAACCTGGCATTCTGTAAGATCAAACATATAAATGAGATAGCTGTAGAGTTATATGAAAATCTAAGTTGATTTCAAAAAGTTATAAAAAATTTAAAGGTGACTATCTGAATTTAGCCTAAACTGAAAATTGTAGCTTTTTAACCTATTAACTAAATCCATAAAAATGACAGCAATAAACCAAAGTACCAAACAACCTGGCATTCTGTAAGATCAATATGTTAATGAGATAGCTGTAGAGTTATATGAAAATCCAAGTTGATTTGAAAATGTTATAAATTTTTTTAAAGATGACTATCTGGTATTAACCTAAACTGAAAATTTAAGCTTTTTTTAACCTATTTATTAAATCCATAAAAATGACAGCAATACACTAAACTCCCAAACAACCTAGCATTCTGTAAGATCAATATATGAATGAGATAGGTGTAGAGTTTTATGAAAATCCAAGTTGAATTGAAAAAGTTATAAAAAATTTTAAAGGTGACTACCTGAATTTAGCCTAAACTGAAAATTTTAGATTTTTTTTCTTACTTATTAATAAAATCCATAAATTTGACAGCAATACACCAAACTATCAAACAACCTTGTATTCTATAAGGTCAAAATATAATTGATATGAAAATCCAAGTGGTTTTGAAAATTTATATAAATTTTTTAAGTGACTATCTGAAATTAGTCCGAATAGAAAATTCTAGCTTTTATAATGGTTTACATTTTAAAATTTTGACTTGGAAGAGTTGTCTCATTGGCACTCATACCACATCTTCTTATATCTATTTGTATTCTTGAATTAAATCCTTAAAATTGACAGAAATTAACCAAGCTACCAGTTTGTTGAGACCATGTCTTTTATGTTTTGCGTGCCTGCAAAAGAAATTTTCTACAAACCGATAAAATTGATAGCAAAATTTTTCCTATATTATAAGTTCTGACCCATCCACTATACATGTAAAAAAAATCATTCATATATTTATTTATAGTGGAAATCTATATGAGGTATATTTAAGATATGGAATAGAAATAAAAATAAAATGCTTTGAAAATGTCTTTATAGAATATTTTTTTGTACACATAAAACAACAGTTTGTAAAATATATGAGTTCATCTTGAAAAATAAAAATGGTGTCACCTTCAAAAAGCAAAGTCTACTTTTGCTGTGGTGAAGCCAGGATTATGAAACCAATTTTATAGTCTCTATTCCTAGTTTCTTAGTTCTATAACGTCATGGCTAAGAAAAACATAAGAAAAGTGACTTATTTTGCACATTTTTTGGTAATATTCATGAGTCACTTGACAATAAAATTAGTCAAAGAGTAAAGTGACTAGCTCTAGGTAGATCACTGATAGTGACAGTTTGATATTTGTGAAAGAGTCAAACTAGGAGACAAGTTAGCTCTGACTATACATGTATAGTCTATGGTCATGGTACATTGTATATGGCGATCAATGAATCTATGGCCAATAAAATCATGACCCCCCCTACTAGATCAATCTGAAAAAGAATGCCCCCCTATCAGATTCAATTTTTTCATGACCCCTACTTTTTGCCGGCCCCTGGAGATAAATAATGACCGACCACGCCAATAGATGTCACTTTGACGTTATGCCTATAAGGGTAATTTATGATATTAGCAGTTATACGATCATTCCGAACGCAGTTGAATTTAAGAAAGAAACACCGCGTACACTATACACAGATGAATGTTGAAGAAATTGTCGATAGAAAAGAAATAATTTAAAAAGAAAAGTTTTGCATGCCCTGTGATGTAGAAAGAATATTTTCTGTTAACGATGGTTCAAAAGAGATACGTTTACATGTTATTATATTTCCTATATTTATAATATATGTATATCTGTTGATCAATACATTTTTCTTTTTTTTTTAATCTAGTAAATTTTCTTATTGTATGAAATTTGTAACCCTGTTTGTACTACACACGACCTTTTCGGAAGCTTTAAGATAGTCCAAATAATTTATCATGGGTGTTTCTGATTTTAACAAGTTCAATAAAAGAAACCTTTAAAGCCGCAGGCAAACTGATCTATCCCTGTATATTTCTTTATAATTGAGTTAGATGAAAATCCAATATACAAATCCTTTCAACATCAAGCAGGCTTGAGTATTATCTAGATTATGTTTTATATAAAAAAAAAAAAAAAATAGCATTTAACTATTCAACGTGATTCTGGAAAAGGATAGACAATTTATGAATATGACGAAGACATAATCTTTCAATCAGTTTAATTGAAGTGTGGAGCTGGCATGTCAGTTATTGCTAGTAGTCCTTTAGTTAATTTATCATGTATCATTGTCATTTTGCTTAGTGTCTTTTGTTATCTATTCTGACATCGGACTCGGACTTCTTTTAAACTGAGTTTTACTGTGCGTATTGCTGTGTTTTGTTTATTCTACATAGGCTAGAGGTACAGAGGAGGGTTGAAATCTCATTAAACATATAAATAAAAGCTACAGAAAGGCAATATCATAAATATGACAAGATGTATATTACTGTCAATTTTAGATTTTATTTGATATGGGTAGGTCACATGTATTCGATATTGACATTGTATAAGCCAGATGTATACTCCATGCTGAATTTTATTTGATCTAGGTAACACGTAAAATCATTAACACCTGTGGATTAAATTGTAATATTTTCCTATCCTCTAGGAACATAAAATTTACATAATTCACTACCCTTAATTAGACATAGATATCAGTAAATAAAACCGCAGACTTTCTCCTTAAAGTTAGGGGCATATATAATTGTTTTACCCTGTCCGTCCGTCCGTCCCATTATGGGTATTTAGTTATTAAATTTAACTCCTTCTACAGTTTGAATGCTAGAAAGTTTTTACGTCAATTGCTGGCTGGTTTAGTGGTTTGTACATATATTGAAGGTGTGCATGTGGTCAGGGTTTAATATTTTCTCTTTTGGGAGATAATTGAAATTATTTTAAAATAACACTTTGCATCTGCGGGGCATCATTTGTGTCTCTCAGACACAATTAAATCTCATATAAAGTGTTACATTGTCTTTGTTATTATACAGTTACTTCAGAGTGAAGTGCAGGGCATCACTTTGTCTAGTTAATTTTATAATTATTTTTTGTTGTAATTAATCTTATTTGAAAATATCCGTTCATATTTCAGCCGTATCTCATTTTTTTTTTTCACTTTATAAAATGAGTTTATATGTGTTACCCTATATTTTTATGTGTAGAATACTCTAAAAAAAAGGGGAATAGAGGGCAACATATATAAATTATTATTGTTAAATCGTATTGATAAGAGTTTGAACTCTTTAGACAAGGTAAAAAGTTGATGTGAAAAGACTATTTTCAAATTATAAATTAACTGCAAAAAATAAAAAAGGGGGTCTCCCAACAAGCTCTTGTGCATGGACTACTATATTTTCAATATAATACTTCAATGATAAGATAAAATAGTAACATATGGTATTGAATAGTGATACAGCACCGGAAAGGATTTGCCGTGGCACCATGGGACGCTTATACAATATACTATGTAAATATTGACACATTCGTGTTTATATGTTAGCTGAGATCGATAATTATGGAGCTTTTCTTAAAAAGGACTTCGATGTTTTTCGTCATTTGTATTATTAAACGACATTTTATGAATATACTAAACAAGGATTTGTATAGTACTATACAAATCCTTGTACTAAACAATAAGATTAATGTATGAAGGAGAACATAAAGATAGCATATCCTAACAATGATTTTGATGCTATGATATCTTACTGTATACATTCAAAATACTTGCATTTACTTCTTTGATCATTTCTTATAATGATAAGAATAATATTCCCCATACCTTTTCATTACACAAAACTTGTATAAAATTTTGTATGTTATGAATAACATTAAAATTGCACGTTGTCATCTTTTCTATTTCAATTTAGTTTTCGGATTTCGTAGACATTTTTTTCAATTATACAATCATGCAATTGTGTATTCAAATATTTGATAATAATAATATAATTACTCAAATCAAAATAAGATTAAATAGACAAAAAAAAAAAAAAAAAGAAAACACAAACTGTTTGCATATTTTTCTTCAAGATGTCAACAAAACCACACTACTTTTAAAATTTTGATGTTTAAAGAACTCTTTGGTATAATAGAAATTAATATATTGTTTAAAACCTAACTAGATATTTAAAATGATGGATGTAATTAGAAAAGAAGTTCACATCATAAAAATGAGAATTCAAATAAATAACAAGACCAATTTGTCTTTGAATACGGTCAATCTTAGTTGAATGAATATACGTCGTATTCATAAATAATGAAGTTTCACTTTCAAATGCTTAGGGACAACTGTAAACATTATTTTAAAATGGCGATTCTTAAACCATTTGATAGGAAAATTATTTGCCAATACTGTATAATTTGTTAATTTGATTTACAATAAAAATGAATTTAATATGATTTTTATAAAATATCTATACCTCGTAATTTGACATACCTCAAGCAAAAGAGAACCCGACGTTCAACATGATAGGGACAACAGTAAATATCAAGATAAAGTGGATTTTATTACACCATTTCAAAGCTAAAAATTGGTGAGATCTCTATAATTTATTAATTTTATATGAGATTTATAAAATAGACATAGTATTCGTTTATTTAGCTAGTGGTCATAATTCCCCATAGACAATAACGTTAAAAAATTTTCAATGATTACGGTTCTCTGTGTGGTAGCTGATAAAGCCATCCAGCTGAGCTGTCCGCAATTCTTGTGTATGAGTCTGCACTAGAAGGTGACATTCAAAAAAATTGTCTCCCGCTGAGCCATGGGACAATATATGAATAAAACATAGATGAGAGGGTGATAGAGCAGATTGTTACCCCGAGAAAACATTGTCAACTGAGGCGAAACAAGGGGTAACAATCTGCTCTACCACCCTCTCAGCTATGTGTTATTTAATTTATTATACTGAATGTTCTGTTATTACTGTCTATTAAATTTCGAATTCAAAGTAATATATTATGACGTCTTGTGCATAACAATCATCCGTATCTATTAAAGCGCACACTTGATCAAGCGTCTCCGTGAAGGGTAATTGCTTCGCATCACGGCGCGGAGCTATTAGTTTCAGTCGATATACACGCCATCTTAAATAATTACTTATCACATATAAATTCTGATTGGTTGCTTTATGATGCGGCTGAGATACAGCAACAGCTATTGGCTTAAATGAGATAAAGAATTACAGACTTCAAATGCCGGAAAATTAACTATGTGTATTTCAGCTCCGATCAACTGTCATTAATTCATGTTCGTTTTATTATGCATATATTGCACACTGAAATTCAATATTGAAATATCAATTATCAATACGTGTTTAATTGCTTTGTTAATCTGCAATATGCACGATTTGTTTTGCTAAACAATGTTCCTATATAATGTTTACAAAAATGCATCTGATGTACAGTAGTTGTCGTTTGTTTATGTAATTTATACGTGTTTCTCGTTTCTCGTTTTTATATATACTAGACCGTTGGTTTTACCGTTTGAATGGTTTTACACTAGTACTTTTGGGGCCCTTTATAGCTTGTTGTTCGGTGTGAGCCAAGGCTCCGTGTTGAAGGCCGTACATTGACCTATAATGGTTTACTTTTATAAATTGTTATTTGGATGGAGAGTTGTCTCATTGGCACTCACACCACATCTTCCTATATCTATTATCTATATTTTATAACTTCTGCCAATCTAGGCACACCTCCAGAGTCGTGGCTATTTGTAAATGTTTTAATTTTCAACAAGTAAAGTGAACAAAATTTTAAAAGCATGGCTGTATAACGCACACTCTTAAAGTAGAACAACATCATTTTCACTGAAACTAAATATTTATAGCTGTTTCTTAATATTTATTTTAACTGTTGTAAATATCGTTTGGTTGTACAAGTCTTTGTTTACTCCTTGGTTTTGATTGTTATTGTCTTCATCACTCGAAATCATGTTACTCTTAATCAACATACCTAAACATTAATATATATCTAAATAAATAATATACAGAACTAGCAATCAAAATCGCAAATCAATGACCAGCTGAAAGAACTAGAAAACCACACTCCACAAAAACACATTGACAACTAAACACTGAACAGCCAGTTTAAAATTTCAGAAAAGTTTATCTTAATATATATACAAAAATTGATTTTCCAAGTCTAACACATCCATTTTATATCAATCAGTATCTAAAAATACCACATTTCCAATACTAAATCAACAACCACATGCACACATATTACCTGAAATTAGGATAGAGCGAAGCAGTCCACAGCTTTTTAGAAAGCTCAAACTTATAGAGTATTTGCCATGGGATGGAGTAAATTTTCTCCCTCGTATTAACCAATCAAAATTTGGCATTTTAACGTGATGATAAACGCCCGAACAATAAGATGGATAATATAGTGTAAAAATAGGATGACGTAACGTCATAGAAAAACTTTGAACACTGTCTTGATAAGTCCCGTGAAGGATGAAACCACTAGACTTTTAAAATTTGTGTTTATTTTTATGTTAATTTTATTTCAAATATATATAGTATATATAAAGCAGATAGTGAAGTTAAAAGATAATGCTAGCTTCTTTCCTACAAAGCTGTTGTATGAAATATGTCTCGTGTGAATAAAGGAAAAGACTACAAGAAGAGGGTTACAGTTGGTTCCCATAGAATGCCAATTGTCTTCTAAAAAAAGTTCTCCAAATGTAAAAAAAACATATTGTCAATAAAAAAAGGCAAGCATGCAACATGACTACGTCAGTTTCAAAACAATTTTTTGTTTGAATTAGAGTGCTTTATAACGTATGAGTTATCCCTTCCTGAACCAAGATATGTGTATCTGCGTTTGCCATTCTTTATTATGAAACACAGTCGTGACTAATTCTCTCAATTTGTCTTTCAATTAAGAATAAGGAATAATAGTGTAAAGGGCAGAGAAGTCAAGTGTTTTATAATATTGCAAGGGGAAATAAACTTTAAGATCTTTGGTTTTTCTAAGTACGTATGAATTCACAAGTGATTTGCATCTCCCCTAGAGGCTAGAGTATGTAGATTCACATTACCTCTTTTTAAAGCCCGGCTTTGCTGATAGAATATATGTAAATAATTTGGAAACAGTTTTTGTGGAGCATTTAATGACCTAGCTCAGTATTTACTCTTTGCGAAGTGTCGTGTGAGTATATGTTGAGTTTCTAAGCGAATTGTCAATACCTAATTCCTTTAGCAGTTAAAGCAATGTGATTTACATACAAAAACGATGTTGTTTGGGGTTGTTTTGTTTGCCTGAATAACAACATAAGTGTCATGGAAGCTGAAAAAGGTGTTCAGCAACATATATTTGAAGATAGATGTAGCATACGTGTTCTTTGACCGATAAATATTTTTGATCTTTATTTGTATCAACAAACAAGGAAACTGTACGGTTAATGTATGTGTATGTTTTGGTCATTCAGGATTTTTTATATAGTTTTGGCAGGCCCCTCTATAGGACAATGTCAAACGATAGTAAAAAGAAAAACTCACCGTTAATCCACCAATGAACAACAAAACTACAGAACATAGCTTTATCCATCATACGTGGTATTTGAAATTAGAAGCTATTCCCGAATACATTCATATCTATATGTGTATTCCCAAAGTGCATGTGTTGATCAACTTCCCGTTATATCAATTATCAATTATTTGGCATATAAAGTACCTTTAAGAGGATGTTGTAAAATATTAGCGTCCCGTAATAAACGACCCTTTTCTGGAAGCCTGTGAGTTTTTTCCGAAAAGAGACAAGTAAAGTATCAATAGACTTGTTAAATATAAAGCAGTATCAACATAAGTAGATGTTGCATGATTGACAACGAAACATGCAATTATTCACCAAAAACTAAAGGACAAGGATGAAAACAGCTACAGAATGGCGTGTGTGTGTAGCGGATGGGATAACTTGTGCTTATCAAATCTCAGTGGTTACACTGGCTTCTTACATGGAAATTATTTCAACCAGACTAGAAACAAGAAAGCTAATATAAATAATGTAACCCGCGTTGCATAATCTGTCAAAAAAAAGTTTTTTGTTCTATAAAACTTTTTATAAATTTCTTAGAGGAATATAGGCCTGAGAGCGCTTACAAAGCAATTTTCCATACAATTAATATTTCCAAAGGGACGTGACTGTTAAAACAGTAGTGATAGCCACAGATTATCGAACATGTCCTAGACTATAAATATCTGGCAAGAATTGTACACTTGAGAGCGCTTACACGTCTATAGAATTCATTTCTAAGGGACATAACTCCTAAAAAATACTTTATTATCGTTTGATTTTTTTTTTTATCTAGTCCAAGACATTGCTGATATAAACCTTTGATGTAGATTTTGTTTGCTTGAATAACAACATATGTGTCATGGAGGCTGAAAAGGTGTTCATCAACATATATTTGAAGATAGATATAGCATACGTGTTCTTTGACCGATAAATATTTTTGATCTTTATTTGTATCAACAAACAAGGAAACTGTACGGTTAATGTATGTTTTGGTCATTCAGGATTTTTTATTTAGTTTTGGCAGGCCCCTCTATTGGGCAATGTCAAACGATAGTAAAAGACAAAACTCACCGTTAATCCACCAATGAACAACAAAACTACAGAACATAACTTTATCCATCATACGTGGTATTTGAAATTAGAAGCTATTCCCGAATACATTCATATCTACATGTGTATTCCCAAAGTGCATGTGTTGATCAACTTCCCGTTATATCAATTATCAATAATTTTGCATATAAAGTACCTTTAAGAGGATGTTGTAAAATATTAGCGTCCCGTAATAAACGACTTTTTTCTGGAAGCCTGTGAGTTTTTTTCCGAAAAGAGACAAGTAAAGTATCAATAGACTTGTTAAATATAAAGCAGTATCAACATAAGTAGATGTTGCATGATTGACAACGAAACATGCAATTATTCACCAAAAACTAAAGGACAAGGATGAAAACAGCTACAGAATGGCGTGTGTGTGTAGCGGATGGGATAACTTGTGCTTATCAAATCTCAGTGGTTACACTGGCTTCTTACATGGAAATTATTTCAACCAGACTAGAAACAAGAAAGCTAATATAAATAATGTAACCCGCGTTGCATAATCTGTCAAAAAAAAGTTTTTTGTTCTATAAAACTTTTTATAAATTTCTTAGAGGAATATAGGCCTGAGAGCGCTTACAAAGCAATTTTCCATACAATTAATATTTCCAAAGGGACGTGACTGTTAAAACAGTAGTGATAGCCACAGATTATCGAACATGTCCTAGACTATAAATATCTGGCAAGAATTGTACACTTGAGAGCGCTTACACGTCTATAGAATTCATTTCTAAGGGACATAACTCCTGAAAAATACTTTATAATCGCTTGATTTTTTTTTATCTAGTCCAAGACATTGCTGATATAAACCTTTGATATAGATTTGATAAAAATCTGGCAAAAATTGTACACGCGAGAAAGCTATTTTCCGTAAACTTAATATTTCGAAGGGGAATAACTCTTTGAAAAATAGTTGGTCGGCACTGATTTTTTAACTTGGTCGAGACATTGCTGCCATGATATATTTATATAAACCTTTGATATACATTTGATAAATATCTGGCAAGAATTGTACATGTGAGAGAGCTTACAATGCAATTATTCGTATAATTGATATTTCCAAGAGCATAACTCTTTGAAAATAATTAATCGGCACTGATTTTCAAACTTGTCCGATACATTGCCGATATAGACCTGTGATATAAATTTTATAAAACCTTGCAGGAATTGTACATGTGAGAGCGCAAACAAGACTGGGCGGACGCCCGTTTATTAACACAATGAATAAAGGAGAAATGGGGGTATACGTCAACGAAATAGCAAAATGACTTATAAATGACAGGCTCTAAATCGTCCCGAGTCTAAAAAATTATAGCATTTTTTTAAAATCTCAAACCCTCCCCCGAAGAGAACTTAACTCTGTACGACTGTGCGAATGAACCCCAACCCCCGTCAATTTGTTGATCGTCTTTGATATTTAAACTAGATTGGGATAATCTCACCACTCATCAACACAGACATCTGCAAATCGGCATAGCTTTTATACAATAATAATATAAAATAATACAGGCAACAGTAGTTTACCGATGTTCAAATCTCCCAAAGCCTTAAAAGAAAGAGAATAATAACAGTCACCGTAGAAAACAATAACTGAGGGAATAGCAGTAACTTCAAAAGGACCCGTCCAAGTGCGTCGGCATCAACCGCCATGCGAATCCAAAAGCAGACAAAATGTCATTATAGGTAAATTTACAAGTAAGACCATTTGTATGGTATCTAAAGATATAAGACCGCGAAAACATGTTGTTTGTTATTGTCTTGAGACACAGACACATCGCATCGGTCAAATAATTAGTGATGATGACCGTAAAACTTATACAGTGTCGATTTCAGTCCTTGTTGGAGCATTTTTATGTGTAAGGAGCATTCGCTTGTTAATGAAGTCCGTATACTTGTGGAATTTCTCGAACGTAACGTATTAATTGAGATAGGTAAATGCCATACGATGGGGCATATGGTATCTTACTCATTTCTTACAGCACCGGCTGAGTCGATACCTCTGCTGGTGGACTATCAGTCCCCGAGGGTATCATCAGCTCATGTAGTAGTCAGTACTTCGGTACTGACATGATTTACAACAAACTATCTAAAATTGCACGTTTATAAATTTTTAAATTATACAGAAACTAAGGTTTCAACTCCCTCAGGCAAAGTTGGCCTTAGATGGATTTGGCTAGTTTTTAGGTCCTTTTTGGTTTATAGCGCTTCAACGTTTCCGGTCCTTATACATCCGTATACATGCTTCGGACGCATGCAATTTATAACGTGTTGTTTTCATTTTTTACAGCACTGAGTCGACACCTCTGCTGGTGGAATATCAGTCCCCGAGGGTATCATCAGCTCAGTAGTCAGTACTTTGGTATTGACATGATTTATAACAAACTATCTAAAATTGCCCGTTTATAAATTTTTAAATTATACAGAAAATAAGGTTTCAACTCCCTCAGGCAAAGTTGGCCTTAGATGGATTTGGCTTTTTTTAGGTCCTTTTTGGTTTATAGCTCTTCAACGTTTTCGGTCCTTATACATCCTTGGCTTTCAAAATATTCGGCTTTGAGCGTTCCTGATGAAGGTAAATCCAGAAAAGTGCTTCGGACGCATGCAATTTATAACCTGTTGTTTTCATTTTTTACAGCATTGAGTCGATACCTCTGCTGGTGGACTATCAGTCCCCGAGGGTATCATCAGCTCAGTAGTCAGTACTTCGGTACTGACATGATTTATAACAAACTATCTAAAATTGCCCGTTTATAAATTTTTAAATTTTACAGAAACTAAGGTTTCAACTCCCTCAGGCAAAGTTGGCCTTAGATGGATTTGGCTATTTTTTTAGGTCCTTTTTGGTTTATAGCTCTTTAACATTTCCAGTCTTTATACATCCTTGGCTTTCAAATATTCGGCTTTGAGCGTTCCTGATGAAGGTAAATCCAGAAAAAACGCTTCGGACGCATGCAATTTATAACATGTTGTTTTCATTTTGTACTGCTGAAATCATCACGTTTGTTATAGATTCTAGATTGAAGTCGTCCATCTGTGTCATTTTTCAGGAAAAGATACGAAGCAGACCTCGATAGTATCCGTAATCTCAAGTGCACTGGGATATATATGAGTTGCAAGCTATCACTAATCAGTGGGTTATTGAGTGACAGTACATCATCAATTAAAGAATTTGAAAATGAAAATAAACTATGCAAGCTGCTATAATTTTTATTTTTGAGAAGGCTGTGTGTGAATTCTGTATCATATGAGTACAATACAAGTCGATCATAAAACATATATGCCTTTGAATACAACATCATACGCATCGTAAAACTTGGTGATATCCAGTATTTTTATAGTGATTATTTTTCATACATTACTCCTGAGGTTACAGTGGGGAAATTGTAGACAGAAAAAATCGCCCTTCAAAAAAGAACTCTTCAATTTTTCGCATGTTCCCCTTAAAAAAGGCTATTGATGCCAAATTTCAAAGACACCCTTCTAAATATTACAAAAGGCAAAAACAATTAGCAATGGAAGGTTAAAGTTTTTTTTGTAAATAAGTCCACATTTAAACTGTGTAGAACGCCACATGCGGGGTGTTGGCTATACTCGACAGGGATGGAGGTAAGTAAGGCAAGACTAGTTAAGTATCTTTTTTTTCAAAATTGTTAGCATCAAATAATGTATTGAACGGAAGGAACCGATCCGTAATTTATTTGCTCTATTTTCAAAGGCCACGTTTAGCAGACTTCAAATGTAAGTTTCAAGATAGACTACTGTTCCGTATATTTTATGACCTAAAAATTAATTATTGAAATTACAGTTTAACAGTTGATCGTTTTCATGGTTTTTGTACATTAATATTAAGATTACTATAACTCAGTTTAATCTTTCTTTTCAGTTAATCTATATATATATAACAAACAAACATAATTTTAGATTTTGATATGCACATATAATCCATCTATATTTTTTTATTGAAAGTTTTTCACGACAATAAAAAAAAAACCCCATAGTGCTTGAAAACTTTGTTGTTGATCATTAACTGGTAGATGTTATGGAAATGTATACACGTCTGGCAGGTTTCATCTCACCTTGGCCCCATTTTTAAGGTTTATTGGTCAATGTTAAATTTTAAGATTGAAGTCAGTTTTGGGGATTGAATTATAAACCTGGTATCTCAGATACTAAAAGTTATATCAAAACAAAATTTGGAGGTTGACTTTGACCTAAATTTTATGGTTCATCAGACAACATAAGTTTTTTTTTACTTCGAGAAAAAGGTAAACTATTCCTTTTTTGTAAAGAACGATTGTAAGGGGTATATGTCAGTTTGCAGGGCCGTAAATTAGACTTGGTGTATAGGAGGCATTATAATAAGCGGATGTATTTGCGTCCTCCAGGGCCCTTGAGGTTGAGCAGCAGTATTTGTCAATGTGGCGATAAATGTTTTGCGATGTCAGGACAGGTGTCAGATGTCAAAATGAGCACGTTCAAATAACACATTATTTTGTTTCTTTTCGTATCTTTTCTTTTTGCTATTGTTATGTATTATTATTTTTTGGGTTGACCTGCAATAAGAGACAATTACTGCCTACATGCCTCCACATAATTTACGGTCGTGGTTTGACAGGGATCATCTGACCTTGACATTGCATGGTTCACTGATGAATATTATTTTATTATGTATTATAATTCTACCCTAGTACAAGGATTTGTATACTATACAAATCCTTGCCTAGTAAAAGTAATAGTAATAGGCCAATATGACAGGTTTCACCTGACCTTCTTCTTCTTCAGGATGTCCACCCTATTTGCAGGGTCACCGCATTTAAAAAATTGTTTAGTTTTAAGAATGCGTTATTAAAAATTTTGTTAAATTTTCTTTTTTTTTATGTTTTAGTTAAAATTTAAATAATAATAGTAACAGAATTAGAATAGGACAAAATTAAAAAAAAAAAACAAAAAAAAACAGGAACTTGTATTTACACTATACATACTCAGACTGACGCGAGCTTACAAAATTTTACATTTATTTTAAAATGGATTAAATACTAGCTTATCAGAAGCTAATTGTAGTTTGTAAAATTCTCTTAGAAAAGAAAGTGTTATGAATTACTATTCAGTATTAATAATGGGTAAAATTATGTACTTGTGTGGTTTCATATATAGTTGTTGAAATCTATAAAATGGTAAAACTCTCTAAATATTAGTTTAAAAACAGTAGATCTACAAGGTTATATACGAGGGTAATTAATATTCATATACTCTAGTTATAGTTTTAACTTGGAAGTAATTTCCTTATCACTCAATATTTAATTAAGTATATACATCATAAGAAGTATAATACTTGTTACATTCCCATGACTGACAGCCACCAGCAATTGTTAAAGCACCAAGAACTTTAAAAATGATTGTTCATTTGTTTTCCAGAAGTTGGGCTCTTTTAGCATGCAATGCATAGATCCAGTCTTTGCAAATTCGTTCTATATCTCTCAGCTGAGACACTGATATAAGGTTGTTCCTAGAACAGTCAACTAAGAATTCAAGAAGGTCCTCATCAGAATTAATTATACTGCAATAAGGGATCTGATTATCCTCCAGTAGGGATTTGAGTCTATTGTGATGAATTTTTCTCATATTATTCAGACTAGGAAGTGTTTATAATCCTCAGGTCCTACCATGCACAATTTACATTCTGCAGATTTTGTTTCGTCAAATCGGTTGGTAATACTTTGGGTTTTGTATGTTCCTGTAAGTATCCTGGATTTTATTATCCCTTTGCTAACATCTCTTTTGTGATCTCTGACCTTGTTCTGTTCTGTACAGGTATTTCCCTCCGTTATATATCGGAACACTTCCGCTTGGGATATAATACTAGGTTCAATACTTAACAAACATTTACAAAGATATTTACATAGGGTGATGGGGTGCTAAAATTTAATAGTTTTATATGCAGATGAGAACTGTGGAAACAAGTATTTACAATTATGTGCTATTTACATCATTTATAGTTCTACCTAGGTTAAAATTTTTTCCGAACATATGTTTAAAAGTTAAAATAGTAAAATATAAAAATAAAAGGTAAAATTAAATTAATTAAAACAAAGAAAGAAAGAAAGAAAGGGAATAAATTAAGTCAGTATGGTATCAGCTTTTTTATGCCTTCGGCGAACTTTTTTTCGCCTTCGGCGAAAACAATCTATTTTTGGAGACAAGTCGAAAACAATTTTTTCTTTCAATTTTAGCATTACATATAGTGGCAGCTGAGGATGAAACAAACAATTTTTTTTCTCAGGGTCAAAGACAAATTATTTTTTCTCCCAAAACTGAAACAAACTTTTTTCCAAAAATCCATAGCCCCCAGAAAATCAAATGGTTGCTGCCTAAGTGTCGTAAAATTTGGAAATATTGTGACCCCCTGCCAAGGTCTAAGCATATAATTAGATGCAAGAAGACGATCTAGTCGTAGACTTAATTTTCATAGAATAATGTCCATGTAAAGAAGTTACCTACGACTTTTAATGTCAATTTCATTTATAGTCAATAACGCAGACGAGACATATCCGGATGTGCAGTTTTGTTGATGTAATGGTTATTCTGTTATCCACCAGTTTGAAACATGAAAAATGATAGTTCAGGCATTGCAGCATTTAGAAAAGATGGCATACTTACTGATAACACCGAAGAAAAGACCAATATACTAAACAGCCAATTTCAGAAGGCATTCTCAACAGAAACATCCAGTGAAACAATACCTGACAAGGGAATTTCTAACCATCCAAAAATGAACAACATACAAATTTCAGAGAGAGGCATACTGAAACTCTTAGAAAAGATTAACCCACACAAGGCCACAGGGCCAGATGGCATATATGGGCGTGTGCTTAAAGAACTTAGTACTGACATCGCACCCATAATAACATTAATCTTCGAAAATCCCTGAACACCTGAAAAATACCTACTGACTGGAAGCATGCAAACGTCTGCCCAGTATTCAAAAAGGGAGATAAACATAATCCTATCAACTACAGGCCTATATCCCTAACATGCATCCTATGTAAGATCATGGAGCTCATATTAGCAAGTAACATCATGGCACATCTAGAAAATAACAACATTCTATACGATCTACAGCATGGGTTGCGCTCCTCAAGATCTTGTGAAACCCAGTTGGTATCATTCATACAAGAACTTGCAAAAATAGCAACGATAACATTCAAACTGACTTAATTGTGATGGACTTTACCAAAGCATTTGACAAAGTCCCTCACAAAAGACTACTTTATAAACTTAAACACTATGGTATCGACAACAAAACATTGAATTGGATAGAGGACTTTTCTCTCACTTCGCACACAAACGGTATTACTGGAAGGCACCAAATCTGAACAAATTTATGTCACATCAGGAGTACCGCAAGGAACGGTACTAGGTCCTATCCTATTCCTGGTGTAAATAAACGATCTGAATGAATATATTAAACATGGCACTCTAAGACTTTTCGCAGATGACAGCATTATTTACAAAACCATCAAAAATAAACATGACTCAGAAAAATTACAAGAAGACCTAACAGCAGCAGCAAAGTGGGAAGAGGACTGGCTCATGTCCTTCCATCCGGACAAGTGTTCAGTCCTCCAAGTAACAACAAAGAAAACCCCTCTCCCATATGATTACATCTTACATGGGCACACTTTTGCAACAAGAAACATCTACTAAATATCTTGGCTTAACAATACAAACTGATTTAAAATCTAACAAACACATAAGTAACATCACAGCAAATGCAACTAAACAACTTCATTTTATCAACAGAAACCTTAAAGTCAGCTCACAGTCAGTTAAAGAAAAGGCCTATATCTCACTTGTGAGACCAAAGCTAGAGTATGGTAGCTGCATCTGGGACCCACATACAAAATCACAAATAGAAATGGTCCAAAGACGAGCAGCCAGGTATACATGCAATCGATACCTTAACACCAGCTCTGTGATAAACATGCTTAACCATCTCAACTGGCCAACGCTGCCCCCATAAAAATCAAATGGTAGCTCCTTAATACCATCAGACAGTCGAACAAGACAATACACTCACAGTCACTCATTTAGGCACATACAGGCGAAAAAGACTCATATAAATTCTCATTCTATCCAAGGACAATCATCCAATGGAACCTTTTACCAGTTACTGCTGTCAAATGCACCACAGTTGAAGCCTTCAGAGAACAGATTCCTACATCTGTTCTTAACCAATACTACACCATGTAATTGTAACACCTTGTAAATAGTTTTATCTTATATGTACAGTGAAATCAAAAACAAGCTATTATTTCTTTATTTATTTTTTGATGTAAATATATATTCGTAAATTTTACTCACGCATGCACGGCACATAGTCATCAATATTATGATGGAGTGCGGGAACTGAAAGAAGAGAGAAGTTTGTGAATAACTATGAAAGTCACTTTTGCAGCAGGTGGTTTCCTCCCGGAGATATAACAGTTTGTGGAAGAGTATGCCGAAGTCATTCACTGAGGATTTGCAGTTTAATAAGGGATTTACTAATTCATGATATGGCATGTGGATGTGTCTGGCCAAAGATTTTTAAAGTTTACCCATTATACTCACTTTTGTTTGCCAGTCTCAGATGTTGCAGATTGTTAGACATAGGAATGCTATTTCAATTGCGACAGTATTAGGAGTTTCAAATAAGCACTCTTAATATTTTATAGTTTTTAGGAATAGTGGCTGAATTTTAACTTGTTGGGTCATTTGATTGTTGGATTGCCTTTACATTTACCAAGGACTTATATAAGTTATACGTCCTTGCATTTACATATGGTCAGAATATCTACTTAATCAATGATGTCCTCTTTTTGCATGCTCTGTTTGGAACAAGGTATTTGTCTCAAAATTATGGCAATACTTATTTCAAATTTTACTTGTCTGTTCTATACATGAAGTAACATCTTGTACAAATGCTTAGTTACATAAAGTCACTGAATTCAATGCAGCATATGCTAAATCTTGAGGAGCCAATGCTAAAAATAAATTAAGCATATCATAACTTTTATTTTGATTATATAACATATACTTAATTGTAGGTTGGCAACAGCTTAATGGAATTAAGCATATGCTAAATTCAACAGTTATGACCCTTACTCCATGCCATACAATGTTATTTCTGTATGAGTTTCTGAAGTTTTGTTTGACATGATCAAATTATGTGCAAATTTTACTATCTATTTCGGCAGCAATTTTATAGAAGAATTTGTTGCATAGGATTTCACATGCTTAAATAATATGGCAATGTATAAAATACTGATAGTGCACATTGCAATGTAATTTTATGGGTTATAACATACATAACACATCCACAATTGCTCAAATGATAACTGTTTTAAGTTTTCCAATAATTGGAAAGCATATATTGACATTGATTTCTTAAAGGGGCATTAGCTGTCAAATTCATGTTCACCAATTCCACTCAACTTCTCATATTTTATTTATATCATACTAAAGTGTCTATCAAAATTACAATAAACAGCTACGCCATGAGCGCATGATACGCCCGTCGCTTTTTCATTGAATAAAGTTCAATAACTTCTCAATCTCATATCGGGAATTTATAAAAAAATAATCATAAATAGTTTCTGAGATACGGCGCTTACCTTTTTTACCAAAAAGCTCAATAAAAATTAAATAACTCAAAAATAAAATAAAGAATCATCACGAAAAAGTATACAGATCTTCAGATTAATATAACTAACAAGTGTGTGAAGTTTTATGCAATAATTATAAATAGTTTCTGAGATACGGCGCGACATGTGAAACCCCCTTTTAAACAAAATAACTCTAAAATACAATTTTGAATTATCACCAAAAGTATACAGATCTTTAGATTAATATAACTAAGAAGTGTCTTAAGTTTTAGGCAATAATCATAAATCGTTTTTAAGATATGGCGCGACGTGAAAAAACACACCCGTTTTAGTTACAAAGTCCCGTAACTCAAAAAGTTTTAATCTTATTTTCACCTAAAAGTATACAGATCGTTTGACCATCATAAGAAACAACTATGTTAAGTTTCATGAAATTTGGATAAGTTGTTCTTAAGTTACAGTGCGACATGTTTACGCTGGACAGAAAAAACACACCCCTGTTTTAGTTACAAAGTCCTGTAACTCAAAAAGTTTTAATCTTATTTTCACCAAAAAGTATACAGATCGTTTGACCATCATAAGAAACAACTATGTTAAGTTTCATGAAATTTGGATAAGTTGTTCTCAAGTTACGGTGCGACATGTTTACGCCGGACAGAAAAAACACACCCCTGTTTTAGTTACAAAGTCCCGTAACTCAAAAAGTTTTAATCTTATTTTCACCAAAAAGTATACAGATCGTTTGACCATCATAAGAAACAACTGTGTTAAATTTCCTGAAATTTGGATAAGTTGTTCTCAAGTTACGGTGCGACATGTTTATGCCGGACAGACGGACGCCGGACATTTGTATACCATAATACGTCCCGTCAAAATTTTGACAGGCGTATAAAAAGTCCTACAGAAACAATTAACAAGACTCATTATAATGTATCAACATTTTGCGTGTTTTTTAAACTAGAGACCTCACTAGACACCATCTAATTAACCATCCAAATGATCTTCAAAGAATTCTGATGGTCATATGACCTGATGTAAATATAAATATAAATATAAATACACAGCTAAGCACGTGCAATTGTATAATGAAGATTTTTCTAGGTCTGTTTGATTTCATGTCATAGATTTTTAAAAATTATGTAAATCATAGTTTTACCTGTATTAGAATGATTTTTTGTGGGCAGAATCAGTGAACAAAAAGGGTTCTTCCCTTTGGCTGCCTTGTTTCACTTTTCAAGACATTCTTAATCGGGTTCCCATACTTGTGGTTTTTATGCTCCAAAACATTTCATGTATTCGGCTTCTTCAACATTTGGTTGTTATGCCCAATAAAGTTTCTTGTAAATTTTAAAAAACATATCTTGTTTAGCTCATGCGCAACCCATCCCAGTTAAGGGTCAAATTGAAGTTTGCATGAATACGGATTCAAAAGAGTTGAATGATTGACTTGCAAGCCAATAGTGAATTAGCGATGTCTTTAGCTTATTTTGACAAAATTGATCCAAACGGAATGCTAGTAGCAAAATATTATTTCACAATACCGCTTTTATAAATATCTGAAACTAAAAAAAATCATAACTTAATTTTTTTTTCAACTTTGTAGCTAAGTAGCTAATGTCCCTTTAACATCGTTGAAGTAGAGTCTTTTTATTCCCCATTCTTGCATACATGTGCATTTATTGCAACTAATGCTTTACTTTCATATATTTATAAATCTATATATAATACTGCATTTCAACTTTACAGAAACACCTTTACTATGACTCCATTTTGACGATAAGTTACCAATATGGACTGATATAAGCATTCTGGCATAAGCCATTTACATAAAGTTCATGAACTCCATAAGATACAAAATCAAAATGCCTTTTAGAAACTGTTAAATGGACCAATCAATAGAATAAAGTATTTGAAATAAAGTCAATCTCCTTTCAACAGTTGTGATCTAGGACTGAATACAGATCTGTGTGAGACTTTTGTTTTGAGTATGGTGGTCTATGAAAATGACATATTGGAGGTATATTACTATGAGTTTTAAGAACAAACAAATAATTTTTGTTCATGGTTTATTTAAAACATTCAGTCTCTAATACATCTGTAAACGTTGATGTTTTTTGTAAACATCTACTAGTTATTGTTATAAATCGCCAGCATATGAACAAGATTTATCATTTTGTTGAATCAAATACTTAGGATAATCCCAAATATCACTGGCAGTAATCCGCTTTAAATACATGGAAGACCGAAAATGTTCATCTAAGAATAATTAAACAAGTGTGTCTATAATGTCTGACCTATTGAGGTGAGAGTGTATGAGTTCAAGGTTGCACTATAGGTATAACAAAAACTTTAAATTATATATGTGATCAATGAAACTGAGGTCAAGGTCAAATGAGCATGGTCATTTAAAACTTACATTTATTCTCTGCAACAAACTAACTGACCTATGGGTTCTAGTTTCTGAGAAAAACTGATCAAATAAAAAACATAATGTTGATCAATGAGCCATAACAATAAGGTAGGTCAACATGTACACCTTATAATAATTCTAAAGATCAAATATACTAGTACAGAACTTACAACTTTTGAAGCAGGAAAATAAACTTATCATGAAAACTTGACATTGACCAACTTGGCAAGGAAGAATGAAAGTCAGATCAATTCTGCAAGATATATGTTAACATCATCCTATAGATCAAATAAAGTTAATCGTTTACATATAGTAACTGAGAAAATGACCTAAAAAGGTAAACATTGATAACTGACCATTAAATGGGTTAAAAGTCAAGGAAACAGTATCAGACAGACTTGTATAGAGGTAGCTGTGAAACCGTAGCTCTTAAGTCCTTATGATATTTTTTGACAATTTGTGGACCTGCGGTTACGCAGCTAGTATAGAGGTACATGTAAAAAACCATAGGAAATTGCTAGAAAGAAACTTCAGATCAAAAGGCATTTGTATACAAAATATGCATTATCAAGCTCCTCTGACCTTTGAAGTATAAAGCTTCATTCCAAAATAGAAATATTTAAAAATATTTCTCATGCTACTATTCCACTGACATATGAAATTAATACTGTATAAGAAAAAATACATCAGATCCTTCAATACCCTTCAGTTCTGCTTTAATATTCTTTGAATTTAAATACATGTGATATAGTCTATGATAATGCTGTTGAATTCATTATCTTTTTTGAACATCAGGCACATAAACTAAGTGCTTAAGGTAATGGGAAATTGATAAAGCGTCCTATGTATACATCAATTTATGGCTGTCATCACTTTCTACTCTGAGTTTTCCGATGGAGGTAAATCATGTAATAAACGGGCAGATTTAATGGTAGATCATTGATTGATTCTGTTGAATTTATTCACAACTTAGATTTAAAGCTTGACATATTGTATAGAAACTTGTCTATTGTTGAAGACTGTATATTGCCCTCTAGATGTCTTTTGGTTATTTTTGTAGTTGGGTTGCTGTCTCTTGTCTATTGTTGAAGACTGTATATTGCCCTCTAGAAGTCTTTTGGTTATTTTTGTAGTTGGGTTGCTGTCTCTTGTCTATTGTTGAAGACTGTATATTGCCCTCTAGATGTCTTTTGGTTATTGTTGTAGTTGGCTTGCTGTCTCTTTGTCTATTGTTGAAGACTGTATATTGCCCTTTAGATGTCTTTTGGTTATTTTTGTAGTTGGGTTGCTGTCTCTTGTCTATTGTTGAAGACTATATATTGCCTTCTAGATGTCTTTTGCTTATTTTTGTAGTTGGGTTGCTGTCTCATGTCTATTGTTGAAGACTGTATATTGCCCTCTAGATGTCTTTTGGTTATTTTTGTAGTTGAGTTGCTGTCTCTTGTCTATTGTTGAAGACTGTATATTGTCCTCTAGATGTCTTTTTGGTTATTTTTGTAGTTGGGTTGCTGTCTCTTGTCTATTGTTGAAGACTGTATGTTGCCCTCTAGATGTCTTTTGGTTATTTTTGTAGTTGGGTTGCTGTCTCATAGATGTATACCCCTCATCTTCTTTTATAAATATGGTGAGGTGATTGAGCCATGAAATTATATCATAGGACATGTTTCTGCATATATTTTGAAACAGATTAATCAGAAATGAATTTTCATGGCAGACCTGTTGAGGAACTTGAAGTTAAAGGTCATGTTTGAGACTGTTACATGTAAATACCAAAATCAGCTTTTTAAATCAACATTTTTACAATGTGTAATATTTCAAATCAAGTTAATACTTTCATCTTGCTTGAGGAGAGTATCCAGGTTTTCTGCATTGCAAGGGCATATTGCAAAATTCCTATTTTTCACTTTAACAAAGGCATGTTTGAAAACCTAAGATGATGATTTTTATCTGTTTAAATAAAATAAATCCTTAAAAAAATTCCCCATGAGCATAAGAAAATATTGACTAGTAATGAACTAAGAAATACTAAAGTTTATAAAGGTCATGTCAATAAACAGTAAGGTACACAAAATAAATATAAACAATAATACACAGATCTTCAAAATAGAAAAAATGTGAAATATAACAAACCAAAGACAGTGCCATTTATAAAACAGATCTAAGTAGTTAAACTAATTTTGATTTGTTATAAAGTATTTTGATAAATATGTAAAAATAGCATTCAATCCATACTTGCCTTGCTGCATTTATAAGATAATATCAATTTTAAAATTATAAAGGACCTGTTCTAATGAGTAAGAGTTCTGCACTTACTTTATATGTATCATTTACTATATTAAATGCTTTCCTTTTTTTTTATTTGAATCAAATCATATGAAGAACATGATACATGATTCAGTTAGAATCTACTGTTGTAAAGTGAAAGCTGGTTTTGTACTCAAAATATCTTCCAGTATATAAAATATCTAATTTATGACAAAATCGTAAATACTCAAGAGCATCATGAGCTTCAATTATTATCAATTTGTAAACTGTACTACAAGTCACTTTATGCTTAAATTTGATAATAATTAATTAAGCCCTGTGTCTTTTACACCAATTCAGCATATTTATAACTTGATGGGAGTATTATAGATCAACAATCTACAATCTTATTAAAGTTATATTTTGGAAACTAAGTAACCAATGTTATCAGCTGACTGCTTTAGTAAATCATGAAAATTCTAGCTGTGATTTGGTTTTATACCTTCATCTTCAACATGTAACCATTAAAAAAATGTAGCTCTCATCTATTAAATTAGTTCTCAAATAACAGAAACAAAACACTGAAATTGAAGGACTCCAAAAATGTTGATTCACTCAATTAACTTTTACCCATTACCATCATATAAATGACACATATTTGGGTCTAACTGGCATCCCCAATTTTGAAACAGTAATTGGACAGAAGTCATATGACGACAACAGTTTAAAATGACACTTTTAGACAGGCGAGTTAAAAAACTTTGATGTTCAGATAAAAATATTTTCTTAAAACAACACAACTGATATTTTCATTCTACAAAAAATAAAATACAACCTACCATTACTATCATTAAATAAATTATGTATTTTATCAAATAATATTATGCAGAAAAATTTTGGCAGTCAATGGACCAAAAATCTTCATTTGAAACAATTACTTTTTCCAAATCATTTATGAAGTCTTTGGCAAGTTCACAAGTTCATGTATACAGAATGCAAATAACAAAAACTTTGGGTTTATAAACATTAATCCATTGCTTGGTTGTTCTGGCGTCCCTTTTTGCTATAACACTTGGAGTCAAATTTAGATACAACTGCCAACTGACTAAATATTTTCATTAACACAGAAGCAGTCAAATAGGATTAAATAGGGCAATATTTTAACTTAAATTTTAAGCCTAGATTTACATCATAATTTAAAAAATAAATGTGGAATGTGTCAATGGGACACAGATGATGCCCCCACTTGCATATCCTATAAAGTTATAAAGGGACATAACTGAAGAACGGTAAAAGTGACGCTACCCAAATTTGAACTTGATCTGAGTTTTGTAGTAATAAGTATTGTGTATCAGTTTCATAAAGTTTGGTTGAGGCAAACTTAAGTTAGAGAACAGAAATGAAAAATAAAGCAATTTTTCCATTTGTAAAGGGGCATAACTCTAGAACGGTTAAAGTGACACCACCATAATTCAAACTTGATCTGTATTTTGTGGTAATAAGCATTGTGTATAAGTTTCATAGCATTTGGTTGAGGCAAACTAAAGTTAGAGAATGGAAACGAAAAATTCAGCAATTTTTCCCTTTGTAAAGGGGCATAACTCTAGAACGGTTTATATAGTGACACCACCAAAATTCAAACTTGATCTGTGTATGGTGGTAATAAGCATTGTGTATAAGTTTCATAACATTTGGTTGAGGCAAACTAAAGTTAAAGAACGGAAACCAACTTTTGGACGGATGGACAGATGTACGGACGTACAGATGTAGATGGACAAGGTTAAAACTTAATGCCCCCTCCGCTACGGCAGGGGCATAAAAAGTGGACTCTAACTGATCAATTTTTAAGCAAGGCAAGCATTTTGAAAAACTTCTTTCTCCATTATAAGAAAAAATATGGAAAATCATATTATTTAGTAAGTATATTAAATATCCTGTTATTAATAAAATATGTAGGTTTAGATAAAAGCAAGCACCAGATCCATTTTCCTATAGAAATACAGACATGTAAATAACATGCATAACATGTACAATTACAAACCAATTCTAATATCACAACTAAATCTGACATACCAATGAACACATGTACCACTATACAGATACTAAAAACTAATCTGAATTCCTATCTTGGACTGTGTTAACTATCTCATCCTTACTATCATCTGTCAGTGTATTGTTTATCGTTGTGACTTTTCCTTCCTCTAAATTAATACTTGACAATTTCTCTGTTATCTGGACTGTTGATTCTTCTGTTGAATCTTCTGTATCATCATGTTTTGACTTATCAAGATTTTCATGAGATGTTTGTCGGATATATTTTTCCAAATAAGATAACTTAGGTGGTAGATTAAGCTGTTGAGAATCACTTCGATCTAGTCTTCTAGATTTAGCCTCTTCCTCTGCAAAAACTTCTTCTGAAAATTCCATTGTAAGTAATTCAACCTGATCATCATCCAGCATTGGTCCTGTACTGGCTATACTTTCAGCATCTGATCTGTCTTCCTCTGGAAGAGAAAGTGCTGATGACAGACTAGAATGACTAGGGGAACTTCTAGGTGGGGAAAATAAATTTGATTGAGTCGGAGTTATTGGTAGAGATCTATTTTCTTGAACATATCCTGACTTTGCCTGAGATCTATGTATACTTTTTTGGGATTTCTCGCGTCTACGTGTTGGCTGTATGTCCTCAGTCTGATATATTTGAGCTAAGGGGTCCATTGTATTATCAATACGTAAAATAAGTCCACCTTTCAATTTGTTACTCTTCCGTGATCTTGAAGGTGATCTCTCCTGTTCTTGAGATCCAGTTTCAGATGAAACACTACCACGAATAGCACTATTTCTTCTTGTCCTATCAAGTTCTCTTACTGAGGTAGATATTGTATCTCTATCACTATATTCTGTGGTCTTTGGTAGAGACATGTATTCTGATTCCAAACTTGGAACAGGAAATTCGTCCTGTTCTTTTATACTGGTCCTATGTTCTATTGCAGTTCTATAGCTCTGGTTCCTGGACCGTTCTACAGACTCATGAATAACTGATGGCAGTGAGAACTGGTTAGGTTGGTACCCTGATAATGGTCGATTAGAACTGTACTCTTCTGTATTAATACTGACATCATTCTGACCGTCTATTGAACTTTTGTCCTTCTGACGTACTGGGGGTGGTGAGGGTGTTTCTGACCCTACCCCAGCCCCTCTTTCTCCAAGTTCTATTTGTTGTTGTTTTTCTATTCTCTGCTGATGTATGCTGTCACTTATTTTTTCCAAATTCCTTAAAGCTTCTGAGTACATAACTTTGGCAGAGTGGACGTCTTCCTCCAATATCTTGATTGCCCTCTTGTTATCCTATAATTTATATATGAACATTGAATTAGAACATTTTACTGAGTTATTCCTGCTTATTTCTGTGTTTTCTTTCTTTTCAATTTGTATGTTTTCTTCATTTGAATATGTAAAACACATTGCTGAATCACAGAAATATTTGTTTTGTGAAGTAACATAAATTGCTGTTGTATTATGGCTGTGTTATTTTTAAGTTCTGTATTTGTTTTGTTTTTTTTTTTGGTGAAAATGTAATGTATGTGTGTAGTATACATCTGTTTTATGGTGTATATGTAAAACACTTTACCTAAATTATGGTTTAATGGTTACCAATATCGCTGTAATCAAAGTATGAATAAAAAGAGATATTCAGTGTATGTCAATGAAAGCAACCAAACCAAAAAAATATAAACCAAACGATAGCAATAGGTCACCATACAATTTTCAACAATAAACAAATGCCCATACAACATGTCAAGCTCTTAATCTACCCAGATCATCAAAGTCTGTGAAGTGTATGAGTAACAGAGTGTGTTGTATTTATAGACTTTGTGGTACATATGTTGTTGTGTAACACATGTATGTGGGTTTTTTTTTCTAAATAAATTGTTATCTTCTAAGTTTCTTCTCCTAAAAAAAAACATGCCGAAAGGATGAATGATTGGTGCTTTATGATAATTTACTTTTCTTTCTCTTTATATGACTCTTATACAAAAATATTTTATATGCTGAATCTTAACATATCTTATATGAGTGATGGCATAAAAGGCAAATATATCTCAGATAATACCTCTTATTGTCTGGTATGAATCCAGTGTAAGACCTAACATTACAGCTATGTCAGGGAGATATCTCAGATAATTGTCTCTAATGGTCTGGTATGAATCCAGTGTAAGACCTAACATTACAGCTATGTCAGGGAGATATCTCAGATAATTGTCTCTAATGGTCTGGTTTGAATCCAGTGCAAGACCTAACATTACAGCTATGTCAGGTAGATATCTCAGATAATTGTCTCTAATGGTCAGGTATGAATCCAGTGTAAGACCTTACATTACAGCTAGGTCAGGGAGATATCTCACATAATTGTCTCTAATGGTCAGGTATGAATCCAGTGTTAGTCCCTAACATTACAGCTAGGTCAGGGAATCTCAGATAATTGTCTCTAATCATCTGGTATGAATCCAGTGTAAGACCTAACATTACAGCTAGGTCAGGGAGATATCTCAGATAATTGTCTCTAATGGTCAGGTATGAATCCAGTGTAAGCCCCTAACATTACAGCTAGGTCAGGGAATCCCAGATAATTGTCTCTAATAGTTAGGTATGAATCCAGTGTAAGACCTAACATTACAGCTAGGTCAGGGAGATATCTCAGATAATTGTCTCTAATGGTCAGGTATGAATCCAGTGTAAGCCCCTAACATTACAGCTAGGTCAGGGAATCTCAGATAATTGTCTCTAATCATCTGGTATGAATCCAGTGTAAGACCTAACATTACAGCTAGGTCAGAGAGATATCTCAGATAATTGTCTCTAATGGTCTGGTATGAATCCAGTAAAAGACCTAACCTTACAGCTATGTCGGGGAGATATTTCAGATAATTGTCTCTAATGGTCTGGTATGAACCAAGTGTAAGACCTAACATTACAGCTAGGTCAGGGAGATATCTCAGATAATTGTCTCTAATGGTCAGGTATGAATCCAGTGTAAGACCTAACATTACAGCTATGTCAGGGAGATATCTCAGATAATTGTCTCTTATGGTCAGGTATGAATCCAGTGTAAGACCTAACATTACAGCTAGGTCAGGGAGATATCTCAGATAATTGTCTCTAATTATCAGGTATGAACCCAGTGTAAGACCTAACATTACAGCTAGGTCAGGGAGATATCTCAGATAATTGTCTCTAATGGTCTGGTATGAATCCAGTGTAAGACCTAAAATTACAGCTAGGTCAGGGAGATATCTCAGCTTATTGTCTCTAATGGTCTGGTTTGAATCCAGTGTAAAACCTAACATTACAGCTATGCGAGGGAGATATCTTAGATCATTGTCTCTAATGGTCTGGTATGCAGGTATGAACCCAGTGTAAGACCTAACATTACAACTAGGTCAGGGAATCTCAGATAATTGTCCCTAATGGTCTGGTATGAATCCAGTGTAAGACCTAACATTAAAGCTAGGTCAGGGAGATATCTCAGATAATTGTCTCTAATGGTCTGGTATGAATCCAGTGTAAGATCTAACATTACAGCTATGTGAGGTAGATATCTTAGATAATTGTTTTTAATGGTCTGGAATGAACCCAGTGTAAGACCTAACATTACAACTAGGTCAGGAGATATCTCAGATAATTGTCTCTAATGGTCTGGTATGAATCCAGTGTAAGACCTAACATTACAGCTATGTCAGGTAGATATCTCAGATAATTGTTTCTAATGGTCTAGTTTGAACCCAGTGTAAGACCTAACATTACAGCTAGGTCAAGCAGATATCTCAGATAATTGTCTCTAATGGTCTGGTATGAACCCAGTGTAAGACCTAACATTACAGCTAGGTTAAGGAGATATCTAAGATAATTGTCTCTAATGGTCCGGTATGAACCCAGTGTAAGACCTAACATTACAACTAGGCGAGGAGATATCTCAGATAATTGTCTCTAATGGTCAGGTATGAATCCAGTGTAAGACCTAACATTACAGCTAGGTCAGGAGATATCTCAGATAATTGTCTCCGATCATCTGGTATGAATCCAGTGTAAGACCTACCATAACAGCTAGGTCAAGGAGATATCTCAGATAATTGTCTCTAATGGTCTGGTATGAATCAAGTGTTACACCTAACATTACAGCTATGCGAGGGAGATATCTAAGATAATTGTCTCTAATGGTCTGGTATGAATCGAGTGTAAGACCTAACATTACAGCTAGGTCAGGAGATATCTCAGATTATTTTCTCAAATGGTTAGGTATGAATCCAGTGTAAGACCTAACATTACAGCTATGCGAGGGAGAGATCCCAGATAATTGTCTCTAATGGTCTGGTATGAACCCAGTGTAAGACCTAACAGTACATCTAGGTCAGGGAGATATTTCAGATAATTGTCTCTAATGGTCAGGTATGAATCCAATGTAAGACCTAACAGTACATCTAGGTCAGGGAGATATCCCAGATAATTGTCTCTAATGGTCAGGTATGAATCAAGTGTAAGACCTAACATTACAGTGATGAGAGGGAGATATCTCAGATAATTGTCTCTTATGGCTAGGTATAAACCGAGTGTAAGACCTAACATTACAGCTAGGTCAGGGAGATGTCTCAGATAATTGTCTCAAATGGTCAGGTATGAATCCAGTGTAGGACCTAACATTACAGCTATGCGAGGGAGAGATCTCAGACAATTGTCTCCAGTGTAAAACCTAACATTACAGCCATGCAAGGGAGATATCTCCGAAATTCTTTCTTATGGTCAGGTATGAAGCCAGTGTAAGACCTAACATTACAGCTAGGTCAGGGAGATATCTCAGATAATTGTCTCTAATGGTCTGGTATGAACCCAGTGTAAGACCTAACATTACAGCTATGTGAGGGAGATATCTCAGATAATTGTCTCTAATGGTCAGGTATAAACCGAGTGTAAGACCTAACATTACAGCTAGGTCAGGGAGATGTCTCAGATAATTGTCTCTAATGGTCTGGTATGAACCAAGTGTAAGACCTAACATTACAGCTATGTCAGGAGATATCTCAGATAATTGTCTCTAATGGTCTGGTTTGAATCCAGTGTAAGACCTAAAATTACAACTAGGCGAGGGAGATATCTCAGATAATTGTCTCTAATGGTCAGGTATGAATCCAGTGTAAGACCTAACATTACAGCTAGGTCAGGAGATATCTCAGATAATTGTCTCTGATCATCTGGTATGAATCCAGTGTAAGACCTTCCATAACAGCTAGGTCAAGGAGATATCTCAGATAATTGTCTCTAATGGTCTGGTATGAATCAAGTGTTAGACCTAACATTACAGCTATGCGAGGAGATATCTAAGATAATTGTCTCTAATGGTCTGGTATGAATCGAGTGTAAGACCTAACATTACAGCTAGGTCAGGAGATATCTCAGATTATTTTCTCAAATGGTGAGGTATGAATCCAGTGTAAGACCTAACATTACAGCTAGGCGAGGAGAGATCCCAGATAATTGTCTCTAATGGTCTGGTATGAACCCAGTGTAAGACCTAACAGTACATCTAGGTCAGGAGATATTTCAGATAATTGTCTCTAATGGTCAGGTATGAATCCAATGTAAGACCTAACAGTACATCTAGGTCAGGAGATATCCCAGATAATTGTCTCTAATGGTCTGGTTTGAATCCAGTGTAAGACCTAAAATTACAACTAGGCGAGGGAGATATCTCAGATAATTGTCTCTAATGGTCAGGTATGAATCCAGTGTAAGACCTAACATTACAGCTAGGTCAGGAGATATCTCAGATAATTGTCTCTGATCATCTGGTATGAATCCAGTGTAAGACCTTCCATAACAGCTAGGTCAAGGAGATATCTCAGATAATTGTCTCTAATGGTCTGGTATGAATCAAGTGTTAGACCTAACATTACAGCTATGCGAGGAGATATCTAAGATAATTGTCTCTAATGGTCTGGTATGAATCGAGTGTAAGACCTAACATTACAGCTAGGTCAGGAGATATCTCAGATTATTTTCTCAAATGGTGAGGTATGAATCCAGTGTAAGACCTAACATTACAGCTAGGCGAGGAGAGATCCCAGATAATTGTCTCTAATGGTCTGGTATGAACCCAGTGTAAGACCTAACAGTACATCTAGGTCAGGAGATATTTCAGATAATTGTCTCTAATGGTCAGGTATGAATCCAGTGTAAGTCCCTAACATTACAGCTAGGTCAGGGAATCTCAGATAATTGTCTCTAATCATCTGGTATGAATCCAGTGTAAGACCTAACATTACAGCTAGGTCAGGGAGATATCTCAGATAATTGTCTCTAATGGTCAGGTATGAATCCAGTGTAAGTCCCTAACATTACAGCTAGGTCAGGAATCCCAGATAATTGTCTCTAATAGTTAGGTATGAATCCAGTGTAAGACCTTACATTACAGCTAGGTCAGGGAGATATCTCAGATAATTGTCTCTAATGGTCAGGTATGAATCCAGTGTAAGCCCCTAACATTACAGCTAGGTCAGGGAATCTCAGATAATTGTCTCTAATCATCTGGTATGAATCCAGTGTAAGACCTAACATTACAGCTAGGTCAGGAGATATCTCAGATAATTGTCTCTAATGGTCTGGTATGAATCCAGTAAAAGACCTAACCTTACAGCTATGTCGGGAGATATTTCAGATAATTGTCTCTAATGGTCTGGTATGAACCAAGTGTAAGACCTAACATTACAGCTATGTGAGGAGATATCTCAGATAATTGTCTCTAATGGTCAGGTATAAACTGAGTGTAAGACCTAACATTACAGCTAGGTCAGGAGATGTCTCAGATAATTGTCTCAAATGGTCAGGTATGAATCCAGTGTAGGACCTAACATTACAGCTATGCGAGGGAGAGATCTCAGACAATTGTCTCTAATGGTCTGGTATGAAGTCAGTGTAAGTAAGACCTAATAGTACATCTAGGTCAGGTAGATATCTCAGATAATTGTCTCTAATGGTCAGGTATGAATCCAATGTAAAACCTAACTTTACAGCAAGATCAGGGAGATATCTCAGATAATTGTCTCTAATTATCAGGTATGAACCCAGTGTAAGACCTAACATTACAGCTAGGTCAGGGAGATATCTCAGATAATTGTCTCTAATGGTCTGGTATGAATCCAGTGTAAGACCTAAAATTACAGCTAGGTCAGGGAGATATCTCAGCTAATTGTCTCTAATGGTCTGGTTTGAATCCAGTGTAAGACCTAACATTACAGCTATGCGAGGAGATATCTTAGATAATTGTCTCTAATGGTCTGGTATGCAGGTATGAACCCAGTGTAAGACCTAACATTACAGCTAGGTCAGGGAATCTCAGATAATTGTCTCTGATGGTCTGGTTTGAATCCAGTGTAAGACCTAACATTACAGCTATGCGAGGGAGATATCTTAGATAATTGTCTCTAATGGTCTGGTATGCAGGTATGAACCCAGTGTAAGACCTAACATTACAGCTAGGTCAGGGAATCTCAGATAATTGTCCCTAATGGTCTGGTATGAATCCAGTGTAAGACCCAACATTAAAGCTAGGTCAGGGAGATATCTCAGATAATTGTCTCTAATGGTCTGGTATGAATCCAGTGTAAGATCTAACATTACAGCTATGTGAGGTAGATATCTTAGATAATTGTCTTTAATGGTCTGGTATGAACCCAGTGTAAGACCTAACATTACAGCTAGGTCAGGGAGATATCTCAGATAATTGTCTCTCATGGTCTGGTATGAATCCAGTGTAAGACCTATCATTACAGCTAGGTCAAGCAGATATCTCAGATAATTGTCTCTCATGGTCTGGTATGAATCCAGTGTAAGACCTATCATTACAGCTAGGTCAAGCAGATATCTCAGATAATTGTCTCTTATGGTCTGGTATGAACCCAGTGTAAGACCTAACATTACAGCTAGGTTAAGGAGATATCTAAGATAATTGTCTCTAATGGTCTGGTATGAACCCAGTGTAAGACC